>OY979717.1:24943745-26312078 GCA_963855995.1 Muricea muricata
GACCTCCACCGCTACTTGATTTCTTGCTTCCAATAAAACCAAAATAAATCTGTAACAAGGGGGGGTTATCAAAAAGAATACATCATTTTAGGTGATGATAATATATTGAGCATACCATATTTTAATTGCAGCAGCTGCTGGGCACCCTTAGACCGGTCACGTATGAGCATAGGCATGACTGTGTAACAATGATTCATTTGCCTGGATATTTGCGCCTCACAGTTGTTTGAGTCATTCAAAAAATTTTTAATTTTTTAAAACATGCTACAAAAAGAGAAATGAATTATATATATTTCACGAATCAGAATAACTATAAATTACATCAAATGTTTTGAGCATTAACGCTATGACCACCCATGCGAAAGCATGAAATTTTGCGTATTAATGTGCATACATGAAGTTACCCGTGGCCCGCTGATCGAAAATGTCGTGGGCTCGTTTCTTGTACTAAAATTAGAAACAAAATGGCGCCTTTTCGAATGTTTTGAAGTCAAGCAGAAAACCATGTTTAACACATTACTCAAGAAAAATCTGCCGAAACAACATTCGAATTCATATTAAGGGACATCTAAACTACAATATTATCAACAATAGAATTAGTCCCTCGAGAAAGTAAGTGAAATTCCCTCTGCCTCCCGGACTATATATAAGGCATGCTGAATATGCGTGAACACATAAATTGCACGAATACAATCAATATAGCTTTAATAAATGATTTAATATTTAAAGATTTGACATTTCTTTTAACAGTTTGCCCTTCCAGGACACCAGATCCTTCCAGCACTTTCAGGTCCTTAAGTTGCTGTATGATTTTGTTACCTTATTTGTAACTGCAAAATTAGTGACAAAAAAATACATGACATGAGTATTATACAGACACTAACACTATAATTGTTGTAATTCATCCCACATGATTGCAAATCTACGTTGATTTTGAAATATTGTTTCAACAGATACGTAAGTATCTAAGTCAAGTCTAAGTCAATAAGTCAACCTCACCTTATTGACTTATTTCCGGGCTGTTTACATGATTCCGTTTACTTGGGATTAAATGACGCGTAAAATGATTTTGAGCTATTGAAATAAGTCATAGTTTATGATTTGAAAAAAGTGTTTGATTCCTGATTGCTTACGATTTCGTTTGGCATCAATTTTTGTAAAATATATCTCTTTTATTAATCAATATTAAAAAATTTGGCTGTTTCCTCTCATAAAATGACTTATTTCAATACCTCAAAATGATTTTACGCTTCGTTTAATCCCATGTAAGCAGGATTATATAAACAGTGGCATTGTCTAAAACGCGGGTCTAGCCCTCGTTAGGTTTAATTCCAGCCGTTGCAGTTGCTCCAGCTGTCCCACTTGTTCCGCGTTTTAGAATATGTCATAAACAGCCCGTAAAGTCTGGTTGTCGCCTTTCAAATTAACCCGAGTCCTTAGTGCTTTCAAATTCAAATCAGCCTCAATTAAGTTTATTGCCTTAATTGTTTCAATAATTTGACAGCTTCAGTCGCACCTGATTAATTGTGTTCAAAAACAAAAGGCTTTAAACACATGGGATATTTATTACATTATCAATAAAGTTGCATTCATGTACAAGTATTGCAAACATTTACAAGCTTTTTTATCTTCGTTAGCCTCATCCACAGATAAATTATATGAAATGAAAAGTTTCGTTCATGAGAACGAGGTACTAATTTGATGTGGTTTGCTGATGTTATTATCAAAAACGACTTGCTAGAATGATCTTCTCCGTTTTACGGACTGGCTAAGTTAATACAGGGTGTATAAAAAAAGACAATGAATACAGTGGCGGATCTAGCGTAAGTCAAAATAAATTACCACAGGTCATTCTAGGATATATTTACATTTTAAAATACCTTCAAAGCAACTTCATTGGTTAGATTTTATTCTTTTGAAATTCATAACCTATGACATTGTTATAAAGTTATTTTGAATTTAAAATTGAGCTGCTATTATTTATTTTGACTTACCCTGGATCCGCCACTGAATGAATATTCGCTGTTATAAATCTCAATTCACAGTTGGTTTACGCACACGACTTTATCTACATAATTGTGCCGATCGAATACGATTCTTCTCAAATCCCAAACGTCTTTTCTGCTGTAAAACAAATTGAATACTCATGAATATTAGGTGTTGCCTTTTTTTTGTACACATTGTACAGGGTAAGAAAAAAAAACGGATGTCTTTCATAATCAAATTAACCGCGAACTTATTGCTGGAATTTGTCTGTTCCCATGTGTACAGCCAACATGGGGTGGTTAATGATTGCAAAAGTACACTTCCATTCAAATTTCCACAATTAATTTTAATTCCTACTTAGGATTAGATTTATGTTTTGAATTAATTAATTGTTCACTTAATTGACAATTTACATGCTTCGTTTACTAATGAGATATTTAGGCAACTTCTGTCAAATTACAGCCGTTATGAGGCTGGCTAATTTGAACATGAAAGCTGTCAGATTTTTTTACTCACCCTGTATAATAGGCTAATAGGCATCTTTGCAATCTCGTAGCCAGAGCGCGCGATCCTCTGTGGAGGAATCGTGAGGCTCTGGGAAAAAGCCCAAAAGAATGCACGGAATTCACTGCATTCCATTACTATCGGATCCAGTACACTAGGTAAGCGCGCACTATTTATCTGGTTAAAGGTGGCGGCTGTGCAAAGAGTGGAAAACGATGACGCTGGAAAGAATTACGACCCTAGTTCTTTTAAGAACTCTTGCCCGGGTACTAGAACGTCAGATCACATTGAGAGCGATTCAGTGAAGGCATTTCACGACGCTCTAAATGATGGAGATTTTCATGAGGAGAGAACTGAGGGGGAATGGGTAAGACTAATTATCATGCAGCCAATCAAAGGCCTGTTCTCACATGCATTTTCCCAGAGCCTCACGATTCCTCCACAGAGGATCGTGGGCTCTGGCTACGAGATTGGCATCTTTGGGACTAATTGGAATTTGAAAGGTCTGCATTTTTTACATACACGCTGCACTGCTTGTGAAAGAGCAATATAAAATTTTATATTTTACGAAGAAAACACCATGCATATGATGCTTAAAGTTGTCGATCAACGTAATCAAACGAGGTATGACACATACACACGTCAAGACGTGGATATTTTCGACAGCGTTTCGGATTTGAGAGAATTTCTGCTGCAAAATTACTCCGCGGAGCTTTCGTCGCCACCAGACGCAAATTCCTTCCGTCTTGGGTATATTGTCGGAAAAAACCAACAAGTATCTATCAGCAACAATTCCAATCTTGATGAGGTATATTCTTCATCGAAAAATTGTTGGATCACTTTATGGGCAGAGCCAATCCAAAAGAAAGGCAAAGGTTCAAATTTGTCAAGGGGACAAAGCGAACACATCGTGAAACCTTCTTCGATGGAAGTAACGAAGGTATAGTGCATATTTAAATTATTCATCATTTGAAGGAAAATAATGTTTATAAACTGTTTGATCGTTTTTCATACACACAATGATATGACGATGTTGCGGACCACCTCGGAACAAAAACTTCAAAAATGTTTGCAAATTTATTACCAGTTTATTCTAAAATTCCTATGTATAGATACACCTGTTCGATCTGAATTTGACATCCGACTGCAGCGTTTGCAAGAAAAGCACGCCCAAGATACCCCGGAATTTAAACTGAGAGTTTGGGCTAAAATGCTGCTAACGTACATACAACATTCACTGTCGAGCTCGAATTTTTAACATTATATAGAAATCTAGTTTTAGTAAAGCTAACTGAACTGGAATGTTGAAATAGAAATATATTTGTGATACAATTAGTCCGTATGCAAGGCATTAGCTTGTTTTATAGCTACTTCAACTATAAAACTATTTAAACTAGTCAATGAACTAATGATCGATATATTTTGCTCCGTTGTATTAGTTTAAATTAATTACATTTGGCACCGCAAAAATATTTACGTTCAAAACTTATCAAGGTTAACGGAACGCACACAAGTGAGGACATGCCACCAAAGATTCCGTTCTTTACTGGCATTAAAGCTAACCGTACCCCGACATCGACAGAGTCGCACTCGACGTCAACCAGCTCTTTAGGGGCAGTTCCCGCACCAACCAGTACCACAGAGAAGACTCAACATGGTGAGGTTGACTTAGAAAAGAAGATACGTATCTGTTGAAAAAATGCTTTTAAAATCAACGTAGATTTGCAATCATGTGGGATCAATTACAACAATAATAGTATTAGTATCTGTATAATATATTACTCATATGTATTTTTTGTCATTAATTTTACAGTTACAAATAAGGTCGGAAATCAAACAGCAACTGAAGGACCTGAAGGTGTTGGAAGAATCTGGTGTACTGACAGCAGGAGAGTTCCAAGGACAAAAGGACAAACTGTTAAAAGAAATGTCAAATCTTTAAATATTAAATCATTTATTAAAGCTATATTGATTGTATTCGTGCAATTTATGTGTTCACGCATATTCAGCATGCCTTATATAGTTTTGCATTCCCCTGTTGGTTGCTTGAAGAAAAGAATCCAGTACTATTAATTCTGACTCGGGCGAGTCTTGCCATGCAATGTCGTTTTGCCGCATGTAGTTTTTTGACTTTGAGAAAAGCTCTTCACAAGGCATGAAATCAGGCAAGTATGGTGGTAGAAATATGAGGAGTGCTCCCGTTGCATTTATTGCATCTACAACTTCTTGAGTATGATGGATTGCTGCATTATCTGAAAGAATCGCCAAATAAAATTAGTTATAGACATGCAGAACAGATTGTAAGATTCATAGGTGAAACAAAATAGAAATAGAGCTTAACTTTACCGAGTATCACAACAGACCGAGGATTAAAACCATCGAACGGGAGTAAGCATGGAGTCAGTATATGTTGAGGACGAAGTCAAGGAATGTTTCGCCGTTGACATGACCTGCGTACAATCCAACGTCAAGCAATCCAACGTCAAGCAAGCCTTCAGTGCAGATAATTGGGATGGCAGTTAAACGGGGTCCCCTAAGCGAATATCGTCTTCTACATCTTGCACGGTGTCCTCTCAAATTATAGCCGTACGATCTGAATAATCTCTTATCCTTTAAAATATAAACGCCCAAATTGCAGGTGAGTATTCGTTTAAACACTTTCTCTAACAGACCGGCGAAACTATCAGAGCAATTACAACAAAAAGTACATTATTTGTATTTGTAATGCATAACAACAAGCACAGTAGCGTCCCAATACAAATAACTACATTGCATCTAATTATTAGCACTCCAACTTACATACCCACTCTCGTCCAAGAATACAAACATATCTGGCGAAAAATAACACGTGGCAGCTCTGAACTCCACTCTAGCATCATCGCTTCTTTGTTGAGCAATTTTACCTAACTAAACATATTTAAATGCACAATTTAACCGACTCTCATTCCAAAGTATACAGAAATGGTAGTAAGGCATACGAGCAAAGCCATAATTATGTTTTGCATGCACATTTAGAGTCTATACTAGCATTTTTCGAGTGATGTTGTTGCGTTTCAGGTAGTAGTGCAGTGTCGAACACGCATACTCTGACCCTGTTTCTTCATACACTTCTTGGATGATTTCAAAAAGGGTCTTGTCCGGGTGTTGCAAAAGAACTTCCATTATAAAAAGTTCCTCATGCGGGTGCATCGCTATGCACGGTTATGGTCTCCCGATAACCGCAATGTCGACATTACCTAGCCTACGGAATTTGTCCACATAACGATAAATCGTCCTTTTCGACATCTGTAATAGGATACGCACTTCGTCGATTTCAAAACCCATTTTTTCAGTTAACCAAATTGTTCTCCAGCGTAAGTCGTGGCTGTATGCTCGCCGCATTTTGCAATCTAACTCCTTGTAACTAATTATCAATAGCGTGTGCGTGTGCGTATTACGCAGTTTACGGTATAACTCCCCTGATGGTGAGGACTATAATACTATAGGAGCAACCTATCACTTTATATACATAAGAAGCTTCAAATTATAGGTGTTAACATTTGTAGTTATTTTTCGTTTGTCTCGAACGGAATGAAATGGGGGACAATCAGTGTGTATGCTCTGTCTAATGTGTTCCTCCCGGTCACAAAAAAACACATGAAAACCCCCATGAGAAAATTTTTATTTATATTTATATTTTTCTAATAAATCTTCAATTAATAACCTAATGACAACTATTTATCCGAATGTGAAGCGAATATTGCCAGATTGGTCTTGTTTGCCTAACAATCGCCAACATGCGTTCAAAGATGTTATAATTTTGTATTTCAGATTTGGAATGCCTCAACGTGACATGTAGTCGTTTTGCATATTGTAACAACATTAACGGATCGTGCCAATGTGAGCCAGGGTATAAATGGAATATTGATGGACAAAAATGCACAGGTGAAAGTGGAAGTGTTTATACTGAACTAAATAATATAGATAATAATAGCGAGTGTAATGGTATAATACATCAAAATTTTGTTTATGGTTCATTGAAATTTAGTGTAATACAACAAAAAAAAATGCTCGAAAAGAACGCAATCAGTTTAGAAAAACTTTCAAAATTTGGTTTCGACATTGGAGCCACCAGCTCTCATTTTGTATATGATTGTATTGTGCGCGGATTTTTATTACTATTTTTTAAATGGAGTGACAATTTCCGCACGTAATAAAATTATATAGGAAATCTGCAAAGTTTGCAAGGCTTTATTTTCCACACATTACAACATTTCGCAACCAATTGTTACTATTTCACTATGGTATTTCTATAGCCGTCAGTGATTTATTCATAAATAGATTTCAATCATTTAGTTTATAATGCAACTTGCTTATTCGATTCCTTGAATTTCGTTCAGCTTAATGTTAATCAGGATTCATTCCAGATTAATTATCAGGATTTGGGTTTCCCTCTATTTCAAATATTAAGTCTATTCCTACACGTTGCCAGGGTCGATGTGGCACTACGTAACTACAAAAAGTTTTCCTTGGCTGACTTCTATCACACTTACGACAGGCTTCGCAGGTTGACACATCAGTGGGAGTTGTGAATTTTTCCCAGCATCTTGCTTTTCATTGTTTGCGGGATAACCACTCTTTCCCCTTTGAACACTATACCATCTTGTATCGACCTCTCGTCTCGAATGTTAAAATAGGGTGCCACAACGAAGATCGTCTTTTTGCTCTGGCCATCTTTGTCGAATCACCGTCGTCAAGATTTGGAGGGACTCGTCGCTTTTTGTTTCTCGTTGTATTTCGTTTAACTGCTCGTCAGAAATTGGCAGGAACTTTATCATGATGATTGTCTCGAACTCTGGACTACTTTCCTCATCACCGGGCATCGACAACGTATCGGCAAGGAATATGTTACTTCCTTTCCTATACTTCACTTCGATGTCATACTGTTGGAGACGAATCATCATATCTTGCAGTCTCTTGGGCGCTCGATGAAGAGGTTATTTCAAATGAATAGTCGTTAAATTTTTTGACCGCACAATTCAGAAACAATGGCCAACATTTCCTTCTCTATCGGAGCATAACGTGTTTCTGTCGCAGGTAGTGCTCGGCTGGCATATGCAATCGGATGTCCATTCTGCATCAGGGCCACTCCCAAGTCTGACTGCTATCGCATTGGATCTCAAGACTCTCTGACAGCTTGCAGTAAGCGAGAACTGGGATGGTTGCGATCTCGCTGGGATCGGATTGTTCCTTCCACGCTTTTTCGTGTACTTCAAACAAGCACCACACCAGCTCTTTGTGTGTTAGATCACGCAAGGGCTTCATAACCTCCGACATGTAGTTATTACTTAGGTAATTCACCATTCTGTTCAAACGTAAGATTTCTTCAGGAGTGGTGGGTCGTGGCATCTCCATGATCGCCTTCGCTTTCTCTGGATAGACTCTCAAACCTTCATTGGTGAGAAGAAGACCATGGAATGAGACCTCTACACATGAACTCCAATTTGTCCTTGGTCACCTTGATGCCCTTTTTTTATATCGTTCCAATAACCCTTCGAAGTCTTGGTCATGGTCTTTCTCGTTGGCATCGTAAACAAAGATATCATCTGCAGTACACTTCGCTTCCTCAAGCCCAAGGAGCTCTTGGTTGAGACGTTTCTGGAATATCTCAATGGACACGTTTATACCAAAATGCAACCGCAACCGCTTGAATCTTCCATAGGGTGTAAGAAACGTTGTCAGCTTGCTTGACTCTTCGTCTAATTCTGGATGCGAAAATGCACATGCCAGTTAGAATACACATGAGCCTTTGACAAATCGTTCAGGAAATATTCAATGACAGGGCTTCTTTCAGTGGCTTTGGTTCTATACACACGCGCAATGCACCAGACTTCTTGTCATCGTCGATTCCAACATCGGTACTACAACTAAAAGGATACCCAGAAGTCCTAGTTTGTTCGATCTCCTATGTCCTCAATACTTCCTGCCGCGAGCAAAAATCACCTAATGTCTGGAAACAGGCAAGTGTTTCAAATTTAAGTGTAAATCCTGTGATTTTGTCTACATTGGGGAGAGCAAACGAAGCTGGAAATCACGGTGGGCAGAGCATAAACCGGGCACAAGACCAAAGATTGAGTCGGCAATAAAAGTTCACGCAGAAACAGCTAAACATGACGTGTGCATGGAGGATGTGGAAATATTGGGAAAAGGTGTCAACAGCTACAATGGACGGATTTTTCTTTTGTCGTTTCATTCAGTAAAAGACAATAGAGCTATTAACGAATACAATATGTTCCCGGAGTGTTACTTAACGCTTATGAACATGATGTAAATCTGCACAATTGCTGCTATTTAAGAACCGTTCCTAGTTACTTGCCACATATTTTTAACTCTGAAGAAGGTCGCAGTTAGCGACCGAAACTTTAGTTTTTTATTGTATATAACAGATCAGCTACAACAAAAACATAAATATACTTATAATTATTATATATATATAAACCATGTTCGTTTTACAAAACGATCCAGTTAGTAAATCGTGATAATTTAACCTTTTTCGTTGTCGCAATTAAGTATGAAAACATTAGTAACACAAAAAATATAGTTGTTAATTGTTTAACTATATTTGTCACACATGCTTCAATAAACTTGTAAGGTAACGTAGTAAAGTAAAGTAACGAAATAGCTAATTTCAAAACTTGTATCCGACACTGGAATTTTTCAAGAATTTCATTAGGCATTGTGCATCAGACAAAAAAAACACACCCCATTACCTGTCCGGATAACGAGATACTTGAAATCAGGCAATTATCTCGTTATCCGGACCACGCGTCTAGTAATTTACATGTATATAATAATTATAGTTTATCTGTGTATTTAGAAAAGGCATCAATTTCCTCAAGAAAAACATATCATGCATCCAATCACCTGTTTATTTCCATTGCCGATGAATTGAAAAGTGCATGGTTTCAAGTTGATTCAAATATACCAATGATTAAGTATTAATTTTGCCTGAAATCTACGTATACAATAATAAATCATGTTGGCTGGCTTTATACATGATAAAGTACCATGAATGCTAATTAAAATAGCACATTAAGTAATGCTCCCCGTTCATTAAGATTCTTCATAATGATTCTTCATAATTCTTTATAATGTTTCGTCCTAATCAGCTTCTGTACATAGGCTACGGAGCAGAGCAAACTCTCGTTGTATCATATCTAAAACTCTCGGTAATGTATCGCCTTTTAAAATTCGACCGTTTCATTCTTCCAAATACACAAGGTTAACCACAGAACAGGAAGGATTTGAGTCCCTTATCGCTACAAATTCTTAACCGCCCAAGAGCTGGTCTAGTTTTTCTAGTGTCACCGGAACTGGGCTTGTTTTGAACTTAGGAATACAGCAACCTCGTACCCAGGACATTGTACCTCCCACGCCGGCGAAAGGGGAAATTTCGACGACGTGAAAGGTAATTAAATGCCCTGGGTACGAGTCGCACGTGGGGAATAATAAAAAAAAACGGGGAAGCGCCTGGCAGGAACCGTATTCAAGATGGCGGAATTAAAAATATGCTAGTATGAGCTTGAGTGTTTCCAATGGTGATTACTGGCTAATTAGAAAGGCCAGTTTTCCAGGTCTTTAGAAATGAGAGAAGTATTTTATTTTCAATCTGGACCGGCAACACGCAAATATAATGTTGACAAACCTATTTGAATACTTATACGAAGACATTTACATGAATGTGCCTTCCGTAGTTATTGTTTTCTAAAAACCCTTGATATTTTCTATTTCTAAAAGAAATTATAGATTTTCCCCGAGCGAGCAATTTGAAAATAATACGTCCGCTCCAGTTTTCACGATGTGCACCAATTTTTGATACGGTTTCTGCCAGGTGCTTCGCAACCCACTAATGCATATCAAATATAGATATTTAAAGCGCCGGCTACGAGGCTGTGTAAATTGTAATTAAAATATATTCCAGTTAGCTAATAGTAGTTCACACGAGGTCAACACTTTATTATATTAGATCATATAAATATCTATATAGATATCTGGTTTATAAAATTGCAATGCTATACAAAATTACGATATAAGATTTATCTAAATTTACCACGCTATCTGTCTACGAAGAGCAGATTTAACAGCGTCTTTCAATACAATACGTTTTATCTTTACACTTAAGCCAGATTTCTATTGCTCTTGTTATAAACGCTCTAGCAAGGAATGTTTTCTTGCTGACCGAATTCGTGAGAAGTGACTAATCACTAAGGGGATGAAGATGCATAAATATAGTGAATGGTTCCTTACAATTAAATGTTCTATGAACAATCATAGCTGTTGTCGTATATATTGTTTGTCTGACCATTAGCCAGCTAAGTTCATTGTGTAAATTGTTTCTTGATTATTCACGATTATTTGCAGCTAACGATCAATCTAGCGACTTTATTTTGAAGTATTTTCAGATAATCTAAAGAATTTCTATTTAGAGCAGAACTCCAAACCGTGCAGCAGTAGTGAAGTTTAGATAGTATAAGTGCATCTGCTACTGATCTTAAAGAAGTTTTTGGTATATATTTACTAAATCTATACAATAGACCCAGAGCTTTTGAGCAATCCTTCAAAAGACTGTCACAACGGGGTTTCCAACTTATTGCCTCATTCAACTGCACTCCCAGAAGTTTAACACATGAATATTGAGTAATGCTTTCGTTCTTCATGCATAAATTGAGTGGCTGTGCTACTTTAATCCCTTGACGACGTCCAATTAGGATGCTGTTAGTTTTATCCACATTTAGCACCAAACGATTTTTGCGAATCCAACCTCGACATTATATAGATCGTTTTGAAGATTTTCTGAAATTAAATTGACATTTTTCGCTGACTGCTATGGAGTGCTGTTATCAGCGTATAAGGTAGTACTAGGCGTGTATCAATAACGGATGACATCGTTCATAAGTAAACTAAACAGCATAGGTCTAAGGCAACTTCCTTGGGGTACTCCACAGACAATTTTCATTAATTGGACTAGAGAATTCAATGTTTATATTAACCATCGAATTCTGCCTGCAAGATATGACTTGATTCAAGTGATAGCCCTGTCGGAGTTTGCACTGTTGAAACAATATGGCCGGTTCCAAATTCGTCCTGCACCGTGTAAACGTAGCTTTATTAAATATGATAAAAAGCCGCTTCCTCTCGAGTACGTTGATATTACATAATTGCTTGCTTTAATAAAATTTCATTCGTTTATTTAGATATTGATGAGTGTTCGTCATCATCTGGTGTTAATACCACTTACAACTGCACAGAAGGATCTTCTTTTGGTATGTATCGGATTAGTAAATCCTAGGAAATCTGAGATTTAAATATCTTTCAGTATTCCTATTTGGATCAGTATGAGCATTTTGATGATTGAGTCATGCTAGTTTTCCCTTCACGCTGTTACCACAAGAAACTGTGCAATATTTTCTCAAAATGATTATGCAGTGTGATGTCACACATGCGTTAGTTGCATATTGAATAACACTCAATAACTTTTCATTAAAAAGAGATATCAGAATTCTGTTGAAGGGTTACTTTTTGTCATTCTATCCAATACTGTCGCAAAACTGAGGGGTAAAATTTCATGTCATGTGTACTTCATTTACTTCATGGTGAATTAACCTGGGGAAAATATCGTATGATCTCAGATACCATGAGAAAATGAGACAAATGAGAAAATTATGTGTTTTAATTTCTACGAGCCCGTTGGAAATACGGCAGCAGATATACGCTTAATTAGTTGTATTAATTTGCACGCAGGTTTAAACAAATTATGATTTTGTTACTGTCTTAATTTCGTGTGGGAATGTACATATTGAGCGTTGATATGTGTCAAGACTCAATAGTAAAGCCCTAGTAAAATTAAAGCCGGGAACACGTCATGTTTTAAGACCGGCGGTATGTTGACCCCACTCAAGGAGTGAATCGACGTAGTTTCTGTGAAAAATGATTTTTAGGATCTTTTTGCCTTGAAATCGAAAACATGATAGGCTACTTTTGTTTTAAAACAAAAACTAGATGCATCCTGTAATAGAAATCTGTACCATTCTCTGCTTAATACATATCATTAATGGCCGCAAGTGTAAAAATACGACGTACTTCCGAGTTGAAAAAACCCAACAATAGATGTGCTATCCATCGTTAATACATATCAATGACATCGGGAATCATACACATGTCGCAGAAATTCAAACCAGCTGGGAACTATTAAGAAAAATAGGTACGTATAGCGTACATGTGATTTCAGTTTGAGCAAAACAGATATTAATGTTGTTATACAAATGAGATCAAATGAACATCAAGTGGAAATAGTTTGAACAAGTCCTTAGTGCTATTCTTTTTAACATGAAACAACTATCTTCAAAAATAAAGTCTTTGTCACGACCAAGTTTGCACACATGATGGCATAGGAGGATTGTTTATTATATATTATTATTGTAGACTAATCATTTTAAAGTTTTCTCGATTTAAAATTTTTCGCTTCTTTCAAACACGTCCGATCGTATGATAATGATTTTCCACTGTTTTACCTTTTGATTTGGATTTTTGTTGTAATTTTATCAATGTTAAGTTTTGCACATGATATTTCTTAGTATTTTAGTATAATTTGGTCAGCCTAAATTGTTATTTTAAGAAATAATTAGTCACGATTTGAATGCAGTTTTTATAATGATCAAATTTCCGGCTCACTTATGTTTTGTTAAAAGAACATTTCAGAAGAGGGGGCCTACATAATACACCAATAATTAATATCATGTAATAGTAAATTTGCCTTATATGCATATTATACGTGTAATATTTACATACACTCTAGAGCGACCAGTAAATGTCTGAATAATTTCATGTAATCGTTTCTTTCTTAGTTCGCTACTGAAAATGGTTAGTTCGCTACTTAGTTCGCTACTGCCCCTGACCCCCTGGGGTGGAAACCCCCATGATAGTAGTTTTAAAGTATCTCCCTTGAGTATAAATTTCCAGGTGACTATTGGTTTTCCTGCATTCTGATTAGTCAAGATTCACTGTCTCTAAAGTGACAGTAACTGACCAGCGACCAGTGGATTTTTGTAAGGTTTAGTTGATTATTATTTGCAAGCACTTGAAAATTTATACTAAGAATATTAGTCGCCTCAGGCTCGGTGGTTGCAAGCCTATATTCACTCCGTTTTTGCCCCAGTGAATATAGGCTTGTAATCACCTCGCCTTCGACGACTAATTCTCAAATATCTGCACCGAGCACGTACAGGTAAATAACATGTTTATTTTTTTGGCACAATGCCCAATAAACTCTTTAATATAATCTAGTGTACATGCGAACAAGCATTTAGATCAGGGGCCGGTTGCACGTGATATTTTTCAACTGCTGCAATAAAAAGCAATGAAACGAAGGCTATTGAACTCGACAAGAGATAAATTAATATTAAGTAGTGTTTTAAAGACAATTTTTTCTATTTTCTGTCTAAAATGTCGTTAGTGTTTTAGGAAAAAGCATAACAAAGTTTTGTTTGTTTACTTTGGGTGTAAAAATCCACAGCTGTCCGGTTGGCATTGTAATATGCAATCTATACCTTTATAGCCCATCCATGTCATTTCATATTGTTCTCCTTTCTCTATTTATCATGATTATCAAAATATTTCATATCACTTTAATTTTGTGGAAACACTACGTAAATTTACTCTACGCGATAGTAATGCATTTAAGTTGTGTTTCCATAAAAGCAATGTGATATAGATGTTCACCATGCAAACTTACAAGGAAGGTCATTCCATGCTTTTCATGAATTACTTAATTTGTTTTTGGTGTTCCTTATATTTAAAATGTATTGCCACGCATCCAATCATCACGCATCAATTTAAACATGCACATGCGAGCCTTAGTGTAAGTCTTCTTTGCTTCATTTAGATACTGATGAGTGTTTGCCATGCGATGCCAATACTACTATCAACTGCACTAATTTCCAAGGTTCTTACGAATGCACATGTGCTGAGGGATTTGTTTTCAGGGACGCAACGAAAAAGAAATGTGTTGGTATGTACTGAAACAAATCATATCCTGTTGGTCGAAGCTGCCTTACTCCTGCACTTTGGGAACGGAAGTAATTAGTATGCAAATTAGCGGTGAAAATGTATTCAAGATGGCGGTGATGAAGGGCGCTGACGTCCGCATTGCGGTACCTTTATACTGAGGATAGCGTTACTGGGTAGTGTTTTGGGGTAACGTTACTGGGTAGTGTGACTGGGTAGTGTTACTGGCGTTATCTTAGAATGACAGAGAAGATACACAAAGTAGCTATATAATGTTCGCATCATAGTTGTTGTATCCATTGGAGAATCTGCAAATATAATAGATACTTTTCATTTCCGTTTGGAGCTCAGGTAGAATATTAGAGTAAGCTGTTTCTCCAGCGGTTTGCTCATCCGGACCACTATGTGTCAAATTCATCTCCATTTCCTGAAAAGTCGCTTTATGCTTTTGCATCGCTTCTTCTGCCATAGGCTTCCAAGGATCCGCTTCTTCCTGCGGTTCAGTTTCCGAGTCTCCTGTCATCGGACTCTCAGACCCGTCAGTTGCAACGCTCGAAGCATCATCCTCTAAGTCCACTGTCTTTTCTCTTCCTGACATTTTTCTCTCTTCACTATTCAGCGGACAATACTCCTTTTCGTGTCGACGTAGATTGAAACCACGATTAGACGTTTTCTCGCAAAATTTGCAGCTCATTCCGCTGGCACCGATTGTGTTGAAATGCTTTGTCACTCAGCAGCACTGCCAGTGACTCAGCAGCACTGCCAGTGACTCAGCAGCACTGCACTTATGAGCAGGTGTTCCATTGCTGATAAGGCCCTACTTGTTAGATATTGACAGTTATGGCCTACGTGTGTGGCCTACTATTGGTATGAGCACTTGTTTATATGAGGTTGACCAGAGGTCGATGTGAGGTCTATTTGGAGTCGATGTGACATCGATGTGGGGTGGATGTATTGAGGACAATAAAACGACGCCGACAGGTGTATATATCCTTTATTTACTTCAGCTATTTTTTAAAAGTTTCATAATGTTTGTTCTACTAATTCCTTCTCATAAACGTTTTAGCAAAGTCTGGTGCGACAGACAAGGCCAACTTCCTACATAACAAACTCTGGCACAGCGTTCTCCGGTTGTTCTAAAGTCTTCTAATTTCTTTAAGGTTACGGCATGCATCGTCTACCAAACTGTTTAACATTCAAGTTTGTACGTCAACCCTCCGTTCGCGAAGTTATAAACCAGTCCTCTTTTTCTTCAAATATTCAACTCGTTTTCTTGCCCCTGACATAAGCTTGTTCAAGTCATTTAACCGCAATAAGTTCCCCTCCATTAAATTAGCAATCTAAAAGTCTTATCTATGTGAAAGTTGCAAGCAGTATGCTCTTATCGACTCAAATTTTTCAGTTTTTACTGTTGGTTGGATAACTAAAAAATAATCAGATTTAAATATGTTATGTTTCTTTGTGCCTAGGCTATCGGGCCACATAGAGCCGTATAGGCGTACGAGCATGTGCTAATGAGCAGGCGCTCATCTGCTCATCGCATAAACTTGTACAAGTCTAACAAGATATAGCTATACTAAGCTGGCGAGTCACATGGGGCCATATGAGCATCGCGCAAAATTGTACGGATTTTAACATGATATAGCTCTACTGTCCGTAACACTTACAAAAATAAAATATACCAAACTGTAATTTGCGTGTTCATTTATGCAACCATAAAAACGTCTTTCTAACAATATTTTGCGCTAAAAATGTATACATTTTCGTACGCGTCAAACCCCCTTTATCCCCTTTTGAAGCGCAGTGTGCGAATGTATATGGACGCCGAGCGGCGAAAGATTCATTAGAGCAAGTTGAATGAGGAGATAAAAACCATAACAACATTCAAGAATCTGAACGTGGACAGATATTTATCGCTTGTGAAACATTTATTCACTCACACAGTTATACACCGTTATTGTAAAGAACTTTATAATATATTTTACAGACAACTACTTTGTGTATCTTCTCGGTCATCCTAAGATAACGCCAGTAACACTACCCAGTCACACTACCCAGTAACGTTATCCCAAAACACTACCCAGTAACGCTGCCCTTAGTATAAAAGTAACGTTATGATGACGTCAGCGCCCTGCATTACTGCCATCTTGAATACATTTTACGCCGCTATTTTGCGTACTAATTACTTGCATCGCCATCTTGATGACGTCTTCTCGCATACTAATTACTTCCGTTCCCAAAGTGCAGGAGTAAGGCTGCCGGTAGATGAGAGCACACGTTTTCATTTACTATACTTGAAGAGGAACGCTGCGAATTTAACGAACTTTTAAAAATATTCATAGCATAGAACAATAAGAATTTTAAGCCGTAATCCCATTCCGTTACCATCGGTCGGGCACTTATTTTAAATTACATAAATCTGTAGTTTTCTTGAATACTAAATATGTATTCAGTTGTTGTCAATCGCAGAAACCTGCAGTGTTTTCACGATTCATCGATTTTGTTTCAGGAAACTTCATGTTATCTATGGTTTTAATATTAGTTCCAGTCTCTTTGAAGTAGGGTTGAAGTAAATGATATTTCTTACTCTTACAAAAATTTTTTTATTGCCTTGAAATTTAGTTTAAATTGAGTTTACAGCGAGATGCTGCAGTAAGAACAATGCAAGTTGCAGCACAATATTGCAACATATTCGAACGTTTACCTTACCATAGAACTTGTTACTCACAAACAAAACGTTCACAAACAAAGCGTTTACTCAATGAGCCAAAGAACGGGCTCAAAAAAGACCAACGATACTATGACGCCAGAGATGGTTGACGATGAAACCAATGATGATAATGACCATGAAGTTCTTGCGCGGAAGCTTTTGAGCTCTATGGCTCCAAAGCTAGCTGATGAGGTGAAACCATTATGAGGAGAATCTGTGTGCTTCCTGCAGTTTGTATTATTTGTGACATGAAACAATCCTACTTTACTCAATGGGTAAGTATAAATACATCTCCAATGAGTTTTTATCAAATTGATTGACAAATGCATAATGTAAGTCAGTTTTTTTTTGTACAAAACTCAGTGATAGTGTTGATACGTTTTAAATTTCACGTTGGTTTAGAAAACTTGAAAGAGACAATTGGACAAATTGGTCAGCGCCAAAACGTTAGACGGTGGTAGACTACGAGAAGCGGCGACAAAGAATTCGCATGAAAGTATCCCAATTCATTTTGCTGATGAAGACCGTGTAGTGATCGAAGTTAAATACCACAAGCGATGTTACGAGCTGTATACTTGTTTTGTTAGACATGAGACATGATCCGACGGCAAGTACACTTGCAGATCCGAAACCTTTGTCGTTTTTTGCAAAACATTCGTGAGGGAAGAAATAATTGAAAGCGAGAACATTTATTTTCTAAAGAAGGTGAAACAAGAATTCGTAAATGTGATTATGCAGGTGTATGATGCAGATGCCTCCAATTACCTAACATTCCTCTTTAAGGAAAGGTTACAAGAAAAATTCCCTCAGTCTCTCACATCCCAAAACTGAACGAAATTAAAGTGAGATTGTTTTTGATGAAAGCATAAACAACAACATATGTTAAAGTGAAAAAAAATATTGATATTAAAGTCATTTCCGTTTGTCAAGACCTGATTAGCATATACAGTAGAGGCAGAATCTAGAGCCCGAAATCTGTAGCACAGGTAATCAGTTAGTTTAATTATCATGCTAATTTTATTATTTTGTTCTGAAACCTGTGATGAATTTAGTAGAAATTTTAGGTTAAGCCTGATTTCCTTGTCATCATTGTGTCTCCATTTCTTCGACGATGGCCTACGATTCTGAAATAGCACTGTCAAGCATTGATTCTTCAAATATTGTTCCCAAAGATTTTGTGCCAAAAGAATATATTAACTTAGTTCACGACAACATCGATTTTGGCGAAGATATAACAAAGCAGACTCACCTCACAAACGGGATCATAACGCAGAAGGTTAGATTCTGTGGTAGGCGTGTGAAAAAGAACAGAATATAACTTACAAAATGAATAATTATATAAATCCATTTAGGTTAAATTTCAAGAGTAGACCACGCAAACGCATAGGCCGTGATAAAGAAACAGCGAGTTGTGAACATCCGTAGATGTAGTAATTAATAGTAGTAGGTTATATTCGTAATTATCAAAGAATTAAATAGATATGATAACTTAATTGAACGTGTGACTGTAACCTTCTGCTTTAAGTGTTCTGATAAGGTAGAGACACTCATTTGCCTTTATCAATTCTTACGGGCATGGGTTATTAAATTTGTAATTATTTTGGAACTTAAATCCCAGAACAACCATCTTTCTACACTGAGGTATGTTATTCACCAATTTCAGCTCTTGCCTTTAGCCTTTTTTTGAAAGGTTAATTCCTTAAATTTCCTCGGATTACTATGCACTGCATTTTCATCCGTACAATGACACCAAAACGGTTCTAAAATTTTTGAATCACCAGCACATTTTAACATCGAACTCTCATGATCTGTCTCAATTTCCAAATAAAATTTAAAGAGATAAGGTCCGCAAACACCTCCTTGTGTAGTTCCCTTATTGACATATTTTCTTACCTGATAATAATCTTCATAAACAATTTTTTGTCTGTCTTTAAGGAAGTTTAAGTACCAGTTTATGATATGTGGATTTAACGGCACGGTCTTCAGTTAATTTTCAGATAGAAGTGCATGTCTCTCAGAGTCAAAAGCTTTGCTAAAGTCCATCGAAAAGAGCCTGACGGCTTTACAATTTTATCATCCAATATCCTTATTAATAGGTAACGTCATTCCACCATTTTCTACTACCTATTGGATCTTTAAAATTTTCTCCATTGTTACGAATGCCTTGCGCTATTTATCATAAATTTGTCATAAATATCACAAATATGCCCATAAATATATTCACTTTTTTCATATCTTTACATTTGCTTTTGTTTTTAACATGAACTTCACTAATGGCGTCATCCAATACGGATTTCTTGTACACATAGATATAGTCTTTGTTTGCAGGTATTCATATAAGATCAGGTATTTTCTTACTAAGATAGTCCACAGCTTTATCGAAATTCGTTACTTTCTCGACTGCTTCACAGTTTTGTTCCGCGAGAACCTTATAAAAAGCATGCTTACGATGTTTTAGAAAAAGGATTTTTTCCTTATTGGTTTAAGTTTCATCTCAGCTGGTAAAATCACTCCAGTATGATCGGTCTTTATTAACATATTAAAAGGAGTGCTTCCTGAGAGTAAATCATTTCTGTTCGTCAGACAGTTATCTAGGAAAATCCACCATTTCGTCCCATCCTAGTAATTGCTTCCAATTTCTTAATGTGAAGTTGATTCAAACTTAGCTAAATTACTCCACAAACAATATCAATAACATTTATATGAATAAAAAATCATACATGCATAGTTACATCGCGAATGAATTTAATCTCAACTGAAAATATTTCCAATCAATACATGGAAAAATAAGAGCAAACACTTGCCAGGGAGAGGTAAATACCTTCTTCAATCTATATTATTTTTCAAAAAATTCCTCCAGAGAACGTTAACAAAACCCTAGAAGCCAGCTACCGACCCCGCTTCAAAGAGACTAGAAATAATGTTAAAACTATAGATAACATCAAGTTTCCTTCAACAAGATAGCGGAATATAATTTTTGCAAGAGTGTAAATTTTAGAAATTCAATGGCGAATTGTGAAAAAAACTGCAGGATTGTACGAAGGACAACAGTGAATTCGTTTTCAACATGCAAAAAACTATAGATTTATGTAATTTAAAATTAGTGCCCGATCGATGGTAACAAAACTGAAAGAGAACCAGATTGGGATTACGGCCTATTTGGTTTATTTTACAGTGCTGCCAAAAAATTACTTATCATAAACCGCGCCCGAGAGGCGGGAATTTTCGTCCGGTATTCGGATGCAGACGCCCGCAGGCGCGTCCATGCTGCGTCCAGCGTTCGTCCACCTTGCGTCGCGCAGGTTCGTCCTGTTTGCGTCCACAGGTGATCGGACGCAGATAGACTTTTACCTTTGGATGCTGTCGGAAAGCATCGTGCCTTGTGGATTTCGTTGGTACGAACAAGCCTCAAAACATCTCCCCGCTATATTCAGGATTCCAACTTTAACTTTGAAAATGAGGCTATTTCTTGGCCATGCTTCATATAGCAATGGCTACTGACATCCCCTAAAAGCGAACGTGTTTTGATGGAAACAAGTTGGCATTTTTTCATGGACATTTTGCCTCGTAGCTGACTTCAATCTCTGACGCTTCTGAAAGTGTTTGTTTTGGCAGCACTACGAAAATAGCTCAGATCGTTTATTAAGTGTCTTTGTTTGGTCTGCGACAATTATAAATATTTTTTCAGTCAGGCATAAGTTGCAGTGTTTATCGCAAGTTACACTTGCCGTTTACGGGGTTTTCATTGGGTTTGGATTGGAGGATTTGGTGGTTATGGGTAGATAGTGCATTTCCCATGCAAGAGTAGCTGACTTCAATTGAGTTTCTATTGAAGATCTTATGTAACCGGTTTGATTTGGGAATTTTTGTCTAATAATTGAAGGAAACTGCGACTAACGTAACGTTCTTACTGAAAAAAGGATTAAACCACAAGATATTTCTTTGGCGTTTACATTTTGAAGGCGGGGCAGAAGCGTTGTTGATTGGATTAGGGGAAAATTCCATTTTGGTGTTCTAATGACTGTGGTGTAAGGTATTCTGGCAGAAAGACGCTAAGGGATGAAATGGTGATTGATCGGATGAGAGTGAAGATATTCGTTTGTTGACTGAATTTAGGTTCTGCTTAATGAATGGATGTAGGGTGGTTTGATCTGCTATCAACATGTAATGGCTCGTTGTTGGGTTTTCGGTAAGCGGACTGTGTTTGATATTTAAACTTAAATGTGATGTTTGCATGTATGTATGTATGGGTGTATGTGTGTATGGCGTATACATGTGTGGATGTGTGTCCCCTGGCGCCAGGTTGCTCACCGACGTAGTAGGTTTGATGTCACAGTCACCAACTGTAATGTGATCGATCTTACCTTTACTTAATTGTTGCCTAGTCTTATTATTACAAATCCAGTTTTGCCATTGTTCAACATACGTTTATTAGAACCCGTCCAGTTTTTTTATATCTTTAGTACAACATTCCCTTGGAATAATTGCCGCATCTTGATTAGCTAAACTGAGCTTAATGTATCAGAGCTTTGATTTGACCGCTAGGACAACAAAACAGACAAACAAGTAATTAATTGTGTGGGAGAGATGGGTCGTTGAGGGTGAAGTACTCCGGTAGTAAAAAATTAATTACATGGCATTGTTAGTGTTATCATAGACTCATAAATATGCAAGCTTGTATAACCTAGCGGGGTGTTTATATACCCGCTAGGCGACTGGATGCCTTGGGGTTACAATCCCCATCAGGCAAAGTTAGATGGGTTACAATCCTTCATAGCATAACTCCCTTGGACAGTTCCTAGAACTTGCATGGAATATATTTACAATAAATAATGTGAGTCTATTGCCAGAAAGTGATCATTAGGAGCACTTCAACCCCAAGATCAAATTTTTATTCATATTGAAGTAAAACCAAATCCAAATAACAAATCCCTCATAATTTCAGATAGACTGCTATATTATATTACATTGTCTGGGTGCATCTTCCAATGTCCAATTCCGATTGTTCCTCTCCATTGT
Organism: Muricea muricata; assembly: GCA_963855995.1. NCBI lineage: Eukaryota > Metazoa > Cnidaria > Anthozoa > Malacalcyonacea > Plexauridae > Muricea > Muricea muricata. Next base: position 24,966,007 of record OY979717.1, read on the forward strand.
TAACACCGATGAGATGGATAACCTAGCTAGTGGGGTGTATATATGCCCGCTAGGTGACTGGAGCCCTTGGGGTTACAATCCCCGTCAGGCAATGTTAGAGGGGCTACAATCCCCCATAACATTAACCTGTCCAAGGGGTTACAATTCCCTTGGACAGTTCCCAGAACTTGCATGGATTATATTTACAATAAAAAAGCGATGTCTGTGTGCATATTCCAATGTCCATTTTCAGATTGTTTCTGTCCGTTGTTAGCCCGGATGAGGTGGGTAGGTGGGGAAACAATTTCGTGCTCCCTATCATATCTCTCTCAATTTTAGAACAAATTGATACCTAAAAAATGCGCCTCATCCGTTTATATCCTATGGAAACTATTTCTATTGGTTGATCAATGTCAACAAAGACGATATTGTCTGTCTATTAGTTGTTGGATTACATTTGACATGCGATGCGCACATGTTTGCATCGTGCACAGCGCGTGATCGCTGATGCATTAGGTTAATGACTGACAATGCGCACGACGTGAAATTCTGCGCACTTGGACAATCTCCAACAAATGTAAGAACTTTGAACAATGTTAACAGCATTTCTCCATTAACTTTAATGTATAATCCGGATATTAAAAATTGGCTAAAAGCATGGCCAGTTCACAGCACACAACAGCGAAATACAGTCCAATTTATTGTACATCTAAATAATATATAATATGTTATGTTCTTTGAGTAAAGAAGTATATTTGCATTTGTGGCGATCAGAGACTTCACGTAGTTTCTTGTCCATTGGTTTCTTGACATGGTGTTTTGATGCGACGAGTTTTTGCCAGGAGGTTTGAGTGGGAATCAGAGTTTCGTGTTCACGTAGTTGGGTGTTGAGTTCCTTTAGGGAAAGGCGTTGGTCTTGTATCGCTTCTGAAATATTAGCGCTGCATCATGTAACGGGCGATCAGTGGTGCGGTGGTGCGACCAATAATTGGCATCTTGAAATCAGACAAAGGTAACGGAGTAGTCCTCCTGAAGAAAGTAGATTATCTAAGTAGCATGACCGAATTGTTTGCATACCGAACAAAATTTCGTAAACTTGACAAAAAAAACACCTTGACACAACCAAAAACTTCACAAATTTACTTAGAACGTTACACAACTGAGGCGAAATTAACGACGATGTATACAATACCATACGATCTACTGAACCAGCACGTTCACACGGCCTTCCTAACACTCATAAAACCTTTGTGAATCTACCACCTTTTAGACCTGTTATAGACACGACTGGCTTCTTGCTTACTCAACCCACTCACACACAATGAATTCAGAATCAAACAGAATCAAAAACATCCCTAACAACTTACTCACAGAAGGATACAGATTTTTTTTTTGACATCAAATCTTTATTTACCAACATTCCTGCTTCGTTCGAGGAATGAGGCATTGAAAACACTAGCTACATGTTTTAAACCACTTCTGGATTAGTCCTATTCTATTGTATTGTATGTCTTGTATGCATTGCATGTATTTAAAAAAACATTACCTTAGGCTGAATTACGCGTAAATTACAATTTACAAAAATTAGAATATTATTTAATGTTAAAATAGCGCTGCTGATTTGTCTTATTACACGCACCATATATAGAGAAGTTTTTACCGTAGTTGTACGAGTAATGTACAAATGTTAAAAATCCTATAAGCTATAATTTTTAAGATGGTTCGTATATCTGGTAGCAAATTCTAGATTCTATTATTTACGTCAGACACAACAGATTAAAATAACTTTCCACATAGAAGTTCATGATAATCTTCCAAAGATAGAGCACCTAGAATATTTAATGTTTAAGCAAACAATTAACATAATTTTACATAAGATTTACAACGAGAACGAGATAGCGACCACACTTAAGAAACGCACACTGAAAAAACTATTGCATGACCCTTGTACGAAAACACCATTTTTTGCGAATGGAGAACTTTACCGACAAATTGACGGCGTGTCCATGGGTCCACCTTTATCTAGCTAATATTATAATGATAGCTTTAGACGATGCAATTATAAAAGATCTTCTGCACAATTACATTATAAAGTATTACGTTAGATTTGTTGATGACACTAGTTTTAGCCAAACCGTCTGACATTGATTTGATATCGAACAAGTTGAATAGCTATAACCCAGATATCCAATTCACACATGAAGAATTTGTAGACAAAAGCGACGTTCATTTTCTGGATATCAAATTTACTTCTGATGGTACAATTTAACAATCTTTCGGAAAAACACTCACACAGGACAGTATATACATTTTTCTAGTTTTACTTCTTTTCTTACAAACTCGCATGGATCAGGTCACTTGTGAGCAGGGCTCACAAAATTTGTAGCAACAAAACTTTACTTTTAGCTGAGATCAAGACTATCTTCAATTTTATGTCTTGGCATTGATTTTCTAAACGGCTTGCGACTAAACTGTATGAGCAAACGACCCCTAACTCGGACCAAGCACATACTACAGTAACTATATATAAAGCGTCCTGAGAACTAACAGTTTTCTTATAGCACAGCATATGCATGTCATTTAAGGTGGTGAGACACGAAGGGTTTTGATGCGGGGACTTGTTGCGGCGACAAGTATCAGCGACAACATCACAAGCAATACACGCAAGGAGAACATGCAGTAGGGTGTTGTAGCAGAGGCGCGTGCTCGGGACAAAATCACCTAGGATAACACGATGGAACAGTTTACAGGAACATGTTGCAGCGACAAGTGCCAACGACACAATCATATGCAGTTCATACGAGGAAAACATGTGCCAGGGTTTTGTAGCAATGGCATGTGCCTGGGACAAAATCACGTAAGAAAACACGAGGGAACAGTTTACAGGGACATGTTGCAGCGACAAGTGCCAACAACGCAATCATACGCAGTACATACGAAGGAAACATGTGCCAGGGTGTTGCAGCAGAGGCATGTGCCTGGGATACGATCGCAATGCGTACACACACAAGAAAATGTCACAGGGACATGCTCTAGGGCTAGGCTGCAGCGACATGTCTCGTAGTGTAAACCGACTGCGCGTTTAAAATATCTGCTTTAATGTTTGAATCCTGTTTAAATTTGTAAAGGTGATTTCACATTCTACCATTTGTGTTGTGGTGTAGTTGTTCTCCTTTCCATACACCTTGTTTAGATTTGTACATGTGTTTGTACAACATTTTTTCATCAAATTTTGGTATTGGTATGCATTTCGGTCTAGCTTACATGACGTACCTCATTACCAACGTTAAACATACCGCATACATGAAGTAGGAAACTCCTCAAAAGTTAAAATGGCAGATATTGAAGATGAACAAGTTGGAGAAATTCCTCAAATTGATATTGTTGAAGACCTTGGTCAGAAGTCCTAGAGCGTAAGTCAGACACGCTTACTGATTGCACCTTTCCAGCAAAATCCAATCTTATGGGACAAAAGGCTAAAAGACAGTGCGAACAAACAGAAAACGAAAAAGGCAATGGCACCTTTGATAGCTCGATTCGAGATGACAATGCCTCAAAGAAACCCAAAAGAGATAAAATCAAGGTGGCACGGGTTAAGAAGTTCATTATTGAGAAACATGAAAAAGAAAAAGGAAGATCCGGACAGCGAAATTAAGTGGACATTTTGGAAAGACTTGGAATTTTTGCGTTTGTCATTGGAAATGGATGAAGGAAATCAAGATAACGTCGAATGGTCAAATGAAGAAACTGGTAAGTTTTTCCTGTATTCCTATAGGAATTCCTATAGCATCCTATTATCTTTTATACGGTTTTATAGGGTTAGGGTTAGGATTATAATCTAGACAATTGCTGGTATCCTAGGCAAAATGCTTTGTAGAGTAATAGTGGCAAATGTGTGAGAACTAAAAAGATGTGAATATATCATCATGCATAGGTAAAAATAGGCAGTTGTGTGTTTAAATTCATTGCAGCATTTAATGTTCATAGTGTATCGGTACAACTCGGGAAGGTGGAATGCCGTGTCCATTCATCATGGCTACTTTCTTTCAGAACACCTCATTGAATACTATCAAGCAAATTCATCACTGTGGAATCACAATAAGCCAGAGTACCACACAAACTCCAACAAGGATTTGCTAGTTGATTTGCTGGGTAAAGAGCTTAATGACAAATTTACTAGTGAAGATATTGAGAAAAAGTGGAAAAGTTTGGTTAAGAAGTTCAAAGAGGAATTTTGAAAGCTACTAAGAAACCATCATGTTCAGGCACCAAAGATATTTACCAACCCAGCTGGGAATTTTATGCTCCGTTACAGTTCATTCATTCCATATTTGATAACCCAGCTGAAACAGTAGACTCACTAACAGACCATTGTGAAATCAAATCCAAAAAATCATCCCGGCAAATGCAAAGAGATGAAAGGGAGGAAAGAAAGCTGCAATTATTTGCGCGTGCTGTGGGTGCTATGGAAACTCCTCCTCAATCTGCCTCTCAAATGCCATTGGCTGACAAAAAGGAGCCATTATGGCCTTTACTAATTATGTTGCTTTGAGTTTGCCCAAATTACCTCCTGCTTTATATCGACGTGCAAAGAAACGTATTTCTGATGTCCTCTATGAGAAGGAAGAGCAAAATGACGTTGAACCAGGGCCTTGTAATGTCAATGATAATATACCTCAGTATGGTCCGAGACATTACCCATCAACCTTCAATTCAAATTTCCTTTATGCTGACATCACCTATCATAGATCCCCTAGCGCTAGTTCAACCACCAGCAATGAGTATTACCAAGCCCCTAACGTTCCCAGTGGAGACCAGCCAGTAAGGTCATGTTCTCCTTTGCCGTTTGATAATACTCAAACGAATCAAGGGGTTTATCATGACCTAACATGAACAATTGAGAATGCTTACACACCTGTTGAGTGAACAATAAGTATGACAAGTCAGTATGAAAATAAAAGTCATCTCAAATGTTTTGACAAATTATATTTTTTATTTGTTTGATATTCATGACATTTTTGGCCATATACAAGTTGTATATTCAGTGAATCAGTGTAAGTGTTATTTGGGTAGAGCAACGTTTCATTTTTATGTGTATGTTATTAACACATTTGTTGTGCAGCAATTATTATTATAATAGTGTTTGTGAACGTATTGACTGAATATGTGATGTGCAATAATCAGGATGTAGGAAAAAGGATCTCACCCACTAATACTGCTGCTTGAGTATGGGATAACATGTTAAGGACCTGAAAACATCAGGGATATATAGTATTTGATGTGGCTTGTAAAAAACCTGCAGAAATGTAACAGATGGCTTTTTTAAAATTTAATTAATACAGTTTGTATAATGTTATATTTGTGAGTTCACTTTGTTCATGTTCAACTTTAGGCATTTCATTCAGTCACCGTTAACTCTTTTCGATACTCCAACGGGCCCGCACAAAACCTCAGCCTGGGTAAACAGCTTCCCACGCATCATCTGATAACTGTAATATTTGCTGTAAGTCTAAACACAACAATTCTCAGAATTACCAAACACAACAATTCAAACTTGACATGTCTTTTAAAGCAATGTGTTGTAAAGGCCACACATTTTACGTTGCCAGCCAACATCCCCCTGATCATTACACCACCTTGTGAATTCTTGGCGAATTGCTTTAGCTTCACTAACAGAGTTATGGATTGAAGCAGGCTGTAATGGTAAGAGAGACTCTCAGGGTATATCATCCCTCCAAAGACCCGGAATGAACTCGCCTGTGGCCATATCTTCTGTATCAATTAGTGCCACAGGCCAGTAGATATTACGACTTGTACTGTCACTTCTTAGCCAGTTGTGTAGTGTTTTTATAGCCATAGTGATTTGTTGTACCTTTTCAGGACACAGCAAAAACGGAGCTCTAAAACAACGCCATCTATTTCCAAGTGTTCCTAGTATGTTCTCTGATATTCCTCGACCTCTTGAAATACGGTAGTTAGCTATTCTTTCTTCTACTGTAAGACCCCTTCTTGGATACGGCTTAAGCATGTGTTCAGTCAACGGGAAGGCTTCGTCTCCTGTGAGAACAGAAGGAGTTGGTTTTGTACTTCCTAGTAACGGGCGCGGAAGAGGTATATTCAATGGATTCTCCACGCTGTGTATAGCTTGTTTTAGAGAACAACGGTCCCAAGCATGTCCATCGGGGTTTCGGCCGTTAGTTACCACATCAACGTAGAGGCACTCGTACTCTGGCCAAGCCATAACCAGGGCAATAATGCTTTCATTTCCTTTATAGTCGTGGAATTGGGAACCAGCGCCTGCAGGCTTTTGCATAACAATCCTTTTCCCGTCAATAGCTCCTATGTTGTTAGGGATATTCCACTTGGAGTAAAATAACTCGGCAATTTTTTCCCATTTTTCAGCTGTATTTGGTGTTTTCAAATACTCCATCCCCAACAAACGGTAAATAGCGACACATACTTCCGTCACAATCTGGGATATTGTCGTCGTTCCGATCCGAAACTGGAAGGAGAGTGATTTGAAAGTCTCTCCTGTGGCTAGATACCTAATTGCGAGGGCTAACCTTTCGCTTGGGTCAATGGACTTTCTCATACATGCTTCTTGCTTTACTATGAAGGGCGCAATTTTTCCCGTTAGCTCGACAAACTTTGTGTATGGCATTCTCATGTACTCAGAGAAACCGGGAGTATCTTCAATTGACAACTCCCTGAAAATTGTGTGATATGCTCCTCGTTCTTCCCGCCGTAGCAACCAGTGACGACACCAAATTTTCCGGTTCAACATAATCGAGTCCTCTTCATCCATTAACATCATTAAAATAAGAAGCATTTTTTTCTTTGGATTCCATTCATTCCAGGGAAACGGAGCGTGAGATCTGTTAATGATAGCCGCCATGTTTGTTTTTACTTGCCATATGCAAACATAACTCTTCCACTTACTTCTTATTGGCTATATTTTTACTTCCCTTAGGGGACATGTTGCAGCACCATGCACACGAATGGTAATGGAATCGCTAAAGCGTTTTGATCCCGCAATATGTCCCATGAAGTTCAACAAGTTGAACTACTTGCAACATGACGCCGTGACCAGAATTCACCCAAATTGATGTTGCACGATCATAATACTATATGTTTACACTACGAGACATGTCGCTGCAGCCTAACCCTAGAGCATGTCCCTGTAACATTTTCTTGTGTGTGTACGCATTGCGATCATATCCCAGGCACATGCCTCTGCTGCAACACCCTGGCACATGTTTCCTTCGTATGTACTGCGTATGATTGCGTTGTTGGCACTTGTCGCTGCAACATGTCCCTGTAAACTGTTTCCTCGTGTTTTCTTACGTGATTTTGTCCCGAGCACATGCCTCTGCTACAACACCCTACTGCATGTTCTCCTTGTGTGTATTGCTTGTGATGTTGTCGCTGATACTTGTCGCCGCAACAAGTCCCCGCATCAAAACCCTTCGTGTCTCACCACCTTAAAATAGCAGCACATTAGAATGATTGGTAGGTCAATAACACCGAAAGAAGGACAATAGCACTATTTGAACATCAATCGTGATAGTAAGTTGGTTCATACCTTATTATACTGTATATTGCATAAAGTGAAAATCAATGGGACGCAACCAAGAAGAATTGTATGAACTTATCAACTACTAACATTTTTACAACAAGAATTGGATTAAATCAAAATACATTAAACTACAACAAAAATTCATTAATATAAGGTAACAAAATGTGCTCCCATGAAACGCTGCTTTGTTGACCGCGAGCAAATATACAGTACAGAGACAAGTTGTTCGAAGAACAGTATATTATGTCAAATATAAAAATCATGCTCCCATTTGTCTTGTGAACATTAATGCAGGTACTCAGCTTAAACTTTAAAAACTCAGGTTTACATGACTGTTTGAGTAATGTTTACAAGATAAATGGGAGTATGATTTATATTCGACATATATGTACTGTGTTCAACGGGCAACGAACAACTTGACCCTGTATTTACTCGTGTACTGTATTGCTGCCTAAAATATCTATCTTACAACAATTAAAGCGCAGGCTTAACTAATATCGATTTTAAATCACAATATATTTTTGCAATTGGCATGTAATCTCAGCAGACTGTGCAGATGAAAATATTACAATTCAGGCAACAGCTATTTCTCTCGTTACAGCAACTAAGTGAAGCGACTGAAAATTTTAGTTTGTTCCGATACCAAAATTTCAAACATTTACAATTTTTCCCATATAAGTTATACACTCTGATTCCATGTGAGCGCCGTGTAGGCATCTCAAATGAAATATTTTGTCGCAGTACGATAACGTGGGAGCAAATCGTTGTCGTTGTTTTTACGGCTGTACTTTTTAAACAGAGCTTGTTTTATGTTTTCTAAAGACTGCTGGAAATAATTTTTGCCATCTGCTGTTAGATTTACGTTCTCTTGTTATGACTTTTCAGAAGCAAAGATCAGGTTGGTAAATTCGACAACTTCAAAGAACAACACGGGAAGAATCGAAGTATATCATCCCAGTTTTGGCTGGGGTACAGTCTGTGATTATCGCTGGCGTGAGACTGGGAGTAACGTTGCCTGCCGTCAGTTGGGTTTCATTGGAGCGAACGCGACACGGTATCGACCTTACTTCGGTCGAGGAAGTGGTCCGATATTGCTTGGTGTTGTTCAATGCACTGGTAAAGAATCATACATATGGGATTGTCGTCACCCTGGATGGAATAATGTAGCATTCTGTGACCATGATGAAGATGTGGGTGTTGAATGTTACTGATATTTCATTTATACAACGACCGGTCATTTCATTAAATTAAAAAATTGGATCGGAAATTTTGTTTTTATTTTTCGGTGTTTATGTGAGTTTTATTGAAGAGTGAACTACAGTTGAGCTCGTGAAAATAATACGTTCTATGTTTTATGTATTTATGTTTTCTTTACGACATTTTCGCTACCTGCTCCGCAGGCCTTTCTGTGCAGGCGGGTCAGAACGGGCGCGAGTAATTTGTGGAGATATTTTTGTTTGACTTTTAAACAGACGTGTACACGAATAAAATAAGATCGTGGTTAGAAATTCTATATTTTTTCCTACTATATTCTTGACATTATTTGGTTAAAATTTACCTTCTTTGTGTAGATTTATTGCCTTTTTAACATTCCCCCTACAATATATTAGGTTTTTATTTACCAAACTATGGTGGTTATCTAGACTAAACTCGTAGAAATGCGGAAATAGAACTAAATTTAGGCATGTATGGATGAACAGTAAAATGAATTTCATCGGAATTTTCCAATTTCAACTTTTATGAACAGCGAAATGTTTAGATAGGCACTGCGTGTTTTAAAAGACATGTATTCATCTTGGCTTAATACCTTGATTTTATGTAAAAATATCTATATATTGAATCCCAAAGCATTTAAAGATAGTTTTGCTTTATCTCTTTCTCCACAAAAGAGAAAAAAATGTGAACAAACAGCGTCTATCGCCACTGTTATGTTTTGAACAAGATCTTTATAAGTACTAATAAAGATGAGTGAAACACGCATGTAGTAAATTCACGTCGCGTTCCTTTGTAAAAATTAATCATCGTATTTCTGGCGGAACCAGTCAATTAACAAGATACGTCACTTGTGATGTTAGTTTTCTTATCCAGTTATGTTTTATGATTCTTGAGTAACAATTACTGCGAGGGCTATCTCTCCATATATGCAACTCACATAAGCACCACCTAGTAGGACTTGACATACGCATATATAGCGGTACACAGTGCATGAATGATTAATAGTTTAACAAACTTGAGTACCCATTCAACATAGTTTTTGGCCATAAAGTTTGTCAAGAGGATGTGTTCAATTGTCTTGATAGCATTGGAATCGAGAATTTTAAAACAGTGCACTAAAATGACATCAGTAAACATGAGAGATATACGATCTTGCGTCATCTTTTACACGTGATAAAATGACATGCATCTCAAATTCGTATGCTATGCATTTCATATTCTATCAGCCATATTCTATACACTTCACGGTTAAAATATTGAATTCGTATTTTGTTAACACATCCTTTGACTATGGCTATATATTTTGAACATTACCATTACTGTATGTACTTCTGGACCGTGAATTGTTCTGAATGCGTGGAAGGTTAAGATGATGGTCAGTTTACTGGAATACTCAAACAAAAGATGCATGTTTTTTTTCAAAATTAAAACACAGTAATGCTTTTCACCATGGTGTGTGGCTGCCATATGGACTAAACTACGCATCTGCAAAATAGTATGGCTTTGAATACAAATTTTAAATTCAGTTAAAAATAACATGACTTAAATGGTCAAGTACAGTACACTACTGTACTACTCTTGCTCAATGCTTATAAAAACGTGATAGACGGCTATCTTTGACGGGATGTTTAAATTATCCCAGCTTGTCAGAATGAGTTCAAATGTTAGGCTAGCATGATTTGCCTAAAACAATCACTATACCTGTAAACTTGAAAATAGTTTTGGTGATTAACCATGCTTTCTTTTAACACATTGAAATCATCCCGCCTGTCATTTTAGTCCGACTTACAGAGCTTGATCATGTAAGCGTTTTCTAAAGATCATTCCTACATAGCACTCCTATTATTTTTTTCGCCTTGCAAACGGCAGGAAAGTATTTTAATACCATAAATGACCTCATTTAAGACATTTAAATTCGATAATAAATTCCTAAGCGTCTACTATGTCATTTACAGCTGTTACGTTAAGGCAGTTTTTTAATCGGTAAGGCTGAACCAACGAGCTCAACCTTTCCGCCAAAAGAACAAACGGTCTTTGTATTTGCATTACAGAATGTAGTCTGAAATTAAAAAGAAACATTATTACGGCAACATTATTACACTTGTAGTGACTGCAAAATCATATTAGACTTGTAGTGATGCACAGTTTTAAAATTTGTAGTAACATGCAAACTTATGTTTCTTATCATTCATAATTGCATGACGAGTTTTGTAGTAGCTACATTATTGCATGATAATATTTTGTAGTGGGTTGCTATGGTATTTAATATTCGTAATAAGTAACTGATTTAAAGTTGATTAATGCTTAAGTTACATAACGCTTATAGAGAAGTACATAATATTTGTAGCAACTGGTAGAATGTTTGTAGAGGGTCCTAAAGGGGTAAATGGGAGCTGGGGATGGCTTATTTTTGGCTAGGATAATGCATTCCGTGCATTCGGATTTGGATTCATTGGCCAAAAAACAATAGAATATGGGATTAAGACTTGAGTAAGACTCCCCTTCAGGACCCTGTTTGTTGTGACTCGCAAGTGAAGCCCCGCAGATGATTGAGATTTGAGAGTGTTTAAGAGGGAGGTGTTCTGGGAAGATACGATATGGCTCACTCGCTCAAGTGTAAATTTAAAGTTGTTTGGGTTAGAAAATAAATACACAATCATATATTACATTGTCTTGTGTGATTATTGTGTCAATTTACCAGCATGATCAGGAAAAACATTTCAAATCAGTTTGGATTTCACATTAAACCTGGTTTCCATCTAGTCGTGAGCGTATCAAAGGGACCGATGTGATAGAGTATGTACGCCTGCGCTACACTTAATATGAATTTGAATGCAACCTATAAAAGAAAAGGTAGATCTAGACGATATCACATCGTCGAGAATGACTTTGCTACGACAGTTACAACCAAATGGAAACTAGGCTTAAGAGATCTTGTCCCAAGATTTCGTAATCACACTCCTTGTCAATCTGAAAACACGCGTGAAACTTGACTTGCCCGGTCAAATCTCTTTCCATTTTTTATAAACATATCCCGCCTGTTACGTTTTACCCTACAACAACAAAAACTATTATATAACATTATCGATCAATCGTCGCTGGAAAAAATGCATCGAAAATCAGGACTTGCAAATTTTATTCGCCCTAAACCCTTCTGTTTCCAATTCTGCTTATTCTAAAAAGCATAAGTTACATACTAGCATAAAGTCTCAATATAAAAAGAACTCTCGACTACCTATAATTTCTGCAGCTTACAAAGACTGAATAGAGTGGGAATAAAAACGCCTTAAGCAATAAGAACAGAAAGAAGAACTTCTTTTATATGAAGGATTTAGGACCAGATGATTTAAATGATGCATTAAAGATTCCCAAATTTTAATAAAGGTAGTCAGAGGTTATTGTAATGCCAGTAGCCTTTCATGTAGCCGAATAAAAGTGAATCACAAGTCTTTCCGAGGGCTACGCCTCTCGGGTTGGCTAAGAACCTCCGTTCTCGGTATCTAACTGACTTAGTTCATATTCAAGAGGCAACAGGATAAAAACAATACTGAATGGTAGGAAATAAAAAAAAACAAAGCATGGATTAATTGCCTTGTGGGGTTTCAGTTTGGGATATTTGAATATATTAAAACTGTTTCACTTTGGCGACTCACTTCATTATTGATTTTGTATTGCATTCGACTCGATTAAAGTTCAATGGCAAAAGCGATGATGGAGAGCGATGACGAGTAATTTTATATTACACAAGATTCTTTTAGGAAGGATGTAGATGTAGAGTGATTTTGACCCAAATTTTTTGGAGTGGGTTAACGATGACTTTTACGAGGCACAAGACGAAAAGAAAGACAAAAGCAATGGAATCCAAGCAAAAGCTTGTTCGAGCAGACGTAAAATTACCGTGGTCAGTGACGAGGATTTAAAGAGGAGATTAATCAGAGACATGAGATTACTGATTTTGGTCAGAATTTAAGTTCTGAGAGTTTTGTGTGAAATTAAATTAGAATTTATTTTATTTTATTTTATTTTGTTATAGTAGCGAAAGGTGGCTAATTAAATATTCAAGGTATCTAACTCCATAGTGACCTCTTTTACAGGTCACTATGGAGTTAGATACCCTGAATTTTTTATTAGCTATTCAATTCTATTCATCAACCCCCCTTTTCTCTGCAGAGATCAAATCCCTCCCCTTGCTTAAAGAGTCTATGCCATATAAAACCCTATTGAAAACAAAGGACCGACTGAAATATGAACTAATCAATGATAGTACTATGGCGGATGAGCATATACTATAACAGCTAGGGCAGCAATCATAGTACCATGACAGACGACAACGGTTTTGACGAGATGGCCAAATGATCAAAATATTATTTAACATTGTAATGCTATAAACAAGCCATTAAATCGTTAAATGATCAGGATGCTTTAGTCTACAATGGTACCCGTCTTAAATAGTATGCAGACCTTGTTTTACTAAGAAAATTTGTCGAAAATATTGTTGGGCTTGTTGGTGCGAGGAAATCAACTGGAGGCAAGTCAAAACAATCTAATAACTCGAACTCGGGTATTATTGTTGCGTGGTACCCGTGTAAGCTAATCTTTAACTTTTAACGGTGAGAACGGTGAATCGCATAAGAAAGCCCCTGTGAGAATTTTAAAAAAATGACGGTGCCGAGAAAGCGACTTTGAGCTCGGACTGTTCGTGATGACCCGGACGATGCTGCTGCGCCAAAGAATTTGGCTTGTATTTGTCAAAATCTCAACGTAGCTAACTAATGAAGTGGTCAAATCACCTACGTTATTAATAATGTTTCTGGAAGCGTTAAAGATTTTTTGACGCCTGCTTGCTCATCTTTGGAGGAATTGGAAAACTTTATCTGCCGCTAAAAATAACAACATTTTTTCAGCTCATACAGTTAAAAGCTCTGTAACAGTTGTTGTTGAACTCATGGACAGCCGACCGGACTCCGAAACCCGGAAGTCAGAGCACGGGTGAACAGGGGGGTTGGGATTTTGAGATTAGGAGGTAGAGTAAAGAATTATTATTTAGCCGATAAATACAGATATATAACGTTGAATTTTTAGAGCTTACACTGGTGGCAGCGGTAAAATGGATGATGATTGATGTAGATTAATGTGGAAGAACGGAGAGGACGTAACTGGATTTTACGAGTAGAAACGTATGCTGCAGCGCGTGGTTGGACAAACAACAAAATGGCGGCAATGGCAGCAATTGGTCTGCCCGACCATCAGGTGGAATTTCTATTGACTATGCGAGAGGAAGACCGAAAAGATTGGTCGAAGTTGAAGAAAGCTATCTTGACAGAGTATCGAACAGACGAAGCAACCGCAGAAGAAGCTTTTCTGACCCGAAATCGTCAACCGGGTGAGTCATTTCTCGTATATTCTGCTGTTTTGGAGCGTTTGTATCGTCAAGCGTTCAAGCTTGAACCTGAGACAGATCTCTCAGAGCCGTCAAAGAAAGCAATTACCCGCCAGTTTCTTCGGGGGATTCCTCAGCCTATAACCTCGAAACTACAGCTAGACTTTCCTGACGAAAGTTTCAAACAATTTAGCTAAACATGCACGTCGTATGGAAGAGGTCCTATCTCGCACCCAGACCCTTACCGAAAACGTATCCACCGTAACATCTGCCGAGTCTACTGAAAGCAAACTTGAAGCTCTCTGCACAGAATTTAAAGACCTTAAAACTATTCTCCATGCTCAGGCAGCACAGGAACCAGCAGGGGAGGTGTATGCTGTGGCTTCTAAACCGTATCCCCTTCCCTCCCAACAATCTCCGCATCGCTCCCAGCGACCCCCTTCTCCCAACTTCCCACCTCGACGATATTATTCATGTGGATCCATTGCTCACTTGCAAAGAAATTGTGATCGTAGACCCCACATCTGAGGCAGGGGCAAGACCCGTGGGGGAGGTTACCCCAACAACCATGCGGCACGAACCTCAAATACCATCACTTGTTTTAATTGTGGTGAGCTGGGCCACTTTGCTGGCCAGTGCCCCTCCCCTTTAAACTGAAGAGTGCCAGTGTTGGGGGGGCACACTGGCGTCGAACACGAACAAAAGTCCCCCATTTTTACCTAAACGTCCTTGGTCTCAGCATAAATCTACCTTGCACGTTCTTGGAAAAGTTAGTAAGATAAAATGTACCTGGCTGTTAGATACTGGATCTGATGTTACACGTGTAAGTTCTAGACTGCCGGGTGTAGGAAAATGGAAATTGACCCCACCCCAAAGTGTCCCATCAACCGCCAATGGCAGTCCCTTGCAATGCTTAGGCGAGATTACCGCCAGCCTAGATTTGTCATGTCTCGAAAACGAACATTCGGTTACTTGTTATTAAGAATTTAAACACCCCAGCCATTTTGGGAATGGACACTTTGGAACAGTTTGGTCCCTTTGATATTGATTGGACTAATAAGACCCTTACCCTTGGAGAGGCAAAACTAGTACTCGAGAAACGCTCTCACGGATCAGTCCTTTCACTTGTTGTTATTTCCCTGATTTCGAATCACACTATCCCTCCACGCTCACAATGTTTTGTGTTGGCTGGCTCTTCAGATGTTAGCACACATGATCAAGATGTATTATTTTCTCCCTTCAATGACAAACTGGCTCGCTTAGACGTTTTGCTTGGGGCTTGTGTCATTTCTGCTAGTGAACAAAACCGCATACCTGTTACTGTATTGAACGATAGTGAGCACCCTGTCCAGCTTTACGCAGGCACTCGTGTCGGTGAGCTATCTCCAGTAAAGGTTCAAGAGCCGACTTGCCATGTCAATAGTGTTTTGCATCCCCCGTCTCCACACCCAGCGTTATTCGAACGAGAACCGGCAGCAGTTGACCTGGAGCGATGTGACATTACAATAGCGGAGAAACACAAACTTAATATGTTGTTATTGGAGGAATATAAGGACGTGTTCGCAAATAGTGATGATGAAGTTGGTCGCACTCATCGAACTCAATTTCATATACATACAAAGAACCAAGTTCCTGTCGCTGTAAAACTCCGCAGAACACTATTTGCTTTACGAAACGAAGTTAATCAACAAATCAAAGATATAGAAACCCGAGGCATTATCGAGCCCTCTTCATCGCCTTACTCTGCACCTATTCTACTGGTACCCAAAGCAGACGGCTCTTATCATTTTTGTGCGGACTTTCGAGCTTTAAACGATGCAACGCTTTCGGAAGTGTTCCCTCTACCGTCAGTAAGGGAATGTCTTGATTCCTTGCATGGATCCAAGCTGTTCTCAACTTAAGACCTGTATAGTGGGTATTGGCAGATCCCTATCGCGAAGGAACACCGCCATAAATCTGCATTCTCCACAGAGTCAGGCCACTGGCAATTCTGTGTAATGCCTTTTGGTGTAAAAAGCGCTCATGCTGTTTTTGCTCGGCTCATGGCCGATATTATGCAAGGATTGCAATGGAATGGTATTGCAGTTTACCTGTACGACATAATCATCCGTGGTAAGAATTTCCAGGAACACTACGACTTGCTGCGCGATGTTTTTGAACGATTACGTGAAGCCGGGTTAACCATCAAGTCAAGCAAGGTCTCCTTATGCCGCAACAAACTCAGCTTCTTGGGACATCAGATCTCAGAAAAGGGAATCGAGCCTGACCCTCACAAGTTAAGCGTTATTCGTCATTGGACACGGCCTGAGAACACCAACGACCTTCGAGCATTTTTAGGTCTGTGCAACTACTACGGCGATTTCATTCCGAACCTGCAAGACCGGCGCGTCTCCTTAATCAGTTAACCGGAAAATCTAAGTTCGTTTGGTCTCTACAAAGACAGGCAGCTTTCAATGATTTAAAGTTCGCCTTAAGCTCAGAAGATGTCATCCTCCAATTTCCGAACTTGTCTGCCCCGTTTGAAGTCAGCACCGATGCTTCTGATACGGGCATTGGATGTACATTGTCCCAACGTGATAGTTCTGGGTGGGATCAACCTGTCTTGTTTCCATCAAAAGTGTTGACAAACAACAAGTTGAACTGGCACACGCGTGATAAAGAAGCATTCGCTTTTATCTTCGCGTTAAGGAAATTTCGACCATACCTTCTGGGACGAAAGTTTATCTGGTACACCGATAACAAAGGTCTTCAGTGGCTGCGAAACACTCGTGACCCTCGTGGCCGTTACGCACGTTGGCTAGAAGAAACCGAGGAATTTGATTTTGTTGTACATCACCGAGCTGGTGTGACCAATTCCCATGCGGATGCGTTGTCCCGCATACCCAAAGTTCACTCGGTACGGGATGGTCAATTTACACCCCAAGAATTCCTGGAGTATCAGCGAGCAGATCCTGTGCTGGGTGTGGTCCTCCATGCACCAAAGACGCGCGGATTTAACATACTCACACAAGACAATGTGCTACGTCAATGGCAAAACAAACGTAAATTTCTTACAGTCGAAAAAGCAGACGGACTGTTACGGATTCGTTACAACATTGGAAAGCGGATAGTAAACCAGCTAGTTGTCCCCACAGCTCTAGTCTTCAATGTATTACGTCTGAAGCATGACGACGCAGGCCACATGGGTACTGCGAAAACAATCAACTTAATACGTAGAGAATATTTCTGGTTGACTATGGTCAAAGACGTCCGACAGTATTGTGAATCTTGTGTCACTTGTGCTAGCAGTTATCCTGCTCCTTCTCATCACCGTGCACGTCTTACCCTTTCATCACAACCGCAAGCGTGGCAGGAAATAGCGATCGACATTAAAGGGCCGTTTGGCACGAAACCAAGCAAGAGAGGACATCGTTATGTTTTGGTTGCCATCGAACTCTTCACTCGAGCCGCTGAAATTCTACCTATACCGGATAAGTCTGCGAAAACCGTAGCAAGTGCTATCATTCGGGACGTGTTCTGCAAACGTGGAATACCAGAATCCCTTCTCACAGATCGTGGCTGCGAGTTTGACAATTTAACGTTGGGTACGATTGCCCACGAGCTAGGAATCGACAAGAAACGCATTTCAGCATTACATCCCCAAGCCAATGGAACTGTTGAAAGGCTTAATCGAACTATCGGCGACATACTGAGGAAAGCAACGAACACTCACGGAGAGGACTGGGATTTAGAAATACCTTTTGTTTTGATCAATCACATGAATCAAGAGCACGAAGCTACTGGTTACTCCCCTTTTTTCTTGTCCCATGGCTACATTCCTCGTACTCCAAGGTTGGTCGTCGTGCCACCTCTTGCTAAGGGTCAACAACCGGCTAGCCGGTGGGCTGCGACCCTTTCGTCCCGCCTTAAAGAAGCTCATTTGGGAACACAAGCACGTGACTTACAAACAAAGCAACGAAGAGTGGCAAGCAGTGAAGAGACTTGTAGTGAACTCCATGTGGGAGACTCAGTAATGATGTATGTACCCTTTAAACCAGGATTCCCCACAAAGTTGCAGAATCTTTGGCAGGGACCGTACGTTGTGGTCACAGATCAAGTATATACAGATAGGCAACTCGCGCGTGTTTCTGTCCTCACTTTGATGTCACGTCAGCAGTGTACGCGTCAGCCTCTGGCAAGTGTCTGGCAAGCGTCTGGCAAGTGTCATGAAAAAATTTAATAAGAAAATAGATAGGAAAAACCCAAATTTCGGCAATAAAACTGCGATTTTAAAAAATATATATTTCTGATTTTCGTCAACGTCTCAATTTTTGGGAATGAAGTTAAACCCAAACATTTTGACATGAAATGACTGTACAAGCGGCCCTTGCTGGCAAGAAAAACGAGAAAAAAACGCTAAGGAGTGTGTTTTCAAAGTGTTCATGCCTTTATCTGAAGACGATGTGATAATAATACCAACAGGTAAGTGTAATATTGCTTGTTTTGTCGTGAAGTTGATCAAAACTATTTGTAATTCACTTGTTTTGTGCTTACCAACGAAAATGTGGACAAAAAAACACTAGACAGGCAAGTTTCTCTCAAGCAGCCATAAGATTCGAACTTGCTTGATGACATGTGAGCAAATTTACATTCCAAGCCATTTATGTTTGTATTTTATCCGAAAACAATTCACCCATACACTTATACACTTTGTCTTCGACCATGTTTTTAATTCTTCACGCCTAACGTTGTCTATTAAATATGCTTGTTAATACATTAAAGTACACAATTCTACATAGAGATTCAAGTTTACAAAATTCATATTCCCTATACACTCAGATTATAAAGATAACTATACTGAAAAGGGCCAAATTAACTATTTTGCTTTAATTCAGAATTTACATAATACCCAGAAAAACAAGATGGTGAAAAGAAAGCCAGTCTCACAGCTGTAGTGACTTGAGCATGCATGGACAAATACTCTTCGTCAAGGTAATTAAAAAACACATATTTTGTTCACTTTTAAGTATGCCCTATTTTCTGAGGTACTTCAGATTGCACCATGAACAGTTTGTATGTATTTGTGAATGCACTACACATAATGAAACAAGTACATGCAGATATGAAAGCTTTGAGCTGAGAAACTCATGCTGTATTTTCTATTTATTCCATTATGTGGTATAGCCATCACTTGCTCATCTCATTAATTTACAAGAAACTTGTTGCACATATAATTGTCAAATTCTCAATTCAAGTTTTCCCTGTTCACATGAACACATTATGTGCAATATGTTTCTCTAGGATAAAAAGTCTCAGCTGGGATAAAAAGTTTGTTGCAAGTTGCTACTTTCAGCTACAATATTCTTCAGTTGGTTTGTTCTTGTAAAAAGAGTACTTTTTTTCTCCTTTAGTTGCCAACAATCCTCTGGGACTATTCATTGACAAGCATGATCCAATCCTTTTAAGAAGGCTTGTGGCAGTCTGTTATGCTCTAAAGCAGACTCAGCAGTACTTTAGCAGATACAATTCCTAACAGATAATCAGAACAGGATAGTGAGAACCATGCAGTGAAAATCAGTGACTGGGGTTAATATAAACAAAGCTCCACTTTTTAGCATAATTAGGGACTGTTTACATGTATATAAATAAAATATAAGTATAAACTCATGCATAACCAATATTGTTAATATGTTAAATGCAAAAGTTAATAAATAGTGTTTACAACACTACTATATGCTTGTAGCCTCGATCAAAAGTCTAACTTGCAAAGAGCTAGCTAGCTTCTCGTCGTTTTGAAATCAGCTCTTTCATCTTTTCTTACTACTTTGAGATTTCAACAATTTTAAAACAAAGTTAACCGATCATGTAATTGGCCCATCAAAGTGATCAAGGGTAGAGGTCGGCATGTCATGTCAATACATCGCTTGTATTTCTGCCTTGAAATAAACTCTGAATAAACTCTCGTAAATCTTTTCCACCCAAAAACAACCACCTACCATTTATCTTTAAATTTTGAGCTCAAAACAGTGAAACCTTGCTTCAATTTTGTAAAATATGCATTTTTTCTCTTTCGAACACCGTTTTTCCTATACTTTTACCTGAAAATTCGAACGATGACACTTGCCAGAGCAATTTTGCGTGGCGCGTGGGGTGACGCGAGCTGACGCGTACGTGAGGACACAAAATAATAAGGAAACACGCGCGAGTTTCCTATCTGTATATACTTAATCTGTGTTGTGGTCAAATGCCTTCAAGGAAACACGTACCGACTTAAACACCAACAAAACGTTTGCAAAAGGGTGTTACGCCACCGTGACCAGTTCAGGATCGTTTAGCACCCGGCCAGAGCGGCTTCGACCTAAAACCCCGACCACACCTGAAAGGGAAGAGCCTCATACAACATCCCAGACCCTACAACAAGACGGTGACCCCTCATCGCTAACCACAGCAACGCCAGAGAAACCGGCAGGCTCGTGTGCGGGAACAGCTCGTGGGACCCGGGAAGAGACTGACGTAAAGAGAGACGAACAGCAGCTAGAACCAGCCAACGACATAATGAATCCGGAATCGCGCGTAAATGATCCTGATTGTCGCAAAACGTCACGAACACGAAAACCACCCGTGAGATATGGATGGGAACTGTTTACTATTTGGAACTACAATATTTAGACTATCAATTTATTCGAGTAACCATACAAACTTTTAGGTTATGTTTTCTGTTAACTATATTAGGGAGAAAGAGTGTAACAGTTGTGTTGAACTCGCGGACAGCCGACCAGACTCCGAGACCCGGAAGTCAGAGCACGGGTGAACAGGGGGGTTGAGATTTTGAGATTGGGAGGTAGAGTAAAGAATTATTATTGAGCCGATAAATACAGATATATAACGTTGAGTTTTTAGAGTTTACAGCTGTACCCCATCTCCGTCATCATTTGACATTATTAGGTCGGGGACTCTGGAGGATCGTTCCAAATACTTAAAGCGGAGATGAAATCTGAATTTTTATACTCGAAAGCTGAACTTTCAGAACAAACCAAGATTAATGCATGTAAACAAGATATATGCGAATTTGCATGAAAATCTTATTTTAAAATTACGCTTGAGCAAACTTGAAGGAAAAGCTAAAATGTCTGTAAATAGAAGTATTCCCCGTTGTAAAGAAAATTCGCAAACGACCGCTCCAACTGATGATAATGATGATAATGCATATTATGCATTAGCGTACTATACAGGTACAGGGCGAGTAAAAAAAAACTGACGCCCTTTCAAATACGGTTTATTCCCATCATAGATATTAGATTTCTATCAATAGTAAAGCTAATCCCCCCTCAGGGGGGGTTAACATCAAGCGAATAATTATTACAAATTAACCCAGATTTCTAGTATCTATAATCCTTAGTATTGGAATGACAAAATATACGTCACAAAATATGGTCGCTTTTAAAGTTTTTAAGACGTCCCATTTGCAAACTTTTCCTACTGGGAAATATATGTTATGAAAAATAGATCGTATCACACAAAGCCCGGCCACATTGCCTTGATGCCATGTAGAGTTATAGTTTATACTAGCCGTAAATAATATAGTATTATTAACCCACTCAGCTATCTAAGTCAACATTTTAAACGAGGCGTAAACAAAATATAAACAAACGGAAACTTCCTGCCCTGTATTAGGCCGCAGTATTTATGTAAATTACTATAATATGCAAATTTCGTCCCTTATTATTATGTGCGTACATGCTGAACGGCATGATCGATCATAAAAATCCAGCCAATAGGAATTCAGGATTTTTTTGAATTAGCCAATTGGATAGCCAGTATTTGTGCCCCTGATCGCTCAATGCTCATGCGTAAGAACGCTTTTTTGATTGCTCATGTTCGAAGGCTGAGCTGCAGCCGGACGATGTTTTTACTGGGCTAGTAAAGTTTTAATGCAATGAACTGCACGAAGTTTAGTGACTGGACTGCTATTTTAATTTATTAATTTCCAATTCTGGCTGACTTTTACCTTGGTCGCGTGATCGCTCTGATCACCTCTAGATCCGTTCCTGATGTGTACGTCTGCTAAGAGATATACTGTAGTTGCTAATCTGCTTTCATTCTCATTCTTAATATGTATTTATTTATTTCAGCTCACAAATATCGTGTTCACGTGATCACTGGTGATGTCAAAGATGCTGGAACTGACGTACGCGATGTTTTCATTACCATAGTTGGACAATATGGAGACTCTGGAGAACGACTGCTGTCGAAATCTGAAACTCACACTAATAAATTTGAGCCAGGCAAAGTAAGAAGATAAGACTTCAGCCTTTATCATTAGAACGTGACTTCTTATGCTTATCAACTCTCTCATTTTTATCATATTACGGGAAGACATATTCACATTAGAAGTGGCAGATCTAGGTACCATCCACAAAATCAAATTACGTCATGATAACGCCATGTTGAATCCAGCTTGGTTTGTCGAAAGAGTGGCGATTGAGGGTTTCACAGCGATAGACAATTCATGTTCCATTGTGAAAGATGGCTGGCGAAAAATAAAGAAGATAAGAAAATTGAAAGAAATTTTTATGAAAAAGATTACAAGGTATTGGTCAGATTTTTCTCTCCATGCAGATATTTATATGAAGCGAAAATAATTGTTGCAGTGTTGTGATGAACATAGAAAGATTGAACAATATTTTGCTGCCCACAATGTTTAATTTTGTCGACAATATTGTTTAGCATTGTTTCACGCCCAGTCCCAGCAATATTGGTAGGAACAAGTACGAAAAATGTTGGTGTTCTATCAGTTCTTTCACTATCTAAAACTTACAGTCAAGTGAAAATCGACGTCTGGAGTGAAGGCTTTGGTCAGAAAGTTAGCCGTGAATTCCAGACGTAGGACCCTCGCTCGAACATCGATTTCCTCTATCGTTTTAGGTAGTGAAAGAACCGATACCTATAGCGTACAAAACAGAGTGTCAGATTCACAGCTGGTGCAAGTGATTAGCGTATTGTGCTTCTCACCACTGTGACTTCTCGTAGCTGATCACTCCTGAGCTTCGAGGGTTTTCTGCGGGTACTCTAGTTTTCCTCTCTCTTTAAATCAACACATTGTAGGTAATATATGTGAGAATGTAATGTTGTATGACGAACTTGTTAAATAGGGTCACTGTTAACCTCATGATTTCCTTTACAAGGAATATGTGTATGCCTTGAGTAAATGCTTGAAATATGAAACAATATGAAACTAATAACGTATAATGTACTACCACTAATAACCAATAATTATTTTTATTCAAAGGTGGTAAAAGAATCCTATGTGGATCATACTCGGACCCACATTATGATCCGTAAGTTTACCTTGAAGTTACAATTACTTAGCAAACATAAGCTGTTGACAACTTTCATTGCTGAGATTCTCTACCATTGTGAGTGTTTCATCTTTCAAAGGAAAGCTTTGAGAGATACGCCAAAGTGGTTTATGGTTGATGTGAAATTAAAGAAAATTCACATGGTAAGTTCTTACGTGTTGCCATGATTGTATTTCCAGGATGGATAGTTGTCTAATTGACTATCGCTTCCTATAAGCTTCATTATCTAACAACGTTAGTTTGAGATATTTTTGTGAAGTAGTTTATTGCAGAGTCAATGGTTTCTAAACAGGAGCACAAACAAAACGGTGGACCATTAAAATCACTGTCGTTGCTTACCTAATCAAGACTATCAGTAGCACATTTGACTGAAGGTAAGCACCTCTTAAGTTTTGAAACAAAAAATATACCGAGTTAGTCTGCAGGAATTTTTATCTAGTATTTTTGCCCCAAGTTACTAAAAGAAAATAGCAACATATTTTGTTTCTGTTTTAGAGTCTTGAGAACAAGGTTGAAGAATGGAGTATGTTAGTCATGCAAGCTAAATGCATCACTACGGTCTGGGGTCACTGTCTTTACTATTACTTACTTTAAGGTCTCGACAGACTGTTTCATTGGAATGTTTTCATCTAGCTTTATTAATTACCTCATGGGCAGACTTACTCTAAAAGATAGCCAGGATTTCTAAAAAATAACTTTTTTAGTTTGCTGTGGCAGTATTACTATAAATTATGCTTACAGTGTTGCATAAAATAAAAATTAAAGTGTTTAAAATTTTTAGCAATCAATATTCTGATATGAAACTTGCAAAAGAAAGCCCTCGGTTTCCGAAGTAAATCCTGTACTTTCTCTGAAGGATTGTGCAGAATGTTGAGTGTTGCAAGTGTTTCGAGAAATTTATCCGTGTGTGCAGTTGAAATTACAACAAATCTACCACAAGAATTTTTCTTACTAAAATGATGAAATATTTCTATCTTATTTTGTCCACTCTCATCTCTGCATCTGTGAAGTGGAGAGAGTGGGGGAATGGGACACTACAGAGCGATAAGTTTAGCAAGTCTTGTACATTTACCAAGTGAAAACTGGGGCTGAAAATTAGATGCCCAAAAATGCAAGACTTCTAAGTGGGGCAAGACATCTAAAGAGAAGTCGAAATTTGCAAAATTAATAACTGTTGTCTTTTTCACTTTCCGTGGGCCGTTTCCTTCTTGATCGAGCTTGATACGCCATTACGTTCAGTGTCCTTGATATAGGAGTCATTTATTGATGGCCTTGGGTTTAATTCCCAAACACTGAATGGCAGTTTTTAGTTCTTTCAAGTAACGAGATAACATTGCCACAAGATGGCACTGGGTTATCCCTTTGCCTAACAACGACAGACAAACACATAGTATATTCTATAAGTCTTCACCCAGAACTCAGCGATTCAGTTTGAATCAACGAGAAAGCTTGACGTTCACAGCTTGCACATAACGGTCCATTTTATATGTCATAATTAAGGGAAAGTACGTCGCCGTTGTCTTACAATCCCGAATTAAGGTTACCGGTGCCGCCAGTACAGTTAAAAGCACCCATTCATATTTTAAACTGAATCTGAAATCGGTTACAGCGTGACATATTGACTAGACACAGCATCACGCAGTGCTGTTTTGTTGCAATGTCAGTATCCCATACAAGTTGTCTTTAGCTCTTTTAAGCAACGAGAGATGACATTGCAACAAGATGGCACTGCGTTACACTGTGCCTAGTCAATATGTCACGCTGTAACCGATTTGTAATTCAGTTTGTGCAAAATATGAAATGATTTAAATGGGTGCCTTTAATTGTAATGGCGGCACTGGCAACTGTATAACAACTGCGATGCACTTAGTTTACTTGGAACATAAAATGCACTGTTATATGCAAGCTGTGAACGTCAAGCTTTCTCGTTGATACAAACTGAATCGCTGAGTTCTGAATCTTAGCTTATGGAATATACTATGCGTTTGTCTGTCGTTGTTTGTGTATTTTGAAAAATTTGTTGCAAGCGTGCATATTTCAAAGTGAGAATGCAGGGCCATCTTGTTGCAAAGTTATCTCATCAGTTGAAAGAGCTAAAGACTGCCATTCAGTGTTTGGGAATTAAACCCA
Source organism: Muricea muricata (assembly GCA_963855995.1). Taxonomy (NCBI): domain Eukaryota; kingdom Metazoa; phylum Cnidaria; class Anthozoa; order Malacalcyonacea; family Plexauridae; genus Muricea; species Muricea muricata. The sequence continues at coordinate 24,991,625 of OY979717.1, forward strand.
AGGCCATAAAAAATGACTCCTATATCAAGGACACTGAACGCAATGGCATATCAAGATGGTCCTGCTTCTCACTTTGAAATGTGCACGCTAGCTTGTAACCAATTTGTCAACATACACAAACAACGACAGACAAACGCATAGTACATTCCATAAGCTAAAACTCAGAACTCAGCGATTCAGTTTGTGTCAACGAGAAAGCTTGACGTTCACAGCTTGCATATAACAGTGCATTTTACGTTCCGAATAAACTAAGTGCATCGCAGTTGTTACACAGTTGCCAGTGCCGCCATTACAATTAAAAGCACCCATTTAAATCATAATTTCATATTTTGCACAATAACTGAATTCCAAATCGGTTACAGCATGACATATAGACTAGGGACAGTGTAACGCAGTGCCATCTTGTTGCAATGTCATCTCTCGTTGCCTAAAAGAGCTAAAGACAACTTGTAATAGGATACTAACATTGCAACAAAATAGCACTGCCTTATGCTGTGTCTAGTCAATATGTCACGCTGTAACCGATTTCAGATTCAGTTTGTGTAAAATATGAATGGTAACTGCCGGCACTGGTAACTTTAATTCGGGATTGAAAGACAACGGCGATGTACTTACTTTAATTGTGACATATGAAATGGACAGTTATGTGCAAGCTGTGAACGTCAAGCTTTCTCGTTTATTCAAACTGAATCGCTGAGTTCTGAGTGAAGGTTTATAGAATATACTATGTGTTTGTTTGTCGTTATTTAGGCACAGGGATAACCCAGTGCCATCTTGTGACAATGTTATCTCGTTACTTAAAAGAACTAAAAACTGCCATTCAGTGTTTGGGAATTAAACCCAAGGCCATAGAAAAATGACTCCTATATCAAGGACACTGAACGTAATGGCATATCAAGCTCGATCAAGAAGGAAACCGTCCAGGGAAAGTCGAAAAAGACAACAGTTATTATTTTGCAAACTCCGACTTTCCTTCTTGCAGACTTGGCCAAAAAAGATCCTTAAACACAGCTAAAGAACTATATTACTACACAGCTTTGATTTAGTCAGCGTTCTCGCCTTTCACTCATTCCTGAAAGAAAGCGCTCGTTTTAAAGGCTTTAAATGCGCTTCTTTGCGCATCCGTGTTTGCACCGTAAGCATTAGGAAGAACTCCGCCATATATGTTTGGACATAGTGTAGTGGTTTAGTTAGCTAAACCACTACACTTTGGTTCCACAGTGTAGTGGTTTAGTGGTGCCTTGAAGTCTTCACGTCGTTATTTCTTAACGAAGACAACTTGTCTTCTTAAACGAAGGGAAATGACGGCAAGAAGTCTTCAATGCACCAACCCTACAGGCCTGTCCGCAACAGTCAGGTTAAGGAAATTTGCTTAAATATTAGTTAAAACACTAGGTGCATAACGTTTGTCTCCTTGGCCTCGCGGTACTGCCTAGTATTTTCCTGTACTCCACGCCCAGCTTTGACTTCAGTTTTGGGTGGATCGGCGACCGATCAGTGCAACCTCAGTTAAACTTGAACGGTTCCCGATCCGCCGAAAAACAAAGTCAAACGATGCGTGCAATTTGGAAGACAGTTACTTTTACCTCTCCGCCACGGAAGGAAAGATGTTTGCCAATGAAATCACGAACGGGTCTTTCCTTGCTCATCAGCATGCAAATAAAAAAAATGCAAAAACGCCCCCCTTACAGGCGTTTTTTGGGTGAATTAACTAATTAAACTACAAGTAAAGAAGTAGAAGAATGACCTGAGTTAGAAATAATGGCGAAAACACCTTACTCGGGCAATAAAAACATATTTTCACCTTCGTACATAGATGATAAAAAATTATACATACGGGTATTTTTTTGGCAAACATGGGTCATCTGACGTCATTTGCTGCTAGTTTCTTTAACACGAAGCTTCGTTGAAAATCTCTCCTCTTTCACCGAATGTTCAGACACCAAAAGTCTTCAAAGTTCCACAGAAATGGCGCAGGATTACACAGAAATGGCGACGAAGACATAAAGGAGACATCTGGGGCAAATTCGAGCTAAAATGTCGAAGAAATGGAGAAAAAATTGAGAACAAACATATGGCGTCGTCGAGAAAATTTAAAATCAAGATGGCGTCAGTCTTCTTCTCCGATCTGAAGACGCAACGAAAATCGCTGCAGTGTAGTAGGACATCAACAATATTGGATACACATGTAAGTATTCTTTAACTACTCTACGTATGTATGTATTGGTTGTTTCAGGAATATTCTGTTTGCTTACTAGCTCGAAATTTCGCTTTATAAATTTCAGATAAATGTACTGATATACATATGACTGAGTTTCTAACAGAATAATCGAATAAAAAAATATCGAGGTAAAACAATTTTTATCTGAAGTTTAGATCACTCAGCTCCACAACTGTCTGATTCGAGCTAGACATTAATTTTGTTTGAGAAAATAAGTAGCTATTTGCGTCTTTTTGAGTATTTATTTCGATTTACATTTTAGATATTCCAGTGATAAAGCGAGACAACCACTTGACGAATGCAATGCGATGTAGTGGTAAGAAAACCAAATAGTACAATATACTTTACCATACTTGTTAATCGCATGCAGGTCAAAATTACCAAAATATGATTGCCTAATGAGGAGGGGATATTTTCTTAAGTCAGGGCAACATTTACTTGACCCTGATTAAGCGACACTTTCATCTTTCTCAATTAAAACAAATATTAAAAGAATACACAAAAGCATTCTTTAATAAATAAAATGCAGTGTTTTAACTGACCTTCTAGCGATTCATGATTAAAATATGTTCTTTTTTTGTTGATATACAAGTACGTGAGTGCCATTTGATCTAAACTCGCATTTGTAGTGAATTATTTTTAAATAAATTTTATCCTCTATATTACCTATACAAATGACTTCTGTACGTTGAACTCTTTTCTTAACTTTATTTTTACGACTTCGCCTCTCTCTTAAATCCCCCCTCACTAGTAAAACCACACCCACTCAATTGGGTGATCAATAGACAATTATTATCGTATATCAAATGTGGTATCGAAGGTTTCTATATTATTCTTTCGGAATTTTATCAGGACTTACTTTTATTCATTCTTTCTGTTTCTTTAAAACCGCTTTTGCTCACTGATACACTGCAATCTATACAAGAACAGGTAATTCAGATTTGCAGTTCAAATTTAATACTAATTTAATGACTGCTTATACAAACTTGAAACTGGCTTTAATTTGAACTGCAAGTCTGAATTTCTCGATCTTTACCATCCAGGCCTTGGCTTAATTTCTTTCGCTCTAATTCAATCTTTATCCTGTTTACATCCTCCCCCTCGTACCCCTCCCAAACATAAGTTATTCATTCGTAATGATAATTTTTATTCTGTTTGACAATTACATTTACATGATAACTACATTGAAATACTAGTCCTAAGAGGCTACTTACCGATATTTTGCAATTACAACCCGCCCATGTCAACATTGCAACCGGTGTACCTAGAGTAAACCTACTACAGTTGGCAGAGCGTTGACTAACATAAATTTAATCACATAAGTGTCACAAATCAGAAGTGGGGATTGAACTCACGAGCTCAGAGGTGGCAGGGGCTTGCTCTGATGATTGCACCACTTAAGGAGTACCGTGTAGCATCAAACAATCCAACACGAGAAATCTAAATTCTATCGCGTAATTATTTCATAAAATAATTACGTAATAGTTTCCTGGTCAGGATAGCGTCATTCATGTATTTAAGATGTTGTCCGCACGCGTGAATGACGCTATTCTGAAAAGAAAAACATTTGCTATTTTATTAGTCACCCTCGTTCCAAGGGCCTCTTTGTGGAGAAGGATGTGATATAAACAGTCCGGTCAAGTCTAGTCGTCACTTGACCAAATTTTCCAATATATTTGCAAAATTTAATACAGAACATAATTACTCGATAATTTGGCTGGAAAACTTTCAAACTATTTGGTCAAATTTGGTCATGTGACAACCAGCCTTTGTCAGGCTCTCCTACTTCAGGTTTTACCACTGAGGCCCTGGGGACGAACTTGCTTATTACTTTCTTCATGCAATAAAAAATGTAATCCAAATTGCGGTCATTTTTGGCCGTTCGTTTTAGTCCTTTAATGTGCACGGTCAAATACTTATCAAATATATAACTCATGTTTAAATGAGTACATTTAACCTCCCCACGACAGAGCAATTAGCATTCAAGTGTTTATTAAAAAATTTCATCCAGGTTTTTTTTACAAAAAATCCAAAAGCGGACTTGAAAATGACAGCCAAAAATGCCTCCAAATTCCTCTATTTTGTGTTGCGTTTTTTTGGAGGTAGAGTCCCCTCCATATATATACAGTTTACTGCTTACGCGAACACGATTTCCATCTGGGCATCTCTCGCTACCAGAATACGGTGGTGTCAAGATTTTGCGCATGGACCTCAATTCATCCAGGAACTTTGTCCGTTGACAACACTGTGTCATATGCCATGCCTATTATAATTACTTATAGCCCTCCCTAATACTTGTTAACCTAGTTTTCTTCGCTTATCTTGCATTTAGTTTTCTAAACATCGTCATTATTTATTTTTTCACAAGACGGCGAGTGAGAGTGAATATTCACTAACCACAAACCAGAACAAGATGGGAAATCGGCAACCGTTTACATCGCAAGATGTCAAGAACAAAATACTATGCAAAGGTACAATTTGCCTAAGTAATTTATAATTAAATTTCCGTTTAGTTTCCGATATTCTAAAGTATTGTTTGCGAATTTATAATTTTTTCCTTATTCTGTGATGGTTGACGGGATATGAGTCAGTTTTTTTACCTACTGGAGAGAGAGAGAAATAATGCCAAACACATGAGACCATTAACAGCAGGATGAAGCGAGATAAACGAAGTCATGACGATCCAAAGATAAAGTGAAAGTAAGTTTATTTCGTCGCTTTGTGAGTTCAACTTTCTATTCTCTGCTTCGTGAACTTGTGCCAATTTTAATTTGCTCAAACTAACGTTGCGGTGTGGATACACAAAACACAGGAGCATAAAAAAACATAGAATCTTTCACTATCTGAAACGAGATAAACAGAATTAGACATTTCTAGCGAATGTCCTCGGTGGCTGCGTAAATCAATAGTCACAACACATTTTATAGCAATTAAATGGGCTGTTTGCCATCTTGGGATCGTTTTTAATCTCATTAGCGTTGATTTTAGTCGCTTTACAACCTGAGTTAGCCGACTAAAACCACTCCCAAAAAACAATAGCCAGTTGCTTAAAATGTTGCTAATGAATAGGATGTTGAAATTCTAATCTCGCGTCACCCTGCTTGTTACGTACATACAAATCATATGTCTAACATATCGCGTATCCAAAATAATCGAAGACGACGGATAGCTAATATAGGTAATATTTTAATTTCATGCTCTACAATCTATATACTCGAATATAGGCTTAGATAACACGTTAAATAACAGTTGTTAATAGTATACACATCGATATACAGGCTGTTTGTCTTCTATCTGCGCATATAGAACGAGCAATTACCATAATTCGGTATTTTCAGCCAAAATATTTCGAGAAATAAGAGACACTCAAGTATTAATGCCTTGAGTATTATTGTACAGTACACTAACGTCTATCACAATCGTACATACATCCTGCAATTGTTGATATTTTCGCTGTCATCTAATCAAAATATTTTTGTTTTTCAAAAAGGACGCAATGAGTCCAACATCAAATAGCAAGCCAAGGCCAACATGCAAGGTTTAGAAATGTAAGTTGATAGAATAAATATTTTTGTCGAAACGATATTAAGTGATTTCATCGCAAACCTCAGGAGATATTTCATTTCTTAGCAATACGTGTTTATTGACTCTAACAGAAAAGATGGGGGATGAACACTTTACCAAAATGCATTGCGGTCGGAAATCGTTTAAAAAAGCAAATTGACGGTTGCTAAATTACAAGCATAAGAGAGGAAGTTATTTTCTTTGTTTTGTTAAAGTTTTATGACCTTGGGGGTTTTTCATGGCCCGAAATGTATTTTGGTAAAATGTAGATACTGTCATCTTTTTCGCTATAGTCATGTGTACACATGGCGTAAAAGTGCGAAAAAATTGACGTTCAAGTGCGTGTTCGGGGTAATAATTCCCTGTTCTCAGTACGCGAAATTAAATTTTAAAAATCCAAGCCCTACTGGTAAATCTAACCAAATCTTCAATCCATCAAAGTTAAAACATGACAAATAAAACGCTGGTCAGGATTAGGGTTTGGGTTAGGGGCTTGGATTAAGATTTATATGAGAACACGGAATTATTAGCGTGATCGGAATTCCGTTTTTGCTATATTTGTCAGCGCGGCTGACAGCGTTTTGGCAGGAAAGTAGGCAGATTTCATGTTATTCTCCTTGTTTTTAAAAGTAATGCTCTTGTTTATTAACTTCGAACATGGTTTTCCATAGCCTTTTTGAAAAGGGGAAATCAATCTCGTTCCCAGAGCCTTTTTCTGGACTTGAGGGAGGGAAAGGGCCCTGGCACCGGCTGGCTTCTTCTGCAATTTCATTGGTCTATCATCTCACAAAGTAAATTTACTCAATTATCAATTTACTCAATTACTCAATTTATCTCATATTTCCGTGGAGAAAAAAATACCAGTAAAATTTCCAACATTTAACGCCTAACAAAGCCGCTGAATAACGTGATTTTTTTAAGCACTTCGAATGTGTCAGTCATTTTGGTAAAATATGTGTAGTTATCGCGCTAATTTATTCAAAAACCACGGCTCTTGGTTTTAAAAGCCAGCCGGTGCCAGGGCCTTTTTCCATGCCTCAAAAAGGCCCTGGGAACGCGTTTGAGGGGAAATAGCTTGTGACAATTGTATTAAACTGTTTATAATATTAATTTATGGTATGGCTTTTACTTGGTTTTATCATTCCAGTGTTTATATAGTTCACTGAGTAGTACACATTGACACAAAGCCTTTTTTCTTAGGTAAACCCCCTGCCTGCAACCTCACGCCATGTTTACAACTTTTAACAGTAAACAGCTGATTCTTAACGAATAATTATCACGAATGCTACACGGGAATTGGCATGAAATTTCGAGAGCAAATTCTGCATGTTAACAAAAATACTAATCTCGTGACATTTTGAAGACAGTGTACTTCGAACACAGAAAAACGTTCTCCTTTTTGTAATTTTTTATATAAAAATACAGTAGTTTAATAACTATTCGTAATTATCGTCTAATACTTCAGTTCTTTCATTTCAAAAGATGATGAGCGCCTGAGCGGCGGACAAACGCAAGAAGAAAAGTCCAGAGTAAACGACCCTCGATGATATTGGACCCACAAAAGAAAAACAATCAACAAGAATGAGAAAGCAAGTCGCTACGAATATGACAGTAGAGGATATTATACAAATGTGAGTTAGTAGAAAACAAGATATTTATTATTTAGAGATCACAGAGGATTTAAGGAAATTTTATGTCTCTCGTTGAAGAAAAGAAAAATTTGGTGAAAAATGAAAACTGAATTAACACTTAAACCAACACTTTTGAAAAATAAGACGACGTCTTGCACAATAATGACACTTCTGTTTGTTTCGTTTCATATTTCGAGTTCAAAAAATCAGGTAAAAAATACAGCATAATGGTTAATGTTGACAATATTTCTGAAAGAAACAATACCTTAACGCTGGGAAATCTTGCCCCCCACATTTGAGTCGAGGTTATTTCTACAAACAAAACAAACACTGCATGTTACTTGATATGTTAGTTTGAACGAATCAATTTCAAGTAATAAGTTGTAGTAAAGATAATTTAAAAATGGGATGTCTAAGTTTATTAATTCTTTTCTATTACAATCATTAGCAGAGTTAAAAACAACGGTAAAAAAGTTTTCTAATTCCCAGAGGAATATAATATTTCTTTGTTTCTTCATTGATATAGGCATGAAATCAGTGGGATGCATTATATTTTTTGCGCATTTTTAATTCCCAAGGGAATACAGATTGCTTTGTTTGGATGACTTTATAATGAGAATCCTCTTTGGACTTTGATTAAATATGATAAGTATCTTAGTGCTTTCGAGTTTGTTTTGCTAAACAGAAACAATGGAACAATTAAGTCATTGTTTGTGTGCACTAAAGCAAATGGCAGAAAGGTTTGAGAGCAGCTGCAACGTACCATGCAAATGAAGGCGTTTCGGTTAAACAATTATGAGAATTGCGGTAAATTTTTAAATGTTTCTATCTTTTTTCAACCTTAAAATATACTACGCATACGGTGCTTGAATTGCATGCCAACTACAGCTTAGGATTTAAATTTCTATGGACGAGTTTTAAATTAAAATTCACGTTCCGTTATTAAGAGAATTATATATACTTTTTCCGTTCTCATGCTTATTTGACCCAGCCTTAGATTTTGGTAAGTAAAACAACACATTCTATAGGAATGAAATGGGCTGTCTGTCATCTTGGAATCATTTGTGATCTCATTAGCGTTCATTTTGGTTAGCCAAGTAGAACCACTCCCAAACAACAATACACAGTTGCTTAAAATGTTGCTAATGAATATGATGTTGAAAATCTAATTTCGCGTTACCCTGCATGTCACGTACAAATCATATGTCTAATATAAGATATCGCATATCCAAAATAATCGAAAACGATGGATAGCTAATATAGGTAATATTTTCATGCTCTACAATCTATACACTCGAATATAGGCTCAGATAACACGTTAGAAAACAGTTGTTAATAGTATACACATCGATATACAGGGTGCTTGTCCTCTATCTGCGCATATAGAACGAGCAATAGCCTAATTCGGTATTTTCAGCCAAAATAATTCGAGAAATAAGAGACACTCAAATATTAATGCCTTGAGTATTATTGTACAGTACGCTAACGTCTATCATAATCGTACATACATCCTGCAATTGTTGATATTTTTGCTGTCATCTAATCAAAATATTTTTTTTCAAAAAGGACGCAAAGGCAATGAGAATGAGTCCAACATCAAATAACAAGGCCAACATGCAAGTTTAGAAATGTAAGTTGATAGAATAAATATTTTTGTCGAAACGATATTAAGTGATTTCATCGCAAACCTCAGGAGATATTTCATTTCTTAGCAATACGTGTTTATTGACTCTAACAGAAAAGATGGGGATGAGCACTTTACCAAAATGCATTGCGGTCTGAAATAGTTCAAAAAAGCAAATTGACGGTTGCTAAATTACAAGCATAAGAGAGGAAGTTATTTTCTTTCTTTTTTTACAGTTTTATGTCCTTGGGGGTTTTTCATAGCGCGAAATGTATTTTGGTAAAATGTAGATACTGTCATCTTTTTCGTTATAGTCATGTGTACACATGGCGTAAAAGAGCGAAAAAATTGACGTTCAAGTGCGTGTTCGGAGTTCCGTTTTTGTTATATTCGTCAGCGAGGCTGACAGCGTTTTGGCAGGAAAGTAGGCAGATTTCATGTTAATCTCCTTGTTTTTAAAAGTAATGCCTTGTTTATTAACTTCGAACATCGTCTTCCATAGTCTTTTTGAAAAGGGGAAATCAACCTCGTTCCCAGAGCCTTTTCTGAAATTGAGGGAGGGAAAAGGCCCTGGCACCGGCTGGCATCTTCTGCAATTTCATTGGTTTATCATGTCACAAAGTAAATATATTCAAAACCACGGAAATATTCTCATATTCCCGTGGAGAAAAAAAATACCAGTAAAATTTCCAACATTTGACGCCTAAGAAAGCCGCTGAATTACGTGATTTTTTCTAAGCACTTCGATGTGTCAGTCATTTTGGAAAAAGATGTGTAGTTATCGCGCAAATTTATTCAAAAACCACGGTTCGTGGTTTTAAAAGCCAGCCGGTGCCAGGGCCTTTTTCCATGCCTCAAAAAGGCCCTGGGAACGTGTTTGAGGGGAAATAGCTTGTGACAATGGTATTAAAACTGTTTACAATATTTATGGTATGGCTTTTACCTGGTTTTATCATTCCAGTGTTTATGGATTTCACTGGGTAGTACACATTGACACAAAGCCTTTTTTCTTAGGTAAACCCCCTACCTGCAACCTTACTCCATGTTTACAACTTTTAACAGTAAACAGCTGATTCTTAACGAACAATTATCACGAATACTACACGGGAATTAGCATGAAATTTCGAGAACAAATTCTGCATGTTAACAAAAATACTAATCTCGTGACATTTTAAAGGCAGTCTACTTCGAACACAGAAAAACGTTCTCTTTTTTGTATTTTTTTATATAAAAATACAGTAGTTTAATAATTATTCGTAATTATCGTCTAATAATTCAGTTCTTTTATTTCAAAAGATGGTGAGCGGCGAATAAACGCAAGAAGAAAAGTCCAGAGTGAACGACCTTCGATGATATGGACCCACAAAAGAAAAACAATCAACAAGAATGAGAAAGGAAGTCGTCACTAGCTAATATGACAGTAGAGGAAATTTTACAAATGTGAGTTAGTAGAAAACAAGATACTTATTATTCAGAGATGAAAGAGGATTTAAGGGATTTTTAATGTCGCTCTTTCAAGAAAAGAAAAAAATTGAGTGAAAAATGAAAACTGAATTAATACTTAAACCAATACTTTTGAAAAATAAGTCGAAGTCTTGCACAAAGTCTGTCTCGTTTAATATTTCGAGTTCAAAAAATCAGGTAAAAAATACAGTATAATGGTTAAGGTTGACAATATTTCTGAAAGAAACAATACCTTAACGCTGGAAAATCTTGCCTCCCACATTTGAGTCGACGTTATTTCTAAAAACAAAACAAACACTGCAGTTTACTTGATATGTTGGATTGAACGAATCAGTTTCAAGTAATAACTTGTAGTAATGATAATTTAAAAAGTACACTCATTAGCAGAGTTAAAAACAACGGTAAAAAACGTTTTCTAATTCCCAGGGGAATATACTATTTCTTTGTTTCTTCATTGATATATGCATGAAATCAGTGGGCTGCATTATTTTTTGCGCATGTTTAATTCCCAAGGGAATACAGATTGCTTTGTTTGGATGACTTTATAATGAGAATCCTCTTTGATTAAATATGATAAGTATCTTGGTGCTTTCGAGATTGCTTTGGTAAACAGAAATAATGGAACAGTTAAGTCATTGTTTTTGTGCACTAAAGCAAATGACGGAAAGGTTTGAGAGCAGCCGCGACGTACCATGCAAATGAAGGCGTTTCGGTTAAATAAGTATGAGAAGCGGTAGTTTTTAAACGTTTCTATCTTTTTTAACCATAAAATATACTAGGCATACGGTCCTTGAATTGCATGTCAACTACAGCTTCGGATTTAAATTTCTATCGATAAGTCTTCAGTAAAAGTTTACGTTCCGTTTTTAAAATAATTATATATACTTTTTCCGTTCTCATGCTTATTTGACCCAGCCTTAGGCTTAGGTAAGTATCAGATTTATATTTACTTCGGATCGGTTTAACATAACGAAAAGCCCATGCCCTTTCAGCTAAGGTTTTACGTTTGAAAACTCAATCAAATACTCAGTCTAAGTGGGTTTAAGTAGCTAGAGATAACGTAATTTATCTTTTTATTTTGCTTTTTTGTTCATTACGTAATTTATTAGCTAAATATATGGACTGCGAGGGTGTGAGCCGTGTGTAAGTTGCATGGGGTTAGGCTTATTAAAGGAATTAAAATTTTGAAAGTATGTTAACAATGCAAAATCAACCATCGAAAACAACACAGTGGAACAAAATAGCGGATAGAGCGTTTGTACATTTTGCAATTTGTACATTTCACGTATAAAGACAAGTATGGAGCTTACCTGTTTGTACATTGGACCTTTAACTTTCTCTTCACGCTTGGCCTAAAATAACTGAATAAAAATTACATTTAAAATACATACTTTAACCGAAATTTTAATTCCTTTAATTTTCTGATTTGGGTGGCAATCGGGGTGGTGGCGGTGCATGCGGGTTTATCAGCTGTGAGTGACTGTGCGATGGTGGGGAAAGTGAAGGTAACGAATGGAATGCAGGAGCTTAGGACCGAGGAAGACAGCTTAGAACTGAGGCAGATAGGCAGTCGGTAGGAACAGAGGGGGGCACTCGTCATTTTGGCTTTGGGAATCAAATTTGCATGATGAGTCGCTAAAATTTGTTGTTTTAATTTTTCAGGTATGCGCGGCCGCTCTCCAGAGAAGATCAACTTAGCAATTGCATTAGAATTTGCAAGGTTGGTCTTCTCTTCGCCTCGCTACCCCGGCCAGCTTTCCGAGTGCTACTTCCACCGTAAATAAGTAGAAGTACTTGTACTTCTACTTAGGTGGAAGTAGGACTTGGAGAGCTGGCTGGGGTAGGGGGATTTTTTTTATTCATTTTTTCAATTCCCATGGGAATTGAACTTTTAATTAAAAAGGGGTCACATGTAAATTTTGTAAACAATTTATTGAAAAGAATTTGTATAGATCACAATTTGAATAACAATAAAAAGAGATTAATTTCCACAAACGTGTACTTAATTGAATAGCAATAGAAGAAAACAGAACATGGCAGAAAAAGAACGATTAATCTTGTGCTTAACACAAGTGAGCAAACATAAGTGAAAGATAAGTAAAACCAGATAAATTCTCATACTTCAGGATATAAATAATTATGAATCAACTGGAAGTGATAAATTTTTTGAGTTTGACAGAGAAATTTTCCATTGGTACACAAACACTGAGTTGTTTCACAATTACATGGAAAATATATGGCTCTAAATCACGCAATTGATAAAGTCGAAGTATGTTTTGTTCTCGTTAGAAACGTAGTCAGCGCATTTTTAATTGTTTTCAATTTATCTCCTGTAAGAAGAGGACGGTACTCCTAAACAGGTCTAACTGAAAAGGTTTTTGAGAGTCCAAACTACGATCTCAACCTCCAGGGGGAAGAAACCCGCAGAGTACCTGGAGAAAACGCACGACTTTTGGCAGAGCGTTGACTCTCGCTGTCACTAAGCAATGCAACTACAGCAATAAAAAGCGTTTTTGCTAATAGAAAGACACGATTTTAATGAGCTGTTTCTTTAAAAGTCCAGAGAAAATAAAGTCTTTTCGCTATGTAAAGATTAAGCACATATGAAGCCCATAGAAAAAGTTTTTACAGATTGAAAAACTGTTCCAAACGTCGAAACCTCGCGAGGCAATGATTAGTTTTTATACTGAATGAAATATCAAATTGAGAAGGTTATGAAATTTAACATTCAGAGCCATATATTTTTCTGATTGTGCTTTTGACCTGACAATGTCGAATTGATTAAATATTGTCAACTTCATTTTTCGAACAAAGAATACATGCTGCACAGAAGAAAAGTTAAATATTTTTAAGGATATTGTGCAGAGCACAAAATTTCAGAAACAAACCCTTTGAAAATTCTACTTGGCCAAAAAGTTCTCATGTGCACCATTTGTACTATCATTTGTAGCAAAGGCATCTCATTTCGTGAGATGTGCGATGCTTTTTGCGCAAATTATGGTAATTATATTTAGTTGGAATAACTTTTAGGAGTACCATGCCAATCATACTTTTATTTCCTTTATGTTAACCTAAGTATATTTTTTCATATAAAAAGAGCTGTCTAATTCATGAGCTCTGTAAAACCTTTTGGGTTCCAAGTTAATACTGAAGTTACTCAATAGTGGAGCAGTTTTTAAGGATTTGTCAGAAGTTCAAAAATGTGCAGCATTAGTGTTACATAATAAAAATACTGCGCGTAAAAATATTAAAGCTTTCCATGGAACAAAACACTTTGTTGCCTTTCAAAGAACTTATAGTTTTAACAGTGAAAGAAACAAAACCAAAACATCGAAATATACAAGATTGGTCTTGCATTGGAAAGAAAATGCTTAAGCACTGAATTTGATCAATTTCAAAAGATATCATTGTCAGGTTAAAAACAAATCTCATTGAAGTATAAACTTATCTTTACTTACTTATCGAAGACCATGTTCAAAAGCCATGTTAACCTGTTTTCTTATATTATTATTACTATACTATGGTTACAAAGTGGAACTATTTGAAAAGAAAACTTGAACTAAAGCAAGGAAAATGAATATATAAAATAACAAATTCTTTCAACTTTTTTCAACTGCCAAAACACAAATTCACCACAACCAGAGAATGGAAATAGTTCAGGGAAAAAATTGAAGGTTAAAGAAAATCTCTTGTGAGTATAAGACTATTGAATCTATTTTACCTGATCTTATGCAAGACTATTTTATTTATGAATAGGAAAGACCCGAAATTCAACAAACTAAATTTGGCACGTTAAGAAATCTGTACAATTTAAAATCTAAAATTGCTTAATATTGCATAAATTGACTTATAATTATTTCAAGTCTGTTAAATATGAAGAACTCTGATCATATAGTATAGTTCTACCGCTTCAGTTCATCTTGATTCCAAATATTAGTTCCACTTTGCAATAATTTAACCTCAAGTACTTCTTCTTGAAGGTAGAAAGTTCATTTCAAAAATCACAAAGTATTTCTAACTTTTAGGGTGGTGCAGTTCAATGGGTTCTGAATTTGAAGCAAATACTATTTAAATTTTGCTCTGATATGTGATTTTCAAATGAACTTTCTAAACTTTCAAATGAACACTCAAAGTCAACTTAAACAAAAGAAGATTGAGATGGTAAACCAGGAAACAAAACAGATGCTTCTAAAATGCTTTTTGATTGAATTAACAAAAAATTATATCACAATTTTGATGTTCAGGTAGAGATATATTTTCCATTGATAGAAAACTTAGCAATACAAAATTAACAGTAAATTTCATGGACACATTTAGTAAATAAAGAATTATATTTGTTTTTGATAAAACCACCTCAATCTTCATATTTGTTTAATCAGTACAACATTATAATTTCAAATAATGACAAACTTTAATTGCTTTAGAGTATTTGAAAAAACATTTGAACCAAAAATTCATTTTTAAAAATAAATTTGTCTGATTGAAATAATCGTTAAATGCATTTGGGTCTACGACAACCAATTTTTCTCAGAAAGACTTTAAAATTGCTTTTTAGAAATACAGTCAATGGTTACTAAGTGTCAAACACAGTGTGGTTTTGAATGATGAGAGAATTACATTACTGGACTGTATAACATATGTTTTTCCTAAAACTTGTTGGACATTATATGAATCTCAATTGATCTATCATTTGAAAACATTTCATTTGATGTTAACCGCCTGCAAAATGAAATTGCATTTACAGAACATGCTTAATTGCAATAGGAAATTGATCTATTTGCGTGACACTTTTAGGATTAAGTGGAGCTATTTTTATTGCTCCCTGTCTTATGTCCCTATCACAGAACACACTAATTGTGATGGATGGCATAACATGTTCTCAAAAAATTAGCCATTATATTACAGACAAATAATTTAAGGGCTAAGTATGCAGTTAGTTAAGTATGTAGGGTTAACCTGATTCAAGCATGAAATCTGTAAATTAATTTTGTAGATGTAAATATGCAATTCAGCCTCTGGGCTTCCATATGTTTACAATAAACCATCATTCATTCATTCATGTAGTCCGGAAAACATTACCAAACTGCTACCAAGATTTGTTGTTTTGAATTTTTTAAGGCTTTACATGTTTTTATAAAACTAAAGAAAAATAATTTAACCAAATAAGACTTTTTTGCTTTCAGAAAACAATAAGTTCATCATTATTTAACATTTTAAAAATTAAAATGCTTTGCAAATTGCTTTGAGATTTCCCGTGCAAAGTGGTCACACAAAATGATCTATTTGGATGAGAATAACTGTACATTCCGTTCACTAACTAGCACTGGCAAGAAAATAAATATATTTTTTCTAAGAAGCACCATACAATCTGCAAAGTGAGAAACACCATACAATCTGCAAAGCATTTTAATTTAAAACAACAAAGCATAAAAAATATTAAGACCTTTTGTGCACATTTCATCAACATTGTTCACATTCTCATCATTGACCCAGCCAGATTAGTATTCATAAAACTTTCAATGCCATACCATAGGTCTAAAAAATGTTAAAATATAATTATAAGCAAATTAAAATTTTACTAGACATGAGTGAATCTCAGTACATGTAGTCAGCATATGTTCTTACTCAAATCAGTAGAGTATCTTTCTGTAAGTAAAAAAAAAAACAGTTTAAAAATATGCACATGGTATGTTGCAAGTTTATAGATTCATTCAACAACCAAACTACAAGTTTTGAACCTTAATAGAATGATTATGCTTACAACTACATACTTACTGCAAAATATTTAAGTGCTCAACGAGTGATGTAAGAGTTATCCACCATTTACGCTAAACGGGCTTCGAATAACCGGCCCCAGGAGGGCAAAATAACCACAACACATACCAATTACTGTGTATCTGTATTACCTAACACAGCCTGTCAATTTTGCCTGCCTGAAGAAACAGGAGTACCCAGAGAAACCCACAATTGTAGCAAAACTTTGACTCATCAACACTCTCTTCACAAGAACAATGTTCAAATCAGATTTAAACCCCTGTCAAACCACACTCAATGTGTGGTACTTGGCAACTATGGTATGGTACTTTCCAAGTTAATTGCAAGGTAAAACTAAACGGACCACAATAGAAAATTATGGTGCTTTATAATTTGCAACTTTACTGCTCAAAAATACACAGACTTTTCTTACATACCAGCACCAAAACTAACAGCAGAATTCATCTAAACTGCAGTTCTTACTTCGACAATCAGGCATAACGAGGATAAGGCATGCTTTAAAACCACACGTGAAAATTTCAGACTTTGCATGATCAAATATTTCGTTAAAATCAGCCTTGATTGCACAACATTTATATATATCAGAAATATAGACGCTCTGCTACAACTACTGGTAAAAGACAACGCATATTACCTTGAAATAAAGGCAAGATTGTTTAAATATCTTCGATAAAACTTGAAGGACTTCTGCATTTTATTCTGGTCAAAATTAAAATTTTGGCATTTTGGCGAGGCCGTTCCGACCTACCGACGAAAACATCCGACGTCGTGCGTAAGCACAGTTAATGGAGACGAGATGGTTTGGAAAGGGCTATCTTTAAAAGGGGGAACGAGGAAACGGGGAAACGGGGAATCGGGGAAACAGGGAATCGGGGAGACGGGGAATCGGGGAAACGGGAATGCTTTGCGGTTCTCAATCGGAAAATAGCCATTTTTAATTCCAAATAGTTTGTTGATAATTCTTTTCTAAACAACAGTCAGATTTGAGCTACTAGAAGGTAGCTAGGGCGCGGTTTACACTGTCAAATTTTTCGTTGGTAGATTCTAGGTTTTAAAGTATTTGTAAGAAACTATTGAGGAAAGTGACTTAGTATTTAAGGCTTAGTTCCCTCTTTCAAATATTGGTAACAAATCCTTTATCGGGGAAACGGGGAATTGTGAATTAGAATAATTGTGAATGTGTAATCTTTAAAATCTAAGTATTTAAACTTTACTTTAACACTTTGAAACATAACTTGAAATATATTTAAAGGCCTGTTACAACAATGTTGGCCAAATTATGCAACAAACTTGAAATTGTTTTGCTTGTTTTTCCAATGTTTTTGATGATTCTATATTCTACTTTTCCAACTAAAAGTTGGTGCCTTGAAGAACACTAGCAAAAAATGCAACGCCATTCAAAATTGTTGCATGAAATTGTTGGGTCCGTTTAAAAAAAGGCCTTATTAACTGTAATACAACTGAATTATTATGTTACAAATTTCAATTGTGATAAAGTTGATAAAAAACCATGCAATTAAATGATACCATGACCAAAAATGGAACGTTAATTGGGGAGGGAAGCATATATTCATTTTCTGGCCCACGAGTTTCCTTTGAATTGATCAATCTAAATTTGTTTTGAAAGAAACTCGTTGGCCAAAAAATGAATA
The DNA here is from genome assembly GCA_963855995.1 of Muricea muricata. NCBI lineage: Eukaryota > Metazoa > Cnidaria > Anthozoa > Malacalcyonacea > Plexauridae > Muricea > Muricea muricata. The sequence goes on from OY979717.1 coordinate 25,009,556, forward strand.
TATGAATATGCCCCCCTCCCCAATTAACGTTCCATTTTTGGTCATGGTATCATTTAATTGCATGGTTTTTTATCAACTTTATCACAATTGAAATTTGTAACATAATAATTCAGTTGTATTACAGTTAATAAGGCCTTTTTTTAAACGGACCCAACAATTTGATGCAACAATTTTGAATGGCGTTGCATTTTTTGCTAGTGTTCTTCAAGGCACCAACTTTTAGTTGGAAAAGTAGAATATAGAATCATCAAAAACATTGGAAAAACAAGCAAAACAATTTCAAGTTTGTTGCATAATTTGGCCAACATAGTTGTAACAGGCCTTTAAATATATTTCAAGTTATGTTTCAAAGTGTTAAAGTAAAGTTTAAATACTTAGATTTTAAAGATTACACATTCACAATTATCCTAATTCACAATTCCCCGTTTCCCCGATAAAGGATTTGTTACCAATATTTGAAAGAGGGAACTAAGCCTTAAATACTAAGTCACTTTCCTCAATAGTTTCTTACAAATACTTTAAAACCTAGAATCTACCAACGAAAAATTTGACAGTGTAAACCGCGCCCTAGCTACCTTCTAGTAGCTCAAATCTGACTGTTGTTTAGAAAAGAATGATCAACAAACTATTTGGAATTAAAATTGGCTATTTTCCGATTGAGAACCGCAAAGCATTCCCGTTTCCCCGATTCCCCGTTCCCCCTTTTAAAGATAGCCGTTTGGAAAGTGGGCGGAGTTTCGGAACATGTCTTGGACCATGCTTATAAGGATCACGTGCCAAACTTCATTTCTATTAACTGTGACGTAAGCAAGTCGATGGTTCCGAGCAATCAGAGAGAGAAAATCTGATCCAAGGAGGAGGGAGGGGGTCTGTATATATGTATTTTTATCCTTATAACTACAGTAGTTATTATAGATCAATAAGAGAAGATCCTTACTGGACCTCTAAGAAGAACAGTTGAGAACTGATAGAGCTATCCAGTATAAATAAAGTTAGTTTAGTTTAGGTTTCCTGCTGTAGTAACACTGGATCAATAAGGGATGATCTTTACTGGACTTCTGGGAAGAACAGTTCAGAACTGAGAAAGCAATATTTGTTCAACAGAAAGAGCTTTAATATTATTTAAAATATTTATTAGTAAAAATTTGTCTGATTGACACAAATAAAAGTATTACACTACAGAGCAAAGTTCGTCATTCAGTTTGTCATAAAATATTCACAGACTATTTAGTGGCTGGTGCAGGGTTGAGGAAGCCTGGTGCTTTTGTTTGCAGCTCTTGTTGGGGCAAAACCAAGAACTTTTTGAATATTCTGTAAAAGAAATGAAAAATTCGTGTTGGTTGTTATATCAAGTTACAAGTACTCCGTTTAGCAGTTGAAAACGAACCCCAGGAATTATTACGTACCTGCCTAATAGACATTGCACATAAGATATAGAGAAATATAAAGGAACAATCTGTGTAGTCAGAGCCAAACAAATTACGATGAGATAGACCTTGAAACCATGATATTGGTACAAACGGGAGCTTTGCTACGTCTCTGCCATCAAAACTTAACAAAACATAGAATATTGTTAAACCTTGAAAATCAATGTTCATAAGAAAAGAAAGATAAATTTTCATTAATGCCGTAAATGTCAATCCGATTGCGAACATCGATTTCATTTTAACCTGGTTGAAATGTTGAAAATGAGAAAAAACACTACACAATAAAAATACATGAATATGCTTGTCTAGTTCTTAGCATTGATAGATCTCTGTTATTATTTCTTAACACGTTCTAAAACGTTATAAATATTTATAATTTATAATTACGTTAGACTTACGGTGCAAGTTACAATGCTGCACAGAAACTGAGCAATTTTCTTTTTTTGTCCACCAGACATATCTGTTGCTTTCTCTTTCTTCCGCTCCACTAAACAAGACGCAAAGAATATTAGCACAAAATTTCAAACATTAAAACTTTAATTCAATGAACATCACAACGTTTGTTAGGTCATATATAAGAAATATAAGAAATATGACCTTTTCCGTGCTGATATACAGTTACATCAACACGAGTGGCAACTGGGAAACGAGAAGATGCGTGTGTGGGTGGGCTAGCTAACAGTCTCGATGTATATTTTCAAGCTAGTGTGCATGTAGACAATGTTGTTAAAGATGTCAAAAGAGAAGGTGAGTGTGGAAAGTGACTTGTGTGGAAGGTACAATGTTCCCGAGGTACAATCTTCTGAGGTACAACGGCCCAGGGTACAATTGTATCGAGGTACAAACTTTTTTATCATTGAATTTAATTACTACGTGCAAAATTGTTTTCCGGTAATTGATTGCAGGATGATTCGGTACCGGTTACTGTTCTTGTTAAAAAGGTCGAATATGGAGTTTAGAAGATGTTCGTTGTACAGTACGTTTGCATGGTGAATATCAATCAAAGTATTATTAAGATTGCACTGTTATTAGCACTGATAAAGAACCGAGCTTACGGGTTCGAAAGCTTACTGTAAATTTATGCGGTGTTTCCACAAAATTATACTCCGATTTACTAGATGTTGTTTTTCGCAGTTTTTTAATATTTTATTACATTGTCTGTTTTTATAGATCGCAACGTCGAATGCTGTTTATATAGTTTCAAGCAGTGAAAGATCTTATGTGTTTCTGTGCTTTTCACTGCACCACCGACAGTTGCAACGTTATTTCGTGATAATAATTTTTATTGAAACGAAAATTATGAACTTGCAAACAAATTGGAAACGGCAAAATAAATTGACAAACTTACATTAGCTCTATATCTGGATCGTCTTCATAGAAGATCACGCCGGTGCTGTAGGTAACAGGTTCACTAATACCCAGTCAACTATCATAAAGTAAGGAGAAAATTAATGTTTTACTATTGTAAATTTCGTATAATCACCTCTACTAACTATACTACATGTAGTTAGTGTATATCAATGTATATATCCCGCTTGATTTCATATCCTCAACTTCTGAATTGAAATGCTTTTCATCGCCTGACGTGTTTTAACCATCCTTTGTAAACCCATCCTTACTGTAACGGATTCTTCCTACATGAAACGATATACATAAATATATATAGCATGCAACTGTCGATTTATCATTCTTACTGCAGTTCGAAATGACAAGATTTTAATTTAGGATTCAACAATTTGAACAAGGAATTTATACGTGTTTATTTAACAGTTCTGGTTTTAAAAAGTTTGGATTCAATGATGATGCGCACCTGCTTCAATATCAGCCAAAATTGCAGGATCCCATTGGAAGTGCAAAAGCAGAGTGCCTGAGCTACTTAATATTAACGCGGACCAGTTTCCCGCAGCTGCTATGATTTTCTAACGTCAACTGTTTTAAAATAGGGGTAGTTTTAAAAACGTGTTTTTTTAATTTCATTCAGAAACCAAAACAATAGGCAGTGTTCTCCAAGTTTGCAGAAAATTCGTAAAATGGCTACTCAAAATGAAGAAAGTTTGGAAAGAAATGCTGCATTTCGAGGGGCGCAACGAGGCGTTTTGACAACTACAATGTTGCCATAGAAATATTGAAAGTTAGATTTGGTAAACCCCAAACCATAGCCACTGCACACATGGATGACTTGTTAATGCTACCTTCCTTAGGCTCTGACTGTCGGGTTAAAGATCTTAGGGCAGTTTTGGATCAGTTGACCATTCACGTACGAGGACTCGAAACCCTTGATATTAGTGCTCAGTAGTATGGCAGCCTGCTTACACCCATTGTAATGTCCAAGTTACCTTCCGATATTCCATTATTAGTTGCACGAAAACAAAGGGTTCCATTTTGGAGTTGAACAGTATCATAGAATTACTAAAGGTAGAAGTGGAGTCGAGAATTATTAGAAAACCATGGGAAAGAAATCGCGTGAATGGAGGAAAGAATAACGTTACAGGAGCATTTTTAAACAATTCGAACAGTCAGACTGGCAGTATCATATGTGTATTTTGCTCAAACCCACATTTCTCAGCGTCCTGTGAGGAGGTCAAAGACTTTGGCAAACGTAGAGAGATTATAATGCGAGATCGTCGTTGTTTTCTGTGTTTGAAAAGAGGACACAGAGCCTCAGAATGTAATCGTTCGGTTCAATGTCGGAAATGTAAGAAACGTCACCATCAGTCCATTTGAAATATATACAAAAACCCGGAGACCACAGTCGTGCCAAGAATGAAAGGCCTCTTGAAAATCAACAGGCTAATTCGGAAGATTCTAATAATACGAACCATGATAATGCAAGAGCTCTTTCTGTAACCAATTTTACAGAGAGATCAAGTGTTGTTGTCCAAACTGCTACAGCAATGGCTCATGGAACATCTAACTGAATGGCTGTACCAGTTCGAGTCCTATTTGATGGGGGCAGTCAGCGCAGTTATATCACAAAAGATTTAAAGGATTGACTTGGTTCAAGTCCAAAGCGTGTTGAAAGCTTGAATTTAAGTACGTTCGGCGATAAAGTATACCCGTCCGCAAACAAAGATGTGAATTGGTTGAACTCGAGTTGTTTTAAGGGGATGCTGATTCTCTGAACATTTCTGCGTTGATATTTTCACAAATTTGTAATGACTTGACTACGAAAGTTGATCTTACGGACTGCCCAGCTTTAGAATCACTTGACCTAGCAAGTGATGCCAGTTGAACGTAGACCGAACATAGTCCCATCATTATTTGATATTTTGGTACGATTTAGATCACATACGTATGCTTTAGTTGCTGATATTAATAAGGCATTTCACATGATTTCAATTAAAAGGGAAGACAGAGACAGTCTGCGGCTTTTGTGGTTAAAGAGCGTGGTGGTGTATCGTTTTTTGTCGTCTTGTGTTTGGCCTCAAGCCCAGTCCTGCTATTTTAGGAGCCACAATCAAGCATCATCTATCAAAGTATTCGGAAACTACTAATATATTAGAGAATCACTTATGATGATTTGGAAACTGGAGCCGATTCTGAAGACAATGATGTGCTGAAGTGATGAACAATGGTGGTTTCAAAAGTATGGTTTACGAAAGTATATTGCAAATTGCGAAAATGACGGTGTTCAAACAAGTCATGCAGAAGGAGAGAGTCAGTAATGAGCTGAGCAATGAATCGTCGCATGTTGCACTTACAGAAGACGATACACCATATGCGAAAGTCTGTTTTAATCCATTAGGCAGTAATGAAAAATGCGAAGTGAAGGTTCTGGGCCTTACGTGGAATTACGTTTATGATACGTTCAAATACAGTGTACAGGATTTGGTGATTCTTGCTACACAATTAACTTTAACAAAGCGTTCGGTTTTGAAAATGTCAGTCAGAATTTTTGACCCTCTTGGGTTAATTACACCATTTAGTATCAATCTGAATATTCTTTTTCAAGAGCTGTGCTTGTAAGCAACTGCCTGGGATGTTGAGTTGTCTGATCCGCTTAAGGACAAGTGGGAGAAATTGATTCTACAGTTACCCTCACTTGACGATATAGCAGTAACAAGAAATTGTTTTCCAGCCAGTGATAACGGCAGGTTATCGAATTTCATGGATTTTCCGATGCGAGTATCAAAGCGTATGCCGCAGCAATATACGTTCGTGTAGTTGAAGAACATGTCATCCATACAACGCTTCTGCGTAGGAAGTCTCGTGTTGCGCCTGTCAAAACACAAACCATTCCACGCTTGGAGCTCTTGGGAGCAGTTTCTTCTGGCTCGTTTGATGGATTCAGTAATAAAGGTTTTTTTGGACAGTGTTTCAGTCGACAACGTAGTTTACCGGACAGACTCGGTTATTGTAGTCCTTTCCAGGCTCAACGGTGGAGGATCTAAACGACTACATAAAACCTTCCCTAAAGAGGAAACCTAAAAACATTATTCTACATGTTAGCACTAATGACTTGAAAAGAAAAAGTGCTAACGATACTGCAAAGAACATTAAAAAGTTATGTAAATCTATCAAATCAGACCATCCTCAAATGTCAATCAGTGTTTCCGAAATTATCCATCGAGAAGACAATCAAGAGCTCATGAAGAAAGCAGTGGCAGTTAATAAGAATTGTTCAGGTATAGTGAACAAAAAATGTTTTATCTAATTAGGAATGAAAATATTGACAAAAATAAGCTCAATCTGTATGGGCTGCATCTAAATAAACAAGGTTCAGCAGAATTAGCCAAAAACATTGTTAATCATATAAACTGTCTGAAGTATCTTTGATTCTACTGAGCAGTTGGCAGAGAAAATCCCTGAGGAACCCCTTACTGTACACACTAGTCAAGTTGAAAATAAACTAGATTTAAAAGGCTTTTCGATAATGCATTTAAACATTGCAAGCTTAATTAAACATATTGACCAATTAAGAACGATACTATTAGAAAAGCCGTGCCACATTCTAAGTATTAATGAAACTAGACTAAGTGAAAATATTGATGATGGCTTTATTAAAATAGATGGCTACGATGTTTTCCGGGCCGATCGAAACCGAGCAGGTGGTGGAGTGGCTTTATATGTCAAAACGGCTATAAACGCCAATCTGCGACAAGACCTTGAAATAATATGTTTGGAAATAAAAAGACGAAAAAGCAGGCCATTTTTCGTTATTAGTTGGTACAGACCGCCAAATAGTCCTACTGAAATATTTGAGAAATTTGAAACAATGCTTCGTAAACTAGAGGCAGAAGGAAAAGAATATCACACAGTGGGCGACTTAAATTGTAATTTGTTGGATACTGAAAAGAATATCCATAGTCGACAACTTACAGATATCATGGATATCTATCAGTTAGAGCAGATTATAACAGAACCAACACGAATCACAACTGACACGGCATCATTAATTGATGTATTTATCACCAACAGTCCACAAAAAGTGAAATCGAGTGGAGTGATTCGTCTAGGTATTAGCGACCCCTATATGATTTATGTATGTACAAAAGATGCAATAAATAGATCGCCTCCCAAAATCGTCGAATCACGATCTTTTAAAAACTACAACAAATTTGCATTTAGAAGGGATCTGTACGATGCACTAAATTCGGCCAACATAGAAAACGAGTTAGACCCAAACAAAATGTGGGAAATTTGGAAGAATGTGTTTACTTCTATTACAGATAAACACGCTCCACTGAGAACGCGTAAAGTTAGAAGTAAACACACACCATGGCTGACTAATGAAATCAAGAAACATATGAATAATCGCGACTATTTAAAACAAAAAGCGATTCAGACAAAATCTCGGTATTCTTATGAGGCGTATAAAATAGCACGAAATAAGACCAACAAAATAGTAGAAAAAGCCAAGTCAAGATATTTCCAACATACTATAAATAACAATGGCAACGATCGAAAGCAATTATGGAAAAGTGTCAACCTCATTAGAGGTAAAGGATCAAAAACAACTAATATAACCTCTTTAGAAGTAGAGGAAGAAACTATTACAGGTGATAAAAATATTGCTGAAACTTTGAATTCCTTTTTCGTAAATGTGGGTCCGTCACCTTCGGAAAAATTGCCAGAAAGTCAAAACAATTATGCTGATTACTTGCAATATTATGCACACAATGCCTTTACCTTTGATGAGGTTAGTGAAAATGACACCTTAAAGTTGCTTTGTAACTTAAAGGATTCAAAATCTACCGGTCCAGATAAGATCAATGCGAGACTAGTCAAGGATTCTGCTGAAGTAATTTGTCCTATATTGACAAAACTTTTCAACAGATCCTTGCGGCAAGGGATTTTCCCTGAAGATCTTAAAAATGCTACTGTTTCTCCCATCTATAAAAACGGTGACAAATCGGACTGTAGCAATTATAGACCGATTTCTGTTTTATCGACCATTGCAAAAATTTTGGAAAAAATTGTTTATAATCGATTAATTTCTTATATAAATTAGAACAATATCTTAACAAATAACCAATTTGGATTTCGAAAATCTCATTCAACGACAACATCATTACTAAAATCCACAAATAAATGGTTTTTGAATATTGACAAAGGTCTTATAAATGGAGTTTTATTTTTAGATCTACGGAAAGCATTTGACACCGTTGACCATAAAATCTTAATTGATAAGTTAAAAGTTTATGGAATTACAGGGAGTACCCTAAACTGGTTTATATCTTATCTAGACAAAAGATATCAAACATGTAAAGTAAATAATGTCAAATCATCTAGGAAATTAATTAAGTGTGGGGTTCCACAGGGATCAAATTTAGGGCCTCTACTTTTCCTGTTATACGTCAATGACCTGCCAAATTGTCTTGATCAAGCAGAACCCTCTATGTTTGCAGATGATACTAATGTTTCTACATCAGCAGAATCTGTTGAGAAACTAGAGACACAACTAAATTTCGAACTTGATAATATTTATCGCTGGTTAGTAGCGAATAGACTAACGCTAAATGTTTCCAAAACAGAATATATGATTATTGGCTCTCGTCACAATCTAGGTAAGATTAAGAAAGACCCGACAGTAAAAATTGGTAGCGAAACTGTAAACAGGGTTCATACATCAAAGAGTCTTGGCGTGATCATTGACGATAAGTTGAAGTGGGAAAATCAAATTGATAGCATGAGCAAAAAAGTTTCACGCGGAATTGGAGCGATAAAATTAATCAAACCTTATCTCCCTAAGAAGTGCCTAACCCAGGTTTATAACGCTCTTGTTCAACCATATTTTGATTACTGCTCCCTGGTATGGCAAAATTGCAAACTAGAGTTACAGTCGAAACTTCAAAAACTTCAAAATAGGGCAGCAAGAATTATCACCGGAGATAATTGGGAAATTCGTTCCAAGGATGTTCTGAAAAAACTAAATTGGCTACCACTTAATCAGTTACGATTGACTGATAGGCTATTGTTTATGCGCAAAATATTAAAAGATGAAGTTCCAATATCAATCTCTGACCAGTTCCAATTATCAGTAAATAACCAATACAATTTACGTAGTAATTGCACTATGCTAAAACTTGCAAAACCTAGAACAAACACATTGAAACGAAGTTTTAGCTACCATGCTGCTAAAACCTGGAATAAACTGCCAACTGATCTGAAGAATCTAAGTATATCTGATAAGTTATTCAAACTTAACTTACAAGATTTCATCAGTGAAAATCCTTCATTTGTAAGTAACTTTTCAAGTTATTAATAAATGCTAAATCTATATAATTATGTATCCTACTTCTATCATTACCAATTTATTATTAGCTTTATATATTCAGTAATTCTAATGTAATATGCATCCATTAATTCTTGTATTTTGACGTTTTTATCTTATTATCTCTACACGGCCTTATGAAAAGCAACCTTTTTTTGTTATCTAATTAATAATATTGTACCTCTTTTTATCTATATTGGCTTAGATAGGTTGATAAGTTACCGTGTATAAAGAATTTTAAATAATAATAATAATAATAATTTTAAAACTCTGAAAATCTCAATTTATTATGACAAAAAATAAATTACATGTCACAATGATCTTCAATTATCTAAACTAAGAGTAACAGTTCACTGTAATATTCAGGTCCATTCTCTAACACACCAAACGATAGCAGTTAATAGAAATTTAATAACGCTGGATCGTTCCATTGCTTATTCCTTCTACAGTAAATAAAGAACGTAGCCCTAAGAGCTACCTCCATGCATTTAGCTACATAATAATAATAATAATAATAATAATAATAATAATAATAATAATAATAATAATAATAATAATAATAATAATAATAATAATAATAATAATAATAATAATAATAATAATAATAATAATAATAATAATAATAATAATAATAATAATAATAATAATAATAATATAGTATGCTGGATTCGAAATGAACGTCCTTGGAAGCAATATCTTATGCGACGTGTAGAAGAGATTCGTAAGCTAAGTCAAGCGTGCAAGTGGTATCATTGTCCGGGAGTTTGCAACCCAGCAAATTTGCCAACCCGGGGAGTTCACGCAGATCAATTAGTCGAGAGCCAACTGTGGTGGACAGGACCCGATTTCCTAAAGTCCCGCGAAATACCATGTCAAGAAGATGCAGAGGAATTGTTGTTGAAGGAAGAGAGCGTCTTACAAGAAGAAATCAAAAACCCTTCCAATACTACTCACATATTCTTGATACTCCAAGAAGAAACGGCCTCTTCGTGTAGAAGTTTAGATCAAGTCATGAACTGTAATGATCTATGAACATTGTGCAGGGTAACCTGCCTAAGTTGAAAACAGTGTTAGCTGTGACGTAATTACCGGAAAGGTCTATAACGCAAGACAATTCGGTTTATATATGCTGACGAATGTGGCGTGTTAAGGTACAAGGGAAGAATTGGACACGCAAATCTTTTATCTGACACGGTCAACCCTGTATTACTACCTACTCATCATCACTTAGCAAATTTGGTGATAAAGGAAGTTCATTCGAAAATGATGCACGGCGGAGTAGCGTTGACGTTAACCGCAATACGGGACAATTATTGGTCTTAAGAGGAGGAGAGGTTATGAAAGGTTTTATTCGACATTGCGTTGTATGTACGAAGCATGCCGACAAACCTTTTCCGTTGTTTACGCCACTAAGTCTGCCCGAAGTCCGTGTTGACGATGGTCCGCAAAGGACAAATACTGGAGTAGATTACGCTGGGCCAATGTTTGTCATCAAAAGAAATGTCACGGAGCAGGGTTCCACCGAGAGAGCGTATCTTTGCCTATTTACACGTGCTTCGACAAGGGGAGTTCATTTAGGGTTGGTAGAAGATTGTTCTGCAGAACAGTTTCTCTTGGCTTTCCGTCGTTTCGTTGGTCGCTGAGGTCTACCTCGTGTAACAATGTCGGACAAGGCAAAGAATTTTAAACGGTCCGCGAAAGAAATTACGAAAGTTGGGTGATCGACCTTGGTTCAAGAACATCTGGAAAATATACGAGTAAATTGGATGTTTATGGTGGAGAAAGCCCCATGGTGGGGTGGATAAAGAAATCCGTTGGTCGTGCACTTCTAACGTTTGAACAATTAAGAACATTGTTGACGGAAGTCCAAGCTGTTGTGAATTATCGTCCGCTGACTTGTGTTTACGACGACATCGAAGGTATTTCGTATGCACTATGGCCAGCACACTTATTACACGGCAGACGAATTACGAGAATCACGAGAGCTACGAAGTGATTAGTATTCACGAAAGTTTAATGAAGCGCGCCAGACACCATCGGCATCTGCTACGACAATTAACGACACGTTGGAAACACGAGTATCTGACAAGTTTACGGGAGAACGCCAGAAAGATTAACTGATAAAGAACCATGTATAAAGGTCGGGATTTAGTGGTTTTAAAGAACGATGCAACAGCGAGGTGTCTTTGGAAGATTGCGAAAGTTACGAAGTTAATCGAAAGTAAAGATGGAAAGAGCGGAGCTGCAGAGATTCAAGTTTTGGGTTCGAACGAGAAACTATAATCTTTAGGACCGTTGCACTTATTCATACGGATTGAGATTTCAGCGAAGGAGTTTGAGAATAAAGAAAGTAAGCAATCATCGTCAGCGAAACCGGGACTCAATACGATTGCGGTAGAATTCCAGCCTGGCAGAGTAAGGCGTGAGGCAGCCGTAACTGGTGAACTGAAAAGACGAATAATGCAGAATACTTAAACATTTATATAAAGGCTTTAATAGTTTCGATTTAATTGTTGATTTAATTGTTGAGTGTGCAGAACTTCCATAATGATTATGTAATTATATTGTAGTAACATTAAGTACTCAACAGCCATCGCGGGTGCAATAACATGTGCTTAGTTCTTCTTTCGTTTTGTCTGATATAAAGGGTTACAAAATACATTGTTTATATTTTTTTCAATCGTGTGGAATCGTGGAGAATTCATGAGAAAATATTCGTTATTACACTAACTCTTCTGCACACACCGACATCGTATTTAAGCAAATAAAGATCTCCAAGAAATGAAGCAAGCGGGTTGGTTGGAAGAGAGGCGGAGAGCTAGCGAAGTAATCGGCTACCTTTGTGCAAAAAAGACGCTCGATGGAGCGTATACTCGCTGGGGCTTGTATTGAAATGATTCTTGACTGGCTGAGCGTCGAAAAGTCGATGAAGATTGAATTCTCGACTTATAAAATATATTACACAAATACTTAACATGACCTAAATAACCGAAATAGATCAATTCCCTGACCTTGATATACAGTAGGCACTAACTTTTACTAGCCTACCCTGTCGTCAAATTTGCAACAAATTTCCTGAGCAGTTTTTCCACGAGCGCAAAATGAAATTCGTATATTGCATTCGCCAACATGAGTACCATCGAGTTTTTCTTGCCCATTTTCTCCGTCCATTACAGAAGCATAATCAATCAGTATCAGTGCATAACCACGTGGTTGTCCTTGTCTGATTCTTGCAACCTAAGAAATGGTACACACAACACACTTCATATTATAAAACTTTGACGGTCATTGTGGCGTGATATGCGGAATAAAATTAATGAGCTAAATTACATTATAGCCCGATTAATACTTTATTTACTAGAAGTTACTATCGCAAGGAAACTGCTGCCTCTGCATTTCACATTTCCCACCATGACAACACTGCTCTCTACCTCTTTGGGTAGATCATTATTTTTTATATAATCATGTGGGGTATTTTTCGTACGCAAACAACCAGCATCAATGCTAATGCCATACATGGTGTGATCACAGTTTGAATGGATCGTCTGAATAGTCGTATTACTGAATTTACTGGTACTTAACGCCGTCAAAATGCATCTAAAATCAATTCGACATCCAAGTACGCTTGGTAAGTTGGTTACTGACAAAAGTTCTGTGCTCGGGATAAGTTGATTTTTAAGAGTATGAACGTACATGCGATCTCCGAGTGATAAAATGTTATCGACAATTTGACAGTTCCACTCGCACACGGGAATTGTTTGTTCAACAAACACAGCTATTAGACTAATAAATGAGCACTGTTTTCCGCGAGAATCGTTACTAAAACGTACATCGCCTTGATGGACACTTCCACAGGTAAAAAGCGGCATTATATTAACCGTAGGAAAACAAAATAAAACTTTTTAACTTACCGAAAGCGTTGAACTTCGAACTCGCTGGAAAAAGAAAGCACGAGATGTAGAGCGCCCGCGTTAACTTATCTAAGTGCGTTCCACTATTAAAATAGTATTATGGTTTAGCGCTCTATCAAACAAACACACATCGAAAACATCAAATCGAAATTTGCCAACACTTTACATAGCTCGCGGGAGGAGACTGGTGCAAGATTAGTGCGCTGCCTCCCTGGCGGGAGGCAGCAATAAATAATGCTTACGTAATACTTCATGTTTACGTAATCACGTAATGCTTCAGAAGGCTTTACGGAAGTATTTCTTGTTCTTTTGAACGCAAAATAACGAAAATGAACATACTAATATCTGTTTTCAAAAACTATATAAGAGCTACACGACGCGTTGAAGAGATACACGATGCTTCCAAGAATAACACGGCGCGTCAAACTCCGAAAAAGTCGCGACAATTTCGGAACGTGTCAAATCATGAAGCTGCAACGAACTCGAAAAGTGACCACACGGCATTCGACATGACGAAATTAACTTTTTGTCAGCCAGTTGACGCCATAGACTGAATTCAACCTAGATGTTCACAACGCATAATACACACAGAAAATTAAATTTTTGTGTTTAAACACTAAATGTATCTTCTTTGACATGCGTTGTACCCATGGGAAACCCAGAACTACTGCTCTGAAATTACTGTAATAATCAGTGGCCAATTTGAATTTCAAAAGCGTCAGGTTGTTTGACACACCCTGTAGACGTATATTGCTACATCGTTCTAACTATGTGTAACTATATGTAAATCATAAACAAATTACTTGCCTTGCAAAATGTTACATTGCCCACTGAACTGAACAAATTCTTAAGCTGCAATCGGCAAACGATTTGGTCAGCTTATCCACAAACAAGCTTCGCGAATGTTTTGCTTCTCCTGTAGTCAAACTCGATGAGACAGTTTCAACACGTATTATTCTTGCATTGACAAATTTTGCATCCGTCTTAAGAAATGATCCTTTGCTTTATTTGCACTTTCTTCATATTTGTATTCGATAAATCAATAGCCTTTTCATTGATATTTGCGCAAGAAAAACGAAAGCATTTTTGATCTCCCCATGTTGGCTGATCAAGTTTTTAAACTGTTCTTCGGCGAAGTCAGACGAAATATTTCCAACGACAAAAAATTGCTACCGCTTGACGATGGTGTGAATGTTTGAGGGGGTGGAGCTTCGATGACTGAGATCCTCAAGCCTTTAAACAATTGCCCGTTGATTAGTTTTGCAGCTCTCTTTGCTTCATTTGCCTTTGCGAGAGTTACAATACAGGTAGCTACACAAAGATATAATTTAAACGTAAATAAGTCACTAGGCAACCACCTAGGGGAAAATACGAGGCAAAGTCAAACTGGGCTAGTTCATTTCATAAAATGAACCACTGTTCAACAGCTGTGAGGGCAAAGGCTTGTTGAAAATGTTCAACACATAGCCTTGGCCTTCACCTAATAGATTACACATATTACAGTTCATAACTACCTATTAACTGAGAGTGAGGTCTTTACGTGAAAATATTAAACCGAGCTCTAGTCGTATTGTCCGAGCGACAGCCAGGTGAATGCGGCAAGACCGAGGTTTGATATTCTCCCCTGAAGACCGAGCGATCAAGGTTAATAAGTAGTTTATTATATGGCATTTTGAATTCTTTTATGTCCATCTGTTTATTTGTATAAAGCTGTATCCTCAAGGTAGTAAATCTCACCCATTTCGACGGGAATTTACATCTTTCAAAAAGTCTAATAGTCTCACTGTACTTCACTGTTTGTTGCTGTAGGGCATTTCGCTATGCCTCGCCACGGTAAGAAAGGCATAACGGGGAAATCCGGACTGCAAAATTCTTGAAAGCCACATATTAATACTTGTACTTAATATTTCTACATTACCTAAAGGATTCCTGTCACATTATAGTATCGCAGGCTATGTTTTTATTATTTTTATCTCATCCAAAATTAACAAATAATGTTTAAAATACTTTTTTAGTAGATTTCCAATTAGAATAATATGATAAAAGCAACAAGGATTCAACGAACAATGTCTAAAGCTGGTCCGTAAACTGACTGCCAGCACAAAATTGAATTTGCAGTACTATATGAGGTGAGACTAATCCTCGTACCAATTGCATAATAAACAATCATTGAATGAGGTCAAGTAGGAGATGAGGAATTCGTAAGGCCGAGCTTTGTGTTATCTGAGGTTAGCCGAAGGCTCAGACAAACCCAGGCTTTAATAATTCCTCATATCCTACGAGAACCAAATTCAATAATTGTTCATTATTTATTTGCATTTTTATCAGACTCAGAATAAATGCTTGCCTTGTAAACAAGACGCAAGCTACGGAAGTAGCCATTTGGCATAAGTCATAATGTCGAGTACATATATTCAATATCCAAACAAATTACGTCACAATGTCGAATATGTGTTTTTAATATCCGAACAAGTTATGTCATAATGTCAATTATTTATTGAAAATATTTTAGGAGTTTTGATTGGTTAAGAGCCAAAGGTGAAATCGTCATATCCACTTGGTAGTTGCCCAAATTTGCGATTGAAAATAAATATACGACATTATGAGTCACTTTGTCCTATATTGATTGACCTTGTAATCTGGCATTTGTTTTAAGATTTTTTTTTCGTAGTCTGATTGGCTTATTAAAGTTTCCGAACAATTTCATGCTGTTCCATTATTAGCAGCTTGTGTCTTCTTACTTACAAAGCAAGCGTTTAAACTGATTTTAAAATATTTTCAAAAAATAATAAAACAATTATTGAATACGGTTCTCGCAGGATATGAGGAATTATTAAGGTCTCGGTTTGTGTCTTACACCAACCTCTGCCTTAATAATTCCTCATATCCGGCTTGAGCTCATTCAATAATTATTTAATATGTATTTTCAATATTCTATGGCGATATGGCTGTAACTCCAAATTTGGGCAACTACTGAATGGATATAACGCTTTCACCCACGGCTCTTAACCAATCAAAACTTTTGAATTATTTTCAATAAACAAAACGCCTGCTAAGGCGTTCACTCCGCCTGCCGAAACGAAAATGGGCACAAGGCCAGGCAGGGCTGTAACTAGAGAGTTCATTGGGGGTGGGGTATATTCACTTATTTCTGATCTGCCCCCAACTAATTCCTTTTTAAATCAATTATTATTAGGGTACCTTCCAAGGCATTTTACCAGTAACACATTGCTAGCACATCTTATGTAATCACTAAGATAACCAAAAATCAATGTCTGAGTGACTTGCCAGGCACTCAGCCCAGAATCCTAGTAAGATTGCATTTTTTAGAATTTAATTTAAATTAGACTTTCATAGCACATATGTTAAACAAGATTCTTTTGTCATAATACCACCAATATATAGCTGTTTTATTTTGCAAGTAAAGAAAATTTTACTAAAAGTGTATACAATACATCAATATATTAACCTGATAGCATCATTTAAATCTATTCTGTAGCACACTGCCTGAAGTCTCCACGATATAATTTGTTGGGAACTTTAGACTAACATATGTATTTCTGGAATTGGAATGTAAAATGTCTCTTACCTTTTGTAATTATATGAGATCCCACAAGCAAATAAATCATTTTGCATGAAATATTAGAGTCTCAACATAGGTAGAAATAGAAAACCAAGGAAAGAAATCACAACGTGTTTAGAATTAGGAACACATTTCCTAGACTCACTCCTTAATCATGGAATGATGGAGTCTATCAGAATTTGCCGTTTTAAAACATTTCTAGAGCAATGTTTTGATAAAGAACCTTCCTGCCCCTTTTTTTTTAACTATTACATGTTAAAAATTGTGTTTTGTGTACAGATATTTCAGTAGAATTTGCGTTTGATTCTTGTGTAGAAATTTCTAAATTTTCTTAAAAGTAGGAACACAACAGAAAATGACGGAAACACGCTCTCAAAACTTCACCGCTATACATCGCTCCTCGGTAAAGTTTCGCGGCGGAATTTGTCGTTTTAAAACATTTTGCATGAGAATCTTTACACGTAAAACATTCTTGCGGTTTAGATGTTCTAGCATACATGTTAAAATGCGTGTTTTGTTGACATATTCCGCTAGAAATTGAGTTTAAACGCCGTGTTTAGGTCGGCTCACGCGGCTTGTGCCCAGCGGTATCAACCATGAGCGCTGCGCCAACTTGTGACACCGAAAAAAATTTTTTAAAAAAACAGAAACGGAGCGAATTTAAAACTCCGCGAGTGATAACAAAACTAAGTTATTTAACCAGATAAAATTATCTTCTTTCAACTGCTCACCGCAAAAACATTGCACCTTTTTTATTTTACAAGCGAAAAGTTACATCACCTGTAGTTTAGGTAACTCGAATTATCTACTTAAGAAACGAAGAACAAGCGTAAAATGTGTACTCGCAACGATTAAATACTCAGTGTGCTTGAGTCTGCGAGTAAAATGACTCTAGAAATGAGTATTTAACAGTTGAGAGGATTTAAACAATAGGTCTGAAACAACAAACATATACCTGAAGCCATCAGAATACTGGAGTACTTAAAATTCTGGAATTTAAAAAGTTCTTGAATGATCTGCTGAAAAAAAAATATGGTACAGAGAACTAATTAGATATGATTAGAAAAATCAACAACTTATTGAAACACCTTTTAAATGTGTTTGAGATATCTAATTCCAATAAAGGAACACAGCACACGCGAAATATCCGAAATAAACGCGCACGTCAACTCTTGCGAGCAATTCCAACGCATCAAGTCTCTTTTGGAACTCTCGTCCAGGGCGCTTATATACCCAGGCGGGGGAAACGCGCTGACAAAGCGCTGATCGATGTGTGATGCGGCAGGGAACTGGTGCGAGCGTGTTTTTTTGAACGAATTCGGAAGGAGCGTGATTTGGTAGCTTTGTCTTTGTGCGGTTTTTACTCCGGTTTTAGGAGAAGTTTCACGAACTTCTTAACTTGAAGTTTCGAAACAATGTTTCCTTTACGTCTGAGTGCTTTTTTGTGTTTATTGGACTGTTCTTGCTTTGTTCTGTTGTGGACAAATGGCTTGAAAAGAATGGTGCATATGTGGCTTTTAGCCAATAAACGCAAAAAAAAAACTGAATTTATGCTTATTGGATCAAGACAACGGCTCTCAACGGGTCTCAAATCATTTCTGATCCAATCCTATCGATAGGATCTGAGGCCATTAAGCGTGTTTCATCCACCAAAACACTTGGCGTAATGGTGGATGAATGCATCACCTGGAATGACCATACTGATAAAGTGGCAAAGAAAGCTGCAAAGGGAATAGGAATATTACGTAGATTTTCTTGACAAAGATACGCTTAAGACCGTTTACAGCGCTTTTGTTTTGCCACATTTTGACTATTGTGCGTTGGTATGGCACAATTGTTCCAAAGCTTTGCAAAACAAATTGCAAAAGCTTCAAAATAAAGCTGGTCGAATAATTACAGGTGATAGCTATGAAATTGCCTCAGATACTGTCAGAACCAAACTTTGTTGGGACACTTTAGAGGAAAGAAGGGAAAAACAATTAGAAACCTTAATGATACAAATAATGAAAGGTAATTCAATTGCTTACCTTAGAGAATTTTTTACATTTTGTTCTAATCAAACGTATCAATTAAGAAGTAACAATCATGTTCTTCGCTTGCCTAAACCCAACACGAACGCCCTAATGCGGAGTTTTGCGTATAAGGGTGCTGCAGCTTGGAATAATATTGAAGAACATAGAAAGTTTTAATTCTATCGTACATTTGACTAAATTTTTATACTTAATATATGTTTGTCTTTAGTTTTTAACAATTTTAACTTGTACATATATATTATACTCATTTAATTAATATTTTGAACTTGTAGATACACGGCCATCTGAAAATCAACCTTTTTATTTTCCACATAATTTTTATCGTCGTTTTAGTTTAGTTAGGGCGAGGTTGAGATGTTACCGTGTCAAAATATTTGTAAATAAATAAATAAGTATAATAGGAGACAAGATATTCAACAAGGGTATTCGTTGATATTCGTTGGGTCGACGGATCTGGTTTTGTAAACAGTGATATATATTAGTCCAGAATATCAATTTATCAATGAACTATCAGATGCCTTTCTGTATCAGCTCGTCGAAGCTCCAACTAGGGGAAATAACATTTTAGACTTGGTTTTATCGAACAATCCTGAGCTAGTGGACACAATTTTTGTTGAAAATACTGAAGGACTTCCCTCAGACCATAAAAGTATTTCATTTAATTTATTCCGTCTAGCTAAAGTAACTAATTCACCATCTAGATATGTCTATGACTTTAAGAATGCTGATTTTCGGTCCCTACGGGCCTATTTGTCCTTGGATACTAATGACATCCCCGAGGGGACGATGGATGATGCTTTGAAGTCATGGAAGAAAGAGTTTCTTGAAGCAGTTAATGTTTTTGTCCCCAGGCGTAAAGTGAGGCATTCTCAGCGAGCGCCGTGGATTGATCGTGATCTTGCCTATGCTATCAAAAAGAAAAAGACCTTCTGGAAGAACAAAGTGCGCCGGTCAAACGATCCTGCAGTCTTTGAGGAGTTCAGAAAACTACATCAGCAAATTAAAAACTGGATTCGTGCTAATCGCAAATCCTATTTTAAACGGATAGCATCGGAGATACACTCTAATGCTAAACCGTTTTGGTCTTTTTTCAAGCTTAAGTCTATTCGCCGATCTTATCCTGATACAATGTTATTGGAAACTAATATCGAAGTTACATCTGACTTAAGCCGGTTTTCCACTAGCGAATTTTTTCGCGCGACGCGACTTTTCTCTTTTGTCTAAGCTCAATTAGTTCCGCATGGTTGCAGCTGAAAGCCCAAGAACAAAGGGAAAAAGTTGCTTCGAGCGAAAAAATTCGCTAGTGGAAAACCGGCTTTAGACAAAGCTAATTCCTTTTCCAACTACTTCCGATCAATTTTTACTGATCACTCTACTTGTTCCTTTCCGATTCCCAATGTGGTGGATCAGCCTTCGCTGTCGCAAATTGTTCTTACTGTGGACGAAGTTTTGGCTGACCTGAAAGGATTAAATGTAAACAAAGCAACTGGTCCTGATGAAATTCCGGCTAAGTTGATTGCTGAATGTGCCGAAGTTATCGCCAACCCTATTTGCGATCTTTTTAATTTATCCCTATCAACTGGTAAATTCTTTTCTGAATGGAAAGATGCGAATCTAATACCACTTTTTAATTATCGTGGCAATTATCGTGGCATATCATTACTACCCATATTATGTGTCGTTTACATCGGATCGTATTTACCATCTTCAGCACAGTTTTCGTAAAGGTCTTTCTTGTACTACGCAGCTTCTGGCCGTTCTTCACAAAGTAGGAAAGATTCTTGACAAGGGAGATGAAATAGACATTGTATATCTTGATCTTACTCGTGCATTCGATACTGTCTGTCACGCTCACCTTCTACAGAATCTACGTCCCTACGGGATTACTGGTCTTCTGTTTAATTGGCTATCTGACTACCTCTGCCATCGTCGTCAGCGCGTTGTTGTAAACGGTGCATCTAGCTCATGGGTAGAAGTCTGCTCTGGTGTGCCTCAGGGTTCAGTTTTCAGGCCGATTTTGTTCATTCTTTATGTAAATGATCTTCCAGACAGTGTGTCTTTCTCTAATATTGCTATGTTTGCTGATGACACAAAATGTTTTAAATCCATCAAAACTACTTGTGATGCCAGCCGATTTCAGCAGGATTTAGACTCACTGTCAGTTTGGGCTTCAATCAATGAACTAACGTTTCAGATCAACCAGCCAAATGTGAGAATCTTTGGATTACTCGCAAACGTTGCAGTCCACAAAGGTCCTATACTCTTAATGAAGTTACAATTAAATCAGTCACCATCGCACGTGATCTTGGCCTACAAGTGTCTCATGATCTGTTATGGGCGGACCATATTGCGGTTATTGTGTCTAAAGCCAATAGAATGCTCGGCTTCCTGCGAAGACATTGTTCAAAGGGTGTCCCTTGTCACATCCAGAAAACACTCTATATATCGCTGGTGAGATCACATCTTATTTATGCTAGCCAAGTATGGTCACCCTGTCTGCGTGGATCTATTTATTTGATGCGAAGTTTGGAGGCGGTACAACGGAGAGCCACACGTTTCATCCTCCGTGGCTTTGAACTTGATTATAAATGCCGGCTGATTCAACTTCATCTGCTGCCTCTGTGTTACTTCCTCGAATATCTGGACCTTCTCTTTTTCTTTCGCAGTATAAACGGCGAGATAAGTCTTGACATATCCGAGTTTGTACAGTTTTCCAACTCTAAAACACGTTGTGGATCCTCTGGGATGGATCTTCGCCTTAACTTTGCTCGTACATCAACATTTCGGGAGTCCTATTTTGTTCGTATCTGTCCGCTGTGGAATGCGCTGCCCATCGACATTCGAACCTCCGACCGTACGCCAATCTTTAAATCTCGCTTAAAGAAGTTACTATTTGCCCGCCTGCATTCTACATTTGATTCGGAAAATACCCGCTCATGGCGAATTATTTGTCCCTTCTGCAGAAACGTTAATGTGAACTCAGTTTGTAGCTGTTAATTTTAATAACTCTGAATAATTGTTGAATAATGTCTGTATATTATGTTTCTTATGTTAATCGTTCTATGTATGTTGTATTTTGGAGACAAGCCTTTGTAAGGGACCCTGTGTCCTATTGCTTGTTTCCCGTGATTGTTGTCCCAAATGTCATAAATTATAAAAAAAAATTTAAAAAAGGAAATACAAGTCAAAATGCTGCCCCACGTAACAGCATTTCAGGTGTGTCGAGCTTATTATTGTCTGTTTGTATATGGAGATACCTCACAGAAATCGGAGTTGATATTTTATAGCTGCTTTGGTCTGAATTCGTGTAACATTTTCGCTACATGTTCGTCTGTTTCGAAGAAAAAGTTTCGAAGAAAAATCGAAGACGAAGTAGAATGTATTGATCGATTTTGTTACCTCTACACCGTGAAGGAATTGTTGAAAAGTGATTGATATTTTTATTGATACTTGATAAATGTTGACGGTAGACATTTAAATCGGTTATTGTATCACACGATGCATCGAAACAGACGAGCATATAGCGAAAATGTTGCACGAATGCAGACCAAAGCAGCTAAAAAACATCAACTCCGATTTCTATGAGTATATCCATATACAAACAAACAATAATAAGCTTGACATACCTGAAATACTGTTACGTATAGGCAGCATTTTGACTTGTATTTCCTTGCTGAATATCTTGTCTCCTATTGCACCCATACTTTTCAAGCCATTTATCCACAACAGAACAAAGCAAGAACAGTCCAATGAACACAAAAAAGCTCTCAGACGTAAAAGAAACATCGTTTCGAAAATTCAAGTTAAGAATTTCTTGAAACTTTTCCTAAAACGTTAACCGGAGTAAAAACCGCACAAAGACAAAGCTTCAAAATCACGCTCCTTCTGAACTCGTTTAAAAAACACGCTCGCACCAGTTCCCTGCCGCATCACACATTGATCAGCGCTTTGTGAGCACGTTTCCCTGCCCGGTATATAAGCGCCCTGCTCTCGCCTGACTTAACGAACCCTATATGTAGAAACATAACCCAACTAAACTTCACAATTGTAAAATAATTGATAAGTCAGACCATAGTTAATAGAGTAGATGGTTTGGAAACTCATTAGAATAACAATATAACTCATTACCTATGTTGGTCAACGTTTATTCAAAAATATGGTTCTTCATCGTCACTTGTGTATTGTGTTTTCGCCAAATCCACCAATAGGAATTCTTAAATTACCCTATTGTTCAAGTCGCGCATGGCTGAATTTCCTAAAACGTTGCTATTGGTTAGTTAGGTGAAAATACAATACGCACGTGACGACGAAGGACCTCATTCCTGCATAAACCAGAACAAAAACATAGATAATGACTTATATTGTAGCTCTAAACCATCTAGCTCTATTAACTATGGTCAGACCATTGGTCCATGATATTATTTAAAAAGTCTCTTGCCATACGGCGAAGAAAACCAGTACTAAACCACGGCGTTAAAGCCTCAAAAAAGCTTAACATATTTCAATAACTCTGACTACTTTACTTTGTATATATAATTAATATAGCTGCTTCTGCAATTTAATACTAATCCTGATGATGACTACAAATTAGTCGCAACGTCGATTCAATAAAACAATCAAAATGTTGTTCGTAGTTACTGTTCTTTTGTATTTCGTTAAAATACTGGCTAGTTCTCCTAACTATTGTCTCACTGGTTACTGCACTTTACCTACTGAGCTAAATATTCACAGATTTACAGTCGGTTATTACTCGTTAAAAACATAAATAGAACTGAAATGCGGAAAAATCATTTTTAAGTTTACTAACCACTTCAGATAAATAACCATTTTCTTGAACAAGAAACTTTATTTTCTCTTCGTATTCTGTCTTGAGGGACTTTACATACGTTCTCTTGCAGTTCTGTTTTCTCGATTAGAAGATCATGAAGCCTAGTGTAAAAACAATAAAATATTTGAAACAAACGTTTTCAGTGTAGGCTAATTGCGATATTCACTCTTGCCAGAAGGCGTTTAGATATGTGTGCATATAGACTGTTCTTGATGGTATGACTGGCGTGATTGATTACTGTGCTTGTCTGACAACTCATAACAATGCTATTCCAATAAGATGCTCTATTTGACTCACAAAGCAATGTCGTCTGAGTAAGTCTTTGCAACATGGAAGAGTTTTTCCAACACGAAAAATTTGGATGGTCCAATCTCAGACTCTGGCCAGGAGCCTGTTGTAATAATATCATGATTCCTCCCCTCCCCCCTCCTTTTTTTAATACCCTATTGATTACTCTTGCCAAGTTTTGAGTTGCTGTTTTGCATAATTGCTGAAAAATTCGCTAATAAAGAAAAGAAGTAAGGCATTTTCTGAAATTGGGATAGTCAGGCAGCTAGAAAGAAAAAAACCCACCCTATCGGGGAACAATTCCATTTTGGCTTTATATTGTGCCTTTAGAGTAAATTTCCAGGTGACTATTGATTTCCCCACATTCTGATTGGTCAAGATTAATCGCTGTCTCTGGAGTGATTTTCACTTTTTGTTTTTTTTTATGTATGAATTTTTGTAAAGTTTAGTTGATTATCATTTGCAAACTAATATTTGTATTATGTGTCTATTTAACAATTAGTCACCTCAGGCTCAGTGATTAAAAGCGCACAATATAGTTACAATACTTCACCTTCAGCTCAGTGAATATAGGCTTGTAATCACCTTGCCTTCACCGACTAATTGTTAAATAGATTTAATAAACGTATTTTTCCATGTTGGCAGCCTTTAAATTACTTCTGAGCTCCAGGCCGCACGTTTATCTTAATTTTTTATATACCCTTGTTGAAGTGATATGGAATGACCTCTTCAAGATCTAGCAGTTAACCCTGGTTCAAACTTGTTCAATGGATCAGGGATGAGTTCTTCTGGCCAATACGTGTGATTAAGTGAATTCTACACCAATGCAAAAGCAATCTAATATTTGTCTTATATTTTACTTTGTTCAGTGACATATTCATTCACACATGTGAGAAGCAGAAAATCTCTGATTCTTACAACAAGTGTGAACCAGGCTGTATAATCAATACCTTGCCATACATTGATGACAGATCTGGTTTTCAGTCTAGAACTTTGCCACAGAGATCAAACAAAATTTGTGGCTTCCATTAATAAGAACCAGCTTGTATATAATATTCCAATACTCACCACATAAATCAATAAATTTTCAGATTTCCTATGTCCAATCCTAGGAAACATCATAATTACTAAGTTAACAAAATCGACATAGATAACCATCCTAGTTGACCATACAAGGTGAAATTTCTGAAACTCTATAAAATGTTATTGCTAACCTCATTTTTTTCTATTAAACAGACTAATTTGATCCTTTGTGTGAAATTGTAAGTGATTTTGAGAGATATGATGTCAAGTTTCCAAAACTGATGAAGATAAAATGGCCAGTCTATTTATTAACAGACCCCTCCCTCCCCCCAAAGTGGAAAGTTTGCACAGCACGGCCGAGATATCGGGCATGCAATTTTGATGTCTCCTACGTATATACTTTCTATGAAATTTCATAAATCTTGGGCATGCAACTTTCCAGTCTGGCCCTCTTGTATACGGTCTATTCACAATCACCTTAGAAAATTTGTATGCACAATTGGTCACCCCATGTTACTAACCTCTATTAGATACTGTTTTTCCCCCTTGGATAACAAACATTTTCAAGGATTTTAATATGAATTGCATTATTGATATTTTCATTTACTAATTCTTATTAGTATTTTCACCCAAGTGACATACAAACTCCAATGTTGTGATTGGTCCAATGTGATCTGATATTCCTTTATATTCACCTACAGGTGAATATACAGTAAAAACAAGTTTACAAAATGGCGACCAGCTGCCATTTTGTACAAATTACGGAAAAAGAAATAAACAAAATTAGATAACTTGTGCAAAAATACTAAAACAATTATTCACCTCAGGCTCGGTGATTTACGAGGAATATTCACCTCGACTTCATCTCATGGATATTCTCCGATAGTCACCTCAACTTCATCTTGGTGAATATTCCCCGGGTGATAGTCACCTCGCCTTCGGTAAATAATTGTTAATTATCAAACTCATTAATAATTCTTGAAGAAAATTGAAAGACATGAAAAATATCAACCAAAAATGAACAGGCTTTGTGTTGGCCTTTTGAAACAAAAGCCATCATTTTTATGATTCGTTCTTTAGAAAACCAATTTCTATAGTTTGTATATTGTCTTTTGTTGTTATAACCAACCACTCACAAAGCTTGTTGGCATAGGTTGATGCCTTGATGGCAACCCAAAGAATTACATGTTTATCAGTCCAGTGTCTGTACGCGCTGATCTACAGATTACTTGCATGCAGTAAACTTTCTCGCAATTTCCTAAGTTTTTAACATGTACCTTTCATTTGAAAATATGACTGTTCGAGGTCGTTTATTAAAAAGCATTACTAATAGTATAAATACATACTATAATACAAATCAAGCATATTTTTTTCATCACATGTAAGGAAAAAAAATTGTAGGCAATTCAACATACCTTCTAGATCAAATTCAGACATGTTCCTCGCTGACGGGGGCCAATATTACTTCTGTGAAACTACCACAGGATTCACCACAGGATTCGTTCTTTCTAAAATTAACCAATGCGAAGTTACCACAGGACTCAGCGTCATTCGTTCATCCCCAAATTAGACGAACGCGAGCTTAGCACAGGATTCAGATCCGGTCACAGCGTGATTAATTATGACGAACTGAACCATGAGTAAACCAGGCAATGTTTTTTGAAATTAAGGGGCGCGGGAACATCCTATTTACTCGAATAACATATCAAACGAAAGCCCATTCTTCGTACTTCACAAATATATCATTTTTAACCTGGCACAAATTAGTGGCTTCACTATACGGGACGACAAACGAGATGAACGCTCCCTGCACCAGAAACTGCATATTAATTTATATTGCAATATTATTTCACGCAATCGGAAAACGACTGATTTTTGTCGAGAGAAACGGTTCTCATTTGCTTGAATAAAATATCGAGCGAAAGCCCATATTGCATAGATTACAAAGATGTATTTTTTAGCCTGGCACAAATTCGTGTCTTCATTCTACGGGCCGAGAAACGAGAGGGAACGCACGCTTGATACTTGTAGCTGCATAATAATTATTTTTGCTCAATCGGAAATACAACTGACTTTTGTCAAGAGAAACGGTTCTTATTTGCTTGAATAACATATCTATCGAAAGCCCATATCGCATAGATTACAAGAATATATTTTTTAGCCTGGCACAAATTCGTGTCTTCATTCTACGGGCCGACAAACGAGAGGGAACGCACGCTTGAGACTTGTAGCTGCATAATAATTATTTTTGCTCAATCGGAAAAACAAGTGATTTTTGACAAGAGAAACGGTTCTTATTTGCTTGAATAACATATCTATCGAAAGCCCATAATGCATAGATTACAAATACGTAATTTCTGGCCTGGCACAAATTCGCTGTTTTAATCTACGGGCAGCCAAAGGAGACGGAAGGCATGTTTGACATGTTAATTATTTTCCAGCAATGCTAAATATACGCGATTTTTGCCAAGAGAAACGGTTCGTATCTCCTTGAATAACATATCGATAGAAAGCCCGTGGCCTGCATATTACAAAGATGTAATTTTTAGCCTGGCACAAATTCGTGCCTACATTCTACGAGACGCGAAACCGCAAACAATACACGCATAACAATGTTCGATACTATTGTACGCACTTCGAACATCAGCAATTTTCGTCCCGAGAAACGGCTTCTTTCCGCTTGAATAAGCTATCAACAGAAAGCTAATACATAGTAGATTACGATTATGCGATATTTAAACTGGCACAAATTCATCGATACATTTTACAGCACGGGGAACGCAATAAAACGCCCGCCGCCGATTCGGAATTCCATAACATGCCTTCCGTCCCTCGAAAACTGGCCCGGATTTTAGTCCGAAAAACGTCTCCAATCCACTTGAAAACATATCAGTAGACACCCCATGCTCCGTAGATTAGAAATATGTTAAATTCAAGCTGGCACAAATTCGTCGCTCCACTCTATAGACGAGAAAACGATTTTGTGAAGCTACCACAGGATTCGAACGCTCGAAGACGCATACTAATTAACTCTGACAACGTAAACAACAAACGATGATGTCATTGAGGATACGACATGAAAATGTAGTATTCTATAATAATTGACGCGCACGCGAAAACGTGCGATTTTTGAAAAAGAATCATCCCGAATATAGTCGAATAGCATATTATTAAAAAGCCCACAGCCTATAGACTACAAATATGTAATTTCTAGCCTGGCACAAATTCGCTGTTTTAATCTACGGAAGGTGAAACAAGTAGAACGCTAGCTCGACACGTCAAACTGCATATTAATATTTTTTGCGCAATCAAAAATATACGCGATTTTTGTCAAGACAAACGGCTTGTATCTGCTTGAATAACATATCGATCGAAAGCCCATATTGCATAGATTACAAGGATGTATTTTTTAGCCTGGCACAAATTCGTGTCTTCATTCTACGGGCCGACAAACGAGAGGGAACGCACGCTTGATACTTGTAGCTGCATAATAATTATTTTTGCTCAATCGGAAATACAAGTGATTTTTGTCAAGAGAAACGGTTCTTATTTGCTTGAATAACATATCTATCGAAAGCCCATATCGCATAGATTACAAGAATATATTTTTTAGCCTGGCACAAATTCGTGTCTTCATTCTACGGGCCGACAAACGAGAGGGAACGCACGCTTGAGACTTGTAGCTGCATAATAATTATTTTTGCTCAATCGGAAAAACAAGTGATTTTTGACAAGAGAAACGGTTCTTATTTGCTTGAATAACATATCTATCGAAAGCCCATAATGCATAGATTACAAATACGTAATTTCTGGCCTGGCACAAATTCGCCGTTTTAATCTACGGGCAGCCAAAGGAGACGGAAGGCATGTTTGACATGTTAATTATTTTCCAGCAATGCTAAATATACGCGATTTTTGCCAAGAGAAACGGTGCGTATCTCCTTGAGTAACATATCGATAGAAAGCCCATGGCCTGTATATTACAAAGATGTAATTTTTAGCCTGGCACAAATTCGTGCCTACATTCTACGAGACGCGAAACCACAAACAATACACGCGTAACAATGTTCGATACTATTGTACGCACTTCCAAAATCAGCGATTTTCGTCCTCAGAAACGGCTTCTTTCCGCTTGAATGAGCTATCAGCAGAAAGCTAATACATAGTAGATTACGATTATGCGACATTTAAACTGGCACAAATTCATCGATACATTTTACAGCACGGGGAACGCAATAAAACGCCCGCCGCCGATTCGGAATTCCATAACATGCCTTCCGTCCCTCGAAAACTGGCCCGGATTTTAGTCCGAAAAACGTCTCCAATCCACTTGAAAACATATCAGTAGACACCCCATGCTCCGTAGATTAGAAATATGTTAAATTCAAGCTGGCACAAATTCGTCGTTCCACTCTATAGACGAGAAAACGATTTTGTGAAGCTACCACAGGATTCGAACGCTCGAAGACGCATACTAATTAACACTGACAACGTAAACAACAAACGATGATGTCATTGAGGAGTACGACGTGAAAATGTAGTATTCTATAATAATTGACGCGCACGCGAAAACGTGCGATTTTTGAAAGAGAATCATCTCGAATATAGTCGAATAGCATATCATTAAAAAGCCCACAGCCTATAGATTACAAATATGTAATTTCTAGCCTGGCACAAATTCGCCGTTTTAATCTACGGAAGGTGAAACGCGCAGAACAAAAGCTCGACTATTCAAGCTGCATGTTACTTATTTTTACGCAAGCAAGAATATACGCGATTTTTGTCAAGAGAAACGGCTTGTATCTGCTTGAATAACATATCGATCGAAGGCCCATATTGCACAGATTACAAGGATATATTTTTTAGCCTGGCACAAATTCGTGCCTACATTCTACGAGGCGCGAAACTAGAGACATGTATTGGTTGACCGGATTTTGTCTCCTCGAAAACATACAGTATCAATCAAATGCTCATAGTCAATGTATTACAAATATAAAATAGTTATACCGGTACAAATTGGTGGTTTCGATCTACGGGATGTAAAATCAAAGTGCGATTTAATCTTACTTGGGCAGGCGTAAATGAAAGTAATAAATAGAAGGAATTTTTAAATTTCAGGTGGAAATATGGGTGACGTCATGTTGTAACTAAATTTGAACGCTGTTGTCTGATTGGCGTCTTTTGAGACTGACCGTTGACTTCAACGGTTTGAATTTTTCGTGGGCGAAAAATATCGTATATATCTTAAATATTTGTTGTTTTTTTTTTGTGGAAGATTCCTATTTTTCATAATGAAACGAACTGTTGGTAGACGTTTGAAATTGGCTTTCAACTTTGATGACATATTGGCTGCTATGACAAGAATATGTGGCGATCCAAAGGAGACGTGGAGAGCAGTAAATGGATTTTGGGGAAAACTTGCCACGGAACTTGGTTTAAAGAATAAGATTCTGGTGAGGAAAAATTTAAATACGCGATGGATTGAAGACAGGAGAGGCCTTAGAAGCGAGTATGCGAAAATGTTAAAGGGAGAAGACAGTAGTCTATCCCGTCCGTATGGGATGGCGTCACGACGTCACGCTAGGATGTGCGCACTATCCCGATACACGCGAGGGTGTGTGCACTATCCCGATGCACGCGAGGATGTGTGCACTATCCGATACACGCGAGAATGTTCGCACTATCCGGATGCACGCGAGGATGTGCGCATTATTCGATCCACACGAGGATGTGCGCACGGCGGTATTCGGAAAAAACACGTTTTTAGAAAGATGTATTGACAAAATGAAAATTTTACGTTACCTTAAGTATAAGTATACATATATAGGTTTAGATACTGTTTGTTTTAGATATTAGATACTGCTTTTCCTGCTGGTTTTATGATGTTCACACATCAGTCCCAAGACACCCACAGTATGTAACTTGTCCGCATTCCAGGACGACGTCAAAGCACTGATCGGACTAGCATTATACATTCTGCGTGCACTGTTGTGTGTCAACAATTAGTTATCATAAGCTGTTCGTTGTCGCTCTTTTTTCCAAACATAAAAAACATAGTTGATTGTCCGGGAATAATGTCCAGCAATAGCCACAACGTACTGTCCCGTCGACCACGGACGATGCTGCCCAATGTCTTAAACACTCACAGTGAGCACCTTGGTGACAACACGGTGTATTCATAGCGAGTACCTCTTCGGCCTAGACATAGCTTCAAAACAGAAATGGCATTGCTTTTCTTCTATACCGTTTTCCGATAGTATACCAAATAGATGGATTATGGCTGTTGGCAAAATAACGCCTGGTGAAGGTAAAGCTCCAACTGTTCCCATTTCCGGATGTTGATGTCTTCAAGCGTATTATAAGTAAAGACTGGACAGGTGGTTCATGTGTGCTGCGAAGTATGAAAAGGGAGATAAAGGGGGTATGACGAATACGAAATCGTACTGATTTTGGAGAAAAATATTAGAGCGTTTCTTGGTTTGCATAAATTAACACACGGATTAACGTTTGGAATAATTTAATTTTGTAAGTATTACAGACAGTAGAGCTATATTTTGTTAGTCTCGTACAAGTTTATGCGATGAGCAGATGAGCATCTGCTCATAACTGCTCATGAGCACATGCTCATACGCTCATAAGGCCCTATGTGGCCCGATGGCCGAGCACATATGAAACATACCATATTAAAATCTGATTGGTTTTTAGTTATCCTGCTAATATTATAAAATGATAATTTTGAGTCGGTAAGAGCATACCGCTTGCAACGTTCACAGAGATAAGACTTTTAGATTGCCAATTTAATGGAGGAGAACTTATCGCGGTTACATGACCTGAACTTATCGCGGTTACATGACCTGAACAAGCGTGTGGCAGAGGCAAGAAAAAGAGTTGAATATTTGAAGAAAAAGAGAAATGCTTTATACCTTCGCAAAAGGACGGTTGACGTACAAACCTGGATGTTAAACAATTTTGTAGACGATGCATGCCGTGGCCTCAATGCAAAGAAATAATTAAGACTTAGAAACAACCAGGGAACGCTGTGCTTATATTTGTTATGTAGGATAGATCAAATAGAAATTCATCATCTAATGAAAAGCTGTAGTACAGTTTCTAATGAAAAGCTGTAGTAAATAAAGGATACAAACCTGTTGAGTTTGTAGACGTTGTTTTATTTGCTTGTCCTTAATACATTCACCCCACACCGGTCTCACACTGACCCAACATAGACCTTTTGTCGGCCCCACACCACCCTCTAATCAACCTCGTATAAGCAGATGGTCATCTGCATATACCAATAGTTGGGATCTACACAATGGTTATAGCTGTCAATACCTAACAGTTAGGGCCTTATCAGCTTTTGAGCACCTGCTCATAACTGCTCATGAGCACATGCTCATACGCTCATAGGTCCCGATGTGGCTAGCCAAGTTAGTATAGCTATATTTTGTTAGTCTTGTACAAGTTTATGCGATGAGCAGATGAGCGGGTGCTCATAACTGCTCATGAGCACATGCTCATACGCTCATAAAAATACAGTGTTGCTCAGTGACAAGGCATTTCTACACAGTCAGTTCTAGCGGAATGAGCTGTAAATTTTGCAGGAAAGCATTTAATCGTGATTTCAATCTCCGTCGACACGAAAACGAGCATTGTCCGCTGAAAAGCGAGGAGAGAGAAATGTCAGAAACAGAAATTCAGAGCTCAGAAGATGATGCTTCGAGCGTTGCAACTGACGGGTCTCAGAGTTCGATAACAGGAGACTCGGAAACTGAGGAGGAAGAAGTGGATCCTTGGATGCCCATGGTAGAAGAAGCGATGCAAAAGCATAAGGCGGCTTTTCAGGAGATGAAGATGAATTTGACTCAAAGTGGTCTGGATGAGGAAACCGCTGAGGAAACAGCTTACTCTAATATTCTGCCTGAGCTCCAAAAGGAATTGGAAAGTATCTATTTGCAGCGTCTCCAATGAATACAACAACTAAAGAAAGATCCAGTGCATAAGAAAATAATGGAAACAAAGGATGCGCTCGTGAACGATGATCATTTTGATCAAGAAGAGGCTATGGAAGCAGCTGTCAATAAGAGAAAATTTCTAATTAAAAGACATTTAAAAGACTACAGTTTTACTAGTTTTACTGAGGACAGTGATGATGAAGAAGATTATTAACTACATTAATATTTGTCATATTGTTCTCAATAAAATTATATATACATATCCGAGTTTGATATTATTTTAATATGTGGGAGGGTTATAACTGTCGGGCCACATAGGGACGTATGAGCATGTGCTCATGAGCAGTTATGAGCACCCGCTCATCTGCTCATCGCATAAACTTGTACAAGACTAACAAAATATAGCTATACTAACTTGGCTAGCCACATCGGGACCTATGAGCGTATGAGCATGTGCTCATGAGCAGTTATGAGCAGGTGCTCAAAAGCTGATAAGGCCCTAACTGTTAGGTATTGACAGCTATAACCATTGTGTAGATCCCAACTATTGGTATATGCAGATGACCATCTGCTTATACGAGGTTGATTAGAGGGTGGTGTGGGGCCGACAAAAGGTCTATGTTGGGTCAGTGTGAGACCGGTGTGGGGTGAATGTATTAAGGACAAGCAAATAAAACAACGTCTACAAACTCAACAGGTTTGTATCCTTTATTTACTACAGCTTTTCATTAGAAACTGTACTACAGCTTTTCATTAGATGATGAATTTCTATTTGATCTATCCTACATAACAAATATAAGCACAGCGTTCCCTGGTTGTTTCTAAGTCTTAATTATTTCTTTGCATTGAGGCCACGGCATGCATCGTCTACAAAATTGTTTAACATCCAGGTTTGTACGTCAACCGTCCTTTTGCGAAGGTATAAAGCATTTCTCTTTTTCTTCAAATATTCAACTCTTTTTCTTGCCTCTGCCACACGCTTGTTCAGGTCATGTAACCGCGATAAGTTCAGGTCATGTAACCGCGATAAGTTCTCCTCCATTAAATTGGCAATCTAAAAGTCTTATCTCTGTGAACGTTGCAAGCGGTATGCTCTTACCGACTCAAAATTATCATTTTATAATATTAGCAGGATAACTAAAAACCAATCAGATTTTAATATGGTATGTTTCATATGTGCTCGGCCATCGGGCCACATAGGGCCTTATGAGCGTATGAGCATGTGCTCATGAGCAGTTATGAGCAGATGCTCATCTGCTCATCGCATAAACTTGTACGAGACTAACAAAATATAGCTCTACTGTCTGTAATACTTACAAAATTAAATTATTCCAAACGTTAATCCGTGTGTTAATTTATGCAAACCAAGAAACGCTCTAATATTTTTCTCCAAAATCAGTACGATTTCGTATTCGTCATACCCCCTTTATCTCCCTTTTCATACTTCGCAGCACACATGAACCACCTGTCCAGTCTTTACTTATAATACGCTTGAAGACATCAACATCCGAAAATGGGAACAGTTGGAGCTTTACCTTCACCAGGCGTTATTTTGCCAACAGCCATAATCCATCTATTTGGTATACTATCGGAAAACGGTATAGAAGAAAAGCAATGCCATTTCTGTTTTGAAGCTATGTCTAGGCCGAAGAGGTACTCGCTATGAATACACCGTGTTGTCACCAAGGTGCTCACTGTGAGTGTTTTAGACATTGGGCAGCATCGTCCGTGGTCGACGGGACAGTACGTTGTGGCTATTGCTGGACATTATTCCCGGACAATCAACTATGTTTTTTATGTTTGGAAAAAAGAGCGACAACGAACAGCTTATGATAACTAATTGTTGACACACAACAGTGCACGCAGAATGTATAATGCTAGTCCGATCAGTGCTTTGACGTCGTCCTGGAATGCGGACAAGTTACATACTGTGGGTGTCTTGGGACTGATGTGTGAACATCATAAAACCAGCAGGAAAAACAGTATCTAATATCTAAAACAAACAGTATCTAAACCTATATATGTATACTTACACTTAAGGTAACGTAAAATTTTCATTTTGTCAATACATCTTTCTAAAAACGTGTTTTTTCCGAATACCGCCGTGCGCACATCCTCGTGTGGATCGAATAATGCGCACATCCTCGCGTGCATCCGGATAGTGCGAACATTCTCGCGTGTATCGGATAGTGCACACATCCTCGCGTGCATCGGGATAGTGCACACACCCTCGCGTGTATCGGGATAGTGCGCACATCCTAGCGTGACGTCGTGACGCCATCCCATACGGACGGGATAGACTACTGTCTTCTCCCTTTAACATTTTCGCATACTCGCTTCTAAGGCCTCTCCTGTCTTCAATCCATCGCGCATTTAAATTTTTCCTCACCAGAATCTTATTCTTTAAACCAAGTTCCGTGGCAAGTTTTCCCCAAAATCCATTTACTGCTCTCCACGTCTCCTTTGGATCGCCACATATTCTTGTCATAGCAGCCAATATGTCATCAACGTTGAAAGCCAATTTCAAACGTCTACCAACAGTTCGTTTCATTATGAAAAATAGGAATCTTCCACAAAAAAAAACAACAAATATTTAAGATATATACGATATTTTTCGCCCACGAAAAATTCAAACCGTTGAAGTCAACGGTCAGTCTCAAAAGACGCCAATCAGACAACAGCGTTCAAATTTAGTTACAACATGACGTCACCCATATTTCCACCTGAAATTTAAAAATTCCTTCTATTTATTACTTTCATTTACGCCTGCCCAAGTAAGATTAAATCGCACTTTGATTTTACATCCCGTAGATCGAAACCACCAATTTGTACCGGTATAACTATTTTATATTTGTAATACATTGACTATGAGCATTTGATTGATACTGTATGTTTTCGAGGAGACAAAATCCGGTCAACCAATACATGTCTCTAGTTTCGCGCCTCGTAGAATGTAGGCACGAATTTGTGCCAGGCTAAAAAATATATCCTTGTAATCTGTGCAATATGGGCCTTCGATCGATATGTTATTCAAGCAGATACAAGCCGTTTCTCTTGACAAAAATCGCGTATATTCTTGCTTGCGTAAAAATAAGTAACATGCAGCTTGAATAGTCGAGCTTTTGTTCTGCGCGTTTCACCTTCCGTAGATTAAAACGGCGAATTTGTGCCAGGCTAGAAATTACATATTTGTAATCTATAGGCTGTGGGCTTTTTAATGATATGCTATTCGACTATATTCGAGATGATTCTCTTTCAAAAATCGCACGTTTTCGCGTGCGCGTCAATTATTATAGAATACTACATTTTCACGTCGTACTCCTCAATGACATCATCGTTTGTTGTTTACGTTGTCAGTGTTAATTAGTATGCGTCTTCGAGCGTTCGAATCCTGTGGTAGCTTCACAAAATCGTTTTCTCGTCTATAGAGTGGAACGACGAATTTGTGCCAGCTTGAATTTAACATATTTCTAATCTACGGAGCATGGGGTGTCTACTGATATGTTTTCAAGTGGATTGGAGACGTTTTTCGGACTAAAATCCGGGCCAGTTTTCGAGGGACGGAAGGCATGTTATGGAATTCCGAATCGGCGGCGGGCGTTTTATTGCGTTCCCCGTGCTGTAAAATGTATCGATGAATTTGTGCCAGTTTAAATGTCGCATAATCGTAATCTACTATGTATTAGCTTTCTGCTGATAGCTCATTCAAGCGGAAAGAAGCCGTTTCTGAGGACGAAAATCGCTGATTTTGGAAGTGCGTACAATAGTATCGAACATTGTTACGCGTGTATTGTTTGTGGTTTCGCGTCTCGTAGAATGTAGGCACGAATTTGTGCCAGGCTAAAAATTACATCTTTGTAATATACAGGCCATGGGCTTTCTATCGATATGTTACTCAAGGAGATACGCACCGTTTCTCTTGGCAAAAATCGCGTATATTTAGCATTGCTGGAAAATAATTAACATGTCAAACATGCCTTCCGTCTCCTTTGGCTGCCCGTAGATTAAAACGGCGAATTTGTGCCAGGCTAGAAATTACGTATTTGTAATCTATGCATTATGGGCTTTCGATAGATATATTATTCAAGCAAATAAGAACCGTTTCTCTTGTCAAAAATCACTTGTTTTTCCGATTGAGCAAAAATAATTATTATGCAGCTACAAGTCTCAAGCGTGCGTTCCCTCTCGTTTGTCGGCCCGTAGAATGAAGACACGAATTTGTGCCAGGCTAAAAAATATATTCTTGTAATCTATGCGATATGGGCTTTCGATAGATATGTTATTCAAGCAAATAAGAACCGTTTCTCTTGACAAAAGTCAGTTGTATTTCCGATTGAGCAAAAATAATTATTATGCAGCTACAAGTATCAAGCGTGCGTTCCCTCTCGTTTCTCGGCCCGTAGAATGAAGACACGAATTTGTGCCAGGCTAAAAAATACATCTTTGTAATCTATGCAATATGGGCTTTCGCTCGATATGTTATTCAAGCAAATGAGAACCGTTTCTCTCGACAAAAATCAGTCGTTTTCCGATTGCGTGAAATAATATTGCAATATAAATTAATATGCAGTTTCTGGTGCAGGGAGCGTTCATCTCGTTTGCCGTCCCGTATAGTGAAGCCACTAATTTGTGCCACGTTAAAAATGATATATTTGTGAAGTACGAAGAATGGGCTTTCGTTTGATATGTTATTCGAGTAAATAGGATGTTCCCGCGCCCCTTAATTTCAAAAAACATTGCCTGGTTTACTCATGGTTCAGTTCGTCATAATTAATCACGCTGTGACCGGATCTGAATCCTGTGCTAAGCTCACGTTCGTCTAATTTGGGGATGAACGAATGACGCTGAGTCCTGTGGTAACTTCGCATTGGTTAATTTTAGAAAGAACGAATCCTGTGGTGAATCCTGTGGTAGTTTCACAGAAGTGCCAATATTAACCAGGTATAACAATCAGTTAACGGGACAATTATATTTTTGAGAAACACGTGCTCAAGATATACTTAATTTCAAGTCAAATCTGCATTTAAATTTTCTGAACACATCAGCGACATAAAGGAAGCAACAATTCTGTCGAATATTAACGAAATTGCATGAACATTCCTAGAGATATTTAATAAAAAAACAAATTTAAAAATCACTACTGTGAAATACGCACGACATTCGACACGACATTCGACACGAGATTCAACACGATATTCAAAAACCGTACGCACTCATTTCAATCGTTCAAAAGTATACCAACAGATATAGTCATTATTTATCTTACTAATTGAACTAGAAAAGAACTAAAACACTTACTTCTTACCAGTTAACAATAATAACTATATTTAATACCTAAAATAGCCGAAATTTTCAGTCAAAGCGGTCCATACCATGCCCCAAATATACAGTACAATACTAAAACTAATTAGACAAACGAGATTTGAAGTCCCGAGTAAACTGCAATTTTCTCCGCCGCAATTCTATAAGATTTCTTAAAATTTGAATATCTTAGAGAATTTCGTATTTACTTTC
The DNA here is from genome assembly GCA_963855995.1 of Muricea muricata. Classification (NCBI taxonomy): domain Eukaryota; kingdom Metazoa; phylum Cnidaria; class Anthozoa; order Malacalcyonacea; family Plexauridae; genus Muricea; species Muricea muricata. Next base: position 25,047,829 of record OY979717.1, read on the forward strand.
TATCGGCACAAGCTTCGTAGGTGGTGCAAACCTATAAAAGGCGAAATTCCAAGTCAAACGCGCTATATCCTGCGCAGCATTTTAATTAGAATTAATCGCGCAAACAACCCATTAAGTCATCTTGAATAAACTGTAATTTTCTCGGCCGCTATTGTAAAGGACCCTCCAAAAATTTCATGTGTTACACAATTTTGTATACCCTTTCTAGCGACAGGCGGTGTGCGAACTGGCATCGCAATGCATGATGGGAAAAAAACCAAATTGGTTCATTTGCATACAGGCCTTGTTTAAACATGTTCTCGTGAATATTCATGATGGGAATTCATGGTCTGTTGCCTTTTATCCAAAAATACAGTAGAAAATGTAACTTGCGGACGTTTTCTGGTCAAACTGCAGCGATAGACGCTTCTTGCTGGATACATAAAGCATTGTGTGTATCCATAAACTGGACTGGAAGTCGAGAAAGGTAATTTTATTGATCATGAATTTCATGCTTCACAAATGTGTAAAAGTAATGTGTATGAAGCAAACGTTTTTGATGCTTTATATTACTGTTTGTTGTTAGGATACTGTTGACATAACAATAGTCTACGTTTGTTATCTCTGATATTTATAGATTTGGTGACATTTTCGAGAAATATCTACAAATAGTAAAAACGTCTGGGGTTATTCCGTTTGTTGTCTTCGACGGATTCGCACTGCCTGCAAAAGCCAGCGAAAATGAAAGACGTCGAAGGTAAGATTGTAAGAACATAATAAAACATGGAAAATCAATGTTTGTGATCTGTCCAAATTCTATTTTCATATTTAAAAGTTACTAATGTTTATAACTTTATTTGGTATTTAGAGAACGCGAGAAGATTCTCAAACAAGCAGACGATCCTGGCATCTCCAAACGTGAAGCGAATAAACTGCGTAGCCGAGCTGTATCTATTACTTTTGAAGATATTGTCATTTGCATAAATGTTAGTTGACAACTTCTTCGTAGTTTTCTGATATTTTACACTTAGTACAGGATGTATAAAAAAGAACCCATTGAAAATCGACCATATATATGATTTGAATTTTTTAATTTGATTGCCCTTCCAATTAATGAATATTTAAGGTATATAATGTTCTGTTTCTTATATTTTCTTCAAAAGATTTGTGTGGCAGATGGTATTAAGTATGTTGTGTCACCATATGAATCGGATGCACAAATTGCTCATATATTATCAATATTGGTCGTGCCAATTTTGCAATCACTGAGGATTCTGACATGTTGGTTTATGGTTGCAAAAAGGTTTGTATAGTTTAATAGATTTTTCCAATTTTATTATTGATCATTCCAATATTCAATAAAAATTAACATTTCAGTAAGGATCAGATTTAAATCATTTGGAGCATTTGTTAGAATCAAAACACGTACAAGCCTTTATCAATTGTGTATATGACTCCATGTGGTTTGAAAAAAGTGTGTATCAGGCACATTCAGTACAATGTATAAGAAACGTAAGAGCTATTGTTTCACATATTTTTTATTAGGTGATTGTTAAACTAACCATGAGTGGGCATGGGGATTGTTTCCTACTGGATGACATATTGAGTGGTTTAAATATAAACCAACAACAGTTTCAGCAAATGTGTATAGCTGCTGGTTGTGACTACCTTGCAAATGTGAAGGGTGTGGGCATACATACAGCATATCGCTTTGTCAGTCAACCAATTGGAGATTTGTTGGAACGGCTCCTTAAAATAGGAGGATCAGAAGAATATAAAAATCATTTCAGGAAGGTTGAGAAAGTTTTTAAACACCAGACTGTGTTCAACATGGGCTCACATTCAACTGCTCCTCTAGAGAAATGTGATACAGATCTCACTGAAGATGTCCAATGTCTCTGTGGAAAGTATCCTTTATGAATTAAAGTAATATTAAATATTGTTGCATTTTTTCATATTTTTTCTGTTTGTGTTTACCTTAATTAACTTCAGTAAACTGGAATTCCTCTATGCCAATGAAATGGCTGTTGGGAATATCGACGCAAAAAGTGGAGAAAAACTCGAAAACTACCCTCTTTTAGCAAAGGTACTAACTAGCCAGTCTACAGATCCAGTTAAAATAAGGTTTTAGTTAAAAATTAATATTAACTTTCATGATACCATTCATACTACAGGACCAAGCAACGGGTGAGCAAAATGGAAAAGATATTGACAATTTTAATTCCACACCACTGCAAAACTCTAAGGGTATGTTGAAATTATGTACATTTTTCATTTATAATATAACATTTTTATTCAGAGAGCTATTGGCTAAGATAATACTGAATGCCAACAATACTGGCAAAATGAAAACACCCCATCTTTCAAGCATTGTGTTTCACCAAATTTCTCATTTCACCTAAATTCAAGTTGTGTTGATATAACTGTATATCAACAGGCTACAATTAAACAAAATGAACCACTGTCTATTGGATCGTGCATGTTTAATACATACTGTAACAGTGTATATAAAAATCCACAGAATATATGATGAAGCTATAATTTTGTACTTTAGATGGTACTAACTGTCAAGAATTCTTATGCGAGATTACTCACATTAATCAAGATTCTTTGGTTTCATGGGAAATCCCACACTTCCCAGTGATAACCTTGGAATTTACATTTGTGCAATTCAAGAAAGACACACAGCTATATAAAGGTGTGATCCAAAAATGTGAAGCAAGGAACATCCATCCAGGTACATTCACTTGTAATTCACATTGTGAAATAGAAATTCATGGTGAGAAGTATACTGTGTTGTGGAAATTGGTACCCGTTAAATCAACATCTACAAGTGGTGAAAAAAGCCATACAGCGTCTAACACTATATCTGATGATGACTTGGAAGAGGATGACTTAGTGCAGCCACCTGATGGTACAAAGCACTGCTTACCATTTAAGGTTCTGGGAACTTGTCACCATGTAGTTCGCCAAAAAGCCCTTGAAGAAGCCTACATCTATCTGGAAGAACACAACAGACCAATTTTTGCAAAAATTGAGGCAGAGCCCGACAATCCTCATGACAAGCATGCGATTGCAGTTTACATTATGTCCTCATCAGATTATGAAAAAGTAGGCTACCTAGCCAAAGAACTCACGCAATATGTTCACCCAGTCCTTTCTGATAAATCACTCGATGTAACTGTGAAGAAGATTCGTTTCTGTACCACCTATCGCATGGTTGGATTCTATTTGACACTTAACATCACCAAAAATGGTCTTTGGGATAAAAAAGTGATTAATGCAAGCAAAAAAGTGAAATAATCACAAAAACAGTAATTTTAATGTTGTTAAAATATATATTTATATTAATAATTTTTACATATATGTTTAATGTTTGAAATGGATATGCATAGATATTTATTTTTTGTCTTGTTTAAAGGAACATTGAGAATGCTTATACTCCGACTGTGCTTAAAAATACATTAATTAATAACAAACTCTATTATGGCTATTAGAAAATTATTTCCGATAATAAATTTGCATAAAATACTAGCTAGAACGTTTATTGACCTGCGTAGCAACCCTTATTAAGATTCCGTTCAGAGAGATCACTTGCCTTATATGTGCCAGGAAAACCATATCTATGACAACAATGTTCATTTAAATCAAGACAAAGGCATTTTCACTTTTGAAAAGAAAAACAGAGTTGTTGCTTCTAAGGTCAAAACTACCATGACCATGATCATCAAATTTGTTCTTTCCACACCAAATGTTCATCAATTAAATAAGTAACTCATAAACTTTAAGTGGATTTTCTATATATTTATTAAAAGCAAAACCAGTAAACCACCCAAGCCTAACACTTCCCCTTGAACATCTTTATTATCTTGCATGCTTTTTAAGATGTTTTAAAATATACAGCTATTTCAATAAAGGTTGTCCTTCCAAAAGCGTAAACTGTAAACTATGAGCACGCAAGGGATGACGGGTTATTGCTTATTTTCACCTCTAAACTCAAAATTATTTCTGTGAAACAGCATCGAGGGCTCATTGGAAACTTACGACGGAATATTTACTTGCTACAAAAGTAATTCCTCGAGTGTCCGGGCCTACGTAAACAGTAATCCATCATCCCCTGAGAGCTCATAGTTCACAGTTTACGCTTTTGGAAAGACAACTTTAATTAAACTAGCCGTACAGCAGATAAGAATATGAAAGTTCTCTCAGTGTTCTTTTAAGGCCTTTCTACCGGTGGCAGTTCCACGGGTTCTCTGTGAAATTTTGCCCGTGCTGTCAGCTGCCCTCACTGTGGCAAGGATGCCCTATTTGCCACAAATACCCCAGGGTCACCTCTTCGTGACACGTTTACCTTGTCGAGTCGCTCTTTGTCTTTTCCTTTTGATGGCTGATTGAATGAAGGCAAATCGAAATCTGTGTATCGTTCTTTGGCTCCAGACCAATAGTAGAACTTCAATCCAGGATCAATTCTCTTTGCAAATTCATTCAAAATCTTCCTCTGAGCATCAAGGAACTGTTTCATATTAAATATTTCACCAAGCATGTCGTGCATAAGACCGATAATTCCCTCAACGTCATCCGTCCCCGACGCTCGAGGATGCTCTGGGAGAAGACCTCGATCGTTGTATTCCACACGTCGCTGCTCTCTACTCTCAAGGTTGGCTATAAGACCAACGACAATCTCCTGAGTCAAACCACATATGCCCTTGATTTTTCTAGATTTAAGATGTTAAATACCACAATTTGTGAACCATTATTTTAAGTAATAAACCCGAACACCATCTAAGATATGCAGTAGATAATGATTATTACAGTGGAACAGGAAAATTTTACTCAATATTTTGCAGAAAGCAACATCAGGCATTAGTTATCTTTGAAATGTGATGTGGAAATTGAATTTGGAGTTATTAGCACATTAATGTTATCAAAGTCATGTTACCTATTCACATCGATAGTGGTATAATCTGGCAGAGTATTGTACCATGGGATCCAATCGGACAATATCCACTGCTTCATCTCATTACAATAGCACGACCTTTGCATTTCTGAAAGACCCCGACCATCCACTGCTTTGTGCCAGTTGTGCAGACGCTTTATGATGCGACCATCACTCACGTGACCGTTTCGTTCCAGGAGGGAAATAACGCCAGGCCCTATTAGACGCTCACAATCTGGCACTGACTGCTTATTTCTTCCTGTGAGGGCTTCATATGTCAAGCCAGATAGAGGATCATGCAAGGCATCTCTGAGGTGCCGTAGGTCTACGCCTGGGATGTGCCCTTCCCGAAGCCTCGAAACAATGCGCTTTAGTAGATGGTTGTGATCCTCGCGATGATGTATTCTTTCACCAGTTTCATCTTTCTCCGGTTGGTATAGGTTGTCAGCAAAATTAGCAGGATCAGTGGCATGGTCCTTCAGATCCTCCACACTTTTTCGGTAGATTAAAATAGCCATGATAGATTTCATGACCTCCCCAGTTGTTTCAGGTCTTCCTATAAGATGGATCAATAACATTTGTTGTCAATTTGACGGTTAATCTACATACCGGATACTTAATAGGGTATTTTTAATATCTATATACTGTATAGAATACCTTCCACCCATGGGTGTGGATCATGCATAAATGGGAATAGTTTCCTTCGAAACATGTGAACAGCATTTTCAAATGACACTTGACAATCAACCATAAATTCATTTAGCCAATGGACCTCTGCCAGGGGAACAGCTGCATGACCACAAACAGGTTGTCCTATATTAAATGGAATAACTTTATCAAAACAGAGTAGAACTAGGGTATATGAATGAAGTATTTCCAAAACCTTTTCTTTGTATGTTGCATTGATACAACTCACCCTTTTCATCAAGTTGAAAGTAAGAAAAGATGGTTTTCACATGAATACTCCTTGCTTGTCTTTTTGCACTTTTTATAAGTTCAATTACAGAAATTGGACGTTTAATTCCCATCGTTCTCAAAGAATTGAATTCCCCATCTGTTGTAAAACCTAAAGAATTTATACACAGACAAATAATATTAATGTGCAAGTTAGGATACATGTAGATTTAAGGGAATTTCTATTTCTAAGCAAAATAAGAGCTGGGATGTTCAGTAAAATTGTTACTAGTGTTTGGGGTTATATTTGCTTATTGGGGTTATATAATCACTTGATCAGATTCTGGCAAACATTTTAACAGAAAATCACCACACATCAACAACAGTCATTCCTTTACTTCTCATAGCATTTTCCAGCTGAATTTCAAGCTCCCTTAATTTCCCATCTGTTAGAGACATATATGGCATAAAGCGCACAGGAATGGCATAGGGCTTGTGATTTCTCAACTCATCTGCAATCATGAAAACCAGTAAATGAGTTGCAGCTACTCGCTTCTTTGAAAATAATCCTTTCAGGTAATTGAGAAGCTCCAACTTTATAGCATTCAAATCAACGTCCTCAGCACCATCCACAAACATGTTTAAATCATGTTGTAGGGCTTGAACTTTCTTAATCAACTCATCATATCCAGCAGCATCCCAAGCCAATTCCATCATGGTCTTCTCAATCGTCTTGCCCTCCTCAACTGCCTTATTGTATGCGGAATTTGCAGATTTTGAACCACTTGCTAAAAACTCTAAATCATTCTGTAGATCATTTATTATTTTGTCTAGATCTTTAAAAATCCACTTTAATCTCGCAGAAGTACCAATACGTCTAACAAATGAGCATCTTGTCTTATACTCATTAAATAATATTTGCAATGACCCATCACCCAAGTCCTCGTCTCCGGTCCAGGTCCCACGCACACTCTCTCGTAAGCCTTTTCGAATGTCGCATCCATCTGCCTTGATCCACCACCGACCTTGAGGATTGGTTTCTTTGGCTCTTTTGAGTGCCTCTACCTAAGCATTGAAAAGTATATAGATATAACTTAAGATTTACACATGCAGTGATAAATTCTTTTGTCAATAAGTGGGAACAACTATACAGACAAGGAAATAAACCATAAAAAGCAATTAATAGTAATTATATATGAAGATATATCCATATCAGGGCTTATAGATAGGGGTGTATAAAATACATATTGCATATTTGATACATATTGCATTATTGCATATAATGCAATATGTATCAAATATGCAATTTTTATTTACATGCAATATGTATCATATTTTATACATATTGCAGTATTGCATATAAAATACATATTGCATATTTGCAGTTTAGGTCAACCCCACAGATGTTTGGGAAAGAGTCACTCTATAAATGAAAGTTAGAGAAACAAGAATGGAATAGGGAAATGAAATCTTATAGCACTGCCAGTAGTGACAATGTTATAACAAATACCATAATTTTTATGGAAAAATCAGAAAATACAAATTTCACATTTTGTCAATGATTGTGAATGGGACACCCTAGATGGGGATATAAGTTCAAGGAAAAAGGTGGCTAGCCTAATATTTAGGACATGTCACCCAAGTGGTATTGTTCACACATGCATTATATTAATCTTAGAAGTACTTACCTGAGTATCAACAGTTTTTGTAAATTTAGAAGATCCAATTCGCTTTTGAATCTGCCGAGCACTGATGCTTGCGATGTTAACCTTACTCTATAAAATGTAAATGAAATACAAAAATTATCCTGACCAGACTTGTGAATTTCAGTTCGCCTAACGAAAATAACATTTATGCCTTAATAATTAATACTTGCACCATACAATATTAAATGAGATTATAGACCTATTACCACAGTATAAATTAGAGTATATTTCCAAATAATAAACAAAATGATACCCAAAACATAATGCTGTTAATCATCTGTTTACTGAATTAATATATACACTCACCTCTAATGGGTCATACATATCTGAGTTGTGTTGTTGACAACTTCTATTGCCAGGTGGTTGTATATGATGGAATTTCTCTAACTCTTGAAAAGGAACCAATCCAAGTGCTGCATCTTTTTTACTCTCTGTCGAAACAGAAGTCCACAAATGTGACACTGACACATTCACAGGTTCTTCCTCAGCAATAGATTCTAGAGAAGGATTGATGGAGGAATCTGTTTGGATATCTTCACAGGTTTGTAGTGTGGTTACAGCATCATCACTGATGGACAAGTTAGATATACTCAGGTCAACATGTTCAAAAATTTCAACTTCTTCAACGTTGATATGAGAATCTGTGTCTAAGTTAATTGATGAATGCTGCAATGCCTCTTGAATAATGTAGAGTTATTAGTATTATTACGGTTGATTTTTAGCCTTTTCAGCTGTTACTATCATGTTCGAGGTTGAGGTGAGATATAAACACTGCAAAATGAGGTTTTCTGAAAGCGTGCTCATTCGTACATCACGATAATTTTAGTGTATACTTCCCAATGTTTTAGACTACCTCAGAAATTTTAAAGGTTTTCACAAATTCGTTGATTTTCAAATTCCGCAGGAGAAAGATTTTCAATCGTAAAATTTTAGTCCCGAATTTAGGGGCGTATTACTACTTTCAACGTCGATTTTTGGGTGATTCTACGGAGTCACTTTTAGGCATACCGTGGACTTGCTGTGAAGTTTCTGGACTCCACGATTTTATTCATGCCTCAAAGTTATGGCGTTACATCCCCGCCAAAATTCATGTTTCTTATTTTACCATCTGGTAATGTTAATTAATCGGCTCGTTTTCAATTTCGGCTTCTTGCAAATTCGATGAGTTTAAACAAATTCAGCACGTTTTAAATTTGGCTTGTCCATTGTTATAAATAGAGATGCGTGGACATCGCGCGTGTATGACGCGCTTCAGTAAGCACATGGAATATTAATGATTTTGTTGTTTAAGAGTTTTGAGTCAAGGCAAAAATACATATTTTTCGAAGTTGTTGTCTTGAATTGATTTCAGTCAGAATAGAGTGAAGTTCATTAAATAAAGAGTATAGATCAATTTATTACATGGTCCTTCGAGCCGGATATGTCGGCAGAAAAGAGTAAGAGCGCGATCCGAAGAGGAAATCGAGCGTTTGTAACGAAAGTTATTCAGACGGCAAATGACGCCATTAGCACGTTTGGTGGAGCTCAGAACGAGAAAGATATTTTAGAAGGCTATAAAGTTACGTTGAGCGATAAGAAAGAATCAATAAGGAAGCTTGATGAGGATATTTTAAATGAAATTGAAGACGAAGAGCAGATTGAGCAAGATGTTTTTCAGGCTGGTGAAGTTGGTGAGTCGATTAACAGAATGATTGTTAAAATTGACAATGTTTTTGAAGTTTTCTATCACTGAGCAAAATAATGTGTCTGCACCAGGAGGACTGGGGTCAAGTGACTCTAGTGAAACCCAGCAAATGCACTCCCCAGCAACCAGAGCAAAATTGCCAAAACTATCCCTAAAGAAATTTACTGGAAATCCAATTGATTGGCAGTCATTTTATGATAGTTATTCTGCAGCTGTTCATAATAATAACACTTTGTCTAAAGTAGATAAATTCAATTATCTAAAGACCCTACTGGAGGGCCCTGCAGCTTCAGCCATTGCAGGATTTTCATTAACTGAAGAAAATTATGAGACTGCGCTTGAGCTTTTGAAGGACAGATATGCCAATCCACAAATAATAGTTTCCAGTCATGTTGATGCCCTGTTAAAATTAGAGTCTGTTACCAGCATTCGAGAAATTTCCAAGATAAGAAAGCTGTATGACAGCATAGAAACACACATTCGTAGTCTGGCTAATTTGGAAATACCCAGTGAATCATATGGCACAATACTAATTCCAATGATTCTTGCCAAACTCCCTGAAGAAATGCAATTGTTAATAAGTCGCAGGGTTGGCAAGGATAACTGGAAATTAGATGATTTACTTAAAGAATTCAGAATTGAATTGGAAGCTCGAGAAAGGCGCTCCTTGTTGCATAGCACTAACGAAAAAAGGGACGGTGCACGAAGGAGATATGAGCCACATACTACATCTGCCCTATTCATGGCAGGTAATAATCACCCAATACAAAAATGCTCCTACTGTGGGGAGCAACATTTGTCATCCAAATGCAATATTGTGACAGATATTGCAGCCCGAAGAGCCATCCTTCGGAAGAAAGGAAAGTCTTTTGCATGTCTGAAGTCTGGTCATATAGTTCGACATTGTCCGTCAAAGTTTAGGTGCCCAAAATGTGGAAACAACCATCACGTTTCTCTCTGCGAAGGAGTGAAACCCAAAGAAAATCCAATTAATCCCAATCAAGACCAACATCCATCCCCCCAGGACAATCAAACACCTCCATCTGCTAATGTACATGTTTGTGTAAACAGCAATACCTCAGTGCTCTTGAAAACAGCAAGTGCTATGGTCGGCAAGCCAAATAGTCCTCAGCAACAGAAATCAAAATCGAGAATTGTCTTTGATTCCTGTAGTCAGAAATCATATATATCAAACCGAGTAAGGAATGCATTGGGCCTCCAACCTGTTAGTAAGCAATCCTTGCTTGTTAAAACATTTGGAAATGACTCTCCTAAACTGATGTCCTGTGATTTGGTGCAAGTTTCTATTACAGCTAGTGATGGCTTGGAGTTATATGTAAATGCTTTCAGTGTGCCTTATATCATTTGTAGCCCGATTTCAAACCAAGCTGTAGAATTGGCGACAAAGAACTACCCACATCTGAGTGGGTTAGACTTAGCAGATGACAGCAGCTCTTCAAACGATGTGGACATTGATATTTTAATAGGAGCAGACTTCTACTGGAACTTTGTGTCCAATGAGTCTAGACGCGGAGAAGGGCCTGGACCCGTAGCCTTGCTAACTCAATTGGGATGGGTTTTATCTGGCCCAATTGAAAGTCATGTTAAAGAAACCAGTAGTACAACCAATTCCGCTTCAACTCATGTTTTACGAGTTGATACCACCCCAGTCCAAGACGAGCTAACAAACACGAACATGAACGAGCAGCTAAAGAAATTTTGGGATTTAGAGTCAATTGGCATTCGTGGTGATGAAAATTCTTTGTATGATAAGTTTGTAGAGGAAGTTAGATTTGATGGAGAGAGGTATGAAGCCAAGCTACCCTTTAAGGAACATCATCCCACAATTCCTGATAACTACGCAGCCAGTGAAAAGAGGCTAGGACGATTGATGCATCGACTCCAAGACCAACCAACTCTCCTAGCTGAATATGATAGCATAATTCAAGAGCAAATCCAGAACGGAATTTGCAGCCAGTTGATCCACAAACTATTCCCAAGCCTGGGAATGTACACTACTTACCCCACAGGGAAGACAGATCTGTCTTATCTATCTTATCTGTCTTCGGCTTAAAATGTCGCTTCTTTCGAACGACCCGTGGGGAACACTGCTCGATGCTCGACCGATGAGGAAATGGTTGGGAGTGAGGGGTTGTACATCATTGGGGTCATTCGAAGGGTACCCTAAAGGTCTCCCGTTAATCAGCGACTTTACTTCGGCGAACACGGTGCTCATTTCGTTCCACGATAACCGTTGACTTCCGACCACAACTCGAATGGCACGTTTAACTTGTTTTATCAGGCTCTCGTATATTCCACCTTGATGTGGGCTTCGCGGCGTCGTGAATATCCAGCGAAGTTGATGGAGCGTTGCGAAATCTTCGAGCTTCTTTCTCATCTTTACAAATAGCTCTCTTAACAATCTCTCTGCACCGACAAATGACATACCGTTATCGGAAATTATCGTGCTTGGCCAGCCATGGTGTGAAGCGAATCTTCTCAGTGCGTGAAGGAAGGCTTCAGCTGACATACTCTCTATGACTTCCAGGTGGATGGCTCGTACCGTAGCGCAGGTGAAGATGGCATTCCAGGCTTTAACACTCTTGTTTCGCGAAACTTTCAGACTGAACGGACCAAACAAATCCACACCAGTTACTGTAAATGGTGGGGAAAAGGGTTTCACTCGCTCTCGAGGAAGATCTGCCATCAAGGTGGAGTGGGGTCGCTGACGAAACTTTCAACATATCACACAATTCTTGATGATCCCTTTCACCATACGTCGTCCGCTGATGATCCAGTACTCACGTCTACTCTCGGAGAGGGTTCTCTCGCAGCCCGCATGGCAAACCTTTTCGTGAAACTCTTCCATTATTAACTTCGACACGTGGTGGTTTCCGGGTAATAGGATGGGATGTACTTGATCATACGGAAGGGAAGCTCTTTTGAGCCGTCCACCAACTCGGATGACATCGTTTTCCACAAAGGGTGCAAGATCCTTGTAACGATCTTTCCAATCAGTTAACGTACGCTGTACTTCACGAATCCAGATCATTTTCGCATTGTGTAATTCACAGGGTTGAAGAGGACTCAATTCAATCTTTGATTTATCTTCTACGCTGACCCGCGCGTTACGACCAAAACGCATACAGTAGGCCGTAATTCTCACCAATCGTTGCCAATTTGAATAATTCGTTGGATCAATGGATGGGGTTGTTGGATTGATGCTTCCCACGATCTTGGGTCTCTTTCTTTCAACATCATTTTCTATAGTTCCAAGCCTTTCATTTGGCCACTCACTCTCTGGTAATCTCAAGCTAGAACGCCGGTCCTTGAAACCATCGGCCATGGATATTCTTCACATCGACTCCTCGACTCAGATCATCAGCAGGATTCAGAGCAGAAGGAACATGCTGCCAAAGACTTGATTCCCATGTTGACTGGATTTCAGCTACACGAACACCTACGAACGCCTTTAACATTGTAGAATCAGATCGCAACCAATGCAAGACTATCTTGGAGTCAGACCACAGCTTAACCACCTCTGGTTTCGTTTTAAACTCGTTATAGATGGTATTTGCCAATCTTGAAGCGACTACTGCTGCCATCAGCTCCAACCGTGGGATAGTTGCCTGGCGTAAAGGTGCAACTCTAGCTCTCGAGGCTATGAGACTCACTTTAGGACCTTGGGAAGTGGGCCAGAGAAGATAAGCAACGGCTCCATAAGCTGTGGCACTTGCGTCAGCGAATACGTGTAACTCTGATGGTCCACAAATCTCGTAAGGACGTAGACATCGCGGTATTGTGATCTTATTTAACTCTTCTAACTCTCGGAACAATGTACGCCACAGGTTGCATATTTCCTCAGGCAATGGATCATCCCAATCGTATTTTTTTGCCTTCCAGATTTCTTGGAGAGCGACTCTTGCTTTGATAGTTATCACAGAGGCCAATCCGAGAGGATCAAACACGCGCGAAATTCTCGACAGAACTGTTCGCTTTGTTAGTGCTTCTTCATTATTCATCTTCTTTACGGAGAAACTAAACTTGTCAGACTGTGGATTCCATTTGACTCCCAAGGTTTTGATTCCCTCTTCACCGTCTAGGTTAACTTCATTTGACTTTGTACTTTCCTTGCTAGGCTCTGTCACGCTTTCCTTCGAATTCTTTGTCTCAGAACATTGGACGCTTTGAGTTTGTAATTCGTCAACGGGAGACTGTACGTCTTGCACTTCTTCAACGGACGACGAAACAAACCATTCCTTTATTTTGAAACTCCCTGTAGCTAATACGCTGTCCACTTCGCTCATGCTCTTTGCAGCTTCTCCTTGAGACTTTGTTGAATTGATAAGATCATCCATGTACCGATCACGTTTGAGAATAACAGCAGCTCGTGGATAGTGGGGCTCGTTCTCATTTGCAATTCTTATCATAACAAAGCTTGCCATGTCTGGTGAGGGTTTATCCCCAAACGTAACTCTTTGAAGGGCATAAATCCTTGGATCTTGACTCTCGTCTAAGTCTCTCCAAAGGTAACGATGAACAAAGGTGTCTTCTTCCGGAAGAAGGATTTGCAAATACATCTTTGATATATCGCCAACGAGGCCAACCAGATCTTCTCTGAAACGTAACAATACTCCAAGTAGATTTCCAATTAAGCAGGGACCTTTGTAGAGAAACGAATTTAACGATACACCATGATGTTGACAGGCAGGATCAAATACTATCCTCAATGGAGTGGTCTTCTTCTCCGGCCGATAAACTCCGTGATGAGGCAGGTAATACTCCGGTCTATGTTTGGCTTCGACTTCCTCTTTTGACAACTGACGCGACCAGCCGTTTTTCTCATACTCATCCATGACTTCGTTGTACAAACGAGCCTTATCACCTTTCTTTCGCAGGCTTCTCTCTAACGAGAACAATCTCTTCTCCGCAAGCACATAGTTGTTTGGCAGGAGAGCTTTATCTTTCTTCCAAGGAAGACCAATTTCGTATCTCTCACCTTTCTTCTTACAGGAGCTTTCCATGAGCTCGATCGCCCTTTTATTTTCAATTGACATGACTGACTCTGAACAATGACACTGGGGGGCTTGAATACCGAGGGTTTCAAACTCGTAGAATTTCTGTAGATTGACTGGTTGGACGAAACTGACGGAGCATACGTTTGATGATTTCGGTGACCTGTCGGCACCCATGACAAACCAACCGAGCTCTGTTCGTTTCGCAACAGGCTCAAACTGACGACCTTGACGCATTTCATCTTCCGCGTGCAAATGACTATACTGGACCTCCAAGATAAGATCAACTGGACCAGCTTTATGCGCAAACTCGATGTCTTGAAGGTGAGCGAACGATTTCAGCCACGGACGATCCAAACGTGGGACATTTAAGACTGTCCTCGCAATCTCGTGTGCCTCTATTTTGTGCTCATCAGAACCGTTTAATGCCGAGATAACGAATGTCACTCTTTTGCTTTCTGGCTCTTCAACCTTTTCTCCGCCAACTACCGCGAGATTTATTCTCTCCCGTTTCCCTTGCAAACCAAGAGATCGTGCGAAATCCTTTCTTATTACAGTGGTACCCGCACCGCTGTCGATGAGCACGTTTCCCTCGCGAATTCGACCGTTCGGTGCCTTAAAACAAACTCTGACGACTGGTAGAATGCTTCCTTTATCCAATATAGACGAGATAGCTCCCATCGTCTCGGTTTCTTCGTGCAACAGCTGATGATGCATACGAGTACATCCGTTCTTTTCGCATTTTTTCTTAGACCTACACTCTTTTGACATGTGTCCTTTGTTTAAGCAGGAAAAGCACAATTTTGCATTCTTCATCAAATCCAAGCGTTGTGGCACAGTGGAGTCAGCTACAGTGGGACATTCTACGACTTTATGGTCTTCATCGCACACGAAACACTTTAAGGTCTTCTGTGCTGCATGTATACCACTCTTTTCCTTCCCGTCGGCCCTTCGCGTCTCGTACTTAGGAGATCTGGTGGTAACGTCGCCAAAATCAGGATCGAACTCAACCTTTACTTGCTTTCTCAGGAAAGTGCTTATATCGTTAATTGTTGGGCTTTTCTGTTTATCTCTAATCTCCACGACGATTCGTTTCCATTTCTGAATGAGATAATCCGGTAATCTCATTATTATCTTTCGTAAGTTATCACTCGTGTTTACGTCAGCAAAGTACTTGACTTGATGTAATGTTGCTATGCAATTAACTAGATCGATCGAAAGTTCTCGAAGTGCATTCCTATCATTCCTTTGAATTTTTTCACCCTTTGTGAGACGATTTACTAAAGAACGTGCAATCATGCTTGGCTGTCCGAATTGTTCCTTTAAAATCTTTAATGCCGTCGCATACATAACACCCTTGGACCCAAGACCCGAGATCGCTCGTTCTGCGTCACCACTAACGTGCATTTTTAATTGAATCATTCGCATGTCATCTGTTAAGTGCGGTTTGTCATGAATATGAATTTTGAACCGGTCAATGAAATCAGCGTACGACAACGCGTTGCCACTGAATTTAGGGAGCTTGATGGTCGGTATGTCTCTGCTGGCTTCTAATTTATAAAGCGCATCAGCTACAGAAACAGCTTGGGTTGATTCGGGCAAAACGGTTTCATTAAACTCTGTTAAATCGTCTATCCATGCATCAAAGGGACGAGAGTTTACTGAGGGCGCTGGGTTTACGTTTGGCGTGCTTGAAACTGATATGGGACTTAAGCTAGATTGTTCTAGAACGGTGGGAACTGATGGGGCTTCATTTATTTGCGAGGTTTCATTTCCTTGTGAGACAACATGTACTTCGCTTACAAGATTATTATCCGCGTTTGTTACAGGCTGAATTTCGGGCCCTTCGAGTGGCGGCATATCTTGCATACTTTGCATATTTTCCGTGGTACTTGGACTTTGAGTTTGGGATGCCCCCGACAATGAAAATGTACTAAGATATTGTTCAACTTCTTCTTCTATTGAGTAAACGTCATTAGCTAATTCATTTTCCCATTTATCCAGCGCTGGTGTTTGCGTTTCCTCAGCAAAATCATACAATTGCGCATGCAAATTACGTGCTCTTTCAAAATCGCATCTTAATTCCCTTATCTCCCTTTCAAATCGTTTTTTGTTTTCATTTTTCTGTTCAATGTATTCCTTAATACGTTTTATGGAACGGGTAATCCTGGCTCTTAGTTGTTTTCGTTTACTTTTGACTGTAACCTGAGGTTCAGGTTTCTCGGCCACAGAAGTTGACTCTGAGTCGGACATTTTGCAATAGGTTGCAACAGGTTCTCGAATTACTTGTACCAAATGTTCAATTTGCCTACTAATCGGCACATATATCCTTCAGAAGTTGTTTGGCACTGACTGAACGGACACGAGTCGAACAGGGATTTCTTTAATATTTATTAAGATAATATATTCTACACAAAAATGAAGTTTAACTATATATAAGTAAAAGGTAAAAGAGGTACAAATACATGCATTCCAATCGTTCTCGAATCAAACTAAACATAAATACTAATCAAAGCACAACTATACGTATAAACAATTAAATTTCAGTACCTGAAGGGTGGATCCCTGTAGACTTGTCGACTAATTCTTTGTCTTATACTTTTCTACACTTTGCTACGCTCTAACCACTGCGTACTCTTATATGTCTCTTACAAAACGCCTAACTGATAATGTCACTCAATTGCAATATCTTTACTATGGAATGCTGTAAACTTAAACTAAAATGACTACACTTATAATTAGATTAATTAACGAAATTAAAATTTATGTATTGCTTAAAATAGAAATGTTGTTGGCTATTCAAACCAACGCTATCAAGTCATCTTCAATAAACTACAATTTTCTCGTCCGCAATCGTATAGGATTTTTTGAAAATTTCATATGTTATATAATTTTGTATTTCCTTATTAACGATACCAGTTTCGTAAGTGGCACCAGGGGCGGATCTAGGATTTTTCACACATCAGTCGAACGCCGAAGGCGTGAGCCATGCTAGGGGGGTCTGGGGGCATGCTCCCCCGGGAAAATTTTGAAATCTAGACTCTCTGAAATGCGATTTCCAGCATTTCCCAAGCAACATTTTAAAGACTGTTAAACATGAATTTTATCTCGTAAAACACCCCTTCTCCGCTCCCGGTAAACATTTATTTTCGGATTTAAGTGAATTGTACGTCTATATGCTATGTATTGAATAACCACGTGGCTGTTTCGCTCATTATCAGAGCTCATCAGCATGCCTAAGAAGCACATTCCAGCATGGACAGCCAGCCAGTAGTAAAGTAGTCAGCCTAACGATTTAGTCCCGCTAAATTTTCGGGCTAGCTACGTCACTGTGGACAGCCTTAGATGAGCAGCCAGGTTAAAAGGTGTCAGACATTCGCCTTCACACCTCTGCTACTGGTAGCAGTAGTTTGGCAAGAAATGGGTGACCATTTGGGACATTCCATGGATGTGAAGTTGCTCAGGCTTCACACCATCCTGGTCAATTCTAACCCTTTACCACCCAGCTAATTAGTAAGACTCAAAAACTGATGAATAGAGTTGTTTAAAATAAATTCTTAATTATTGTATGAGGAAGATGACAAGTTAAAAAATTATTTTTGAAATGTTTGATTACAAATTCTCAGATACATAACGATACTGTTCATGTTAAAAAAGTTACATTTGTGTGATTGTGGTAATTCATTGAAATTCTAAGTATTCACTTCTCGAGAATTAGTAATATCATAATGCAATATAGTATTATTGTCTGTGATGTTTTGGGTACCAATCTATCTGAGATGGGAAGCCAAGGTCAAAGTCATGATCACATATCAAGATCTTAAAATAATTAAAAAGTGTTGATTTTACATAGACATAATACTGATCTAGTTGCACATAGACACTTTCTTTTAAGTTTGCTGGAATAAAAAACTACAGGAACAAAATGGTTAGGATGAAAACTTTCACCAGGTTCAACAATACCTTCATGACAAAATAAACTCTGAAGAGCATCTGAAAATACTTTGGCAGGGTTTCTTGGATGCATTAGAGAGTTAAACATTAGTTTATGGCATAGTTCCCCTGAACCTGGTAGTATGTTTGAATATCTTAATTCCCTATAACAGAAGACTTAAAATACAAAGAAATGAGGATTATTTCTTATCATGGCAGTTTAAAAACTGGCTTCCTTTTTTACAAGGGCTTCAGTCATCAAACCTGAATCCAAACGGTCTTGTGATACAGACCAAAGCTAAAGATTCTTTAAGCTGTTGTGAAATTCACTATGCTTTTCCACAATAGTTGAAAATAATGGATGTTGAGAATAGAATTTAGCATTAATAAACAGTTCAACTCAAGTAAGTTTTCTTAAAATGGGTACCCAACTGTTATCACCTACCAGAATCAACGACACAGAACTGTAGAGGCAATTACCTGAAGCTTCTGATCTAAAAAATGCACCACCATTTGAGAGTTAAATCAGTTAATATAAACAGAGGGTCAAATTACAAAGGGCATCATGTAAACTTAATAGGCTTTATAAACAGTTAAGTAAAATATTAATTATATTCTCAAGTTGTTTAACATTTAGGCACATAAAATCCCTCATTTAAAATTATAAAGAAAGGAGAACATAAAATGGTTCAATACAAATCGTGGCATGTGTTATACATACAATATGCTATAAATAAACACGTGCATGCTACTTAACTATATTAATTCATCGCAGATATTTCAGAAAATGCAAATTTCACAAAATATAATTATAACACTCAAGTTGGCAAGCTTCTGCTGAGGCTTCTAGGCGCAATGGGTCATGGTGAAGTACGCTATAAGCCTATAAAGTATTGCAAGTTGCACGTCGAACAGACGATCGAATACGTATATTTGAAGTCAAAATGTATAATTTAGAGCGTGTTGCCGTGTCATATTTCAACTTCGCATTTGTCATACGAATAATATTTATTCATTTTGTTATATTTTCATACCTTATAGCAGTACACACTCTTTCTTTATTATTTGGATTACCACCACGATCTTTGAGAGGCACGTATGTTTCAGCTGAGAAGTCCGTACTCAAAGCATTCATCGCTCGATATTGTTGATGCCGCATGATTATCCTCGTTTAAAGACAACTTGAGCTGCTCGAGGGCTTCTACATTGTTTTCCAAAATCGCATTTCGAACAGCAGCGTACAAATCACTACTCGACATCGTAAAATAACTTTTCAAGTCAACTATGAACCTTCGTATACGCGAATATAAGATTGGCATGGAGAGGACTGCTTTGCATGAATTGAATTTCGCAATTTTCAGTGACTGATACCCCCAGCCGCGAATAAGTCTGAATCAGTCCAAAAAAATCAGCCAATAGAAATAGTCAATATTTTCAAATTGACCAATCATAACAAAATATATGGACTGATATAGACTCCCTTAAGGTACAAATAAGTCAGACCACCCCACTGATCAGTCCAACTCAGTCCAGATTGTCTATAAACCAATCAAATGAGCAGATTCGAGACTGAGTCGGTCACCCGCTTCGGCGAGATTCTGGTGTTTCACCGCTGCTCTGGATAAGCATATCGCTTTCTCAAAACGAAGCACGAACACGTAACTGGACTATGATATGTTCACATAAATTATTCTAATTTCGGGATAATAAATTATTATTTCTTTGCAAAAAATACGTCAGTCAGGCGACTGATTGGACGTACCCTAGATCCGCCCCTGAGTGGCACAAGCATATAAATAGGCGAAATTCTATATCAAACTGGACGTGTCCGCCTACGAATTTTAATTATAGAACTAATAACTCAAACACGCTATCAAGTCATCTTCAATAAACTACAATTTTCTCGTCCGCAATCGTATAGGATTTTTTAAAAATTTCATATGTTATATAATTTTGTATTTCCTTTCTAACGATACCAGTTTCGTAAGTGGCAAAAGCCTATAAAGAGGCGAAATTTTATGTCAAACTGGACGTGTCCGCTTACGAATTTTAATTATAGAACTAATAACACAAACACGCTGTCAAGTCATTTTCAATAAACTACAATTTTCTCGTCCGCAATCGTATAGGATTTTTTAAAAATTTCATATGTTATATAATTTTGTATTTCCTTTCTAACGATACCATTTTCGTAAGTGGCACAAGCCAATAAATAGGTGAAATTCTATGTCAAACTGGACGTATCCGCTCAGGAATTTTAATTATATGTAGAACATATAACTCAAACACGCTGTCAAGTCATCTTCAATAAACTACAATTTTCTCGTCCGCAATCGTATAGGATCTTTTAAAAATTTCATATGTTATATAATTTTGTATTTCCTTTCTAACGATACCAGTTTCGTAGGTGGCACAAGCCTATTAATAGGCGAAATTCTATGTCAAACTGGACGTGTCCGCTTACGAATTTTAATTATAGAACTAAAAACTCAAACACACTGTCAAGTCATCTTCAATAAACTACAATTTTCTCGTCCGCAATCGTATAGGGTTTTTTAAAAATTTCATATGTTATATAATTTTGTATTTCCTTTCTAACGATACCAGTTTCGTAAGTGGCACAAGCCTATAAATATAGGCGAAATTCTATGTCAAACTGGACGTGTCCGCTCAGGAATTTTAATTATAGAACTAATAACTCAAACACGCTGCCAAGTCATCTTCAATAAACTACAATTTTCTCGTCCGCAATCGTATAGAATTTTTAAAAATTTCATATGTTATATAATTTTGTATTTCCTTTCTAACGATACCAGTTTCGTAAGTGGCACAAGCCTATAAATAGGCCAGGGCCGGATTAACGCTCCGCGGGGCCCGCGGCATATTTTCAGCGCGGGGCCCTTGCACCCCCCCGTCCCTCAAATAAAGAGTTTATCAGATGCAATGAAAACCGTATTGTATTTTGAATTACGTTAGAAGATTAATTTGAGTGTAATTTCAACAAAATATATAGCACAATACTATATACACGTTAAAGGTAAAATGTTAAGCATAGCTAGCTAGTAGACTAGACTGTAAACTATAACTGACATGGTATTTTTACTCTGTAGATTCCCAATAAATGTTATGCCTACGGGATTTTTTAAACGCAAAATCATTAATTAGAGATGACATGTCAATACTACGAAGAACATTGGTCTCAATGTTGAGCAGAGCAAGGCTATTGAGTCGTTCCTGTGTCATGCGTGATCGAAGATGACTCTTTAGTAATTCAAGTTTTGAGAACGACCGTTCACCAGAACAGTTTGATACCATCATGCTTAGGTAGATACGGAACGCAATAACAGTGTTTGGAAATACACTTTCCAAATTGTTTGAAACAAGAAGCCTGTATATGCGCAGCTCCAGCGACTCTACGTTAAATTTGGTGTCATCTTCCGTGTCACTGTCCTCATTCGTCTCATCCAATGATACATTTGGGGTTGAAGAATGTGAAGGGGCAGTTATATCCAATGCTTTCTTAGCAAACTCGGTATTGAGAAAACTAGAACACTGCAGCAATTCATCAGACAGACTGGCTTCCAAATCACTAGGGAATGTTTCTCGCAGGCTTTTTGCACTTTTTATCACTTCTTCATTTGAAAGGTCTGCGAGTTTTCGCAGAAAGCCAAATCTTCCAGCAATAATTGCGTAAGCACTCAGTCTTTTTTGCAACTCAGCATCGAGACTGTCGATAATTACCAAGAACGTACCTGTACGAAACTTGTCAGCTGGAGTCTGCAACAATTCAGGGACTAATCCTGGCTCCTCATAACGGCGATTTCGTTTACGTACCCGCTTGCCTTCTTCTGCATACTGATCGCATTCACTTAGTTTTTTTCCTTTGGCTTCAAATTCTTCAAATCTTGTACGCAGTGACTGGACAAATTCAATTAGCGACTCAAATAGAGCAACGGCGCTGTTAAGGTCTTGATCGGCTGATTGCAAAGCTTGACTTGTTCTGTGAAAACGTTGCAAAATCTGATGCCACAAAGCTGCAAGAATTCCAATTTCAAGTCGGTCCATGTCAGAGGCAAGGATACCAGCTTCATGTTTGGCTTCTGGCTTCTCATCTTCTCCAATATGTATTTCTTCTAAAGCGGCGTTAATTTCATCATATCCTTTCACTGGAGCTTTAGTGGCGTCCGCGCGCGCTGACCATCGAGTATCAGACATGCGTTTGACTGTGGGAAGGCTTTTGCTTGAAAGCTTGTCAGTCAGAACTTTCCAACGATGAGGTGAAGCTGCAAAGAAGGAGTATAAACGCTGGAGGAAGCTGAAGAATCCAGTGGCGTTCTGACAACAATTTGCCGACGACTGTCCAACAAGATTAAGGGAATGTGCGACGCACGGTACGTACTCCGCTAGGTTACAATGCTGCCGAATAATGGCCTGCATACCATTATATTTCCCGCTCATGTTGCTTGCATTATCATATGACTGGCCACGGCAATCAGCAATATCAATGTCATTAGTTTTTAAATATTCGAGTAAGCTTTCAGCTAGTTGTATTCCGCTGTGACCTCGCATGTTAAGAAAGGTTAAAAATCGTTCGACAGGACCAGAGGGTAAGACGTATCGAAGAATGCATGTCAGTTGATCAACATGAGAAATATCGGGGGTCGAGTCCACAGAAACGGAGAAATACTTGGCAGTCCTCACTTCGGTAAAGATGTGCTCGCGCACACGAGTTGCCATCAACTGGATGAACTCTTCGCAAATTGTCTTCGACAGATAGGATGTATGACCTCTCCCCTTGTTTGCGTTACGGTTGATGTGTTGCGCTAAAAATGGATCAAATACTGCTATAAGCTCCAATGTTCCCAAGTAATTGCCATTTTTGGGCGATCCAACGATCTCATTAGAGCCACGAAATGGTAAACCACGCTCAGACAGGTAACGGATAGTTTCTGTGATTCGCTCGAGTACTGCACGCCAATAATCCCGGTCTTCACTGGCCTGTCTGACCAGTTCCGAATCAACACGACAGCCAGCGTCACTGCGTTGAAGTAACTGAATGACAGCATTTCGGTGTGCAGCACTTCTCTCGTGTCGTGGAATTGATTGAGAAGCGCGTTTCCAATCGCTGTACCCTTGTTTTCCAAAAACAAGGCTGTCGTTCATTAGTTTACACACGAAGCAGAACAGGGCACGTTTAGATGGTGAGTAGCAGAGCCAGGTTCGAGGATGTTGCTGTTTTACAAGCTCTTTTGGTACTGTCGGTTGTAACTATCACCCTCAAATCTTGTGGAGGTTTACTCGAGAAGACTTCAAATCTCGTTTTTCTAATCAGTTGTAGTATTGTACTGTATATTTGGGGCCTGAGATGGACCGCTTTGAATGAAAATTTCGGCTATTTTAGGTATTAAATATAGTTAGTGTTGTTAACTGGTAAGAAGTGAGTGTTGTAGTTCCTTTCTAGTTCAATTTGTAAGTTAAATAATTACTATATGTGTTTGTATACTTTTGAACGATTGAAATGAGCGCGCACGGTTTTTGAATGTCGTGTCGAATGTCGTGTTGAATCTCGTGTCGAATGTCGTGTCCAATGTCGTGCGTATTTCACAGTAGTGAGGACAAGGGGGGTATCGTCACCCGAAGAGGGAATTTATGACAGTGCGTGACTTTGATCAATTTGGGGGCGCTGATTTCAAAAATCGATGTTATACGGGCCAACGCCGGGGCCTTCAGCCTCGTTTTGATGCTTATAGCCTCATTATCGTGCATATATAGGAAACACGTTAGTTTGCTTGGTTAGGCATGAAAGTTAGTGATTTTGGTCTATTTCGCTGCGGTGATTTCCAATATCGTGTTATATAGGCTAATACAAAGGCTTTCAGTCTCGTTTTGGCCTGTACAGCCTCGTTTTGATGCAAATACTGGGAAAAGGTTCGTTGGCTCTGTTGGCCAAGGAAAGTAGTGATTTTGGTCCGAGCTGATTTGAAAAATCGATATTATAACAAGATATACTGGCGGCTTCAGCCTCTTTTTGTTAACATAGCGTTTTTTATGAGTAAAATCGTGGGAAAATCCGACTTAGATATGCAAGGGAGCTGGTAATTTCGGGTCATTTTGGTGAGAAAAACAATGCTGTTGCCCCATTCAATGGAGGTCATTTATTGCATGATATTTCAAGCATGTACATTGTGATCACAAACTTTCATTCTATTTTTTTAAAATTCACTAACATCTTCAATTTCCACATCCAAATCATTCTCGTATTCTTCATCATCGGAGCAAGAACTGTTCTCACTATCCGTTGCTGCAAGTAGCGCATCAATCTCCTGGGGGTAACAGATGTCACTCCAGACAACACTTCCATCTGCGTTCCATCCATGTCCGTCAGGGCTTTCAAGATCCATTTGTAGCTGACCAGCGTGTCGGAAGATGTATGCGACGTAACTTGCTCTCATGATGTGATAGCGCAGATTTGAAGAACATGGTGGCATCAGACTTAGGTCGATGATCTTATTTTCCTTGTGGAACCTGTCCCAAAATACTTTCCTCCTTGCCTCATTTACTGATTGGATGCGTGGATACCCGTACAAAGAGCAGACGAACCATTCCAAACGCCGAACTAACTCCTCACTTACTGTGACCTCTGTACCCAAGGATGAGAATAACTCGACAAAAGCATTATTCTTTGTCACGGTTTTCCACACGGCTAGCTTTCCCTTTCGAAAAAAGCTGGATACGTAATCATTACCAGAAAATGCGTGCATTCCCAAAAGAGCTCTTCTTTGGTCAGGGGGCAAACCACTTGACGTCACGTCGATTATTTTCCCGTTTTTCCCGGTGCCATTATCGATTAAAATCTGCGTGTCCGAAAAATCATGACAAACGAACAACGTGATTATATCTATATCACCAGATGGCGACCGTATCATTGCAGTTGAACCTGGAGGCAATTGACTAGCGCGCACAAATGCAACGAGTTTCGTGTCCGCTTCTTCATGGTCGCTGGTTAATTCTGGTAATGCAATTGCTTTATCTTGGTTGATCTTCTTGCACACCGACTGGTTAGAAAAGTATACGACTTTATCGCCAAGGCTGTTTTTGTCTTCTTCAATGGACTGTTGTATCAGATCAAAAAGCATTGCCTTGTTATCCCCATTGCGAAGAAAGTTGGAAAAGTCATAAGGCGCCTTCATGTCAGGGCTGTTAAGAACATACCGTGCACCAACTCCTCTAGCTTGCCGCTCACCTCCTTTAATACTATTTTTCTTGTATGTGTCGCATAGCAGATAAATGATCTTGTATTGCTTTGGGATAGTCGTGATAATCTTGGTGGCGAGATCTCTTATCGTTGTAACCTTTTCAACAGTACACCGAATAGCAGCAGCAAGATCCAAAAAATAAATCTGCATTCTTTCTGCGGGAGGGAGGTCTTCAAAGTTAAGAATAGCCAAATCGGACATGGCTGCAACTACTCTTCACTGTCTTTCGAAAAGCTCCATCAGGAGTACTCAATGGGAGGCTGACTGGTGCAAGTGGTTAGATAAGACAACTGTCAAGATCAACCGCCGTCTTTCGCTGGTGAGATAGAGTAACTAACTTCCCGAGAATATCCCTCTGAAACATCACTTCCTTGCATTTACCGCCGATGTTTACCTTACTTTTTCTGGAAGAATCTGTGAATGTTTTAGGTTTGCATTTGCGTATGGGATCAAAGAATTTTTCTGTAGATTCGCTACTTGACATTCGCTCTTCAAACTCATGGAGCATTTCTTCGCCAGCTTTCTCCATGCTTAAAATGCTGTTGCTGACTTCCTTAGAAACTGGACATCCCGACACAAGATTGTACAACTCACATTTATCGAGTTTTCTGCTAAATGGATCGATAAATTGTGCTGTAAGTGCTCCGATGATGTTTTCAACAATTTTGTTTAATTTTAGAACTTCACTTGGTCGAAGACACTTGCGAGGATTTGACGTGGTCTTGGACAAACCAGTGATATCGATGAGTGATTCTACAAATCGAATCTGAAACGGTCGGTTCATTACCCACTTGGAAACAGCAGTTTCACTCGCAGCGAAATACGTCACTCCACCTGTAATGAAAATGCTGTGGTCAGTAAACATTATGTAACACAAAAAATTAGATGACGTACAAAAGTAGGTGCCCTTTCGAAATGACTGCCCCCGCAGTGATGAATGGATATAATGGAGAGGCCAATTAAAATTGCAGACGACTTTTTCTGTATAAAATTCAGTTAGGTCACTATTGCTCAGCGAAACGTCATTGATTTCAAACTGGTACAATGGTTTCCTCCCACAAGAGAAGTAGAACACCAACAATACTGCAAAATTTATTTCACCTTAATACCTAACTAATATATGAGGGAGTATTTATAACAGTTCCTCAATTTCTTTATATTTCCACCTAAAAGATAGTGCTAAACTTTCTTCACAAACTTACCAGCCGTTTTCGCATTCTTCATGTAAGATTGCTCACCAGCCAAATCAATTGCTTGTCCTATATCGAGGTTGTTACGTCTAACAGATAAACCAACAGTTTCCACTTTCCATTTCAATTTTGGCTCATGGATGGGTGTCGTTAAGACATTCAAGCGACTTGACATAGTAGCTGCCATATCTTGAATAGTGAACCCTGTTAGTCGCGAAGCATAATGCCAATGACTGCCGCCACATAAGAAGACGAAGTTCAAAATCGTTGACATTGATGCCATAGTGCAGCTTGTGCTGCCGTTCAACGAGCTTCGAATACATGGCCCGAAATTGAGGAGTTTTGCCAAATTCTCGATCTAAGCATTTCTTTTTTTGCTCTTCATAGAATTTCCCATACTCAGCAACCGAAGTATCCTCGAGCAATGGCGAGATATCGGAATATGATGGCTGATCCAGTGCAAATTCTTGTATAATCCTTGGCACGTCTGGTAGATATTCCTGCACGAATAACCTTTCAAGTGCTTCTGAAAATGCTTCGTGCACAAGCCAACAGCGATTGTAATGCTTCCCCGAAATTAATCCTTTAATTCTACCTGAACTGCAAAGTCCAGCCTGAAATAAAATCTCCTCAAAGCCACTTCCTGAAACAAATGATCCGATGACGCCAAAGAAAGCCATCATGGCATGAAAGTCACCAAGATGTACAATGATATCTGACCAGCTATCTGGATTATTCCAAATGACATGATATGCCTTAATTGCTGCACCTACGTCGAATGTAATGTGCGTGTACCGCATGTTTGATTGCATTGATAACTTTTGGGATGTCAAGAATACTTGAACAATCGTCTCGTATCCGGTGATGGGTGCTTGGACTGGTGGCAAATACGTCATCTTCGTTGCATGAGACTCAGCTTTTTGAAAGAGAGAAATAATCCAGCCAACGAACCGAGGATGTATTTGATCGTTTTCACTGAGGTTTCGAACAGTCTTCCAAATATTCAGCAACTTTGTTGCCACTTCGTCATAGGCCATCAGCCACTCGCCAGATTTATGACTTTTCGTTGCACCCCAACGGAGACTAAAATTTAACCATTCTATTTAACGCTTTGGTGTCCACATAACTCGATTTTAAAATGTTGTAGTAGATTCAGCGTGCAGTTTTCAGTCAAAATGGGTTCAAATTTGCAGTATTTTCACAATTTTTTATCGTATTTTTGCAATTGCGTGTAAGTCCACGCCAGTGAACTCTAATACAACTGGAACGATAACTTGGCCGCCATCTTTGAAGCCAAATTGAAGGCCAAGCAACCAAAATATGACCTATTTTCAAAAGCTCTTTTCGACCCTTTAACTTCGTGTTTTAGAGCCAGTTAGGTACTAAATATTTTCTAGATAGATTGAGGTTTCATGTGCCTCAACTTTCCAGGACGTCAAGTAAGATTTTAAAATATTTTTTGGCTGCTAAAAATGAAAAACAGTTTCGGCGAAAACTTTGTCACGAAATATCTTTTTTAAACAACTGGTACCTTTCGAGTTTTAACAGTTAGATGGAAGAGGCTGCCAAGAACTATCCGTAACCGAAGTTTAAAGCTTTAAAACTAATGCTATCTGACGAAAAATATAAGTTTTGCACGTATTTTTAAATCAACCATACAAATACATCACTTTGAAAACCTCGATTTACTCACATTTTAGAAGGGCTACAGCAAAGACTAAAAGCTCAAAATAAACAGCGATACCTGAACTTTAGCACAAGATAAGTTTTGGAAGTGTTGAAATGTTTCAAAGCAATATATTCTTGAGTTGAAGAGCGTAGTTTGCTTCGTAATTTGCTTCGGCACGTTGAAACTTTCGTCATTTTCCAGAGTAAAAAACTGATAGTCTTCAATTTTTGCCGTAACTAAGTGTAGAACAGTCAGGACTATCCAGAAAACCAGGATCGAATCTTTAAAATTGAAGTCTTGTGATGAAAATTCTCATTTTTCAAGCATATTTTCGCTCAAAAACAAACTTTTCACTCCTCGTAATTTTCCCCACGCAGTCCTTTCGGACAAGCCATTTTCCCCGCGCGGTTCCCGCCTTTTGCTTCAAATTTGGCTTCATCCGATCATAGGACGAAAACATAGGAGTTATCATTCCAGTTGTATTAGAGTTCACTGGTCCACGCTCGTTCCACGAATCACGATATTAGAGATTATGGCACGCTATTGGTCAACTTTGTATCTCGCAAAGGTCAGTATAATTAGTAGGTCGCAAAATAAAGTGCTGTCATGGCCGTGACAAGGAGCGTGTAGGTTTCGAAACGCAAATTATTCAAATCGTCATAGGATGTTTTCGAACGATTTTTGGCGTAAACAACAAGTTGTTATTTTCCGCTGCTAACAAACAGTTCCCATCTAATGCGTAAATTTAGCTTAGTAAGCGCGTAAACAAGTGAAATTCTCATTACTAGAAGCACGTTTCATCTACCAAAATGCGTATATGCGGTTACCTTGCCCAGCCGCGCTATATCTGTTACGAAAACACAGATTGCTAGATTATGTTAAATTCCGGCGTGTTTGCGTAAAAACAATCCACTTAGTCCGTATAACTCATTATGCAATAAGTCATCAATAGATCATATGAAGGTCTCCATAAAAAGACAACTAACAAAATATTTACGTGTTTCAATTTATCACAAAAACGAGTTTTCTTGTGCGAAAAAAAATTAATACATAACAAAGAAATAAAGAATTCAAAGGATTTGAAACCGCATAATTATCTCCTATGGTCAGCGGCATGCTAATCTTATTTAACTTCATCTTGCGTAGATAGGACGATTGACGAATTTTGGCCTCCCCTGCATAATGTCGCTTTTTGAAATCAACGCGGCAAAACGAACCAACATTACCAACTTCCTTACCTATATAAGGCAACTAATGTTTTCTCTGTATTCGCATCAAAACGAAGTTGTATGAGCCAAAATGAGGCTGAATGACTTAGTATCAGACCATATAACATTGATTTTTGCAATCGGCGCACTAAAATAGTGAATTAATTGTTAGTGAATTTAAAAAAAATAGAATGCAAAGTTTGTGATCACAATGTACATGCTTGAAATATCACGCAATAAATGACAACAGCATTGTTTTTCTCACCAAAATGACCCGAAATTACCAGCTCCCTTGCATATCTAAGTCGGGTTTTCCCACGATTTTACTCATAAAAAGTGCTATGTTAACAAAAAGAGGCTGAAGCTGCCGGTATATCTAGGTATCAATCACAACAACCTGGTGTCTCAGAGTCAATCGGGAATTCGATCCTTACATAGCACAGTAACGGCGTTGTTGGAGGCTACAAATGACTGGTGCGCTAATGTGGACAACGGACAGTTGAATGGGGTAATTTTTATTGATCTGAAGAAAACCTTTGATGCAGTCGACCATGGTATCCTCTTACAAAAACTAGAGTGCTATGGAGTTGATACAGCCGGCATAAGATGGTTTGAATCGTATCTTTTTGCTAGAACTCAAAAATGTGTTGTCAATGGTAAGCTATCAAATTCTGTAAAAGACGGAGTCTCCCTCCAAAAAAGTCAGAAAATCACGACAATCATTGTTAGCAAGAGCAATAGATTAGCAATTCGCCCCTTTCTCTTTGAGACGTTGAAAAATTTGATTATCAACAACTTGCGTCCGATTATTATTAGACTCCGTCTTTTCCACTTTATGGGGACATAAAGTGGAAATGACGGAGTCTCCCTCCAAAATAGTCAGAAAATCACTACAATCATTTTTTAGCAAGAGTAATAGATTAGCAATTCACTTATATACAATTAAATTATTTTAAACAAAGCCAGGCATGCACATATTACTGTTTAATACAGCCATTTATAATTTGTAAGTTACAGCCATTTATAATTTGAAAATTTAACATGCACGTGTGTACGTAACTGTAATTGTTAACCGCTGTAATTGTTAATGGTGTTTAAACAAAACTATTTGTTGAACTAAACAAAAACATTAAAACTCGTAAATCGATAGTGAGTTTATGTTCGCCATAAGCTGGCAGATTAGACGCCAACATATTTACTCTAATCGAATTTTTCAACGTCTCAAAGAGAAAGGGGCGAGCTGCTAATCTATTGCTCTTGCTAAAAATTATTGTCGTGATTTTCTGACTATTTTGGAGTGAGACTCCGTCTTTTCCACTTTATGCCCCCATAAAGTGGAAAAGACGGAATCTAATAATAAGTGATGTTCTTTACATTATTTGTTCAGAAGTTGGAACAAGCGAACAGAGAACATATAAATCCCGCGGAAAAACACACGCGTTTTTCACGCGTCACATATTTTTTCATATCTTGACTAGTGAAAATATCAAAAATACGAGTGTTTTAGTTTACGGTAAAACACCCATAACCATGTAATTCCTAATAATTTCTAAAGAAATGTTCTCTGTATGTATTTAATTTCTGTTCTTTTCTACGTGGTAATACAGTAAGCTTCATTACAAAGTCTTTAAAAAAATATAAGAAATAAGAAAAGGTTTAGATTACTTTCAACGTTTGTCACCATACGCATACGCATTGTCACCTCTGTCATAGGCATTATTATAGTTCGTCGTGGTTCACGTTCGCATTACTTCTACAAAGCAAGACGACAAATATTCTTTATTTTCCCGATACGGACCGCTCAGCCGGACCGCTAACGGTTTTCCCTAGCGCTTACCATATATGGTTTGTTTTTCACCATTTAATTTATGGCAAGTTTGTTTCAAATCTAGCGTGTGCAAAATTGAAATGCGAGTACAAAAAATTTCAATTTAAAAATGTTTTCAATAAAAAATCGAAATGGCAAAGCCGCATTGCTTGGAGTTTTACTGTTTTATGTGAAACAAATAAATCTGTTATTTACCGGCAGCGTCGGTCCGGATGGGGAAAAACAGGTTATTGGCTTCCTTCTTTTTACGAACTGCTTTTGAGCGGAAAAACATTTTCGTCTGTTGTTCAAATTGGGTTCGACATTGGAGTCTAAAGAGCTATTTATATGGATGGGCGAGATGTCGCTTGAAAGAGGCGAGATATCTCGCTAAGGGATAAAAATATTCCCAACCCGCTTGCCGGGATGAACGGGTTTCGATTATTTCGAAGTTTCGATAGTTTTAAACATATATAGCAGCTATAGCTCGAAACGACAAAACAACTGACGGCAAATTGGTTTCAATAGCTGTAATGTTAATGAATAGTGAAATGCAAACAAAAATTAATCAGACATAATAAGTGCTACTCTGGTTTTGTTAAATGAATGAAATCACCGAACAAAGATTACATTCACGACCCAACGTTTCGACACTCCGGTCTAGTGTCTTCATCAGGGGTGATCCGTAGAACGTGAGACTGATGGGAAGTTGCCCTTTTTGGATACTTATGTTCAGAGAACTACTGATGGGAAGTTGGAAACTGTTGTTTATCGTAAACCAACTCATACTGATAAATATCTGTCATTTAACTCGCATCACCCGAGAAGCCATAAAAGGTGTTCTAGAGAGCGGAGAATTTAACATCGAACAACGATGCTAGGGAAAATGAGTGTCAATATGTAACCAATATTCTGAAAGAAAACAATTGTCCTAAGAGCTTTCTCTACGATTGTTTAAGGCGTCCAACCTTGACTCATTGTAACTCTCCAGAGGGTGACTCCGCTGTGAAAGGTTTTGCAATAGTCCCGTACATTCAAGGAATTGCGGAACCAATCAAGAGAGTTCTTAATAATTGTGGTATCAAGGTTGCCCTGAAACCCTTTCAGACATTGGGACATATTTTTGCGAAACCCAAGGATCGCGTTCCGACTGATCGGAAAACACATGCTGTATACTCTATACCATGCGGTGATTGCGAGAAAGTATATCTGGGTCAAACAAAACGCCAGTTTTGCACACGTCTGAAAGAACATCAAAGGGCTGTTTCTAATTTTAACAGCTCAAAATCAGCTTTGGCTGAACACGTGTGTGAAACAAGCTATAACATTGCGTGGGAAGATTCTAAAGTCATTACCACTAACAATCGTTATGGTCAAAGGCTTTGTTTGGAAGCCTGGCATATCAATGCGAGCCCTTTGTGCCTTAAATAGGGATGACGGAAGTCATTTACCACAAGAGTATTTACATCTTGTTGGTAGATGACGTCACCTTGACAGCATATAAGGTCGTGAGTTTCAACATCAGATCACCCATGATGAAGACACTAGACCGGAGTGTCGAAACGTTGGGTCGTGAATGTAATCTTTGTTCGGTGATTTCATTCATTTAACAAAACCAGAGTAGCACTTATTATGTCGGATTATACACCTGGTTGCGATATAGTCACAAAAAATTAATCTCACATTTTCACTTACTGGGCTTATCCGGCTCCTTATAAACAGCTCTTTAATAAAAGCTAGGTTGTCGTGGACAGAAAATAACATTTGAATTTGAGTTTTCTACGTACGTACGTATACACGCAAAGAAAGAGCGTGGTTCGTACGAAAAATACCACAAATAAACACGTATTCGCGCTAGTGAAACCCTACAATCATTTTCAAAAGTACTTGGGACACCAGCAATTTTTCATGAAAAATCAACATAGACCGTTGATTTGTCTATAAAATCCATATTTCCCCTCCCCGCCTCCCCAATCAATGTTGGCTTCCCAACCTCACCACACTAACGCATAATATGTTTAACGCATAATATGTTATGCTAGGTTGGGTCACAACATTGAGAAGGGGGCGCGGGGGAATGAATTATTTTTTAAAAATGAGAAATTTCCTCAAGTGTCCCAACACTTTTGAAAATGATTGTCTGAACATAATATTGAAAGCGATTTTAAGCTTTGTGTGGGTAGGCCAAATTTTTTGAAACCAAATCAACATTCTGAATATATACAAGTATTGATAAAGCAATAATGCTAGACAATTCCGAGCAAAAGTTCAAAACAATTAATAATTAACAGAATCTGAATAAGTGTAAATAAATTGTTCAATTTGGCGAAAGCACATTTTTTTGTACTTGTGCCTTAATTTTTTTTTGTCTTGTATAATGTAATCCAGAAATTCCTGATGGATTTCGTGATGAAGTCTATAGTTCCAGCTGCGGCTTTAAAAATACCAAAACCTGCATGTGCATCTCGAGCTATTTTACAATCAAGTTTTAGAGAAAAAAAAGTTTGTGTGGGTAGGCCAAATTTTTTGAAACCAAATCAACATTCTGAATATATACAAGTATTGATAAAGCAATAATGCTAGACAATTCCGAGCAAAAGTTCAAAACAGTTAATAATTAACAGAATCTGAATAAGTGTAAATAAATTGTTCAATTTGGCGAAAGCACATTTTTTTGTATTTGTGCCTTAATTTTTTTTTGTCTTGTATAATGAAACACAAATTAGAAAACAATAAGACGACCATTTTGAAAAAAATCTAAACCATCCCAATTCGTTACCAACAATAATTTATCTCTAATCCAGAAATTCCTGATGGATTTCGTGATGAAGTCTATAGTTCCAGCTGCGGCTTTAAAAATACCAAAACCTGCATGTGCATCTCGAGCTATTTTACAATCAAGTTTTAGAGAAAAAAAATTACTTACTAGTATCCATTTCCTAAAACGGAAAAAGAGAAGAGATGAAATGTCGCGTTCACTACAAACGTTATTACTACTGACTCATGCAGCAAATTACTTACTTTTTCTTTTTTTTAAATAATAAACCACACCAACAACGATCACTATGAACACCAAAACACCAACAATTATTCCTACAATGAGACCAGTACTTGGACCATCACTCCCTGCACAAAAGAAGATATATCTAGTAACTAAGTGTTTAGACCTTGAAGGCATGAAGACACAATAGCTACTGCATTTAACTAATACATCTTCATTCAAAACTTTTACTTCGTAGCAGAAAACGTTCTATATTTAATCGTCAATGGTATGGTTTTGAAATGTTAGTGCTACAATAAACTACGACTATACCATGCAAAGATAGTCACATGTTACAAATAATGCATCAGCGAACGATTCAATAATAGTTTCAATAAATGCTCCGTGTGAAAAATACACATAAAATTAAAATATAGTTTTGTGGAGACACCAGGTAAGTTTATCATCGCAAAGCTTTCGATCCGTAAGCTCGGATCTTCATCAGTGCAAATAATAAATAACAGTGATGAGGATCCAGGCTTACGGATCGGAAGCTTTGCGCTAATAAACTTACGTGGTGTCTCCACGACATTATATTTTAATTTGATATTCACCATGGAAACATACACGGATTACTTTTAAAACTTAATATTTAATTAAAATTTAATTTAAAATTTTTTTTAAAATTTAATTAATAAGGCAGAAATTTGTCGTCACTAATTTTTGGGGTACACAAAAAAAACGTTTAGGGTGCATAAAAATGTCTTAACTTATTTAGCCCCAAGTAAATAGTTAGCTTAAAAAGATCGAATACCCCAAGCTATCAGTAATAAAATAAATTCACGATACAGTTAGGGGGTTACACATAACAAGACGCCTGCTCAGGCGTTCACACTGGCCTCACGGCTGGTAAAATTTAAAAAATGTGGTTTGGTCTCAATTCCCTAAAAACGTTGTTTACAACATTTGAGAAACAAAGTGAGCATGAACGTAGGTGCGTTCGGGCGTTTGGGACCTATATACCCCGTCACGCCATAGCTTGTTGTAAACTGTGTTCTACAAATTGAAAATAACGCGACTAACGACTGCGATTGAAATATCTCATGAGCAGGGAAATTGCACAAAGAAAAATACATTTATTACAATTAATAAACGCCATTGGCACGGACGAAAAGTAAGAAAATATATAAAAACTGATTAAATGATTACAATATTCTAAACATTAATTTGAAATGTGTACATGTTCTTCACTTATAGACGGCCGTCACTTCACAAACATTCAGAGTATGGCACAATAAAAGTCCATACAAAACCAAAAGAATTCGGCAATATCTTAATTCGGAAAACACAGAAAAAGTTCACACGCATGCGCAATAAAATATAATTTTAAAAATGCGTCCCACAATTACAGCGTGTAAGATTTGTAACGTAGTTAAATACGAAATTCGTTCTAGATCATATTGTTTAAAACCGAAATGGCGGGTTGTTTTAGCTAAATTGCGAAATCCTGAGTCCACGGTGTCGCAATGGAATGCCACACTTGCGTCGCAAAAAAACCCCCGAAAAAGACAGCAATGGCATTTTATAATTACCTTGTTCACCAGTTGGGTTTGGCGAAACAGGTCGAGGAGTTGACTTCTTCGCTAAAATTTAATTAAATGATGTAAAATTTTAAAAAATCATACACGACGTGTACATAGTCAATATTTTTAGCAGGATTCATATACTTTTTAACACAGGTATGGTTCTTTAGTCACTATGTTGATAAATCGAAGACTGTTTAGCTATACCACTTGAAGGACAGTGCACGTGCCGTTATTACGGTATTTGATTAATTACAATGAAAGCAAAGTTTTTTCGCTTGCTGTATGTACGTGTGTACTTGAAGAAGTTAATGAAAGGCTGATGTCATACATTCTATATATAGCCGTGCAACACACTTCGCCTGTAGTAAGTACTTAAGATCGCAGGTTCGAGCCTGTTTTAGACTCATGATACTTGTATATAGAGTTATTAGACGCTCTGCTGACGGGCGTGGAATAAGGTCATGTTGTGCTATATATTTTCACATGATTCGCAACAGAAGAGCTTGAACATCATTGCACTTAAAGATTGTTCTTGTTTAATAAATCAACGTAGTATAGGTCCTGTATAGGGTTTTGTATGCGTTTTATTTACCAGAGGTAATCTCAACTGTTTTAGGGTAAAATGACCACGTCGGTCAACATGGCATATGTGCCAAAACCTGAATCCGGCACGAAAGTCTTCAAAACGACCCCGCCCTAAAACGGCAGTGTCGACATAGCTCTAACCTCAGACCAATGCAAGCAAAAGCCTATCTGAAGGGCTTATAGTGTTTAGAAGGGTTGTTTATAGGGGTGGTTATTAGAAGCAAAACATTGCCTAACTATAATATATTCCAAGAAAATCACCATTCAACATGCCTGGTCAACAGCTAATTATGCATAAAATCACTAAAATCGCAGGCAGAAATCAAATTTACATATTTCCTACAAACAAGACGCCTGCTAAGGCGTTCACTCCGCCTGCCGAAACTATTGCCAATGAATGAAATCATACTCAAACCGTAGAGATTTTTCAGTAATTATATTTGAAATTGGACATTATATATCATATCATTAATTCTGAAAGTGATTAAATACAATTAAACTACATTAATATTTCATTGGATTACATGGTGCAAATGATTCAAAAACTGGCATTAATCAATGATTTACGATACCTGCAGAGTGGATCTCTACAGCCTGGAACTATCTCTGTTCGAGTTTTATCTAAACGTCTGAGCGCATTTTGTTATTGTCGCACACTTTGCGCAAAGCTATTCTTATCCTATATCAAATTAGGGCGTGCAAATCATCAATGAATCAGCGGGTAATCAGGTTAAATATGTAAATCAACATGCATAAATTACTCGTATAAATTAACAGAGTAAAATAATCATTGTCTTAGCTACTACATCCGAAACAGAAACGATAATGGGCATAAGGCCAGGCACGGCTGTAACTGCAGCGTTCATTGGGGTTGGGGTACATTCACTTATTTCTGTTCTGCCCAACGAATTCCTTTTTAAATCAGTTATTATTAGGGTACCTTCCAAGGCATTTTAAGACATTGCTAGCACATTTTATGTAATCACTAAGATAACTGAAAATCAATGTCTGAGTGACCTACCCAGAGTGCTAGTAGGATTGCACTTTTTAGAATTTAATTTAAATTAAAGACTTTCATAGTACATATGTTAAACAAGATTCTTTTGTCATAATACCACCAACATATAGCTGTTTTATTTTGCAAGTAAAGAAAATTTTACTAAAAGTGTATACAATACATCAATATATTATCCTGATAGCATCATTTAAATCTATTCTGTAGCACTGATCTCTACATATTACTGAAACCACAATCACAATTGGGCTACCTAGGGCAGCACCAGTATGGAAAGTGTGGCTGTTTTCGACGAGATCTCGGGTGTGCATACAAAAAAATCCAAGTGTGCAGTGTGCAAAACTGTGACAAGTGCACTCAAGTGTGCATGTTTATTAGACAAGTAGCACTGATCAATGATAAATTAAAATTAAACTTCAACATGTATAATTAATACATTCTTCGAATAAAAATATCACACTCCTTATTGAGTACGCAAATCACAAGGTATTAAATTTTCGCCTTTTTCTATGCATCTTCCAGACCTCTCCCAGTCTTTCACACTCCCTCATACCTTGCGCTTTCAGCGCAAGAATCGTAATCAAGTGTCAAACCTGAACGTAACAAAAATTCTCGTGCGTGCATTTGCCATACTTTCCATACTGGCTGTAGCACACTGCCTGAAGTCTCCACGATATAATTTGTTGGGAATTTTAGACTAACATATGTATTTCTGGAATTGGAATGTAAAATGTCTCTTACCTTTTGTAATTATATGAGATCCCACAAGCAAATAAATCATTTTGCATGAAATATTAGAGTCTCAACATAGGTAGAAATAGAAAACCAAGGAAAGAAATCACAACGTGTTTAGAATTAGGAACACATTTCCTAGACTCACTCCTTAATCATGGAATGATGGAGTCTATCAGAATTTGCCGTTTTAAAACATTTCTAGAGCAATGTTTTGATAAAGAACCTTCCTGCCCCTTTTTTAACTATTACATGTTAAAAATTGTGTTTTGTGTACAGATATTTCAGTAGAATTTGCGTTTGATTCTTGTGTAGAAATTTCTAAATTTCCTTAAAAGTAGGAATAACAGAAAATGACGGAAACACGCTCTCAAAACTTCCCCGCGATACATCGCTTCTCGGTAGTTTCGCGGTGGAATTTGTCGTTTTAAAACATTTTGCATGAGAATCTTTGCACGTAAAACCTTCTTGCGGTTTAGATGTTCAAGCATACATGTTAAAATGCGTGTTTTGTTGACATATTCCGCTAGAAATTGAGTTTAAACGCCGTGTTTAGGTCGGCTCACGCGGCTTGTGCCAGCGGTATCACCCATGAGCGGCGGCACCGACTTCTGACACCGAAAAAAAAATAAAAAAACAGAAACGGGGCGAATTTAAAACTCCGCCTCGCCTACGGCAGGCGGAGTAAAAATCATAATAACATGAAAAACCATGTTCAATTGAATCCAATTATTGCAGATTTCAAAAGGATTGACATTATCTTGTTGGTATACAAGGCCTTGTACTTCACTTACCCCCCCCCCCCCCGCAAAACACGATTTCAGCCATATTTTCCGTTTTGTTTGCTTTTTTATCGCCAAGTAGCCGAAGTCTCATACAATTCTTGTACTTTTCCATAATCACAGATGACTAAAGAATAACTTAGCCCATTTTTGACTTGTTCTGAGACTATGCCGTCTACTTTATCTTCGATTTGGTATCCTCGACAATTAGCCAAAATTGCCGCCATTATGAAGTCTTGCCGCTTTTGTGTCCAATAAATGTGACTTCTTCGTCTTCATGTGTATTTATATTATGTAATCCAACAGCACTTTATACTATTGAATTTCTAAAGGTGATATTATAAACTTCTATCAAATTTCAATATAAAAATCCACCCATATAAAATCGAGTGTCTTCAAGCTTCGAAATCATTTGAAAGTCACGCGCAATCGTCACGAAAATTCCTCGTGGGCGATCATACCGGGGGGAGTGTATATTTTCATGATATTTGCATGTTGTTTTGTTTTTAAGCTTTAAGGTGGCTCCCTACAGTTATAATGTTTCAGTTCACGTATTGTTTGAAGGTCTACTATTTCTTTTTCGTGAAAGTTGTGGTGTTGAAACTTAGCCACCACATTACCATGATGTTAAACATTTTTAAAGATGAAAACTTTCGTTCGTTCATTTCGTCGCCATGGCAATATGGTGTTATGAACATGTCATATTTTTTATGATCTTTACATAATTTATTAATTTTCCTTCGGTGAATTTTTCTAATTTTTTTTCTGATGACTTTTGGTTGATGAAGGAATAACATGATAAATTTTGAGACGAATTGTAATAAAGGCAGGTTCTGAGAAATTCACGAAAAACTAGTACAACAATTCCATCTAATAGAATTTTTTGAAATTTTGATATGTTTTACTGCTTGTTTGCTAGGCGAGGCGAGGCGGAGTTTTAAAATGGCCCCGTTTCTGTTTTTGTTTTATTTTTTTTATTTTTTTTCGGTGTCGCAAGTAGGCGCAGCGCTCATGGGTGATACCGCTGGCACAAGCCGTGTGAGCCGACCTAAACACGGCGTTTAAACTCAATTTCTAGCCGAATATGTTAACAAAACACGCATTTTAACATGCATGCTAGAACATCTAAACCCCAAGAAGGTTTTACGTGCAAAGATTCTCATGCAAAGTGTTTTAAGACGACAAATTCCACCACGAAACTTTACCGAGGAGCGATGTATCGCGGGGAAGTTTTGAGAGCGTGTTTCCGTCATTTTCTGTTGTATTCCTACTTTTAAGGAAATTAGAAATTTCTACACGAGAATTAAACGCAAATTCGCGTGAGCCGACCTCAACACGGCGTTTAAACTCAATTTCTAGCCGAATATGTCAACAAAACACGCATTTTAACACGTATGCTAGAACATCTAAACCCCAAGAAGGTTTTACGTGCAAAGATTCTCGTGCAAAACGTTTTAAGACGACAAATTCCACCGCGAAACTTTACCGAGAAGCGATGTATCGCGGGGAAGTTTTGAGAGCGTGTTTCCGTCATTTTCTGTTGTATTCCTACTTAATTTAGAAATTTCTACACAAGAATCAAACGCAAATTCTACTGAAATATCTATATACATAACACAATTTTTAACATGTAATAGTTAAAAAAAAAGGGACAGCAAGGTTCTTTGTCAAAATATTGCTCCAGAAATGTTTTAAGACGGCAAATTCTGATAGACTCCATCATTCCATGATTAAGGAATGAGTCAAGGAAATGTGTTCCTAATTCTAAACACTTTGTGATTTCTATCCTTGGTTTTCTATTTCTACCTATGTTGAGATGCTAATATTTCGTGCAAAATGATTTATTTGCTTGTGCGATCTCATATAATTATAAAAGGTAAGAGACATTTTAAATTCCAATTCCAGAAATACATATGTTAGTCTAAAGTTCCCAACAAATTATGTTGTTGAGACTTCAGGCAGTGTGTTCTTTACTTGCAAAATAAAACAGCTATATGTTGGTGGTATTATGAC
This sequence comes from Muricea muricata, assembly GCA_963855995.1. NCBI lineage: Eukaryota > Metazoa > Cnidaria > Anthozoa > Malacalcyonacea > Plexauridae > Muricea > Muricea muricata. The sequence continues at coordinate 25,088,799 of OY979717.1, forward strand.
AAAAGAATCTTGTTTAACAGATGTACTATGAAAGTCTTTAATTTAAATTAAATTCTAAAAAATGCAATCCTACTAGGACTCTGGACAGAGTGCTTGGCAAGTCACTCAGACATTGATTTTTGGTTATCTTAGTGATTACATAAGATGTGCTAGCAATGTCTTACTGGTAAAATGCCTTGGAAGGTACCCTAATAATAATTAGTTTAAAAAGGAATTAGTTGGGCAGAACAGAAATAAGTGAATAGACCCCACGCTCAATAAACTCTCTACAGTCAACTCTCGTTATAGCGGACACCCTGGGGACGGTCATTTAGTGTCCGTAATAGCGAGAGTCCGCAGTAACGGGGTGCGAACAAAATTTCCAAATTACAGTGTGTATAGAATGTCAGTAGTAAATAACAGTATTTTTGGTTTAAAATGTCTAGTTTATTCTAACATATAACTGAGGTTTATCGTGATGAATGTCAAGTCAAAATTAAGTAAAAATTGTATCTAGATTTAACTAACAACAATAGAATTTCAACAATAGAAAAAAATCAGTGTCAAATGTCTTTTCTTTCCCTCACTGTAAAGATACTTTAGACAAAAAGTACATAAACAGTTCTATTTTGAGGTAAAGTACCTTTCTAGCGTGCTTTGGTGTGATCTCTCGTTCACGGAATCCTTACTTACTTTATCTGCTAGCAGAAAAACAATCGTTTGTTAGTGAAAACTTTCCGCGCTGAATAAAGAAAAGCTCTATGTTCCGTATGCTTTCAAGAACTTCTCGATAGCTCTTTAGGCTGCTCGTTAGAAAACTTTCATTTTCTTCGTCAACACTATCACCGTTATCATCACTGTCACCTTAAACCTTGCCAGCCAACCACTCGAGGCTTTAAACTAGGCATAACCTAGTTTGTCTGCAACTTTCGTCGCAAGTTCTTGGATCAAAGGACCATCAACTGGAATTCGCCGCTCTGTATTTTTCTTGAACCATTCCAAACAGCGTCATTTAAGTTTGCGTATATTCTCATTGAGAAGTGCCACTTCAGAAATACAATATGCCACTAAAAAGCGTTGTGTTTATAGAAAAATACTTCCAAGGTGTCCGTTATAACGAGAGTAGAACAATAAAAATGTTTGTTGGGGACCGCATAAAGTGTCCGCAATGCCGTAATAGCGAGAGTCCGTAATAGCGAGAGCTTTTGCAATATAATTTCTAATAGGTTTCGCCGGGGATTTACAAAGTGTCCTTAATAGCGGGGTGTCCATAATAGCGAGGTGTCCGTAAGGCGAGAGTTGACTGTAGTTACAGCCCTGCCTGGCCTTGTGCCCATTTTCGATTCGGCAGGCGGAGTGAACGCCTTAGAAGGCGTCTTGTTATACTGAGAAAATGTACAAAATTTAAAAAAAATGTCCGAAGGAAAAGCGAGAAAAACAGTCCTAAACTCTGGTTGACTTTATTGTCGTGACAAAATATCGATTCGACATGATCGCTATTTGCGCATGCGTGTAAGTTATAATGCGTGGAAAACGCGTGTTGTTTAGTTGGCTTTTTTAGTAATTTTATTTTCGAGTTGTTTGGCACATATGTTATGAAACAGATATTTTTTACTTGTTTGAGACGAAAACACAAGATAATGTTCAAAATACGAAAAAAACAAAACACTATATGACTGATGACTGAAACTTATGACTGAAACTTATGACTTATGACTGAAACTTAAACTTATGATGACTGAAACTTAGTCGAAAGCTAGATTATTAAAACACTATAATCCATTGAATTGATCAATGGTTCATTATCTTCTTTTTTGTTGAAAATATATTGTAAATATGCGTAAAAAAGCACCAAAAGATTCAACTACGACTTGAACAATTCATCCAAACAACTTGTATCTCTTCTATTGAATTCAACAGGTAAAGTACTACATATTAAACAGGGTTGAATGGCAGGAACTATATATGTTTCGCCGACAATTTGAGAGTGCTTTTGAAGACAGCATAAAATAGCATTTTGAATTTTGATTGGCGACATTTTTTTAGTAACATTATAAACAACATTGCTTCAAAATAAATACTCAAAACATATTTAAATATATATCTAAAAAATAGGTACGAGTAGCGTACATGTGGGTAGCCTCAACGAAGTAAGCCAAGGCACTCCAAATTATAATTGTACATTGCTAAGCATTGTGACCATGTTAAACACGCTGCATGATCGCTATTTTGCAGGTTATGCTCAAACCTAGACTAACTGCAATGCTATGTTTGATGTATGCAAAAGGATTCTTTTTGAAATAGGTGCATGCTAGTCTACAATCAGTGACATAATTATTGGACCGATTGCTCAAAACATACAACTGACCCCCTTCCCCCCCTTTCAATGTTGATCATGTGGTGAGCAATTTCAGCAGTAAACGGCTATGGTCTTGTATGATGGCGCCAATAATTTTTATGGCCGATATAGCAACATTGAAACGGGGGGAAGGGGGGATTACATGTGAATTTTTACAAATGCTTAAAAAATATCTTATTGATCTAAGTGTCCCAAATTTCAATGTCACTGATTGTCTGAGTTTTTTTATCAATGGTTTCTACGACTTAGGATTTGGTAGTATCAGTTTACTTGGCAATTAAGCCTTCTAAGTTGTTATGGTGCTTCCTAAAATATCATTCCATTATATATAGAGCTAGTCTTTATATATTTGTATGCTAAAAGTACTTTTGCTGAAAGTTTTTAAGATCTTTATATAATGTATATGTGGTAGCTTGAAGCGCGCGCGCGCTATATTATTGTAATTTTATTGATGATGGCTGTTAGATGGAAGGTTTTCTCCCTGAATTACGCCATAACTTCAGAAAAGCAGGGACAAGATCTATTGCCTTGCCCAAAATGTTTTGCAACATTAGTGCTAGAGTTGTAATATAAAGTGAGCATACTATCAGACATGCAAAAATATGCCAACAGCGTCCTAATTACACTTTTGCCGTGTTTACCGTGGCGTTTGTTCAATTCGTCACCTTTTTGCGCTTGATACAAACACGATTATAGCAAATATTTTACATCTACTTGAGTGAAAGGGTTTTTCCATTAAAGAATAATGAAATATATCAACTTTACAAGTGCACATTTAAAATGCCCACGGTAAACATTCAAAAGCGATAGTTGCTGAATAATTAAGAATGCTTGATCATTATACTTTCAAATATGCGTCTTTGAATGTTTACCGTGCTATTTTGCTGTTCCTGGTAAATAATGTCTTTTTATTATTATATATGTAATGCACATCTTTCCGTTATAACAAAGCATGTGAATTGAAACGTTATTGCCAAGTATGACAGTGAGACTGGTTGGATTTTGTTGCCTGTGTTTAACGTCTGGTCGACGATAGATGTTGTTTACCGTGTGTTAGCGCGTAAGGTCTTAAGTCCAATCAACAAATACGGCAAAAACGAGATAAGAGGTTATTGTAATGATTTATTTCTTAATTTTTAGGCTAAAACTTGCATATTATGTACATCATCAATCAAAGCAGTGTTTGTAACATATTTTGTTTACTATTACATGTATAGTTCGCCCTGTCAAAGTTAATGTCATTAGTTGCATATTATGTAAATCATTAATCAAAGCAGAGTTTGTAACATATTTTGTTTACAATTGAAACTAAAGTATCATAAGAATGTAATTAACACTAGTATTTTGTCGTATTTTAGCGCAATTTGCCGGTATGAGTAATCAAATTCGTGCCTCAGTAAAAGCAATAAATCTCGCTGATCTGGCGTTAAATCATGAATCCGGGCCATCTTTGTCAATCAAAATAAACTTTTGTCACGCAACATAATTAAGTTTAAAATTATGTACACCTAATAATAGCTCAGTTACCACAGAAGACGTGCTGAAAATTTCATGAAGATATCTTGTTTAGTTTTTAAGTTTTATACGTTTAAAGTTTACTGAAACGCAGTAAATTATACTCAGACAATCAGTGACATAATTATTGGACCGATTGCTCAAAACATACAACTGACCCCCTTCCCCCCCTTTTAATGTTGCTCATGTGGTGAGCAATTTCAGCAGTAAACGGCTATGGTCTTGTATGATGGCGCCAATAATTTTTATGGCCGATATAGCAACACTGAAACGGGGGGAAGGGGGGATTACATGTGAATTTTTACAAATGCTTAAAAAATATCTTATTGATCTAAGTGTCCCAAATTTCAATGTCACTGATTGTAGATTCGGTACAAAAAACCTCCACATAAGGTATAAGGGATTAAAGTTTTTGTAGTTAAGCTAGGCCACAATGCATTAATGCACTCTCCCGACAAAAGGTGCGCCAGTAAATATATACGTTGGACACAGCAAACGAACAGTTACACAAGTATATTTAAATACACCAATTAGATCATACGAAGTACACTGTGTAGAGAACGTATCTACAACATCGTAGCTAATATCAATTTTACGAGTGTGATTTACACATATACACTATTTTTTACAAGAGAGAGAATATAGAGAAATGAAACAAAATGGAAGAAGTAAACACAAAGACATAAATGACATGTTGGACAATACAATATTAACAATTTAACACACAAGAAAGGAGCAAGGTTCCAGGATGGCGGCACACATGAACGGATTTGAAGGATAGAAGGATAAATTAATCAGCTACTATAGTTTGATATAAGTAAACTATTTGTCACGTATGTTGTTCAATAAAAGCTTTCGTAATTTTGTCATCCTTTCGTATGTGGAATAACTTGGCTTTACGAAACATACATCCAGTATGAACGCACGGCTTGTTTGGGTGGCTCATTCTTGAATTGTTTAGCACGAAGTTGCTTCGTCTTTGACAAGTATCGGTAAGCATAATGTAGATAGCTTTCCAAACGATACGATAAATCTGGTATGAATGAATTTGTTTGATTGACAATATCTGTATCATCATCAATTGGTTAGATACAATGGTACAAGATCATTAATCCCAAAGTGATGGAAGGTTGTTTGCAAAGTTTATTGACAATTATCACATTTGTCCGTCTCAGAATCAGTTATTATTGAATCCCATCATTCGCAATGTAAAGAAGCATAATTGTACGTAGAGAGATAAGTTTGGTGACTGTAGCTGGCCTATTAAAAGCAACAATAGGTTATTAAATACAAATGAATGCACGACTATGATTAGGTATGTGCTTATTGAATACGAATACAATTTATTAGCATTAAAGGCATTATTATATTTACCTCAAAATCTTTGATGTAAATATCAGTGGAGGGCCGGATATATAGATTATTCCAGTGTTACGATTATTTCATCAAATTGGTATGGCACTGATCCAATTGTTTTGAAGCAACAAGCATAATTGCACGTAAAAAGATACGTTTTGTGACTGTAGTTGACCTATAAAAGCAAGAACAGGTTAATACACACAAATGAAGGCACAATTAGGATTAGATCTACCTGTGTATTGAGTACGAATATCTTATTAGTATCAAATGTACTATTATATTTACCTCAAAATCTTTAATGTAAATATCAGTACAGGGCCGGATATATCGATAACTCCATTGATACATTCCTTTCATCGATTTACTATTGCATTCATCCAATTGTTTTCAAGCAACAGGTATAATTGTACGTAGATAGATAAGTTTTGTGACTGTAGCTGACCTATAAAAGCAGCAACTGGTTACTAAATACAAATGAACGCACGACTAGGATTACATACGAGGGTATTGAATACGAATATCGTATTAGCATTAAAGGCATTGCTATATTTACCTCGAAATCTTTGATGTTTCAGGCTAGCTTGGACGTGATGTGATTAATTTTGAAATACGCCGCCGAAACCTGAAAGAAAAAAAGTGAATAAAACTGAAAGAGACAAGAGAAATATCATTGTATATTCAAAGATGCTTACCTTTTACATTAATCAGAGGCAGGCCAATAAATATTGGCCTGATTATCTAACCATGTCCATGCTATGGCTACGTCTATACCATTTCAATAAATTATGGCTCTCTTTTAAACATGTTATTCATATGCTTGCTATCATTACTTCCTTACCTTAACGGAAGCCCAAATTGCTTTGTGATCACTAAAGTAAGTTTCAAGAGTACCTGCCTGGACATCCTCTTCAATCAAATTCGTATATAGATGATCAATCAAAGTTCCATTATCTGTTGTACAGCTAGATATACGTTGCTCAAGACCATTTTCATTAATCATAACGTTGTACAATGATCTTCGTTCTACCTCATCAAGCCAATTAACATTGAAATCTCCCATAAATATGACCTGGGAAGAGGGATTTTCCTCCAATGTAGTACGAATGGCAGATAAAAGAGAGGATAATACAACCCTTGGAGATCTGTATATTCCAATTATAATCAAGTCTGGGTGTTCGACTGTTCTTGCGATAGTCACCTCGATCCCATGACAGTTTCTCGCACAAGGGTATCCATTCAACATTCGAAGCCTGGAATAAACAGCTGTTCCATGATATGGACAACTGACATTTGAAGTTTCATCATTTCTAAATAACTCGTAGCCTTCAATTGCATACATTTCATCAGGGCCATTTCGACTAAACCTTGTTTCTGTGAAAATTGTAATGTCAGCTGATAAATAATTGATATCTTTTCGAACATCCTCAATATGCTTATGCAAAGATCTTGCATTCAGATAACATATTTTCAAATCAGTGTTCGCCAACATGTACAAGGGAGTAAAACAAAGATCTAATTTATACTCATTTCTCAGCAACTGCATCTCTTGTACAACTTTCGGATCAACGCTAATTTTACTCTCACAAAGATCAGTAATATACAATCCTTCAATAGTTGTTACTCGGCTTAGAGCAACATAATGTATATGAGGGATGGTCCTTGTGACCTGTGAACAGTTTTAGCCGAAGCTGGTCTCAGAGGAAACTGTTTCCTTACAACTTGAGCTGACTTTGTTTTACCTACAGCAAACTGAGTTGTAACGGGTTTAATAGGAGTCCAAGTATTTGGTATACTTCCTGTGTAAAGGTTTCTATTTTCATGTCGAGTTTTCTTTCCAACGTCATCGTAGTCAAACTGAACCCAGACGAGTCCAGAAGGTTTATTGTCATTAGTCAAGTGAATGTGTTTAATAACATTACTTGCTCCGTTAGTCATACCATCATCGGTCCGTATGTTTATCGCAATTTCTGTCCGTTGCCCAACGGCTATATTTAATTTATGAGCCAACTGTTTAGAATTCTTCAAAGGAACATACGGTATTTGTCTCATTATCTTCTCTTTAAGTTCAGCTGAGCATGCACCAATGACGCTGTCTTAGGCCTTTATTGTGTACTTATCAACACTATCGAATGACTGGTAAACTTTATCGTTATATTCATCAACTAGCGCATTTTGGAGCAAGAATATTATAGGAATTTAAACACTGAACATCGGTAAACACGTAGCCATCCATTACAGGCTTCAGTTGAAACAAATCACCAAGTGTGATTATACTTACACCACCAAAGTCTTCCTTGGTACCTTTCAAATCTTTCAAACGATTATTTAATTGGACAGTGAACATACTGTTTCCAACCATGGACATCTCATCCAATAATATTAACTTCAGTGCTCCAAGTTCACATCTCATTGTGTTTAATCGCCCAGAATCTAATGGCTTGTAATTTTTTAGGGACTGACTTGCCGGTATACCAAAAGCACTGTGAATCGTGTTACCTTTTATTAAGTACGCAGCTTTCCCTGTTGGAGCAAGCAACGATATTTGAACACGACGGAAGTCCTGGCCAGCTCGTGAATTATAGTACTTCAAAGCAGCCTGGTAGATTGACTTAATCAGGTGAGACTTTCCTACACCACCACCTCCGCTGAGAAATGCGTAAAATGGTTTCTCAGAAGTTTTTATCAATTGTAGAGCGTGATAGAAAAACTCTCTTTGCTTTTTGTTGAGCATCTGAACTAAACCTCGATATTCATCATCTGGCATTTCATTTAAAATAAGAGGTTCATTATTCTGCTGAGTTGAAGGTATACCCAAGCTATCTGAAAGGTGATCAAATGTTTCATTTAAATCTGGATGTGTATCAGTGCATCCCTCATCTTGATCTTGCCGCTCAAGATCTTGTGTGACAGGCGCTATAGTGTCATATGCATCATCATCATCACATTCTTGCAGGTGATTTCCGACCTCATTTAAGTCCTCGCAGCATATTGCATATTGCTGCATTTGTTCGCCTATTTCGTCACGTCGAGCTAAGTAGTGCTCTTCGAACGTGGAGTAGTTTTTTAGTAAATCAGTTTCTTCATTTCGCCAAGAAGTAAAAAGCATTAACAACTCACGATAATGTTTTTCAGGTTGAGCTTCTTTATTAAACCAGACACTACGGATTATTCTCGCGTGAGTCCTTTTCTTCAGTTCTTTATTTCCAGTAGAAACACCTGGATTATCATTAAGCAACTCATCATCATTCTGTTCCTCTTCGTTCTCTAAGAGCAGATTATCGACATCACACTTTTTGTTTGTTTTTCTGTAACCCTTTTTACCACAAGAATCATACCAAGCAGCCCAATCAGCTAATGTTATATTTTGCATACATTCAGGACGTTCAATGTATCTTTTTAAAAGACCGCCGGACTGAATTTCTTCGCTATCATCTGATAGATTTTCAATTTCACTTAAAGGTTTTAACAACTCTACTCGTTCTGCAGGTGGAAATGTATTAATGAAGATAACACTGCGTGATGCCTTTCTCATAGGCAGTTGAAGAACCACATAGACTGCTTCTTGTGCACTGATTTCTACCGAATTCAAAAACTTGTTACCAATATCGCGAACTTGCTGTTTAATGTTCGTGTTTCCCTCTTTCGCTTCCTCAACAGCTTTACGCAGTAATTCACTCATTCCCTTCTGAGCTTTAGAAATATACGAAACGATGTACATTGCACATGCGTACACATCTAGAACGTACTGAATGTCCATATTAGCCCTCCATGCTCGAAGACAGGTGGGATTGTAATTATTAATTCGTAATTCATTTGGACTTCTTTTCAAAAAGATGGTTGGAGAGTTCAAAGATGACCGTATTGCAAGGATGTACTGACGTTCTGAAACGTCTAATTCTTGTAACAGTTCATCAAACGTGATGTCTTTACCTTCTTTAAAATCATTTAATTTATTCTTCATGCTCTTCCACAATTCTTTGCTAGATTTAGCATCAGCTGGAGAGGTATCACTATCAAGGGGGTAAAGAATCTGAGTACACCTTATAGGTGGTTGTGGATAGTTGTGGATAGTTAATCTACAAATATTTTTTGATTTTTTCCTGCAAGTATGAGAATGCCGGTGTGTCTGTCTGTTAACAAGATCTTGTAACTCAGGGTCGCTTTCTGCTTTACGACATGTAATTATACACGATCAATGTATGCAACAACATCTTCATCTTTATCAACACCAAACACTGGTGCATTGTCAAGCCAGATCAACATATGAATGTGAGGTGATCCTCGCTGCTGGTACTCGACTCTATAAAACCAATCTTTGATTTTTCCTAAGGGAGCCAGTTCGCTCATTAAGACATCTTTCAAGAAAGTATCGAATTGAAAATCAAAATGTCTAGCACAAGTTACTGGATCACTTTGAATCAGTCGACATTTCTCCTCCCAAGTAAGATTATTCAGTTCTTCATCACTATAGTCTTTGTGATCAATCAACTTACCAAGAATTCTCAATAGGTGATTCCACTTTGTTTCTGCAGAAGAAAAACTGCAAAATAATGAAGCTGGTCCTAATTGTCGAATCATTGCAAACAAGTCCTTTTTGGCTTTTTCAAAGTAAGGAGGTGAACCTCTTAATGTCTTCAAGAATCTGAAACCATCATCATGGTTAATTAAACTTTGTAAACCTTCAGTTGTTTTTAAAACTCCAGCTGTTAGTGTTCTGTTTCCCATTTTGTTTTTTCGCAGTGCAATTTGTGATTGTCCTACCAAAAACTTCATTTGAAGTTTCTTAGCTTTGAAGAATATATTTTCAACACACATAGCTGCTCGACGATCAGATCTTCTTAACTCTGATTTACATATTTCACTATAATGAACATTTCTCAACCTTTCTTTGTCATCAGGTCTTTTTTGTCCAAGAAATATTCCTGGATAAGCCATTTCTTCAGAGAACTGATCCCTAAATACACTCAATGGTTTGTTACCCTCACCAGGTGCAAAATTATATATTTCCTGTTTTTCATTATCACTTACAAAATCTGAGGTAGTCAACATACTATCTGTTGTCCCTGCTGGTATTTCAGCTTCATCTTCACTCCATTGATCATCTGGAATGTTTGATGTTGATTCATCATCTGCATCATCTTGTGTTTCAACAGTGCCACAAGTCTCATCTGCTGATACTGGAAAACTTCTCAACCAATTCTGGTCAATGGTGATACCCTCACCTTCATACAAAGAGCTTGTATTGACCAACCATGCAGCTGCTTGCATTACTTTGTGAGGTCGTATATTCAGTGAAAGTGCAGAACTTTTGTACTGTAATCTTCACTTAAGTTGAACTTTAATTGTACCAGTCTCATTAGGCAATGTAGGTAGCATATTTACTGTGCTGTTTACATCTGCTGGAACATTAACAACATTACCAGTAATCTTGAGTTGACCACCCCTTGGTGCCTGAAAAATCTTTTGAAATGCTAACCGAGGAGCAATAAGTCGACATTCTAGTTCATTAAGATCAAAGAAAGAAGGTTTTTCTGGAAATTGCATGCCGTTAGCTATTGCACAAGGAGGAATTCTTCCTTTCTTTAAGTGATTGTTGCAGGTTTGACAAATCCACTCAATATCATCAACACTTTTTATACTTTGGAGATACTTGGTTATGTCAGGATTGATCAGTCTTAGTCGGTCTGCTGGCGAGACAGAATGTTTATACCATAATTCGTCACAGCAAGTGCAAATATACATTGGTCCAGCAGATATAGAGTTATGAAACTTTCTAACAAGGGCTAATTCATCAATATTTTCATTTGGAAAGTGATTACTTACAGGATTGGAAGTTCCTTCTCCAATTGGACGTGAGCTGTAATTATCTTTTTTCTCACCCTGTGCTCTTTTTCTAGAAGCTCTCTTTCTTTCACGTTCTTTTGCAAGTCTAGCTTCCCTTTGTTCAGTGGGCTCATTTTGTCTTTTTGAGGTATTATATTCCCTCATTTTGGCAAGTCTAGCTTTTCTTTGCTCAGTTGTCTCATTTTGTCTTTTTGAATAATCATATTCCCTCATTTTTGCAATTCTAGCTTTACTTTGCGCAGTGGTCTCATTTTGTCTTTTTGAATCATTATATTTCCTCATTTTTTCAAGTCTAAGTTTCCTTTTCTCTCTTGACTCATTCTGTCTGCTTCTTTTTTTCGTATTTCTATACTCATTAGTTCTAGCACTACTTTCACTTTGCTTGGTTGAAATATTTGATATAATTATCTTTCCTGTTGATGATTGGTCAAAATTTGGGACACTCAATGTTTTGCTGTTTACATCATGCTGTTCAGCTACCTCAGTTGAACCTACCACACCTACACTTGTAGATAATTCTGTCTGCATATCATTATTACTGATACACTTTACACCCTTCAACTCAAATGGCATCACAACATTTGATCTTGATGTTAATTGAAAATACTCTCCAAGGTTTTCTATTCCCTCTACTGATATTAAAACACAATAACCCAATGCAGATGGTCTTCCAAAAACATCCCGTGAATGTGAATCAAACACTTTAAAGACACCAGGAAAAGGCATCATAATTGCTACAGTATTCATACCAATTGTAAGTAAACAACTGTTATAGTGCAAACAAACAAATACTTCATTTAAAGCATGCTTAAGCGTCACGTGCGGAAGACTATTTTCAGCCATATGTAGTGCTCCTGAAAAGGAATTACTATATTGCAAATTATAAACATGGTTGTCTACATCTACAAACCCTGGGACATCAGTTAATAATAAATAACTCTTATTTATACTTTGGCTGATAATACCATACAAACTGTCACCACATATTAAAATTGAGTTTAGCATCAATCTATCCCAAATATTGACTGATTTAATTTCTTTGTATACAATTGCACACAATGACATAGCTACACATTGTTTACCAGCATTCACACCAAACATTAACTCATTACCTTGATTAAAATCAGCATGGACAGTATACGCTGGATCAACTATATCATTTACAGTTCTAGGACCTGGATTTTCCTCAACATCATTTGAAAGTCTAAGTAATAATGGCACATAAACAGCATGATAATACATCTTTTGTACATACCACTGACACACTTCTTTGTTCCTTTTTGCCTTCTTTAATTGGCTTTTGAGATATGGAAAATAAAATACATTGAGGTAAAACATTAATAGTATTTGATTCCAAAGTTTACCTTTCAGACAATGTAGTCTATTACGACAATTTGTAAAATTGTGGTGTGATCCAATTCTTGAGCGATATACTTCTATGCTAACACCCATACCTGTATTTATTCAGAATTTAGTATAAATTTAGCCTGTCTGATTTCAGACTAACTTTCAGTAGTAGAATTGTCAGTAATTTCGTTAGTTATGTATTTCCTGCAAGTAGGCAGGCAGTTGTTTCGATTCCAGCACCGCTGGGTTGTTTGTTTGAATACCTGCACAATGGCTAGGTTAATACTTTGATATACCCGCACAATGGCTGGGTCAATTTGATTACCTGCACAATGGCAAGGTTCAATTTTAATACGTGGCCTTTCACGTTAATGAGTGTCTGATCTAAGACCAGCGCGAGCAACAATGGCTCCTTTCTATTTGATTTTTTTTGAATACGTGAACACAACACGTATAACGCGCGACAAGATGTCAGTGCAGGCAAGTTTGCCTCGTGTAATATATTTGTACGCTCTTTACTTATCTTACTGCGATCAAAATATTCGACCACAGTAGATAATGAGCGATTGAAATTCAAGAAAGTATTTCAAAAATAAAATATCACTTACCTTAAGTTTAATATGAAAACAAAAATCGTAAAACCACAGCGTAGAGCTCAAGAATTGGAGAAAATACGAACGATCTGTCGCACCTCGTTGCAAACACGAAATCCAGCAGCAATTCCGTGTGTGTTGCGACATTTTCCGAAAATCATAACGATCGAGTAATCGACGCTTCTTCGCTATGCCGACAATCGGCCGAAGATGTGGACATACATAGATACCATACGGACACTTTCCAGCTATAACATAGTGGTTAGCTGCGCATGCGCGGCTACCCACAAAAACTGGTTAAAAACATACGTACTGTTTAACTATTCAAAAAGTCAAGAAAATAATGAAGAATGATCATGTTTTGGTACATAAAAGCACTCAAAAACAAGTTCTGTGGCTCTTGTTTTAAAAATTTTGCCGAACTACGAAAATTCCACGCGAAAGTCGCGAGGATGACGTCTAATCTCACCACACTGATCTATATAAATCATTCGTAAACTGTATCAAACTGTAGGGAGCAACCTTAACTACAAGAAAATCTGACATGTTATGCATTTTCCCTATTTTTATTTTGAGGGCTATGTCACTGCAGTGACAATACGTACGTTTCAATTTTAAAACCTTAGTGGGCCAATAGTGGCTTTTATTTGCTTAGATGCTTAGTTATGATGTACTTTGGTATAATAAAAACAACCCTTCAAATAAAAATGCGGAAAATACATAAGTCTGTCAGATTTTCTTGTAGTTAAAGCTAAAAAACAAAGCATTACGCAAATATACACGAAAATATAATAATATGAATTGTTTACTTGTCTTGCTGTGGAAACAAGCAAACGTATTCGTGAAAATATTCTTTCCCCCCGGTATGGTCACCCACGAGAAATTTTCGTGACAATTGCGCGTGACTTTCAAATTATTTCGAAGCTTGAAGACACTCGATTTTATGTGGGTGGATTTTTATATTGAAATTTAATAGAAGTTTACAAAATCAACTTTAAAAATTCAATAGTATAAAGTACTGTTGGATTACATAATATAAATACACAGGAAGACGAAGAAGTCACATTTATCGAAGAACACAAAAGCGGCAAGACTTCGTAATGGCGGCAATTTTGGCTAATTGTCGATGATACCAAATCGAAGATAAAGTAGACGACACAGTCTCAGAGCAACTCAAAAACGGGCTGAGTTATTCTTTAGTCATCTGTGATTATGGAAAAGTACAAGAATTGTATGAGACTTCGGCTACTCGGCGATAAAAAAGCAAACAAGACAGAAAATATGGCTGAAATCGAGTTTTTGCGAGGGGGGGGAAGTGAAATACAATGCCTTGTATATCAACAAGATAATGCCAATCCTTTTGAAATCTGCAATAATTGGATTCAATTGAACATGGTTTGGCATGTTATAATAATTTTTTGTAGGAAATATGTAAATTTAATTTCTGCCAGCGATTTTATGCATAATTAGCTGTTGACCAGGCACGTTGAATGGTGATTTTCATGGAATATATTATAGTTAGGCAATGTTTTGCTTCTAATAACCACCCCTATAAACAACCCTTCTAAACACCATAAGCACTTCAGAAAGGCTTTTGCTTGCATTGGTCTGAGGCTAGAGCTATGTCCACACTGCCGTTTTAGGGCGGGGTCATTTTGAGGACTTTCGTCCCGGAATCAGGTTTTGGCACATACGCCATGTTGACCAACATGCTCATTTTACCCTAAAACAGTTGAGATTATCTCTGGTAAATGAAACGCATACAAAACCCTATACAGGACCTAGACTAACGGTGCGTATTAGAAAACACTGAAATTTTAAAATAAAAATAGAATTTTGTAAAAGAAAAAATAACCCCGTCGACTAACGCTTCGAACACCTGTTTGTTGCTATCTCAGCCCCTTGTGTGCTCAGGACCACGCAAAATCGGGATTGTGACGTATTTGACATTTAAAGTAAAACCATAAGCTCGATAACTCAAATCCTATGAAAGTTATCCTTGATAACTCCAATGCTACAATGCCTGATTTGCATAAGTATCAGTAATACTTACGATTTACAATTAACTCGATTGATGTTTTATTCGTTGCCTCCTTTACCCCACTTTTAGCTTCGCATCTGTAGGTCCCATTATCATCTTTAGTAACATTACTGAGAGACAACGTTGCATTCTCTATCCCTGTGTCACAAACCTGTGACTTATTTTTATACCAGGTAACGTTTGCAGGGGGGTAACCACGTGTTCCGTTGCATTGGCACGCAAAGTAACCACCTTCAGTCACGTTGGTGACTTTGGAACAATTGACTGAAATTATTGGTTTTACTGAAATGTAATAAAATGATTCAAATGTTATGCTCGTAGAAACTAATTTTGTAAGAGAAGTAGGCAAAACAAATCCGAACGCTAGATCCAAATCCGAACGATTCGTTTAACTTTTAATGCGCATCGGATGTATTATTTGTCGTCGGAAAAAATCGGGCTTAAAACAACAACAGCAACAACAACTACTGCTGCTACTACTACTGGTACTACAACTACGAATCACAGAATCAAAATCCATGCCATTTCCATACTATGAATTTCCATACTTTTTCATGTTTCATGGTACAGCTGCATCACTACAGCGCAACCCCAGGGCGCACTCACTATTTGCTTTTAGAAATATCTCGAACTAACACCGCCAATTATATTTTACTACCATAAACGGCACAAGTAGCAATTCGGTGTTTTGGCCCTAAAAAAGGCGTTCGAATAGGCCTTTCCCACTGAGCTTTACTAATGTATCTGGAGGACGGCTCGGCACGAAAAAGTGTCGCAAAAAAGATGGCGGATTTTGGCCTTTGCTGACGCCATATGGTTCCTCAGCCTACAGGTATTTACCACTGACCAACCGCGATCCTGAGCTTTTAAAAAACCTTCGCCCCCCCCCCCTGGTTTTTGCGAAAACGTTTTATGGCTTGGTTGTTTTCAGGGAAAAATCGAAGATAAAATAGGCTTTTTTCGCTCGTGAACGCAAGTATTTGTAAAAATAATGTGGAAATGTTTCTTCTAGCAGGTAAGAATCTCGAAACTTTCAATTTTATATCGTTTTACTGGGTAAGTTTGCATTTTGATTCCCAAAGTTTACAGAAATGCGTAAAAAAATTTCGTGAAACGCTGATGCAAAGTCTGTTTATTTATTAGGTA
Organism: Muricea muricata; assembly: GCA_963855995.1. NCBI lineage: Eukaryota > Metazoa > Cnidaria > Anthozoa > Malacalcyonacea > Plexauridae > Muricea > Muricea muricata. The sequence goes on from OY979717.1 coordinate 25,104,982, forward strand.
CATCCGTATAAACAGTTCTGTCTTCAGCATCAGGCACTGACTTTTACTTTAATAGAACGGTTTTTTATGGACAACAAGTTTTCCTTGATGAATGCTTATAGTCATGTATCCATGATTTAATGTTTGCCTATTTGCAGTTTGATACTGAAGTTAATTATGTCACTTGACAGTGTGGAACAATCTCTCTGTGCCTGATAAAAACATCTATGCCTCTGTGACCTCTGTTGGCACAGTAATTGTACATTGAAGTGTAGATAAACAGACAATTAATTCAGCTTGTTTTTGAAATGCAATGTAGTGTCAGTGGTGCATAAGATAACATTTTGGGTCATGTCTATAGACCAATTGCGAAACTTAGTAACCGCGCCTTCGCGTGGCATGAAAATGAGGCTTATTATGCAAAAGCTCTATTTTACTTGTTTACTTTGTTTACGAGTGTCGAAGTAAATATTGGACCTACCGTTCGTATCTGTCGGAACCTGTTACTAATTACTTACTTTGAGAATAATTACTTTTTGGTTCTATATATCAGAGAGAGTTTGTCTGATATAGACAGAAATGACTTGGTGCCAGACCGCCTGGAAATGCTATGTGCTGAAATCAATCGCCCCTTTAGTAAATCACTTTTTGTCTGCACATGGTATAGGCCTCCAAATTCAGATATGAACTTATTTAATGAATGTGATGTATTTCTTCAAAAGTGCGACTCTGAAAATAAAGAGCTAATTGTAGTAGGTGATATTAATTGTGACGTCATGAAGTTACCACCAGATGCCCACACACAACAATTCAACTTTCTGTCTTCCCTTTACCAATTGGACCAATTAATTAACAAACCCACAAGGGTGACCAAAAAGTCGTCAACCTTGATTGATTTAGTCCTAACTACCATGAAAGAAAACATATCAGCATCCGATGTTATACATGTGGGGATGTCTGATCACAGTTTGCACCCTCGCTGACTTTATTTTTAATTTATCGCTTGCTACTGGTATATACATAGATGAGTGGAAGCAAGCACGTGTAACGCCAATATTTAAATCTGGGGATACACACGTGAAAATCTCACAACTTGTAGCAAGTCTGCAGACAAGCCGTCAACAAGATGTGTTCGCACTGCTTGTACCAAGTTTGTCAACAAGTTGTTCCATACTTGTTGACAACTTGTAACAAGCTCGACGAAAATATCAGACTTGTTACAAGGTTGTTCTAACAACTCTGATACAATCCTGTTGTAGCAAGTTTGTTACAAGATTGACAACACAAGGCTGTAACAATATTGTTATATCATGCTGTATCAGTCTTGTTGGAACAATCTTGTAACAGGTCTGACAGTCCCATCAAGCTTGTTACAATTTGTCAACAGCTTGTTCCCAACTTGTTCCAACAAATTCGGAACAAGCAGTGCGAATACATCTTGTGAACAACTTGTGAACAGACTTGTTACAACTTGTTTGCAGGTCTGTAGCAAATTGTGCGTTTATACGTGTGTAGGAGACAATGTGAGAATTATCGGCCAATTTCTATTTTACAAGTGGTGAGTAAATAATTTGAAAGGGAACTCTTCCGTCAGCTGTATAGTTATCTGACTGAAAACTCCCTATTGTCAAAGTTCCAATCTAGCTTTCGTCCAAAGCACTCGACTGCAACTGCCCTCATCCAAATGTGTGATGAGTGGTTAGAAAATATGGATAATGGTAAATTAAACGGAGTCGTGTTCTTAGATATTAAAAAGGCATTCGACTCTATAAACAATTATATTTTGTTAAATAAAATGAATGAACAATTTGGAATTTTTGGTATGGAATTAAAATGGTTTGAATCATATCTAATGAATAGGGAACAGCAATGCAGTATTAACGGAGAATTATCTAGCAATAAAGTTATTTCATATGGAGTGCCTCAGGGGTCTATATTGGGGCCACTCTTATTTTTATTATATATAAACGACCTGCCTGATTGCTTAAAATCAACAATCCCAGGCATGTACGTAGATGATACGGAAATTTCGTCCTCTTCAAATGATGCAAATGAGCTTGTTGTAAAATTAAATTCAGATCTTGCTCATTTTTGTAACTGGCTTAAAGAAAATAGACTGCAGATGCATTCCTCTAAATGCAAAATGATGTTTATTGGCTCCTCATATAATCTTAATAATATCATTTGTGAGGAACCCGTTGTAGCAAATGGAAAACCGATTTCTCGAACTAATACACAAGTTTGTCTGGGAGTAAAACTAGACGAAAACCTTAGTTGGGCTAGTCACATCAACATGATATGCAAAAAGGCGAGTTCCGGTATTGGTGCTATTAAACGTATCAAGCCCTTTGCTCCAGTGCATACTTTAGAATCTATTTACAAAAGTCTTGCTCAGTCCTACTTTGATTATTGTTCCCCTTTATGGGACACGTGCGGAAAACTTCTAAAAGATAAGCTACAGAGATTTCAGACTCGTGCAGCAAGAGTTATATTGGGTGCCAACCATGATACTCATTCGGTCGATCTTCTCAACATGCTTTCTTGGGATACACTTGAAAATCGACGGTCTAGTGCCAAGTCAGTATTAATGTATAAAATATGAAAACCAGCTTTAAGTTGATGGGGTTAGCGTGTTATTTCGACTTTAAATAAAGTATTACCTACCTACCTACCTACCTACCTACCTGCCTGCCTGCCTGCCTGCCTGCCTACCTACCTACCTACCTGTTTTGTTCGCGCGTGTTTCGCACGTGAGAAACTTTCGGAACGTTTCGGAATATACCATTCTTTGCTTTTTAAGTGCTTCTAACCATCTGTGATTGTGTTTTATGTGAATATTATTGTAAAAAGGCGTAACGCGTTAATAAACATGATTCAAAATTGTTGTTGAGATTTATTCAGGAGGCAGTTCTCAACACGTGGCACCTCTACAACGGGATTTATGTGATTTGCGCTCGCACAAGAGCAAGAACCTGATTAAAAAGTGGCGATTATCTTAGCTATTTCTTGTTAACTCTCAGGAATTTGGAAGCAAATGTGAAGGAACTAACAGCAAAATTACGGGCACTAGACTTTGCTGCAAAAAGAAGTGATGAAGTGATGAAAACGAACAGCAGCGAAGCGATATCAAGATACGAACAATCGATAGTAACAAAGATCAATGCTTGTCATATAGTAAAGGACAGTATCGATGAACAAAAAATTATACAAGAGTCTGAACAGCAAGTAAAAGAGTGGGTGAATGCTATCGAGCAAAAGCTAAAAGAGGCTAATAAAAAGGTTTCAGAACTACGAGAAATTAAAGACGAGATTGTGCGAAAAACACAAGCGGATTAGAAAACCGAATTCGTCAAAAAGGAGCTCATGGTTCAGCAAGAAAAACACGAACAAAAATTACGTCAGGAGTGCGAGCTATTTGAGCAACAGCTGAAGCTCAAAAAGGCATTGGAAGCAAGTCGTCAGAGTCAAGCAAAGACTATTTCAACAAAGTTACCCAAGCTTTCTATAACGAAATTTGATGGCAAATACGAAAATTGGTTGCCCTTTGGAATAAATTCATGGCGGAAATTGACAGTGCTGATATTTCTCCGGTAACAAAGTTCGCATATTTGAAGGAACTCGAAATAAAACAAATTCCGAAAATAGACATCTTGTATTCCTGATATTCAAGAAAGAACAAGAAAACGACGGAGTCGGTGATATTTCGTCTTTATTCCAAAGACATTGTCAAACCAATAGATCAGATTACTACAAACAGGCTGTGCTATATATCTACAAAGTTGGCAAGCTGTAGTTGGCCAATCAGGTGAAGAACATTGATGCTAGGAATGCGTGGGTAGACGTAGCGTTACAAAAATAAAGATAATTGTTGCTGGCTTTGAGTCCACAATTTAACTCTGGCAATTTACGTTTTATGAGTAGCGCTTCTAGTATAAGCAACTGATTAGGATTGTTATACTTACATGAATACAAGATTTTAGAATGCATTTTGTCGGAAAACTCTTCAGAGCTGTCAAGATCCGGAAATGTATTTAAGTTAACGTAGAGGTAGAGAGTGTCAGGACAGTTGATTAAGTGTTGTGTGATTGCGCTAGTTTTGTAAGAGTTGATGTTAGCATGTTCAGAAAGTCTAGTTTCCAAAAAGCGTTCAGTTTTGCCTATATAAGAATGACCGCATCCAGCTAGGGCACGAAAATTCATAAACAACATTGGCCTTATTAGAATCCAGAATTTTATCTTTGTTAGGTAGAAAGAAAGGTGTTTTTTTTGTTTGGTAAACGCTCTTTGGAAACGAGACTTTCTGAACATGCTAACATCAACTCTTACAAAACTAGCGCAATCACACAACACTTACTCAACTGTCCTGACGCTCTCTACCTAGCCAACTTAAATACATTTCCAGATCTTGACAGCTCTGAAGAGTTTTCCGACAAAATGCATTGTCCTACTTCCTTGGTCTACACCAATTCTAAAATCTTGTATTCATGTAAATATAACAATCCTAATCAGTTGCTTATACTAGAAGCGCTACTCATAAAACGTAAATTGCCAGAGTTAAATTGTGGACTCAAAGCCAGCAAACAATTATCTTTATTTTTGTAACGCTACATCTACCCACGCATTCCTAGCATCAATGTTCTTCACCTGATTGGCTAACTACAGCTTGCCAACTTTGTAGATATATAGCACAGCCTGTTTGTAATCTAATCTATTGGTTTGACAATGTCTTTGGAATAAAGACGAAATATCACCGACTAGGTCGTTTTCTTGTTCTTTCTTGAATATCAGGAATACAAGATGTCTATTTTCGGAATTTGTTTTATTTTGTATTTCCTTAAGTTGTCTGCTTGTCGTGGTTTGAAGGAACTCGTAGAATCAAAAATTCGAGCAGGAATTGACGGACTACCCCTAACAACCGAAGGTTACAGTCGAGCGAAAGGAATTTCGGAAGGCGAATATGGTAAGACTAGTGAAATTGTTAATGCATACATACAGATCATATCATGGAGTTACCAGTTGTCAAGAATGCCAACCCTAATGAGATAGATAGATTTTACAAAACCTTATTATATAACGTACAGTCGTTAGAGACTCTAGGCAAGTTACAGCGTGTTGATGAAATGATAAGAAGTGTGCTAGAAAAACTACCTGGTATAAAAAGTGATTTAGTGAGAGGAAGAGAAGGTTGGCAGGATTGGGGCCTGGCACAGCTAGTCCAAGCATTGAAGTTGTAAAGAGACATTAATCCCTGAGAAGCTGGGAAGTTAAAGAACCGAGGAAAGTGGGAGAGATCTGACGAAGTCTCTATGCAGATGATCTTATAAGTGGAAAGCCAACTGTCGCCAGTGCAATGGAGCTAAAGAGAACTGCCATCAAGATATTCGACGATGCAACATTCACCTTGCATAAATGGCATTCAAACCAACCAAGTTTAGAAGATGACCAAATAAAACTTGAGTGTGAACAAAAGGAAGCGGCACTGCAGTGGAGCAGTAACCAAGTGGAACCCCAAGTTCAACAAACCTTTGCAAAGACACTGTTAAGCAAATTCAACCAATCTCAAACAAGCCTACTCGGGTTAAGTTGGGACAAGCAAGCAGATGAAATTAGCGTCGTAATTCCAAAAATGGCCACCTCTGTAACAAAAAGAGAGCTCCTGCGAAACCTCGCGAAGATATATGATCCACTGGGATTGGTGTCACCCGTTACAGTAAAAGGAAAGCACATTTATCGTGAAGCCTGTAAGCAAAAGGTACCATGGGGTGCAAAGATACTAGAACCGCTGTCCACTGAATACCTTCAATGGGCAAAGGGACTCCCAGACAAGGGACTGTCGCAAGATCCGTAGCAGTTTATAGAGAAAGTTTAGACGAGATCGAATTCCATGCGTTCGGTGACGCTACTAAAAAGGGAGTAGCTGCTGCAGTGTACGCCATTACCAAACAAGCGTCTGTCGGCTTGGTCACTGCAAAAGCACGGTTAGCTAAACAGGATCTTACTATACCTCGTTTAAAACTTGTTTCGGCGCACACGGCCACAAACCTGGTTTCAAACGTAAAAAAGACTATCGATGATGTTTCAGTGATATCCGTATTCGGATGGCTTGACAGTACAGTTGCCCTGCAGTGGTTACGAGGCGCTGGAGAGTACAAACAATTTGTAGCTAATCGAGTAAAGAAGATTCAAGAGCATCCTGGAAACACCTGGCGCCATGTACCTACACACGATAATCCTGCAGATTTGGGAAGCTGGGGAGGCAGAGTTTCCCGTAATCAACTTTGGTGGAACGGCGCAGACTGGCTGGTACATCCAGAACAATGGCCTCCGGGCATCGTTACTGCACCGACGCACGAAAGTGAGCGTGAAGCAAAAGCAGTGAAAGAAATATTCAGGGCAGCCGTGGATTCCACAGACAAGTTTGACGAACTTCTCGAGAAATTCCCTTTAATGAAAACTATCAGAGCTATCGCTTGGGTCTGTCGATTTGTGTTCAACTGCAGAACAGAGAAAGAAAACTGCCAAAAAGGGCCACTAAAAACTGACGAGATCAACAACCAGCACACGTTTTGGATACGGCGAGCGCAGTCACTTCAAGGTAACCAAATATCTGAAGACAAGTTACGCCTCGATGTTGAGACCAACGATGAAGATGGAGTCATGTATTGCAAAGGTCGAATGCAAGGCGAACACCCGATATACTTACCTGACGTCCATCCCTACACCAAACGCATTGTTCACGAGGCTCACGAGCGCACCTTGCACGGGGGAGTGGGCTTAACTATGACAAAGGTCAGAGAGCAACATTGGGTGCCGAGGCTAAGACGATTGGTAAAGAAAGTCATGAAGGAGTGTTACCACCAATGGGAAATCTGCCGCGAGATCGTACGATCGTAGGGTAACAGACCATTTCAAGTCGTTGGCGTAGACTTTGCTGGTCCTATAAAATATCGAGTATCAAAGAAAACACAAGGGAAAGCGTACGTATAAACGTTATTCACGCCAGAGTTGGTATATTGCCTGCATAAATAAGCCAAGTTTTTCACACTGGTCATTGTTTTCTTTTGTATTTGCCTTTTGTTCTCTTTGCTATTTTGACGGTACTAATGACGGTTTGGCTTATTTATTCATAAAATCTACCAACCCTGATTCACGCATGTCGAGCAATCTACCTGGAACTAACGAAAACGATGGAGACCAGTGAATTTCTGCGATCACTCAAGCGCCTCGTTGCAAGGAAAGGAAGACCGAACAAGATTTATTCGAACAACGCGGGGACGTTCGCAGCTGCAGCAGCTTGGTTAGTGAAAGTACAGTTTGACGAGCAATTCCAAAATCATTTGGCCAACGAGAAGATTCACTGGCAATTTAACTTGAGCCGCGCCCCTTGGTGGGGCGGACAATTTGGACGGCTCGTAGGTTTAGTTAAACGCGCTTTTTACAAATCCATTGAGAACAGTTGCTTAAGTTGAGACGAATTGCAAGACGTATTGTTGGACATCGAAGTAACTTTGAACAATCGGCCGCTTGGATATCAACAAGATGACATAGAGCTACCCACACTTACGCCAAACAGCTTACAGTTCGTTGATACTACCGTATTACCTGAGTTGGAACCTCATAATGAAGAGAATCGAGACCTCAGAAAACGAGCGAAATATCTGAAGAAGTGCAAAGATCATGTGTGGAAGAGACGGAGTACCGAGTAAATGCGCACTTTACGAGAGAAACACAACTTGAAACACCATGGGAAACCGTCAACGCTCTCAGTAGGTGAAGTTGTAATCATTGCTTCAGATGAACGAAACCGAGGGAAATGGACATTGGGGATAGTAGAAGAGCTTTTTCCAGGAAGAGATGGTATCGTCCGCGCTGCAAAGGTGAAAACGGCAAATGGACACTTGGACAGAGCAGTGAATCACCTGTATCCTCTGGAATTATCGTGCGATCAGAGTTCAAACCAGCAAACTCTTAATCCACTCGCCCCCGTTTACCGACCGGTCCGGGATGCAGCGGTCGCAGCACGTTCCAGAATCCAGGAAGTTACAGAAATCGAAAGTGGACATTGATTGAGACAATGAACTGAACATTGTTAACTCGGGAAACTGTTAATAATTACTTACTTTTAGAATAATTACTTCGTTTTGTTCGCGCGTTTTTCACGCGTGAGAACCTTTCGGAACGTTTCGGAATATACCGTTCTTTGCTTTTTAAGTGCGTCTAAACATCTGTGATTGTGTTTTATGTGAATATTATTGTAAAAAGGCGTAACGCGTTGATAAATATGATTCAAAATTGTTGTTGGCATTTACTCAGGAGGCAGTTCTCAACAGTATCTAACATCAACTATTACCAACGTCTTTTAATATTAAAACTGCTACCACTGTCTCAATGGCACGAGTTCCTAGACCTATTGTTCTTTTTCAAATCATATTATGATATTGTTAACTAAGCAGCGACATTCTGCCAAACGCTCAATATTTAAGTCAACATACCATGTGCAAACTCTAATGGTCTACAGTTTCAGATTTCATCATTTCATCCAACATTAGACAAATGTTATGACGTTGATGACCCACGAAACGTGGAAGTCGGTGTGCATAAAATGCTATCAAGCCAAAGACTTTGCTGGGCCGATAACGTGTTGTTTTTAAATGTTAGTTTAAAGTGCATCTTTTTTATGTTTGTATAATTGTCAAACATAAATTGTTGCGATTGTTCTGGCAGTTGTTTTTGTTAATGTTGTGTTGTTGTGAATGTAATTGTGTGTTAGTGCTGTGCGTTGTAATGTCTAAATCCGGTTAAGTTAAATTAAATTAAATCTAATTTCTCTTTCTTCTTTGCGCGCGCATGAATTAATCAGAACATTTTTGCTGGTTAGATTTGACGTAGTTGATTTGACCGTTTAATTAACATTCTGATATCATTTTTCTTTGTTTACTCGAATCTGATTGGCCAAGAACTGTGCCGATTAAAAATTAATCGGCACGGATCGCGAACCCCGCGGGCACGGGATTTTTAAAAACTAAAAGCTTTGGTGACAAAATGATATTAATAGGAAATTATACTTGAGGTAAAAATCCTCGAAGTAATAATAAAAAATTACACTTGTTTTTGGCAAAATATTTATAATACCGGTCGTGCTTCGCACTTGCACTCGCACCGTATAATCTCCTATACAAATCAAGCAACCATACAAATCACGACATTTTACCTACTTAAGGGGGACATGTGACCATGTGTCACTATGCAAATTTGACTATGTATCACGTGTAACCATGCAAACATATAAAGAACTTATTTGTAACTTATTCAGTTGCGATAACTGTCCTAGTTTTTCTGATAGATCAAATCAAAGAGGAGAACATTTTTGGGCCACCCGGCACTTCAATGAGAAACAACCAGAATGAGCAACCCTATCAAAGGAATATGCACGTTAATAGCTAATTGTTTCTACCTGCCAAACAGCTTAGAAACTAAAGTTGTTTTTTTTTAATGTGGAGGAAAGATCTATTTCTTTTTCTTTCTACTGTTGTGTCAGTACCTAATTTGCCTCCAATCACTAAGCGCAAAATTTTCCCGGGGTTTTCTTTTACGTTTGTAACGTGAAAATGTGGCCGTTTGAAACCGAACCACTTGATGCACAACCCGACGGTTCTGTAAGGCATGGTAGAAAACGCGGGTACCGGATACGGATACCGGATAAGGATACAGAACTCCAATACGCTAGTTTCTGCAAGATACAGTACATTTTGAATTATCTCGACCAAAAAGCATTATATTTCAGACTTTCGTACATGAAACTTTTTTTCAATGGCCTGTTAAATTGGACGTAAATAATTTTTGTGTAAGACTATTACTTAAGCCATTATACTGTATACAGAGTTTCTTCTCCATCTAATCTGGTTAATTTCAAAACAAAGACGTGTCACTAATGGCACTCACTTTTTACAGCTCAGAAAGCAATAGCTATATAGGAAGAAAACGTGGATTTATTTTCGAAAAAATTTCGAAAAAATTCTGAGGCTGAAAAGCTAGCAACTACCATGAAGTTCCAAAAAAAATTAACGTATACAGTATAATGGCAAGTATAGTCTTCCACAAAAATTATTTACGTCGAATTTAACAGGTCATTGCGAAAAAGTTCAAAAAACTGCAGAATGAAATTTGGCAAAGATGTGCTTAAAATTTCATGTACGAAAGTCTGAAAAATAATACTTTTTGGTTCATTTCTAGTTGAGATAATTCCAAATATACTAAATGTACGTAGTGCTTGAACGCAAATTGATGTATCTACCATGCACTTAAATACTCAAGTTGTGTTTTCCAAACTAATTATACTTGTCTTTTGCAAGAAAAAAGGATCGTAATGGTAATACACCTAACAATGTGTATTAAAAAGGATCGTAATGGAAATATACCTAACAATGGCAGGTAAAACCTTTTTAAAATTCCAAAAATATTTTGTACCAACTTTTGCGTTTTTAATCAGAAAAACAATTTGTGCTGAGTTCAAAATCTTACCTTGAAGACGTAAATGTACCGGATCCGACGGCATACTACCAAGGTCGTTCTCTGCAACACATGTATAATTTCCAACATGACTCTTATTAACTTTCTCAATAATATACGTTTTTCCTTTCGAGACCGGTTCAGTTTCATTGCGAAATATTTCAAAACTTGGGTGTGGAAGAGCATGCGCTGTACATGACATAGTGGCCAATTCAACATTCCTTGCCAAGTTTATTGCTACATTTTCAGGTGAATCTATGAAAATAATTTTAAAAATATGGTTAGAAGCTTAGCAAAAGATTTACAATTTGCTACATGAAGTAATAGTTATTTGCGGGACCCGACCCATTTTTTCTTATTGATACTTTTCTGTGAACGTTTTTGCAATACAAGGAATACATAATCCTGAAATTTTACGTGTCTTATTACAACATATGAACTTCAACAGAAATACGTTATATGTGTCACATATGAACCGACAAGAAATTTAAATGCCGCTGACACACCTGCTCAAGTAAAAAAAAATTAACCCAAATAGGACGAGGTTTTTCTTTCCGTCCGACAATGAAATTCTATTTCAATGACAAAACTTTTCCTTTATTCATAACCATTACAAAAAGATAACGCACATTGTGTGTGTTAGAGACGAGGATGAACTGTCATTTGTTTTGAAGTTTGTACGAAAAAATGTTCTTTGTAACAATGCTAGGTCTAGACTTGAGAATATTTTTTGACCCCTGACCATTTTGGTACTGCGTTTAATGCCTAAATTAAAACTCAAAGTAAAAAAAAACCCTATAATAAATGGCATTTTTGGATATAGTGTGAAACCATAAGACTAGTGTTGATTATACTAACAATTTACGATCAGTTCAATAGATGTTTCACTCTTCGCACTCTCACTACTTTTAGCTTCACATCTGTATTTCCCGGTCTGCTCTTTATCAACATTACTGCGAACCAAAATTGCTTTTTCTTTTCCTGTGACAATCTTTCCACTTCTGTTATACCAGGTAACTTTTGCAGGAGGATTACCATCTGTTCCGTTGCATTTGCATGCAAAGTAATTATCACTTTCATTCACATAAGTGACATTGGAACAGAATAAAATGCAGAAGTCCTTCAAGTTTTATCGAAGATATTTAAACAATCTTGCCTTTATTTCAAGGTAATATGCGTTGTCTTTTACCAGTAGTTGTAGCAGAGCGTCTATATTTCTGATATATATAAATGTTGTGGCAATCAAGGCTGATTTTAACGAAATATTTGATCATGCAAAGTCTGAAATTTTCGCGTGTGGTATTAAAGCATGCCTTATCCTCGTTATGCCTGATTGTCGAAGTAAGAACTGCAGTTTAGATGAATTCTGCTGTTAGTTTTGGTGCTGGTATGTAAGAAAAGTCTGTGTATTTTTGAGCAGTAAAGTTGCAAATTATAAAGCACCATAATTTTCTATTGTGGTCCGTTTAATTTTACCTTGCAATTAACTTGGAAAGTACCATACCATAGTTGCCAAGTACCACACATTGAGTGTGGTTTGACTGGGGTTTAAATCTGATTTGAACATTGTTCTTGTGAAGAGAGTATTGATGAGTCAAAGTTTTGCTACAATTGTGGGTTTCTCTGGGTACTCCTGTTTCTTCTGGCAAGCAAAATTGACAGGCTGTGTTTGGTAATACAGATACACAGTAATTGGTTTGTGTTGTGGTTATTTTGCCCTCCTGGGGCCGGTTATTCGAAGCCTGTTTAGCGTAAATGGTGGATAAGTCAAAATTAAACACTCTTACATCACTCGTTGAGCAGTTAAATATTTTGCAGTAAGTATGTAGTTGTAAGCATAATCATTCTATTAAGGTTCAAAACTTGTAGTTTGCTTGTTGAATGAATCTATAAACTTGGTTTCTATTTTGAGCTTAACCACTGTTTAAGCTAAACGGGCTTCAAACAACCGGCCCCTGGTAAAACAAAATATTACAAAAATCAGTAGAGTGGCTTTCCCTGAAGCAAAAAGGCAGTTAATGAAATGCAAAGACATTCACATTTCGCATAAGCCTAATTTTATGACATTACAGTAAACCTATGCAGCATGGCCGTGCCATGCTACATAGTAAAACTGCAACATACCATGTGCATATTTTTAAACTGTTTTTTTTTACTTACAGAAAGATACTCTACTGATTTGAGTAAGAACATATGCTGACTACATGTACTGAGATTCACCCATGTCTAGTAAAATTTTAATTTGCTTATAATTATATTTTAACATTTTTTAGACCTATGGTATGGCATTGAAAGTTTTATGAATACTAATCTGGCTGGGTCAATGATGAGAATGTGAACAATGTTGGTGAAATGTGCACAAAAGGTCTTAATATTTTTTATGCTTTGTTGTTTTAAATTAAAATGCTTTGCAGATTGTACGGTGTTTCTCACTGGAAGTGGCTATGTTTATGATTTAGAAAAAATATATTTATTTTCTTGCCAGTGCTAGTTAGTGAACGGAATGTACAGTTATTCTCATCCAAATAGATCATTATTTTGTGTGAACACTTTGCACGGGAAATCTCAAAGCAATTTGCAAAGCATTTTAATTTTTAAAATGTTAAATAATGATGAACTTATTGTTTTCTGAAAGCAAAAAAGTCTTATTTGGTTAAATTATTTTTCTTTAGTATTATAAAAACAAGTAAAGCCTTAAAAAATTCAAAACAACAAATCTTGGTAGCAGTTTGGTAATGTTTTCAGGACTACATGAATGAATGAATGATGGTTTATTGTAAACATATGGAAGCCCAGAGGCTGAATTGCATATTTACATCTACAAAATTAATTTACAGATTTCATGCTTGAATCAGGTTAACCCTACATACTTAACTAACTGCATACTTAGCCCTTAAATTATTTGTCTGTAATATAATGGCTAATTTTTTGAGAACATGTTATGCCATCCATCACAATTAGTGTGTTCTGTGATAGGGACATAAGACAGGGAGCAATAAAAATAGCTCCACTTAATCCTAAAAGTGTCACGCAAATAGATCAATTTCCTATTGCAATTAAGCATGTTCTGTAAATGCAATTTCATTTTGCAGGCAGTTAACATCAAATAAAATATATTCAAATTATAGATCAATTGAGATTCATATAATGTCCAACAAGTTTTAGGAAAAACATATGTTATACAGTCCAGTAATGTAATTCTCTCATCATTCAAAACCACACTGTGTTTGACACTTAGTAACCATTGACTGTATTTCTAAAAAGCAATTTTAAAGTCTTTCTGAGAAAAATTGGTTGTCGTAGACCCAAATGCATTTAACGATTATTTCAATCAGACAAATTTATTTTTAAAAATGAATTTTTGGTTCAAATGTTTTTTCAAATACTCTAAAGCAATTAAAGTTTGTCATTATTTGAAATTATAATGTTGTACTGATTAAACAAATATGAAGATTGAGGTGGTTTTATCAAAAACAAATATAATTCTTTATTTACTAAATGTGTCCATGAAATTTACTGTTAATTTTGTATTGCTAAGTTTTCTATCAATGGAAAATATATCTCTACCTGAACATCAAAATTGTGATATAATTTTTTATTAATTCAATCAAAAAGCATTTTAGAAGCATCTATTTTGTTTCCTGGTTTACCATCTCCATCTTCTTTTGTTTAAGTTGACTTTGAGTGTTCATTTGAAAGTTTAGAAAGTTCATTTGAAAATCACATATCAGAGCAAAATTTAAATATTATTTGCTTCAAATTCAGAACCCATTGAACTGCACCACCCTAAAAGTTAGAAATACTTTGTGATTTTTGAAATGAACTTTCTACCTTCAAGAAGAAGTACTTGAGGTTAAATTATTGCAAAGTGGAACTAATATTTGGAATCAAGATGAACTGAAGCGGTAGAACTATACTATATGATCAGAGTTCTTCATATTTAACAGACTTGAAATAATTATAAGTCAATTTATGCAATATTAAGCAATTTTAGATTTTAAATTGTACAGATTTCTTAACGTGCCAAATTTAGTTTGTTGAATTTCGGGTCTTTCCTATTCATAAATAAAATAGTCTGGCATAAGATCAGGTAAAATAGATTCAATAGTCTTATACTCACAAGAGATTTTCTTTAACCTTCAATTTTTTCCCTGAACTATTTCCATTGTCTGGTTGTGGTGAATTTGTGTTTTGGCAGTTGAAAAAAGTTGAAAGAATTTGTTATTTTATATGTTCATTTTCCTTGCTTTAGTTCAAGTTTTCTTTTCAAATAGTTCCACTTTGTAACCATAGTATAGTAATAATAATATAAGAAAACAGGTTAACATGGCTTTTGAACATGGTCTTCGATAAGTAAGTAAAGATAAGTTTATACTTCAATGAGATTTGCTTTTAACCTGACAATGATATCTTTTGAAATTGATCAAATTCAGTGCTTAAGCATTTTCTTTCCAATGCAAGACCAATCTTGTATATTTCGATGTTTTGGTTTTGTTTCTTTCACTGTTAAAACTATAAGTTCTTTGAAAGGCAACAAAGTGTTTTGTTCCATGGAAAGCTTTAATATTTTTACGCACATTATTTTTATTATGTAACACTAATGCTGCACATTTTTGAACTTCTGACAAATCCTTAAAAACTGCTCCACTATTGAGTAACTTCAGTATTAACTTGGAACCCAAAAGGTTTTACAGAGCTCATGAATTAGACAGCTCTTTTTATATGAAAAAATATACTTAGGTTAACATAAAGGAAATAAAATTATGATTGGCATGGTACTCCTAAAAGTTATTCCAACTAAATATAATTACCATAATTTGCGCAAAAAGCATCGCACATCTCACGAAATGAGATGCCTTTGCTACAAATGATAGTACAAATGGTGCACATGAGAACTTTTTGGCCAAGTAGAATTTTCAAAGGGTTTGTTTCTGAAATTTTGTGCTCTGCACAATATCCTTAAAAATATTTAACTTTTCTTCTGTGCAGCATGTATTCTTTGTTCGAAAAATGAAGTTGACAATATTTAATCAATTCGACATTGTCAGGTCAAAAGCACAATCAGAAAAATATATGGCTCTGAATGTTAAATTTCATAACCTTCTCAATTTGATATTTCAATGAGTATAAAAACTAATCATTTCCTCGCGAGGTTTCGACGTTTGGAACAGTTTTTCAATCTGTAAAAACTTTTTCTATGGGCTTCATATGTGCTTAATCTTTACATAGCAAAAAGACTTTATTTTCTCTGGACTTTTAAAGAAACAGCTCATTAAAATCGTGTCTTTCTATTAGCAAAAACGCTTTTTATTGCTGTAGTTGCATTGCTTAGTGAGAGCGAGAGTCAACGCTCTGCCAAAAGTCGTGCGTTTTCTCCAGGTACTCTGCGGGTTTCTTCCCCCTGGAGGTTGAGATCGTAGTTTGGACTCTCAAAAACCTTTTCAGTTAGACCTGTTTAGGAGTACCGTCCTCTTCTTACAGGAGATAAATTGAAAACAATTAAAAATGCGCTGACTACGTTTCTAACGAGAACAAAACATACTTCGACTTTATCAATTGCGTGATTTAGAGGCATATATTTTCCATGTAATTGTGAAACAACTCAGTGTTTGTGTACCAATGGAAAATTTCTCTGTCAAACTCGCAAAATTTATCACTTCCAGTTGATTCATAATTATTTATATCCTGAAGTATAAGAATTTATCTGGTTTTACTTATCTTTCACTTGTGTTTGCTCACTTGTGTTAAGCACGAGATTAATAGTTCTTTTTCTGCCATGTTCTGTTTTCTTCTATTGCTATTCAATTAAGTACACGTTTGTGGAAACTAATCTCTTTTTATTGTTATTCAAATTGTAATCTATACAAATTCTTTTCAATAAATTGTTTACAAAATTTACATGTGGCCCCTTTTTATATAAAAGTTCAATTCCCATGGGAATTGAAAAATTGAATAAAAAAAATCCCCCTACCCCAGCCAGCTCTCCAAGTCCTACTTCCACCTAAGTAGAAGTACAAGTACTTCTACTTATTTACGGTGGAAGTAGCACTCGGAAAGCTGGCCGGGGTAGCGAGGCGAAGAGAAGACCAACCTTGCAAATTCTAATGCAATTGCTAAGTTGATCTTCTCTGGAGAGCGGCCGCGCATACCTGAAAAATTAAAACAACAAATTTTAGCGACTCATCATGCAAATTTGATTCCCAAAGCCAAAATGACGAGTGCCCCCCTCTGATCCTACCGACTGCCTATCTGCCTCAGTTCTAAGCTGTCTTCCTCGGTCCTAAGCTCCTGCATTCCATTCGTTACCTTCACTTTCCTCACCATCGCACAGTCACTCACAGCTGATAAACCCGCATGCACCGCCACCACCCCGACTGCCACCCAAATCAGAAAATTAAAGGAATTAAAATTTCGGTTAAAGTATGTATTTTAAATGTAATTTTTATTCAGTTATTTTAGGCCAAGCGTGAAGAGGAAGGTCCAATGTACAAACAGGTAAGCTCCATACTTGTCTTTATACGTGAAATGTACAAATTGCAAAATGTACAAACGCTCTATCCGCTATTTTGTTCCACTGTGTTGTTTTCGATGGTTGATTTTGCATTGTTAACATACTTTCAAAATTTTAATTCCTTTAATAAGCCTAACCCCATGCAACTTACACACGGCTCACACCCTCGCAGTCCATACATTTAGCTAATAAATTACGTAATGAACAAAAAAGCAAAATAAAAAGATAAATTACGTTATCTCTAGCTACTTAAACCCACTTAGACTGAGTATTTGATTGAGTTTTCAAACGTAAAACCTTAGCTGAAAGGGCATGGGCTTTTCGTTATGTTAAACCGATCCGAAGTAAATATAAATCTGATACTTGCCTAAGTCTAAGGCTGGGTCAAATAAGCATGAGAACGGAAAAAGTATATATAATTATTTTAAAAACGGAACGTAAACTTTTACTGAAGACTTATCGATAGAAATTTAAATCCGAAGCTGTAGTTGACATGCAATTCAAGGACCGTATGCCTATATTTTATGGTTAAAAAAGATAGAAACGTTTAAAAACTACCGCTTCTCATACTTATTTAACCGAAACGCCTTCATTTGCATGGTACGTCGCGGCTGCTCTCAAACCTTTCCGTCATTTGCTTTAGTGCACAAAAACAATGACTTAACTGTTCCATTGTTTCTGTTTACCAAAGCAATCTCGAAAGCACCAAGATACTTATCATATTTAATCAAAGAGGATTCTCATTATAAAGTCATCCAAACAAAGCAATCTGTATTCCCTTGGGAATTAAACATGCGCAAAAAATAATGCAGCCCACTGATTTCATGCATATATCAATGAAGAAACAAAGAAATAGTATATTCCCCTGGGAATTAGAAAACGTTTTTTACCGTTGTTTTTAACTCTGCTAATGAGTGTACTTTTTAAATTATCATTACTACAAGTTATTACTTGAAACTGATTCGTTCAATCCAACATATCAAGTAACCTGCAGTGTTTGTTTTGTTTTTAGAAATAACGTCGACTCAAATGTGGGAGGCAAGATTTTCCAGCGTTAAGGTATTGTTTCTTTCAGAAATATTGTCAACCTTAACCATTATACTGTATTTTTTACCTGATTTTTTGAACTCGAAATATGAAACGAGACAGACTTTGTGCAAGACTTCGACTTATTTTTCAAAAGTATTGGTTTAAGTATTAATTCAGTTTTCATTTTTCACTCAATTTTTTTCTTTTCTTCAACGAGCGACATTAAAAATCCCTTAAATCCTCTTTCATCTCTGAATAATAAGTATCTTGTTTTCTACTAACTCACATTTGTATAATTTCCTCTACTGTCACATTAGTGACGACTTGCTTTCTCATTCTTGTTGATTGTTTTTCTTTTGTGGGTCCATATCATCGAAGGTCTTTCACTCTGGACTTTTCTTCTTGCGTTTATTCGCCGCTCACCATCTTTTGAAATAAAAGAACTGAATTATTAGACGATAATTACGAATAATTATTAAACTACTGTATTTTTATATAAAAAAAATACAAAAAAGAGAACGTTTTTCTGTGTTCGAAGTAGACTGCCTTTAAAATGTCACGAGACTAGTATTTTTGTTAACATGCAGAATTTGTTCTCGAAATTTCATGCTAATTCCCGTGTAGTATTCGTGATTATTGTTCGTTAAGAATCAGCTGTTTACTGTTAAAAGTTGTAAACATGGAGTAGGGTTGCAGGTAGGGGGTTTACCTAAGAAAAAAGGCTTTGTGTCAATGTGTACTACCCAGTGAACTCCATAAACACTGGAATGATAAAACCAGGTAAAAGCCATACCATAAATATCGTAAACAGTTTTAATACCATTGTCACAAGCTATTTCCCCTCAAACACGTTCCCAGGGCCTTTTTGAGGCATGGAAAAAGGACCTGGCACCGGCTGGCTTTTAAAACCACGAACCGTGGTTTTTGAATAAATTTGCGCGATAACTACACATATTTTTCCAAAATGACTGACACATCGAAGTGCTTAGAAAAAATCACGTAATTCAGCGGCTTTGTTAGGCGTCAAATGTTGGAAATTTTACTGGTATTTTTTTTCTCCACGGGAATATGAGAATATTTCCGTGGTTTTGAGTATATTTACTTTGTGAGATGATAGACCAATGAAATTGCAGAAGATGCCAGCCAGTGCCAGGGCCTTTTCCCTCCCTCAATTTCAGAAAATGCTCTGGGAACGAGGTTGATTTCCCCTTTTCAAGAAGACTATGGAAGACGATGTTCGAAGTTAATAAACAAGAGCATTACTTTTAAAAACAAGGAGATTAACACGAAATCTGCCTACTTTCCTGCCAAAACGCTGTCAGCCTCGCTGAAGAATATAACAAAAACGGAACTCCGAACACGCACTGGAACGTCAATTTTTCGCACTTTTACGCCATGTGTACACATGACTATAAGGAAAAAGATGACAGTATCTACATTTTACCAAAATACATTTCGCGCCATGAAAAACCCCCAAGGTCATAAAACTGTAAAAAAAGAAAGAAAATAACTTCCTCTCTTATGCTTGTAATTTAGCAACCGTCAATTTGCTTTTTTGGTAAAGTGTTCGTCCCCATCTTTTCTGTTAGAGTCAATAAACACGTATTGCTAAGAAATGAAATATTTCCTGAGGTTTGCGATGAAATCACTTAATATCGTTTCGACAAAAATATTTATTCTATCAACTTACATTTCTAAACTTGCATGTTGGCCTTGTTGTTTGATGTTGGACTCATTCTCATTGCCTTTGCGTCCTTTTTGAAAAAAAATATTTTGATTAGATGACAGCAAAAATATCAACAATTGCAGGATGTATGTACGATTATGATAGACGTTAGCGTACTGTACAATAATACTCAAGGCATTAATATTTGAGTGTCTCTTATTTCTCGAATTATATTGGCTGAAAATACCGAATTAGGCTAATTGCTCGTTCTATATGCGCGGATAGAGGACAAGCACCCTGTATATCGATGTGTATACAATTAACAACTGTTTTCTAACGTGTTATCTGAGCCTATATTCGAGTGTATAGATTGTAGAGCATGAAAATATTACCTATATTAGCTATACATCGTTTTCGATTATTTTGGATATGCGATATCTTATATTAGACATATGATTTGTACGTGACAAGCAGGGTGACGCGAAATTAGATTTTCAACATCATATTCATTAGCAACATTTTAAGCAACTGTGTATTGTTGTTTGGGAGTGGTTCTACTTGGCTAACCAAAATGAACGCTAATGAGATCACAAATGATTCCAAGATGACAGACAGCCCATTTCATTCCTATAGAATGTGTTGTTTTACTTACCAAAATCTAAGGCTGGGTCAAATAAGCATGAGAACGGAAAAAGTATATATAATTCTCTTAATAACGGAACGTGAATTTTAATTTAAAACTCGTCCATAGAAATTTAAATCCTAAGCTGTAGTTGGCATGCAATTCAAGCACCGTATGCGTAGTATATTTTAAGGTTGAAAAAAGATAGAAACATTTAAAAATTTACCGCAATTCTCATAATTGTTTAACCGAAACGCCTTCATTTGCATGGTACATTGCAGCTGCTCTCAAACCTTTCTGCCATTTGCTTTAGTGCACACAAACAATGACTTAATTGTTCCATTGTTTCTGTTTAGCAAAACAAACTCGAAAGCAATAAGATACTTATCATATTTAATCAAAGAGGATTCTCATTATAAAGTCATCCAGACAAAGCAATCTGTATTCCCTTGGGAATTAAAAATGCGCAAAAAATATAATGCATCCCACTGATTTCATGCATATATCAATGAAGAAACAAAGAAATATTATATTCCTCTGGGAATTAGAAAACGTTTTTACCGTTGTTTTTAACTCTGCTAATGATTGTAATAGAAAAGAATTAATAAACTTAGACATCCCATTTTTAAATTATCATTACTACAACTTATTACTTGAAGCTCATTCGTTCAATCCAACCCTTAACATATCAGGTAACATGCAGTGTTTGTTTTGTTTGTAGAAATAACCTCGACTCAAATGTGGGAGGCAAGATTTCCCAGCGTTAAGGTATTGTTTCTTTCAGAAATATTGTCAACATTATGCTGTATTTTTTACCTGATTTTTGTATCTGCGAATGCAGATATATTGCTGTCGTGCGTGTAACTGTAATTGTAACTGTAACTGTAACTGTAACTGTAACTGTAACTGTAACTGTAACTGTAACTGTAACTGTAACTGTAACTGTAACTGTAACTGTAACTGTAACTGTAATGTTAGCTTATAGCCAATCACTGAACGCGTAAGCTAAATTTAGCCAATGGACGAGAATGTAACATTTGGATGACGTTATGTTTAAATTTTCACTGAAAGCTCAACTGGAGTGATATACTGATTTTTCAATCCAACATGGCGAAAATTTTATGCATGAAGTCATGAGGAATAAACGCCCATTGCACTTAACGGAACATTAACAAGGATTTTGAGGTAATTTATCAACAACTTTTTATGACCAATTCATACTTCATCACCTAGATAACGAACTAGCCTGATAATGTAGGAATATGTTATGGCTCTATTTAAAGCTGTTGTCTGGGCTTTAATATTTTTGACCAAGCTGAGATTTCCGCCCGGAGTATCTATTGCTATTGTTTTGAAATGTGATTGTAAATGTCATGTTCAAGTCCACTGTGTTCAAGTGTTCAACACGAGAAGCAAATCTGGCATTTTCAAGCACCGATGTATTTTCTGTTTATTATATCAGAACTACAGTCTTTTCTTAAGCAACATAAAATATCCACAAGCTATTGTGATTTATAATTGGTTGTAAAGCGATGATTTTCTGATGTCCTGACATGGGTGATTATCGTACAATGCTGTGATACTGATACTGTGCGTCTGTGTCAATATAATATATTACGGGTATTTCTTGTCATCAAAAAATTGTCTGCTTGTGAATTGCCAATGTTCGAATTATGTTTCAATGTGTCTCTTGTTCAAATATTATTTGAGTATATACTTTTATTTCCAATGCATGACATGACAGATAGTTTTGTAATATATAAATATTGTTGAGATTTTAAAAAGTATATACCGGTAATGCTATTGACAAAACATTCAAAGCTAATAATTTTTCAATAACAGTTTTGTAGAAACAGTTAGTGTTGGTACAGATAAGCTGTATAAATATCATTGTAAATGTCATGTTCAAGTGTTCAACATGAGAAGTAAAACTGGTATTTTCAAGCACCCTTGTATTTTCTATTTATTATATAAACTACAGTCTTTTCTAGCAATATAAAATATCCATAAGCTATGATTCACAGTTGGGTGTAAAGCAATGATTTTCTGATGTGACAGCATGGGTGATCATGTACAGTACTGTGATACTGATACTGTGCCAATATATTTCTTGTCATCAAAGTTTAAACTTGTCTGCTTTGAGTACTTTTTTCAATGCATGACAACATGACAGATAGTTCTATGATATATAAATATTTTTGAAAGTATATGATGCTATTTCAAAGCTTAAATAGTTTTGCAATAATAATTTTGTAGAAACAATTAGTGTTGGTACAGACAAGCTGTGAAATGATGATTTTCTCATGTCCTGGCATGGGTGATTATTGTGCAATACTGTGATACTGATATTGTGGATCTGTGCCAGTAATATATTTCTTGCCATCAAAGTTTAAACTTGTCTGCTTGTGAATTGTCAATGTTCAAATTATATTTGAATGTGTCTCTTGTTTAAATATTATTTGAGTACTTTTTATTTTTTTTATAACATAAGATATTTTTGTAATATATAAATATTGTTGAAATTTTTAAAAGTATATAATGCTATTGACAAAACATTGAAAGCTAATATTTTAATTCAATAATAATTTTGTAGAAACAGTTAGTGTTCTTACAGATAAGCTGTAGCATTTGTATTGGAGTAATAGTACTTTTTGGGTCAAAGTTCATTCAAATAATGCCATGTGAATAAATGTATTTGATATCTCTACTTTGTGATACTATATTTTTATATTCAACACCCTTATTTCTACGGGTCCCAGCCGTGTGTGAGAAAACATTTTACGCTTCTTTCGTGCCTCAGCCAGCGGAAAATACCACTTCGCTAAATTTCCTGAGCCCAATTTGAGGAACCCAATGTTGTGAATATGTCCGGGTTCTGTCATTAGATCAGTTCCGCCTTCTTTACCGTTTCGCTAGCTGAACGGCCATTATTTAACCATATTTATGTCGCTTTTACCTCTTTCCCACTTCGATTCGCAGATACATGTACGCATGGCATACCTATTTTTTGAACTCGAAATATGAAACGAAACAAACAGAAGTGTCATTATTGTGCAAGACGTCGTCTTATTTTTCAAAAGTGTTGGTTTAAGTGTTAATTCAGTTTTCATTTTTCACCAAATTTTTGCTTTTCTTCAACGAGAGACATTAAAATTTCCTTAAATCCTCTGTGATCTCTAAATAATAAATATCTTGTTTTCTACTAACTCACCTTTGTATAATTTCCTCTACTGTCATATTCGTAGCGACTTGCTTTCTCATTCTTGTTGATTGTTTTTCTTTTGTGGGTCCAATATCATCGAGGGTCGTTCACTCTGGACTTTTCTTCTTGCGTTTTCTTTCTTGCGCTCATCATCTTTTGAAATAAAAGAACTGGAGTATTAGACGATAATTACGAATAATTATTAAACTACTGTATTTTTATATAAAAAATTACAAAAAGGAGAACGTTTTTCTGTGTTCGAAGTAGACTGTCTTCAAAATGTCACGAGATTAGTATTTTTGTTAACATGCAGAATTTGTTCTCGAAATTTCATGCCAATTCCCGTGTAGTATTCGTGATAATTATTCGTTAAGAATCAGCTGTTTACTGTTAAAAGTTGTAAACATGGCGTGAGGTTGCAGGTAGGGGGTTTACCTAAGAAAAAAGGCTTTGTGTCAATGTGTACTACCTGTCAAATGACTGACACATTCGAAGTGTTTAAAAAAAATCACGTAATTCAGCGGCTTTGTTAGGCGTTAAATGTTGGAAATTTTACTGGTATTTTTTTCTCCACGGAAATATGAGATAAATTGAGTAATTGAGTAAATTGATAATTGAGTAAATTTACTTTGTGAGATGATAGACCAATGAAATTGCAGAAGAAGCCAGCCGGTGCCAGGGCCTTTTCCCTCCCTCAAGTTCAGAAAAGGCTCTGGGAACGAGGTTGATTTCCCCTTTTCAAAAAGACTATGGACAACCATGTTCGAAGTTAATAAACAAGAGCATTACTTTTAAAAACAAGGAGATTAACATGAAATCTGCCTACTTTCCTGCCAAAACGCTGTCAGCCGCGCTGACAAATATAACAAAAACGGAACTCCGATCACGGTAATAATTCCGTGTTCTCATATAAATCTTAATCCAAGCCCCTAACCCAAACCCTAATCCTGACCAGCGTTTTATTTGTCATGTTTTAACTTTGATGGATTGAAGATTTGGTTAGATTTAGGCCTTGGATTTTTAAAATTTAATTTCGCGTACTGAGAACACGGAATTATTACCCCGAACACGCACTTGAACGTCAATTTTTTCGCTCTTTTACGCCATGTGTACACATGACTATAACGAAAAAGATGACAGTATCTACATTTTACCAAAATACATTTCGGTCCATGAAAAACCCCCAAGGACATAAAACTTTAACAAAACAAAAAAATAACTTCCTCTCTTATGCTTGTAATTCAGCAGCCGTCAATTTGCTTTTTTAAACGATTTCCGACCGCAATGCATTTTGGTAAAGTGTTCATCCCCCATCTTTTCTGTTAGAGTCAATAAACACGTATTGTTAAGAAATGAAGTATCTCCCGAGGTTTGCGATGAAATTACTTAATATCGTTTCGACAAAAATATTTATTCTATCAACTTACATTTCTAAACCTTGCATGTTGGCCTTGGCTTGTTATTTGACGTTGGACTCATTGTCATTGCCTTTGCGTCCTTTTTGAAAAACAAAAATATTTTGATTAGATGACAGCGAAAATATCAACAATTGCAGGATGTATGTACGATTATGATAGACGTTAGCGTACTGTACAATAATACTCAAGGCATTAATGTTTGAGTGTCTCTTATTTCTTGAAATGCTGAAAATACCGAATTATGCTAATTGCTAGTTCTATATGCGCAGATAGAAGACAAACACCCTGTATATCGATGTGTATACTATTAACAACTGTTATCTAACGTGTTATCTAAGCCTATATTCGAGTGTATAGATTGTAGAGCATGAAAATATTACCTATATCAGCTATACGTCGTTTTCGATTATTTTGGATACGCGATATGTTATATTATAGACATGTGATTTGTACGTAAAAAGCAGAGTGACGGGAAATTAGATTTTCAACATCATATTCATTGGCAACATTTTAAGCAACTGGGTATTGTTGTTTGGGAGTGGTTTTACTCGGCTAACTCAGGTTGTAAAGCGACCAAAATCAACGCTAATGACATTACAAACGATTCCAAGATGGCAAACAGCCCATTTAATTGCTATAAAATGTGTTGTGACTTTTGATTTCCGCAGCCACCGAGGACATTCGCTAGAAATGTCTAATTCTGTTTATCTCGTTTCAGATAGTGAAAGATTCTATGTTTTTTTATGCTCCTGTGTTTTGTGTATCCACACCGCAACGTTAGTTTGAGCAAATTAAAATTGGCACAAGTTCACGAAGCAGAGAATAGAAAGTTGAACTCACAAAGCGACGAAATAAACTTACTTTCACTTTATCTTTGGATCGTCATGACTTCGTTTATCTCGCTTCACCCCGCTGTTAATGGTCTCATGTGTTTGGCATTATTTCTCTCTCTCTCCAGTAGGTAAAAAAACTGACTCATATCCCGTCAACCATCACAGAATAAGGAAAAATTATAAATTCGCAAACAATACTTTAGAATTTTGGCAACTAAACGGAAATTTAATTATAAATTACTTTGACAAATTGTACCTTTGCATAGTATTTTGTTCTTGACATCTTGCGATGTGAACGGTTGTCGATTTCCCATCTTGTTCTGGTTTGTGGTTAGAGCATATCACTTTCACTCGCCGTCCTGTGAAAAAATAAATTATTATTATTATTATTATTATTAAAAATACACACATTAAGTAGCTTAGACAGCTAAATTGTTATGTGATTTACATGAAAAAGAGAGACGAAATCAATTATATGTATATAAGTACAATTACAGAGTTTTTGTAAAACTACAATCTATATTAAAAATAATTAATTAAAAGTGCCCCAGAATACCAAAGCCATAGTAGTTCAATAGTTAAAATATTTGAAATCCAAGAAAAAACCATTAATTATTGTCAAAAGCCATATTGTATTTGCGGATCGCATATACTAAAGGACTATTGTTAAAACGTTCTGTTTTGCATTTAAAATTATAAAATTTATTTTCATTAAGTCTCGTGTGTTTCTCCCGTACCAGACCGACAATAGGTGGCAGAAGATCGTTTAGTTTGTGGGTTGGCTGTTTCATGTCTTTTATTAAATTTACACACATTATATCTCTTCTGTATTCTAGAGTGTGCAAACCACATTCAGTTAATGCCTGTTTGTAAGTCTTTCCTGGACATATTATTTTCATAGCGCGCCTTTGAATTCTCTCTATATCTTTAGACTGTTCCTGTGTCAGGCCACCATGCCAAATTTGAGCTCCAAATTCCACAATTGATCTGATAGCCGAGATATAAAATATCTTTAAGTCTTCTCGTGGAGCATTGTACCCTTTAAGAGTTTTTAAAAAATATAACCGCTTAGCTGCCTTCTTTACAACGTATTCCGTGTTTGATTTCCACTTGAGGTCATCATCTATCCATAAACCGAGTAATTTATAAGAGCTAACTCTTTCAAGGACACAGTCATTTATTTTCATTGCAGGAATAACTGTTCTATCTTTTCGAAAGTCAATGATCATTTCTTTACATTTTTTTGCGTTTAATACCATTTTCTCGTTTTCCGCAAAGGTTTTTACTGACTCAATTTTCTTGGGTATGTTCCCAATTTCCATTCCAGAAACGTGATAATGAACATCTAACGCCTCCCAACTCGTGGTATCGTCCATGAAGAGAATCGTATCACCATCCACAACAACATCCTCGTTTCCAACAACTTGTTCTATAACACTAGGTAGCATATTAATTTTAATTACAAAGGCAATTGGTCCCAATTTACTGCCCTGTGGGACGCCCCCAGTAACATTTTCAAAATCAGATGTTTCTTTCCCAAACTGTGTGAAATGAGATCGCTCATTCAAGTACGAAGCAAACCATTTTATCAAGGCGGGTCTTACACCCATTGATCTCATGTTTTCTAGCAATTTATTGTGATCGATGAGGTCGAAAGCCTTGCGAAAGTCGAGGAAGACTATCCTAATCACTCTATGCCTTTCGTCCATTAACTTGTGCCAATTATGTTGTAATTTAACTAAGGCATTAACTGTAGATGATCGCGGTAAACCACCATATTGAGAATCCGAAATTTTCCCAGTGGTATCATCATACATCCACTTAACTGCAAAGGTTTCTTGGATTTTTGCCAGGACACTTGTTAAAGCAATTGGTCTTAAATCTTCTGCAAGCGTACAAGGTATTGATTTTGGAATACCCGACACTTTATAATTCTTCCAAACTTTAGGAAAAGTTTTAGATTGAAAGGATTCATTGAAGATTTCGGTCAAGGGTACAGCAAAGTACTTTGCAAAGGTCTTCAAAATTTTCAGTAATGGATCGTTAGGGCCAGGTGCTTTATTAACATTAATTTTTTGCAGTTCTTGTTGCACTTCATCGACGGTGATTAGTGGCAAATTTTCCGCGCAATGAGGTTCTAGCCATTCTTTTCCCACTTTTGGGTAATCCTTAGTTAAGTTTGCAAAGAAATGGTTTATGAAGCAAGCAGACCGTTTATCATCCATCAACAGCCCAGTAGAGGGATCCACCATCGTTGCTTTAGCCGACTTTTTGCCAATCAAACGCTTAATGACTTTCCACCAAGATTTTGGGCGATTTTTTAGGTTTGGACCTACTTTATTCTCGTAAAAAAAGGTTTTTGCTTTCCTAATCTCTGCCGAAATCTGACTTCTGAGCTTCTTTACACATTCGATATTTTTTCTTTTAAAAGCCATGTTCCTTTTAGAAATCAGGCGTTTTATTTTTGGTGTCATAAAGGGTTTGTCCTTACTGTGCATTCTGACTGTCCTTTCCGGAAAATGTTCAGAGATCATATTATTAGTAATGTGCAGAAACGTATTAACTTTTTCATCGGTACCAGAGATGTTGAGCACAGAAGACCAATCGTAATTTGCTAATAAGGCATCAAAACGTTCTAACTGCTGTTGTCGAAACTTTCTTACTTTAATTTTAACCGTATTTCCTTTTTCTGAAATGTTACACTTAGATTTCCAGATAATGATGTTGTGGTCCGAAGTTGAAAGTGGAGCCACAATTGCCGGAGTCTGGTAATAATCAGCCATATTAGTAAAAATTAAATCCAATGTACTGGTGTCTCTAGTAGGGTGCATTACAATTTGTTTCAAATTACAGTGTCTCTCTAAACGTTTCTGTTGGAAGCCATTACTAGCCGGATTGAAGTCACCTCCGAGAATAATGGCAGTATTTGGGCTTTCGACGCAGAGCTTGTCATAACAAGTGATAAAATAGTCATAAAAATTATCGATCTCAGATGTAAGTAGACTTGGAGGAAGGTATACACATCCCAATGCAATCCTTGAAATTGATCTTGGTAGCCACTTCGGCCGGATAGTAACCCATAAACATTCAAAGAATTGATCGTTTAAATCATCACGTATTTTTAATGGTATATCATGATTAATATAAATTGCTACTCCCCCACCTCTTCCACACAATCGGTCTCTTCTGACAATGTTTAGGCCAGAAACGTTAACAATCTCATCAGGGACCGAGTCTGTTAGCCATGTTTCTGTCACGAAAATTAGGTCTGCTCTGTAGCTTTCCTTAAGGATTTCAAGTTCATTTACTTTATTAGCTAATGATCTTGCATTCGACAACATTAGGTTAGGAAAAGCTCTTTCATTTCCTTTCACAGATTTTCCGCCTGAGACTCTATCAGAATTGATAGAGACCTCATTTAGATTGTTATAATCAGTTCTAATAATAGGGACGTTAACAAGATTGCCAAAGTTTCGTGTGCGCATCGATTTTGTTCGGCTGAAATGCTGACCTCTGGGCCTACCCATACCAAGTACTGTAGGAATGCTTTGCATATGTTTCTCTGCCATTATACGTATGTTGTATATTCCTCCGTTTGGGGCATATTATTAATTCTCTGTACAACAGGTTTTCTTTTGTCGTTTTGTCGCCAAGGCTTGCAATATACATACATAGGCCAAAACGTTTTCTCCTGAACTTTCGAAACTGATGCTATAGGTATGCCGATTTTTGCCGAGATTGTCCCCTTACGTTTGCTTGGGAAAACAGATATATGGCTAGGAATGACATTTCGCCTCGAAAGGTACAAGCTTATTTGTTTTTCCTTTACATGCTCTGAAATTCCTGACACAAAGAAAGACTTAAATTTTTTCCGTTTTCGTTGTACACCGACAAAACCATCAGTGTTGGATAGCATTTCATCACAGTTTTCTTTAGGATTATCGGAAGATTTTGATATCAACTGAGACGAAATATTTGCATTGTTAGATTTTAAAACTTCTGCATATGTTAATTTTTTCTTGCTATTACATCTCCTTTGTCCAGCGTCGCCCCGCAACTCATCCAGGGTAACATAACAAGCTCCATTGTCATTATTACTCAAAATGTTTTTTTCCCCTGGGGGAAAATAGACATTTTTATTTGTAGGAGGATCAAACTGATCGTGTATAGTGGATGCAATTACTGAGGGGACGACCAAGGGGTTTTCTGTATTGGTGTTTTTTGAATATTTGGATAGGGCGCCCTCATTAACATCTTTAGATTCAACTATTGAAACATCACGAGCAGCTGTAGGCGTTGTGTTTTGGTCCATTAGAGTTAGGCCCATTAGACCAATTGGCCCTTTAGAATTAGGCAATGAATTCTGATTGTTATTAGTATTCCCATTCTTCTCTACTTGAGTTGTTTCTACAAGGCTCTGCTCTCGTTCGTGATCATAACTCACGTTATTTTTATTGAATATTAATTGACATTTATCCTCGTTTAGGAGACGCACCGAGGCTTCTAGGCTTGCTTTCTCTTCATTAAGCGATTTGATTTTTATATTTAGATCGGCAATAGTGCCTGCTAGCCCATTCATGCATGCTAAGTACTCAGCATTTTCTTTCCTAAGATTTGCGTTTTCTGAAGACATAACTTCATACTCATTTCGAAGCTTATACAACTCTAAGCGTGTAGTATCACTCGATGATTGAAGGGTTTTGCATTTAGATTCTAGATTATCTATAGAAATTTTGTTTTGTTCTGTAACTTCTTTTAGTTGTTGGAATTGAAGTTTGAAATCATTTAACGATTCACTAACTTTGTCGTTATTATGCAAATTGGAACATTCGAACCTGCTACACGTTTCCCCTTCACTTGAACTTGATTTTAACTGAATTTTCCTGTATAAGTCTTCTTCTATTTGCTTTGCTCCAGATCCTTGAAATAACAATGTTTTTTTACCTTGATACCATTTTATTTTTACAATATCACCCTCGGTTGAGATTTCATTCTCGTTTGTAAATGCTCTCGCATCTCCGCCGGGAGAAGACCACTTTCCAGATAAATTCAAATCATCAGCGATGAAACGTTTAAGCGATTCCAAATCGCCTCGCCACTTAAGTTTAGAATCTTCGAT
This sequence comes from Muricea muricata, assembly GCA_963855995.1. Classification (NCBI taxonomy): domain Eukaryota; kingdom Metazoa; phylum Cnidaria; class Anthozoa; order Malacalcyonacea; family Plexauridae; genus Muricea; species Muricea muricata. Next base: position 25,135,870 of record OY979717.1, read on the forward strand.
AATAAGATATTTATACTTATTTTGCTCCATGGTTCAATTCCAGGGTCTGGTTAGTAATAAGTAAATAGTTATATAAAATATAAGGAGCTCAAAAATACACGTCTGTCCACCATGAATATGAATAGTTATGTGATAATGAATATGAATAGTTATGTAATAGTTATATAATGAATATGAATAGTTATGTAATAGTTATATAATAATTACGATGTTGAGAAAACTAAATGCAAGATAAGCGAAGAAAACTAGGTCAACAAGTATTAGTGAAGGCTATAAGTAATTATGATAGGCATGGCATATAACACAGCGTTCTCAACGGACAAAGCTCCTGGATGAATTTTGAGATCCATGCGCAAAATCTCGACACCACCCTGTTCTGGTAAGGAGAGATGCCCAGATGGAAATCGTGTTCGCATAAGCAGTAAACTGTATACATGGAAGGGGACTCTAGCTCAAAAAAACGCAACACAAGTCCGCTTTTGGATTTTTTGTAAAAAAACACCTGGATGAAATTTTTTAATAAACATTTGAATGCTGATTGTTCTGTCGTGGGGAGGTTAAATTTACTCAGTTAAACATGGGTTATATATTTGATAAGTATTTGACCGTGCACGTTAGAGGACTAAAGCGAACGGCCAAAAATGACCGCAATTTGGGTTACATTTTTTATTGCGTGAAGAAAGTAATAAACAACCTCGTCCCCAGGGCCTCAGTGGTTGGTTGTCACATGAACCAATTTGACCAAATAGTTTGAAAGTTTTCTTGCCAAATTATCGAGTAATTATGTTCTGTATTAAATTTTGCAAATATATTGAAAAATTTGGTCATGTGACGACTAGACTTGACCGGACTGTTTATCACATGCTTCTTCACAAAAAGGTCCTTGGAACGAGGTTAACTAATAAAATACCAAATGGTTTTCTTTTCAGAATAGCGTCATTCACGCGTGCGGACAACATCTTAAATACATGAATGACGCCAGCCTGACCAGGAAACTATTACGTAATTATGTTATGAAATAATTACGCGATAGAATTTAGATTTCTCGAGTTGGATTGCTTGATCCTACACAGTACTCCTTAAGTGGTGCAATCATCAGAGCAAGCCCCTGCCACCTCTGAGCTCGTGAGTTCAATCCCCACTTCAGATTTGTGACACTTATGTGAGGACATTTATGTTACTCAACGCTCTGCCAACTGTCGTGGGTTTACTCTAGGTACACCGGTTGCCAATGTTGACATGGTCGGGTTGTAATTGCAAAATATTGGTAAGTAACTCAACAAGCCTCTTAGGACTAGTATTTCACTGTAGTTATCATGTAAATGTAATTGTCAAACAGAATAAAAATTATTATTACGAATGAATAACTTATGTTTGGGAGCGGTATGGGGGGGGGGAGGCAGTAGGATGTAAACAGGATAAAGATTGAATTAGAGTGAAAGAAATTAGGCCAAGGCCTGGTTTGTAAAGATCGAGAAATTCAGACTTGCAGTTCAAATTAAAGCCAGTTTCAAGCCAGTTTTATATAAGCAGTCATTAAATTAGTATTAAATTTGAACTGGAAATCTGAATTACCTGTTCTTGTATAGATTGCAGTGTATCAGTGAGCAAAAACGGTTTTGAAGAAACTGAAAGAATGAATAAAAGTAAGTCCTGACAAAATTTGGAAAGAATAATATAGAAACCTTCGCTACCCAATTTGATATACGATAATAATTGTCTATTTATCCCCCAATTGAGTGGGTGTGGTTTTACTAGTGAGGGGGGATTTAAGAGAGAGACAAAGTCGTAAAAATAAAGTTAAGAAAAGAATTTAACGTACAGAAGTCATTTATATAGGTAATATGCAGGGTAATTAAATTTTACTTAAAAATAATTCACTACAAATTAAAGTTTAGATCAAATGGCACTCACGTACTTGTATATCAATAAAAAATATAGAACATATTTTAATCATGAGTCGCTAGAAGGTCAGTTAAAACACTGTATTTTATTTATTGAAGAATGCTTTTGTGTATTCTTTTAATATTTGTTTTAATTGAGAAAGATGAAAGTGTCGCTTAATCAGGGTCAAGTAATTTTTGCCCTGACTTAAGAAAAGATGCCCTCCTCATTAGGCAATCATATTTTGGTAATTTTGACCTGCATGCGATTAACAAGTATAGTGAAGTATATTGTACTATTTGGTTTTTTACCACTACATCGCATTGCATTCGTCAAGTGGTTGTCTCGCTTTATCACTGGATATCTAAAATATAAATCGAAGTAAATACTCAAAAAGACGCAAATAGCTACTTATTTTCTCAAACAAAATTAATGTCTAGCTCGAATCAGACAGTTGTAGAGCTGAGTGACCTAAACTTTAGATAAAAATTGTTTTACCTCGATATTTTTTTATTTGATTATTCTGTTTTAATCACTTCGATCGGTTGTCTTTACGGTGCATCTAGAGAGAGAAAATAGAAACTCAGTCATATGTTCTGTATATCAGTACATTTATCTGAAATTTATAAAGCGAAATTTCGAGCTAGTAAGCAAACAGAATTTTCGTCAAACAACCAATACATACATACGTAGAGTAGTTAAAGAATACTTACATGTGTAATAAGTATCCAATATTGTTGATGTCTAACTACACTGCAGCGATTTTCGTTGTGTCTTCAGATCGGAGAAGAAGACTGACGCCATCTTGATTTTAAATTTTCTCGACGACGCCATATGTTCGTTCTCAATTTTTTCCCCATTTCTTCGACATTTTAGCTCGAGTTTGCCCCAGATGTCTTCTTTATGTCTTCGTCGCCATTTCTGTGTAATCCTGCGCCATTTCTGTGGAACTTTGAAGACTTTTGATGTCTTAACATTCGGTGCAAGAGGAGAGATTTTCAACGAAGCTTCGTGTTAGAGGAACTAGCAGCAAATGACGTCAGATGACCATTGTTTGCCAGAAAAATACCCGTATGTAAAATGTTTTGTCATCTATGTACAAAGGTGAAAATATGTTTTTATTGCCAGAGTAAGGTGTTTTTGCCATTATTTCTAACTCAAGTCTTTCTTCTACTTCTTTACTTTTAGTTTAATTAGTTAATTCACCCAAAAAACGCCTGTAAGAGGGCGTTTTAGCGTTTTTTTCTCATTTGCACGCTGATGAGCAAGGAAAGACCCGTTCGTGATTTCATTAGCAAACATCTTTCCCTCCGTGGCGGAGAGTTAAAAGTAACTGTCCTCCGAATTGCACGCATCGTTTGACTGTTTTTCGGTGGTTCGGGAACCGTTCAAGTTCAATTGAGTTTGCATTGATCGGTCGCCGATCCACCCAAAACTGAAGTCAAAGGTGGGCGTTGAGTACAGGAAAATACTAGGCAGTACAGCGAGGCCAAGGAGACAAACGTTATGTACCTAGTGTTTTAACTAATATTTAAGCAAATTTCCCTAACCTGGCTGTTGCGGACAGGCCTGTAGGGTTGGTGCATTGAAGACTTCTTGCCGTCATTTCCCTTCGTTCAAGAAGACAAGTTGTCTTCGTTAAGAAATAACGACATGAAGACTTCAAGGCACCACTAAACCACTACACTGTATCAAAATATAAATGGCGGAGTTCTTCCCAAAGCTTACGGTGCAAACACGGATGCGCAAAGAAGCGCAAACACTTTAAAGCCTTTAAAACAAGCGTTTTCTTTCAGGAAGAAAGAAAGTCGAGAACGCTAACTAAATCAAAGCTGTTTGGTCATATTTTAAGTTCTTTAGCTGTGTTTAACGATCTTTCATGGGCAAGTCTGCGAGAAAGAAAGTCGAAGTTTGCAAAATAATAACTGTTGTCTATTTCGACTTTCCCTGGACTGTTTTTTTCTTGATCGAACTTGATATGCCATTACGTTCAGTGTCCTTGATATAGGAGTCATTTTTCTATGGCCTTGGGTTTAATTCCCAAACATTGAATGGCAGTTTTTAGTTCTTTCAAGTAACGAGATAACATTGTCATAAGATGGCACTGGGTTATCTCTTTGCCTAAACAACGACAGACAAACACATAGTATATTCTATAAGCCTTCACTCAGAACTCAGCGATTTAGTTTGAATGAACGAGAAAGCTTGACGTTCACAGCTTGCACATAACTGTCCATTTTATATGTCACAATTAAAGTAAGTGCATCGCCGTTGTCTTACAGTCCCAAATTAAAGTTACCAGTGCCGCCATTACAGTGAAAAGAGCCATTCATATTTTACACAAACTGAATCTTAATTGGTTACAGCGTGACATATTGACTGGACACAGCATCACGCAGAGCTATTTTGTTGCAATGTCAGTATCCTATTACAAGTTGTCTTAAGCTCTTTTAAGAAACGAGAGATGACATTGCAACAAGATGGCACTGCGTTATTACACTGTGCCTAGTCAATATGTCATGCTGTAACCGATTTGTAATTCAGTTTGTGCAAAATATGAAATGTTTAAATGGGTGCTTTTAACTGTACTGGCGGCATTGGTAACTGTAAGACAACTGCGATGCACTTAGTTTATTTGGACATAAAATGCACTGTTATATGCAAGCTGTGAACGTCAAGCTTTCTCGTTGATACAAACTGAATCGCTGAGTTCTGAGTCTTAGCTTATGGAATCTACTATGCGTTTGCCTCTTGTTGTAAATTGACAAATTGGTTACAAGCGTGCATATTTCAAAGTGAAGAGAACGCAGGGCCATCTTTATATGCCTTACGGTTCAGTGTCCTTGATATAGGAGTCATTTTTTATGGCCTTGGGTTTAATTCCCAAACTCTGAAAGGCAGTCTTTAGCTCTTTCAACTAATAAGATAACATTGCAACAAGATGGCCCTGCGTTCTCAGTTTGAAATATGCACGCTTGTAACCAATTTGTCAACATACACAAACAACGACAGACAAACACATCGTATATTCCATAAGCTAAGACTCAGAACTCAGCGATTCAGTTTGTATCAACGAGAAAGCTTGACGTTCACAGCTCGCATATAACAGTGCATTTTATGTTCCAAGTAAACTAAGTGCATCGCAGTTGTTATACAGTTGCCAGTACCGCCATTGCAATTAAAAGCACCCATTTAAATCATTTCATATTTTGCACAAACTGAATTACAAATCGGTTACAGCATGACATATTGACTAGGCACAGCGTAACGCAGTCCCATCTTGTTGCAATGTCGTCTCTCGATGCTTAAAAGAGCTAAAGACAACTTGTATAGGATACTGACATGGCAACAAAATAGCACTGCGTTATGCTGTCTAGTCAATATGTCACGCTGTAACCGATTTGAGATTCAGTTTGTTTAAAATATGAGTGGGTGCTTCAACTGTACTGGGGGCACAGGTAATTTTAATTTGGGATTGTAAGACAACGGCGATGTACTTTCCCTTAATTATGACATATAAAATGGACAGTTGTGTGCAAGGTGTGAACGTCAAGCTTTCTCGTTGATTCAAACTGAACCGCTGAGTTCTGGGTGAAGGCTTATAGAATATACTACGTGTTTGTCTGTCATTGTTTGGGCAAAGAGATAACCCAGTGCCATCTTGAGACAATGTTATCGCGTTATTTGAAAGAACTAAAAACTGCTATTCAGTGTTTGGGAATTAAACCCAAGGCCATAAATAAATGACTCCTATATCAAGGACACTGAACGTAATGGCGTATCAAGCTCGATCAAGAAGGAAACGGAAAAAGACAACAGTAGTTAATTTTGCAAATTTCGACTTCCCTTTAGATGTCTTGCCTCATTTAGAAGTCTTGCAACTTGGGGCATCTAATTTTCAGCCGCAGGTTTCACTTGGTAAGCGTACAATCGCTCTGTAGTGTCCCATTCCCCCCCCCCCCTCTCTCCACTTCATAGATGTAGAGATGAGAGTGGACAAAATAAGATAAATAAATAAATCCTTGTAATAGATTTGTTGTAATTTCAACTGCACACACGGATAAATTTCTCGAAACACTTGCAACACTCAACATTCCGCACAATCCTTCAGAGAAAGTACAGAATTTACTTCGGAAACCAAGTGCTTTCTCTTGCAAATTTCATATTAGAGTATTGATTACTACAAATTTTAAACACATTAATTTTTATTTTATGCAACACTGTAAGAATAATTTATTGTAATACAGCCAGCAGTTAGAGTAAGTCTGTCCATGAGGTAATTTATAAAGCTAGATGAAAACATTCCAATGAAACAGTCTGTCGAGACCTTAAAGTAAGTAATAGTAAAGACAGTGACTCCATACCGTAGTGATGCATTTAGCTTGCATGACTACCATACTCCATTCTTCACTAGCTGATAAAAGTTTATGTTTCAACCTTGTCCTCAAGACTCTAAAACAGAAACAAAAGATGTTGCTATTTTCCTTTTAGTAACTTGGGGCAAAAATATTAGGTAAAAATTCTTGCAGACTAATTCGGTATATTTTTTGTTTCGAAACTTAAGAGGTGCTTACCTTCAGTCAAAGGTGCTACTGATACTCTTGATTGGGTAAGCAACGACAGTGATATTAATGGTTCACCGTTTTGTTTGTGTTCCTGTTTAGAAACCATTGACTCTGCAATAAACTACTTCACAAAAATATATCAAACTAACGTTATTAGATAATGAAGCTTACAGGAAGCGATAGTCAACTAGACAACTATCCATCCTGGAAATACAATCATGGCAACACGTAAGAACTTACCATGTGAATTTTCTTCAATTCTTTAAGAGATATAAATCGTCTCGTCATTCTAACATATTTGACATCAACCATAAACCACTTTGGCGTTTCTTTCAAAGCTTTCCTTTAAAAGATGAAACACTCACAATGGTAGAGAATCTCAGCAATGAAAGTTATCAACAGCTTATGTTTGCTAAGTAATTGCAACTTCATGGTAAACTTACGGATCATAATGTGGGTCCGAGTGTGATTCACATAGGATTCTTTTACCACCTTTGAAGAAAAATAATTATTGGCTATTAGTGGTAGTACATTATACATTATTAGTTTCATATTGTTTCATATTTCGAGCATTTACTCAAGGTATACACATATTACTTGTAAAGGAAATCGTGAGGCTAACGGTAACCCTATTTAACAAGTTCGTCATAGAACATTACATTCTCACATATATTAGTACTTACAATGTGTTGATTTAAAGAGAGAGGAAACCTAGAGTACCTGGAGAAAAACCCTCGAAGCTCATGACGCACGAACCTCTGACCTTGACTGTGTATAGATGTCCACTTTGCCTTGAGATTTTCCATTGCAGAGTCTAGGGCTTCGCTGCTTGCTTCGTCGATAAGACCACGAATTCTCTCAGAACCAGCCGTTTTTCCAAAAATATCAGTCATAAATATTTGAGCTGTTTCACCTCTAATTCCAAGTTCTTGCAATTTGGCAGCGATGTTGTCCTTCATGTGAAGGTTGCAAAGCAAGTGCCGCGCGTTTGCAAGAGTCCAGCCAAATCCATCCCATAGAGATTTTTCTCCATCTGTTCCATAAACAAGAGTTTTTCGTATTTCAGGCTTTAACTTTATCATTGTTGACGACAGCTCATGATAACTAAAGGCCTCTTTTTTGTTATGTATCATAACTGGGCCGATGCAAACTGGGTGAGATTCTTCTTTGGTGCGAAGCAAGAGGTGGCAGTATGTGGTAACTGTACTGCTACATAATATTTTCCAAAGTTGAAAGTGGGATCGACGCCTAAAGCGCAAAATTTTGCGGAGTTTGAACAAAATTGAGCGACATCATTAAGTTGTTGATCCGTCGTCAGTATTACGCAGGGTTCGGATGATGTTTCCACTTTTCGAACAAATGCTTTCTCAGTATCCCTCACGCCTTCCATTTGCATTTCAATCAGCTCCAACATCTGGTCGTTTGGTTGTTGCACTAATGTTGTACTTTTAATGTGTTTTACATGTCGCACATTCCTGGGATGAGAAGCAGCGTTCCGAATTTGGGTAATGCTACCTTGCTCAGCAACACTTTCATGGAACGCCACGTTTGGAGATTTTCCTTGGTTGCATAACGCGGATATTCTTTCCTTAGTGGTATGCGAAGTTCGGTAATATCTGCTTGATTTCATCTTCGAGTTACCATGACCTTGGACGTGGACCCGATGTTCTGCCTTCTTGAAAATGTACTGCGCAAACACAAGTGGATGCATTTCGCCTTTTTTGTCTATAAAGAATAAAAAAATAACTAAATATCCAAAGAGTAACAAACATACTGCAATCTACTAATAGCTCTATTAAAAGTTATGTCTTGGGCTCTCATATTTATTATAAGAATCCATTTTCCACCTGGCAAATCTCTGGCTACGAAGCTACAGTGCACAATGTGGCAGGTCATTTACGTCGACTGCATGCCGTAGTTGCTTAAAGTGCCAAACAAATTTTGCTCCAGTTTCTTATTAGTTTTCTACTGTACTTTTGTAATTATGATCTTATTCTCAACTAAACGCATCTTTTGTAATTAGCTTTTTCTCTAATCTCGTAATTTGTACTTGAGCTAAAAATAACGAGACTTAACGAGGTACAACTAATAATAGAACAAGTTTATTCACTTAGCGCCTCGTAAGTAAATTCACAACCTTAGGCCTATAATTCGATCTATCTATACCTTACCTGTTAAATCAATGATGATACGTTGCGTCATTAAAAACGTCCTTAGATACAGCGATTGGTATCCTTGTTTTACTAGGAACACGATGTTTCGTTCCGTTTGCCACCCATGCTCCAAGATCATCAGCTATCATGACATGAGGTGAGGCTACATCAACGACAAAAACAGCGTTAATAGAAACTGACGTTGGAACAGCCTGAGCCACAGCGTTTTCATTTGGCTGTAAAAGGATCTCTACAACATTTTTGGTTTCCATTCCTTTTCTTAAATCTTGCTCATAAATTGGCAACAATGGATCCATCTCGAAGAATTTGATGTCATGACTTTGGTCATCATGCACTACTTTCAGAAGTTTCAGAATCATCAAGTTTTGTGTACATCCTACTAGTAGAAGAGCAAGGTTGGTACACTAAAGGCAGGAAGTTCTTTAATGATACTACCATAGTACGATCATCTTCTTTCAATAAAAGCCAACGTCCACGTTTAAATGAAAACTTCGCGCCAGTTTTGGTATTTTCAACTTGAATCTAGACAACATTAACATTTATTTAGACATGATCAAACCAATTAGTAAACAAGCGTTAAGCATTTCAGCACTCGTTATTTTAGAGTCTATTTCATAGACATGAACTATAAAGTGAACGCCAAACAAATATGCCTACTGTTTTCTTTGGTTTCTCTCCTAACTAGTATATGTCAGAACCATCCACAGAGATATGAAAAACTATATTCATATTAATCTGGCACTGCAGAGAACAACGAAAAATTCGTTATAATGACGGTATATACACTACAAGTGTTCAAACAAACGAGATTTGAAGTCTTCTCGAGTAAACTGCAATTTTCTCCGCTGCAATTCTATAAAGTTTTTTGAAATTTTAAAATCTTACAGGATTTCATATTTACTTTCTATCGGTACAAGTTCTGTAGGTGGTGCAAGCCTATCAATAAGCAAATTCTTTGTAAAACTAGATATATCCTGCGCAGAATTTTAATTAGAATAAATCACGCAAACACGCCGTCAAGCCGTTAGAAAGGAAATAGATAATTGTGTAACGAAAATATTACAAAAACCTATACAATTGCGGGCGAGGAAATTGCAGTTTATTGAAGATGACTTGACAGGGTGTCTGTGGGGGGACAATTCCATCTTGACATTATATTGTGTCTTTAAACCAGGTAAATGCTTTTTGCATGTTGGCAGCCTTTAAAATAATTGCTGATAAAATCAACGATACCTTCATATCCGTTACTCGAGAAATCTTTTCTCTTAGCCCTATTCTTTCCTCTGACAGAAAGCAACTACAACACTATTCCGACCGAGTTCATCATCAAAGAAGATGTATATTCTAGGTTATCTTTTATATCATCTTCAAAGGCAGCTGGTCCAGATGAAATACCGAATTGGGTTCTAAAATCTTATGCGCACGTGTTAGCTCTCCCCGCTACCTCGATTTTTAATGTCTTCCTTTAATAGGCGTTTGTTCCTGAGATATGGAAAAAAGCTGACGTCATCCCCGTCCCTAAAAATAAGGTACCAAGTGATATCAACAAAGATTTGCGTCCCATCTCACTTACCGCCACCTTGTCAAAAACATGCGAGCGTTTTGTTGCAGATTGGTTAATGCATTTCGTTAACGAGAAGATTGACAAGCGACAATTTGGATCTCTTAAAAATTCCTCAAAGACACATGCGTTACTGAGCTTAACGTCTTACTGTTCTGGCTAGAGCATTAAACAAAACAAATGTAATTTAACACCTATTCCACGTATATTTTTCTTGTTGCTTTGACCATTGAACAATATTGCCTTCTCGAATAGTTTTACTCGCTTAACTACTAAATAACGTCATTACGGGTACGATTATTATGGGTGTGATCATTATGATCATTATGATTATTATGGGTATTGGTAGATCGCTACCAATCGCAGTTGGCTCGATAGCTCAATTGGTAGAGCTGCGATCCAGGAACCCGAAAATTCGAGTCAATCAAATCCCACTCGAGACAACGAACTTTCGTTGCTCTCTGCAGTGTGAGATTAATATGAATCTATAGGTGTTTTACTTGCCTACTGTTAAGCCTAAACAGCAAACTTGAAAATAGCGTCGTGAAAAGATACAGTTTTCGAGTAGCAGAAGACAGTACAATGTGGTTTATCGAAATACTTACGCCGAAGCATATGTTTAAGTACTTGACCAATTGCAGTATTCAACTGTTAATTTGTTACACCCAGCTATGGAAGAAATGGCGTAATCGTCAATCAGTAAGAATAACACATTACGAATCAACAAAATCTGATATAGATCTGTGGAAGTGTTGACTATCGGCGCTTTTCATTTGCACGGCTATTGCTGACAACACCAATAGCTGTCCTTTTCGGCAAAGCTTTCCGAAACGTCCCCCGCCCTTGCCTTATGTTCAAAGAGCGAAATGGTTGGCGCATTTAGATCTTGTTCCCCGGCTGACGACAAAGTAAATTCTAAAGAAAATGAGAGTAAATCGTCGATTGAATTAAAAAGGGTGGATCCACACAAATTGTCATTCATTCATTTAAACATTCGATCTTTAAAAAACAGAAATCATATCCTTCAACTTCGTGAATTTGTCCGAGTAACAAATTATCACACAATTATATTATCAGAAACTTGGCTGAACAAGTCAGTCAAAAACGCCGAAGTCGAAATTAAAGGTTATAAAATATTTAGACTGGACCAAAAGGATAAACGAGGCGGGGGAGTGTGCGCGTACATTCGTAGCCCGTTCAAGGCACAAATCTCCGGTACACCAACAACCTTGTTTCAACAACTCTGGTTACAAGTTCAATATAAAAAGATTAGATCATTCGTAATCTGTGCTGTTTATAGACCTCCTGACTGTCCTGTTTCCTGTTTTGAGGATTTCTTAAAGCCTTCTTCGACCTACGCCTTATCGCTCAACAAGCCTGTTATAATTCTAAGTGATTTAAATTGCAAACTTTTACAAGAAAATCCCGACGGTTTGTCATTGCTGAATTTTGTTTCTGAATTGAACCTCAAACAATTGATTACTTCACCCACTAGGATCACTGAATCATTAATAGACGTTGTAATATCCTCGACTTCAGATCTTGTACAGGAAAGTGGAGTTACCAAACCTCCATAAGTGACCATTTTTCGGTTTACATGGTACTGAACTTAAAACTTCCTAAACAACCACGAAGTTACATCACAGTGCGTAATTTTAATAACTATAACCCTATCTTATTTACAGCAGACCTCGTTTCTAAACACGAGACACTTTTACAATCAATTTTTACGGAAAACGATGTGAACTCAAAATTATTAATATTAAACGACGCTCTATTATGCACCTTACAAACTCATGCACCAGTTAAAACGATCAGGGTTCGTAATCGTCCATGCCCCTATATCACTCAAAATATAAAGGATTTGATAGCACATAGAGATCAACTTCATAGGCAATTCAAATTTTCACGTGATGTCGGAGATTGGTCAACGTATAAAAACGCGAGACAATCAGTCAAAATTGCCCTAAAGAACGCAGAGAAAGAATATATGTTCGTGGCGAAATATTAGCCCATAAAAACAATACAACATGTTTATGGAAAATTTTAAATCGTTGCATTCCCAGTAAAGAAAGAAAAATTCAATGTTATAGTAAAGATTCGGAAAAGATTGCAAACGAATTCAACAATTTTTTTTTCGCTGTTGGAGGAAAAAAACTGCAAACGCTGCAGCTCAAGTAGCCCTGGACAATAATCTTAACGGACCAACGTCAAGCTCCTTTCCTGCAATATCATCTACACACACCAAGCATGAAACGTTTCACTTATCGCTGGTTTCGTGTACTGATATTAAACAAATCATCAATCATGTCTATGCCTTTAAACAAAACACCAGGACCAGACAAACTCAGTATGCGTGTTTTAAAAGATTGCCTTCCTGTTGTTCTCGCGGTCGCATTACCAACATTATCAATTGCTGCTTCGCCACATCAACGTTCCCAGATGATATGAAACTAGCGGATCGGAAGTTATTCCCTTATTAAAAGACGGTGATCATGAAGTTGCTTCAAACAATCGCCCTCTTTCCCTCCTAATACTGTTTGAAAAATTTGTGAGAGAGCTGTTCTCAACCAATTCAATTCCTATTTAACACGCAATAAACGACTTAGTGTGCATCAAAGCGGAAATAAAAAACAGCACTCTACTGAAACTTTAAACTTATTAATTACCGATCATCTACTACCATTTGCATTCAATCGTTACGCCGCGCCGCGAAATGAAAGTTGTTTAGAGTTTTCCAACGCGTATTATCATTGGACAACTTTACGTTTTACATTTCAAACTTCTAATTAGGGGGCGTGAACGTTTACAACCGTCAGCAACCAGCCGAAAAATGTTCGACTGACACGTCAGTTTTATGTTACATGACCACGAAGCTGAAATTGTTCAGTTTCGAATTTTGTCGTTCAATATTAATGTACTTGATTTACAAAGAGATGATTGAATGGTTTTCAAGACAATTTAGTGATAATTATTGCAAAAGAACGATTTAATATATATTTGTTTACGTTAGTGGTTGCTATTTATAGCGGTTCGCCGGATATAATTGCAAAAACGGCTGTAAACGTTCACACCCCCTAATTAGAAGTTTGAAATGTAAAACGTAAAGTTGTCCAATGATAACACGCGTTAGAAAACTCGAAACAACTTTCATTTCGCGGGGTGGCGTAACAATTGATACAATTGGTAATATTTGATGCAATGGACAATAGTTAATAGAGGAGAGGGTTTGGAAGCTGGGGGCGTGGCCAAATTATGTTATTGTTTTCTGTCTCGTGACAATACGGGAGCATCAAAACTGATTCGGTAATACGAGACGCATATAAAGTGATGCCTACTGCGCGTTAAAAAACATATTTTTTGGAAAAAAGTTCGTATGCCAGGAGATAATTGCTCGATTTACGGCTGTGGAACCAGTAGAAAACACACTGGGATTAGTATTCTTAGAAATCCAGCTAAAGACGACAATTTATCAAAGAAAACTCGCGAACCGTGGGTGCGCCTTGTGACAAGAGATCGAGAGATAGACTCGAGTTTAAGAAAACAAATCGATCAGCGAACAATCTATATTTGTGAAAGACACTTCGAAAAGAACCTTATCGTTTGGCTTCTATTATATATGGCTGCAACATTGTAGAATTGTAGTTGAAAGACTTGTAGGTCTTATGGAAATTTGATACTAATTTACATAACGCGCTATTGTATTTTAATGCTGGCACAATATTAAATAAAACCATATGGCAAAACTGTTCGATAGCCGAAATAGCAAAAACGATAGATGAATTCAGGATATTACAATCACATTTTATCACTTGACTCCCAAATTATAACACCAAGTAAATGATGTGTTTATTTACAAGTGTATTATTAGATATTTAGACAAAACTTAACAGTAATATAATATGTCCATTTAATATAAATAGTATATAGGATCATAAATATATAAAAATACCTAAAACATATACTCTTTCATATTCACCATAAATAAGCTACGACAATGTTTCAAATCGAGTCTAAAATCGAGATCTGGTTTTATTTTGGTTTAGTTCCCACCTGCAAAAGACTTCAGCCTGGAGCTGTTCCTACCCTTAATCTACCAGAAAAAAGCATACCCTCTACCTCTACAACTGCACCCAGACGTGCACTAGTTCGACATGAGGTCAAGCCTGTTAAGATGTAATCTAATAACTTGAACTGTTTATAATTTATGTCATAATGAAAATTGTCACGTGATATGTTCTTCTTGTATTATTAAAATTCTTTTGTAATGTCCTCTTCGTAATCGGACATGTGTTTGTATTTTCTTCAGTTATAAGCCGAAGTAATCCTCCGTCTATCGAGCATGGCGACCTCAACAGGTTATGGGCCCAGAGCGAAAATACTCTTTAACGGAGATGAGAGAAAATATGAACTATGGGAGGAGAAATCTATGGGTCATCTTCATATTTTAAAGTTGACAGAAACTGTCGAGAGCGAAGAGCCAAACGCAGCAAAAAATGCCAATGTATATGCAGAGTTAATACAAGTTTTAGACGATCGATCACTGTCTCTGGTCATGCGAGAAACTACAGATGATGGTAAGAAGGCCATCAGCATACTTCGAGAGCATTATATGTCGAGTGCAAAGCCGAAAGTCATCGCACTTTATACCGAATTAATCACGTTACAGAAAGGAGAAAATGAGTGTGTAACTGACTACATGTTACGGGCTGAGGCGTCTGTGGCAGCATTAAAGAATGCAGGTGAAGAATTCACTGCTAATAGCAATGATTTTGAAAGGGCTTCCACCAAAATTCAAAGCATTTAACACTGTGATCACTCAGAAGGACAAGCAACCAACATATTCAGAATTTAAAGTATCCCTACGAGCATTTGAAGAAAATGAGAAACCCACGTCGAAAGGCAACGTGATGAAATTGGGTGTAAACTACAAGATAAAGTGTTATGCATGCAAGCAACCAGAACATAAAGCCGACCAGTTTCCACATTCACTAAAATGGTGCCATCATTGTAAGTCTAAAACCCAAAACACCAAGGAATGCCGAAAGAAAAACCAAGAAACCTCCGATGCAGTCAAGAATGCCCAACATCAACCAGAACGACATGAACCCGTGCACGGTCAAGGATCATTTATCTTTAAAGTCAGCAATGAACCAGCTGAATCTAACGTTGAAAGCTTGAAGGCGAGTTTACTCGAAGATTGTGGAGCTACAACCCACATAGTTAATGATAAAAATAAATTTACAAGTTTTGATGAAAATTTCAATCCTGAAGTACACTTTATAGAGCTAGCAGACGGGACAAGACGAAATAATATAGTTTTAAGTAGAGGTGATGCTAATATTCTTTTGCATGATAAACAGGGCAATCAACATAATGTCACTCTAAAGAATGCATTGTATGTACCATCTTTTAATCAAGATATCTTCTCAGTCCAAGCAGCATCAGAAAATGGTGCATCCATCTCTTTTAATCCTGAAGAAGCTGTCTTAAGGGCACCCAATTTGAAATTGAAAAGAATGGACGTCTTTACTATCTGTATTCTGTTAGATCTAGCGAGCATAGTTTACAAACATCGCATGAAATATTAGGGCACTGCAATAACAATGACAAATTAAAGTTACAAAATGTTGTTGAAGGTATGTCTGTTAGGAATAAGTCAGGAATAAGTGGCTGCAAAGTTTGCACATTAGGAAAAATGACAAATGTAAGAAGCAGGGAACCTGATGCAAAGGCAGAGGTACCTTTAGCATTAGTACATGCAGATCTGGCAGGCCCAGTTACGCCAGAATCAGATGAAGGTTTTAAATATGCACTGGCCTTAACTGATGACTATTCTGGAGCCATATTTACATACTTATTAAAGAATAAGTGTGACACTTTAGCTGCTACTGAAAAATTCTTAGCAGATTTTTTTCCATTTGGACGAGTAAAATGCCTTAGATCTGACAATGGATCAGAGTTTACCAGTAATGCATTTAAGACACTACTTGTCAAAACTAAGATCAAACATGAAACGTCGACTTCTTACTCCCCACGCCAAAATGGGACGCCGGAAAGAAGCTGGCGTACACTCTTTGAAATGGCAAGGTGCTTGCTCCTTAATGCAAAGCTTGACAAGACTTTCTGGCCATATGTAGTTATGACTGCTACGTATATTCGTAAGAGGTGTTATAATAACCGTACAAAGCAAACGCCCTATCTGGAAACCAAATTTATCCAACATGGCAATTTTTGGCACTGAGTGTTATGCATACACCCAGAATAAGTCAAAACTAGATGCCAGGTGTGACAAAGGTATTTTTCTTGGCTATGACAGAGGTAGCCCCGCATACCTTGTGTTATTCCCTGAGAGTGGAATAATTAAAAGGGTCAGAAATGTCAAGTTCACAAATAAAGTTGGGGTCAATAAACCTGATCACAAGGTAGGGTACGATGTTGATTTCTTACCAATGGAGGTGAGAGAAGGGCAAACTGCTCCCAACATGGGCCAAGGGCAGGAAGATGCCCTCTCCCCAAGACGGCCTGAATCATGCGGCTCCCTGCATAGGCCAGAAGCAGGAAAATGCGGCTCCTTCCCAAGAGGGCCTGAGGCATGTAGGGCCTTGCCAACTACAGAACATTCCAGCAAGACCTGGAATTGACAGTCAGCCTGCCCAATCGGCAGAGGTAAACCCTAATATGAGGTATCCTATAAGGAACACAAGGAGACCACCCCATCTAGATGACTACATAGTAGATCAAGAGTTAGATGAGAGATATCTGATAAATTATAGTGTAGATTATTGCTATACTGCACAAATTTATCCAAAAACGTATTAAGAAGCAATGAGATCTAAGGATTCCAAGATGTGGCGTGAGGCCACGAATGAAGAAATGAAATCCTAAGATGAAAACAACACATATACTCTTACAAAATTACCAGAAGGTAAGAGTTTAGTGGGGACCCGTTGAGTCTACACAGTTAAAGAGAAAGAAAATGGTAGAGTGAGATACAAGGCGCGTTACGTAGCAAAAGGCTATTCGCAAGTGCCTGAAGTCGACTATTTTGAAACATTTTTGCCTACAGCAAAGATAACATCAATCCGTTTATTAATGCAATTAGCCTTAGATTTTTCTCTTGACTTACACCAAATGGATGTAAAAACGGCATATCTTAATGCACCGATAGACTGTGAACTGTATGTTGAACAGCCAGGAGGGTTTATCAAATACAGTGAGACCGTAGTCTGCAAATTAAATAAATCCCTCTATGGCCTAAAACAGAGTGGCCGCAACTGGAACCAGCTATTGCACAACTTCTTAACATCAAAGAATTTTTTGCAGTCGGTTTCAAATCCATGTGTATACATTAGACAACATGATCATGGAAAAATGACCATGTTGCTAATATGGGTTGATGATATAATTATTGCCTCAAATTCGGCTTCTACTCTACGAAAAGTGAAAGAAGAATTAGGTCAAATGTTTCGAATGAAAGATCTTGGGAGACTTTCATGGTTTCTAAATATAAACTTCACTTTTGGCACTGACAGTATCAGCGTGGATCAAACGAAGTACATAGAGAAAATTTTAAATAGATTTCAAATGGATGGATGTAAGCATAGGGCAACCCCAAGTGAATTGGGTGTTAATAAAATCATCACTGAAAATTCAGACGACCTTGCTGATAAAAAGCTTTATCAGGAAATAGTAGGCAGCCTAATTTATGTGATGACATCAACTAGGCCTGATCTATCGTTCATTGTGACGAAGTTGTCACAGTATATGTCAAATCCTTCAAACGCCCAATTTAACATGGCAAAACATGTGCTTCGATATCTGAAGGGGACCTTGGAACAAAAGCTCACCTTTAGGAAAATCAAAAGAAGGAATAAGCCTTCATGGCTTTTGTGATGCTGATTGGGGATCTTCAGAAGATCGGAAAAGCATCACAGGGTATGTATTTAAAGTGACCACAAATGGGCCTGTAATTTCTTGGAAAAGCAGGAAGCAGCCAACGGTTGTGTTGTCAACCTGCAAAGCCGAGTATATGGCCTTGGCCTCAGCAATCCAAGAAGCTAAGTTGCTAGGAGAGCTCATTGGCAAAAATATAGCCAAGGCAACTGATAATCAGAGTGCCATCTTTCTCTCCAAAAATCCTGTGCAACATCAGCGTTCCAAAAACATTGACATAAGATATCACTTCATAAGATCAGAAATCCTGTCCAAAACCGTTAACGTAAAGTATGTAAGATCAGAGGAAAACTTGTCTGATCTTCTCACAAAGCCAATAACTAGGTTTAAGATAGGTAAATTCATAATCATCTGGTAGGTCACAAGATATAGGTCTTTAAACTATCTGTAAGTAGTATGTATGATTTATAGTTGAGTTTCTTAAAAAAAATGTTGTAATTAATGTTGTTAGTGTTGCAAGCTGCTTGGCTTGATTATAAACAACAGTACGGAAGTCGAGCTTACGAAGGCCCCGAGCACAAAGAACATAGGCATATTGCTTACCGCCAGCTAGTGCGATGGTGTTGGGGAATTCTAGGGAAACAAATACGAGTTGTTCTTCCATCTTGTGCAGTTAGTTGTACTCGAGCACACTTTCCACCACCATGCCATGAAGATGACTCTGAATTTGTTGGATTTCATTTTGCTGATGAATAATTCTATTGTTGTGGGATTACAGTGAGTTATTTGATATGTCTGAAGACTTGTAAATATGTTAAGACCGAGTTTTAGTGGCAATTGTGTTTTTCATTTTTTTTCCAGACAGCCTTGACTTATGTTGTTCAATAACCTCCTGTTTTGAAGGCTTTGGAGTTGGTGCTATGCATTGAGCTTGTTTAGCTGGATTATATTTTTTAAGCTTCTTGCCTTTCTTACATTGCACCACACGCTCCATCATTCCTTCAACATAGGCAGTGGATTTTGGGGTCTTTATTTCCTTTGCTACCCAGTTCTTCCTTTGCTTTTCACAAACCAGCTTGAATCGTTTTTATCCTTTATTGACTCCCTGTTTCACTTCTGCTTGGCTTCTGTTGACGTTAGCATTGTGATCGAGAATAGCCAACTGGGTTCGAGCTACCATTCCATTGTAACGAAAGTGCTCTCGTTTGGGAACATATTTTGTCATAAGGGAATGGTATGATTCCAGTTGACCAGTATGATGGAATTCTGTTAGTTTATCAATATATCCTTCAAAAGCTTATTGTTCGTCATGACTTCTTCTAATGCAACATGTGCCGGAGAACTAGCTGCAAGCCATTTTATGGACTTTTGGTCTTTTTTGCTTATTGAACGATGTCAACACTTTTTGAGATTTTGGAAGTCTTCTGAACTCTTCCATCGATGTTTACCAGTGATTTGGTATAATAATGACAGCCATTTTTCCCTTAAGATGTCAGCACTCTCGTCACAGGTTGCTGCAGACCACCACAAATGGTTTGATACACTCCATATCCATGGCCATAACTCTTCACAACCCTTCTTTTTTGCTTTTTTGGTTAATTTTTTTGTTATCCATTTACTTATGAGCCATATAATCATATTGGTGGGTAATTTTAGGCTAGTTTGACCTCATTTTAGCAGTTATGGTTGTGTGGCGGTCTGTTTTCAGGCAACGGATTGGAATTTTCTTTTTGATAATTGAATTCAATGTTCTTTTACAACCTTCATACCCCATTGCATTTGAAGATGTTACTTCTGTTACTTGTACAACACTGAATTCAACTATCAAATTAGTTTTTTCATCCATGAGGGTATAAGTCCCATATTTTGCCGAATGTCCCGGACTGTCACATCGCCCATCTTCACATACATCCACACTGCCACTTTGCCTCGTCCGTTTTAGAACAGCAGCTTGCATTTCTATACATGTATTGTTTACCACTGGGAACAGAATTGTTGTTTGTGTTGTGTAATAATGTGAAGACTGAATGAATTCCAGGTTAAGGTATTTTGCAAAGTCTGCAATGTGCTTGTATGTGCTGCCACTAAATAAAATTGATGCTGGAATCAGCAGATTTCCAGCAGCAGATCCACTGATTATTGGTTGAGACTGCCAGGAAAAGGTATGGCCATTAATACAACTTGCAGCAATAGTTACCATATTTCCCTGACTATGTTGTGTTGTTGTATCAATAGGGCTACCACAATTTTGACACAGCTTAAATAACTTAAATAACTGACTTTCAAATACTATAAATTTTTTTCAGTGGAAGGTGTAGTGCCATCGAGAAATTCATCATCTGTTTCAGAGTCGTTGTCAGAAGCTGAAGGACAATATGAGGAACAACTATCACTCAAACAGCCAACGTTATCGGATTCAATTGAAAATGCTTCATCCTCGGATTCCAATATTACCAGTTCATGTTGGTTATCACCACATGTGGATAAAATGATGGACTTGTCATTAAGGTCTGGTGTGGATGGTGTTGGGCATGATTTTGCAACTTCAAAATGGTCATCAGTTAAGAATTGAGTTTTGGGGCCCAATGAGTAACAGTGATCTTCTAAATGAAGAATTTTGTTGATGTCATCAGCATATCTAGTGCTTGGTACTCTTTTTGCCTGAACATCTATAGTTTGTGTCCCAATTGTTCTAAACATTTTAACCTGTCCTGAGGAAGTCTGAACCTCCTTGTGCACCTTGAGTTCAGTGTTTTGTACTGTGACTTGTTCAAAATCATTGGAAATATCCATGGTTTCATTTTCATGGGAGCAGCCAGGTGAATTAATTACCAGAAACAAATTCTTCCTTTTCTGTTTCTACAGCATTGACAATGTTAACCGTACAAATTCATAAAATCAATTAAATCACAATGCTTAAATGTATTTCATATGTCAAAATATGTTTATGTTATAAATGTCAGTGCTGTTTACATAATAGTATCTATTTAATACCTATATAACTATATCCAAATCAATTGTAAACAATTTTAGAAGCCAAAATTCTTGGGAGTAGTAAATAAATATTATTTGACATTGTGGCTTTAATATATAGTACAAATCAAAACCAACCTTCTTTTCTCGATTTTGTATTTGCCTCATACTCGATGGTCTGGCTTTTTTACCATTGTCCCTTGAACCAAACTTAAACCTGGTTTTAAAAAGAACCAGGTATAATTTCAACACCGGGTTGAAAGCAATCTTCTGTGAAATGTGCACTACAGACGAACGTATGGGCGCGTGGAGTCGTGGACGAGGATTCTCTCGACGTATATTTTGTAGCCAGACGCTCTTTAGTGGACCATTTGGCAGTCTATGATAGCTTATACCTGTCCTTTAGTCTTTTGACTGTAATTTTTACATAAAGGTACAGAACAATGCGGCATTTTGCGTCTAATCGTGTAGCTATAAAGTTATTATCACTCGCGCAATGTATTTTAATTTGAATATTTCCCGCAAAAGTTTCACTCACTGACGTCACAATATGAGGCGCTGACCAGATCCGCGTCTGCACGGAAAAGAACAAGATACGCCCAAATTTGAATATTATGCGAACTTTGGAGAGCAATTTCTCCTTTACTATAAACATTTAAACGAAAATTTTTTTAGGAACAATCTAATAAAGGTACGATATTTCATTTAAACCTAAGATCATTTGAGACCAGAGTTCAGAAGGAGCTTGACATCTACTTTAAGATACTGAAAACATCAGCAGTTCGTGTAACTTTGTCAGATTTGCCCCCCCCCCCCCCTTCTCATGTCTGTTGCATGTGCTCTCCAAATCTTCTCAATCTCATTCTTTAACCTGATCGCCAATCAAAATACGTAATCTGTTGACAAACTTAAAACCCAGTTAGCCAAGTAACCTTGAAGCTATAACAATACCCCAGTCACGGAAACGAAATTTCTATAACTTGTTATTACTGCGGAGCGACCATGGTGGTAGTGACGTTGAGTAAGTGACGACTTTTTGTTTCTCGTGTAAATGGCCTTGTTGTGTGCATAAAACCATCAAAGCTCTGAGATAGGCAGCGAATGTACTCCATTAGTATGTTGCTCACTCGTCACTATATTGCCAATTTGGGGAATTATTGCTGAATATAGAGTTGGTCAGTTGTTTTTGTTTGCTGGAGTTATCTTGGTTGTGCGATTATATATGAAATAAACTATTCATACTGAAGAAAGGCATTAGAAGGATATCTAGAAGGATCAGAGGCGAAAATTCAAAAAACAATTGGAGGGGGTACTTAATTCTCATGGACCGACTTCTTAATTGTGTCGCTCGCTAATACATAATCGTGTTTTTTAGTGGGTCCGGAGGAATTCTCTCCCTGAAACATTTTAAAATCTTGAGCACTGCAAAGGCCATTTCACGTGATTTGCGCATTGATTTCTGGCACAATTTTTGCAAATTTATTATATTTTAGAAAAAACTTGCGATTGATGACTGTTTAATGACTAACGTTTTGTAATTCCACAATTATTTTGGGACTGATATTCATGCAATATCACCCTAATGGCCCCTGATAAGGATCTAAATATTTATGTTTGAGGGATTCAGATTATAAAAATCTTGCTGGCTAGTAAAAGTTATAAATACTGCAAGTCAGGGTGAAGCTATACTTTGTCAATGTATACTAATTACTTTGATGGCATTGTTTGCATTAGACAGTCTTTTTACATTTTGAAATAGCCTCAAAACTTCCCTGATATAATTTTCATATTGAAAATTCGACCGATGTTGTCCTATTAAATTCCTCATTCATCTATATTTTGCTTAGATTCAAAATCACACTACACACATTTATATTATTGAATAAATTTCGTACCCACAGTTAACATTTCTGGAAGCAAGGTTGCCCCAAGCTGAAATAACATCGAGCAAAACGTAAATTTTTTTCGCGGTAGTCACAAAAATTCGACCAAAGAAATCATTTTGTCATTTTAAGCGATCTTTGCAATGCAGTCAACAAAACTTTGATAAAATTTCGTTGCCAAGGCACCACAATCAAAACCTAACTAACAAAAACTAACGAACTGTTACGTTAAACTAAAAAGCACCATATGCATCGGTGTATCAACCAAGTTCCATCCAATATAAGTCACAATTGGGTAAACGTAATCAAAAAAGGATCGCAAAATATTTGGTCATTATACTATTGCAGTAAGTCCTAGGTAATTCTTAAGGTAAATTCTGGGAAAGGGGTGCTAATTGATCATCGTTTTTTCCAACCAAGGGCTGCTTCATAGTTAAGCATTTTTCATACATGCGTGTACCCAAAAGCCTAAATCCATCTGTCACCCATCAAACTAGTAAAGTATAAAAACACATAATATATTCTTCTTATAAGGTCTAGTTTGTATTTGTTGAAGCAGTTAGAACTTGTTTTAAATTTAAAAAGATTTAAACGAGGGAGGGAGGGGCTGCTGATCATTCCTATTTGCTGTAACAAGCTGTGCATAATTGCGACACTACCTTGCAATTAGTAGATCCAGCAAGACAATGATTTTAGGATATAAAACAAATTTAGCCTATTTTGATTGTGACAGCTTCCCCCACCAACAATGAATACTGTATTATTGTCCAATCAACGCGAAAAAAGAAGGAGTATTAATTTTTCATGGAATGCTGTTGACTAATCTTTATATCAAGAGCGATAAAAAAGTCGATACACAATTGTTGTCTTGAATCAACTTTTCCATGCATGCAATTGCACTAATATGAAACGCGCCACAGTAAATTATCAAATGATAGTCTTCTTGTTGAAACTGAGTTGAAAATGACATTTCGTAATCAAATTCTTGTAAGAAAGCTGGTGCAAATTATGGTCGAGTTAAATAACCGAATATTGATTCTGATATTGAAAAGGTTGCTGTAACTTTTTCTTGTGAGTTTTCAAACTAACTCAGCAGGCGCAAGACAACTTTTTAGAAGATAAGCACATCGATCATTCTAGTTACAGAAATACTACAGATTCTCCCACAAAAAATTTCATGCCCCCCAACGTCTGTGTTATTCTTAGAATTTTTTTGTTTGTTCCATATCGACTTTATTCCATAACAACATTTATAATCAAGACCAGGCCCCTGTTAGTCAAGGGCACTCAGTGTCGTAGACTGATAACATAAATAGGTTTATATTTAAAATACATGTAATATGTTAATTCACAACGAACTGTCCATCAAGGACAAAGAAGCATGTGCGAGACTGCAAAGATACACATCATATAAGCATTCATAGGAGAGGGAAAATTTCCACTTGTTTTTACGAGAAGAGATTTAACATTTTAAATAGACGCACATACTTTTCACTTCAAGTGACAAAGTGGTGCCGAGATTCTAGTCTATAAATATTCATTTCTAAAGGCCCAGTCAAACGAGGATGAGAGTTGATGAGAGTTGCAAATCACTAGCGTTTGACCGCCAAATCTCATTCACTGTTATTAACTCTATTAACAGCTGGCCTACTCTCACGAACTCTCATCCTAGTTTGACCGAAGCATTTGAGAGTTGACGAAACTCTCGTGCGAACTCTCGCTTCTCAACTCTCATCCTCGTTTAAACTGGGCCTGAAATTTGAATGCGTTTATATTGGGGGATTTTCAGGGGCAACAAATAATATCCGACACTATATGTTTTTCGTGTGCAGCAATTGGATACAAGCAATTTTCTTGTTTTTTTTCGATTCTTGGGTTGGTATGGATGAAAAAACCTATGGTGCCATTTTTCTCTAAAATGGGTTTGGTCCATAAGCTACATAATTTACCGGTGAAATTTTTTTCCGAATTTTCAAAAGCCACAATCGTATGCAAAATAAACGAGACACTTCATGCTCCCGCACCCTTCTCAATGTTGTTTAGTGATTGTTAGCACCGTTTCAGGCCTTCCTTTTTAATTTCAACTTCAAATCGCAACATTGCATGGGGGAAAGGGGGATAAACCTTACAAAATCCGGATGGCACGTTTTATTTTGCAAGGGATTGTATTTCAACAATAAATCTGCACAAGTACCGTAGGTGTAGGAAGTTATGACGCTGAAGGCGTTTAATCCAGAACGCCTGATAATGACCCCACTTGCGTATATCAACACATTTCAAAGATTACAATTTAACGTTTCCTAAATAAAGAGGGCTATTACTATCTACAAGCTCGGAAAAAAGGTCTGTTAACAAAGGCTGACATGAAAAAGAGGAGATTTTTGACACGGAGAATGCAAAAAGAATATCCTCACGACGTATGGACTCAAGATATTGTGTTTTACCTCGACGGAACGGGACTTGCGTATAAGAGAAATCCCTTGGATCAAGCCTTTGCACCCAAAGCCAGGGTATGGAACAAGAGAAGCGAAGGACTAACACCAGGATGTGCCGCGAAGGGTCAAAAAACTGAGAGTGGTGGTCGAGTGGTAAAGCTGATGGTAGCTCTAAGTTATGACAAGGGCGTGGCCATATGCAATTAAAGCTTATGACAAGTTAGATGGCCGTTACTTTGCCAATTTTATTGACGAGAACTTTGAAAGCATGTTTGCCGTTGCAGATAAAGGCAAATGCGATTATGGTTATACAAGACGGAGATCCAAGTCAGAATTCAGCAATGGCTTGTGCAGCAATGGATCGGGCAAACTGAGCTTCTAAAAATACCTCCGAGAAGTCCTGACCTAAACCCCATTGAGAATATTAAACTAGTTTCAGACGCATTGCGTAAGCAAGCTATACGGTCGTAAACCACGAAGGAAACATGCGAAGAAATTAAATATAGAGTTATCTCTACAATTCAATCTTTACCCATAGAAGTAGCAAATAATTGCCTCAATGCCAAATCGCGTGGAAGAAATCATTAAGAGGAAAGGACAGCGTTTAAGACATTAGAACTATCAAACAGCCAAGTACTTTCACGTTGTATATAATTATATCGACAATGTATATGTTGACAATAAAACACGTACAATATAATATGAACTGACTGTTAAACGGACTGTTTAAAAAATAATTATATTCATCTATACTCATATGACTGCGCGTGTTTGACGAACAAACCAAAGCGGTCTAAACAGGCCGATTAACAACTAAATTAACAATTATATACTTAATAAGTATTTGTGAAACATGAACATGCAATGCACTGTGTATACCATCTCTGTCACTGTGTCAGTGGTGTCAGTTAGACAGTTCTGAATAATTAATTTAAATTAACGCATCACCACAACGGGTCACCGTTTAATACAAGTGCCAAAACAACTGAAGAGAGTACATTGGCCGCACATTAAATACATAAGATCTGAGGTTTGTACCGTAGTACCATGGTAAAGTAGACGCTTCCATATTTTTTTAGAAACTAACATAATACGAGCCGATTGTGCAATGGTGACCCGTTCAAACAAAAAAAATATATTACATAATAATGTATTATTTCATATTTCCTCGGATCACAGTGGTGATCCGCCGCTTATTCAGCGTATGCCAACTTCAAACCATTTAAAATTCTAGAATTTGTTGAATAACTTATCAATGTTTAAGTATATTAGTCAACAAACCTTGTAGAAGAGAACTCAGATGTGTAATTTTGAGAGTTTTAAATGGTGACCCGTTTACGTTGCCGGTCATTATGAGCACTGATTAATATGCTAATTGCATGTATAATGCATTCCCCGCTAAAACGCATGCATGTACGATAAGCGTATGTATAGACATTCAAATATTCAGTGAAGAATAAACTCTGCAAAGCAACGCGGGTATGACAGGCTGTCCACTTGTTCTTCTTGCGGGATTTGCGAGAAGAACTGAAAACAGCGCCATCTGGTCTTCGATTTCCATTTGATATTCAAATTTAGACAAACTAGTAAACGAAATTCACCACACCGCTCTACTGCGTGTACATGTGATAGCTACAGCTATATACGAGAATAATTGTTGTTGTGGAATATTTCAAGATTATGAATTCTTGTGTCAATTTCATTATTTCAATAATTAACTGCAGTATATTCTCACTAATATACGTATATTTATTGACGTTTCTTTTGTCACATATATTATAACTTTTCACCAAAATAAATATAAAATACATAGGTGTTACTCTTCAAACCATGTGTGTTCACATTTTGGAATGATTCTCAATAAAATTTACTGGTTTTATTACTTTTAATTTACACTTGCATCTTACACAATTAAGATGCGCCAAGTGTGCATTCCAAACGTCCCTATTTTAGACAATCGTATGCAAAATAAACGAGACACTTCATGCTCCCGCACCCTTCTCAATGTTGTTTAGTGATTGTTAGCACCGTTTCAGGCCTTCCTTTTTAATTTCAACTTCAAATCGCAACATTGCATGGGGGAAAGGGGGATAAACCTTACAAAATCCGGATGGCACGTTTTATTT
The DNA here is from genome assembly GCA_963855995.1 of Muricea muricata. Taxonomy (NCBI): domain Eukaryota; kingdom Metazoa; phylum Cnidaria; class Anthozoa; order Malacalcyonacea; family Plexauridae; genus Muricea; species Muricea muricata. The sequence continues at coordinate 25,163,367 of OY979717.1, forward strand.
TGCAAGGGATTGCAGCTATGCTAATCGGTGCAGCTCAAAAAAGTGATGTTGATGTAAGAAATATGCTTTGAATTTATAGTTTATAGGTTATTAACGCTCCAAGTTTTCAAGACGTATAGCTATAAGGGCTTGTAAGTTAAACTGAAGTTGATATTTCTCCCCTCCTACTGGCTGAACTATTCTCGTTTTTTCCTTTGCCTGAGCACAATTATAGCAATATCGGGTGAAAGAATAATGCATTTTTCGAATGATTGACTTAGTTAGGAAGACATTAGTAAGATAATCAAAAGATCTCATGTCTATGAATGTACGTCTGTACGTATGTTGACCTTTTAACTCATCTGATTATTCTGGCCGGTCACACTCACATTAGCAGATTTTTTTTTATACCGGTAACTATCGAATAAACAATACAGAGAGAAAACAAGAACCCAAACTAGAGTGACAATCCAGGCAGCTCGGAATTCCGTATTGTGACAACAAATGACGAATGTTCCATAACAAATAGTAACTGCAGCTAGGATGACGGCAATATAACCTGAGGACTTGTGTACGATTTCCCAAATGAGACGCTTGAGAGGACGCTTTTCGCCAGCCTCTGGTGGATGAGGACGGATGAGAGCGTTGAGAGGTTGAAGAAGACCAAGGATCATAACAGTCATCCCTAAAACACCATGGTTGTACGAGCCAGTACCGGGGCCCACAAAGACATCAAACTCGGCAAGAGCGACAGCCCATCCACAGATCGCCACAACCAGACCAAAAATCTGCATAATGCGATGTATCTTGAACCAAAGTGCGTTGGGTCGATGCTTCAGTAAACGGGCAGAAGCGACTCCAGTTGGTAAGAGGAAACCCCAGCCGATAATCATCAAGCTACCATGTGCGATACTGGGTGTTTCGAACCTACCCGATTCGGTAAAGAGCGTCAAATTTAGCTTATCAGCTCCTCCTGGACACCCGTCTGACGTACTGTTCGGGTCTAGTGCTCTTGGCGAGACGGTCATATTTTTTATAGCAAACACGGCTGGCTCCGAATCAGTAGACCCTTGGGTGATAGTCCCAAAGAAGGTTCCACGGAAACCTTGTCCGACGGTACCACGGTTCCCACAGGTATTGCAGGTACCATGGGCACGGGCTACCTCAATCACCTTCTGGTTCCCGGCGTCGTCAAAACGAATAGCGTAGCCGTAAGCGGGGGATCCACTCGGATTGGGCAGCAACATGTAATAGCCGCTTTTGTAGCACAGACTGATATCCACTAAACAGTGAACTGAATGCTTCTCCGGATTTTCTAGTGTCTCGACGTCTTTCTTATCAAGGAGGGTACCGCGGTCGACGCAGTATTTGTCCATCACGAAGCCTTCCACGCAGACCTCTCGTGCAGCGTTTGCACCGCCCCACGATGTGATAGCGGCAAGTAGTAGCAATAAACGTGTAGCCATGTTTTCAATATTTCTTTCAATAGTTTGATAGTCTAAAAATAAAGTAAAATACGATTATCTAAAGATTCGGTTTTCAACATTAACACTTCAGAAGAGACTTAATTTTCCTGGCGGCAAAAACTTTATACTATTTCTTTTATCCTTGTGCTATTTGCACCCAAGATTATGTCTTGATACGAAAGCTTATTTTTGTTCATCATATAATTTCTACTCTTAGAGATATTCTGACACAGCATAATCAAAGAATGCCTCACAATACGAAAACTCATCCGCACTACACAAGATGAAAATAACTTCCAGTCTCTGGCATACTATATTTTATAAAACTCCTTTCTTTATTTATTATATGAGTATATAGAGATTTATTCATCGATATGGCTGTGCGTAATAATCGTTCCAAATTAGCAATAGCCAATCGGCATCAAGAACGATAAAATTTCACTCGGTGAAAAATCATCGTTCACGGCCTTTGATTGGACGAACGATGTTTTTTCACCAGTGAAAATTTATCGTTCAATGTTCTGATTGGCTGACCCGAACGTGCAACACCTGCTCGCAGGCTAGTGTAAACATGGAGTCTGATTTTACAAGTATTTTTTTAACTCACCGAAAAGAGAGATTTAAGACAATTTCACTGATAAAACAACCACCTAAAATCATAAAGACGACATTCGTGGCTCATTAACTTGGAATGAACCTCATGGTTTCATTTTCAGCAAGAAAACAAAGCAATAAATGGTAAGAAATTCCATTTTGATATTTTGCTTGTGTGTTTGTTTTTGTCAGTAAGATAAATCCGTATTTCTATACACTCATCTTTATACTCATATAATAAGCAAATTACTTCATGGTTGGTTCGTTTGTACGATTTTTACTATTCACTCGTTGTGAAGGATCGCTAAACTCACTCGTTCACTGTGCTCACTCGTTCGTTTAACGATCCTTCACAACTCGTGAATAAAAATCGTACGCACTCACCAACCATGAAGTAATCCCTATATACCCACCGCACCCATTTTCTATTGTTCCCAATCGGTTTTGATTTTCGACTTAAGACCTCGTTTTGAAAGCTGGAAGCAGTTTTTGAATGCGCGGCTGAAATTGCAAAACCCGGTAGGGGTTTTACATTCAAATTCAAGACCCGGTTTAGGTCTTGAAACTGAATTCAAGACTTGCAATTTTACATATAATACTGAGCATTACCAAAACATAAAAGTGCTATTCGATATTCATAGACGGGAATACAACTAAAACTACCCAAAATGCATACATAACATACACCAAGTACACTGATATTTCAATTAATAACAAAACTAGAATCTACGTTTAGCGAAGACTTATCAGCACCGACCCTTGCGCTTGAACTCTCATTTTCTCCTATTTTATTTTCCGTACATCCCTTATCTTCAATCTCACATCGCTACGCAACGGCTCATTTATCTTTGTATCTTGTTGCTTTGGCAGACAGTTATAAATCTTTGCCCGAACTTTTGTATCAGATATTGGATGGGAAAAGCGATCACAACCTGTTATACTTGGTTGCTCTTCGACTTCCTTTATCTCGCCAGCGAAAGCCCAAACATCTTGTACAAGTCATCTAATGGAAAAGATCGTGCTTGTTGTGTTCTTGACAGAGTAATGTACATTCCTGGATCAAACTGCCGGACGCCATTACTTCTTCCTCTAATTTAAAACTAGTGCAAACCTATAGCACAGAATAAAAATAAACAGAAAGGCCACTCGAGTCGGAACCTTTGAAGTTTGTGTCTCCACGCATGTCTCATTACGCATGTTCATTATGCAGGTTCTGGCCAGTCAATTGCCTTTTCTGGCCAATAGGAACGCTGAACTGGCCGTTCCGCCATTATTCTGGCCAGATACGTGCATAAAAATAGGGGGACATGTTGCACTGCTGAGTGGCCCTACTGTTTATACCCTATACTGTGCCTATAGCGCAGAACAGTTCACACCTACGAAAGCACGTAGACCCATTTTACACAACCATAACAAAAGATCTCAAATAGACAATTGACGTAATGATTATGTCCGTTAATGACAGAACGTTAATCACTTGCGCTTAAAGTTAAACAAATAACAAACAATAGCCATTCAAAACCCACCAAAACTCTTTGAGAACAATAGAAAATGGATGTGGTGGGCATATAAACAACATAACAACCTCGTCATCGGTCTTCATTAAAATTAAAACTTGAATTTCAATGAAAGACCTCCCATTCGGTTGTTATCCTATATTTCTTCACTCACTTCTCGAGAAAAATACAAAAAGATCAAATATCATTCGACATTTTCTCAAGTCACAATCTCGGGCTACAGGACAGGCGCATTGCGATAATGTCAGACTCGGACTGGCCCCAATTAAGGGGCCTTGCCATTCTAGCACTGAGCGGAGCCCTGAAATTTTTTGCTGTCCTGAATGTTTAGGTGAAGATTTTATGGTATTCTGGAGAGAACATGGTGAATTATTTAACTACTCCCCTGAAGAGTTCAAAAATTCCAAATCATTCCCATCCGGTCTCTTTTATTTTCGTTTCGTACTGCCTGATAGTCTGTTTTAAACATCTTTGAATGTTTACAAATACGGAAATTAAACAACAATTGTCAAGGGCCCATTTTATGTCCTAGTAGGGGTCCATGTGCCATGGCACAGTGGCACATAGGCCAGTTTGAGCCTGGATATTGTTTACGAACGTAAATAAGAAAATTATTAAAATGTTATAAACCGTATTCTACTTACTCATGAGTTATTTAGATATTCAAATGATGGGAGTGTTCTAAACGTCGTGATTTCGTTCGGAAATAGTGAAATACAAATCCTTGTTCTGTTATACATCGTCGCCATATTGAATCAATCACAATTTCCATCCCCCCGGCAAAATAATAAGACGGCGAAGAAAAATAGGAGAAAAATAAAAGGGTAGGAACATTGTGGGCGTGTTTCGTCAGAGGCTGGATGCAGTGACACTTCCAAGTATGGTACAAACGTGTCCCATACTTCCATATATGGCACAAACGTGTCCCATATTTAATATTCCGTGACCTAGCAACACTGAGCCATATATTTCAATGATGTGTGGTGATGCTTCCCGCCTATAACGATTTAAATCGGTCATGTGACATGGAATTGCGAACGTTGATTCGCTCAAAAGCATAGCACGCCCACAAACGACGGTTTATAACATTTTAATAATTTTCTTACTTACGTACGTAAAAAGTGTCGCAATGCGCCTGTCCTGTAGCCCGTGTCACAATCAAAGACCATCCTCCTATATTATACAACGCCTTGTTAAATTATCGCGATTTAATTGGCTATTTTCGATCACATGACATAAAACAGAAATTTCCATTTTTACGATCGTGCAATGGAACCGTGCAAATAGTTCTTTCCATTGTACGGTCAATTTCATTATTTTCAACTACTCAAACTGTTACCATGGCGTGCAATCCGCACGCATTAAATAGCGAATCTATGAACGTGGTTCCACAATGTAAGCGATGGAATTTTATTCAGTAAATGAATGATCAACTTTATTTTAGCACACTAATCTCAATCAACAAATGCTAATTTCTAAGAGAGGCAAGCTGACATTTACAATTTAACTATACTACCAATTAATACATACAAACTATTCTATATTAATACGATACTCTAAATCACACTACAAAGTTAATTCAAAAACTAAATTTGAAGGCAGAGGCCGAAGATCAAAGATTTTTACAAAATGAGTCATACGATACCAAACTTCACATATCTTTCGGTATCCTATTCCATAATTTCACCTCACTATAACTGAAACTTTTTTAACAAATTCTGTCTTGGGCCTGGGAATAAAGAGCCCAGTTGAAGAACCTCTTAGATAATAGTTATTCATATTGTCAGAAAGTTGAAAGATGTCACACAGTCTTAGTGGAGCTAACTGATTTACTGTTTTGTACATTAGCCTGGCTTTCACTACTGCTCTACGTTCTTTAAGAGATGTCCAACCCAGAGATGTACGAGCTAAGATAGACTGTTCATGTTCATATTGGAAATTCATAATTAATCTAGCCGCTCGATTCTGTAATTTTTGGAGACCTTCAATGAAACCTTTGTCAAGCTCATCCCAAACCTCAAAACAATAATCAAAATGCGGCTGTATAAATGCATTGTTTGCCAGCACTAAAGTATTCCGGTCTACTAATTCTTTAAGCCCTTTTATCGCACCGATCCCAGATCATACTTTACTAACAATATGATCAACATGTTTTTTCCATTTCAGGTGCTCCTCAATTTCAACTCCTAACAATTTAGTGCATTTTACTCTTTTGATGGGACGTGTGTCGATCTTAACTGTAGGTTGGACATTAATGCTACTTATCTTAGGACGTGACCAAATAAGTATATATTCCATTCTCGCAATATTTAAAATAAGTTTGTTTGAAGACAACCAAGCTTTAACATTATTCAAGTCTTTATTCGCTATCTCTTCTGCTATGTTTAATGTTTGCCCAACAGCAGTAAGGCTGGCATCATCCGCAAACATTCTTGGTGTTGTATGTTCGAGACAACTTGGCAAATCACATATATAGATAATAAACAGAAGAGGGCCAAGTATACTTCCCTGAGGAATACCGCAAGTTATTCCTCTCTGATGTGAAAGCATTCCATTTAGTTGACATCGCTGTGTTCGATTTGTTAAGCAATTACGAAGTAACGCCACGGCTTTTTTACCAAAGCCATATCTTTCAAACTTACGTAAAAGTATTTCATGATTAACAGTATCGAATGCTTTCTTCAAACAGCTATGTTGTACAGACCACGACCCATATTAATGTACCATTCATTGGTACAATCTAAAAGTGTAGTAGTTGTAGAATGAAATTGTCTAAAACCAAACTGATGTCCCGAAAGAATATTCTGCTCCATTAAGCAGTTACAAATTTGATCGTTCAGAATCCGTTCCATCTGTTTGCTAACCACAGGTAAAATTGAAATTGGTCTATAGTTATCTAACATGGAACCTTGACTTTTCTTAAAAATTGGGGTCACTCGTGCTACTTTCCATTCCGCTGGGAAATTCAGAAACAATAGACATATCAAAAATCCTTGTTAAAGGCTCTGCTATAAAAGGAGATGCAACCTTTAATACTTTAGCTGAGATTTCATCAGTACCTGTAGATTTAGAAGTATTTAATTTGGTTACAAACCTGTAAACTGTTGCAACATTTACAGGTTGGAAAGTGAGTCCGGTTCATTAATGAGGAATAAAATCTCTCAAGCTACATTGGTTTTCGTATTCAATTTTTTCAGCAATTTTAAGTTCTGTTAAGTATATTTGGAACAACGAAGCTTCACGTTATTATTTGCCTCGGTTTCCCTAACAAAACATACTTAGAAAGGTACTTAAAAATTATTTAAGAATTACTTAAGGACATGCTTAAAAAGTGCTTAAGGAGATACTTAAAAAGTTAAGACGTGAAACGGTCTCAAAACGAATTCATCAAAAAATGTCAAAATGTGTATTCAAGCTAAGAGTACAGTAAATAACGTGCCTTCTAAGACCATTTCCGCACAACAAAAGCGAAACGAAATTACGCTTTTGTAGTGCGAGCTGAAGTTAAAAACAGCTCATTAGCCAGGAACTGAAAGACGAGGTACGCGCTAAATAGAAAAAGTAAACACATCGAATACTTTAACATTTTCACACAGCGGCATCCGTCTTTTTCGCTTTACGCTAAAAGCTTTGGTGCTAGCTAGAGATTCTAATGCCACGCGAGCAAAAAAATTCAAAATTAGGAATTGAAGAAAAGCAGCGACAGTTAACGCATGGGAGTGGAGATGGCGACATTAGAAGAAACGCGGTTTTTGTTTTAATTCAGACGTCAAATCTATTTTGCCAAAAATAGCTCGAAAAATGAAGACCTTGCAAGGTATTTTGTTACAGTTACGTCAAATTTGCACAGCAAAGGCCACAAGAAAGACGGCAAACTAATAGAAAGACAAAACAGCCACCCTACTCCAGTGAACTGAATATAACTGGAACGCTAGATGAGGCGGGAAATTTGAAGCCATTCGTACCCAGACTTTTCACGCAACAAATCACGCGACCAAAACAAACGATTACGCAATTGCACTGATCTCGCGAGATATAATGCGGGACATAAGTAAACACGCGTGTCTGGAAGTGAGATTTGGCTTCAAGAAAGCATTGCAGAAATATTAGCAGGTAGCGCTCCAGTTATATTCAGTTCACTGCCCTACTCTCACAATCTAAATGGGTGATTACTGGTAGATCTAAATTTAGTTCACTGGGTTGATGCTGTCAAAACTGATCGCCATCCCGAGTATCGACCAATCAAATACCTCCGTTTCTGCGCGCATTTATAGTCTTTGGCTTTATCTTTTAATTGGCCAGGGTCATTGCCACTGCTTTCGCGATCGCTTGTATCTAGCTGATCTGACCGTGAGCAAAAGGCCTGGAACTAGCTTCCGAATAGAAATCCATTTTACTGTTTTTAATCGCTTTTATCTTTTATTTTCCTCGATGAAACTTGTTGAAACTTGTAATTATACTTGGTAAAGAAAAATGAAAGTTTGCCAGAAATTTGGAAACTAAATAAATAATATATTTCGTGAGAAATTTGGTAGTTTAGTTCGAAAAATGGATTTTTATTTGACAACTAGTGTATGGTGGCCGAGGGCTGCCAAGTGTTTTTTTCTTAACAATAACAATTAACGATATCATGAGTGATTCTAACTGCAGAAAATTGCGTATAAAATGAGCAAGACAAACAATAAGTGATGTTCATAGGCAAAAATTGCAGCAATTTTACGATGATGGCAAGAAATCATGTGCTTCTACTCATTTCAAAATTTACACGGCCGCTTGAGAAACGCAGCTAATGGTAAAGCAAGTTAAGGTGGGATATACACTGAACTATGTTGTGTTTTATTGATTTCTTCACAACGTTAACTGTAAAGACATGCGCAATGTTACAGTAGTCATGTAAATCTTTATTTCAATTTGGGCCAAAGATCGCTGAAAATTTACGTTACATGAGCGGCAGACGTTTAAGATTTATAACTGCATTTAAATATCTAGCAAAAATTGAATACCTCAACGCAAGTACTGAAGAAATGTACAATTTATTAAGAAAATTAGAAGCAAAATTTTGATTTTTACACAATTTTTTCCGAATTATTAAATAATACATAGTTATTAACTATGGTTATCACAGGTTATACAGCCAAATTTCCTGGGAAACCTGTAATATGTGGAACCGATGCTGGGGGGGGGGGGTAATGTTGTTTATACATAGTACGAAGTAATGGCCCTTCAGTGGCTCTCAGCCTCATCATAGAATTTTGCACATTTTTTAAACTTTCATTGCATGAAATTTTACAGAAGTGGATTGAAAATAAAAACAAAAGAAAGAGAATCGTCACTGATAGTGAACCGGTCCCCTAAAGTCAGTTAAGATGCCTACGTTAAGACAGCTTCCACAGCCAAGACAGATAACACAGCTAAGACAGCTTCCACAGCTACCTCAGCTAAGACAGCTAACACAGCTAAGACAGCTAAAACAGCTACCACAGCTAAGACAGCTAAGACAGCTAAGACAGATAAGACAGCTAAGACATCTAAGACAGCTACCAAAGCTAAGTGCTCTAAGACAGCTTCCACAGCTAAGACAGATAAGACAGCTTGCACAGCTATGATGGCTATGACAGCTAAGACAGCTAACAGAGCTAAGACACCTAAGACAGAAAAGACAGATAAGACAACAAAGACAGCCAAGATAGCCAAGACAGCTAAGACAGCTAAGAAATCTAAGACAACTAATACAGCTAAGACAGCAAAGACAGCTATGATAGCTAAGACAACTATTACTGCTACGACAGATAAGACAGCTAAGACAGCGAAGACGGCTAAGCCAGATAAGACAGCTACCACAGCTATGACAGTTAAGACAGCTTCCACAGCTAAGACAGCTAAGACAGATAAAACAGCCAAGAATGACAAGAAAGCTAAGACAGTCAAGAATGAGAAGACAGCCAAAACAGCCAAAACAGATAAGACAGCCAAGATAGATAAGGCAGCCAAGATAGATAAGACAGCCAAGAAAAACAAGACAGCCAAGACAGCCAAGACAGCGGAGACAGCAAAGACAGCTAAGACTGCTAATACAGCTAACACAGCAAAGACAGCAAAGACAGCAAAGACAGCAAAGACAGTTAAGACAGCTAAGACAGCTAGGACAACTACCACTGCTAAGACAGATAAGACAGCTAAGACATCTAAGACAGATAAGACAGCAAAGAATGACAAGACAGCTAAGACAGCCAAGAATGACAAGACAGCCAAAACAGATAAGACAGCCAAGATAGATAAGACAGCCAAGAAAAACAAGACAGCCAAGACAGATAAGACAGCCAAGTCAGCCAAGACAGATAAGACAGCTAAAACAGCTACCACAGCTAAGACAGATAAGACAGCTAAGACATCTAAGACAGCCAAGACAGATACTGTAAGACAGCTACCACAGCTATGACAGTACAGGGTCTCGTAGCTCACATTCATACAATGTGTTTGGTTCAGAATATTTCGAATCAGGTACAGTGAGTTATCCATATATCAGTGCAGCAGAAATGTTAATTACTTGGTGACGGAAACCATCTTGTTAATCAAAAGCAAAATGTGGAATAAATAGCAATAAGAATAAACAGCAAGTTTAAAGCAAAAAATGTTCACTTGGAAGCAACTGTTTAGAAAAATGTGCATATATAACTGAGCAACATTATATACATGCTCAGGATCTAATGGGCAAGTTTGGGGACCTAAAAATTCCAGAGCATTTCCAGTTTCTTAACTAAAATTGGACTGAGCTCATATTTTATCTTATTATTAATCATTGCATGTTTCTTTTTATTTTAACATTTTAATGTATTAATCCTCTAGATGTTTCTAGAAGATATATGGGATGCAAATCCTCCCAATATTCAAAGACACTTCTGCCAAGGTTTTCAATTTTGGGTCTTGTGCTGGCCTTCAATCAACTTAAAATGTGCAGATTACTTTAATAGTAAGTACTGTGGTGTTCAGTGGCATGTAGCCAGCTGGCTAAATGGGGGGGGGGGGGCATATATTCATATATTTGAGCTCTGCATTATTAGTTGCTTATTTGAATTAGATTGTTTTTTGAAGGCAGTGAACATGAATACATGAATATTGACCCCCCCCCCCCCCATTACTGATCTGGCTACGCTACTGGTGTGCTTTATATTCTGTGCCGGTACTTAAGAAGTTGAACCCCTATTAAGCAGATACCTTTGGAACCTTGCCGAGGTGTCTGCTTAAAAGGAGTCTTGCAACTAATTCTGGAGGTCAAGATCACTAACTTGGTCAGTTGATAAACTGTATATTCAGTAGTAAATTTTATACTTGGTATTGATTAATTGACTAATCCTGTGGCATCTGGAATTGAGTAGAATGGCTTGGGATGCATAATGTATAGAATCTGCCATTTCTCAAGGTGAATGTGTCTAACACTTGAATTTTCAAATACCAGTAGCTAAGTAGCTATAAAGAAGCTATAACACAACTACTGTATGATATCCAATTTGAAATTTAAGTTTGGTTTTGACAAAATGATATATTCAGAAATTCAGGGCCTGTTCATATGAGGTGAGCTAGCCCGGTTAACCGGGCTGATTCTGTTACATGGAGATCCCGCCTTCTTTAATGTTTTCATACATTTTCAACTTTGTGTTCATATGGGGACCGAGCTGGCCCGGTTAGGTGAGATATCGGCATGAGCAAGGTGAGATCTCAGTGGGGTGGGATGAAAAATGCCCATATGAACACAAACTTACAGTTAGCCCAGTTAACAGCGATAAAAACAACTGCGCGTCACTGGAATGAGTAAAAGGTGGGATAATTGGTAGGATATAACTTAGTGGGCCGAAATTCCATATGAAATCAATTTGACTATTAGCCCGGTTAGCTGCACTGGCCCGGTTAACTGGGTCAGCTCACCTCATATGAATAGGCCCTTAATGAACCAGGGTGTATTTGAAGTCCCGTACGCCGAAGATCTTCGGCGTGGGGTTTCAAAAATCATAATGTAATTTATAATAAAAGTCGGCGTACAATCATGAATCTTCGGCGTGAACTTTACACAGAATGCACTCTGGTTAATGAACAGTTACTGTTCCTACAACCTGAGTAGGAACTTCTGAATATATCATTTTGTTAAAAACAAACTTAAATTCAAAATTGGACTATTGGAGCTATAAAAGAATATTATAACAATGTATTATAGCTTGTTTAACTATTTTAAAATTCAATTGTTTTAACGAACAATTCTTTTCATTTAGCCTGTAATGATGACTGCAAGTACACATACAAAGATGTTCAGAAATAATTTAATGCCAAATACACTTAATTAGGACAAAACAATGTATATATTAATATACAGTTCATAAGGGGAAGCATCCATACTCAACTTGCCACGAAAAACGTCAATTTGACGTTTCTTTTCCATACCCACCCACCCACCCACCCTAGAAACGTCAATCCGTGGCAACAAAAAAACAAGGTGAATACTGGATTTTTTATTATGTTTCCTTCAATATAAATATATGACTTTGAATTTACCGTCTGGCGAAATAAGGAAGCTTGTTTGTTTTGTATATTCCTTGATTACAAAAAATATTGTGCAGGTTTGTGCCGCGTATATCAGTTTTAATAAAAGTGCATGTTACAAACAGAATTATACATTATACGAAACATCTTTATATCATTTTGCCACAGGCAAAACGTCAAAGAAAATAACCCTCACACCCACAAACGTCAAATTGACGTTTCTCGTGGCAAGTTGAGTATGGATGCTTCCCCTAAATGGCATTGTATAGCCATAAAACCCCCCTAAATAATTTAACCTAAGAGGAATGTAATACATAAGAATTTGAAACAAAAATACTTCGCGTATAATTTGTCATCGAATCATGTTATCTAATTTCTCCGCACTATTCGAAGTCCATCTGACCAAATAATAGAAATAACACAAATACGTAATGTCGAGACATTGTCTTGGCAAATAAAAACATCAAAATTGTCTTCTTACCTCTCCTGTTCGGAATTCTGATCGATTTATTCCATTCAAAACACTGCGAGCGGAAGAAATATGGATTACATTTCAAACACAGAAGAAGCTCGATATAAGAATGCTTTTATATTGCTCAACAATCACCGATACAGCTGATGAAGCACTAAGAAACGTCACATCCTGTTTACTCGGTTGCCTGGCAACCTAACCTTTCAACACAAAGGAGATGTATACAGAGAGTTCACTCAGGGTCATGGCTTTATAGGATACCCTAAAGGTCGAAATGTCGAGAGAGCACTGGGACCGAGTTGCCCTAGTGTTTTGTGTATCCCCATACATATAATAACGCTCAATATTGAGTCATTCTTGGGTTGTCAAATTTCTCACTTACTGGGACTGTATCTACTTCACCAAATTTAGCTAAAAAAGGAGCGCGTAGCGCGACAATCATTACTCGCCCTTCGGGCTCGTGCTTTAGCTAAATTTGGTGTTTTTTTTTCTATATAATGATGTTATGTACTCAGGTTAATATGATGTAAGTGTTGCTACTCTGAGTGTATATCCACACCGGGCAAGCTTGAAAAATATGCCTGGCCACGGTGGGATTCGAACCTACGACCTTTAGAATGCTAGCCCAACGCTCTACCAACTGAGCTACGCGGTCAAGTCGGTTCGAGTATATGATATTTCAGAACTGAGTCTAGTTCCTTCGATATCAATGTATTCTAATAGTATGGTCTTTTTTCTATATAATGATTGATATCGAAGGAACTAGACTCAGTTCTGAAATATCATATACTCGAACCGACTTGACCGCGTAGCTCAGTTGGTAGAGCGTTGGGCTAGCATTCTAAAGGTCGTAGGTTCGAATCCCACCGTGGCCAGGCACATTTTTCAAGCTTGCCCGGTGTGGATATACACTCAGAGTAGCAACACTTACATCAAATTTGGTGAAGTCTATACAGTCCCAGTGAGTGAGAAATACACAAAACACAGGGGCAACTCGGTCCCAGTGCTCTCTCGACATTTCGACCTTTAGGGTATCCTATAAAGCCATGACCGTTCACTCAGGGGTACAAAGTGTGCCAAAATGTCGGCCGACTCCCGGTTTGGCCGCCATGTTGAAAGCAACCAAAACATCAGAAACTAATATGTTGGAATACGAAAGAGACCCACTAAAAGCGCTCTAACTTTTTCTTTTTAACGCCAAACTCATGATATTTTGAAATGTTATAAAGAAACGGCTGTTCTATGATACAATTGTCAAAAAGAGAAGTTAATTTATTCGTGGAATTTGTTGTTATTATACATCGCCAGACGCCAGATTAACTTGACCTCGGTTCTCGGCGAATAACGTTCTCGTTCTCTAACTAGAAGTTAAGTAAATAGACATGTGTTGTGTCCTGTCGACCTGAAAGATAAAGTAAAGGATTTCTTGACTTTTGTAATTGGCCCAAGTTGCGCGCTGTAGTTTGATATAAAAAGTACTGCGATAAATTGCTGGAATATAACTGCTGTCTTACTTTGTTTGTACACCATTTGCCCCTCATTAAGCTAAAAAAGAATGTCATTAAGATCATTTACAGCTTCACGTACACAAATCAGAATTTCAATAACAAATTGTGTGCAAGTCAATAAGCGTGAAGGGATATTCAATAGCAACAATTGACGCAAGTATGCATAAAAACTGAAAGCCATTAATCAAAGATGGAAATTCAATAAGAATACAAAGAACATTCAAAAACACAAAAGATCTAGAAGTTCTTGTTTGAATACAAGAAACGCTCAATTACATAAAAATGTATGTTCAATGAAGTTGTCATGTGAACACCAACATGCTCAAAGACAAGAAAAGGGGCTATTTGAAAAATATTCTTTATTCCGGCAAAGATTTGGCTTTGCTGAATTGTTTTTAAATTTTTTGAATAACGTGAAATGTTACAAAGGTGTCTAAACAAAATACAATATTGTACAGTGTACCACTGCAGAAAGCAAGCAAGGCTCCAGACAGGATGGGTGGCAAGCACAGCAGAGTTATAGCAACGCCACATACAAACTTAGACTGATACAACTTGATAATGGACGTTGCATTTTTTTGTTTTTGGGGTTAATATGATTGCGTGTCTATAAAGTTAACCTAGGTTTTATTGAACACACATTTTTATCTAATTGAGCGTTTCTTGTATTCAAACAAGAACTTCTTTTGGGTTTTTGAATGTTCTTTGTATTCTTATTGAATTTCCAGCTTTGATTAATGGATTTCAATTTTTATGCATACTTGAGTCAATTGTTGCTATTGAATATCCCTTCACGCTTATTGACTTGCACACAATGTGTCATTGAAATTCCGATTTGTACTCGTGAAGCTGCAAAATGATCTTAATGACATTCTTTTTTCGCTTAATGAGGGGCAAATGGTGTAAACATATATTTGGAGGATAACATACAACCGATTGCGTTTGAAAATTGACCTATTAAAAATTGACCGTTTCTAAGGTCAAATAACATTGTTTCTAAGGGGCGGGGAACAGCATAGTGGGCAGGCCGTACAGTCTAAGTTGAGGTATAATACATGAAGAAATGTGGCGGGTAAACAAGAAAGGTCGTTGTTTTCAAAACAGAAAGCCTATTTCTCCAAACAGAAGACTTAATATTATTGACGAAATCAAATCTAAGGGAGGCGATAAAGATACAGGTATTTTCAAGGGGAGCTTTGTTGATGTGACAAACAAGTTTGAAGTATCGAATGGGACAGTGTCAAAATTATGGATTCAATACTGCGAAAGTGAGAACCTTCAACCGAAGCATGGAGGTGGAAACAGACGGAGTATTTCAGATGGTGATACTGCGATTTCCAGTTGAGCGTGGAATTGCGTATGTTTGTTCGTTAAGTTTTGTAGTTTGAATAATAAGTTTGTGACGTCATTCTACATTGTTACTAGGGCGCGATCGCAATGTTGTCAAGTAAATACTGTAAATTATACGAGTATATTTAATTACAGACGTTTCAAAGGTTTCAAAGGCTAAGCATGTAAACCTGATTTCAAGCATGTATTTACATTATATGGAGAATTGTAACGTTTGCTCACGAATCTTTGTTATAAGTAACTTCGCATATTACTCTCGTTTTCAGTTCGCTTTTGAAAAATCACTTCGAATGTTCGTTTGTAAGCTCGGAATTTTCGTTGCAAAGTTCCAATGTTTGTTTTGAAGTTCGTTCCGACAATTTGCGATGAGCCAGCTTTGCAAGTTCTGACTGGCTGCCATAATAAGTCAGCTAATCAAATTGCTCACTGTTCAATCATCGTAAATTGTCGGAACGAGCTTCAAAACTATGGGGCGCCGTTTGTAAAAAAAGTCATCAACACAAACAAACGTGTTTTCGTTGCGATTTAGATGTTTTTGCTGTGTCACACTCTATTTTTGTTTGTTATTTATAAATAGCAATGCCGTCCGTAAGTCTAAATTATATATCGCAATTTTCACATTATTGCGATTTATATATCGCAATGCGTTGTAATTGTCATTTAAATAAATCGCAATGCGTTGTAATTGTCATTTAAATAAATCGCAGTGCGTTGTAATTGTCATTTAAATAAATCGCAATGCGTTGTAATTGTCATTTAAATAAATCGCAATGCGTTGTAATTGTCATTTAAATAAATCGCAATGCGTTGTAATTGTCATTTAAATAAATCGCAATGCGTTGTAATTGTCATTTAAATAAATCGCAATGCGTTGTAATTGTCATTTAAATAAATCGCAATGCGTTGTTATTGTCATTTAAATCGCACTAAAACTGTTGTGATTAAATGCTATTTAGTAACGCACACATTGCGATTTATTTGCTTGCGGGCGCTTGCTACGGCCGTCGGTTACCAGTGAACTCAAAAAAGACTGGAACGATAACTTGGCCGCCATCTTTGAAGCCAAATTGAAGGCCGCCATGAAGGCCAAGCCACCAAAATATGACCTATTTTCAAAAGCTCTTTTCGACCCTTTAACTTCGTGTTTTAGAGCCAGTTAGATGCTAAATATTTTCTAGATAGATTGAAATTTCATGTACCTCAACTTTCTAGGACGTCGAGTAAGATTTTAAAATATTTTTTGGCTGCTAAAAATGAAAAACAGTTTCGGCGAAAACTTTGTCACGAAATATCTTTTTTAAACAACTGATACCTTTCGAGTTTTAACAGTTAGATGGAAGAGGCTGCCAAGAACTATCCGTAACCGAAGTTTAAAGCTTTAAAACTAATGCTATCTGACGAAAAATATAAGTTTTATACGTATTTTTAAATCAACCATACAAATACACCACTTTGAAAACCTCGATTTACTCACGTTTTAGAAGGGCTACAGCAAAGACTAAAAGCTCAAAATAAACAACGATACCTGGACTTTAGCACAAGATAAGTTTTGGAAGTGTTGAAATAGTTAAAGCAATATATTCTTGAGTTGAAGAGCGTAGTTTGCTTCGTAGTTTGCTTCGGCACGTTGAAACTTTCGTCATTTTCCAGAGTAAAAAACTGATACCCCTCAATTTTTTCCGTAACTAAGTGTAGAACAGTCAGGACTATCCAGAAAACCAGGATCGAATCTTTAAAATTGAAGTCTTGTGATGAAAATTCTCATTTTTCATGTATATTTTCGCTCAAAAACAAACTTTTTACTCCTCGTAACTTTCCCCAGTCCTTTCGAACAAGCCATTTTCCTCGCGCGGTTCCCGCCTTTTGCTTCAAATTTGGCTTCATCCGATCATAAGACGAAAACATAGGAGTTATCGTTCCAGTTGTATTAGAGTTCACTGTCGGTTACTGCTAAAAAGGCGGGAATGATTTTGGCGGAAAGCTGTTGTGAGCAAACAATATGGCGAGCCCACTGAGCTATACTATATATCTGGAGACTGCACTCCTTAATATTTTTGGTCAAAAAAGTGTAATCGAAAACATGGCGGATTGTGACGTAAAACGCGTCACTGTTCCCTATTTTTTTCGGATGATCGCTGACCAATAGGGGCTCAATGGATAGTGGGCTCGATTTTCACCCCCCCTGATTTTATGAAAAATAAATTGGGAAAAATAAAAAAATCAGATCCGATCAAGATCCGACAAGTGTTGTAAGTATTTTTTTAAATTTTATATTGAATTAAAGACTGTTTGAGTTTTAGTGTACTATATGTTTGGCATTAACTAGAGGTTTTGAAAAAAAGGAGCTTATTCATAACATTTTTTGCTTTGATTAAAACTGAGTTACGACGCGACTTTTTTCATGCTGAAATAATAGTTTTTACCGACCCTCACTGATAGCTCAGGATCGTTTATGGTTTATATTTTTTCTATTGCTCAAATAAAAAAACATAACGGAAAATTGTGTGGTTTTTTAGTGACAGATAGCAAACGAGAGAAAAAAGGTGAGATTTTTTTATTTTTTACATGTACGAAACCTTTACAAATGTGCTTACATACATATACCTGTCAAATAAATTAAATGTCAATATATTATTACGATCTGTTATCCTTTAGCAAACAAACAGGACGAAATGAATGAAGGTATTTCATATACAGTATATTTCATGATCTGAGTTTTATAAAACAGTTATGTTATCTGTACTGACTATAGTCTGTTTATATTAATACTTGCATACATCTATCTTATTTTCCAAGTATTTTTTTGTAATTTGTAGATGAAGAAAAATATGAAGGAGGAAATGGTAAAAGTTATACGCTAATTCTTTTCTATTGACTATTATTGTAATGCGCATGTCAAATATTCTTGAATTTCTTGATTTTCTTATCTTTATATTATTATGGGTGGTTATTTATTGAAAATTGATCTTTTGTTCACTTCATTGAAGTAGTTATCTGCAGTCTGTTTATTACTTGCATACATGTATCTTATTTCCAATTATTTTTTTGTAACTTGTAGATGAAGAAAACTATGAAGGAGGAAATGGTAAAAATTTCTTTTCTATTGACTATTATTGTGATGTACTTACCAAATGGTAATTTGGGTTAGGTCACCAACACATTCTTGAATTTCATGATTTGCTAATCTTTATATTATTGTATATTTTTTAAGTAAAAATGGATCTTTTTGTTCATTGCTTAGTTATCTGTTATTATTTGTAGATGATGAAAACTATGGAGGAGGAAATGGTAAAAATTATGCACTTTCTTTTCTATTGGCTATTATTGTAATGCACATACCAAATGGTAATAAGGGTTAGGTTGCCAACACATTCTTGAATTTCCTGATTTGCTAATCTTTATATTATTGTAAATTTTTAATTAAAAATTGATCTTTTTATTTGTTTCCATACAAAAATCTGACCAGCCATTGGGGAAGGTTAAAGGTATGGTAATAGTAGGTTGAATTGAGTTACAGTGTATATTGGTATGAAATGTGCAAATACAATTAACAACAATAAATAGATTGACTTCTTTTTTAATTAGGATGTTGTTGGAAATGTGGCCTAAAAGACCACCAAATGAACAACTGCGAGTATGTACAAAAACAAAATAATTTCTATATACTGTGCTATGTCTACTAAATCTTAAATTATGATTTACAGGAATGATATGTTGGCTCTGCTGAGAAAAGGGGCACACAAGATTGGTATGCCTCTTGCACAAAAGAAAAGGCGAACAGGGCACAAAAAATCCAACATTTTTAATAATTGTACTAATATTACACTTAATAACTAATTTTAAAAAATATTTTTAATGAGTGTATATACAACTTTAATAATAATTCAATGTTGAATATTGTAATGTATTTGTTTTAATTGTTTAATAAATAATAACATTTCTTTTAATGAATTATTCTATAAACTAAAATGTAAGGGACTGGTCATAAAGTATGTGGGGGGCTGTAGAAATTGAGGGGTGGGTCATGACTTTTTTAAGTTGCATATAGAGGTGGGTCATGAAAATTTTAAGGATATACTGGGGGGGGGTGTCATTATAATTTCCAGTGCCAAATAGGGGATGGGTCATGTATATTTGCACAAAAATCACAGGTGGGACACACACAAACTTTAGCCTTTAAATAATTAAATTCTTATAGCCCACCCCCAACCCCCCCCACCCCATACTTTATGACCAGTTCCTAATCAGTATATATTTTTTTCATTTTTGGCAACTTGTCTTACCTTAATTTTATGGGTGAACTTAGCCTATCTATGCACTAGATATAGCATAAACATCAAATTGACCATAATAAAAAAGATGGCAGTTACACATTTTACCAGAATGCATAGCGGTTCAAAATCTTTTAAAAAGTAAATTAATGAAGAATGGACAGAATATAGTAGGTTATTTTCTTATTTATGCCAACTGAAAATTTCTATCAATTAGCTTTGTGCAACTTGTCACCTTTTTTCAGCATTATTTATATTTGATACTCCTAATGCATTCTGGTAAAATATACATCCTCCACCCTTTTCATTATCATCAATTGTAATGAAATACCAGAGCTAATGTACTAGCGACAACTAGTAAACAGATTTATTGTACATATTAGGAAAATCTACTTGCTAACTTCCTTCATTTATATGGCATAATTTTTCTATATTATGACAGTATTGGACACACAACCCCAAATTATTGAGACAATGTTGATACTATAAACTGCATTAGATGCGTAATGCATATACAATAAGCAAAATATGTCTTAATTGTTCTGACAACTTTCCTTGATTCCGCTGTTCATTGCACACTATGTTTTAATTCATGACCTAACCAGCGAGTTATCTCTGTAATCAGTAATATAATATATTGAGTAAAATAACCAGCATTTCCTGTGATTCCATTGATATAGTATAGTGCTTTACACTCACTATTCCAAATAATACAATAGCTCAATACTCTCTTGGTCTAGACATATATGCCAATGACATTCCAGTGGATCCAATTAAATCATCTGTGATATCTTCCTGGAATTAGAAAACGTCAATAAATTTACCATTTTAATTCACTGTTATAAACATATATATACATTTTGTTATATATAACACTGACTGGGTTAGTGTAAGGGAAAAAATAAATTATATAAAGAAACAAAAACGAGCACCCCAGATTTCTTAATCATGCATGGTTGCTGAAGTACTACCACTATGTGCATGCTGGTATGCTAGAAATCATACACTAACCATAACAAGTGACATGCTCAACTAACCTGGCAGGTACTTCTCATTAAGAACATTATTGTATTTAACTCTATTATTTTTTGTATAAAAACATGTAAAAAAGCAAAATAATGTAAAAAACTCCAAGCTAGTCTATGTTGGTATACGCATAATTTTTGGGTGAAAAGTACTGACCTGAGAATGCACTTCAAATATTGTTGGTGTCGCTTGCTCGCTATGAAGTTCAGGATTTTCAAATATTGTTGGCACAGCATGTGAAACATTTCAGCACTGAAATGCTCCGAACAAACTCGGCTGTCTTGCACAGGAGCAATTTCTACTGGTGAACAGCTGTTTAATCCTTGAGTTGAACCCATTTCCCGAGCAGTTCTGGACTTTTTACTTTATCTGGAAAACTGTAATTAGATCAAAAAACAATTGTCTGTAAATTTTATAAAGCATGTCGACGTCGTGTGTATGAAATCGGCTTCCGGTTGAGAAGCACTGTAAATCATTAACTATACTTCTTAGTGTAGGACTTAAACCATCACTGCTTAAACCACAGTTAGCTATTAAACTTTCACGAAAACAGCTCAGCTTTTGAAAGTGTCAGCCAAAGCTGTAAGTTCTTTGCATTATAGAACTAAATTTCGCTTGCATTTGTCAGGCCTGTTCCTAAAAATTTCAAACTTAAAAGCAAAAACAAGCTTGTATAGAATCACGAAAAACAAACATCGCCTTACCACATATTCAGCTGAAAAAATACAGCAAAAGTTTTGATCTCGTCAAAACATGGCGAGATGCAAAACAACTGAGTGACGAACATTTCGCGTATAAAAGAAATGCGTATAACTATAGCCCAGGTTAAATATTGAGGAAAACTTACCGGTGAAAAGATATTCCTTTTCTCTTTCGAGAGTTCTTGCACCAAAAAAAGGAACAAGGACGAGGCATGTTTTAAACAAAGTGAGTCGCAGTTTACAAAATGTCAATAGGGGAAAATTGCATTGAAAGTTTAGGCAATGATCCAGGGGGAACAGGGGGGGAGGAAAGCTTTGGACTGCTTTTCTGGTCAGCGATCATCCGAAAAAAATAGGGAACAGTGACGCGTTTTACGTCACAATCCGCCATGTTTTCGATTACACTTTTTGGACGGGAATGCGATCTCCAGAATATAGTATAGCTCAGTGGGCGAGCCGAAATGACAACGATTTAGCAAGAATTATATCAGAAGCTGTAACGAACGCTCTTCGGCAGTCAAGAACCAGCGAAACGAATGCAGCGGCCACCAGTACCTCGACACCAAACAACGAGCAGCAGGTGTGTGTTGTATTTTATTGTATATGTAAATTAGCGAATATGAATTATTTATCCAGTACATGTATTATGTATATTAATAATTATGGAGATTTATACAAGAAAAGTCATAGGTTTTAGAAGATATCACTGTTGTATACATGTTAAATGTGAACATATATAGAGGATATTACACGGCGGTGCGAAGATATGAATTTTATCTTCGAGTGGTTAAAACAATATTTTACGAACGAGCGGAGCGAGTGAGTAAAATATTGTTTTCACCACGAGAAGATAAAATTCATATCTTCAAACCGCCGTGTAATGTTCTGTTTATTATATAGTTGTAAGCAATTTAAGACCCAAGTCAGTAATATTAATTTTCGATCATAATGCTAAAAACATGGCTTTATTTCAATATTATTTAAACTAAAACCATACTTGCTCATCATTTTAGTGTTTTCTTGTAGTATTTCCATTTTTTTCGACACAAACATGTAGTTTTTTTCTTTAAACAAAGGTGACAAAAATTGGTTCGCTGCTCTTACAAACATCGCCATTTTGAAAATACAAAATTATTGGCGGGAAATGATCACGTGATCGATATCTTCACTAGTGAAGATATGGAAAATATCTTTTGGTGTATTTTCAGTATCTTACTGTCAACTATATAATAAAATAATTTATAAATGCCTCTCAGAGCATTTATATGAACTGCCTAATATTTTATGAACCCCTCTGTCAATGAGCTATTCCATTTAATATTTGCCCCCCCCCCTGTCGAGGATACATGTTTTAATAGTTATACCCTTGAGAAATTTGAAGCTCAAAACACTTTACCCCTGAAGAATTCTAAGCTGTGACGAATTCCAAGCTTAAACTTTTACCCTTGAAGAGTTCCCAGCTCAAAACACATTGGCCCTGAAGAATTCCAAGCTCAAATCACTTCACTTTTGAAGAATTCCAAACTCAAAATCTTTTACCCCTGAAGAATTCTAAGCCCTGGATTCTAGGCTCCAAGCCCTGAGATCCTATATCTCTAGCTCAAAAAATCTCAAACCCTTTACCCCTAAAGAATTCATTACAATGATAGGCATACTCTCAAGAATTCCACATAAACTTTTACCTGTATCATTCCTTAAAATTTTGAATTTCACCTCCCCAGTGTCCCCACCTCTCCTGCTAAATTATGACCATTCCCTAGGATAGATCATTTTCATGTAAGGTCACAGACAGAGCTCTGCCATGTTGGTGCACCGCATGACGCCATAAAAAAAGTACAGGACTGGAAATATTAGTCCAAAGTTTTCTTTCTGTTTTGAAATATACTATATGGCACGTTGTACTTGAGTAAATTTAGTAAAAAAGTACAAAAAGTACATAGTAACATCACAAATGTACTTTTAGAGGGGAGGAAGACAAAGAGTGTTTACAACATCTGCACCAGTTCCATTACCAAGTTCGTTTCTACACAGGCAAGCAGAATTGCCTCCTGTCAGGAAAAGGCGTAGGGCCACTGAACCCAGACCAAAGATTCACACCAAAAAGGTAGTTTGTTTGCCTCCAATGAGTGGGCCAAATTGTACTATTCCAAGGGATGAAACACGTGCAAAACTTGTTGAAAGTGGATTTGTAGCTAAAATGTCATTTGAGTCCACTTGGGATGAGATGCGAATAGATGCTGAAATATATGGTTTATTCCATCACCTGTTTGAAAGTGAAGGATGTAATGAAATTTTTAGTTTTCAGTATCTAAGGTAGGAATCTTCAATTTCTGACATTTGGCTGCATTTCTTCTATATAGCAAACAAGTTTTACACACATCTACATTATTTTACATAATTTATTTGTTGTTGTTGTAGTTCACTTCCTGGTGCAAAGAAACTTTGTATTCCAAGGACATCAGCATTGTTTCATTGGAATGCAAAAGAGGTCCTGTCAATTTGTGTTCGTGACACATTGTACATTGCTTCAGAGCAATTTCCACATTCTGTGGCACAAAAACAGATTGATACCTTTGTAAGTAATTGGTCAGTGGCTGTGAAGTATTATTGTAGAAAACACAAATTAAAGCTGGCGGGATCATTGGTTTGAGCTGCAATAGAAATCAAATATATACTGTCTAGTGAAATGTTTTCATGTGATTATTAGAATCTAGTATTTATTTATAAAAACTCTGCATGTATCTTCTGGATACTTTAATTATATTACTTTGGATATAGACTAAAGCAAACAAAGCAGACTGCAGACCATGACACTCAGTGGTATAACTATTTTTTATCATTTATCAACTTGAACACACTTTAGATACTGCTTTGTTTATGTTCCCGGCTTTTTTTAATATTTCAACATTAGGTGGCATGCTATAAAAAGACTTTAAAGGATGGTTTATACATACTATATCCAAATATTGCATCTTCATATTTTAGTTTGAGAACAGCCAAGAGGAAATGGCAAGTTGTGATGAACATCAAGCATATCTTACAAACGAACATTCGAAGTGATTTTTCAAAAGCAAACTGAAATCGAGAGTAATATATGCAAAGTTGCGTGCGCAAAGCCGCAAAGATAAAGGTTCAAATTAATAATCGAAAAGAAATGTGTTCATTTTCGACTATTTTAAGACCCTCTATCAACTGTTATATGTCTTAGAGGATTGATAGGCGCTTTGTGTGATAAATTTTTCGATGCTAAATACCTAAGTATGTGAGTACGAATTCATGTTTACGTTATGGCTTCGTGAAACTGATTCCAAAATATCATGATTTTAATATGCGAAGTTACTTATAACGAAGATTTGTGAGCAAACGTTACAATTCTTTATATAATTTGAATACATGCTTGAAATCAGGTTTACATGCTTAGCCTTTGAAACGTCTGTATTTAAGTATTCTCGTATAATTTACAGTATTTACTTGACAACATTGCGAGCGCACCCTAGTAACAATGTAGAATGACGTCACAAACTTATTATTCAAACTACAAAACTTAACGAACGAATTCAAGTTAGTGGGAGTGTATCTAAAAGTCGAGAGTAAATGTCGAGAGTCGAGAGTAAAAAGTCGAGAGTAAAAAATCGAGAGTAATTGTCGAGAGTGGACAAATGTCTCAGGAACAACAAAGTAGATATATTTTTAACAAAATATGCACGACTACGGAAATAATTTCACTTCCTGGATATACATGCACGAGAAAATAAAGCGTAAACAATCAAGGAAATACTATCCGTACAGTATTTGAAACAGAACAATTTAATTGAAACACAATCTTTCACATGAAAATAGTTATCACGCTGTCAATAATAATAACGCAGGTATAAGCTAAATATAAACTTCCTTTTTATAGATTTACCAAATAAAGGGGAACCCAAAACTAACATATAAACGCCTCCGCGATCCCCTGAAGTTTATCTATTTCGCAAATTTAGATTTTATAGCTGCTCCGAATGAAAGAATAATTATGCGTAGTACATGAAGCATTGAAAAACCTCACTTTTTTCATTTAACGTATGTCTATTTTAAACGAAAGTTGATGCAGTTTTGTACGTTGAGCACAATCTAACGAACCATACAATTGTGAGTTTATATATACGAGCCCAGTAAAAAGCGAATATTTTGTTAAAAATATATCTACTTTGTTGTTCCTGAGACATTTGTCCACTCTCGACAATTACTCTCGATTTTTTACTCTCGACATTGATTCTCGACTCTCGACATTTACTCTCGACTCTCGACTTTTTACTCTCGACTTTTAGATACACTCAGTTAGTGGAATTTTTAAAAACGCAAAATCCGTCTATAACGTATTCAGAAATTATCGAGTGCTTGTACGTGTTTCGAGATCTCCCAAAAGGTTGTACGTCGACAACCTCTATCTGTAATGCAGTAAAATATAAACTACCTGATGGACAATTTTCGTTTAAAAAAATCACGAATGTGGCTCAAGAACGTTTCACAATTGCTAACATATGGCTTATACACAGCTTTTCGTAGACTACTTGTACGGAAAAGGTCCATATAATATTTCGACGAGTGTGGGATAAAACTTCCTAACGCTGGATCAATTCAAGAAATTATGGTCCCGCAAAGTTTGGAGAGAGGGCAGTCGAAGTACGTAGGTACTGCCAAACAGCCAATGTGACTCTTAACCTGCTTTGTGGTTTAACAGGTGTTACGTACGCTAACACGGTTAATGGACCGTCAAATATTTTTGAGTTTCTGCGTTTCTTTCAAGATGCATTTCATTCGTTTGATCCAAATACTAGACGACCATGCTTAGGACCTGGTGATGTTATACTAATGGACAATTGTCCATTCCACCACAAGGAGAGTGGTGAGATATTAGATGATTTTCTCAATGAATTGAATATAGAATTGGTTTATATGGTATGCTACAGCTCGGATTTTAACCCGCAGGCGCAGAGAGTACGTGTTCGGTAAAATTAAAACTTTGTTGAAATACCGGCCCGGCTGCGGGATTTAACGAATGCTAATCTGATAGAGTCCCTGTACACTGCCCTAAATTCGATCACATTGGGCGATATGCGTGAATTCTTTCGAGTAACAGGTTATTTGCAGGTTTAAATTTGTTCTAAATGCATAATATTTTGTGCTGTGTATGTTTTTATTAATGCCTTGTAACTTTGCTGATGACTAAGCGCATGAAATGCCAACGTTGTGCTATTAAATCAGAAGGTGTGCTTCAAAGCACACCAGTGATGTGTTATTATTAGATAAGTGGGTCAAATCTGAATTCAGTGTGGTCTTTTGTGTGTAGCACGCAATCACTAAATGTGAATTGTAATGTAACCCAGACTGTTGTGTTATTTTAAAGCACATCTATATTCAGGGTGTGCTAATTAAACCGACAAATTAGAACTGTAAATATGAAAATAATTTGTTTTACATGATAAACAGTAGTAATTTTTATAGTATAAATATAATCATTCTCTTCTGTCTATTGTTGTGTTATTGTTTTGTGTTGTAATCTGATATTATACAAAGTGTTGATATTTTCTATATTTTTGTGAGGGAGATGCCTTACATAGGTCATAGTGATCGTCTCGTTCGCATTTCTTCCCTTTTGGCCTATATTTTTTGCATGCATCGTCTGTATTTTGATTTTAATAGCTAATAATCAAACAAATGCATCTACAAATAAATGCTAAAATTTACTACACAACCTTAGGTTTGCTGTAAGTAAGTTGTGTTTAAGATAACTATAGTACCAAGAACAAAATATCAAAATGAACAAAAATAATACAAGCTAATCATGATCATGTCCCAGACTGCAGAGTATGGCAGTTTTCGACGAGATCTCGGGTGCCGAGAAAGCACAAATCTTAGGTGCAGGTGCGCTAAACAGTTGCAAAGCACGGATCATGGGTGAGTTAAAAAGCAAAAGTAACAAAATATGTGTACAATGAAAATTAGAGCATTTGGAGCAGATTGAATCTGGAAAAAGGAAGGTAGGATGGCTAATTTTTTTTCTGTAAGAAATCTCGGGGGCACTGTTGACATACTTTGCAGTCTGGATCATGTCAATTTAAAATTTGCAAACTTCTTGCACTTATAATGTTCGGGACTTTCAAAGCACCAAACTTCACAATTTTTACGGCCAAAAACGTCGATTTAAAATACTTAAAAATCAAAATTCCTATCACGACTATGCCATAGTGCATGATATTGTTTTGATTTATTTTAGAATCTAATTTGCAATTTATTCGAATGCTGGAAGTAATACAGTATCTATGCGCTAAGAATAACAGTGCTGTCCGTGCAAATATAATGCAACTCAATGCAACTCTACAACCATGGTGGATGTATTAAACTTACTTATCCTTATGTTTTCGCTGTAGCTGCAATAATGCGGCAGCTGCGTTAGCTTCGAACTCAAGATCTATGTGTTCACAGGTGCTTGTTGCGTTTGAACTGCATGAACTATCTGGATCCAAACATGTGCTTGAGTTTTGAATCTTGTGTTGAGAATCAATCTCTTCATGCTCCAGTTGAAGGGCCAATTTAAAATCCTTCTGCTCTTGTGCAGAAGCAAGGAAACAACTCAAACTTGCCTTGCTTGACGTGCAACCCGATTTATTTGCGGGTTTTGACGCTGAAGAGACTGTAGTTGACCGCTCAATGATACTGTTTCCTCCGTCATTATCTGTGGGGAAAACGATGCCGTATTCATTTGAAAGAAGACGTTTCTGCATGTGAACTCATGCAGTGATCGGTTAATGGGATAGAATTAAGAATCAAGGATCACGCTGTAATGAGTTGGAGTACATTTTGTCTTGAAGGAAATTTTCCATGTAAATTTTTCTGCAGAATGGCAACGTCCTTGTTTAAAAGTGTCCAGTTTCTATGACCGTTCGGAGCGTATGTATCTGCGCGGTAATTCCGCAACAATTACATCTTCTATCTGTTTTGGGACGGACGTTGTCACTTATTTATAGCAATCTCTGCGTTTTGGATTTCGTTTTGAGCTGTTGAAAGATTTCCTTCCAGTTTAGCAACTTCTCTTTGCAAATTGGAAATTTTAATTTTTTCACTGACATGTATGAAAGATATCCACACGAGTACGCTGATTTACAAGGACTGAAATTGCATCGCTTTTTAGTAAGTCCAAGTTTTAGGTGGCATTTACCGCACGTTGTTAGGATTACAGCCGTTTCATATTCTGAATTCTGCTGCCAATTCTGCCAATCGAATTTTGCTCTCACAACTTGCGAGCTCCTATTTTTTGGTTTTCAACAAACGTTGGATAGCGTCCACTGCCTTTTGCTTGTTTTTTGCGTATCTTTCTAAAGGGAACATTATTGTTCGTTGCTGTTCTGCGTCGTCTTCGTCATCTGATTTGTCGAACAAAGGTGTTGGTGTAGGCAAAGAAATAGATCGTTTTGCTCGTAATGACCGACCAGTATTCAACACGTGTAGGTCTGCCAAGGATATCGTCTCTACTTGCCTTTTCCACACCTGACAGCGACGAACTGTTTGTGATGTGCAAGCCAGGAGAATCAAATTCGAAGGCCTTTATCGTGATATTTTTCTCCTTTTCTAACAATCTCTTTATTTAGAAATTAAAATAAGACGACGGCAAATCAACTTCCGCATCATCCTCCAAAATTACCAGTCTCAAAGATAAACTCATCTTCTGCAAGTGAGGAACTTCGGTTGTAAGACGTGTTTTGAATTCATCGTAAGGTAAATTCATTAGTTCTTCTTCCATCATAAAAATCGGCGTTACCCTCTTTGTCGCATGATAGTCGCAAATAACTTTAACTTTCACTACAGACATCATACACATGGTTTTCGTCTTCTCGATAGCTTTTTTTATCAGCCAAGCACATGTAAAATGCCGAGTAAAATGCTGCAAAACGGCTTCTATCAATCTATCTAACGTAAACCCCGCCCCTTAGAAACAATGTCATTTGACCTTAGAAACGGTCAATTTTTAATAGCCCAACGTGCGTTGCGAACGGATGTTGTTTCACGGTCAAACGGAATCGGCTGTATCTTTACTTGAACCTTAAAGTCCCTTGGCTATGGCTTTACGAACTTGGTGCCACAGGCCTCCAGTGACCTTACCATAACCGTTCATTGATATTGGAAAATGCTATAAGATCGACCAAGGAACCTTATTTACAGAACTGACAATAAGACTTTGATCCATCAGAGTCACTTCGAGTCGTTACGAAATTTCTTGTAGAAACTTGTAATCGTTAGTTTTTACGATTTTGTTAACTGTTTACTCTACAATAAAGGGAAAATAATCTAAAGATAAAAATTTTTCTGATACTCAAGTGAATGTACGATTTAGCATGGTCAAGTGTATTATTGTTGCTATCTCAGTTGTTAAAACTTGTCAGTAATACATCAGGCATTAAAGTTAACCTGTTACAATTGCAACAAAATGTGGCTTTGACTAATGCAAGTTTTGTACAAAGGAACTAAGTAAATGAAATTGGAGCATAATCTACCCTGGATTGGATACAAAAGATGCAGAGGCCCTATGGTAAAACCCCCACATTAATTTGAACAATAGTGCTTGGTCTTATTTTACAGACTTATATGAAATTTTTCTTTAAATTCAATTTTTTGTGCAACATCTGTTTATTATTAGTTGCCTTAGAATATGGCAGTTAATTTTTTGGTTGTTTCAAAATGCTGCGCAGACTTGTTGACTATTTTGATAAAATAAAATACAATTAGAAACTCCTAATCCTCAAGACTTTTATTTCTTTATTTTAGTTCTGTCATCCCTAGAGGAAAACTGGTCTTACATCTTTAGAAACTCTTATCCACAAAAATTCGGTATAACAATAACAAAAGTACAACCAAAGACAAAAATAATATTGAAAGTATTATTTAAAAAAATCATGTTCCAAAAAGATATGACAACACAATGGTATTTTGAAATCTTTATTTTGTGTCTGGACACGCCCTGTTGACGAAAGTAATTTTGATAAGAGGTAAACATATCTTTCATACATGTGTAGTGTTAAATTCAGTGGAAAAATTCACTCATAAATAAATGCCTAGTTCAAAGTCTTTAGAGCAAAAGAAACTACAATATGGCTGAACTTATATCTCATGTTGTGTTCTCATGGTTCTGAAATTACAATGCTTTATGACATAAATTACTGGTCATACTGAAATGGCTTCCTGTTACAGTGGAACTCTGTATTAGGGATGCTATTATGTCAATTAAATGAGTTTGTAAAAAAAATACTGGTCATATAGTTAACCAGACAATCAAATATGACTTTCAGACACGTAAATGTAAAATTACAGCTGGGAAAAGGTTCTTTAAACTATTGCCCAGTATAAATTTGGAATTCACTCTGCATTTCTGTCCAACTGAAAAACAATTATAATCTAGTACCTAGATTGCATTGTAATATATTTCTTTCCAACATTATTGAGCATTGCTTGTATAGCATAACAATATAATCTTTGTATATAAATCATTTGTAAATGCGTTATGAAAAGCTGATGTTGATACAACAAAAATGTCTGTACATATTGCAGACTGCCTAGTATACTGCACAAGTCAATAAAAAGTGTCTTGATCATTCACGCATGAAATCTGAATTCTGAAAAGTTATTTTAAGTTAGTGGACAGAAACTTAGTCTAGTGTGGTATATCCGCATAAGTGTAAAACGTCACACAAAACTCATCGTAGTTTTGCGATAATTAATTAACGGCTGGGTCGAAGCGGAGTTATTATGACACCCACGTCTAAAGATAAAGAACATGCGCTTAGTCATGTATTTATGACAGGTGGGCATAACTAAATAATTTTAAACATGCTCAAAACGTGTATGTACAGGCTTCAACCATTAACCTAAAAAACTAACAAAACCAAACTAAACGGTCAATTAAATTAGGTAATTAAAAGCATCAGTTTTTTAACATTTGTATCATGAACACAAAAATTCGTTATATTTATGTGGTAAAATTAGTTTAAATGAAATTTCATTGTCTTCCTTAAAGGAAAGTAAAAATTATGACTTAAAAAAGTTTATTCGTAAAAAGACTTTGTTTACTTTTCAAAAATATTGTTATTTAAGGTAGAGACTGTCGTGAGTGTTTTGTTTACAAATACACGCACGAGCTAAATGTACAATGAACGAAAAACAAAATTTTTCGTTCATTGTACATTCAGCAAGTGCGTGTATATATTTGTAAACAAAACACGAACTTAACAGTCTGTAACACATTTAATATATGATCTGAGTTCACTGCTCGTGCTCGCAAGCAAAAGCCGTACGTCTTTCGCTACCAAAACAAAATAAAACAAATCCGATTTTAAAAACATTATACGTGAAAAAAGAACAACAAATTTGAAGAATTGTAGCGAGCAACCTACAAGCTGAGTCAAGCAAATAAACACTACGATACGTCAAAAAATAGCCTGTTAAATGAGCTTTCATGCCAGAGTTCACACACGAAAAAATGAGAATAATCGGTGTTTACTAAGTTTAACTACCTCTGACGATAGAAATTCTTAAAACGGTCTTCTTTTTTGGTCTTTATAGTAGAATTCATCGATATTTTCATCAAATGGTTAGCGTTATCCACTTGTAAATACAGTTTTCTTGACGTTTTACTCCTGGCCATTTTCAATACAGCACACTTTTCGTGCGTTATGTGATAACGCACCAATGAACTCAATACACCTTTGATATTTATGTGATCTATAATCATTTATAAAATAGCCTTCTAACAACATGGTCACTGATTGGTCGAAAGCTCAAAAAACCATGTTTCTATTTAACAATTACATTACGAGCTCGAGATTTCTATGCGGTGATAGTTGAGGGCGACGCCCTTCGTGCTCGTGTTCCCACGCAATTTCTCGTTTTTCCAAAACTTCCACGCGTTTTTCTATAACTCCATATCGATACGCGGAAAATGTTTTCTATTTCTTAAAAACTGTGTTGAGAATAAATTAAATATATATTGTACCGTGAACTATGTTTTACTATTATCAGTAGTGTAATTCATGTGAAATATTTGTACCAAACAAGCGCAATCTTGGTGCTATTTATGAATCTGAATACTATTGTAAATTTTCTGTATAATCATAGGAAGCCCAAAACTTGTAAAACCTTGTAAATATCGATCAATGCACTGATCAATGCTCAACTCGCCACATTCTTCCTAACATTGTCACGCACCGCAAGCGCCGTCCATATTGATAGTAATAATAACATAAGGTTGGAAACTCTTTAATGGATTACGAACATATAACTCGAACAAAAAGCAAGATACTTTGTTTAATGTCAATAGCTTACAAATTATCTAAACAACAAGCATAGTGAATATGGTAATTTAAAATTTAATATGATATATACAGTAGTAAGACATAGCCACGCAAGAACCACAGTATTTACAATATCTACAAATTGTTTACTACACTACTGTTTTTTGCTGAACAGCCTCCTTTCTAGTGGCCTTTCATTGGAACACAACATTACTTGCACATTGGTTTTCTTTTTTGGCTGTTTGGCATTGACCTATTGCTTTGCCTAACAAAGCTTCAGCTCCTCTTCGATAAAATGAAATGACTTGAATTATTAATTTCGAACCGAATAAGTTTTAGTAACATTCTAGGTTTTTGCCGTTACACGTTGGTGGAACGTCTATGTTAATTCTGCGTTTTCGTGAGCAGAATATGTTTATAGCATCATTCTTTGCTTCTTTCTCACTTAGCATCATATGCAGTGGTTCGGGGGTTTCTTTTTTCAATTTCTCTTCAATTTTTTCCAGCTGTTTTCTGGGTGTCTTCAGCATAATGTCAGAAATTTCTTCAACATATGCTAGAATTTGTAAAAAATACTGGAGACATACAGTATACAATGCAACAAAAAGGCTTATAAATTACCTCACATTACGAATAGAGTAAAACTTACAAAAGTCTTCTTTGATAGCTTTTACCCACGTTTGCTTCGCACGTGCATTCTTTAGCGCTTCGTATGCAAGAGAACCTACATGTATGAACAGAATAATATACACATACTTCATTGTACTCTGATAAAAAAAGTGATCTAAACAGACACATTGGTTCCTACAGTGATACAGGTTGCAAACATCTTACTTTCTATTAATTATACAAAAATTTACGAAAATACCATTTGTTAACCAAACTCGTGGCTTCAGAATATCACCGTGACTGCATTTATTATAAATTTTGTTGGGGAAATCTTTATGTATGTTAATAATGCGGTAGAAAAAAGATTCAAATTGTGCCCATTTAACTTCTCCAACTCCAGACAAGGTAGATGTAGCGGCCCAGTAGAAATGCCGCACACATGCTCTTCTCCATTTTCCTGGCTCTTCACAGCCCTGTTCGTTAGCCAGTTTGATAAGAAATTTCTGTATCTGTATGACATAATTAGTCTTCATTAAAATAAGAATCAAAATCCTGATAATGATTAAAAGTTGGATCTTATCTTACATAATATTTACTTTTTTCAATGAGCCACAAATCATAAAGGTGTTTAATAACTGGTTTCCCTAATTCCTTACATTTGAGCACATGTTTCTCTAACCCATTTTGCTATTGTTGCATGTCGGTCTCATAAAAACGCTGTTATAATTATACTGGTTTTGAGAAAAAATGATATGACCTTTTGGTGACCATGCAATATACTCCATAGCTCAGCTACTTCCTGCTTGGTTTGCCTGTTATTAGAGATAATGGATTGTTGAATGACATTTAGATTTGAATCTATTCAATGAAAATATATTTTATTTTAATAACAACAAGATGAATGATCAGTCCAATTGTGCAGCAAAATATAGTGCAGGTAACATACCTTGCTGAATGTCCCATGCCATCGTGTCGTGTATCCCAAGCTAAAACAACTTCTTTTCCTTTCAGGGATTCCAAAATATTTTTCTGGCAAGCATGCCAATATAAATTGATCGAACGAAAGAGAAAATGCCTTTGGTGGTAATACTCTGTGACCTCATCGTATCCAAGGAAACCCATATTTTTGAACACTTGAAGTATCTGCAACGATATCATTGCTTTGTGAAAGGAATTTCACTGTTTTGTTGAATTTTGAAAGATTTGCAGGTACGCAATTACAATATTGCGAACTATGTTTGTACGTATATTTGCTTACAGGTTATTACGAGCAGTGTACGTCGTACAGACAACTTGTGCTTTTCGTACGGGAATTCAAGGACAGTTCTAGACATCTCCCGTTGCCGTGTTTTTCAAAATACGATCGACATTCCCCACCACTGACCATCGCCCTTACACAGGATTCCGGGAACATGAGGATATATAAAAACGTAATACATACATGTATTAAAAATGATACTCATTTTTCCCAATGTCAAAAGTTAACAAATTATCTAAACAAGCATAGTGAATATGGTGATTTAAAATTTAATACGATATATACAGTAGTGGGATATAGCGACGCAAGGAACACAGTATTTAAAATATCTACACATTGTTTACTAAATTACTGTTTTTTGGGAACAGCTACCTTTCTAGTGGCCTTTCATTGGAGCACCACATTACTTGCACATTGATTTTCCTTTTTAGGATGTTTGGCATTGACCTATTGCTTTGCCTAACAAAGCTTCAGCTCTTCTTCTATAAAATGAAATGACTTGAATTATTACATTCGAACTGAATAAGTTTTCAGTAACATTCTAGGTTATTACCGTTACACGTTGGTGGAACGTCTATGTTAATTTCGCGTTTTCGTGAGCAGAATATGTTTCTACATAGATATTAGAAAGCGGAATGGATTGGCAATGCTATTTAATACTATACACGATATTCGGTTCAGTTATTTTGAATAAACCGGAAACAAACATTGCACAACTCGCTATGGTAATTATGCGCATAAACGAAATTGAGTTCATGAGCATAATTACCATACAAGTTGGGCAATGTTTGCTTCTGGTGTGCTCAACTGAAGATAAAATATAGATTACAGAAGAGTTGCCAATCCATCCCTTTTTTTAATATCTATGGTTTATAGCATCATTCTTTGCTTGTTTCTCACTTAGCATCATATGCAGTGGTGCGGGGTTTCTTTTTTCAATTCCTCTTCAATTTTTTCCAGTTTTTTTCTGGGTGTCTTCAGCATACTGTCATAAATTTCTTCAACATATGCTAGAATTTGTAAAAAATACTGGACACATACAGTATACAATGCAACAAAAAGGCTTATAAATTACCTCACACTACCAATACAGTAAAACTTACAAAGGTCTTCTTTGATAGCTTTTACCAGCGTTTGCTTGGCAAGTGCATTCTTTAGCGTTTCGTATGCAAGAGAACCTACATGTATGAACAAAATAACATACACATACTTCATTGTACTCTGATAAAAAAAGTGATCTCAACAGAGACATTGGTTCCTACAGTGATACAAGTTGCAAACATGTTTCTATTAATCATAAAGAAAATTACTAAAATACCATTTGTTAACCAAACTCGTGGCTTCAGAATATCACCGTGACTGCATTTATTATAAATTTTGTTGGGGAAATCTTTATGTATGTTAATAATGTGTAGAAAAAAGATTCAAATTTTGCCCATTTGACTTCTCCAACTCCAGACAAGGTAGATGTAGTGGTCCAGTAGAAATGCCGCACACATGCTCTTCTCCATTTTCCTAAGCACTTCACAGGCCTGTTCCTTGGCCAGTTTGATAAGAGCTTTCTGTATCTGTATGACATAATTAATATTCATTACAATAAGAATCAAAATCCCGATAATGATTAAAATTTGGGTCTTATCTTACATAATATTTACTTTTTCCAATGTGTCACAAATCATTGAGGTGTTTAATAACTGGTTTCCCTAATTCCTTGCACATTTGAGCACAGGTTTCCCTCATCCACTTTGCTATTGTTTCATGTCGGTCTCACACAAACGCTGTTATAAAAGAAATAGTAAATTCGAAAGGAAGACAATGCCATTTGGCTCATCTGTTTTGTTTTTCCTTCATTTAATCTATTAAATGAGTTAAAGAATTAGATAACGTTATAAAGCAAAATTTTCTGTAATAAATAATAGCAAAATCTCCAATTATTGCCGGACTTTTAAAGAACGACTTACTGACTTCCAGTTGAATTATCTTCACCATCAGCAGTTTTTTTCATATTTCACGTTTCTCAGGCTCCCATGTGGGGTCAACATCGTCAGCACTACTGTCTGATTCATCAGGATCAGTTGTATCAGCGTATGTGTCCATATCCTCCATAAGTTCTTCAACAACCTTTTCTACATTATACTACATAACGCAAAATGACTTTTGGTGTAGTTTAGTGCATGGTATTACAATCATGTTTATAAGTACGTAACATATTGTAGTAATTGTTACTGTTGTTACTATTATTTTGTATCAAATGTATGAACTTATATGATATGTTACACATGTCTATAAATAGGTACCTGTTCACCTGAAATTGGTTGAGCCTAAAAAATAAGTAAATTTTGTAAATAAGTTTTTATAATATAGAAATGTCTGCCTTCAAACTGTAGTTTTAAACTTACAATATAATGAATATATTCTTGTACTTCTGGAGTTTCAGTTGCCTTTTGGTTTTTAGAATTTGAAGAATCATTTCCTCCGATGCTTTGCGTATTTAATGTTTCTTTTTGGATGTCCTTTACAACCTATTTTAGAAAGCATGGAGATATTACACAAACGTCGCGTGATCAACAAATTAGATCTGACAGATTATGCAAATGTTGCTAATGTGTATTCATATTTCCACTGACCTTACGCCGGTGTCTTGTTGTAACTTGCGCAGGTGATTTCTTCCAAATAGTAAGTACAGCCCCGGGCTTGAGTCTTCGTGACACACCACTCACATGAAGTAAACGCTCAAAACAATCCGTCGAGAAATGCTCCAAACAGGTCATAAAGCGACTCTGCCGCGAACTTGGATAAAAATTGGCGCGTTTCATTTAACTTAAAGATTTGTAATTAGGACTCTTATGCAATGAATGATATGCCTGTATTTTATCAGATACATTAGAGCAATCTTCTACGACACAACGCGTTGAAGGCATGATTAAAATGTGTATTTAACCAACTGATTCTAGTCATTTATGTATTACAATAGCTGTCCCCGCGAAACTCGAGTTAAGACTTTGATGTCACAGACCTCTTAGCATTATGACCTTTCCAATATGGCGCATTTTAATGGCGGCCGCTAAAATACAAACTTTATCGAGGTATAACTGAAATAAAAATTTCGCCACAGTAGCACTTTAGAACAATTAATATTATTTGTCCTAAATGAAATGCATACAAACTCATATACATGTCCTAGACTATTTCTTGGTTTCCTTATCTTCAGATTTGATAAACTCTTGAATTGAGCGATTTGTCTATTCAGACCGACTTGTGATAAAGGATTCCGGAGGATAACCAAGACCTGCTCTCTTTGGCGGACCGGACTGATGACTAAACAAAGAAATTCTTTTTTTTCTTGCTCGAAACCAAGCATGGAAATCTGCGCCGTTGACGTGTATTGATGACGATCGTTGTTCGAGGTTGTCTAACATTGCATCGAAACCTTCTTCACTCTTGGCGTCCATTAAGCCACATTCAAAGGCATCTCCACGCCTCTTTCCAAATATGTCGGCGATTATTTCATTTTTAACATCTTTTGAAAATTGCATCTCGCGTAGCTTCTTTGCAATATTCTTTTTCAAATGAAGCTCACAGGTTTATCGATCTATCAAAAGAAATCCTGAGAAGAGAGCCTGTCGAAACGTTATATTGTTGGTAACGTTTCTTAAACTCACAACTCACTAAAAGTCAACAATTTATTTCCTGTATTAAACACGTATACATCTCACCCGAACGTTCGGCTCTCTTATGTGTCTTCAAACCTAATTACCTATCCTAACATGAAGTTTCCTACACACTCCTCCATGTGAATCAGGATGATTCAGTTAGCTAAAACTTCGTCAGTTGTCATCGCTCCATCCATCTTCTTGGAAGGATTTCGAGAATGATGGATGAACCGCGAGACCCATCCAAAAAACCTCGTGGCTTTACGCAAACTGAACTTACTGAGGATAGTGTCGAGGTAATTGCTCACCTCAACCCCAGAAAGTTCTCGTTGAACCTTCCTCTTCCCGTCACTTATTTAACTTGCATTTGTCACGAATTGAGGCGGCCATTTACTTGGATCTGCCAACCATGTTGGACGATTCTACCATAGCTCTGCTGCTGTTACGCTAACACGACGATTCCCCAGGTCCGCAGGGTTTTCAGTAGTTGGTACATGGCGCCATAACACACTCTCTTGACTTTTCAATTTGTTCACACGATTCGCAACGAATTGCCGCTATTCGCCGTTGTCGTTTAACCAATGGAGTGCCACTGTGCTGTCTAGCTAACAGTGGATATATTTCGTGATGTTCAACCCTTGTAACGCACTTCTCACATTTACAGCTAGATTTACAGCCATATGGCCCGCTACAAGCTTCAATCTCGGTTTGGTGAGACTTGTTTTGGCAAGACGCGATCTGGCGGCCACTAGCTCCTGAACGACACCAAAGTCTTGTTTCATAACAGCATACACGACAGCTCACACCCCTTCTTTGCTTGCATCCCCTAATTGAATTTCCCTCTAGTTGTTGTTTGGCAAAGGTGGGTTCACTTTCGACACTGCCCGATTCAAGTTCGAAAACGTTCGAATGCTACTTATGTAACCTGAACTTAGCGTCGTCGAAAATTTCGACTGCATCACGCTTTAACTCTTTGGCTTCTTCTGTAGTCGGTGCACCGGAAATAAGATCATCGACGTACAGACATGATGTACAGGTAGCGTATTTTTGTCATCATAATCGTCCATGTAGACACCGTATAGATGATGGAACTTTGTAAGGATTTCCTTGTACCGAGGATTTTCTAGCTGAAGCAAATCGTTTTTCTCTATCTTGGTTAGGCTTACATCGAGGACGAAGTCTTTGTTGAGAGACTCGACGAACGCGTCCTAAACTTGCATTTTTCGGGCCGTGCTAACATCACGATCTGACGCACGCCAACCGACTTGCATTTGGCACCGATCAGCTTAATGGCTGTTGACGACGCATAGAAATGACTAGCGCCACTGTCCAACAATGCTCGAAATTTGTAGCCATTTATCCAGACAACTACAATAGGGTGTACAACGGTAGAGGCTCCAACGAAATTGGCAGTCATACCTGGCTCTCGAAGCGGAGGACTCTTATCACAGATAAACGTGCGATGTTACCATGGCATGTCCAACACGCTTGCTTTTACAATCTGCAGCGCGATGCTTGGTCCTAGCGCAATTAGAACAT
Source organism: Muricea muricata (assembly GCA_963855995.1). Lineage (NCBI taxonomy): Eukaryota > Metazoa > Cnidaria > Anthozoa > Malacalcyonacea > Plexauridae > Muricea > Muricea muricata. The sequence goes on from OY979717.1 coordinate 25,203,166, forward strand.
AATTGTTTTTCAGCCAAAATCTTCTTTCTTTCGCCAGAATTTACAATCTTGTCACAACTGATGGCTTTACGGCTTTCGTCTGAACAGTACAAACAACCTTTTGACAAAGTAGGATCTGTCTCTTTCCTTTCCGTGATATCTTGATCCATGCGGCTGTTTAATACGGTTGTTCTTTGTCCAACGTTCCAACTCATTGACGAATTCTATGAATGTCCACTCACTCCACTTCTCGTTAGTCATCGCTGGCTCGCTTTTGATTACTTCCAGCATATCGAAATTAAACCGCACCGCAGCATCCAGTTTCTCCAGACTTTCCAGCGTTTGCAGTGACTCGACGTTAAACAGCAGAATTTTGTAAAATGAATGGATTTTTGCAACATCTCTCTCTTTAATAGTAGGTAACTTCATCTATGAGTCTTCTAACCTTTATATCCATTAATTCCTTCAGATAAGAAAACTTAGTTACATCATCCACATTCGATATGTCAATTTGGGATTCAAACTGACCCAAAAATCTCACCAAGTCTTGGGGTGTACCAGTGAAAATCGAAATTATCAATTTGGTCATTTTAGCTGCTGTAAATCTTTCGGACTTGATACAGTTTGTTGTAGTTTCTTTAGTTTCTGCTGGTGTTCAAAGGCTGACATCTATTTCGCTTCGGCTTCCTCCTTTTCTTGCCCTAACGTTTGCTCAGTCAGGCCCTTCTCAAATTCCAATCTCCGTTGTTGTTCCTTTCGTGTCAAAGCTTCCTGGGCAACCGCATCAAGGTTGTTAATTTCATTAGTAAGCTTCCCTACACACCGATCTGCTTCAGCCAACATTCTTTCTGGCGATTGGGCCCAAATCTTACTTCTTCCTCAGATTTGCTCTGCGAGAACATGTTTTCTTTCCTTTAACGTGTTGATCATACTAGAAATCGCTCCCAGTGAAGGCGTTGTCTCTCTAAGGCTTCTCTGTTACCTTTCGCTAAAATATCACCTGATCTTCCGATTCGAAATTTTAGCGCTTTTATTTTGCTTTGTGCCTTTGTGCAAATTCGTAGGTTGATTATCCCGCCAGGGTCGACACTTTGTCGAAAACGTTATCTTGTTGGTAACGTTCCCTAAACTAACTCACAACTCACTAAAAATCATCAATTTAATTCCTGTATTAAACACATATACATCTCACTCGCACGTTCGGCTCTCCCTGTGTCTTCAAACCTAATTACCTATCCTAACATGAAGTTTCCTACAAGTCTGTTCATCATCTGTCTCAAATGCCAATAATTCTCATAATAATGCCAATAATTATCATCATATTCAAAAATTTTCAACGTTGCTGTGAAGGTTAAATAAGTTTCTTCGTATGCAAGATGCTGATACGTGATTGGTGTGACATTATATTGGCCAACATCAAATGTTGGATCAACGGTAAACGGACGATACTGTACTGCGTTACAGCAAAATCTCTTCAGATCGCTTAATTGTCTGTCCGATGTCAAAACACAGAGAGGTTCAGGAGGAATTCTGATATCGCGAATAAACGCTGTATCTCAATTTTTGCCTGCTTTTTGCTTTCTCCTAGAAGACGGAACCAAGGGTCGCCATCGTTCGTGTTCTCTGAGATGGTCTTCCTCTGCCGTTTCCGGACTTCTTGGATATATTTTGATAGATCCTTGACCTGTACAAAATAGAACTAATTAATTAGCCAATGCACTGTGCCGACGAAAATGGATAGACCTCTCTGGAAAGACCTCAGGAATTGGGAAACAATAAAATTTATTTAACGGAATGACGCCGACGGTAATGGCTTCCAATCAACTTTTGAAATAGCGAACATCATTTACCTGTTGTCTATCTCTCAGTAGTTGTCTTACACCCGAACAGCCTGGAATGCCTCCAAGATCATCGTGAACGGTCTTGTAAATCACTTCTCGTGGATTCATGGTATTGGTGTTTTTCTTGATGACTTGCTTGGTGCTTTGCCATGTTCTAACACACGGCATACGCGTTTGCGTCTTCGAGTTTTTGTGTTGCCACGGTTAAATTGGATGCTCTTTCCCTTCTTTGAACAAGTACTAGTACTACACTAGGCAATATCGGTGTATTCGACCATCCGTCCCTACATACAGTGTCGGATCTAGCTTTAGCCAAGTTAGTCAAGCGACTAACGTAACAAAGTCTGCGAATAAATTACATTCAATATCAATTTATTCTAAACCATTGAAGATTCACCTGCTTAAATTTTATATTCAGCATAAATGGAAGCCAGATTTCTTGTTAAATTCCGAGCAAGAACGCGATTTAAACTTTTGTTGTTCGAATTCTCGCGTACAATATTATAAGCAATTGATTTATGAATTATGGGAGCCTAAGTCGAGATTAATATCATGTTCACCCTCCCCCATAAAAACCGTCAGTTGCTTAGTTGATTACCCCCTGATTGACTAAGGAGGCTGATTTTCTTTCGACTTCTTGACTAACTTCAGGGGAGGCCGCTGACAGATATTTTTGTGCTCAAATCAGTCAAAATTAGTCAAAACCGTGCTGCGTGATAGGTCAACTCCAATCTTGACTGACTTGCGCTCCATAATGCCACATGCACACGTTCTATTGTTTTCGACAAACTTGAGCACGAAATGCAGCGGTCAGTGAAAAGCGTGCTCATTTATGATCGACTATGGCTTCTTCAAGCATGTTGAATAAATCGTGTGTTGTCTGCTCTATCTAGCGATAACAGGGAGGTTTTAGGACAAATCTATAGCGATTTGCCACAACACCTCAAAGCACAGAGGAACATAGCCCACGTGGCTTTAAGGTAAGACAACAAAAGCTTTACGGTTGCAGATAGTACAATGTAGATACCCTCGACAAAAAAAAACATATTATCATTATTATATAACGTGTTATACTACTGTGCTATTTTAAATATTGCGCATAAGAACGTTTTATCATATATTCATATATGCAAGCTACAGCCATTGAAATAATTGTGGCATTCATTTAAGTGATGCATTAAAGAAACTGGGCATTACTATGAAAAATAAGGCTGATTTGTACCATGATCGTTGGTACACTGAAGCTGTGGCCTTAGCAGACAAAGTTTCAATTGAAGAAAAAATGCAAAGGTGTGCTTCAAAACAAAAACATAGAGATAATCCTCCAGCTTCAACTCCTGATTATTTTAGGATCTCCATTACTATTCCTTTACGAGACCAACTAATTTTTGATTTGAAAACAAGGTTTGAGTTCAGCACTATTAACCTTTATTATGGTTTGAGTACTGTTCCTTCTAAAAATATTTCCATGTTAACTGCTTCTGTTTCCTAAGATTGGAAAGATAGGTTTAAAACCTTTACTAATTTCTATGAAGATGATCTTCCTAATCCATCAGCTCTTGATGGTGAGTTAGATCTTTGGCAGTCTTATTGGAAAACATATCAAGGTTAAGGTCTCATAGCAGTGCTGCCACACTTAAACATTTGACTTTTCATGGGTTTGATAATATTAAAGTTTCCCTTCGCATCTTAGCAACTCTTCCAGTTGCCTCATGTGAATGTGAGCGCTCATTCTCAGCATTGAAAAGGCTGAAGACATATAGCAGGAGCACCATGGTAGAGGACTGCACCAGGTAATGCACCAGGTAGATGTTAGCCCACATTGCAGTCAATGTGACAGGGACAAGGCCAGAAAGGTGTAGAAAATTGGTTCAATATTATGCCTCCTCGAACAATTCTCCATACAAATTAAAAGACAATGTTTAATAAAGAAATAAATTTACATAAATCTTTGAAAATACAGTGCACTCGCTTCGCACAACAACAACAACATGTGTTCGCCTGAAAAGTTCCCGCCCGATTTAGCTCAGGTTCTGCCTGTGCGCAGGAATCTTCTACACACTCCCCCCATATGCGTTCTACTCTAGATGCATATGTTTTTATGTCACTCAATGTTAGTCATAAATGTCAACGATAAGATTGTTCTCACTACTTGTTCAGCATATCCACTTCGTCTTCTATTTCTTGGATTTGTCTCATCAGGGCGTTTGGTGTAGCTGCTGCGGCTCGTTTGGGTCGAAATTCAGTTGCTCCTGGATTAAGACTCTTCGATTCACGTTGGGTGTTGTTTCGCAAACTAACTCAAAAGGATACAATAGTTGAACTGGTTTTCTAATGTTCCCTTTCCCGTCTTGAGCTCGACACCTCGAACAACTCCGTCCCTTCCAACGAAGTTTTTCCGCACGATGGCCAAAGGCCACGTTCCTCGATTCTTGGATTCTCCCTTTACAATAACTACATCGCCCTCCTTAGGTTGAAATTTGCTCACTTTGTGGGTTAGATTATGTCTTTCCCGTAATGCTGTTAAATATTCTCTTTGCCATCTTCTCTATAATCCATCATTACATGACTTAAGGAACTTCGCTCGTTTTCTGAGATCATGTTCCGTGATTGTCCAAGTTTCCTCTTCTGGCAATTGAGCCGTACGCCGATGTAGGAAAGTTGCAGGTGTTAACGTGGGTAATTCTGGATCATCTTCAACATAACTGAGCCGTCGACGGTTTATCAGTGTTTCGACGTTTAACAACACTTCACAAAGTTCCGCCCAAGTTAGGATTCCACTTTCGATTACTTTATACATAGCCGACTTCACAACGGCGATAAGCCGCTGGAATTGTCCAACCCACCAAGGAGCACGGCTTAAATTGAACTTCCATGTTATTTCGTGTTGCTCTAGTAAACCTTGGATACGCTCGTCTTTACGCAGTTGTGAGATCCACTTGGCGGCTTTAATAAACGTTCCACCGTTGTCCGAGTAAACGATGCGAGGTCGTCCACGACGGTCGATTAGACGCTTAAGACATGGTATAAGCGTTCCTGTTTCCAAATTCGGTAGTTGCTCTAAGTGCACCGAACGGGAAAGGCTACGCGCGAAGATAATCAAATAGGCTTTTCCTTCCCTGTTGCTCTTCCGCTTATATCTGACTGGACCAGCAAAGTCTGTGTTGATGACTTCGAAGGCTACTCCTACGGTGGTACGTTCTTCCGGTAGTTGACCTGGGACTGGTTTGATGATCGATGTCGCACAGAATCTCTTACAACCATGACAGCTACTGCGAACGTTCTTCACGAGACTGCGTAACCTTGGAATCCAGAATTGTTCGCGAACTGCTGCCATAGTTAGATTTACTCACCCGTGCAACGTTTCAAGGTGTATTCGCTGGACTAACTTCTCTGCAAACTTCAACTCTCTGGGGAGAAATATTGTCCTTGAATTCTCCCGTGGCATACTAGTAGGTTATCTGCGTTCGTAAGTGGTCCTAGTCCTTCTGCCAACTTTGCGAAATGTGGTTGACTCTGCTCTCGTTCTTGTACTTGTCGAATCCACCAGCTCGTTCAGTGATTACGTCTTCGGTGGTAATTGGGCCCGATTTCCTCTCGACGTTTCTGCAGTTATGTATGAACCTTCTGATCCACGCTCCAACTCTCAATTCTCAACTTCTTTCGTTGCTTTCGCCTCAGCTGTTGTGGCGTCGGAATATTGTCAAGGGCGTTGCGTACGTTGATAAGAAGATTGGTAGCCATGTCAGCGCCGACTAATTCAAGTCTCGGTATTGTTAAGCTTCTCTTGGCAAGACGACTTTTGGCTGCCACGAGTTGTTGACTAGAACCAGATGCTTGCTTAACGACCAAGTAAATCACGGCACCAACCAATTTCATTGCAGCATCGCTAAACGCATTTAATTCCACCGATTCGATTTCTTCTTGAAAGTTTGTGATTGACCGTGGCCCTGTATATTCACTGGGCGTCTCTTCCTCCCACTTCTGCCAACGTTTTTGAAGACTTTCGTCCAGAGGGGCGCCCCAAGCCCTTTGCGATTCGCATATATCTCTATAAATTTGTTTGCCTTCGAGTGTCACTGGTGCGATAAGTCCAAGAGAGTCGTACGTTCGCGCTAAATTCCCCAGTCCTCCTCCTTTTGTTGATTGCACTCTTTCCTTGGATACAACCACGCTCAGCGTGTCTTGTCGCTAGTTCCATTTCAACCCGAGTAGTTTTGAATCTTGTTTGCTAAAGTTTAATTGTTGCTTCGCGTAAGTCTGCTCGTCTGTCACTTGCGTTGTTTCCTGGTCGTCAAGTTCCGGAACATTCGAGTTCCATTTATGCAATTGGAACGTTGCATCTTGAAGGATCTCTGTAGCTACTTGTTTGGTGCGTTGGGCTTTCTGGGCCGTTCGTCCTCCCGAAAGAAGATCATCAACGTAGGGACTCCTTAGCTCAGCTACAACTTTTGGACATCTCGCTTGCAATGTGTCAAGATGGGCTTCCACGACAGCATTCAAGAGAAACGGGGAAGGTGTGAGTCTAAACAGAACACGTGTAAAACGATATGTTTCAACTTTTTTTTTTTCATGCGACCGCCAGTGAAATCGTAAAGTATCTCGTTCGGATTCACGTACTCGTATTTGTAAAAACGCCTGGCGAATGTCTCCGGATACTGCGACTGGATACACTCGTTGTCGGACTGGAATAACCCACAGTCTGTTCAGAAGTGGAGGTCCAGGATTTAGACACTCGTTGAGGGAAGGATGGTCAGGAGACGCACGGGCAGACGCGTCCTTAACCACGCGCAACTTCGTTGAAGACGCTGCTTCTCGCACAACCGGTTTGTGCGGAAGATAAAATTGCTGTTCCAAGGGCTCGATAGGAGCTTTTGCAACGATTCATTCACCAATTTGATTCTGGATAACTTTGTTGTACTCTGCTGTCAAATCTTTCCGACGCAAATTTCCCTCTAGCTTGTTCAATCGCAATAAGCTACCGTGCTTGTTGTCTGGCAGTTCGGGATGATTTGCACGCCAGGGCAAACAGGTTTCATACCAGCCGTCTTTGTCACGATGAAGTTGCTCTTTAAACTCGGCGTGTACCGCTCCCTGGTCATTGTCAGCCGCATCAACAAGTCCAAGAACGTCTACTCTACACAAACCTTCGTAATCGCTTTGTGAAGTTTGTGTCAACAGCATTTTGTTTCGATCGACCTCTGCTCCGGGACTCATCATAAACCATCCCATCTTTGTCAACTCTGCAACCGGCTCACCGTCTCTTCCCACTCGAGGGTTTGTATCAGTTTTGATGCGTGCGCAATCACCACTACCAAAGATAACGTGCACGAGAAGTTGGCTCTTCGTGTCCTTGTCAGCAATGTCGACAACTGAAAGATGTGCACAGTCTCGTAGAAGATCTGCATATTGTGGATTCTCAACAGCGTGAAGCTCTGGCTTATTTACTTTAAGAGGCTTTACCTTCATCAGGTGCTGTCCATCGAGAGATTCAGTTTTCATTTCGTAAATGTCAACGGTTACGCTTTTTGAAGATATGAGCATCTCGACTTGTCTGGTTTGCGTCACGACAGGTTTTGCTTTCAGAATGTTAACAAGTTTCGCCGAAATACACGAACTTCCAGATCCTATGTCTATCAACGCTTTACACTTCACTCCATTTACTTTGATGATGATGACGGGCAACACACTTTCGCTGGAATAGTTTGTAGTTAAGGCCTTTTCCTTACCGTGGGTTGGTGTCTCTTCGCAGATGGGGGTGTGATGTCGTTTTCCACATTTCTGACACGTACCCTTGCTCGAACACTCGGCTGCACGATGGCTTCCAATTCCACAGTTAAAGCACAACCGCTTTTTAGACAAAATTTGTTTCCGTTCAGACACGTTGGTGATTTTAGTGCAGCTCCCTGCTTTGTGTGTGACGTCACCACAATAAACACACTCTCGTGACTTGGCATGGAACTCTTGAACCGACATATCGATCTTTATCTCGGTGTGTGCGATTTTGGTCAACAATGGTTTCTCCTCGTCACTGACAGATTGCTTCAGATAACTCGGTAAAGGTGCATTTTTGTCTAACGTCATCGAGACGTTTCCATCAACTTGACTCAACTTAATTATCGTTTGTAATGCCGGCACACAATGGTTAAGCTGCTCGCTGAAATCTTTCATTTTCCGGGGGTTTGGGTTTGGGATATACGGTAAATTCATTATATCTTTAACATAAGACTTAATGATCTCTGATTCTTTTCCATAACGATCTTGAAGGATAGACTTTGCTCTATTGTAACCCTCAGCAGTAAAGGGTAATGAATCTATGTTGTGCTTTATCTTGGGGTCGAGCAACTCACATAGATATGTAAACTTTGTGATAGGGGACATGCTAGTTTTCTCTACTGTTTCCGTAAATTGTTTCCAGAATCTTTGCCAATCTTGAAAATATCCACTGAGTCTCAAAATAACTAACTTCGGAAGTTTAGCCAATGTCTCACCTGTCTTCCTTTCGGTTTTAGTTGTTGGTGTTTCCACTTTAGCACTGGCCAATTCCGTCTCAAATTTCATTCTTGTTTCGAAAAGTTTTGTCTCGAATTGGGTTTGTTCCTCTCTCGCTACGTTATCTTTATTTCTTTTATGCTGATCGACCCATTTCCTCAATTGTTCCCCTGCCATACCTGCTGTTGCCAATTTCTAAGCGATTTCTGTATTCCAATTTGTAATTGCTGTAATGTCTACTTCGGCTTGTATTAAACTTTCTTCAATAGCTACTCGAATTACATTTATGCTATCCGTTACCGATTTGATAGTCGTACAATGTCTCTCGATTGCATCTTGTTGATTCAATTCGATTATCTGACGTGCTCGATCCACGGTGATTCGTAATTGCTTGAGCTTCGTCTCCAATCTCGCGTTTATAGCTTCCGTCATATTTTGATGTAAAAACTCGCTAAAATCTCATTAAATCTAGATCTCATCGTCGGAGGTGCCACGTGTAGAAAATTGGTTCAATATTATGCCTCCACGAACAATTCTCCACACAATAAAGAAATAAATAAAGAAATAAATTTAAATAAATCCCCGAAAATACAGTGCACTCGCTTCGCACAACAACAACTTGTGTTCGCCTGAAAAGTTCCCGCGCGATTTAGCTCAGGTTCCGCCTGTGCGCAGGAATCTTCTACAAAGGTATTTTTCACATATTTTTATCAACATAAAACAAAGTACTTTCAAATCTACGCATATAAATTTAAATTAGTGTGATCTCAATGTATTGGGATCCCAAGGAACATTCGCCTGAGTTACAAATCACATACCCAGACCATTTCAGCAAGATAGTGTCTTTACAAGAACAATATACATAAATTTGGGCTTTCCAGATGTCCAGAGCAGTGTTATGCCATTAACAATTAAAGGGTCATAACAATTAATTGTTAATATGTATGTATAATACTTGATATATAATAAAAAACAACTATATTAATGAACAATGATTTTATTAATTAAAACAATACCAGTATTAACATATATAATTATTATATATATACATAAATTTATAAGATTTAAATTATGCAGCACCAGCATTTCATTCCTGTTTAGTCAAAAACAAATGATAATTGACAAAGGAAGATTTTAGGGGAAAGCGGGTGGGTTGGTAGGGGTGTGCACCCCTTGATGTTTTCTTGCATACCCATGAAAAAACCTCAGGAACAGCATGCGCTCTGTACGTTCCTATATTGATGTTATGACATTCTATATAATGTTATGACAAACAGCAGTGGCACAAGATAGACAAAGTCCAGTCATTGGTACTGCACCAATGCACTTCCCCTAAGGAACATCTGCACCTCTCCCGTCAGATGAGAATTGATCTGCCTCTAATAATTAAATATATACTTCATATTTATAGATTCAGGCCTCATAGATGCCCAAAAATTCAGGACAGCCAGATATTGTTAAACTGTAATTAATTTTAGTTGTAAAATGTAGAGTAGAGAGAAAATTCAGTTGCTGTTAACAGATGAAGACATATTAATATATACTGTAGGTTAAATGTACACATACTTGCATTGCATTCTCATCCATAGTGGCCTTTTAGGCCACATTTGCAACATCTTCCTAAATTGAGAAACGTAAATTTTTTAAAAAAATACGCATTTGCATATTATGCTGTATTTTACTTCTGGAATAATTTGAAAATTTATTACTTCATTGCATACAGTTTGCATTATGCCGCTTTTAGATTGAATAAATTGGAATAAATTCCCTACTTCTTCTGTGGTTGATCATCTAAAAGTCTGAAAAAAGACTTGCTATTAATATGAAATTAATAAATACTGGTAATAGCCTAAAAAAATTACAATTCAATGTTTAATCTTACAATGTGCAGGTTTTCTTTCTCTTCGACCGTGCCATAGTCAACAAACCCGTGGTACTTATCTGCCTTACCATCCGACTGGATATGCTTGCGTATAGACATGTCATCCAACATCAATGCGCAAACTACTTCCTGGCCGTCTCGTTCTCCAGCCAAAACTTTCGCTTGTAAATAACTGTGAACGCCTCTTTGGTAAAGCCAGGTTCAGTATCGATAACATTGTACCAATTGCTGACCACAGACAGATGTGGTAACCCTAAATCATATTTCTAACATATTTGTATGCCTTTGCAGAGTAAAACTTCAGGGTCATGGCGAATGCCCGCAACTCTTTTGGATATGCACCTGGATTTTTTTTCTTCTGTGTGACTAACCTTTTCATAAGTTCCTTAGTAACTCAATTAAAATTTTTTTCCAGAATATTAGCACAATCACTACTGACAAATTTTCTTATTTTAACTCACTTTCCACTATCATCAAGGAGCTCACCTTTTTTTTCAGATATATTCAATTTCTTCTTCAAACTTTCAACCTGGTCTTTAAGATCATCAACTTTTCTTCTTAATCTACAAGGAGACCTTATATAGTAGAAATGATCATAATCATTTGCTTCATCACTACTCACTTTACTTTGAGTCTCATCAGGGAGTTTCCTTTTCTTTCCTGGCTGGCTACTTACAAAATTGAAATCCCAAGTTGTCACTACCAGTAACAACTTTAACACAAACTGGTTCTGTGGATGCAGCTTCTAATTCCTCAGTCACAAGAACTGCTTCCTTCAAACCACTGTAGGCACCTTTTCTTTTTCTCCCTAAACAACATATATTTATTTGTTTCAACTGGACAGTGACAATGAGTGTTTATTATAATCATTGTAGATTATTTTAAAATGGACCAAACTACTCAGCATTCAACAGTGTTAAATTAACATTTCAAGGTATTTTAGAACATTGTTACATAAAACAGTTCTACCAAGTATATACATAAATCCAAAACATACAAAAAGGATGAAATCTTGCAAAATTTCTGTGGACTAACCTGGATATTCATAACTCTCAAAGGCTCTTAACTCAACAAGAACTTAAAAAATCAAGGTTACTGTTTAATTGTCTTATATGAAATAGTTATTCATGAAATTTCTGATAATGCTTTGTTTTTCTGTACTATTTACTGTAAGCTGAAATATCACATTCTTGACAGCATAACAACATGTTAGGTTTTTTACGTATTTAATAAAATCGAAATGCATTTATCAGACCTAAAAAGGTACAAATTCAGTTATAGCCTTCAGACTTATTTTTGTTCCTTTACTTGCTGGATTAAAATTACATCTATTAATTGTCATTTGATGGTAACTTGATCCTAGGTCAAAAACTTCACTCTGGTAGATCGAAAGATTGAAACAAGAAAAAAAAGTATATGATGTGGTATCTAATTTATAATTTACAAGAAATAAATACATATTTAAGATCTTAGGAAAAAATACAAATTTTAGAGCAATTAATTAACCCTAGGAGGTTAGTTTCAGTACAGACACTTTTGAAAACATGGTTGAAAAACAACAAGTTTGGGTTATATTTGGCCCCAATTGATAATGCATGGGATTTGGTGTTGTAAATTGATATTTTTTATATGTCAAACAAAGTGATCTTCCTGACAAAGAACCTTCACTTGTAACCTTGCATGATGTCCTTTTTGTAAATATTGTTTATATAATATAGTGAAATATCCTATGGAAATATCAGGTGTTCATGACATTATTTACTCTAGTGGGTCAGATGTGACTTATGGGGTTCTCAATGTTGATATATATGCCATTCATTGGCATCTTATTAGATATAGTAAATGTAATATGACATGAGACTAACCTCAGCCAGCCGCTTAAAGATTGTGGGTACAGCATATGGCTTCAGTACTGCTTTTCCACCACGGCCATCTTCTTCAAACATGTTAGCAGTAAAGTGCTCTAAACATATACGGCTATCTTTCACCGGAACAAACTTGGCTGGTCCACCTTTTTCATTTTTTACCCATACATGTATGCTGCACAACTCTGGATTTTTCACAGAATTTGGAAGTTCAAAACGTATAAACGGACGCTGGACGATTTGCTAACTCAAAACAAGCTCGCATTAAAGTGTATTATCACGTTACAAATGACCTGAAATACGTTTTAATAAATATTACATGCGAAGAAACTTTGATGTCAAGCGATTCAAAAAAGTCGTGCATGCGTGATTAATTTTTACAAAAATATACAAGTAGCTAGCTGCACGAAACTATTCACTATTTATACTCACCGACAAAGAGATAATTTTTTTCTTTTTCCAGTCTTCCAAGACCAAAAGACGAAGCAAGAATTAGGCATTTTGTTTTTCTCAATAAATATTTTTCGCTCGAGTTTTACAAAAAACGCCTGGGGTGTGAAAATATTTCATTTTTAACCCCTTTTTCCACATTCATAGCTGGTCAGTGGTCTATACCATAAACTTGTGACGTAAAAATGACGTATTTTTGGCCAAAAGCCGCCATGTTTTCGAGGACAACAGGTTCAGTTCAACGCAACAGGTGCATGGGAATTTTGTCTCCGCTAGTCAGTAAATTGCAGGCGGTCGCAAAATGAGCAAAAACAAGTTTTTGGGCTTCTTTTTTTTTAAGAAAACAGTAGATTTTCAAGAATTTAAATTCCTTACTACGAATGTTATGGGGAAATGGGATAAATAGAAGACTTCTAAATGAAATCAGCCATTTATATAGTATTAAAACCCTGAATATGGACGAAACATAAATTTTTCGAAGATGCAAGTTTTCTTCATCGTTTGGACAGACGAAATTAAAAGACTAAACACACGTGGTGGGTTTCACATATATCTTTCATGTCTTTCTCTACTTGGAAACACCTTTAAAAATTTTATTTATGATTTAAATCCTTAAAAATGCTTAGTGCAAAAATCGTGATTTTGCTGAAAATTGGAAAAAGGTAAATATTCAACTCAAGATTGTAAAAAATCTAGTCGAGTGCCTCAAAACGAAAGCATGTCTAAATCAATCTTCAAAGCTTTCTTACTGCATTAATCAAAGTATTTTTGATGTAAAATTCGGGTTGATAACGAAAACGGCACCACTGTGTGACATATATTAATTCCACTAAAAATGACATGTTTTTGCCAATCCTGTTCGTTAAAGCATATCACTTGAAAGACTGTAGTCTATTGATTCAAAAGATATGAATAGTTTTGAAATCATGCAAATATATTTCTCTCTCCCTTCACTTTAATACAGGGTGATTTATGGGGGTGAAGATCAATGCAATAAAATCACAAAAATTAAAATACTTCAAGAATCTAGTAGAGTGCCTCAAAACGAAACATGGTTAAAACTGTTGCTTGAAACACATACTTTATTTTGGGGGATAATTCGTTCACCTCAAAATTCGGGTTAGGAGGAATTATTAGACATTTTCATGGGAATTCGAGGCCGTTCGAATGTACAAGGTTGCTCAAAAGCTGCATTTTATATAATTTAGCCTCCGAACGTTCTCATGCCTTCCTAGCCTTCCAAATAATTCAATAAATTTATAAAAACTGGGTTGGAAGAAAAAACGAGGTCAAAAACCCACCTAAAACGGTCAAAAATCGAATTGCTAAATTTACTTGTCCCACGTCTCTTTTCTGTTAACCGCACGAATTCTAGCGCATGCCCAGACAAAATTTCCACCTGTTTTCGAGGACACTTTTTTGACTGGCGAGGTATTAGAGCCCGATCTCCAGATATGTTAGTAGAGCTCAGTGGGCGAAACAGCCATACACCGTGACTTTATTAGTGACGTCATTATTATGACGTCATTGAGAAAAAAGTTTGACTAAGGTATCAAAAATTCCAGATGCGCCACTGCCTACATAAAATGAGAACAGAGTAATGAAATTCGCCATAATACAATAATTTCAAAAATTTGAGAACACGTTGTCTTCCAGCAAAGAAACGATACAATTAGTCAAATTGACGTTTCGAGCAAAGCCTAGTCGTCAGAAATGGGGACAAATTAATACATCAGATATTAGTTTGTTGTACTTACACTATAGTATCAATTCGTTTTCTAAAGTCGTTTTCATTGCCATCCCGCAGAAAAAATTCTCCCTTTTGAGTACACAATCGCCATTCGATCCAGCTTTTCGGCTTGTAATCTGGGTCCATGTATCGCCATCATGAGCAAAAGAAAACTTGGAGCTGCTGTTATTCTTCCAGGATCCTGCATCGTCACACTTTACGTCGTCATTGAATTTCAATCAACGTCGACGAGACCGTGCTGTCAGATCAATGTTTCAAAGTAGCGAAAGTACTTGAGCTGGAGAAAGCACAGTCTTCTTTCGTGAGAAAACAGGAAGAAGCAGGTTACCATTGTAACATTCAATTTTATCCGTCGTCTCCGATTAACTGGTGTCAACACTGTTTTCCAATTCAGACTATGTTCTTTTTCTAAACCACATGATACAAAACGCACAAATTAGAAATAATTAGCACAGGGAATTTAGGAAGGAGTTTCCATATTTTGTTTATATTAAATATATATTCCAACTCACACAGCACCCATCTTGATATCAAAATCGGAAGAGGAACCCGAACTGCCTGTACGCATTATATCGTTGGTTAAGTTCGGTCTTTCGCGTGGTGGTGTATCTTTATATCGTTCTTTATTTGGTGTGTTTCTCTGAACGATTTGCACTATGTGGAGACCTCAAGAAAGAACGAATTATACAAACATATAATCGTACAAAATACCTCAAAAACTTACCACTACAGTCTGTTTCATCCAGAAGGAATCTTGATCCACCGCTTGAAGATTTCTTCTGGATGAAAGCCTGTTGTGGCACGTTTTTTAGGGATTTTGCACGATTATACATTTTGCTGTCTATATGTCATCAGGGCGCTTGTTAGATAGAGCGGCGAAACGCCTGCAGTGATATCCCCGAATAATGTGGGACGCGTTTTAGGCCTTGGACGTAGCGTTGCTAATATATAATTTTCGAAGTAAATCAAATATTTTAACAAGCTTTGGTTCCCACAGCTCTAAATACACAAGTATTTTAAAGTAAATTTGTTACAATTATTTTCTGTGTTGTTTGGATTGTCAATCATTGGTATGGTACGATAAAAATATTTCTAAATGAGCTGAACTATAAAATCTTGAACTCCAAAACTAAGGGGCGCACGAGTTCCCGAGTTTGACGCATACAAGAAATATCTAATTTTCTTCAGGAAATGACCAAATAATATCGTATTCAGAGACGTGATAGAGATTATGTCAATGAATAATACCGTAGAATTTGATAGCATATATTTTTGATCTTTTTTTGCAATAGTGTAGACAATTCAACAAATTTAAAACGGTGTTTTTTGCAATATTACGACCCTCAAATAAAATCAAGTTGTAAATTTACAACTGTTCGTGCAAGATAAGATATACTTTTCATTACATATCTACAAACGTAGTGGGAAAAATATTGCAAGAAAATGTGTACTTACTGTGGAAGACATTAGACCACATCGCTACATAGGATTAAAGTTTTCCAACTGGAAATATTTTTATAAAAGATTAAAAACCCTTGTCGCACCCAAAAAAAGCCAGGGAAATCACAGAATTACAGTCTTTGTAACTGCGATCCATTTCACTTGCATTTAAAATGATAACTTTTTGATTAACTTTTCCCCCCCTTTTTAAAATCCACAACCATGAAACTACACGTCTTGATCACATTTCAGAAACATTGTGAGGGGCCTGGGTCGAGTAAAAAAAATATATTTAAAAATAAAGCGAAAATTAGCATTTACCAAAATTTCAAACGTAAAAAAAACAATTCATTTATCTGAATTTCTTTTTCCTATTTCACACGATTAAAAGTGTTCCCTGGTAGTTTGAGTCCGTCGAAAAAATTGCGATTAGATTGGAATAGTCCTAGCGTTCATAGTCCTAAGGCTCATATAGTCCTCGCGTTTAATACTGGCAATGCTGTGAGCTTATTTCAACATTTTTGTATGCAAAAAAATTAGCCGTTTTGTTCTTTTATTTTAATAGTACATTTAATATTACAGAGATACTGTATATTACTTCTTTATTTAGTATACTCTTAGAAATATGTCAAACAGCCAAAAACGAGGCATTTCCACGTCGACTGAAATAGTAAACAAGCGACAAGCAACATTCGAAACCCCACCAAGACCTGCATTGTTAGTTAAAGACAACTGTGAAACAGCTTCTTGTTCTACCACCTCAGGTGCAAGTGTTGTAAGCAAAGGTAACACCAGAGCTTTAACGACAGACCAAACTTCACCAACTACATCTGGCACTACCTTATATAATCCATAAAATTTACAAATACTTCACCTTTAAGAGAAGATGAACTAGTGCTCTATTCAATGATGACACTTGTTTTCCCAACTCAAATCATCACAAGAAATTTTACAAACTATGTTAGGGGCAATGCGAAAACAAATGGTATGTGCTGATGGAACTACAGTATTACCAAAAAACTATATAGTCCTTTGTAGAAGCAAACAAGCATATGTCAAATCCAAAAATGTCAAAGAACAAGTTCGTAGACAAATTTAACAGGTTTCGTCTTTGCTATAACCAGCAAGCAACAAGATGGTATCATTCAATAAACAACTTGAAGTAACTTTCATCCCCGAACGTTAAAAACTCTCTCTTCAATTTGGCACTACAGATAGCAACGCTTTTTACATGTCCAATGCAATCACTACATTTGACAAAGGCATTAGCATATACGGTTACAAAGCGTTCTAACGGTTTAAAACATTTCTTGTCGCGCGTGTTTCACAATATGTTTGTGGCCAATTTGGCTTCGTCCCTTTGTAACGGAAAACTATTCGTACAAATCTCTAACCTTTAATCTTTAAAATGTCAATACAAGTTTAGTCCTATTACTACAACAACGTTACAACAACGTGGCTTACGCTACCATCTAGCGCCATTTGCGCCCGCGTGCATACTAACTCATAATACTTCATGTCCGCGCCTACGTTTGCTAATGTTCGCTACTCCTTATCGCACCCGAAAAAACTCTTTTAAGTACATCGACTAAATCTACTTTGAAAATAGTTGAACCAATTCTTGGGTTTCACTGGAACATTTTTCAGTAATTCTGAGTGGGGGTCAACTCAAAATGTATTGATGATTGTACTGCACTGGAGCAAGCAAATCTCACGAAATTGCACACATTTGCTGCCAAACACAAGGTCAACACATACAGTGCAAATTTTTTTCAGTCTAATGACAGTGTATCGATTTGGAGTTGACCCCCAGTGAAATTTATGACGTCACGTGAGACCCAAGAATAAGTGGTGGTCTTATGGTATCTATTTCAAGATCGCTGTTTTCTAGGTCAGTAATAAATTGCAATTCTTCGTCTTCGCAATCCGCCATATTTGAAATAAATTCTACGTGGGGAGATCGGCGCATCACACATGATTCGGGGATATCACAGGCGTTTCGCCGCCCTATCTTATAAGCGCCCTGATGTCATTAAGCACTCTTTTGTATTTCGCAAACCAAATGTGTGTGTTTCTAATATGTTTCAACATACATCTTATTCTTTTTGTCAGCAAAGTCGGAAGAGGAATCAAGGAGATTTGGACTGTTCTTTAGATCTCTTTAATCTTTGGTTGATCCGGGTCCTTCGAGTGAAAGAGTATTTTCACACCATTCTTCTGACACGTCAAACAGATCTTTCGAATGATTTGTTTTGTTTCCCGACTTACTTGCAGTAAGCGATGGGTCGGGTGGCATTTCTTGATACCTAAGAAAAAAGACGAATTAAATTGTAAATAAATTTTACGAACATAAAAGTGCGAAATTGGATAAGGTGCACTTTTAAAAATATATGGACAATTTTCATCAAATTTGAGATTTATATACATTACATATAATATATAATTTTACACGCATAAATTTTTAAAACAAAGATACAAAAGTGAGCTGCTGTGTACGTATATAAAGATTGCATAAATGCTATGGATATTGAAGCTTTTATTCAAGTATATGAAGTCACTAATTTGCTTAAGTAGAACTGGTAACTAGCCCTTCTCATGCTGGTCAACGTATTTAACATGCTTCTGAAATTTGACTACATGTAAACAGCAATGAAAACGCCGTATTATTTGGTACATTGAGAAACAGAAAAAAATAGCAAAGAAGGATAAATTTGTAATACCAAAAATAACTGTATACCTCTGGATTTGAGAAACTGATTCGTGTCATTTGTCTGGATCAATACCATGATTTGTTTTTCTCTGCGAAAGATAGCAACATATTTGTAAATTTTAGATATGAACAAATAGAATTTTACTAAAATAAGAAGAAGAGTAATTAGTAGACCAAAATATACTTTGAAGAAGCCATGATAAGGCTTACAAGGTTGTATATAGTCATTATTTATGACTAAACTTTTCAAAACTACTCAACATCGTATACTCGTATTATTATGTCCTGTTGAATTTCATAAAAGCCGACCATAAAAGCTAAACAATAAAATAACAATTTAAAGGTAATGGCAACAAACAAAAAACGCATTCTTTTCTAATTTGAAAGAGCCTTTGAAATAACTACCAAAGACTGTTACAGTATTTTTATATCCTGCTGATTTGACTACTCTGAAACATATCAGCTGTCCGCCATCTTGGATTATCAAAGATATGAACGAACCAGAAACTCGTTTCCACTTGCTATTTGATCACTGTGCAGAACTTCCATAATGTAATTATATTATAGTAACGTTAAGTACTAAATAGCCATATATCGCGGGCGCAATAACAAGTGCTTGCTTCTTTTTTCGTTTTGTGTGATATGAAAAGGCTATAAAATACATTGTTTATGTATTTTCAATCTTGTGGATCTCTGGTTTCCAACCAGAGCCTCTCCGTAGAACAGTTGTTTCAGGATTCGAGCAACATCCATTCTCACTACGTGTCCGATCCATCGCATCTGGTTAAGAATGATCCTCTTTTCGATGCTAAACGTGCCAGCTCTTTCGAGAACAGCGGTATCCGGCGTAAACGAGGGCCAGTAAATCTTCATGATACCCCGAAGACCATTCTGGTGGAACCTCTAAAGCGTTTGATGTGACGCCTGTAGTGGACGTTTCAGAGCCATTAAGCGGACATGACAAAACACATGCATTGTAGACACCAAGTTTAGTGTTGACCGTAATACCGTGATCCGACCAGACCCGTTTCTGCTCTACATATGCTTCTCCAGGACAAGGGGTATACATGACTTTGGTCTTCTTCATACTTATGGTGAGGTCAAATGCGGTACAGACCTTAGAGAAGACAGCCATTATAAATTACATATCCTCCCTCGTATGCGCAACCAGAACCGCATCATCTGCGTACAAGAACTCACGGATAAAGGTTTTCGGCTTACATTTCAGACAACAGAGGTTAAAAACATTGCCGGGGGTCCTAAAGCGGATGAATACCCCAACCTCGCACTCATGAAATGAAAATTCAAACATTAGAGTAAAATAGATCGAGAACAGGGTTGGTGCCAAGATATCGCCTTGTTTCACACCATTTTCAACAGGAATCGGAGCTGACAGTTTCCCACTGACACAGACCCTTGCACACATGTTGCGGTGTAACTGCCTGATGATGTCGACAAGCTTCGGGGGGGGGCAACCAAGTCCCAGCAAAACAGTCAAAAGGGCGCTACGGTTGACAGAATTGAAAGCTTTGGTGAGATCTACGAATACTTGGAACAAAGGTACTTGCTGTTCTGCACATTTCTCCATGAGTTGGCAAACGGAAAATATCATATCAGTAGTCCCACATCCAGACCTGAAAACCGCATTGGCTATTTGGAATGACAGAAGGGCAGATCCATTTTAACAGCCTATTCAATAGGAGTCTTGCCAGAACTTTGCCCACTGCCTCCAATAGACTGATTCCACGGTAGTCGCCGCATTCACTTTTTGAACCCTTGCCCTTGAAGAGAGACAGTAAGATCGCATCTACGCAGTCCTGTGGTGCCGATTTTCCCTGCCAAACAGTCAGGATTAACTTGTGAATGGTAGAGGTAACGTTGTCAAAGTTACATTCTGAAGAGTTATCTATTAATGAATGCCTTCAAATCAAATCAAATCAGTCAATTCATCTTTATTTCATCGATAAAATACATATCTTATGTTACACAGTAAAACTATCTACTTCTAACTACAATTATTTCCCAAAAAGATTTTCTAAAACCTAAATCGCCAAGTCATGATTAAAAGTTAGCCGATTCCTAAAACAGTTTTTATACCTAGTTGTGTTAATCTAAGGTTTAGACATATGTTCAGTCCTTAGATTGTATCCGGTATTTCTTATCTTTGGCAAGAATTCATGTAATGGATGGTTCTCTAATTTCCTAACCTTATTAAAAATCCTTTTATCTTGTTCATTTAACAATTGTTTGACGTCAATTAGCTTCGATGTATAGCCACGCTTTTTACAGCGATCCAAAAATTGCGGGACACTACGAAGCTCTGCATTGGAGGCTTCATACACCGACAATCCATATGTAATGTTAGGCATAACTAAAGCCTGGAATAGATAGTCTATTTCATTCTGACTATAACCTTCTTTTCGCAAAGACCTTAACACGAACAGAGATTTATTGGCTTTGCATAGTTTGTTTTTAATATGGGTGTTAACTCTGCAGTTGTTTTGTAACTCCATTCCCAAGACCGTCAACTAATTACATTGTGAAATATTCATGATCGTTTCGTAACCCTCAACATTTCCTTTTTTCGAAATATAAGTTCATGACATTTCTCTTGGTTGGAAACCATTTTGTTATTTTCAGTCCAATTGAAAAATTGTTGCACAACTTCAGCTGAATTATGATCTTTACATTTAAAAACCGGGACTGCGACCGTGGAGTACAGTACTACGTACTACAGTAAGATCGTTAATGAATATGTTGAACAAATATGGACCACTGACGCTTCCCTGAGTTGTTCCCCTGTTAACAGACTTCTCATTACATGCAATCCCATTCGAAACAACACGTTGTTTTGTATCCCGGAGGAAACTAATATACCAATTTATAATAATTGGGTGGAGAGGCAACTTCTTAAGCTTCTCACATAATAGATAATGATTGGCATAGTCAAATGCCTTGGAGAAGTCCATTACGAAAGTCTTGCTGCCTTAATATCCTTATTATCTAGATAACCATATACAGTAGTATGTTGAATTGAAAGCAAAGCATCCACACAGCTACCGCCTTCCCGATATGCAAACTGATTATTACTAAGATAACTTTCCATCGTATCCTTGCAGAAGCACTTGTAGACTACTTTCTCAAAAGCTCTAGCAATTATTGGTGTAACATTAATACCACGATAATCCGAATCTTTCACCGGTATGTCAATTTTGGGTAATGGATCGATATTCGCTTCCTTCCATACCATTGGCCATGTCTGCGTGCGCAACGATAAATTCAAAAGTGAAGTACAACTGGAACCAACTCGTCAGCGTAATCCCACCATACCCAAAATGGGATCTTGTCCGATCCCGAGGCGATTTTCTTGATAGTGGCGAGTGACTTGAGAACTTGAAGTGATGTAAGCTGTGGAACATCCATATCACTCGTAACACTAACAGGTTCTATGGTATTGTAATTTGGATCAGAGCATAAATTTCCAAAATAGTCATTAAGTCGGTTCAAAGTTTCGACATCAAGTGCTGACTGAGGACGATATTTACGACCACTTGAACGTGGACCGAATTTAGTCTTATCATTATTTGATATTTTAGTACGATTCAGATCACATGCGTATGCTTTAGTCGCTGATGTTGAGAAGGCATTTCAAATGATTTCGATTAAAAGGGAAGACAGAGACAGTCTGCGGTTTTTGTGGTTAAAGAGCGTGGAAGATGATGTATCAAAGGTGGTGCAGCTGTATCGTTTTTGTCGTCTTGTGTTTGGCCTCTGTTTTAGGAGCCACAATCAAGTATCATCTATCAAAGCAAATCGAAGTGTGACCGGAAACTACTAAAGCATTAGAGAACGACTTATGATGATTTGGCAACTAGGGCAGATTCTGAAGACAATGTAATACGCGTGTACAAGTCGGCAAGCGAAGTGATGAACAAGGGTGGTTTCAATTTTCGTAAGTGGAACAGGAACTCTTTTCGTGTACGAAAGTATATTGCAAATTGCGAAAATGACGGTGTTTAAGCAAATCATGCAGAACAAGAGAGTCAGTAATGAGCTGAACAATGAATCGCCGCATGTTGCACTTACAGAGGATGGTACATCATATGCGAATGTCTGTTTTAATCATTAAGTTGCAATAAAAAATGCGAAGTGAAGGTTCTGAACCTTACCCGGAATTACGTTCATGTTACGTTCACGTACACTATACAGGATTTGGTGATTCTTGCTAGACAATTACCTTTAAAATAGCGTTCTTTTTTGAAAATGTCAGCAAGAGTTTTTGACCCTCTTGAGTTAATTACAAGATTCTTTTTCAAGAGCTGTGCTTGTAAGCAACTGCCTGGGATGTTGAGTTGTCTGACCCGTTAAGAACAAGTGGGAGAAATTCATTCTACAGTTACCTGCACTTGACGATATAGCAGTAACAAGAGATTGTTTTCCAGCAAGTGATAACGGACAAGTTATCGAATTTCATGGATTTTCCGATGCGAGTACCAAAGCGTATGCCGCAGCCATGTACGGCCGTGTACTTGAAGAAGATGTCATACATACAACGCTTCTTCGTAGGAAGTCTCGTGTTGCGCCTGTCAAAACACAAACCATTCCACGCTGGGAGCTGTTGGGAGCAGTTCTTCTGGCTCGTTTGATGAGTTCAGTAATAAGGTCTTTTTCGGACAGTGTTTCAGTAGTATGCTGGATTCGAAATCAACGTCCTTGGAAGCAATATGTTATGCGACGTGTAGAAGAGGAATATTCGTAAGCTAAGTCAAGCGTGCAAATGGTATCATTGTCTGGGAGTTTGCAACCCAGCAGATGTCAACCCAGGGAGTTCACGCCGATCAATTAGCTGAGAGCCGACTTTGGTGGACAGGACCCAATTTCCTGAAGCCCCGCAAAATACCATGTCAAGAAGATGCAGAGGAATTTTTGTTGAAGGAAGAGAGCGTCTTACAATAAGAAATCAATAACCCTTCCAATACTACTCACATATTCTTGATACTCCAAGAAGAAATGCCCTTTTCGTGTAGAAGTTTAGATCAAGTTATGAACTGTAATGGCTTTAGCAATCTAGCAAGATTGTGCAGGGTAACCTGCTACATTTATCGTTTTATACGGAACGTGAGGTATCGAACTTCTGGTAACCACAACGATTTAACGAAGAGTCGAGTCTCAGCGGCGGAGGAAATGAATAATGCAAAAAATTCATGGATTCGGACTGTTCAATCGAAAGTATTTGTCAAGGAGTTTCAAAGATCACCACCAGTTGTGCATCAAATTACGTAAGACAATTCGGTTTATATATGCTGACGAATGTGGCGTGTTAAGATGCAAGGGAAGAATTGGACATGCAAATCGTTCATCTGATACGGTCAATCCTGCATTACTTCCTACTCATCACCACTTAACAAATTTGGTGATAAAGGAAGTTCGTTCGAAAATGATGCACGGTGGAGTAGCGTCGATGTTAACCGCAATGTGGGAGAATTATTGGATCCCAAGAGAAAGAGAAGTTGTGAAAGGTTTTATTCCACATTGCGTTGTATGTACGAAGCATGCTGGCAAACCATTTCCGTTCTTTACACCACCAAGTCTGCCCGAAGTCCGTGTTGACGATGGTCCGCCATGGACAAATACTGGAGTAGATTACTGTAAAGGCAACATTACATTTTATGATTCACATTTAATGAAGTGTGAAGGCAATAAATTGTGTGCGTAAATTATAAGGCGAGAGTATAAGAACACGGCTTTAATATATTGAGAAAGGAGACAAGGTTATAGGTTACCAAAAGAAAAGCAATATATGGTGTACGGTTAATGGTTACTACAAGGTAAAGCAATATGTTTTGGTAAACAATTAAACAGAAAGACACACGTAAGTTAATGATTGTTTATATGTGTTAAGTAACTGTTCGCGTATATGTGTTTGAAGCCGCTTGTTTGTATGCGAATAATGTTTGTTTGTACACTTGTAGTTTTAAACCGTATTTTACGGATTACAAAATAAAGAAAGTTATATACGAGTATCGAAGTTATCCTATTAGCAGAAACCGGCACATTGCTGCTACACTACACGGATTACAAAATAAAGAAAGTTATATACGAGTATCGAAGTTATCCTATTAGCAGAAACCGGCACATTGCTGCTACACTAGTTCAAAAGTTCCTATATTTGAGGCCATATTATGATTAACCTTGACGGTAAAGTTGAAGACTTAAAATGCGATCATGGTCAGTCAAGTGAAACGTTCAGCAAGCACACAAGACCGGTTCGTGCTAGGGCTATTACAAGAGAACGAACAGAAATGACGAGACTTATGATGAATGAGGACTACCTACATTTACTAAAATCAGGATTACACAATATCAGTGATTTATTCAAAAAATATCAAAACATACATCATGAATATTGGAGTGCGTTGTCGAAGGAAGAGGAAAGGAACAAGAAGTTGCGCGTTATGAGGGCCAGGGAAAGGTCTTTCCAGGATTTTCGAAATCAAGCCCGAGAATGGATAAAACTTACAGAATGATGTACAGTATCTTATATAAAACTTATCGGACAATTTGGATGAAAGTTCTAAAGTTAAAGACTAACTTTAAGTAAATGCTCTACAACGGCGTCTTCTCGAACAAAAGAAAGAGTTAAAATGGCAGAATTATTGGCAAAAAAAGCGATGCTGAAGCGCAAACAAGAACTCGAGGCTGCTGCTGAAAATTTGAGGTTACAATTATCCACAAAATATATTGAGGCATTTGGAATCTCTCCCCCGGGCCCTTATTTCAATGTTGAAACACAAACACATTGTCAATGTAGCTATATGAACTCTACACAAACGCTAAAGTCATATTCGACTCATTGACGGACAAAATTGAACGTGTTACTTTAGAATGTAACATTTTATGGCGCAGAAAACAACAGTGAAATTGGGGGAGGGGGATTGTCTTAAATATTTTGTGGATTGTCTTTAAATTGAGAAAAAAAAGAGCAGAGAATTTGGGTACATAGTATACAAAATTTTCAACTGTCAGCTTATACGTTATTCGGCAACCAATTTAAGATTGCGCAAGAATCGAATTTACATACTATGATATTATGTAAATGTTAGAATATTTGTCGAGCATAACAAGTAAACAACAATTTATACCTTTGGTGGCATCCTTTGTGACTTCAAATCCTTTCCTTATATTCTAAAGAACAAATATTTTAAGGATTACAAACACGTAGTGCTTCACAATTCACCAAACCTGATGAATTGTATTTTATGATATTTCATACACTAATCAAAACACCATCCCTAGCTCTCCTGTTATTTTTAGACGGATCTGTATCTTGGAGAAATAATTTACCCTTGGGATTTGAGCAGGTAGCAAATAAGCGTGGAAAATGCTCACGGACAAATTTAGCGAAACTATAACCGTTCAACTTTCCGTGGTATTGCTCACATAGGACAATTCCTTTCCCATATGCTATTGCTGCAAAAACTGTGCCACTTTTCCCCCATGTGCCCCCTGGGCACGCGCTTGATCAGGCGGATTAAACTTATGGGTAAAACTGACCCCATCAAGATAGAACGAAAAGTTTTTCCTTCAAAACTTTGGACATAACTTACGCTTGTGCTTTCTTGCAAATTAATTAATTTAATCTTAAATCGATTTTCGTTAATAGGTCTCCCAGGGTTGTGTTTTATTTTATCGATAACTGTATTTCCACTTGGTTTCCTCGCATGCCTATAGATATGCTTGCTTTGGAAAATTGTTTGTATTTATCGAGTAACTGCTTTCCCCTTATGCCCAAATCTTGGTAAAGATACCGTAGATGGAGAGATACTTCAATAGGTATTTTATTCAATTTTTTGGCCTAAAATTTAAGGTTGAACACAGTTATACAAGCAAAGCCTCGTAGGGTTGCAAAACTATTTTAGGCAAGCAACCTTCAATCTTCCCAACCTAATAATTTTCTCGGCAGAACAGCATTTCTCGCTGTTCTGGTTGTTGTCCACGAAATGTGCCGGACTCCACGTGTGAAAAACTGGTTTCAAAAATTTTATGACGTCAAAGCAAAAAAATATAATGAAATTAAACTGTAAATTTTGCCCGTTTCCTTCGGTGAATTTTTTTAAAATTTTGCTCACCAATAACCATCGCTCAAGTGCTTGAAATGTCATTTTTTCGAAAAATTTTATCAAAGGGATATTTGATAGGGATTTAGGGATATTTGATTTTGACATTTTGTAGGATGACAAAAAAACCTATTGATAGAATTTTTTAAAGTGTGTAAGTGAAACCTTTACGTCAGTGCCATACAACATGTTCAATTAAAAAATATTTCCCCGAAGGAGATCTCGAAAATTGCGGAAAGAAGACGAAACGCAAGCCATGTTCTAATCCATTTGTTGCCATGGCAACAGTCTTCTAGCGCAAAATTACCACTTTAAAATCTTCAGCTAGATTGCAATAACACTTGTACTGAATTTCATAGTTTTATAATGAAAGATGTGGAAATGAGACGGTCTTAACGGCTACAATGCACTTTTTAACTAAAACCGTAGGAAGCCACCTTAACGTGTTACTTTGATATGTAACATTTTATGGCAGAAAACAACATTGAAATTGGCGGAAGGAGTTTGTCTCAAATATTTTGTGGACGATTGTAGATGCAGAGGTTGCGAAGGCTGAGGCCAAAGAAAAGGTGTACGGAGAACTGCTAAAACACGAGGAGAATATTCCTGTCAACAAAGCGAAAGACGAGCGATCGCTTAAAAAGCGTGAAAAATAAGGATAGAATGAAATTATCTGCTAGTGAAAATAGCTTCAGCTTTGCGACGAAAGTTGCCAGTAGAACGAGTTACTCCCGAACGAACAGTAAAGAACGCTGACAAAGTGGAGGGACTCTGTCCTTGCTGTAATAAATCTCACCAGTTGGACGATTGCGGTGACTTCATTAAGAAATCTATGGAGGAATGAAAGTCACTTCTGAAGGAAAGGAAGAGAACCTGGAGTTGGTGTAGGCGAGCCGATTATTTATCACACAATCCTTCCTGTGAGAATAAGGAAAAAGGCAGCAGCAAATCAGTTACAACGTATGCCTTTTACGACAACGGTCGCGGAAGATCATTCATAACAGAGAATTTGCAAAATTAATTGGGCGTGAAAGGCACGATGCTTGGTCGGAGCTACATTAGCAGTAATGTCCTTGCGAATCACGTCGTCACCGACTTGAGTGACGATAATCCTATTGAAATCAATGTGTTCACAAGAGGGTTTATTCCTGTTGACCATGATAAAATCCCTACACCTGAGATCGTGTCTTAAGCCCGTTTTCCACTTAAACCGTACCGTAGCGAAACGTAGCGTATTCTATTGTATGCATATCATTAGTTGTGCCTGAGTGTTCGCGAAACAATGAAATACGTTACGTTTCGCTATGATACGGTAGAAGTGGAAAACGGCCTTAAATGGAATAATCTAGAGTAAGTGGCTATCTTGCAAAAATCACAGTTTCGTAGTTATACATTAGTTGTGATTTTTGTAACCTTAAATAATTAAAAAGCTTGAAAACGGATAGTAAAACTGTCCGAAACGTCGCAAAAATAAAAAGTTTAATGAAAACCTTTGAGTAAGAGTCCCGAGTAATATTTTATCATTATAAGAAACACAAAGAAAGGAAAGCAGGAAATTTAAAGGCGAAACCTTTGTTGATAACAGCACCGGTCACCATACAGGAGTTACAGAGGGCAGAAGAAGCTGTTCTTACATGTTTGCAAACCCAAGTATATGGAAAAGAGATTAGTGTTATCACAAACACCATTGGTACAGAAAGAAAGAAGCAAAGGCAACGGAAAACAGAAATTAAAAAGTCAAATTCTATCTATAAACTGAGCCCCGTTCTCTCGCAAGGAATTTTGCGCGTGGGAGGTCATTTGTCCAATGCAGATATGTCGGAATCAGCAAAAATCAATGTATTTAGCCTCGAGGGAATCACATCACAACTCTTATAATTCGCGATATTCATAAACGATTCTGGTGGCCCTGGGAGAGAATTATTGCGTAATTGGCGCCAAGGCCGCGGTTCGTCATTGTCTTCAGAATTGCGTATTTTGTCGACGTTTTCGAGCAGTGCCTGCTAAGCAAAGAATGGCTGATCTCCCAAAAGACCGAGTTAATCCTGCTCCACCATTCACATACGTCGGTGTAGATTACTTTAGTCCTTTCTATATCAAAGAAAGACGGTCTGTATTGAAGCGGTATGGAGCCGCCCTGTGCACTTGCCTAGTGAGTACAGCTATCCAATTGGAAGTCTCCAATTCCTTGAACACGGACTCATTCCTACATACAGGCTTTACGACGGTTTGTGGCACGACGTGGACCAGTACGACAGATCAGATGTGATAAAGGCACAAATTTTATTGGGGCGAAGTCTGAGCTGGAGAAAGCGATTAATGGAATGGATCACTCTGTCATTTATCATAAGATGAATACTTTGGGCATTGAATGAATTTTTAACCCACCAGCATCGAGCCACCACATGGACGGAGTCTGGGAGCGGCAAATTAGAAGTGTTTGCAAGACCTTAGCGGGAATTCTTCATGAAAACAGAGAGCAACTTGACAACGAATCGTTTCGAACTGTGTTATGCGAAGTTGATGTAATTGTCAATTCTAGACCCCTGAAATTTCCATATGCCGATCCTGACGACGTAAATCCTATTTCCCCAAGCAACATACTGACCATGAAAGGCCAAATTATCTTTCCTACACCTGGAGTACTTGAACGAGCGGATCTTTATCTTCGTAGACGGTGGCGTCGTGTGCAGTATTTAGCGAATCTTTTTTGGTCACGATGGAAGAAAGAATATTTGATATCTCTTCAAACCCGACAAAAATGGACAAAGTCCAAACGAAATATGACCGTGGGTGACATAGTTCTGATTAAAAATGACACATTGGCACGAATCACTGGTTGATGGGTCGTGTCATAGAAACGAAACCAGATTCAAAGGGTTATGTCAGAAGTGTAATCTTAAAGACTTCGACTGCTGAACTGCGTCGTCTAATCAAGAAGCTGGTTATTCTACTGGAAAACAAGGACGCACAAGAAATTTAAATACTAAAAAAAGCTTGGTTAAAGTACCACTGAGATGAAAATTTTACCTTGCAAAATATTAGGTCATTATCTTTGATTCCCACGTCATAATGTGGAAATGAAAACGCTAATTTTGTAGCCGCCATTAAAGTCCGCCATATTGTAGAGTTCAAGTATATTGGCCTTCGTGACGTCATAGTCTCAATACGCGACGCGCTAATGCTAATACCGTAGTATAAACAAAGTTGTTTCTGGTATAGAACTATTTCTTTTTCGACAATGCCTTCGTCCCGTTGTGTTGTTCAAGACTGCAGCAATGCATCCGACCACACAACAGGCATATCATTACACAAAACCCAACAAACAAATCTTTACGAAGAATATGGGTAAAATTTGTAAAAACAAAGAGCACCAATTTTAACCCGGGTCCTACAGAATTGCGTGTCATGATTTGTTCAGAACATTTCGCAAGCGAGTGTTTCGAGCGATCAGTTCACATTAGCGGTTCTGTGCGACGGATTAAAACTGCAGCTGTACCAACCATTTGGAAAAAAGGTCCAGCGAATTTATCGTCACGCGAGCACGGCAAGGTTAGCCCATTTGTTCAATGTCATTGATTTAAATTTGGTGCGAAATCAATACTTTATTCGCGCTGAGCCGTATTAAACTTAATAACAAATAGATTCTGAAAGAAATACAAAATGAATGTTCAATGAATAAGCCTTTGAAGAAACATTAACGCGGCCTTCAAAACGGGCTTGCAAAGTATTTTCAAGCTCTTCTTCACGAGCTATACTGTCTTCATACTGCGCGATTTCTTCGGCCGAAGCAAGCGGCTCAATTGTATCGTCAAATGGGGAAAATTCTGGCTCAGAATCGCCAGAGTTTGCCGTTAAATAACAGGAAGATTCCTCAGAGCAATCGCTGTCCGATGAGGACATTGAATTGCTACTAGATTGCGATGAATTTGACGTTTTAACTTCTGTATCATTCGTTCGTTCGACGATGGTTTACTATAATATTGTTGTACTGTGTTTTTGTGTTGAGACTATGACGTCACACGGCGTCTCTAGCTGAGAAATTTAAGATGGCGCATTTTAATGGCGGACAGTGATTTTAGCAACTTTAAACGTCCGTGGCGCCGCGGCTATCAGTCAGTCTGACTTACAATTTTGCACAATGGTTCTCGAGACAGTGATAGAACCATGGTAAAAAGAACCAGTGGCGGATCCAGGGTAAGTCAAAATAAATTATAGCAGCTCAATTTTAAATTCAAAATAACTTTATGACAATGTCATAGGTTATGAATTTCAAAAGAATAAAATCTAACCAATGAAGTTGCTTTGAAGATATTTTAAAATGTAAATATATCCTAGAATGAGCTGTGGTAATTTATTTTGACTTACGCTAGATCCGCCACTGAAAAGAACATGGTATTTGGTGGGCATCAATTTTCATCCCAGTGGTACTTTAATTGTCTGAAGAAAGCAGCTATTCGTCGTTATTAAATAGATTTGATAATATATGTTAAACTACGTCCCTAGTTCAAAGGTCGGGTATGTAAAGGAACTTTACATTTTATTATTTCCATTTTATTCAAGTGTAAAGGCAATTAATTTTGTGCATAAATTATAAGGCAAGAGTATAAGAACACGGTTTTAATATATTAAGAAGGCAGACAAGGTTATAGGTAAAAGAAAAGCAATATAGTTTTGGTATACGGTTAATGGTTACTAAAAGGTAAAGCAATATGGTTTGGTAAACGATTAAACAGAAAGACACACGTAAGTTTAGGATTTGTCAATAATTACCGCGTTTTCTATTAGAGTTTCCGTTAGTAGGGATGGTTCGTTGAAAGGCAAACTTAAAGGAAATTTGAGTTAAAGCTAAATCATTACAATTAATGTGTTTATAGATTTCGGAGTCATTACAGTAGCAACGACTGTATAAGACGAAACGTTGATATTAATTAACAGCGAAATTATTCAGAGTTTCTATTATTTTATAAATAAATCACGATACAGAACTTAGGTCACATGTGCACACTTGTAAACCATACTGAGCATAAGAAAAAGGAATGTTCATTGCACGATTGCATGTAAATCCCTATAAAGATCAGCTCCTTTAACGAGTTAACTATTACTCAAAAACTAAGCAACCAGTTGCGGATCCATGAAAAATATTGATGCTTGACCGTAAATTACAAAAAAAACTGCAGGGTTCTGAAAGTGCCAACAAGTGAATTCGTATTCAACATATAAAAATCTATACATTCATGGAAAGAAAAATTAGTGCCTGAACCATGGCCGGCGGAGTCATTTTCTGCGCGTCCTTTAGGGTCACGGACTAAATGAGACTGCATAATAAGTGGTCGCACAAAATGATGAATACATTAGTTTAGAAAAAAACTACCATTTCAAATACTATCCTGTCCTAGTTGTTGTAGAACTAAATTAGAATAATCTGACACTGCAGAGAACAACGAAAAATTCGTTGTCTCGAGCACGATTCGAACTCGGGCATCTTCGGGGGTTTCTAGACCGCCGCTCTACCAATTGAGCTATCGAGCTAACTGGGCACTCAAATTGGAGAAGACTCGCTACCAATCCCAGTTAGCACGAGAAAACGAATTTTTCGTTGTTCTCTGCAGTGACAGATTAAAGTCAGGGGCGGATCCAGGATTTTTCGTACGTAGGTCAAGATTTTCTGACGTCATTCGGGGGGGGGGGAGAAAAAGTACTTAGAATTATGTTAGTTATTAAATATAGGCTAGTTAGAGAAGTGATTTTAATTCACTTAGTAAAATCACTAAGTGAAGTTAGTGATTTTAGATTCACTCACAAATCATTTTCTGTGACAACTATATTTTCACACCATATATCAGATTACCAATGATTCAAATTACAATCAATCATGATGTGAAATGGATAGGCTGGCTTGCCTGGGTAATTCTATATGACATCCCCATATTAGAGAAATTGAATAATTTAGTTAATGACATCTACATCTACAATTTATTAGTCTCGCAAAGGGATAACCATCACTGCAGGATGTAAATAAATAATCGCAAAAGTAAGAAAGATAATAAATAATGAGTACACTAAAAATAGTTAACTTGTATACACAAAATAATGTATGCTTGTATATACAAAATAATGAACTTGTATACACAGCACAACAAAAGCATCTAGGAAGTAGGAACGATTTCACTACTTCAGAGACACAACCAGAAAATAGCTGTTTGAAGCAAAAGCTTTTTGTCGTGTAGTTCGTATACAATATTCCTATGCGTTTGTTGTTATATGAATTATGTGGACATTATGTTTAATATAGCACACAAATAGTAAGATCAATATAACATATTCAACGAAGGCTAATGAAAAATAACAAATATCAGACAATACAGACGGTTATAAGCAAAGTAATATTCCTCTATAAAGTCTATATTAAATTCTATAAATATCTCGAGGTCTTGACCTGTTTTGACCGACGCCGCGACGCGTATGCATGCAAATTCGATGCATATAAATAGGACAAATTACAAATACACGCTGAGTGTAGATTCTTTACCTTATCGCAATACAATTTCTTTTGGCCTTTTCTCGAACAGCGTTCGGAATAAATGTCTCGGCTCCAATGTGCCGACTAATGCTGCATTGTGTGCTGTTTATAGGCACACAAGAGCTCCTCGATCGAATACTTGCGAGGAGAGTGAACTTGCAGTATTAAGCCGGTTTTCCACTAGCGAATTTTTTCGCGCGAAATGACTTTTCCCCTTTGTTCTTGAACGTTCAGCTGCAACCATGCGGAACTAATTGCGCTTAGACAAAAGAGAAAAGTCGCTTCGCGCGAAAAAATTCGCTAGTGGAAAACCGGCTTAAGATCTTTATAAATCTCTTACAAGCTTTCCACGTCGTTGTATCCGATAGCGGACTTCCCAATGTCAAACAATTGCCAGATACTACGAGCCATTGCCTGACTAAATCGCTTTGTAATAATTTTTCTGTAGGACTTCGGATTCGATTCGAATTGACTGTTTATAGTCGAGAAGTAAGGTCAGAAAGGCAGATAATTAATATTCATGCCTTCACTATGCCTCACACGGCTGCACGCTCATCAGTCAGAATGGGTCAGAAAATAATGACCAATAAGGTTGCAGAATTTTTTTAAATTGCCCAGTAAGAAGCTTGGCACGGAACCCCTGATTGCAACAAACAGGTCAGAACTCCCCACGAATGGGTCAAACTTTCATACTACCAATCAGGTGCATCGATTTTATCAGCTGATGGGGCAAAATTTATGTGTAAAACCGCAGCTTGACCTGTGGCAAAAAATAGATGACAGAAGGCTCAGATACTGAACGATTTTCCACCTGGATAGCTAATTGACAAGTAACAGCACGCAAAAATGAAACTGGATTGTCTCCAGTAATTTGGAATATTAATTATTTGCTTGGCAATTTTTACGTAGGTCAAGCGACCCATTTGACCACCCCTAGATCCGCGCCTGATTAAAGTGGCTCGATATAGTAATGCTGACAAATAGAGACGGCATGCACCAAATTTAATGTTATTCACACAAATTTTCTTATATATCACGTTTACAACAAATAGAAACGTAAAACACCGAATATTGCATGTCATGTGAGATGCTGACGCCATTTCGCGCGTAAAAAATGCAAACTGAATGCAGATTTTCTAATTGCCGACGTCTTTAAAAAATTCAATTTTTGAAACTGAATGTGTTATATCTCCTTATTTTGCACGGTGAGCTGTCTTCAAATTTTGTATGCAGTATCGTACCACAAAAGTCTGGCATTATACAAAAAATAAAAGATTTCTGTAATACGGAAAAAAATGTTTTTCAAGAAAACAGTATTTTCGTAGTTTAAAAAAAATTGGCGTTACAGAATTTTTTAAATTATGCACAGTGTTAGAGTATGGTGTTTGTAACATGATGCGAAGAAAAAAATTGGGGGTCACCGTGCTTCTTTCAGACTTGCTTAGGAAAATACATCGTTTCTAAATAAATTCTATACGCAAGTGTTACCATAGCAATGGGGCATTGGCCATCAAAAACGCCATAACTTGAAAAAAAATATGTTAAAATAGCGTGAAAATTAAAAGTGTAAAGTTAACTGTAGCTTAATTTTTTGAAAACTGTATCGAGCCACCTTAAGATAAATCTAGTTTTTCATCTTTGAGGATGGTCAGTGGCGTAGCCAGCTTCGATAATTGGAGGGGCGAATATTCATATATTTGTGTTCACAAACCTTAAAAACAATCGATTTCAAATGAAATTAATGATGCAAAACATGATACATGAATATTCGCCCCTCCAATTATCAACGCTGGCTACGCCACTGAGGATGGTTGTGAAATTGAATTGAACAATGCTCGTCCTCAAAGACAAGCGTTAGGTCGTCACGAAAATATTTCGTGCACTTAAATTAAATACGACCCGCTACCAATCCCAGTTGGCTCGATAGCTCAATTGGCAGAGCGGCGGTCTAGTAACCCGAAGATGCGAGTTCCAATCCCGCTTGAGACAACGAATTTTCGTTATTCTCTGCAGTGTCTTTTTAATATCAATCCAGTTTTTCATATCTCTGAGGATGGTTCTGAAATCTAATTGTTGTAGAATTATGAAATAACGTTGACAGTAAAATTCTATGAACATTGTCTTTCGAGACATATTTTTCGTGATAGATGAAAGGGTTTTTTTTCTTTAAACATAAACGTAGCCACTTATTGCGTAAATCATGACTTTATGATTCTCTGGCTACACACGTGACATGGCAGTTCTATTGATCTTCAATGGCTTTTGCAACACCAAAATAAACAACAATGTCACATGTGACAGGAGCATCACCCAAAAAATATTCAAATCACTTCAATTCAAAATAAAACATGAAAATTTAAAGACCTTTTATGTCTTTTTCTTTGAGTCCACTTCCTTAACATTGACAATCTGGATAACCTTTCATGGAACTTTAAATCCAATGCAGATCTACAAGAAATGTCATAATATAAGATAAGCAAATGTAAACTATACATTTACTAAATTACGTTTCGTAGAGGGGGCATATTCAATATTTAACTTCGCCACAAGCTAGGACAGGGTCACTACAACAGTATACAGTATACCATTTACTGTGTACATAAATCATTTAACCTTGTCAACTTTCCGTGAGGAAGGAAACCTGAATACCTAGAGAAACTATTGGCATAGCATTGACTTGACGAGGAAAGCGTTCGATAACATTGAGGAGACCCTATTGATCATCGAACTTGCAACCCATGAGCTGCAAAGCAACTGGTTTAACCATTGCACAACTACAAGCCTATACACTATTTCGTGCATGGAGGACGGAGAAGGGGGGGGGGGGGGGGCACAGTGCCTGCCAAATAACGATTAACATTATGCCTTTAGCACAATATGGCAAATAAACTGTTGTCAATAGCCAGTTCATATATTGGCCAGAAAATGCATTTGACTGGCCAGAAAGTGAATATTGAACTTCTGCAGTAGAAAGTAGGCAGCTCTATTGCAAGATCTTTCCCGGATATTGGGGAAGAAAATAGTACAGCTTCCACTTCATGCAGGCATCAGGTACTAGTAAAAATGAAACTGTAATTATGTAAAAATGAACATAACATCAAGTTTCTTTTGTTCCTAACATCAAGCAATATGTTTGAAGTGAATATTTATTTTTATAAAGTTGGGTTGATTATTATTTATAAACACCAAGAAATTTATATCAAAACAATTAGTTGCCGCAGGCTTGGTGATCACAAGCCTAAATTTTTCTGTTTTTATAAAATATTGCTTCTTTGAATAAAATTAAAACAAAATTGAGCACTTCCGAGATGCTCTACAAATAGTATTTATTTTTATAAAGTTTGGTTGATTATTATTTATGAACACCGAGAAATTTGTATCAAACCAATTAGTTGCCGCAGGCTTGGTGATCACAAGCCTAAATTTTTCTGTTTTTATTAGATATTGCTTCTTTGAATAAAATTAATAGCAAAATTGAGCACTTACGAGATGCTCTACAATGCAAAAAAAAATATGCACGTATTTATCTGTACATGTATTTGTGCATGAGAAGTAAGACATCCGGAAAAATGCATGATGTGACAAACAGCAGCACAAATAAAACCATACAGCTTTTAAAAATAATAAAAAAAATTAATACAAAATACAAAAATTAATAACACACGCATGACTAATTATTAATTAAAACAATTTA
Source organism: Muricea muricata (assembly GCA_963855995.1). Classification (NCBI taxonomy): domain Eukaryota; kingdom Metazoa; phylum Cnidaria; class Anthozoa; order Malacalcyonacea; family Plexauridae; genus Muricea; species Muricea muricata. The sequence continues at coordinate 25,239,909 of OY979717.1, forward strand.
TTTATTTTACTTAACTTTATTTTACATGTCACAGCAACGGTTAAAAAGGGGCTACAGTCCGTTCTGCGCATCGGTTCTGCTCATAACAAAGTTGGGCCACCAAATATAAACATTGTCCAAATTTCACATTTTTCGAACTCTTTTTGAATTGAAACTTTGGTTTACATTCATGTATAAGCATAGCAAACCAGAAAAGTGTCAGATATTCATTTAGTAAGTCATATTTTACGAATATAGAATTTCAAAATGTAAACAAAGCGTTTGTTTACATTACGGACTGTAACCCCGCTTTAAGCTAGCTCTGCAGTTAATGGGTTAATGGTATAATATGGGTTAATAGCTTTTGATACTTGTGTATCATAAAAGTCTAGCCAGCAAATATTATTTTCAAAATGAGTTATTATAGTTAAAGTACACTAATATACACTAATATACACTACAGTTCCATTAAGCCGAATGCCATGTAATGAATTAACAACTTTGTGATAGTATTGGCAGAAGCATGTGGAGCAGAAAATTCTATGGGGATGCGCCTATGTGGTAGTTTTGATGCATAACTCAGAAATCTGCAGGAAATCTCGTGTGCCTGAAGAAAAAACAACTTTCCACTGAATGAACATATGCATGGATAATGTGACATGAGCAGGGGAAAAAACTTCGATGTTTCTAGCTCAAGTGATAACTCTAGCTGTTTAATTCCTAATCATTACAGCTGAAACATACATAAACTTTGATGGATTTTTATGCTTTTTCTATTGATGAGACTTTATTTGTTTTCTTGCAACCAAACATAAAAAGTAACAATAGATTTTATCTAAACTGCAGTTTTTACAAAGATTAAAGATCAAGGCTTCTTATGCGCTAAATAGTTGACCTGTATCTGAGAATGTAAAGCCTCATTAATATCATTAACACAATGAAAGAAACAGAATCTCTATGTCTTATTGGCCTTTACTACATCACTTAAATTCAAAACATGGCTCAAATGATTACTATATGAAACGAGTAATCTTGACAGATTATATACATTCGTATACACTCAAAGTAATCTAGTCTTGTGAGATTTTTGTTTAGTCTACAGTGGACAATTAGTGGATAAAAAATATACTCTAGCTGCATGTCCGTCAAGATTCTAAAACATTGCAGACAAAACAAGTTAAATATGTGTCTGATTTGGCTTTCACACTACATATGGAGAATACTAACCACCCATGCACTGCACATATAAAACTACTGAATTGCAGTGTTTGAATGTTTTGATTCTTATAGTCTGAGTGATATATTGCAGGTATTATCTCCATTTACTGTATATTCCCACTATCAATGCTGCCATCACTTGAATCTGTGCTCAAACAACTAATGAAACCAAGTTAAACATGCTTATTTCAAATATGTGTAGTTTGTTTTAATTACTCTATAAAGTGTGGCTAAAAGTGGGGCCAAAAGTATTGCTTTCTTTTTTTCCAGTCTTAAAGGTTTAAAGGCAACAACAAGCTTAAAACATTAAAATGTAGTGTAAAATAATGAATGAGCTATAAAAATAGTTTGAAATCCTTATGTGTAGTGTGCTCTGGTCATGCTGAGATTTCACTTCACGTATCTTGTCATATATATTGGGAAAGATGGAATGCTTTGATTAGTTTCGAATATATTTACAAATTTCATACACAAATTATTCTAAGAAAACACCATGTAAACGGCTCAGGCAATTTTAACATAAATCTAGTAAAAGTTTTTAGTAAAATTTTGTGGTAAAATTTTGCAAAATTCAAGGATTTGGTAATTATTTTAGTATAATTGGTACTATGATGGTTAGGAAAGGAATTTATAGCCAGCAAACTTCAGCAATAATCATTAAAGATGTTGCATTCATTAAAAACATTGGATACACACCTAACTTCTAGAATTCCCTAATGACATTTAGTATAAATTTCCAGGTGACCATTCAATTCACTGCATTCTAATTGCTCAAGATTCACTTTCTCTGAAGTGATAATCACTGGCCAATAACTATACTATAGCTTTTTGGATTTTTTATACAGCAATATGTTTGAAGTGTATATTTATTTTTATAAAGTTGGGTTGATTATTATTTATAAACACCAAGAAATTTATATTAAAACAATTAGTCGCCGCAGGCTTGGTGATCACAAGCCTAAATTCACTTTGCCTTTGGCTCACTGAATATAGGCTTGGAATCACCTCACCCTTGGTGACTAATTGTTAATTAGTCACCATCATTTGATTGGATAATATAAAATAGCATGTGCAGCTACAAATTAAGTGATTCCTCAAAAAATTAGGGGGTGGGGTGGTTGAAATGAAAATCTGGTAAAATTGTGGTCCAGTAAAATTTGAACGAGGCTTTAGTAAAATGTGCAAAAAAACATCTGGCAATATTGTACTCAACATTGCCACATTTTCTCAGCGTTAGTCTTTTATTTTCGTACTAATTTTATGTTAAAAATATAGTTTAAGTATTATCTTACACCTAGTGTAAAAACTGATCGTTTTACATGGGGTTTTCTCACAATAATTTGTGCATGAAATTTGTCAACATAAGCAAAACTAATCAAAACTTTCCATCCTTCTCAATATATATATAACAAGATTCGTAAAGTGAAATCTCGGAATGACCATAGTACGCTACACATAGGGATTTGAAACTATTTTTATAGCTCACTCGTTATTTCGCATCGCATTTTAATGTTTTAAGGCTTTTTATTGACTCTAAACCAGCGTACATGGCTTCCTATGCTGCAACGTGCAATGCGGTGTCCAATTTTGTGCGCACACTTTTTGAACATTTATATTACACATGTACCGCATGTATCACAGAAACACATGAGCTGTTTATTTTGTACAAGAATAGTGATTATTATTTACACAACGGGATGTGCAAATTCAGACAGCCCTTCTATGCACCTTATTATTACATAGGTGATGTGCAAGCAAGAGACTTTACAGTATGCCAATTTGTAAAACTGAATAACTGGTTAACAAAGCTCGTTAATTTACGTCCTTAGATGCAGGTCAATAAATACAAACTTGTGCGTCAAATGTTGGGTAAAATTCAGCCTCATTGACCACAAACTTCGTTGACATCAGAAATCTATGTATTCTTCTACAAATACGAAAAAAATAAAGCAAGTTACCTTAAAATGAAGACAGGATTGCTTCGATACCTTGAAGGTTTCAGAATGCGGAGATAAAAAAATAATTTGGAAATTTCCGACTGCCAACGAATGCAAACCCGACGACGCTGTGCGTAAGCAAGTCGATGAATTCCGAGCCTAAAAACCGGAGGGGGAGGCATGGCGTAAAAGGGGTCTGGTGGTGATACAAATCACAGTGAACCGTCTGAAGGGTTGATTCTAGGCTATCTTTAAAAGAGGGAACGGGGAACAGAGGTTGGCAATTTCTAAATGTCAATTGTGCGACGAAATATTCAAAATTATGAAAAACATTTCAAACTGATATGTTGGCTACAAAATATTGACGAACAGCAAAATATGACGTTGGTTACGTTACCTATGAAAGCAAAGTGCTCGGCAAAACGTGAAACAGTTGAATAAACATGTTTCTTGCAATGTCTGTCGTTTCAGGGATACATTAGCTAAAATGTTATCGATAGATATAATTAGCCTAATTAAAATTTGGGAAGGGAGGTAAGGTTTGTTTTCGCACTGTCCAACGTATTTAGGATAAAGAGTGCACTTCCCCGTTTCCCTGTTCACCTGTTCCCTGTTTTAAAGATAGCCGTTGATTCTATCTTAAACTAATGTTTCCGGTTTCGGTCGCTCAGTCAAAAGCACACAACAGCAGGGATTGGGATTTAGCTAAATTTTAAACTGTGAAAACGAGAAAAAGACCCTCCCTTCAGGACTGGCCACGACTCGCAAAATTTTCATAAGCATGCACATACTTTACAGTTTTGTCGATACAAGTCTACAGCAATCTCCATTTCACGAGTCGAAGCTGATGGCAGTAAATTTTATTACAATTTATACCTGTATTTATTTGAAATATTTAATTTTTTCACGTCATTTGACTGGCACAATAGCTTGGGAATATCCGACTGGCGAATTTTGTAAATTGCAGATTCACCGTGATCCTTCTTACAATTTATGATAATTTTTACTTGCACGTTGTATTCGATTTACAATAATTATACAAACTGTAGGAGCAATTTAATAACGAAGAATATGGGTGGGAGACAGGCGGGAAACAGGAGTAGACGAAACGTATTTCGGGAGTCATGCGACTGCTATACTATACTATACTACTGCAGATTTAAATTTGCTTAGCATGACCAAATTGTCAGGCTGGCTTTGCTACTGAGTAATTTGCCAGTTTGCTTAGTCACATCTCTAAGCAAATTATAAGCTTTTGATCAAAGCAGCATGTTGTGAACTCTTCGCAACAAAGATAAACGGACGTTTTTTGAGAATTTTTATTTCTGTACAAATATCAAACTAAAAAATAATGATAAAAAGTTTTGTCAAAATAGTGTTCATCTCCTTTCGTCCTTCAAGGTTTCGCCATCATACTCACAACCTCACGTGACTACCTTTCACATAAATTAAAAACATTAACATAAATTAACATAGTATTAATGAGTATCAAAGTGTCAAATCACTCCTCCCCAGTGCGGAGAACGTCCACGTTCGAGAAACGATACGTAATGGTTATGTCTTCTTAGTACGAGTCCCTCAAGCATTACACTGTCCCATTCTGTTCTAGTTCTCCTCGCGTTGCGATTAGGCATAACTTTGCTATTGGTCTTTCATAAACTCCCTTCCACGTCCTGATTTTTACTTTACGAACAAGATCGTCTCCACCAGGAAACACTTCTTCCACTAACGCCATTTGCCACTCGCCTCTTTTGCGTTTACTATCGATTTCTAATACAAGATCTCCAACTCCAACATTCTCTTTCTTCTCGTGCCACTTTGTTCTGATCAACAAGTTCGGGGCGAAATACTTCATCCAACATTGCCAGAATTGACAAACTCTTCTTTGAACACTTTTGTTGAGCTCTCTAGGGTTAACTAGCTTTTCTTCCTCTGGTTGTGGTACACCGAAATTTGGTCCCATGATCAGGTCATTTGGGGTAATTGGCGGGTCGTTCCAGATGTTGTCGGATCCAGGATAAAAGGGTCTGGAATTGACCAAAAACGTTACTTCAGCTAGGAATGTTCTCCACTGCTCTTCAGTGTAGGCAGTCATTTTGCACGAACTTTCTAGTGCTCTTCGAACTGACTTTATCAGCGATTCCACCACTCCATTCATGTGACTAGCTTTGGGTACGTTCCAACACCATTCGAACGAAGTGCCAAATTCTGCGAAGCTAGACTTGATCTTTAGTATGTCCCATTCTTGCACCATCTCCTGCGGGTATCTTTGGGCCCCTACGAAATTAGTACCACGGTCAGACCAAACCAACTTCGGATGTCCTCTTAGACATACGAATCTTCTAAAAGCCATCAAGAACGTGTCCGTAGATTTGTCCGTACAGAGTTCAAGGTGGACGGCTCTGCTTGTCATACAGGTGAATATGCAGCACCAAGCTTCTTTGATAGTCTTTCTTCCCACTTTGACCTCAAATGGACCAAAAAGGTCTAGTGCAGTGTTAGCGAAGGCGGGATTGTTTGCATCTGTTCTGTAACTTGGTAGCTGTCCCATGCATTGTTCACATGCCCTCTTTCGCATTAACTCACAAGGAATGCAAGCTTTGACGTGATTTCTGGCCATATCTCGCAGGCCAATCACCCAATACTTCTGTCTGATTTCCATCATCAATCGCTTGTACCAACAATGCGCCAACTCTTGATGATAGTGTTGTAGCAACAGTTTAACCAAAGGTTGATCATTCGATAATATAATTGGGTTTCGTAGCTCTTGGGGTAGGTCCCGAGCGTTTTCCAATCTTCCTTTGGCTTTCCAAATTCTGTCTTTGTCGACAAATGGTAATAGATTTTGTATACTTTTCCCCGTCACACCCAGGCCTGCTTGTGTCATTTTGATTAGTCGTTTTTCAGCCTCGTGCAGCTCAGTGACAGAGATCGGTCCCTTAATGTTTTCCTTCAGGACAATGTTCTTAACTGCTCTTACTACCAAGGCGGTCACTCTTCTTGCTTTGCGATAGGTCGATGATCCGGCCAGAATTCTATTGAAAACTTCATGAGTATCTTCACTGTTACCAATAACCTGCCCGGTGACGAATCTCTCCTCACCTTGAGTGTCTTCGGTAATGTTAGCATTATTTATGCCTTCAGTGTTAATTTTTGAGGTGCTACTTTTGATTTTTGGTTTGTTCTTTTTCTCTGGGTCTGGTTTGGAGTTGGCTGTGTTGGTAGATCGTTTGAAGTCAGGCCACTCATTTTCTGGCTTTCGAAGGAATTGAGGTCCTTGGTGCCATAACTGGAGTTCTTCAGGCGATATCCCTCTAGTGAGTGCATCTGCTGGAATGGCTTCGGAGGTTATGTAATTCCAAACAGTATTTGGTTGATTCTCTTGTATCTCAGCAACTCTGACACTCACGAATGGTTTAAATTCCGTCGCAGAGCTTTTTATCCAAGACAAGGCTGTCGTTGAATCACACCAGAATTTCGCACTCAGGTCGATTTCCAACGCTCGTTCGACTTCGGCTGCCAGTCTACTCAGCACCAAGCATCCCATCAATTCTAGTCTCGGTATGGTTTTCTTTTTAAGTGGTGCAACCAGGGCTTTTGCTGTAACGAATCTGGATGTAAACTTGCCATTCGCCTGTTCCCATCGAAGGAAAAGGGCACCGCCGTATCCTAATTCTCCAGCATCTGAGAATCCGTGGAGCTGTGGACTCCCAATGGAGGCTTCAGGCTTTAGGCACCTTTCTAGATGAGTACCTAGAAGGGTGTTCATGATCTCGAGATTCTTCAGCTATTTGCTCCGTTCTTCTAATGGTAATAACTCATCCCACTGATAGCCAGCTGCCCAAAGACTCTGGAGATCGATTCTGAATTGGATTGAAACCGGTGCCATCAATCCTAACGGGTCCCACAGCTGGGACACCAGGCCAAGGGCCTTTTGTTTGGTACAATAACTGAGATTTGAGTTCACCGTCTCTCTCTTTAAGGCAATACTATCAGCTTTCTTATCCCACTGATGACCCAACAGACTAACCCGCGGATTCTCGCTGGGATCTTGATCAATCTCTGAGCAGTTACTGTGCCATGCTTTTATGGCAAACTTGCCCTTGCACAAAATTGCATCGATGCCATTGGTCACTTCTATACTTTTCTCTAGTGATGTATCCGACCCAGCGATGTCGTCCACACATGTGTGATCCTTCAGGATCTTTGCCGCTGCTTGAGACCCGTGTTGAGCTCTATCAGCGAGAAGATTAACAGCATTGATCGCAACGTGTTGAGCTCTATCAGCGAGAAGATTAACAGCATTGATCGCAAGGTCTGGAGCCGGTTTGTCTCCGAAACTGAGACGTACCCACTGGTACACACCGGGCTCTTTGTTTGTTTCTCCATCTCTCCACAAGAATCAGTGGTATTTCTGGTCATCGGCATGGACGGCGATCTGATTAAACATCTTTGAAATATCTCCAGCAAAGTCAATTTCATTCTGTCTCCTTCGATCCTCCCATCTTCCAACACTTTAATAGATTCTCGAACATGTCGAATGAATGCACATTCTTGCAGTTCCTTCTCAGAACATGTACAGTATCGAGTCGGTTTGACTCTTAGTTGATCTTGGAGAATCAATTTCTTTATGTCTTGTTGTGTAGCTATTTCATCTATAATTTCTATGGCAAAAATTCCAGGTGCAGCTTTATCTTCAAGATGACCAAGCACTGACCAACCAAAGATGTTCTTCTTTGCAATCGGTTCACCAGGGTTGCCCGTTAGAACTTTAAAGTCACGATGGGCTTCAGGCAGATCTGTTCCCAATAGAATGTCCACTGGACCCCTGCCTAAATGTAGCTCTTCAACAACGCAATTCAAGTGTGGAAACTGGGCTACTGCTTTCTTTGAGACGGTTTTGGCTGCTTGGCAAGGTTTCTTGACAGAGTAAGCTCTCACATCAAACACGATATCTTCATCATAGCAGGGAAAGATCTTTAAATCAAATTCCGCCGAATCTTCAACCCTTATTCCACCACCCGCAACATACATTTTCATCTTTTTTGTTTCTCCAACCAAACCACGCTTATCTGCAAACTCCTTTCAAATCAAACTCTGATTAGAACCACTATCGACCATAGCAAGTCCTTCAATGGCATGTCCGTCAGCGCTGTGCACTTTAACTTTCTGGATTGGTACACATGCAGTTCCTCCACAACTGGCTGAAACGCTACCAACTTGGTTGTTTTCCTGTCCAGGTGGTTTCAATGGTGTTGCATTGGGATCCAGATTTTTTTTGTCATCAGGTTTTGACTCTTTATGCAATAGATGATGGTGTGGCCTTTTACAGTTGTTGATATCACATGCCTTTTGTGAACACTGTTGATGTCTGTGTCCAGTTTTCAAACATTTCTTGCATCTTTTGGACTGTATCACTACATCCCATCTTTCTTTCACTTTCATCTTCTTAAAAGCTGGACAGTAACCCAAACCATGTAATTGGGAACAACCAAGACCACACCCAGGGGGGTCATTGTTAACATTGTCCACATTGAGGGGATAGAACCCAGCTTTAAAAGACCATTGTTGGCCACTTGCCATTAACCCTTTAAGGCCTGGGGTAATACTAACAATTATGAGAATAGGAAAAATGATTTATAACTAATAATTTTTCTTCATTAAAACATATTTGTGATTTTTATCAGCAAAAACCATTGTTTTTAATTGTCTTTTTTTTGTGCACATATGTTGACAACAGGAACTCGAGGAACAAAATGCAAAGAAAATTTTATTGTTTGAATACTGAAAATGGCTTAGTAATTCAACATTATTACATGCCATGAAAGTTCAAAAAGCATGTTGTCCCTGTTACACAAAGGTAAACTTGGCATTTTGAACAGCAGAACCTAGTGCGTCTCTCGCATCCATGGTATTTACACCGTTGAGGCTTGTCGCACTGAATTGGCCAGTGGCTACATTGGTCAAGACGTACATCTTTGGGTACTTGGTCTGCTTTCAGTGACCGTTGGACACTAAGTGCTGCATTGGGTTGGTTATTGAGGTTATTTGAGCGTTGCAAATCAACAGCAAGTAGGCATCTGCATATATCCACCAAAAAATCAAGAAATGAACCATTCCCACCAATTTCATGGTAGGTTACAAAGGCATTTACAGCTGCCAGGGACATCAAATGGAAGGCAATACGGTGGTACCACTTTCTACTTCGGTATTTTGTACGGTAGAGTGACAAGAACATGTCAGCTTTGTCCACTCCTCCCATGAACTTATTGTATAACTCTACACATGCTGGACGAGCAACAGAGATAACGGCTTTCTTCTTTGCATCATACCGTTTGCAGTTGCCAATAGGATCTTTTCCTAAGAAGTTGGAAATCATCAACACCCTTCGGTTGTCATACCATGCAATGAGCGCCAAGCCAGCTTCTGAATCTGTAAATTCTTTGAGAGTACCCCGTCCATTTTTCTTCATATCCTTTTCACAAGGAATAGGACAACCACGTATTCGGTCAGATCTTAGGGTTGCTGCTGCAAAAATTCCAAGAGAAGCTAGGTGAACCATCAGTTCAGGACTTGAAAAATAATTATCAAAAAACAACTGATGTTTGTTTTCCTCCAAAGCATTGCTCAACCTCAGTACAACATTCTCACTTTCCCCAAATTTTCCAGTGTTTACACCAGATGGTGGTCCTTTTGCATCTTGGGATCCAACCACTTCAAAGTCGTACACATAGCCAGACATACCAGCTCTACACCACATTTTATATCCCCATTTACATGGCTTTTTTGGCATGTATTGTTTTACTCCATGCCGCCCTTTGAATGGTACCATCATTTCGTCAATGGCCTGCATGGTTTCTGGTGTAACAGCTTCTCTAAAACAACTTCGAAAATGATCAATTACTGGCTTTATTTTATGTAATTTATCATAATTGGGATCAGATGCATCAGTAATGGCTTCTTGGTTATTATTAAAATGAAGAACAGACAAAATTTCTTCAAATCGGTTTCTCGGCATGCAGTTTGCAACGAGTGGAACAAATGTTGTATTTGCCCAATACATGCGACGTTGAGGGAGCTTGTGAATACCCATATATAGTATGAGTCCAACTACTTGTTGAATTTCTGCCTGAGTTACTTTCTTTACTTGCTTATAAGAGGTATTATCTGAACCTTTTCGCTTCACTGCCATTTTGTAACCATCTGATGCACGTTGAGTGTTATATAGGTTTGTTTGAAATGTTATACACTCAAGCAGATCATTGGTAAAATAATGCTTAAAGAACTCAAAAGGTTGACTGGTACTTGATAAGTTGCCGTTTTTTGGTTTCAGCTTTTCATTTGGAAATTGAGATGCTGCTGGACGTTTCCAAGGATTTGACTTCCAAGAGTATTTCTTGCTCTGGAAAAAATAAGTTGGCTTATTTTATATGGTTATTTAGAACATGACATGTTACTGTATGTCTATACAGAATAGTACCTTTTCAGTCTCTGGTTTAGCCCCCACTCCCTTGCTTTTTCCCTTTGGTATTTTTTTCTGATCTAAATCTCTATCACTGTTCTCATCTACATCAACTTCCTCACTGGATTCTTGCTGAACTACCTCATCATCTATATCATCTGTGTTGTGAGGTTCATAGTCACTATCATCACTATCCTGTTCTTCATCACCAAAACTATCTTCACTAACATTGCCATCTGGTATAGGTACTAAGCTGACAGTGCTTTTAGTCACAGGTTTCTTTGATGAGTAAAATGATCTAAAAAATAACCATTACCCAAGAAAATGTTGTTGTTGAATAACCCTTAATATAGTGAAACTCTTTGAAGACAACCTAATTTAAGAGGACAGTTCCATAGTTCAACAAATATAAAACTTGCACTTCTTTCAGGAAGAAAAATGCTTTAGGCAAAATTAATGCAATTATTGTTAATTTTTTGTCACAAATTCCTCATGTACACATATGTGCACACAACGTTTGTTTGTAAATTGTAAAGCAATCATGAGTCTAAATCAACACAATATCGCTTATATTTGTGTAAAAACATTCACAAAACTAATATTTTTCTATTCCTTAGTTTGAAATCGTATTTGTACCATAAAAATATGAAAATTCTGAAGAAATTTTAAGACAAACTCACCTGGCAGGCACTCCATCAAATGACGCCATGTTGAATTATCACAAACAAAATCCCATAGCCCAAAAGTATGTTTAGGTTATTCCTCATGTAAATTACATGAAGTACATCGCATCAACTTGCAAAAAAATTCATAACCTGACGTCACTAATGGCTTTTAAATTTGTACACACATGTTACCATCAGGCCTTAAAGGGTTAATTTTGATTCTACTTCTGAATACTCTAGCAAGGTTTGAAGATTTTCATCTTTCTTTGTATCAATCATACTTCGTCTATATGCTCTTTGATCTTCTGCTGTTAATTTTGTCAGGATATCAGCAAACACATATGTACTTTTTACCCCTTCAGCTGCTCCAACATCTTCCATTCGTAGAATAAATCCACGAACTGTACGTTGCAACAAAATTTCGAATTGATTTTGTATCTTTCACTTTTAAGGGTTTCATTGTTTTGATTTCATTCATCAAAATTCTAATTAACTCCTTGTCATCCCCAAATAATTTGTCGAGAAATGCCCAAATTGCTTCGGTTGTAGTAAAACAGTCAATTTCATATTTCAGGGGGGGGGGGGCTGGATAGCTTCGATCAATCTTGCAAGTCGACTTCCTTCATCTTGGCTATTTCTACTCACAGTGTCCTTGAATATTCTTTTCCGTGTTCGATAATTCTTAATGTTGCCAGAAAATTGCGTTACTTTAATTCTCTCAAGATTGGACTTCGGTTTCGGTCCCAGTTCAGTCGGTGTTTCCATTAATCCTTTTTCCGTTTCACATTTCTTTCTATGGTATTCTAGTTTAGCGAGCAAATCACCATATTTTTCAATGATTCCAGTAATAAATCTATCGTGGTCTAAACTCAGTTATTTCAATCTCAGCTTGAACCATTAATTCAGTAATTTGATCATGCACTTCCCTTATCGCTTTATATTTTCCTTTGATTTCACCAAAAGCTTCTTCAAGGCGACTTATTTCTGGGCGAGCTTCTAGCACAATTTCAAAATTTTTTACCTCGTCGTCGAACTTTTTCTTCGCTGAATTTCTCTTTCGATTCAACTCCTCAATTTTAACCATTGTTGATGCGGTATTTTTGTTCTTTAACCTCGATATCTTTGTATTTAGCGTGTCACTAGTCGAACGTGTTTGGAATGTATTATTGATCTGGCATATTTCGCCCAAAATATCTTCCCTTTTCGTTCTAAATCGAACTATTTTGACTGTTGTGAACTCTTCGCAACAAAGATAAACGGGCGTTTTTAAGAATTTTTATTTCTGTACAAATATCAAACTAAAAATAATGATAAAAGTTTCGTCAAAATAGTGTTTATCTCCTTTCGTCCTTCAAGGTTTCGCCATCATACTCCAACCTCACGTGACTACCTTTCACATAAATTAAAAACGTTAACATAAATTAACATAGTATTAAATCACATGTATTTAGCCTGTTTACGTTTACTATTATTTCTAAGATTAGTTTCATATCCCACAGTTAATAATAATAATAATAATAATAATAATACTAATACTAATACTAATACTAATACTAATACTAATACTAATACTAATACTAATACTAATACTAATACTAATACTAATACTAATACTAATACTAATACTAATACTAATACTAATACTAATACTAATACTAATACTAATACTAATACTAATACTAATACTAATACTAATACTAATACTAATACTAATACTAATACTAATACTAATACTAATACTAATACTAATACTAATACTAATACTAATACTAATACTAATACTAATACTAATACTAATACTAATACTAATACTAATACTAATACTAATACTAATACTAATACTAATACTAATACTAATACTAATACTAATACTAATACTAATACTAATACTAATACTAATACTAATACTAATACTAATACTAATACTAATACTAATACTAATACTAATACTAATACTAATACTAATACTAATACTAATACTAATACTAATACTGAAAACTTTATTTAATTTTATATACTTACAACTGCAAATCTCACTTTTAAAAGGTAATTTACAATTGGCTACTTGATATATGACATAATATAGAAAATAAAGATTATCAGAAATTACATGCAATTATATTACACCATATAGCTTAAAAAAAAAATATGCCTTAGAATTTCATCAATTCTGGATGTGTCCATTCTTTGTTTCTACAGCAGAAAATGTAGTATGTAGATCTAATAGCAATACCAATAATTTTTTTGATAACAAATTTAACATGACTGTCATCCAAACCCATACGTTCTAACATATTTAAAAAGTTAGCAGACTCCTTGTCGAAAACACCAAGTGCGCTGATTGAAAGATTAATGAAAGTTACGGATGAAAATTTTTTCTTTTGTTCCTGGATTAAGTCCTTATATTTGGAGTGTTTACGGTTAATGTTATTTCTGAGATTGGTTTCGTATCCAACGGTTAATTCTACAACATACAAAGTATTATCCTTCGTCAGAATTAGTAGATCAGGACGATAAATATCACCAGTTATTATCGATGGATTAAAGAATGAGGGCAAATCAGCAAATATTTTTTTAATATGATCTGATTGGACGTTGTTGGCAATAAAATTAAGAATAGAGTCGTGTCTCCAAGTAAACCGATCCAAATAGAAACTGCAGCCAGCGACGACATGTAGTAAAGTTTCGGATTGGAGGCAAAACGAACATTCAGGAGACGAAGAGATTCCCCACTTAATAATAATAATAATAATAATAATAATAATAATAATAATAATAATAATAATAATAATAATAATAATAATAATAATAATAATAATAATAATAATAATAATAATAATAATGGAAACATGTATTTAATAATCAATTTACACTATTAAAAATTTGACAACCTGCACTCACTACAATATGTAGGCATCCAGGCTGTTACTATGGTACAGAAATTTTTTTTTAAATCTATATACACCAAGATATTAAAAGTCAAAATTACCAATATAAAAGTTCCGGGTTATTCCATTTCCTGTCTCTCATGCAGAATAAATAGTACGTACTCCTAATGCATACTCCGCATAATTTCCTAACCATAAAGCTTCTTTATAATAATAATAATAATAATAATAATAATAATAATAATAATAATAATAATAATAATAATAATAATAATAATAATAATAATAATAATAATAATAATAATAATAATAATGGCAACAAATAATTTTAATAACAATTTTCGATCCAATAGTTACATTTCACCTGTATTCACTGATAACGGACAGGTGAATCTATAGGCTAGCTATTTACATTACACAAAGAGCAAAAGTCCAGGCGATGTCCATTCTTTAAGTCTTCTGTTATAAATATAGTATGAGCATCGTATGCATGTTTCTATACATTTGTCCAATATTCTAGACGAATCCAGGTTAAGGTCTTTCAGAAATCTTTTGAAAACACTGATATGCTCTGTGTAGAACCCAAGCGATGATATTTCAATAAAAATCAATTCAACTTCTCTATTTTTCTCAATACAGCTCTCCTTTAATTGTGCATACCGATTCACCTTATATTCTCGTGACGAGATGAGGTTAGTTTCAAAACAGACCGTTAGTTCAATGATATACATTTTTGAAACTGTTGCAAATGCTAAATCAGGTCGTTTATTGCTTGTAAATAAACCCTCTGTACTTTCGTAACCAGGTAACTCAGCATAAAGTCGTCTTGTGCTAGTTATTATCGACGAAAGGTAGTATACAATGCAGTTTAGAACCGAGTTATGTCTCCACAAGTAGCGGTTCTGATCAGCTGCTGCTCTGCAGTTGTTCAAAATATGGTGCTGAGTATGGATGTTTCCCGCACATAATGGACAAAACTCCTTAGGGATCAAATTCCACGTTTTCAGGTTTTTGTTTGTAGATAGTGCCAATATCAGCGCTCGCCTTACAAAACAGAATAGGTTTTTTGGAAGAGATTTTGCCACTTTATTCCACATTCTAATACACGACGGACGGCAGTTTTCGGTGATAAATTTCACTAAAATATTCTGCTTTTTCAAATCCATAAGTTTGTCCCAATTTTCAATTTCCAGCTTTTCCCTCAAAATATTCATACAAGATTAAGACTCTCGCGTTAACGATCCCTCTGATCGAGATTCTTCTATAATTTCATCAGAGTTAATGTTACTATTATGAGTTTCCACGTACAATGATCTAATATTGTTATCCTTTGATACACGCAATATACGCCGAACGGTGAGTTTACATTGTTTATACAATTGTGACGGCAATAAAAGGTTTAGACCTAACCTTTTAAGCGGAAGGCTTAGATGGCTTACATTGGCTCCAGGATGAACGTTGAGCCACTTTCTGACATATCTTAGGATTAGGCTGTCACAGCTTCCCTTCAGCCAGGCCAAATCCAGATGATAACATGAGAACGACCATCGTATAGTACTGTACATATACACTGTAGCAATGGAAATCTTGTTTCTTGGATGTAATGGTAGTGAATCTGTTTTCTCTATGATGCCCTCCATGACTTTTAAACTCTCCTCTTTTGCTTGGTGGTTGTCCATATCAAAGCTGAATACCTTTCCCAAGTAGGTAAAACTTTCCCCTATCCTAACTGGAGGAACACGCCTACCACCAAGTGTTAGATATGGGAGAAACTGCACACTTGATGAATGCGTTTTCTTCATAGCAAATGAGTAACATTTGTCAACACGGATCAAGAAATCGGCCCACACACTCCATTTGTAAAACAAGTTTAACAGCAATTGATTGTCAGATTCTAAGCTCGTCACTATCGTCGTATCGTCAGCAGTTTGCAGCAATTTTGAGGACACAGAGTATTTCCAAAGATATATCCACTACTACATCTAATCTTTTTCTGATTTACAGATTTCATAAGGGTATTAAAACACATGTTAAACAGCAAGGGAGACAGGCTGTCTCCTTGCAGAACTCCTCTCTGCACGTCAATAGGTCTTGTTATAACTTGCTCAGTTGCAACAGAGATCGTAAAACCGTCATATAAACTCGTAATGAAACCGCTCATATCTGGTGGTAGATGATGGAATTTTAAGACCTCTTTAATCAAGCTATGGTGGACTTCTCCAAATGCATTACGCAAATCTATTAAAGATATGCAAACACTTCTTTGCTTCAACCTTGCTTGGTTTATTATGTAGGTCAGTGTCTCCGTGTGTTCTACAGTTCCAGATACCCCTGACCAGAAACCCTTTTGTAGTTTTTCATCTATGAACTTATTAGATGCAAGGAACTTGTAAACTCTGTTTCGAACCCAGGACGTCAAAACCTTTAGCATAACTGGTTCCAGTGTAATTGGTCTAAAATTATCTAAATTGTCTCTCGGTCCATTTTTATACGCAAGAACAGACAATCCTTTTCTCCATTGTGATGGTATACTTCTAATTTCCCACGACCGCTGGACAATTTTCCACAAAACTGTTCGAAGGTAAGGACATTTTTTAAACACAATCACGGTAATTTGGTCGAATGGGCAAGGTGACGCTTTTGCTCGCATTTTCCGAATAATAGAAGAGATCTGGTTGTACCTCGGCGGCGATAAATCAAACTCAATATTTGGATTATTTAAAACTTTGATCCACTTTGGTATCTTAAACTGTTTTTTCCTATTTTTGTGACGTAGCTTCTCACTATAATAATAATAATAATAATATTAATAATAATAATAATAATAATAATAATAATAATAATAATAATAATAATAATAATAATAATAATAATAATAATAATAATAATAATAATAATAATAATAATAATAATAATAATAATAATAATAATAATAATGATAATAGTAATAATAATAATAATAATAATAATAATAATAATAATAATAATAATAATAATAATAATAATAATAATAATAATAATAATAATAATAATAATAATAATAATAATAATAATAATAATAATAATAATAATAATAATAATAATAATAATAATAATAATAATAAAACAATAATAATAACAATAACAATAACAATAACAATAACAATAACAATAACAATAACAATAACAATAACAATAACAATAACAATAACAATAACAATAACAATAACAATAACAATAACAATAACAATAACAATAACAATAACAATAACAATAACAATAACAATAACAATAACAATAACAATAACAATAACAATAACAATAACAATAACAATAACAATAACAATAACAATAACAATAACAATAACAATAACAATAACAATAACAATAACAATAACAATAACAATAACAATAACAATAACAATAACAATAACAATAACAATAACAATAACAATAAGAATAATAATAATAATAATAATAATAATAATAACCGACCATTGATGCTCAATTTTACTAAATCTCAGGAGGAAAGATTGTGTGTCGTCGACATCTGTGTTGTTGAAAATATCATCATCTTTGTTTTGTCGGGATTCAAAAGCAGATTGGAGCTCGTTGACCAACCGTACGCACGGGTTGATTCCCTCCCGATATCTTCACCACATTTATCCAAATTCTTCACCTTGCAATGTTGATATAGACTAGTATCGTCTGCATATTTTAGGTAGTTACAATCAGACTCTCATCTTGTAGGTCTGCCATATACAGATTAAAAAGGACGGGCCCTAAAATGGACCCTTGAGGCACACCAAATGCTACGGGTAGCAGTCCGGACTTTCTGTCATCTATTTGTACAAATTGTTGTCTACCTTCTAAATAACTGTAAGTCCATATCAAAAATTTCTTTGGAAAACCAAGTTTTTTCAGTAACACTTGGAACTCAACCGTATCAAAAGCTTTTGAATAGTCGGTAAACAGTGCTAAGGTTATCTCTCCTTTTTTCATTGCCTTTAGAATGTCATCCTGGAGTTTCAACAGAACGACTGCAGTTGAATGGCCCTTACGGAAACCAGACATTGTCTCTTTATATAATGTACTGCTTTCAATATGCTCAACTAGTTTTGATAAGACTAGGCGCTCATATACTTTGGACAAGATTGGTAAGACTGAAACTGGTCTAAAATCACTGTTCTTCATCAGATCATCAATTTTCGGAATCGGACTGATACGTCCTATTTTCCACTAAGATGGAAATTTGTTCATTCCGTATACTGTTTAACTGTTTGTTTACTTCATAAAAATGTACCTTTCGCATTTCAAAAGACGTTTTCCCACTAATTTCAGGTAGAGAGTCAAGGTATGCGACGACGTCAGTTCCTTGCTCACGATACGTACCCAGTATGCGTTCTGAAGTGGTCGCGAAAAATTTGTTAAGATCATCTGGATCTTGACGAATTCGCTTCCTATTGGGATTTAATATACGCTGTATAATTGACCAAACAACGTTCGAGCGTTTCGATGATAATGAGATGTGTTCGCAAGAATATGAGATATGTTCGCAAGAGTAATAATATGAGATGTGTTCCCAAGAATACAAGTTCTGTGCTAAAGCCAGCAATTAAAAGTCGAGCGGAAAGTAACAGCATCTATGGTAATTAAATCCTATCCAGATTTCAACTTTCGCCATAAATTCATACATAAACATTTCGCAATTTTCTAAGTTTTTAACATTTATTTTTTAAAGGTAAATTGGACACATTCCTGTTTGAGATCTCTTGATAATTTACAAAATTTGTATCCATTTAGTATCAGTGTAGACATATACTCTTACAAAGCACTCGTTTCTGGTTTCTGTATATACACTGATACAGAACGGTCACTCATACTGTATATCAATCAATCACGGAACCAAAGCTTTCAAAGAACTAATAATATTTAAATAATGAGCGTATATATAGTTGTTCTCATATTTCTTCACTTGTATATAGCTATACCAATGATATGTACTAATTTGAGTCATTTCTGAAGATCACTGTAATTTACTCGAAAAGTATAATAAACAATTCAATCATGTTTATTGTTTTCGGAGTCACTACTGTTATGTATTTTATTAAAATACTCAGTGGTACTAATAGTAATGTATATCATAATACAAATTAAGCATGTTTATTTCATCAGAATCAGATGTAAAGACGAAATAATTGCAGACAATTTAACATACCTTCTAGATCACTCTGGTCAAATCCAGACACATTCCTGTGGACGTGGGCTAAAATTAACCAGGTATAACAATCAGTTAATGGAACAGTTCCATTTTTGAGAAAGACGTACTTAATTTCAACTGAAATCTGCATTTAAATCTTCTGAATACTCCAGTAACACAAAGTAAGTAACTTGGGGAACAATTCTGTAACATATGAACGAAATAAGATGACCATTTCGAAAGATATTCGATGAAAACAAATTAAAAAAACGAAATATATTTCGTATTTTCAGCCATTTTGAAGGCGAAGTCACTCGCCCGAGTCTTCACCATTCTTCACCCTTCGTTGCCGTCGTTTGCAACAAAAGATGAACGCACAGATCAAGGGCAAGAACGGTGAGATGTATTCCCACATCTAGAAAGAACATCTTAAATATATTTGTATTATATATATATTCCAAGAATTAACTGTACCAGATTGGTTACAAGACTTGTCAATGATTTTAGAGCGCTCAATACCATTACTGGTAGAGCGGATATATTTATTTATTTCGTAGACCTGCTGTGCTACTCCGAGTTTCACGCTATAAAGCGATCGTCAGGCAACTGACAGATCTGGTGAAGCTACTCTCTATTTACAGTTTGATACTAGGTATCGCGTTACATGTCTACACTTGGTAAATAATTCGGTTCGTTTGTTCAGTAAGGCATTATCTTTGTTTTTCATGATGGTCAGTTTTTCCTCAAGGCATAAGTTACATCTTCTGGAACCAGCTTTGTAGGCAGGAACCTTCTTAAGTAACGACCATTTGATGGTGAATGGCTTTTTCGCTGCCTTCAGTTCCCATACATGCTTTGATAGCTCCGTTTCCGTTGAGTACTTCTTGTTAGCCAGTGATTTGGCGTGGTTTCTAAATCTTGTTTTGAAGTCATCGGCGGTGACTCCAATGTACTTTACGGGCTTGTTATGTGCCAACCTCGTACCCAGGCTCTTTTACCTACGCCCGGCGCTCCGGCAAAGACCCTGGTTGGAGCTGGTCACGTGACTCTTTAAAAAATCCGTTACTTTATAGGGTGGGGAAAGTATCAAATTACATGCTTCCACATACAAGTGATACATTTCAAATGCAAGGAGTGAGATTTAATTGCTATGAACGACAATATAAACTTTTTGATCTAAAATTATCGATTTTTGTCTATTTTGTGTGTTTCATTTCATTTATTGTTGTTAGCGTTTGAATTCCGAAAGCACGAGTGTCGATAAGTAAACTATGTTTGGTGTTGGCAACTGTCAAGCGATCCTAAGTTTACAGGTGTTTCGTTGTCGTGTTTATTTTAAAAGGCATTAAAACGGGCTCTCACAATTGCTTTATTCGCTGATACATACAATTTATGCCTAAAATATTACATAACCTCTGAACACTCCATTAAGAATGTTAACGTTTGCACCGATGCAAGTATAATGCAGTGTACCTGTAACGCAATGCATCTGCGAACTTCAAAATGTCAGTGTTGCTCAGGGCACAATAGATAAGCAAATTTATAAACATTTTCACTTTATGAAACTCCTAATCACGCAAAAACCATGTAAAACTGTTTTGCAATAACTACTGGGTTACTTATCTTCAATGTTCACAGTCCAACTTGAATACTGGGAGTCTGACTGGGATGTAAAAGGGAGAGATACAGAAGAATTTCTACAAAATTTAATTTAATACGAAAAAGGTGAATGTCCAACATAAGCCCCATGCAGTGAAATATCTCCTTTTGCAACAGAAATTTGCACATTGTTCATTGTTATTTTATATACAATATTTGTATTATAATAACAGCAATGCATTCATATGAAGTAAGAAATTGTAAGGCCCTGTTAGGGAAAATTTTGAATTGGTGACATAAACTTTGTCGTAATTGCGACAGCTCATACATATGAGGGGAAAATAATAATCAGATGTCAAAAGAAGGACACAGCATTGTTTGTAAGAAACAACATATTCTGTATCTTTAGAATAAAAGGAGCGACTTGCATACCTACCCTAAACAGGGCCTTAACAATGCACAGAAATTTTACATTATGAATACAAAAACAATTACAATGTATTAAACATACGTTACACACTAATTTTTCGCAACATGTTTAAAAAATCATTATTACTTCAAGACATATACTTCTTTTAAAAATGTTCAAGAACCGTAATCCTCTATATAAAAGGATATTTATCAAAGTCAGTATATATTATATGCTTTGTATTGTCTAATGTTTTATGTGTATTACATGTGTCACAGATACAGCGCATACTAGCAGCCATATCGTATCAATTTGGGAATTGTATTGTTAAATATACGCGTATAGACGAGTCTTTGACTTATCTTTGAATTGTTCTTGTCGTCCCATAAATCTGAATTACGTAAATTGTAATAAATCTGAATTACGTAAATTGTAATCATGTTCAGGAGCATTTGGATTTTGAAATGATTCGATTAGAACAGCTGGTGCTTGCCCGTGAATTATTCTAAACATGAGTCTGGCTTTCATAACAAGTCTACGTTGCTTCAACGTTTTCCATTGAAGCTCATTTAAGGCTGCTTCCGATTGGCCATGCTCGTTTCTATATCCTAATATAACCCTAGCTGCTCTATTTTGGAGTGACTGAAGTCTATTCGAAAGTGTAGCACCAATTGGCTCCCATACAAGGCAGCAGTAATCGAAATAAGGTTGAACCAAAGCACAATAGACAGATACAAGTGTTTCACGAGTAACATATGGTTTAAGCTTCCTAATCGCTCCAATACCTGCCGACACTTTTTTACATATTTCGTCCAGATGGATGTCCCATAGTAAACATTGGTCGATTTCAACACCTAAAGATTTTTTGTTTGTCACTCGATTTACAAGTCTATTTGCTATCTGAATTACAGGATCATTTGTAAGTTTGCTAATCTTTTGTTTACTCCCAATTAATAGGTATTCGGTTTTGATCAGATTTAGACATAATTTATTTGCTAAAAGCCACTTTTGAACATTGTTTAAGTCATGATTAATTTTGGATTCAATTTCGGGTAATGCCAAACCAGAGGCAGTGAGAGTAGTGTCATCTGCGAACATTCTTACTGTTGATTTTTCAATACAGTTTGGCAAATCGTTTATGTAAATTAAAAACAGAAGAGGCCCCAATATAGACCCTTGGGGAACACCATAATCTATTTTATGAGGTTTCGATAGATATCCATTGACATAACACCTTTGCAAACGATTTCCCAAATATGAGGTAATAAGATTTAAAGCACATGGTTGCATACCAAGAAAGCTAAGTTTTCCAATTAAGATTTCATGATTCACAGTGTCAAAAGCTTTTTTTAGATCAAGAAAAACTGCAATGTTGAGCATACCATCATCCATGTTTCTATACCATTCATTAGTAGAATGGAGCAATGCGTCAGCTGTTGAGTGCATTGGTCTAAAGCCAAACTGATGTTTGGAAATCAGATTATTGTTGTTTAAGTAAGCAAATAATTGCTTATGAAGAATTTTTTCAAAGATTTTGCTAATTGCTGACAAAATTGAAATAGGACGATAATTATCGACTATGTTTTTTGGACCAGATTTATGTAAGGGAATAATTTTAGCGACTTTCCACTCTGTAGGAAATATTTCTGTTTGAATCGAATAATTAAATAGATTTGTTAGAGATTGAGCAATAACAGGGGCAGCAATTTTTAAAATTTTAGCTGGAATCTTATCAAGACCTGTAGCTTTTGAGGCAGAAATTGAAAGCAACATGTGAAAAACTGTACATGTATCAATAGTTTGGAAATGAAATGTATCAGTAGTTTTTATCATAAATTCATCATATTTGAAATTACCTTCGCCAACAGAATTAGCAATCTTAGACCCTACACCTGAGAAGTAATCATTGAAGCATTCAGTGACCTCATCAGGCATTACAATGTCCTTATCTTCTACTTTAAGATTGAATGTTGTTGGTTTGGACTGATTACGACCCAATATGCTATTTATGGTCTTCCAAGCATCTTTTGGGTCATTACTTTTATGAATTAAATTCTTGTAATAAATTTCTTTATCTTTGCGAATGGTACAATTTACTCTATTTCTGAGTGCTTTGAAAGCATTCCAGTCGATCTCAGATTTGGAAATCATAGCTTTACGTTTAAGACGATCTCTTTCATGAATTAGATTTTTGGTGTTTTTATTAATCCAAGGAATATGTCTTTTTGATCTGATTCTTTTAGATTGAACTGGCGCGTGTTTATCAAGAACATTCAGAAAGAGAGTTTTCCAAAGGGACCATCTTAAATTTATATCAGATTCATGATCGATTAGGTCCCATGGTTGTTTCCAAAGTTCCTCAAGAAATTTGTCACAATTGAAATGCTTGTAATTTCGGATTTCTATGCACCTGTGCGAATTAATTTTGACATTTGAATTAATTTTTCTTACCACGTATATGAGGTTGTGATCACTTACACCTAGAGGGACCACATCCGTCAAAATTACGTGTTCCGGATTTGACGTGACGCATATGTCTAACAAGCTACTAGTAAATTGAGTAACACGTGTCGGTGTATTTATCATTTGATAAAGTTGATATGATTCCAGAAGTAGATTTAGCTTTTTTGTTACATGACTTGATGTATCCAACATATTGCAATTTAAATCGCCAAGTAAATAGAATTCATTATGCTCACAATCAAACGTACTAATGAAATAGTCAATTTTTGCAAAAATATCAACAGTACTGTTAGGTGGTCTGTATATTGTGGAAACAATAAAAGGTCTTAAGTTAGGTTTATGAATCTCAATAACCACAGCTTCCAAAGTGTCAGGTATAGTATGACTTAGATTGCAATAACTTATCTTATTTCTAACATAGATGCAGACACCACCCCCGTTTCTATTACGATCATTACGAATAATGTCGTAATTTGGAATATTTACTAAGTCGTCGGGAATAGAGTGATCTAGTCTAGTTTCGTTTAAAGCTAAAATATCAAAATTTTTTGTAGCAAGTAAAACACAAATCTCGTCCATATGCTTTGGCAAACTGGTAATATTGAGCATGGCCATCTTAAAGCCTTTGACCTTGGGAAAGCCAGACTCATTCAACTGAATTTTATCGACATCGCTATCCTGAGTTAAACGTCAATTTGAGATATGATTTAAAAAGTTTCTACTAAGTAAACTACTTCCATTACGGTTTAAATGTAACCCGCGACGATTTAGGCAGGATAAGTTCACATTACTATTATCAATGAAGGACCATTTTTTGCTTACACAAATGGCCTTTAATCGCTTGTTCGTATTAATAATTTTAGAAACAAAAGTAGAATTGTCTCTCCGTGTTACTAAACCTGAAATAGATATTTGAGTTGATGGAGAGCTATTATTAATTAGATCAGCAAGATTTACAATACCGTCAGCCAGCGTCTGTGGGTCAGAAGCTGAATCTCTGATATTATTTGTTCCAATGTGCAAGATTATCTCATCAGGTTTTCTACGTATGAGTGGCTTTAAGTAATCTTGCATATCTTCAATCTTGCTACCAGAAAAGGATTTGACTGCCACATTACAATTTTCATTTGAAAGTTCCCAGCCATGGACGTGTTGGATGATAGAGTCTCCAGCAATAATTATTTTCCGCTTGTTCTGATCCTTATTATTCTGTGGAATTTCTTGTTTATCCTTCGTATTCTGGCCAACTTTTCCCTTCGTCTGGTTCTCATGCCGTTTAGTCGGATGATTCGATTGACTGGCATTTTGCTTGCTAGTAGGCCCGTTTTTCGTTTGAATAGAATGTTGCTGTTTAGAGTACACACTAATTGAGGGCTCATCATTTACCGTGTTAGATTCTTCCACGTTAAGAACCATAAAAGAATTTTTCACTGGTATATTTGGCTGTAAATATTCGCCAGTTCGATTTAGTTGATCTTGATCGTCTGCTAAATTTGCATCAATTTGTTCCACAACGCGATCATTAGGCACCTGATTATCATTCAATAGTCTAATGACTGTGATTAGGCTTGCCTTTTCTTCTTCGGCGTGTTTAACCTTGCCTTGAAGGTCGGCCAGAATGTAACTTAAGTTGTTTATTCTCTCTTCCAAGGCACTGTTCTCGACTTTAAGTTCATGGTTTTCTTTTTCTAACGCAGATAACTTGACCTTTTCATCATTTTTGAGGCCGTTAAGTTGATTGGTGTGATCGAGTAGCGTGTTGTTAATAGCTAGCGTACTTTCTAAAAAGTCTTCAGATAACTTTAGTAATCGGCTCTCTAGATGTTTGAAAGAGGCCTCTGGGGAACTGTCCCAGCCGCTTGTTGCTGTTTGAACTCCCACGACGGCTTTATCCGTACGGTTGTCAAAAGGCAAGTTCCCGCTTGCTAACTCCTGTAATATAGAAGCCATGGAGTTCAGCTTCTCTTCGTATTCTTTAGCAAGTTTGCCACTAAGTATAATCGATTTATTGTCCGAGTACCATTTAAGAGCTATATCCTCTTCTTGGTAGAGCTTTGCATGTCCTCCTGGTGTTGACCAATTCCCGTCAGACAAATTTAATGCTTCCCTGACGAAACTTTGCAAAGCTTCATAAGACGAAGTCCATACAAGCTTCCCTTTGAGGCTGATAGCCAGATCATGTATCAGGCTAATTCCAACCTCGAACTTCGAGATCATGTAGCAGGCTAATTCCAACCTCGAAGCCTCGGGAGCGGAATTCTCGTGTTCCTTTGCCATCTTTATCATGACAAAGCTCGCCATGTCTGGTGAAGGCTTGTCGCCAAACGTGACGCGAAGAAGGGCATAGATTGTGGGCTCCCTTGTCGTTTCCATCTCTCTCCACAGGAATCTGTGGACTTGACAATCACTTTCGGGCAAACGGATCTGTAGGAACATTTTGGATATATCTCCGGCAAATGCAACTGCTTCTTCTCGAAAACGCAAGAGAACGCCAAGTAAATTTCCGATTAGGCACGGGCCTTTGTGGAGAAAGGAATTTAACGAAATTCCTTTATAAGGACAGGCAGGATCGAATACGATTCGTAGCGGTGTACTCTTTTTGTCTGGCCGATATACACCATGGTGCGGTAGATAATATACAGGACCTTCGGTATTCTTTATTTCTGTTTCTGACAATTTACGAGCCCAACCGTTGGTTTCGTACTCACGTATGGCGTTGCTGTATCTTGTCGCCTTGTCGGGATTTCTTAACAAGCTTCTCTCCAAAGACTCCAGTCGTTGCTTTGCTAGGGAGAAGTTGTTGGGGAGTTTGGCGGGATCTTTCTTCCACGGGAGACCGATTTCGTATCTTCCATCAAGCTTTCTACAGGACGACTCAAACAACTCTATCGTCTTTCTTCCCTCTCTTGTCATGATCTCTTCTGGGCAGTTGCAATCAGGCGCTCTAACTCCAAGTGTCTCGAAGTCGTAGAATTTCTCTAAATCAATTTTCTTGACAAAGTTCAAATAGGCCGATGTCGAGCTGTGGGTATTGTCTGGGCCGATCACGTGCCATCCTAATTTCGTACGTTTCGCGACGGGCTGGAACGGCAAACCTTGACGGACCTCGCTCTCTGCGTGAAGGTGGCTGTAGTGTACACCGAGGATTAGGTCCACGGGGCCGGAACTATGAGGAAACTCGATGTCACTTAGGTGATCAAACGACTTCAACCAATCTCGATTTAGGGCGGGGACGTTAATGATAGTTTGATCCAACTCATGAGCTTCGACAGGATAGGTCACATCACCGTGAAGCGGGGAAATCCAAAACTTGACTCGTCTATCGTCTTGTGTAATTCTTTTACCACCAACAACCGCTATGTCGATACGTTCCTTTCGTCCTTGTAACCCGACAGCCTTAGCGAAATTCTTTCGAATGACCGTCGTACCCGCGCCGCTGTCAATAAGGACATTTCCTTCTCGAATGTTACCGTTCTTCGACTTAAATCGTACTCTAACTGCTGGCATAATACTCTCTTTGTCGAGCGCTGACGTTGCAGAACTGAGGCGAGAAGTATGTGGTGGAGGTGGGTCTTGATGGAGTAGGTGGTGATGGAAACGAGAGCAGCCGTTGACGTTACATTTCACCTTCGACTTGCAATCCTTTGTCACTGACCTCGGTTAAGGCAAGAGAAACATAATCTTTGGTCCCTGACGTGTTGAACTTTCTGCTCGATCGTACAACCGGAAAATTTCGGGCATTCTACGACACGATGTTCTTCGGAGCACACGTAACATTTCAGGGGCTTCTTGAAATCCCTCTGACCGGAGTGGATACCTCGCAATGGCCGCCGTTTGTCCGACTTCTGTATATCGCCGAAGTCTGGATCGAATTCTGCCTTAACACGCTTTCGTATAAACTGTCCGATATGCTGGAGTGATGGAGTTTCGCCCTTTTCTCGCAGATCGGAAGCCACGCCTTTCCACTTGTCAATCAAGTGGTCAGGCAACCTAGTAATAATTTTGCGCAGGTTTTCTGTCGCATTGACATCTGCCAGATGATTAATTTGCTTTAATACCGCAATGCAATTAATTACATCAAAAGATAGCTCTTGTAAAGACTGTCTATCGTTGGTTTGTATTTTTTGATTGTCGACCAGCTTCGTTATATAGGCTCTAGCTATTACGCTTGGCTGACCAAAATGTTCCTTGATTGTTTTTAACGCCGTTGCGTACATTGCTCCCTGAGAGCCCAAACCGCTTATCACTCGCTCGGCACGTCCGACTAAATGCATTTTTAGTTGCGCCATCCTCACATCATCCGAGAGATGGGGCTTGTCGTGAATAAGTAGCTTAAATCGGTCGATAAATTCAACGTAGGTCAATAGACTTCCATCGTATTTCATTAATTTAATAGTCGGAATGTCCTTACTGGCCTCTAATTTGTACAACGCTTCGGCGATAGACATTTCTGAATCATTCGCTGATACAATCGTTTCCGTAAACTCGCTTAAATTATCTATCCAACTGTCGAATGATCGGAGTGATGACAGATTGTAATTGGCTTTAGATTTCGAAATATCGCTGGCGATTTCGGAGTTTGTATTTTTTGCATTTTCAGGCTCTAGAATGTCTAAACTCGTTTTAGGCACCGTTTCGTTTGCTTCAAGATTTGGCTCTGACTGAGACTGACTAACTTCGACCGTATTTTCCCCTGGGGCTGTATTATTTATTTCCTCGCTACTACCACCCGCGTCGACAGAACTAGCATTATTGTTCATCATGGATTGTTCAGATGTCTGTTCGCTCGTTAAAGACGTTGTGTTAGCGGGTTTTGGTCCAGAGATTGACTGAAGGAACTTTCCTACCGTCTCTTCAACGTCATAGAAATCATTAGTTAAAACGTCCTCCCAATCGTCCATAGTAGAGATTTGCCTCTCGTCAACATATTCGTACATCTCTGCATGACACTCACGCGCTAAGTCAAAGTCTTTACGAACTTGTAAAATTTCCTTTTCAATTCGTTTGCGCATCTCCGCGCCTTGCTCGATAAACTTCTTTATTCTATTAATTGATCTGGTGACCTTACCTCGTAGTTGTGCGCGCCGCTTCTTGAGCTGTTCGCCCGCTTTTGCGTTTGACTCACCAACACTTTGTGATGTTGTTTGCGTCGCTTCGACTGACCCACTTTGCCCTTCGTTGTCGCTCATGATTTCACCCAGATAACCAAACACTGCCTGCTAACTCGGCACCACGTCTTCACGTAAACGCTTCTTCAGAACTTGTTGCCAATGAATGAAATCATACTCAAACCGTAGAGATTTTTCAGTAATTATATTTGAAATTGGACATTATATATCATATCATTAATTCTGAAAGTGATTAAATACAATTAAACTACATTAATATTTCATTGGATTACATGGTGCAAATGGTTCAAAAACTGGCATTAATCAATGATTTACGATACCTGAAGAGTGGATCTCTACAGCCTGGAACTATCTCTGTTCGAGTTTTATCTAAACGCCTGAGCGCATTTTGTTATTGTCGCACACTTTGCGCAAAGCTATTCTTATCCTATATCAAATTAGGGCGTGCAAATCATCAATGAATCAGCGGGTAATCAGGTTAAATATGTAAATCAACATGCATAAATTACTCGTATAAATTAACAGAATAAAATAATCATTGTCTTAGCTACTACATCCGAAACAGAAACGAAAATGGGCATAAGGCCTGGCACGGCTGTAACTGCAGCGTTCATTGGGGTTGGGGTACATTCACTTATTTCTGTTCTGCCCAACGAATTCCTTTTTAAATCAGTTATTATTAGGGTACCTTCCAAGGCATTTTAAGACATTGCTAGCACATTTTATGTAATCACTAAGATAACCGAAAATCAATGTCTGAGTGACCTACCCAGAGTGCTAGTAGGATTGCACTTTTTAGAATTTAATTTAAATTAAAGACTTTCATAGTACATATGTTAAACAAGATTCTTTTGTCATAATACCACCAACATATAGCTGTTTTATTTTGCAAGTAAAGAAAATTTTACTAAAAGTGTATACAATACATCAATATATTATCCTGATAGCATCATTTAAATCTATTCTGTAGCACTGATCTCTACATATTACTGAAACCACAATCACAATTGGGCTACCTAGGGCAGCACCAGTATGGAAAGTGTGGCTGTTTTCGACGAGATCTCGGGTGTGCATACAAAAAAATCCAAGTGTGCAGTGTGCAAAACTGTGACAAGTGCACTCAAGTGTGCATGTTTATTAGACAAGTAGCACTGATCAATGATAAATTAAAATTAAACTTCAACATGTATAATTAATACATTCTTCGAATAAAAATATCACACTCCTTATTGAGTACGCAAATCACAAGGTATTAAATTTTCGCCTTTTTCTATGCATCTTCCAGACCTCTCCCAGTCTTTCACACTCCCTCATACCTTGCGCTTTCAGCGCAAGAATCGTAATCAAGTGTCAAACCTGAACGTAACAAAAATTCTCGTGTGTGCATTTGCCATACTTTCCATACTGGCTGTAGCACACTGCCTGAAGTCTCCACGATATAATTTGTTGGGAATTTTAGACTAACATATGTATTTCTGAAATTGGAATGTAAAATGTCTCTTACCTTTTATAATTATATGAGATCCCACAAGCAAATAAATCATTTTGCACGAAATATTAGCATCTCAACATAAATATAGAAAATCAAGGAAAGAAATCACAACGTGTTTAGAATTAGGAACACATTTCCTAGACTCACTCCTTAATCATGGAATGATGGAGTCTATCAAAATTTGTCGTTTTAAAACATTTCTGGAGCAATGTTTTGATAAAGAACCTTCCTGTCCCTTTTTGTTAACTATTACATGTTAAAAATTGTGTTTTGTATATAGATATTTCAGTAGAATTTGCGTTTGATTCTTGTGTAGAAATTTCTAAATTTCCTTAAAAGTAGGAATAACAGAAAATGACGGAAACACGCTCTCAAAACTTCCCCGCGATACATCGCTTCTCGGTAGTTTCGCGGTGGAATTTGTCGTTTTAAAACATTTTGCATGAGAATCTTTGCACGTAAAACCTTCTTGCGGTTTAGATGTTCTAGCATACATGTTAAAATGCGTGTTTTGTTGACATATTCGGCTAGAAATTGAGTTTAAACGCCGTGTTTAGGTCGGCTCACGCGGCTTGTGCCAGCGGTATCACCCATGAGCGGCGGCACCGACTTCTGACACCGAAAAAAAAATAAAAAAACAGAAACGGGGCGAATTTAAAACTCCGCCTCGCCTACGGCAGGCGGAGTAAAAATCATTATAACATGAAAAACCATGTTCAATTGAATCCAATTATTGCAGATTTCAAAAGGATTGACATTATCTTGTTGGTATACAAGACGTTGTACTTCACTTACCCCCCCCCCCCCCCCCCGCAAAACACGATTTCAGCCATATTTTCCGTTTTGTTTGCTTTTTTATCGCCAAGTAGCCGAAGTCTCATACAATTCTTGTACTTTTCCATAATCACAGATGACTAAAGAATAACTTAGCCCATTTTTGACTTGTTCTGAGACTATGCCGTCTACTTTATCTTCGATTTGGTATCCTCGACAATTAGCCAAAATTGCCGCCATTATGAAGTCTTGCCGCTTTTGTGTCCGATAAATGTGACTTCTTCGTCTTCATGTGTATTTATATTATGTAATCCAACAGTACTTTATACTATTGAATTTCTAAAGGTGATATTATAAACTTCTATCAAATTTCAATATAAAAATCCACCCATATAAAATCGAGTGTCTTCAAGCTTCGAAATCATTTGAAAGTCACGCGCAATCGTCACGAAAATTCCTCGTGGGCGATCATACCGGGGGGAGTGTATATTTTCATGATATTTGCATGTTGTTTTGTTTTTAAGCTTTAAGGTGGCTCCCTACAGTTATAATGTTTCAGTTCACGTATTGTTTGAAGGTCTACTATTTCTTTTTCGTGAAAGTTGTGGTGTTGAAACTTAGCCACCACATTACCATGATGTTAAACATTTTTAAAGATGAAAACTTTCGTTCGTTCATTTCGTCGCCATGGCAATATGGTGTTATGAACATGTCATATTTTTTATGATCTTTACATAATTTATTAATTTTCCTTCGGTGAATTTTTCTAATTTTTTTTCTGATGACTTTTGGTTGATGAAGGAATAACATGATAAATTTTGAGACGAATTGTAATAAAGGCAGGTTCTGAGAAATTCACGAAAAACTAGTACAACAATTCCATCTAATAGAATTTTTTGAAATTTTGATATGTTTTCTGCTTGTTTGCTAGGCGAGGCGGAGTTTTAAAATGGCCCCGTTTCTGTTTTTGTTTTATTTTTTTTATTTTTTTTCGGTGTCGCAAGTAGGCGCAGCGCTCATGGGTGATACCGCTGGCACAAGCCGTGTGAGCCGACCTAAACACGGCGTTTAAACTCAATTTCTAGCCGAATATGTTAACAAAACACGCATTTTAACATGCATGCTAGAACATCTAAACCCCAAGAAGGTTTTACGTGCAAATATTCTCATGCAAAGTGTTTTAAAACGACAAATTCCACCGCGAAACTTTACCGAGGAGCGATGTATCGCGGGGAAGTTTTGAGAGCGTGTTTCCGTCATTTTCTGTTGTATTCCTACTTTTAAGGAAATTAGAAATTTCTACACGAGAATTAAACGCAAATTCGCGTGAGCCGACCTCAACACGCGTTTAAACTCAATTTCTAGCCGAAATGTCAACAAAACACGCATTTTAACACGTATGCTAGAACATCTAAACCCCAAGAAGGTTTTACGTGCAAAGATTCTCATGCAAAACGTTTTAAGACGACAAATTCCACCGCGAAACTTTACCGAGAAGCGATGTATCGCGGGGAAGTTTTGAGAGCGTGTTCCGTCATTTTCTGTTGTATTCCTACTTAATTTAGAAATTTCTACACAAGAATCAAACGCAAATTCTACTGAAATATCTATATACATAACACAATTTTTAACATGTAATAGTTAAAAAAAAAGGGACAGCAAGGTTCTTTGTCAAAATATTGCTCCAGAAATGTTTTAAGACGGCAAATTCTGATAGACTCCATCATTCCATGATTAAGGAATGAGTCAAGGAAATGTGTTCCTAATTCTAAACACTTTGTGATTTCTATCCTTGGTTTTTTATTTCTACCTATGTTGAGATGCTAATATTTCGTGCAAAATGATTTATTTGCTTGTGCGATCTAATATAATTATAAAAGGTAAGAGACATTTTAAATTCCAATTCCAGAAATACATATGTTAGTCTAAAGTTCCCAACAAATTATGTTGTTGAGACTTCAGGCAGTGTGTTCTTTACTTGCAAAATAAAACAGCTATATGTTGGTGGTATTATGACAAAAGAATCTTGTTTAACAGATGTACTATGAAAGTCTTTAATTTAAATTAAATTCTAAAAAATGCAATCCTACTAGGACTCTGGACAGAGTGCTTGGCAAGTCACTCAGACATTGATTTTTGGTTATCTTAGTGATTACATAAGATGTGCTGGCAATGTCTTACTGGTAAAATGCCTTGGAAGGTACCCTAATCATAATTGATTTAAAAAGGAATTAGTTGGGCAGAACAGAAATAAGTGAACAGACCCCACGCTCAATAAACTCTCTACAGTCAACTCTCGTTATAGCGGACACCCTGGGGACGGTCATTTAGTGTCCGTAATAGCGAGAGTCCGCAGTAACGGGGTGCGAACAAAATTTCCAAATTTCAGTGTGTATAGAATGTCAGTAGTAAATAACAGTATTTTTGGTTTAAAATGTCTAGTTTATTCTAACATATAATTGAGGTTTATTGTGATGAACGAGCGCAAAGTACAAGTCAAAATTAAGTAAAATTGTATCTAAATTGAACTAATCCTAACCAAATTACAACAATAGAAAAAAATCAGTGTCAAATGTCTTTTCTTTCCCTCACTGTAAAGATACTTTAGATAAAAAGTACATAAACAGTTCTATTTTGAGGCAAAGTACCTTTCTAGCGTGCTTTGGTGTGATCTCTCGTTCACGGAATCCTTACTTACTTTATCCGCTAGCAAAAAAAATCGTTTGTAAGTGAAAACTTTCCGCGCTGAATAAAAAAAAGCTTTATGTTCCGTAAGCTTTCAAGAACTTCTCGTTAGCTCTTTAGGCTGCTCGTTGGAAAACTTTCATTTTCTTCGTCAACACTATCACCGTTATCATCACTGTCACCTTAAACCTTGCCAGCCAACCACTCGAGGCTTTAAACTAGGCATAACCTAGTTTGTCTGCAACTTTCGTCGCAAATTCTTGGATCAAAGGACCATCAACTGGAATTCGCCGCTCTGTATTTTTCTTGAACCATTCCAAACAGCGTCATTTAAGTTTGCGTATATTCTCATTGAGAAGTGCCATTTCAGAAATACAATATGTCACTAAAAAGCGTTGTGTTTATAGAAAAATACTTCCAAGGTGTCCGTTATAACGAGAGTAGAACAATAAAAATGTTTGTTGGGGACCGCATAAAGTGTCCGCAATGCCGTAATAGCGAGAGTCCGTAATAGCGAGAGCTTCTGCAATATAATTTCTAGTAGGTTTCGCCGGGGATTTACAAAGTGTCCTTAATAGCGGGGTGTCCATAATAGCGAGGTGTCCGTAAGGCGAGAGTTGACTGTAGTTACAGCCCTGCCTGGCCTTGTGCCCATTTTCGATTCGGCAGGCGGAGTGAACGCCTTAGAAGGCGTCTTGTTATACTGAGAAAATGTACAAAATTTAAAAAAAATGTCCGAAGGAAAAGCGAGAAAAACAGTCCTAAACTCTGGTTGACTTTATTGTCGTGACAAAATATCGATTCGACATGATCGCTATTTGCGCATGCGTGTAAGTTATAATGCGTGGAAAACGCGTGTTGTTTAGCTGGCTTTTTTAGTAATTTTATTTTCGAGTTGTTTGGCACATATGTTATGAAACAGATATTTTTTACTTGTTTGAGACGAAAACACAAGATAATGTTCAAAATACGAAAAAAACAAAACACTATATGACTGATGACTGAAACTTATGACTGAAACTTATGACTTATGACTGAAACTTAAACTTATGATGACTGAAACTTAGTCGAAAGCTAGATTATTAAAACACTATAATCCATTGAATTGATCAATGGTTCATTATCTTCTTTTTTGTTGAAAATATATTGTAAATATGCGTAAAAAAGCACCAAAAGATTCAACTACGACTTGAACAATTCATCCAAACAACTTGTATCTCTTCTATTGAATTCAACAGGTAAAGTACTACATATTAAACAGGGTTGAATGGCAGGAACTATATATGTTTCGCCGACAATTTGAGAGTGCTTTTGAAGACAGCATAAAATAGCATTTTGAATTTTGATTGGCGACATTTTTTTAGTAACATTATAAATTGCTTCAAAATAAATACTCAAAACATATTTAAATATATATCTAAAAAATAGGTACGCGTAGCGTACATGTGGGTAGCCTCAACGAAGTAAGCCAAGGCACTCCAAATTATAATTGTACATTGCTAAGCATTGTGACCATGTTAAACACGCTGCATGATCGCTATTTTGCAGGTTATGCTCAAACCTAGACTAACTGCAATGCTATGTTTGATGTATGCAAAAGGATTCTTTTTGAAATAGGTGCATGCTAGTCTACAATCAGTGACATAATTATTGGACCGATTGCTCAAAACATACAACTGACCCCCTTCCCCCCCTTTCAATGTTGATCATGTGGTGAGCAATTTCAGCAGTAAACGGCTATGGTCTTGTATGATGGCGCCAATAATTTTTATGGCCGATATAGCAACATTGAAACGGGGGGAAGGGGGGATTACATGTGAATTTTTACAAATGCTTAAAAAATATCTTATTGATCTAAGTGTCCCAAATTTCAATGTCACTGATTGTCTGAGTTTTTTTATCAATGGTTTCTACGACTTAGGATTTGGTAGTATCAGTTTACTTGGCAATTAAGCCTTCCAAATTGTTATGGTGCTTCCTAAAATATCATTCCATTATATATAGAGCTAGTCTTTATATATTTGTATGCTAAAAGTACTTTTGCTGAAAGTTTTTAAGATCTTTATATAATGTATATGTGGTAGCTTGAAGCGCGCGCGCGCTATATTATTGTAATTTTATTGATGACGGGTGTTAGATGGAAGGTTTTCTCCCTGAATTACGCCATAACTTCAGAAAAGCAGGGACAAGATCTATTGCCTTGCCCAAAATGTTTTGCAACATTAGTG
The DNA here is from genome assembly GCA_963855995.1 of Muricea muricata. Taxonomy (NCBI): domain Eukaryota; kingdom Metazoa; phylum Cnidaria; class Anthozoa; order Malacalcyonacea; family Plexauridae; genus Muricea; species Muricea muricata. The sequence goes on from OY979717.1 coordinate 25,276,016, forward strand.
CTAGAGTTGTAATATAAAGTGAGCATACTATCAGACATGCAAAAATATGCCAACAGCGTCCTAATTACACTTTTGCCGTGTTTACCGTGGCGTTTGTTCAATTCGTCACCTTTTTGCGCTTGATACAAACACGATTATAGCAAATATTTTACATCTACTTGAGTGAAAGGGTTTTTCCATTAAAGAATAATGAAATATATCAACTTTACAAGTGCACATTTAAAATGCCCACGGTAAACATTCAAAAGCGATAGTTGCTAAATAATTAAGAATGCTTGATCATTATACTTTCAAATATGCGTCTTTGAATGTTTACCGTGCTATTTTGCTGTTCCTGGTAAATAATGTCTTTTTATTATTATATATGTAATGCACATCTTTCCGTTATAACAAAGCATGTGAATTGAAACGTTATTGCCAAGTATGACAGTGAGACTGGTTGGATTTTGTTGCCTGTGTTTAACGTCTGGTCGACGATAGATGTTGTTTACCGTGTGTTAGCGCGTAAGGTCTTAAGTCCAATCAACAAATACGGCAAAAACGAGATAAGAGGTTATTGTAATGATTTATTTCTTAATTTTTAGGCTAAAACTTGCATATTATGAACATCATCAATCAAAGCAGTGTTTGTAACATATTTTGTTTACTATTACATATATAGTTCGCCCTGTCAAAGTTAATGTCATTAGTTGCATATTACGTAAATCATTAATCAAAGCAGAGTTTGTAACATATTTTGTTTACAATTGAAACTAAAGTATCATAAGAATGTAATTAACACTAGTATTTTGTCGTATTTTAGCGCAATTTGCCGGTATGAGTAATCAAATTCGTGCCTCAGTAAAAGCAATAAATCTCGCTGATCTGGCGTTAAATCATGAATCCGGGCCATCTTTGTCAATCAAAATGAAACTTTTGTCACGCAACATAATTAAGTTTAAAATTATGTACACCTAATAATAGCTCAGTTACCACAGAAGACGTGCTGAAAATTTCATGAAGATATCTTGTTTAGTTTTTAAGTTTTATACGTTTAAAGTTTACTGAAACGCAGTAAATTATACTCAGACAATCAGTGACATAATTATTGGACCGATTGCTCAAAACATACAACTGACCCCCTTCCCCCCCCCCTTTTAATGTTGCTCATGTGGTGAGCAATTTCAGCAGTAAACGGCTATGGTCTTGTATGATGGCGCCAATAATTTTTATGGCCGATATAGCAACACTGAAACGGGGGGAAGGGGGGATTACATGTGAATTTTTACAAATGCTTACAAAATATCTTATTGATCTAAGTGTCCCAAATTTCAATGTCACTGATTGTAGATTCGGTACAAAAAACCTCCACATAAGGTATAAGGGATTAAAGTTTTTGTAGTTAAGCTAGGCCACAATGCATTAATGCACTCTCCCGACAAAAGGTGCGCCAGTAAATATATACGTTGGACACAGCAAACGAACAGTTACACAAGTATATTTAAATACACCAATTAGATCATAAGAAGTACACTGTGTAGAGAACGTATCTACAACATCGTAGCTAATATCAATTTTACGAGTGTGATTTACACATATACACTATTTTTTACAAGAGAGAGAATATAGAGAAATGAAACAAAATGGAAGAAGTAAACACAAAGACATAAATGACATGTTGGACAATACAATATTAACAATTTAACACACAAGAAAGGAGCAAGGTTCCAGGATGGCGGCACACATGAACGGATTTGAAGGATAGAAGGATAAATTAATCAGCTACTATAGTTTGATATAAGTAAACTATTTGTCACGTATGTTGTTCAATAAAAGCTTTCGTAATTTTGTCATCCTTTCGTATATGGAATAACTTGGCTTTACGAAACATACATCCAGTATGAACGCACGGCTTGTTTGGGTGGCTCATTCTTGAATTGTTTAGCACGAAGTTGCTTCGTCTTTGACAAGTATCGGTAAGCATAATGTAGATAGCTTTCCAAACGATACGATAAATCTGGTATGAATGAATTTGTTTGATTGACAATATCTGTATCATCATCAATTGGTTAGATACAATGGTACAAGATCATTAATCCCAAAGTGATGGAAGGTTGTTTGCAAAGTTTATTGACAATTATCACATTTGTCCGTCTCAGAATCAGTTATTATTGAATCCCATCATTCGCAATGTAAAGAAGCATAATTGTACGTAGAGAGATAAGTTTGGTGACTGTAGCTGGCCTATTAAAAGCAACAATAGGTTATTAAATACAAATGAATGCACGACTATGATTAGGTATGTGCTTATTGAATACGAATACAATTTATTAGCATTAAAGGCATTATTATATTTACCTCAAAATCTTTGATGTAAATATCAGTGGAGGGCCGGATATATAGATTATTCCAGTGTTACGATTATTTCATCAAATTGGTATGGCACTGATCCAATTGTTTTGAAGCAACAAGCATAATTGCACGTAAAAAGATACGTTTTGTGACTGTAGTTGACCTATAAAAGCAAGAACAGGTTAATACACACAAATGAAGGCACAATTAGGATTAGATCTACCTGTGTATTGAGTACGAATATCTTATTAGTATCAAATGTACTATTATATTTACCTCAAAATCTTTAATGTAAATATCAGTACAGGGCCGGATATATCGATAACTCCATTGATACATTCCTTTCATCGATTTACTATTGCATTCATCCAATTGTTTTCAAGCAACAGGTATAATTGCACGTAGATAGATAAGTTTTGTGACTGTAGCTGACCTATAAAAGCAGCAACTGGTTACTAAATACAAATGAACGCACGACTAGGATTACATACGAGGGTATTGAATACGAATATCGTATTAGCATTAAAGGCATTGCTATATTTACCTCGAAATCTTTGATGTTTCAGGCTAGCTTGGACGTGATGTGATTAATTTTGAAATACGCCGCCGAAACCTGAAAGAAAAAAAGTGAATAAAACTGAAAGAGACAAGAGAAATATCATTGTATATTCAAAGATGCTTACCTTTTACATTAATCAGAGGCAGGCCAATAAATATTGGCCTGATTATCTAACCATGTCCATGCTATGGCTACGTCTATACCATTTCAATAAATTATGGCTCTCTTTTAAACATGTTATTCATATGCTTGCTATCATTACTTCCTTACCTTAACGGAAGCCCAAATTGCTTTGTGATCATTAAAGTAAGTTTCAAGAGTACCTGCCTGGACATCCTCTTCAATCAAATTCGTATATAGATGATGAATCAAAGTTCCATTATCTGTTGTACAGCTAGATATACGTTGCTCAAGACCATTTTCATTAATCATAACGTTGTACAATGATCTTCGTTCTACCTCATCAAGCCAATTAACATTGAAATCTCCCATAAATATGACCTGGGAAGAGGGATTTTCCTCCAATGTAGTACGAATGGCAGATAAAAGAGAGGATAATACAACCCTTGGAGATCTGTATATTCCAATTATAATCAAGTCTGGGTGTTCGACTGTTCTTGCGATAGTCACCTCGATCCCATGACAGTTTCTCGCACAAGGGTATCCATTCAACATTCGAAGCCTGGAATAAACAGCTGTTCCATGATATGGACAACTGACATTTGAAGTTTCATCATTTCTAAATAACTCGTAGCCTTCAATTGCATACATTTCATCAGGGTCATTTCGACTAAACCTTGTTTCTGTGAAAATTGTAATGTCAGCTAATAAATAATTGATATCTTTTCGAACATCCTCAATATGCTTATGCAAAGATCTTGCATTCAGATAACATATTTTCAAATCAGTGTTCGCCAACATGTACAAGGGAGTAAAACAAAGATCTAATTTATACTCATTTCTCAGCAACTGCATCTCTTGTACAACTTTCGGATCAACGCTAATTTTACTCTCACAAAGATCAGTAATATACAATCCTTCAATAGTTGTTACTCGGCTTAGAGCAACATAATGTATATGAGGGATGGTCCTTGTGACCTGTGAACAGTTTTAGCCGAAGCTGGTCTCAGAGGAAACTGTTTCCTTACAACTTGAGCTGACTTTGTTTTACCTACAGCAAACTGAGTTGTAACGGGTTTAATAGGAGTCCAAGTATTTGGTATACTTCCTGTGTAAAGGTTTCTATTTTCATGTCGAGTTTTCTTTCCAACGTCATCGTAGTCAAACTGAACCCAGACGAGTCCAGAAGGTTTATTGTCATTAGTCAAGTGAATGTGTTTAATAACATTACTTGCTCCGTTAGTCATACCATCATCGGTCCGTATGTTTATCGCAATTTCTGTCCGTTGTCCAACGGCTATATTTAATTTATGAGCCAACTGTTTAGAATTCTTCAAAGGAACATACGGTATTTGTCTCATTATCTTCTCTTTAAGTTCAGCTGAGCATGCACCAATGACGCTGTCTTAGGCCTTTATTGTGTACTTATCAACACTATCGAATGACTGGTAAACTTTATCGTTATATTCATCAACTAGCGCATTTTGAATAAATAACCGTGGCGCTTCTGTAGGGCATTTGCTCTCATCAACACATCTTTCCTTCAGTTTTTGAAGATCGCTGGCTGTATGATTACCTTCGCGAAGACGATTAAGGATCTCAGCAAACATTTTGCTTTCTCTTTGACGCATAATTTCATCAAGCTCAAACATCTTAAAATGTTTTTTCCACAAATTTGGAGCAAGAATATTATAGGAATTTAAACACTGAACATCGGTAAACACGTAGCCATCCATTACAGGCTTCAGTTGAAACAAATCACCAAGTGTGATTATACTTACACCACCAAAGTCTTCCTTGGTACCTTTCAAATCTTTCAAACGATTATTTAATTGGACAGTGAACATACTGTTTCCAACCATGGACATCTCATCCAATAATATTAACTTCAGTGCTCCAAGTTCACATCTCATTGTGTTTAATCGCCCAGAATCTAATGGCTGGTAATTTTTTAGGGACTGACTTGCCGGTATACCAAAAGCACTGTGAATCGTGTTACCTTTTATTAAGTACGCAGCTTTCCCTGTTGGAGCAAGCAACGATATTTGAACACGACGGAAGTCCTGGCCAGCTCGTGAATTATAGTACTTCAAAGCAGCCTGGTAGATTGACTTAATCAGGTGAGACTTTCCTACACCACCACCTCCGCTGAGAAATGCGTAAAATGGTTTCTCAGAAGTTTTTATCAATTGTAGAGCGTGATAGAAAAACTATCTTTGCTTTTTGTTGAGCATCTGAACTAAACCTCGATATTCATCATCTGGCATTTCATTTAAAATAAGAGGTTCATTATTCTGCTGAGTTGAAGGTATACCCAAGCTATCTGAAAGGTGATCAAATGTTTCATTTAAATCTGGATGTGTATCAGTGCATCCCTCATCTTGATCTTGCCGCTCAAGATCTTGTGTGACAGGCGCTATAGTGTCATATGCATCATCATCACATTCTTGCAGGTGATTTCCGACCTCATTTAAGTCCTCGCAGCATATTGCATATTGCTGCATTTGTTCGCCTATTTCGTCACGTCGAGCTAAGTAGTGCTCTTCGAACGTGGAGTAGTTTTTTAGTAAATCAGTTTCTTCATTTCGCCAAGAAGTAAAAAGCATTAACAACTCACGATAATGTTTTTCAGGTTGAGCTTCTTTATTAAACCAGACACTACGGATTATTCTCGCTTGAGTCCTTTTCTTCAGTTCTTTATTTCCAGTAGAAACACCTGGATTATCATTGAGCAACTCATCATCATTCTGTTCCTCTTCGTTCTCTAAGAGCAGATTATCGACATCACACTTTTTGTTTGTTTTTCTGTAACCCTTTTTACCACAAGAATCATACCAAGCAGCCCAATCAGCTAATGTTATATTTTGCATACATTCAGGACGTCCAATGTATCTTTTTAAAAGACCGCCGGACTGAATTTCTTCGCTATCATCTGATAGATTTTCAATTTCACTTAAAGGTTTTAACAACTCTACTCGTTCTGCAGGTGGAGATGTATTAATGAAGATAACACTGCGTGATGCCTTTCTCATAGGCACTTGAAGAACCACATAGACTGCTTCTTGTGCACTGATTTCTACCGAATTCAAAAACTTGTTACCAATATCGCGAACTTGCTGTTTAATGTTCGTGTTTCCCTGAGCTTTAGAAATATACGAAACGATGTACATTGCACATGCGTACACATCTAGAACGTACTGAATGTCCATATTAGCCCTCCATGCTCGAAGACAGGTGGGATTGTAATTATTAATTCGTAATTCATTTGGACTTCTTTTCAAAAAGATGGTTGGAGAGTTCAAAGATGACCGTATTGCAAGGATGTACTGACGTTCTGAAACGTCTAATTCTTGTAACAGTTCATCAAACGTGATGTCTTTACCTTCTTTAAAATCATTTAATTTATTCTTCATGCTCTTCCACAATTCTTTGCTAGATTTAGCATCAGCTGGAGAGGTATCACTATCAAGGGGGTAAAGAATCTGAGTACACCTTATAGGTGGTTGTGGATAGTTAAATCTGCAAATATTTTTTGATTTTTTCCTGCAAGTATGAGAATGCCGGTGTGTCTGTCTGTTAACAAGATCTTGTAACTCAGGGTCGCTTTCTGCTTTACGACATGTAATTATACGATCAATGTATGCAACAACATCTTCATCTTTATCAACACCAAACACTGGTGCATTGTCAAGCCAGATCAACATATGAATGTGAGGTGATCCTCGCTGCTGGTACTCGACTCTATAAAACCAATCTTTGATTTTTCCTAAGGGAGCCAGTTCGCTCATTAAGACATCTTTCAAGAAAGTATCGAATTGAAAATCAAAATGTCTAGCACAAGTTACTGGATCACTTTGAATCAGTCGACATTTCTCCTCCCAAGTAAGATTATTCAGTTCTTCATCACTATAGTCTTTGTGATCAATCAACTTACCAAGAATTCTCAATAGGTGATTCCACTTTGTTTCTGCAGAAGAAAAACTGCAAAATAATGAAGCTGGTCCTAATTGTCGAATCATTGCAAACAAGTCCTTTTTGGCTTTTTCAAAGTAAGGAGGTGAACCTCTTAATGTCTTCAAGAATCTGAAACCATCATCATGGTTAATTAAACTTTGCAAACCTTCAGTTGTTTTTAAAACTCCAGCTGTTAGTGTTCTGTTTCCCATTTTGTTTTTTCGCAGTGCAATTTGTGATTGTCCTACCAAAAACTTCATTTGAAGTTTCTTAGCTTTGAAGAATATATTTTCAACACACATAGCTGCTCAACGATCAGATCTTCTTAACTCTGATTTACATATTTCACTATAATGAACATTTCTCAACCTTTCTTTGTCATCAGGTCTTTTTTGTCCAAGAAATATTCCTGGATAAGCCATTTCTTCAGAGAACTGATCCCTAAATACACTCAATGGTTTGTTACCCTCACCAGGTGCAAAATTATATATTTCCTGTTTTTCATTATCACTTACAAAATCTGAGGTAGTCAACATACTATCTGTTGTCCCTGCTGGTATTTCAGCTTCATCTTCACTCCATTGATCATCTGGAATGTTTGATGTTGATTCATCATCTGCATCATCTTGTGTTTCAACAGTGCCACAAGTCTCATCTGCTGATACTGGAAAACTTCTCAACCAATTCTGGTCAATGGTGATACCCTCACCTTCATACAAAGAACTTGTATTGACCAACCATGCAGCTGCTTGCATTACTTTGTGAGGTCGTATATTCAGTGAAAGTGCAGAACTTTTGTACTGTAATCTTCGCTTAAGTTGAACTTTAATTGTACCAGTCTCATTAGGCAATGTAGGTAGCATATTTACTGTGCTGTTTACATCTGCTGGAACATTAACAACATTACCAGTAATCTTGAGTTGACCACCCCTTGGTGCCTGAAAAATCTTTTGAAATGCTAACCGAGGAGCAATAAGTCGACATTCTAGTTCATTAAGATCAAAGAAAGAAGGTTTTTCTGGAAATTGCATGCCGTTAGCTATTGCACAAGGAGGAATTCTTCCTTTCTTTAAGTGATTGTTGCAGGTTTGACAAATCCACTCAATATCATCAACACTTTTTATACTTTGGAGATACTTGGTTATGTCAGGATTGATCAGTCTTAGTCGGTCTGCTGGCGAGACAGAATGTTTATACCATAATTCGTCACAGCAAGTGCAAATATACAATGGTCCAGCAGATATAGAGTTATGAAACTTTCTAACAAGGGCTAATTCATCAATATTTTCATTTGGAAAGTGATTACTTACAGGATTGGAAGTTCCTTCTCCAATTGGACGTGAGCTGTAATTATCTTTTTTCTCACCCTGTGCTCTTTTTCTAGAAGCTCTCTTTCTTTCACGTTCTTTTGCAAGTCTAGCTTCCCTTTGTTCAGTGGGCTCATTTTGTCTTTTTGAGGTATTATATTACTTTGCGCAGTGGTCTCATTTTGTCTTTTTGAATCATTATATTTCCTCATTTTTTCAAGTCTAAGTTTCCTTTTCTCTCTTGACTCATTCTGTCTGCTTCTTTTTTTCGTATTTCTATACTCATTAGTTCTAGCACTACTTTCACTTTGCTTGGTTGAAATATTTGATATAATTATCTTTCCTGTTGATGATTGGTCAAAATTTGGGACACTCAATGTTTTGCTGTTTACATCATGCTGTTCAGCTACCTCAGTTGAACCTACCACACCAACACTTGTAGATAATTCTGTCTGCATATCATTATTACTGATACACTTTACACCCTTCAACTCAAATGGCATCACAACATTTGATTTTGGTGTTAATTGAAAATACTCTCCAAGGTTTTCTATTCCCTCTACTGATATTAAAACACAATAACCCAATGCAGATGGTCTTCCAAAAACATCCCGTGAATGTGAATCAAACACTTTAAAGACACCAGGAAAAGGCATCATAATTGCTACAGTATTCATACCAATTGTAAGTAAACAACTGTTATAGTGCAAAGAAACAAATACTTCATTTAAAGCATGCTTAAGTGTCACGTGCGGAAGACCATTTTCAGCCATATGTAGTGCTCCTGAAAAGGAATTACTATATTGCAAATTATAAACATGGTTGTCTACATCTACAAACCCTGGGACATCAGTTAATAATAAATAACTCTTATTTATACTTTGGCTGATAATACCATACAAACTGTCACCACATATTAAAATTGAGTTTAGCATCAATCTATTCCAAATATTGACTGATTTAATTTCTTTGTATACAATTGCACACAATGACATAGCTACACATTGTTTACCAGCATTCATACCAAACATTAACTCATTACCTTGATTAAAATCAGCATGGACAGTATACGCTGGATCAACTATATCATTTACAGTTCTAGGACCTGGATTTTCCTCAACATCATTTGAAAGTCTAAGTAATAATGGCACATAAACAGCATGATAATACATCTTTTGTACATACCACTGACACACTTCTTTGTTCCTTTTTGCCTTCTTTAATTGGCTTTTGAGATATGGAAAATAAAATACATTGAGGTAAAACATTAATAGTATTTGATTCCAAAGTTTACCTTTCAGACAATGTAGTCTATTACGACAATTTGTAAAATTGTGATGTGATCCAATTCTTGAGCGATATACTTCTATGCTAACACCCATACCTGTATTTATTCAGAATTTAGTATAAATTTAGCCTGTCTGATTTCAGACTAACTTTCAGTAGTAGAATTGTCAGTAATTTCGTTAGTTATGTATTTCCTGCAAGTAGGCAGGCAGTTGTTTCGATTCCAGCACCGCTGGGTTGTTTGTTTGAATACCTGCACAATGGCTAGGTTAATACTCTGATATACCCGCACAATGGCTGGGTCAATTTGATTACCTGCGCAATGGCAAGGTTCAATTTTAATACGTGGCCTTTCACGTTAATGAGTGTCTGATCTAAGACCAGCGCGAGCAACAATGGCTCCTTTCTATTTGATTTTTTTTGAATACGTGAACACAACACGTATAACGCGCGACAAGATGTCAGTGCAGGCAAGTTTGCCTCGTGTAATATATTTGTACGCTCTTTACTTATCTTACTGCGATCAAAATATTCGACCACAGTAGATAATGAGCGATTGAAATTCAACAAAGTATTTCAAAAATAAAATATCACTTACCTTAAGTTTAATATGAAAACAAAAATCGTAAAACCACAGCGTAGAGCTCAAGAATTGGAGAAAATACGAACGATCTGTCGCACCTCGTTGCAAACACGAAATCCAGCAGCAATTCCGTGTGTGTTGCGACATTTTCCGAAAATCATAACGATCGAGTAATCGACGCTTCTTCGCTATGCCGACAATCGGCCGAAGATGTGGACATACATAGATACCATACGGACACTTTCCAGCTATAACATAGTGGTTAGCTGCGCATGCGCGGCTACCCACAAAAACTGGTTAAAAACATACGTACTGTTTAACTATTCAAAAAGTCAAGAAAATAATGAAGAATGATCATGTTTTGGTACATAAAAGCACTCAAAAACAAGTTCTGTGGCTCTTGTTTTAAAAATTTTGCCGAACTACGAAAATTCCACGCGAAAGTCGCGAGGATGACGTCTAATCTCACCACACTGATCTATATAAATCATTCGTAAACTGTATCAAACTGTAGGGAGCAACCTTAACTACAAGAAAATCTGACATGTTACGCATTTTCCCTATTTTTATTTTGAGGGCTATGTCACTGCAGTGACAATACGTACGTTTCAATTTTAAAACCTTAGTGGGCCAATAGTGGCTTTTATTTGCTTAGATGCTTAGTTATGATGTACTTTGGTATAATAAAAACAACCCTTCAAATAAAAATGCGGAAAATACATAAGTCTGTCAGATTTTCTTGTAGTTAAAGATAAAAAACAAAGCATTACGCAAATATACACGAAAATATAATAATATGAATTGTTTACTTGTCTTGCTGTGGAAACAAGCAAACGTATTCGTGAAAATATTCTTTCCCCCCGGTATGGTCACCCACGAGGAATTTTCGTGACAATTGCGCGTGACTTTCAAATTATTTCGAAGCTTGAAGACACTCGATTTTATGTGGGTGGATTTTTATATTGAAATTTAATAGAAGTTTACAAAATCAACTTTAAAAATTCAATAGTATAAAGTACTGTTGGATTACATAATATAAATACACAGGAAGACGAAGAAGTCACATTTATCGAAGAACACAAAAGCGGCAAGACTTCGTAATGGCGGCAATTTTGGCTAATTGTCGATGATACCAAATCGAAGATAAAGTAGACGACACAGTCTCAGAGCAACTCAAAAACGGGCTGAGTTATTCTTTAGTCATCTGTGATTATGGAAAAGTACAAGAATTGCATGAGACTTCGGCTACTCGGCGATAAAAAAGCAAACAAGACAGAAAATATGGCTGAAATCGAGTTTTTGCGAGGGGGGGGGGAAGTGAAATACAATGCCTTGTATATCAACAAGATAATGCCAATCCTTTTGAAATCTGCAATAATTGGATTCAATTGAACATGGTTTGGCATGTTATAATAATTTTTTGTAGGAAATATGTAAATTTAATTTCTGCCAGCGATTTTATGCATAATTAGCTGTTGACCAGGCATGTTGAATGGTGATTTTCATGGAATATATTATAGTTAGGCAATGTTTTGCTTCTAATAACCACCCCTATAAACAACCCTTTTAAACACCATAAGCACTTCAGAAAGGCTTTTGCTTGCATTGGTCTGAGGCTAGAGCTATGTCCACACTGCCGTTTTAGGGCGGGGTCATTTTGAGGACTTTCGTCCCGGAATCAGGTTTTGGCACATACGCCATGTTGACCGACATGCTCATTTTACCCTAAAACAGTTGAGATTATCTCTGGTAAATGAAACGCATACAAAACCCTATACAGAACCTAGACTAACGGTGCGTATTAGAAAACACTGAAATTTTAAAATAAAAATAGAATTTTGTAAAAGAAAAAATAACCCCGTCGACTAACGCTTCGAACACCTGTTTGTTGCTATCTCAGCCCCTTGTGTGCTCAGGACCACGCAAAATCGGGATTGTGACGTATTTGACATTTAAAGTAAAACCATAAGCTCGATAACTCAAATCCTATGAAAGTTATCCTTGATAACTCCAATGCTACAATGCCTGATTTGCATAAGTATCAGTAATACTTACGATTTACAATTAACTCGATTGATGTTTTATTCGTTGCCTCCTTTACCCCACTTTTAGCTTCGCATCTGTAGGTCCCATTATCATCTTTAGTAACATTACTGAGAGACAACGTTGCATTCTCTATCCCTGTGTCACAAACCTGTGACTTATTTTTATACCAGGTAACGTTTGCAGGGGGGTAACCACGTGTTCCGTTGCATTGGCACGCAAAGTAACCACCTTCAGTCACGTTGGTGACTTTGGAACAATTGACTGAAATTATTGGTTTTACTGAAATGTAATAAAATGATTCAAATGTTATTCTCGTAGAAACTAATTTTGTAAGAGAAGTAGGCAAAACAAATCCGAACGCTAGATCCAAATCCGAACGATTCGTTTAAATTTTAATGCGCATCGGATGTATTATTTGTCGTCGGAAAAAATCGGGCTTAAAACAACAACAGCAACAACAACTACTGCTGCTACTACTACTGGTACTACAACTACGAATCACAGAATCAAAATCCATGCCATTTCCATACTATGAATTTCCATACTTTTTCATGTTTCATGGTACAGCTGCATCACTACAGCGCAACCCCAGGGCGCACTCACTATTTGCTTTTAGAAATATCTCGAACTAACACCGCCAATTATATTTTACTACCATAAACGGCACAAGTAGCAATTCGGTGTTTTGGCCCTAAAAAAGGCGTTCGAATAGGCCTTTCCCACTGAGCTTTACTAATGTATCTGGAGGAGCGGCTCGGCACGAAAAAGTGTCGCAAAAAAGATGGCGGATTTTGGCCTTTGCTGACGCCATATGGTTCCTCAGCCTACAGGTATTTACCACTGACCAACCGCGATCCTGAGCTTTTAAAAAACCTTCGCCCCCCCCCGGTTTTTGCGAAAACGTTTTATGGATTGGTTGTTTTCAGGGAAAAAATCGAAGATAAAATAGGCTTTTTTCGCTCGTGAACGCAAGTATTTGTAAAAATAATGTGGAAATGTTTCTTCTAGCAGGTAAGAATCTCGAAACTTTCAATTTTATATCGTTTTACTAGATAAGTTTGCATTCTGATTCCCAAAGTTTACAGAAATGCGTAAAAAAATTTTGTGAAACGCTGATGCAAAGTCTGTTTATTTATTAGGTACATCCGTATAAACAGTTCTGTCTTCAGCATCAGGCACTGACTTTTACTTTAATAGAACGGTTTTTTATGGACAACAAGTTTTCCTTGATGAATGCTTATAGTCATGTATCCATGATTTAATGTTTGCCTATTTGCAGTTTGATACTGAAGTTAATTATGTCACTTGACAGTGTGGAACAATCTCTCTGTGCCTGATAAAAACATCTATGCCTCTGTGACCTCTGTTGGCACAGTAATTGTACATTGAAGTGTAGATAAACAGACAATTAATTCAGCTTGTTTTTGAAATGCAATGTAGTGTCAGTGGTGCATAAGATAACATTTTGGGTCATGTCTATAGACCAATTGCGAAACTTAGTAACCGCGCCTTCGCGTGGCATGAAAATGAGGCTTATTATGCAAAAGCTCTATTTTACTTGTTTACTTTGTTTACGAGTGTCGAAGTAAATATTGGACCTACCGTTCGTATCTGTCGGAACCTGTTACTAATTACTTACTTTTAGAATTACTTTTTGGTTCTATATATCAGAGAGAGTTTGTCTGATATAGACAGAAATGACTTGGTGCCAGACCGCCTGGAAACGCTATGTGCTGAAATCAATCGCCCCTTTAGTAAATCACTTTTTGTCTGCACATGGTATAGGCCTCCAAATTCAGATATGAACTTATTTAATGAATGTGATGTATTTCTTCAAAAGTGCGACTCTGAAAATAAAGAGCTAATTGTAGTAGGTGATATTAATTGTGACGTCATGAAGTTACCACCAGATGCCCACACACAACAATTCAATTTTCTGTCTTCCCTTTACCAATTGGACCAATTAATTAACAAACCCACAAGGGTGACCAAAAAGTCGTCAACCTTGATTGATTTAGTCCTAACTACCATGAAAGAAAACATATCAGCATCCGATGTTATACATGTGGGGATGTCTGATCACAGTTTGCACCCTCACTGACTTTATTTTTAATTTATCGCTTGCTACTGGTATATACATAGATGAGTGGAAGCAAGCACGTGTAACGCCAATATTTAAATCTGGGGATACACACGTAAAAATCTAACAACTTGTAGCAAGTCTGCAGACAAGCCGTCAACAAGATGTGTTCGCACTGCTTGTACCAAGTTTGTCAACAAGTTGTTCCATACTTGTTGACAACTTGTAACAAGCTCGACGAAAATATCAGACTTGTTACAAGGTTGTTCTAACAACTCTGATACAATCCTGTTGTAGCAAGTTTGTTACAAGATTGACAACACAAGGCTGTAACAATATTGTTATATCATGCTGTATCAGTCTTGTTGGAACAATCTTGTAACAGGTCTGACAGTCCCATCAAGCTTGTTACAATTTGTCAACAGCTTGTTCCCAACTTGTTCCAACAAATTCGGAACAAGCAGTGCGAATACATCTTGTGAACAACTTGTGAACAGACTTGTTACAACTTGTTTGCAGGTCTGTAGCAAATTGTGCGTTTATACGTGTGTAGGAGACAATGTGAGAATTATCGGCCAATTTCTATTTTACAAGTGGTGAGTAAATAATTTGAAAGGGAACTCTTCCGTCAGCTGTATAGTTATCTGACTGAAAACTCCCTATTGTCAAAGTTCCAATCTAGCTTTCGTCCAAAGCACTCGACTGCAACTGCCCTCATCCAAATGTGTGATGAGTGGTTAGAAAATATGGATAATGGTAAATTAAACGGAGTCGTGTTCTTAGATATTAAAAAGGCATTTGACTCTATAAACAATTATATTTTGTTAAATAAAATGAATGAACAATTTGGAATTTTTGGTATGGAATTAAAATGGTTTGAATCATATCTAATGAATAGGGAACAGCAATGCAGTATTAACGGAGAATTATCTAGCAATAAAGTTATTTCATATGGAGTGCCTCAGGGGTCTATATTGGGGCCACTCTTATTTTTATTATATATAAACGACCTGCCTGATTGCTTAAAATCAACAATCCCAGGCATGTACGTAGATGATACGGAAATTTCGTCCTCTTCAAATGATGCAAATGAGCTTGTTGTAAAATTAAATTCAGATCTTGCTCATTTTTGTAACTGGCTTAAAGAAAATAGACTGCAGATGCATTCCTCTAAATGCAAAATGATGTTTATTGGCTCCTCATATAATCTTAATAATATCATTTGCGAGGAACCCGTTGTAGCAAATGGAAAACCGATTTCTCGAACTAATACACAAGTTTGTCTGGGAGTAAAACTAGACGAAAACCTTAGTTGGGCTAGTCACATCAACATGATATGCAAAAAGGCGAGTTCCGGTATTGGTGCTATTAAACGTATCAAGCCCTTTGCTCCAGTGCATACTTTAGAATCTATTTACAAAAGTCTTGCTCAGTCCTACTTTGATTATTGTTCCCCTTTATGGGACACGTGCGGAAAACTTCTAAAAGATAAGCTACAGAGATTTCAGACTCGTGCAGCAAGAGTTATATTGGGTGCCTACCATGATACTCATTCGGTCGATCTTCTCAACATGCTTTCTTGGGATACACTTGAAAATCGACGGTCTAGTGCCAAGTCAGTATTAATGTATAAAATATGAAAACCAGCTTTAAGTTGATGGGGCTAGCGTGTTATTTCGACTTTAAATAAAGTATTACCTACCTACCTACCTACCTACCTACCTGCCTGCCTGCCTGCCTGCCTGCCTGCCTGCCTGCCTGCCTGCCTGCCTGCCTGCCTGCCTACCTACCTACCTACCTGTTTTGTTCGCGCGTGTTTTGCACGTGAGAAACTTTCGGAACGTTTCGGAATATACCATTCTTTGCTTTTTAAGTGCTTCTAACCATCTGTGATTGTGTTTTATGTGAATATTATTGTAAAAAGGCGTAACGCGTTAATAAACATGATTCAAAATTGTTGTTGAGATTTATTCAGGAGGCAGTTCTCAACACGTGGCACCTCTACAACGGGATTTATGTGATTTGCACTCGCACAAGACCTGATTAAAAAGTGGCGATTATCTTAGCTATTTCTTGTTAACTCTCAGGAATTTGGAAGCAAATGTGAAGGAACTAACAGCAAAATTACGGGCACTAGACTTTGCTGCAAAAAGAAGTGATGAATTGATGAAAACGAACAGCAGCGAAGCGATATCAAGACACGAACAATCGATAGTAACAAAGATCAATGCTTGTCATATATTAAAGGACAGTATCGATGAACAAAAAATTATACAAGAGTCTGAACAGCAAGTAAAAGAGTGGGTGAATGCTATCGAGCAAAAGCTAAAAGAGGCTAATAAAAAGGTTTCAGAACTACGAGAAATTAAAGACGAGATTGTGCGAAAAACACAAGCGGATTAGAAAACCGAATTCGTCAAAAAGGAGCTCATGGTTCAGCAAGAAAAACACGAACAAAAATTACGTCAGGAGTGCGAGCTATTTGAACAACAGCTGAAGCTCAAAAAGGCATTGGAAGCAAGTCGTCAGAGTCAAGCAAAGACTATTTCAACAAAGTTACCTAAGCTTTCTATAACGAAATTTGATGGCAAATACGAAAATTGGTTGCCCTTTGGAATAAATTCATGGCGGAATTTGACAGTGCTGATATTTCTCCGGTAACAAAGTTCGCATATTTGAAGGAACTCGAAATAAAACAAATTCCGAAAATAGACATCTTGTATTCCTGATATTCAAGAAAGAACAAGAAAACGACGGAGTCGGTGATATTTCGTCTTTATTCCAAAGACATTGTCAAACCAATAGATCAGATTACTACAAACAGGCTGTGCTATATATCTACAAAGTTGGCAAGCTGTAGTTAGCCAATCAGGTGAAGAACATTGATGCTAGGAATGCGTGGGTAGACGTAGCGTTACAAAAATAAAGATAATTGTTGCTGGCTTTGAGTCCACAATTTAACTCTGGCAATTTACGTTTTATGAGTAGCGCTTCTAGTATAAGCAACTGATTAGGATTGTTATATTTACATGAATACAAGATTTTAGAATGCATTTTGTCGGAAAACTCTTCAGAGCTGTCAAGATCCGGAAATGTATTTAAGTTGGCGTAGAGGTATAGCGTCAGGACAGTTGATTAAGTGTTGTGTGATTGCGCTAGTTTTGTAAGAGTTGATGTTAGCATGTTCAGAAAGTCTAGTTTCCAAAAAGCGTTCAGTTTTGCCTATATAAGAATGACCGCATCCAGGGCACGAAAATTCATAAACAACATTGGCCTTATTAGAATCCAGAATTTTATCTTTGTTAGGTAGAAAGAAAGGTGTTTTTTTTGTTTGGTAAACGCTCTTTGGAAACGAGACTTTCTGAACATGCTAACATCAACTCTTACAAAACTAGCGCAATCACACAACACTTACTCAACTGTCCTGACGCTCTCTACCTAGCCAACTTAAATACATTTCCGGATCTTGACAGCTCTGAAGAGTTTTCCGACAAAATGCATTGTCCTACTTCCTTGGTCTACACCAATTCTAAAATCTTGTATTCATGTAAATATAACAATCCTAATCAGTTGCTTATACTAGAAGCGCAACTCATAAAACGTAAATTGCCAGAGTTAAATTGTGGACTCAAAGCCAGCAAACAATTATCTTTATTTTTGTAACGCTACATCTACCCACGCATTCCTAGCATCAATGTTCTTCACCTGATTGGCTAACTACAGCTTGCCAACTTTGTAGATATATAGCACAGCCTGTTTGTAATCTAATCTATTGGTTTGACAATGTCTTTGGAATAAAGACGAAATATCACCGACTAGGTCGTTTTCTTGTTCTTTCTTGAATATCAGGAATACAAGATGTCTATTTTCGGAATTTGTTTTATTTTGTATTTCCTTAAGTTGTCTGCTTGTCGTGGTTTGAAGGAACTCGTAGAATCAAAAATTCGAGCAGGAATTGACGGACTACCCCTAACAACCGAAGGTTACAGTCGAGCGAAAGGAATTTCGGAAGGCGAATATGGTAAGACTAGTGAAATTGTTAATGCATACATACAGATCATATCATGGAGTTACCAGTTGTCAAGAATGCCAACCCTAATGAGATAGATAGATTTTACAAAACCTTATTATATAACGTACAGTCGTTAGAGACTCTAGGCAAGTTACAGCGTGTTGATGAAATGATAAGAAGTGTGCTAGAAAAACTACCTGGTATAAAAAGTGATCTAGTGAGAGGAAGAGAAGGTTGGCAGGATTGGGGCCTGGCACAGCTAGTCCAAGCATTGAAGTTGTAAAGAGACATTAATCCCTGAGAAGCTGGGAAGTTAAAGAACCGAGGAAAGTGGGAGAGATCCGACGAATTCTCTATGCAAATGATCTTATAAGTGGAAAGCCAACTGTCGCCAGTGCAATGGAGCTAAAGAGAACTGCCATCAAGATATTCGACGATGCAACATTCACCTTGCATAAATGACATTCAAACCAACCAAGCCTAGAAGATGACCAAATAAAACTTGAGTGTGAACAAAAGGAAGCGGCACTGCAGTGGAGCAGTAACCAAGTGGAACCCCAAGTTCAACAAACCTTTGCAAAGACACTGTTAAGCAAATTCAACCAATCTCAAACAAGCCTACTCGGGTTAAGTTGGGACAAGCAAGCAGATGAAATTAGCGTCGTAATTCCAAAAATGGCCACCTCTGTAACAAAAAGAGAGCTCCTGCAAAACCTCGCGAAGATATATGATCCACTGGGATTGGTGTCACCCGTTACAGTAAAAGGAAAGCACATTTATCGTGAAGCCTGTAAGCAAAAGGTACCATGGGGTGCAAAGATACCAGAACCGCTGTCCACTGAATACCTTCAATGGGCAAAGGGACTCCCAGACAAAGTGACTGTCGCAAGATCCGTAGCAGTTTATAGAGAAAGTTTAGACGAGATCGAATTCCATGCGTTCGGTGACGCTATTAAAAAGGGAGTAGCTGCTGCAGTGTACGCCATTACCAAACAAGCGTCTGTCGGCTTGGTCACTGCAAAAGCACGGTTAGCTAAACAGGATCTTACTATACCTCGTTTAAAACTTGTTTCGGCGCACACGGCCACAAACCTGGTTTCAAACGTAAAAAAGACTATCGATGATGTTTCAGTGATATCCGTATTCGGATGGCTTGACAGTACAGTTGCCCTGCAGTGGTTACGAGGCGCTGGAGAGTACAAACAATTTGTAGCTAATCGAGTAAAGAAGATTCAAGAGCATCCTGGAAACACCTGGCGCCATGTACCTACACACGATAATCCTGCAGATTTGGGAAGCTGGGGAGGCAGAGTTTCCGGTAATCAACTTTGGTGGAACGGCGCAGACTGGCTGGTACATCCAGAACAATGGCCTCCGGGCATCGTTACTGCACCGACGCACGAAAGTGAGTGTGAAGCAAAAGCAGTGAAAGAAATATTCAGGGCAGCCGTGGATTCCACAGACAAGTTTGACGAACTTCTCGAGAAATTCCCTTTAATGAAAACTATCAGAGTTATCGCTTGGGTCTGTCGATTTGTGTTCAACTGCAGAACAGAGAAAGAAAACTGCCAAAAAGGGCCACTAAAAACTGACGAGATCAACAACCAGCACACGTTTTGGATACGGCGAGCGCAGTCACTTCAAGGTAACCAAATATCTGAAGACAAGTTACGCCTCGATGTTGAGACCAACGATGAAGATGGAGTCATGTATTGCAAAGGTCGAATGCAAGGCGAACACCCGATATACTTACCTGACGTCCATCCCTACACCAAACGCATTGTTCACGAGGCTCACGAGCGCACCTTGCACGGGGGAGTGGGCTTAACTATGACAAAGGTCAGAGAGCAACATTGGGTGCCGAGGCTAAGACGATTGGTAAAGAAAGTCATGAAGGAGTGTTACCACCAATGGGAAATCTGCCGCGAGATCGTACGATCGTAGGGTAACAGACCATTTCAAGTCGTTGGCGTAGACTTTGCTGGTCCTATAAAATATCGAGTATCAAAGAAAGCACAAGGGAAAGCGTACGTATAAACGTTATTCACGCCAGGGTTGGTATATTGCCTGCATAAATAAGCCAAGTTTTTCACACTGGTCATTGTTTTCTTTTGTATTTGCCTTTTGTTCTCTTTGCTATTTTGACGGTACTAATGACGGTTTGGCTTATTTATTCATAAAATCTACCAACCCTGATTCACGCATGTCGAGCAATCTACCTGGAACTAACGAAAACGATGGAGACCAGTGAATTTCTGCGATCACTCAAGCGCCTCGTTGCAAGGAAAGGAAGACCGAACAAGATTTATTCGGACAACGCGGGGACGTTCGCAGCTGCAGCAGCTTGGTTAGTGAAAGTACAGTTTGACGAGCAATTCCAAAATCATTTGGCCAACGAGAAGATTCACTGGCAATTTAACTTGAGCCGCGCCCCTTGGTGGGGCGGACAATTTGGACGGCTCGTAGGTTTAGTTAAACGCGCTTTTTACAAATCCATTGGGAACAGTTGCTTAAGTTGAGACGAATTGCAAGACGTATTGTTGGACATCGAAGTAACTTTGAACAATCGGCCGCTTGGATATCAAGAAGATGACATAGAGCTACCCACACTTACGCCAAACAGCTTACAGTTCGTTGATACTACCGTATTACCTGAGTTGGAACCTCATAATGAAGAGAATCGAGACCTCAGAAAACGAGCGAAATATCTGAAGAAGTGCAAAGATCATGTGTGGAAGAGACGGAGTACCGAGTAAATGCGCACTTTACGAGAGAAACACAACTTGAAACACCATGGGAAACCGTCAACGCTCTCAGTGGGTGAAGTTGTAATCATTGCTTCAGATGAACGAAACCGAGGGAAATGGACATTGGGGATAGTAGAAGAGCTTTTTCCAGGAATAGATGGTATCGTCCGCGCTGCAAAGGTGAAAACGGCAAATGGACACTTGGACAGAGCAGTGAATCACCTGTATCCTCTGGAATTATCGTGCGATCAGAGTTCAAACCAGCAAACTCTTAATCCACTCGCCCCCGTTTACCGACCGGTCCGGGATGCAGCGGTCGCAGCACGTTCCAGAATCCAGGAAGTTACAGAAATCGAAAGTGGACATTGATTGAGACAATCAACGGATCGCGAACCCCGCGGGCACGGGATTTTTAAAAACTAAAAGCTTTGGTGACAAAATGATATTAATAGGAAATTATACTTGAGGTAAAAATCCTCGAAGTAATAATGAAAAATTACACTTGTTTTTGGCAAAATATTTATAATACCGGTCGTGCTTCGCACTTGCACTCGCACCGTATAATCTCCTATACAAATCAAGCAACCATACAAATCACGACATTTTACCTACTTAAGGGGGACATGTGACCATGTGTCACTATGCAAATTTGACTATGTATCACGTGTAACCATGCAAACATATAAAGAACTTATTTGTAATTTATTCAGTTGCGATAACTGTCCTAGTTTTTCTGATAGATCAAATCAAAGAGGAGAACATTTTTGGGCCACCCGGTACTTCAATGAGAAACAACCAGAATGAGCAACCCTATCAAATAGGAATATGCACGTTAATAGCTAATTGTTTCTACCTGCCAAACAGCTTAGAAACTAAAGTTGTTTTTTTTTAATGTGGAGGAAAGATCTATTTCTTTTTCTTTCTACTGTTGTGTCAGTACCTAATTTGCCTCCAATCACTAAGCGCAAAATTTTCCCGGGGTTTTCTTTTACGTTTGTAACGTGAAAATGTGGCCGTTTGAAACCGAACCACTTGATGCACAACCCGACGGTTCTGTAAGGCATGGTAGAAAACGCGGGTACCGGATACGGATACCGGATAAGGATACAGAACTCCAATACGCTAGTTTCTGCAAGATACAGTACATTTTGAATTATCTCGACCAAAAAGCATTATATTTCAGACTTTCGTACATGAAACTTTTTTTCAATGGCCTGTTAAATTGGACGTAAATAATTTTTGTGTAAGACTATTACTTAAGCCATTATACTGTATACAGAGTTTCTTCTCCATCTAATCTGGTTAATTTCAAAACAAAGACGTGTCACTAATGGCACTCACTTTTTACAGCTCAGAAAGCAATAGCTATATAGGAAGAAAACGTGGATTTATTTTCGAAAAAATTTCGAAAAAATTCTGAGGCTGAAAAGCTAGCAACTACCATGTATAATGGCAAGTATAGTCTTCCACAAAAATTATTTACGTCGAATTTAACAGGTCATTGAGAAAAAGTTCAAAAAACTGCAGAATGAAATTTGGCAAAGATGTGCTTAAAATTTCATGTACGAAAGTCTGAAAAATAATACTTTTTGGTTCATTTCTAGTTGAGATAATTCCAAATGTACTAAATGTACGTAGTGCTTGAACGCAAATTGATGTATCTACCATGCACTTAAATACTCAAGTTGTGTTTTCCAAACTAATTATACTTGTCTTTTGCAAGAAAAAAGGATCGTAATGGTAATACACCTAACAATGTGTATTAAAAAGGATCGTAATGGAAATATACCTAACAATGGCAGGTAAAACCTTTTTAAAATTCCAAAAATATTTTGTACCAACTTTTGCGTTTTTAATCAGAAAAACAATTTGTGCTGAGTTGAAAATCTTACCTTGAAGACGTAAATGTACCGGATCCGACGGCATACTACCAAGGTCGTTCTCTGCAACACATGTATAATTTCCAACATGACTCTTATTAACTTTCTCAATAATATACGTTTTTCCTTTCGAGACCGGTTCAGTTTCATTGCGAAATATTTCAAAACTTGGGTGTGGAAGAGCATGCGCTGTACATGACATAGTGGCCAATTCAACATTCCTTGCCAAGTTTATTGCTACATTTTCAGGTGAATCTATGAAAATAATTTTAAAAATATGGTTAGAAGCTTAGCAAAAGATTTACAATTTGCTACATGAAGTAATAGTTATTTGCGGGACCCGACCCATTTTTTCTTAT
This sequence comes from Muricea muricata, assembly GCA_963855995.1. Taxonomy (NCBI): domain Eukaryota; kingdom Metazoa; phylum Cnidaria; class Anthozoa; order Malacalcyonacea; family Plexauridae; genus Muricea; species Muricea muricata. Next base: position 25,299,281 of record OY979717.1, read on the forward strand.
TGATACTTTTCTGTGAACGTTTTTGCAATACAAGGAATACATAATCCTGAAATTTTACGTGTCTTATTACAACATATGAACTTCAACAGAAATACGTTATATGTGTCACATATGAACCGACAAGAAATTTAAATGCCGCTGACACACCTGCTCAAGTAAAAAAAAAATTAACCCAAATAGGACGAGGTTTTTCTTTCCGTCCGACAATGAAATTCTATTTCAAGGACAAAACTTTTCCTTTATTCATAACCATTACAAAAAGATAACGCACATTGTGTGTGTTAGAGACGAGGATGAACTGTCATTTGTTTTGAAGTTTATACGAAAAAATGTTCTTTGTAACAATGCTAGGTCTAGACTTGAGAATATTTTTTGACCCCTGACCATTTTGGTACTGCGTTTAATGCCTAAATTAAAACTCAAAGTAAAAAAAAAACCCTATAATAAATGGATATAGTGTGAAACCATAAGACTAGTGTTGATTATACTAACAATTTACGATCAGTTCAATAGATGTTTCACTCTTCGCACTCTCACTACTTTTAGCTTCACATCTGTATTTCCCGGTCTGCTCTTTATCAACATTACTGCGAACCAAAATTGCTTTTTCTTTTCCTGTGACAATCTTTCCACTTCTGTTATACCAGGTAACTTTTGCAGGAGGATTACCATCTGTTCCGTTGCATTTGCATGCAAAGTAATTATCACTTTCATTCACATAAGTGACATTGGAACAATTGACTGAAATTTTTGGCGTTACTATGGAGTAAAATAAAATTATTGAAATGTTACACCATGAGCGAGAGTTATTCTACAATGTTGGAATTAAACTTTTTGGGGGGGGGGGGTGAATTACAATCCAGATTAAAAGTTGTGGATAGAATTCATTCTACAGTGAAATCCTGCGCCCAAAAACCTACATTTTAAGAACCTGTTAGAATAAAATTATGTTTTCCTCGCCATAGATTTATTTGTTCAGTGAATGTTTTTCCACAAAAATCTGTGCGAAAAGTCGAAAGCGACGAAAGAAGGGAGGAAAGAAAGGATTGAAACATCGACGGGTCGATGAATGATGTCTTCCAGGAGTAGCCTGTTATCCGACAATTCCTGAACATTCATCGCTAGATATCCAGATGTCTTCTGGATCGTCTGCGTGCAAACGAGGCACTGTCTATATTTGGATAACCAAAGTTAACACGAAGCCGAAAATAATTCAGCATCCTTCACCCGAACGCTTCCGGCCGTCATGAGAACAAGCTATTCCTGGAATACATTGTGCGAAAAAAGCTTTGGAGTGTTTCATGCAAAACATGCAAAAGATCGATTGTATATTAAATCTAATATATCAGTTATGGAGTTATGTCCCTAAAAACATTGAATCTGCAAAAAAATATTTGAAAAGAAAAGACTTTTCAATCATGGACCCGTCGATGTTTCATCTCTTTCTTTCCTCCCTTCCTTCGCCGCCTTCGACTTTTCGCGCCCGCGTTCCTTACATATAAGCGATGATTTCTGCTCCACGAAACGTTATGCAGACTAATAGTGCAACGAACCGATGAGATTATACGAGCGATAATCAAGCAGTAATCAAGGGCTCAAGTAAAATTCAATGGGTTTTTATAACTAAATACAATATTAGCAATATGAAATATCAATACTAATTCAATGCGTAACTCATAGTGGGGCACCCTATGTTACAACTTCCAGTAATAGTTTAATGGTGCTATTCTGAAAAAACAATACACAACCCCGAAATACTTATGTTCAATTTGGTTTAGATGGCAATCAATTGACATTACACATTTAAAAATTGTATCGAAATTTGGCAACTCATATCTCCATATTTATGACAAATCACATTCTTATAACAATATGTGGTTAAATTGTAGAAGGAACTAAGAAGTGCGCAAAATGAGAAAGGCTTACTTCATTTGTTATGATGTTATATGTTTACATACTGCGCGTCATGCGTATGCTACTTACTATTTACGATCAGTTTTATTGATGTTTCATTCTTTGCCTTCTCGTGACTTTTAGCTTCACATCTGTACGTCCCATCGTCATGTATACGGACATTACTACGAACTAGCGTGGCTTTCTCTTCTCCTGTGCCAAGCTCTGTGCCATTTTTATACCAGGTAACATTTGCAGGACTAGGTTTACCATCTGTTCCTTTACATTCACATACAAAGTAATCACTTTGATTCACTGTGGTGGAACTTGAACAACTCACTGAAATATTTGGTATCTCTGAAATGTCACAAAATAATGTAAGATTGATTTTGTTAAATTCCAGCCACACAATAATGCCTTCAATAAAGTCCTTGGCAACGTTTTATTTAAGGATTACAGCACTCTTGGAGTGCATTATCGGGATTTACAAGCACGAGTTCACGAACAAGAAACAAGAAATTTAACACTGCACGAGGCGCAGCCTCGTGCAGTGTTAAATTTCGAGTTTCTTGTTCGTGAACGAGTGCTTGTAAATCCGATAATGCACGAACAAAGAGTGCTGAAAACGTTTTAATATTCAATTTGAGTAAACGTTAAAAACATGTGCATTTGGAGAAACATTTGCCTGGAAAGGTTCAACACCGAAAACGTGTATGATACTAAAATAAAACGAGTTAAAGTTTATCATTTAACAGTTCCTTGATTGTTCTTTAAATCAATTCAACATATTTGTATTCACAAGAAAAATAAAGAAGTGAAGCAAGCCATTTAAGTGCTCCAAGGCAAGAAAACAAACTACATGACAAAACCTCTGCTCCTCGGAGTTCTCGCATCCGTTTAAAAGCATTAAATTTAACTAAAGAACAACCAAAAGCTTACCTTTAATAATAAAAAATAGGAACGCGTAGCGTACATGTGGGTAGCCGCAAAAAGATCAGTGAACTAGGCTAGTTATTTCGAAGTTTGCGACGCTACATGTACTTCAAGTGCATTTTTTTACCATTCTGATTGTGTCACTTGAAAATTTACCTTTTTTGAGGATTCCATTGTTTCCAATATTATCTGGCAAGATCTCGAAAATGGTCTATTGTGAGTATTAAAAACCTGTGGTCACAATTTTCCAGGTTATGCTCAAACCATCCGCTAAGTAGACTTCTGGGGGTTTTATGTAACAAAGTCCACTATTGATACAAACTGAAATTAATTCCTAGATTACATTGCAACTTAATGTTCAAAACTGGTGTACCATAGGCATTTCAATGGTTAAATGCGACAAATTGTCATGCTTAATTATATGTTTCCAGTGTTGTAATCTCTCTTGCCAAAAAGTGTACTAGCAAACATGCAAACATATATATTGGACACAGTTATGACAAAGTAGTTTGCACATTTGCATGGCTGTTTCCACAAAGCTAAACTAGTAAAGTAGATTTTATTAACACCATAATTAGTCACATAAAGTACAAGTATACTTTGCAGCCAACATATGTACCGGTACACCAAAAATAAAGAGAACGTTTTGAACATAAGTATACAGAATTGAAGAAAATAGAGAAGGAAAAAATATAACTAAGATTCCAGGATGGTGGTACACATGAAAGTATATATAGACATGAAGCCAGGACTTAATGAAAACAACAATAAGTTTTAGAAGTTTTCCAATTTTAAATTTAAATTGGTAATGGAGCAGTGGCAGACACTAGGGGGGGGGGGGGAGGTGCAAAGGAGGATGCAAGACCCCCCAATAATTTTTACTGAAGCTCTAGTTTTAAAAGGTGGAAGCACAAGAAAGTTTTTATTTCAATAACTGGAATCATTACTTATTATTCAGTACAATTTAGATATATAATATAACCAGATTGTGCATCAGGGCTTAGGCTTGAAGTCAGATTTGGCTCTCGAGACTTGAAGACAATTGTTGTATGGAGAAAATACAGCCCCAAATTTCCATAATAGTTTATGTCCCTCTTTCTGTTTAAATTTTCACATTCGTTTACCATTGAGAATAATCCACGAAAAAATCATGTCTTCCACATACTTCACAGCCTTCAGAATTCTGTAAAATACCATTCCCAAATGCTAGAAAAAGTGTTTCAAGGATTGTAGTTTTCAAAATTTACCTGTAGGAGCATGCCCCCAGATCCCCCTACCATGGGACGGACATATAAATCTTAAGAGGCCCCTGGAACTTGCCCCTCCCCCAATATTTCATGAAGTGTCTGGCACTGAATGGAAGATTGCTCAATTAATCAGCTACTGGCATGTTGCTGTTAAATCTTCGGGTTTGAATGACACCACAGCTCCAGTATTAATGCACAGCTTGTTTGCACCATTCAGTTATTCGCTATTGGCAAACACGATGTGGTGAACTCTCTAAACAAAGCAAAGAGCTGGTATGAATCCCCTTGTATCACCACTAATTGTTTGGAGATAACAGTACGAGATCACTCATCCAGAATGGATGCTAGCTTGTTTGCAAGGCTTAATAGTTATATCTTATCATCGTTTATCAATCTGAGAATCAGGTAATTTGAATCACATCATTTCTAAAACATATTTGCAAATAATAGTTACCAGAAATTTTTGTTATTTTCCTCCCTTTGTCCTGTATCAATGTGTCAACTGTCAAGCTGTTCAATGGTGCTTCCCTTATTTAGTACTTGCCACTTGCATGTTTGGCATCTGTAGTTCCAATGAACATTTTATAATTCTGCATGAAAATACCAAATAAGTTTGAGGGCAAATATATCGATAGTTCATCTTTGTTCTATCGATCACCTTGGAAGAGCGTTTGGCAAACGATATTTGTGAAATATACGAGTATTTTAATACCGGGGTCGTTACAATGGAGTTAAAGGGCATGTTCGAAAACGAAAATGGATTATCCAATCTGTCAGTTGTCAGTGAATCAGGTGTCAAGCGGATGGTTTGTCAACACCTGGTGAAGCGAGGAAATGTTGGAAGTTGAGAGACTTTGCACAAGGTCTAACAGATACGTTTTGCCAGATGAATTCCAATTCCAATTCACATCCAGCCACCAAAACCAAACCTTCGGATGAGGAGATGTCCTGCAAAGACATTTTAGTCCTAGTTAAAAACATGAGGGCAGAACTCCTTGCATTTAGGGAAGAATGCGCTGAATCAGTGAAAAGATCTGAAAATAAAGTTAATGAACTTAATTCTGTGTTGGACGCTGGAAATTCAAAAATCCAAACGCTGGAAACCGAGATATCAAGCCTGAAAGGACAGTCAAAAGCCATTCACGACCGGTTTAAAGAGGAGATAAAGGGAAATGCTGAAGAGCTAACTTCTGTAAAGGGCAAAGTAGAAACTATGGAGAAAAAAGTCAGTAATACAAGTATCAAGAGAAAGCAACACCAAAGACATGGTGAAAGCAATTCAAGTGAACGGAAATCCTCAAAGAACCAAGTGGCGGAACCCCAGAGCATAGATGCAAACCCGTCAAAGCACGGAAAAGGGGCAGATCCAGTAGAAAATAACAGGAAATCGGACACTCAGAAAGAGGAGACCTTAAAGACTACCACAGTCAAGAAAAGCCTCGTGCAAAAAGATAGAGAGTAAGCAGAGATCACGCAAGGTGGCGGACAACTTAACGCACCTAATGAATCAGGGAATAAAGCAATAGGACGAAACACAATCCATGAGAATAACGAGACAAACAACGTGAATGACGTTCAATTTGTTGGTGTTGAAAGACAAAGGATAAAACGTGTATTCCTTGGAGGCGTAAGAGAAGGCGTTAGTTCAGAAAAGATCAGAGAGTATATGACGAAAAGGAACATAAATCCAACATTCGTTCGCTTGATGCAAAGCAAAAGGAAAGGAACTATGTCCGTTCGTATAAATGTCGTCGCTAAAGATTTCGATGCTGTGAAAGAGACATCTTTCTGGCCTGACGGAGTATATGCCAGACCCTGGTTATCATTGGCTAAATGGCAAGACCGTCTGTCCACGAAAGAGCCACAACTCTTGGACAGCTCATACAGATCTAAACCGGAGACCAATTCAATCTGAACAAGTTGAACATCGGGCAAATAAATATTTGTAGTTTGAAGAATAAGATGGATGAAGTGAAGATAATGCTTGAAACAAACCAATTTGATATACTAGCTGTCTGCGAGACACATCTTAGCAAGAAAATAGGTAACAGACAACTAAAAGTTGATGGATATCGAATCATTCGACGAGATCGTCCCGATGGAAGAAGGGGTGGTGGAGTGGTGGTCTTTGTATTGGAAACTCTGACTGCAGTACACTTAAAACATTTGGATCATGAGAAAATAGAAGCTATATGGCTAAGAATAGTAACCAAATCAAGCTCGGTGACAATAGGTTCATTCTATAGACCCCCGGATGATACGGCTTTCTTTGAAGATATAGTAATACCTATAGAAAAAGCTTGGTACAAATACAAGAACTTAGTTTTGGTAGGGGATTTTAATGTCAATTTTAGCAAAACAGCACACGAACATGAGCTGAGACTACAAGAAAAACTTATGTCTGCGCTTGTCCAATTTTGACTGTTCCGTCATAAATAAAGATTTCACAAGGGTAACGCCTACCACAGGAACAATGATCGACTTGATAATTACAAATAAAGCCGATTTGGTGGAAAATATTAAAACAGCAGACACTGGAATATCCGATCATAATCTAGTATCCTTCTTTATGGATTTTAAGCCAAGAAAGGTGCCTCCCAGGATAGTAGCTATAAGAAACTACAAGAAAATGGAGACAGAAAAATTCAAGTTGGATCTACAAACTGCTCCATGGTCTACTTGTGAAATGATCGAAGATGTCGAAGACAAATGTTCAGTATGGACAGATATATTTAAAGATATATGTGAACAACATGCGCCAAAAAGAAAAGTTAAGCTTCGACGACGAACATTGCCATGAATGAGCGGTGCATTAAGACACAAAATGAACAGGAGATACAAGGCACAGCAGAAAGCAAAGAAAGAAAGAAACAACGAAGGACTGTGGAAAGAATATCGGAAGTTGAGGAATGAGGTGACAGCAGAATTAAGGAGAGCTAAATCAACCTACTTTGCGGAGCTTGCAAATTGTCAAAAAATAAACACACGGAAGTATTGGAAAATTTTAAATCAAGCCAGTGGGAAAGAATCAAACACGAAGACTATTCGTGCGATTAAATCAGATACCGGCGCATTGGTCACAAACGATGGAGAGATAGCAAATATATTGAATAAGCATTTCGCAACTACAGGAGAAAAATTAGCAGGACTCCTGAACAGCCATTACGTGCCAACAGTAGAGCTCATCGATCGAATATCCCCAACCGTTATGGAAATTGAAATCCAGGAAGAGAATGTAAAAGAGAATTTGTTAAGGCTCAATACACACAAAGCGACTGGCCCAGATGACTTGCCACCGATTTTGCTGAAAGCAGCTGCCGAAGAAATTGCACCATCATTGACAGATATTTTCCAAACAAGTGCAAGGACTGCTACCCTACCTAGTTTGTGGAAGGTGGCAAGAATAGCAGCAGCATATAAAAAAGATGACAAGACAGACAGAGATAATTATAGACCATTATCCATGCTGTGCACTCCAAGCAAATTAATGGAGAAGGAAGTACACAAAATCTTAGTTAACCATATTGATATCAATCCTGGTTTACTAAATCCAAACCAGTGGGCATACAGGAAAAATAGTTTAACGGAAGCACTGTTGTTACATAGGACAGAGACATGGAGGAAAGCAGTCGACAGCAACAGAGTGGTGGGAGTTGTCTTCATCGACTTTAAGAAGGCTTTTGACTCTGTCCCTCATCACCAACTACTGTTAAAGTTACAGCGGGCAGGCATCTCTGGAAATTTGTTGTTGTGGATCCGGAACTACCTCTGTGACCGACGCCAATTTACTAAAATAGGACTGTGTGATTCTGAAAGAGAGAGTGTTGATTACGGGGTGCCACAAGGATCAGTCCTAGGGCCCCTATTATTCGCACTCTTTTGCAATGATCTTCCGGACTGTGCACGGCATGATGAAGAAGAATTAGAAATGTACGCTGATGATACGACCTTGACTAGTATAGGTGAAACAGTTGACCAAGTGATCCTCAAACTAAATGAGACATTAGGCCTTGTGAGTGAATGGTGTTATAAAAACGGAATGACGGTCCATCCAGCCAAAACAGAAGCCATGCTCATTAAACGCGGAACTTTCGTAGGTCCTCTACCACTAGTACAGTTAAATGGTAGTTTAGTGAAGTGGGTAAAGAAGGCAAAATCTCTAGAAATGACTTTGGATAATAAGCTGAAATGGAATGGGCACATAGAAAATGTCAAACTTGCATTCGTTAGGAAACTAAATTTGTTAAAATCAATGGGTTTCCTTCCAAAACATATGCTGGAAGATTTTTACTGGAAAGTAATCTTTCCATCCATAACATACTGCATTTTAGTTTGGGGAAACTGTAGTAAGACACATTTCAAAGCTTAAGAAAGGTTGCATACAAGAGCCGCACGTATAATTTACAGGTTGAATTGGGACATACCAAGCCAAGAAGTGATGCATAAAACTGGCTGGAAAACACTGAGCAGTACGTATAAGCAAAGAGTATTAAGCACCGTTCACAAATGTTGTTACGGTGAGGCACCAGACCAACTATTTCAGAATATAATTACAAAGAAAGATAATAATTTAAGAGGATCAGAAAAGTTGGTTATTCCAAGACCAGAAACCAACTTCCTGCATAAGTCAGTAACATTTAGGGGAGCAGTATTGTGGAACAAACTACCGACCGATCTTAAAAACGAGGAACGACATAATAAATTTAAAATGTTGATACGGCAACAAGATCTTGAGGTAAGGGATTTTACCTCCTACACAAATAATAATGATCTGAACTATATCTATTTCTAAATTTTTTAGTCATATTCTTATATATATATATTCTTACTATTATCATTCTTACGATATTTAATTTATTTATAAACTACATATATTAACACAGCTTATGTAAATAGATTTTATTATACTGGTAAACACACGACCACATCAGCAATTTGCTGCTATTTTTCATATCGTGTTTAAATAAATGTTTTTGAATTGAATTGAATTGAATTGAATTGGTCTTTTCGTCGATTTGATATCGCATTGATCATTGATCTCCCAACAACACTGACATACCCATCTGTACCCAGCAGCTAGCCTAAAAACAAAACAATATCAAACTAAAGACAAATGAAGGCACGATTCGAACTGAATAAGTACAGATTGTATACGAATATGATGAGACATGTGGTTAAATTAAATCAAAATATTCCATCAGCGTACACAATCATCGATTGGAATAAGGAAACTCCTTATTTCAAAGACAAAATGGCACTTACCTTCAGTTTAACACGACGGTATTGTCAAAAAGTCTCCACGCTCGCTCCTTGTAAATAAGAAATGTTTTTTTCAGCAATTCCGTGTGCTTTACGACATTTCCCGAAAGATTGTCGTCAAGTCGACGCTCGCCGAAGATGTGTATATATATACGGACACTTTTCAGGCTATAACATAGTGGTTAGCTGCGCATGCGCGGCTACCCACAAAAACTTCATACTGTTGCTCTTTTAGTTTTTTGATAGTTCCATTTTCGTCTATCACCAGTATTTTCACAAGAAATGAATAAATATAAGTGCAGTTAAGCTTAAGCTATTTGTGTCTCCAGAACACAAACAGGATAAGAAAACCGGTTAAACTGCTGTACTTTCACACGTTAAAACGTTCAACTTTAACAGAAACATCTCATGTTGTTTTTCTCTTAGCCTTGTAAAACGTTGCCGCCGAAATTAGCTTTACAGTCCTCCCTAAAGTCGACTTTTGAAAGTTTTAACATTCGGCCATCTTTGCCGTGCAATAAAAATTTCATGCACAGTATTACTGCACGCCCGTGCGTTTTTGTCGTGTAAAAGAAACTCACGTGGTACAAATCGACCAATCAGAACATTAGTTTACGAAAAATGAATATTAAACAGTTTTCAAGAATTATACAGTTTTCAAGAATTATACAGTTTTCAGTCGATATTTCAACTTCCCGTCTATTGTTTAGACTTAAGACGAAACTGAAGACATGTCACGCCTGGGCCACTGTGAAAGACAACGTGAAAGACACTTGTCGCTGTTTTTCATCTGCTGTATGATGTGTTTACTAAAAATACCGAAAAGTATCTTCTGTCCAATAATTAAGTCACCAAGTTATTTTTTCAACACGAAAACTACATCTGGTATTTCCAAGTATCCATGTATTTTTCTGTGTAACTACAGTCTTTCCTACCAATGTAAAATATCCAAAAGCTATGATTGATTGAAAAGCTATAATATTCAGTTTTATCAGTGCCCGAAATCCCTATAAAGCACTGTACTTTAAAATATAATAAAAGTGGATAAAAGTCAAATGGATACCAAGATTGTGACGTGTGCTATGCAGTTTATATTATGATGTACATTGCATGGGTATTGTAGGAAAACGTTTCCAGGATTCAAGGTTGTAAAATCGGAAATTTGTTGTTATTTATACAATACTAAATGAATTTCATAAAGATAAATTTTCCTCTTTCTCTCGTATCAATCTCGTTGACGTGCCTAATTTTTGTCGTGGAAAAATTGTATAGGTACCATATGACACCAAGATGTTTATCAGTGCATTTGAAAAAAGGAAGCTCAACAGTGTACGAGCGTATGCACTATATAGCAAACTTTCAAAACCGATTTTCTCGACTTTTCTCACTCCTACTCCCTTCTAAGACTTAGGCTTCAATAACATACTTTTTCTCAGGCCTAATCAGACATGTACAACAATCTACAGGTCGTCGCAGGACTGAGGACTAGCAATAACTTTGACGTTTCGTCAACAATGTCGTTGCTTGAAACGCTCAATAATACTGCAACGACATTGCTGAAAAAAGTTTCTACCGTGTACTTGTCTGACCGTTTGTACTGCGATTCTATACAATTCTATCGTGTAAAATAACTCCGGTGTATTGCTATTAAAGCCTTGATTAATCTTCCTTTGCTGTCACGTAGTGTTTGGCTATTTTGCATTGAAAATATATGCTGTATGTACAGTATTATTAATATCTTTCATTCTCGCTGTTGATGAGTACTCACGTTTTGAGACAAACCTACAAACTGATTACGGCACTAGTTGTATTTAATAAAACTTTACTCAAATCTTGAGCTTGCAACTTGGCCTCAAAACCTGTAACACAAAATAGCGAAATTCATTCTTGGGTGTCATTTTCCAGTCTCTTGTCTTTTCCAGTCACGTATGCGATAAAATACTTCCAATTTTCCTTACTTGTTTTCAATATTTTGAAGCAGACATTCAAAGTAAGCGTAGCAGAGTGTAAATTCTATTTTGGATCACTTCAACGACAAAAAAATTTAAAATATTTGACCCAATATTTGCGGACTGAAAATGACGTCCTAAAATGGCTTTAAATTCTGTGTTAAGCATTTTGTGTTACACTTTTTGCAGTCCCATAGATACAGAGCTCACTTATTTTGCAGTATTAGCTGCCGGTAAAGGATTCCGTGATATGGCTCCACGGATTAAAAAATTGTTATAATACAGCCAAATATTAATCTATTTCGTATTTTTTCGCTACTGGAATAATGGCAGCACATAAGCTGTGTTAAGCATGATCATCAGCTCACTAAGGCGTAACCATAAAGAAAATACAGAAAAATACACAGGAATTAAGTCAAAATACATCGAAATCAGCATAAGCATAATACCAAGCTTTAACAAAATACAGTAAATGTGCGTTATTCTCTCTTTTTACGCTATTCTCACATCGTAGAGGCGAGCAGGCTTAAATTTATTGCAACACTTGTAAGAGCTGTGTAATTTCAAAAGCAAAAATATATTATATAATTGAATTTTGTCATAAAACATTTGAAGAAAGATTGCACGTCGATCTTTTTAGACCACATGAAAAGGAATTATACTCTTAGACAGTAAAAAGCAAGCAGTTATAGAAATACTTACTTAAGACAAGAACTGTAACATCAGAATCAATCCTATCAAGGTGTTTGGTAATTATACCGAATCAATAATTTCCATCATAGTCCTCATCAACGTTTTTCAAAATCAATGTTGAAGGTTTTCTCACTTCAAACCCTTCACCCAAGCTGGTAGTATTGTCTCTACCTGGATTACGATCACCAGCAATCCAAGAAAATGTTTCAGTTGCTCCACTGTCTCTGCCACTCCAGAGCCTCTGCCACTGTCGAATTGCCAAGGCTGCTGGGTCAATGCCACTAATATTCCATTTTATGTTAACATTTTTTCCTTTGAGAACATAGTATTCCTCCTTGTCAGGTGTAACAGTGATTGATTGACCTAAATAATAGAATTACAATATTTTTGATCATGAAATTTCAAGCTAAAAGACAATACCCACTACCCAGATCTCTTGTTCAACTTGCTAAGAACAATTAAATATGTTGGATGTATAACATATTGTGATATCCAATGAAATTAGGAGAAAAAAACTAAAATAAGAAGTGTCAGAAAAGTGAACAACCCACCTACTTGACAGGAGAATGCATGTTTTATGAGTCATTAAATAAGTCGAACACTTTTGAGTCAATGAGTCAGTATACATATATATATACATATATACTAAGTATACTTCAAAATGAGCATTCCACGTGGGTCATCACTCATTGGACTGATTCAAGCATTAATCGCAGACAGTTGACAAAAGGCAATTTGTGTTCACACTGACAATCATATCTTTTATCCCTCTTCAAAAATGAGTTATACACTGAGAACTTGGGCTGTATATAAGTGGTACATTTCCTCCCTAATATATCACTTAGTATATCACTTGTTCTTGGTATACAACTCCTCAAAATCATACCTTTACATGATAACGTCCAAAGTAAACTGAGTAATTTAACATACCGGTACGTCATTTTATTGAGATTAATCTATACAAACTAAAAAAAATCAGGAAAAAAGATTTCCCTGTCAATAAATGATGCAGAGTTGGTGCTTTAACAAATAAGATTACACCATAAATTGGAATTAAAATTCCCAAATTTTAGCTTCGGTAGCAAAAATATTGTGCCTTGTTAGCAATGTTAATTTTTTTAAGAGATTAAGGCCTGTTAGGCTACTATAATTTGTTTCTTATAACACGTAAATGATTAATGGAATTGCTTTTGTTCAAAGATGAAAATGTGCTATTTTGACAGGTTATTTTCATTTGAATCGTATTTGCTCAATTTTTCTTTAAATTTCACAAAAATTGTGTCAATCGAAAGCTAAAAGGCTGGTCTTTTCGGCTGTGAAAGAATGATCTATGTAGGTTAAATAATGAATGCACTAGAGCACTCCAAAGTTTGACTCCCTTTTTTCTATACACCCTAAACAAGGCCTTACAAGGGTGTGTTGATCAAAGGGTTGGGCTTATTTTAAAGAGATAAATATTTTTATTCTAATTTAACTAATATTTATTTTTTGCTGTGTAATTCGTGGCTAACAGTAAATGAAATCATTTGTCTTTGCTTGGTTCAAACACCCAAAGTCAATCAAAACTACTAACAGAACATATAAAACTATTAAATGTTTTCTGTTCAACACATTCAAAACATGGGAAACACACATGTATTCACTCGTGTAATTTACAGGAGAGGGGAGGTCAAGACCCAAAAGTGTGAGCAGGGGTGTAGCCGGGGGATAGTCATGGGGTGGAGGTCAAGAGCATACAAGGCAAAAAAATCATTTGTTAGGTTTCACTCAATTAAATACTGGTACCAATTATGTCTCAACAAAACAATTTAGGAAAAAAGGTAAATAATGTAGGTCCACTATTTATCCACTTATTTGGAGCTCTAACCCTTAAATTGACATTTCGTCATAATTGTTGTAAGGACATTTTCTTGTGAAATATTAGTCCTAGGCCTACTGCACCTCAAAATGACCAATTTCTAAAAGCACCATCTCTGAACCATATTAGCACCTCAGATAAGCCAAAGCTTATATGTTTGGTAGATAGCACTATGGTAAAAGTGTCATATTTGGGTGTGGTCAGTTTTGGATGTTTCATTCTGGATAAATTTGGGTTCAGGCAGCCATAACTGCCATGTTTGACCCTAAAACAGTTAGTCCGGCCTAATTATCTGTCCTAAATGAAATGAACACAAGTTCCTACACAGAACACAGGTCCTAGACTGCATAAAGATCTCACAAATTTGTACAATGTTCCTTTAAGTTTATAACAGCTGCCTAAAATACACGTTATGATACCTGCGTGTATTGAATGATTGACCCCAGTTGTTCAGAGCAGGCTATGTTCCTATGTGCAAGCCAGTAAGGGATTTCAGGGAGAGTGGTTTCTAGGAAATTTTCAAACAACAAACGTTCGAAATGCATAGTATTTAGGCTTACCAGTCAAAACGGCCCCAAGTCAAAACGGCCCCAAGTCAAAACGGCCCCAAGTCAAAACGGCCACAAGTCAAAACGGCCCCTAGTCAAAACGGCCCCAATCAAAACGGCCCCAAGTCAAAACAGTCCCTAGTCAAAACAGCTCCAAGTCAAAACACCTTTTTGGTTATAGCATGCATTGAAATATTGCTGTATATGTTTATACTGTACATTACCTGTCAAATTTTAAATCTAAGGATTTGGACGTCGTTGAGGTTGTAAATATTTGTCTATGTAGACAAACTAACGTAAGTGGCAGTCTCCCTAAGAGCGGTCCGTTTATCTTCGTGTCAAAAAATCAATTTCCCTGAAACTTGGCACACCGAAAGGGTCTCGTACACAACTAATAAAAATGCAAAATTTTTTTAAAAATATTCTCTTTCCGCTTTCGTAGAAGCTCAAACTCACTTTGGTCATTTTTCATCCATTTCAAGGCCGAAGTTTTGCAATATTTCAAACGTAAACAAACGTGTGGAATAGTTCATGCATCATGCTTGAACGTAAATGGCAGTAATATTAGCAAGTTCGTGCCTACAAATATCATCTTGCAAGAGTGTGAAAACAATCCAAGGGCTGTTTCAATATCATTAAGCACAAATTAAGATATATAAGAAAATCACAGAATAGGGAAATATTAAGTTTTAAGAAATCGGCCGTGAGAACCTCATAATTTAACGAATGATTTTCAAGGCCCTCAAAGAGTAATTTAAAACAATAAAGATAATAAAATACTACTTACAACGACGTTTTCTTGTTTTAGACGGTGCAACTTGGGGGCGGAAGTGAACTGACAAAAAGATCGAGGGAAACCACTGAGCTATAGGTAATATATTTGGAGATGGCGTTCTCGAATAAGCGCCGAAGCCAAAAACATGGCGGACCAAAAATGGATGCTATACATACCGACCATGATACCGACTCACGAAAGGTCACCAAAAAAACCCCGAAGCAGAGCGACTTTTTCCTTTCGTACGATAGTAGCGGTAAAAGAATCCGTAATTCCAAACACAAATATCGGTCTGTGGCTGAACGCAAAAGAAACAAAAAGGACGCTACTTGTGGCCAAACTATATGTGCTGTGTCAGATTCGTCGGGCAGGCGCAGTGTTTTTACTAGACAGATTACCAATCTCGCCAATCTGAGAATCTAACAAAACTACTAGTATCAGTCTACTGTTTATCAATATCGCTCGTTCAAAATGGCGACCAACGAAGCAGTGACGAAAAAAAACAAGTATTATAAGTGGAAATTAGTCGAATATGTTTATGCGACATATGTCATACCTGTTTACCTGAATGTATTTTCATCCTCATCAATATTTTATGTGGAAATATGGATTATTTAGTGTTTGGAGTGGCTGTAAAGTGAATTTTGAAGATGAAATATTTATTGGAACCTAATGGCTAAATGTGCATTTAAAATGGACAAATATATGACGGTATATTTCGACATTTCGGTTATTAACTGATGAAAATAGACTTATATTAAAGATAGAACTAATAAAAATTATGCATATGAAAAATTATACATTATAGGTATGAATTATACATATGAAAAATTTAAAATTATACATATATATGAATATAAACTATACATTGTATGAAAACACATAATACATACTGACTTCCTGTGCATATTGTTGCTGCTGCGTACAACCTTTTAATGATTATTATGATAATGCAAATATATGTGATATATCTCAATTCATCTATTTTTTACATTTTGAGCAGTTTTGAAGTTTATTCTTTCACAACACAATTTATATTATAATTATTTAATTGTGCATTACACTCAAGATTCATAAATAATTATTATGCAATAAACACAAGGCCTCAAAGGCATATACAAGGTATGCCGGTAACATAGTTTGCCACAGCTAAAAATTTAGACGTCTAAATTTAAATTTTTCACTTGCATTAACAGTTGGTTATAATGGCTAGCAATGAAAATAACCCCCCTTAGCACCAATTACTTTATTAAGTCTATTGGTGTTTTAATGGTACCTTTGTCTACAGCAGCTCTGAAACTTTGAATTGCTTCACAAAGGCAATTCTTCAATGAGTATTGCTTGCCAACATCATAACTTTTCTCTTCAGAAAAGACCAGAAGTTCATAATGAGGCTCTGATTGAGGGCTGACAAAAACTGCTTCCCTAGACCAAACATTTTTCAATGCTCCATATGTGTAACAAGTGTATGGGAAGGGGCATTGTGCATAAAGATGATCATCCTCTAGATAAGTGTTGGTGCTTGCTTCTTGTATGAAGCAGGGAAAAAGTCTTTTTTCATGTCTGACTTAGCCCAGTAGAAGCAAGCATGCCAACTTTTATCTGGTTTTCATTAGTGGTTCAATTATTGGCCTAATCTCTCAATTTTTCCAATGCTCATTATGATCTTGTACTGTCCAGCCACAGATCTTGATGGGACTTCAGCTTCATGGAATATCTTGGCACTTTGTGAATGAAGATGTTTTGATAAAGTTTTTTTTACTGAGTTGAATTCCCTAAGAGTAGTCTTTATAATCTTTCCTTTATCTGATTTTCCCTCACTTTATTACTATGTTTAAAAATCTTTTTAGTGTGTGATGGTCTCAATTAACTTTGAAATATCCAAAGTCGTCTTACTTTGCCTTAACAACTCTACTCTTCTTTGCTTCTCCTCTGGTTTTAGATCTGTTTTACATCCCCTATATTGCTAACTTAAACAGACTGAGTCAGATCTTGGCTAATGTTTGTATTTGTTGCATAATAATTATTTATGTTATTTAGGGTTTTTATGCAAAAATCCAGTAATTTCAAAGTTTACTGTTCCATATTTGCTCCATTGCAAATGGTATAAAATGTAAACAATTAAGTAAAACTCATGTTGTTTTATTCCTATTGCACACCTGCCTCAGTGCCATTGGGGATAGTGATAGCAATAATTATTATTAACAGGGTGTATAGCCTGGAGTGTGTGGCACAATTTGACTAATTTCAGTATATACTGAATACAGCCTTTAGGTAAGACACCCATTTTCAAGTTGTCACAGAAAACATCAATCCCTGAGTTGGTGGGATTCAGTGTTTGTTGTTCATTGTCAGTGGAAGATTTGCAACTTAATAAATTCAATTCAGAACTTAGCAGGACAATTTGCTTACTTCATTTTAAAAATTGAACTTACATAATAGCCAGTTAATAAACTTTCCAGATTACATCACATACATGCCCTAAATTACACACGTAAAAATACAATCCTGTTGTAGCAAGTTTGTCACAAGATTGATAACACAAGGCTGTAACAATATTGTTATATCATGCTATATCAGTCTTGTTGGAACAATCTTGTAACAGGTCTGACAGTCCCATCAAGCTTGTTACAATTTGTCAACAGCTTGTTCCAAACTTGTTCTAACTAATTCGGAACAAGCAGTGCTTGTCAACAACTTGTGAACAGACTTGCTACAACTCGTTTGCAGGTCTGCAGCAACTTGTGCGTTTTTACGTGTGTAATGTAAACCGGTCACAAATACTCGTGGTTGTGTATTCTGAATCAGTATGATTCTCTCGGAACATCTAGTTATGTAAGATTAAAATAAGGTTAAGAATTAGATGATACAACACGTTACAACAACAGTTTACACTAAACTTTGTTTGGCAACAAATATTTGTTGTGTGTCACAAAAGTACACTGTTGTTACTCAAAGTAAGTAAAAAAAAGTAAGGCACTTGTGCCATTTCTTTGTTCTTTGCATGTAATTAGTGTGTGTAGGTACAACTGTCGAGTCAAAGACTGCAAATCATGTTTTAGATTAGATTAAATTAGCTTAGATTTTTTTTAAAGAGGATGAATGACCTGGACAAAGAGTTTCCTTTCTCCTATAGCCCTTTCTGTAAATTACCCAAGTCTATCATGATTTTCAGGCAGTTGCATTGACCGCCCGTGATAAAGGCACAAGTATGTGATAAATAGGTTATCAAATTCGAGACTCGGTAATATCAGTTTTATCGCTCTCGTTACGATATCATATTTTGTCCCTACCTACATCACATACCTCAACCACTGACTCTAACACCAGTACGTAGCATCTCGCTTAAATGTTCGTATTGGTACTTTGTGCTACATAAAAAAGTTTTCGTTTATACCCTCTCAATAAATTATTTGCTTGTTTATCGGACATTTTGAATGATTGCTACAAACTAATGCCTTTAGGGAAATAGTTACCTGAAGAATCATCCTCACTCGTCTCAATACCACAGCACCAGCGTTCAGGCAATTCTTTTTTTACAATACCAGCACAAATTATGTGGTACAGTCTGCATTGCTACATTGTACCCATTCCACCTTACGGAAAGTAGAACATTGACAAGCTAATGCAGAGCACAGTTCCTCTCTTTCACTGTCGTCTTTAATGCTTCGGAAGTTTTTGCTTTTTTGAATATTGGTGAGGCTTCTGATGCCGTCAACGCAAGATCGAATGGCGTATTCTCTACGAGTCAAATCAGGGTCCGTGTTACAATCTATTAACTAATTAACTAATAAAGTTATTTTATTCGAGTTTCGCGCCGTATCCCAAAGAAAAAATTCGATACGGGATTCCCTTCCCTGTTTACATTCACAAGGGAATGGAAAAATTTTGAGGTAAGAAAGAATCATGATTTTACAATTTGTTACGTTGTTGATCCAACCATACCATATAGCTACGTCTTTTACAAAAATCTTCCTGGATAATCCTGCAAATAACTGGCAGTGTAGTGAACGCCGTCGAACATGTGTTATATACACTCTGTTATAATTTCGCATAATCTATTACAAGATAAGCGACGCTAGATTCCATTAGATTCCGATCTGAAGTAGTAAAAAAGGCGCGAGAGTCGATTACATTCCAATCTGGAGTAGTAAAATTGGCGCGAGATTATAACAGCTGCTGCAGACTGAATTTATTCCACAGTATATGTAAACGATTTTTGATGCAGTGTGTTTCCAAATATCTTTGCCTAATTTATGCGAAGTATTATATTTCATTTATTATACATGATATCATATGTTCGACGACGTTCACTATACTGCGCAATTATTTTGCGGACCATATGTACGAATAGTTAGTTGTATTGCGCAAGTTAACATGCAAGCATATTGGGATTTACCAAAGCCACGTAATTATTCTCACGATGTTCTTGTTTCTGGAATTTGTTTTAAAAGTTCACGAGTTGTACCACTTCCTGCGACTGGCCACGGTCACAAGGTACGAGGAATGTTGCTATTTCTTCCAGGTGTGGGAACATGCATATAACACTGTTTCCCGACATGAGAAAAATAGCACCTGGCTTAAAACAAAATGATGGTTATTCCAATGCACGCTATAACCACCTCTAATACGATGGAAGAACATCGTGAAAATAACTGCTTTCTGTAGTTGTATCTCAATTTGCCTGTAATGCACAATATATAGCGCATATTATGGCCAGCATCATATTGCAAATAACTGCACAGTACAGATGATTCGACACACTGCCGGAATAAGTTGAGTTTTTGCCAGCTAATGTCTTTAGCTGCAGCTACAAACGCGACCGATCAGTTAAAATTAAAATCTTATTTAGGATGAAAATCTTATATTAAGGTGCTATCACCTCAGGTGTGTTGTCTATATACTATCGTGATATCATATATATCACTTTATCGTTATAATATCATTGTATTCAAATCTTCTAGATATTGCATATATATTGAATATAATCTTGAGCCATTTGTACTACTTAATGTATTTTGGAATCTAATCGAATCTCGCGTCATTTTAACTACTTCAAATTGGAATCTAATAAAATCTCGCTCCATTTTTACTACCTCAGATTGCAATAATAGAATCTTAATTGCATCATTTTTACTACATGATCTTATCCCCAATTTTTTAAATAAATGTCTTAATGGAATACTTGTAAACGCATTCAAAATCAAGGTATTCACCGATCTCTCCTCCTAGTTAGGATAAGGCACAATACAAGGAGTTGGATTTGTTTGCCGATAGGGTGGATATCTGATACATCATGGAAGCAAATGCTGTAAATGGGTGGCGAATGTCTCCAATTTTATAGTTCTATTGTCGAAGTAATTAAAATTTTTTTTTAATAAATTATTTTCGGATATCAAAATACGATATTTATACAATTTTCAGTTGCTTAGTTTACCCATTCTGGACCGAAGTATACTTGAAAGATAAAAGTGGGCGAGTCGTAGGCGAAGGGATTATTATCCACTCCTGGATTTATAATGTGGACGATGAGCAGCTCCCACTATTCGGTGGATTATCCAGGAAGATTTTTGTAAAAGACGTAGCTATATGGTATGGTTGGATCAACAACGTAACAAATTGTAAAATCATGATTCTTTCTTACCTCAAAATTTTTCCATTCCCTTGTGAATGTAAACAGGGAAGGGAATCCCGTATCGAATTTTTTCTTTGGGATACGGCGCGAAACTCGAATAAAATAACTTTATTAGTTAATTAGTTAATAGATTGTAACACGGACCCTGATTTGACTCGTAGAGAATACGCCATTCGATCTTGCGTTGACGGCATCAGAAGCCTCACCAATATTCAAAAAAGCAAAAACTTCCGAAGCATTAAAGACGACAGTGAAAGAGAGGAACTGTGCTCTGCATTAGCTTGTCAATGTTCTACTTTCCGTAAGGTGGAATGGGTACAATGTAGCAATGCAGACTGTACCACATAATTTGTGCTGGTATTGTAAAAAAAGAATTGCCTGAACGCTGGTGCTGTGGTATTGAGACGAGTGAGGATGATTCTTCAGGTAACTATTTCCCTAAAGGCATTAGTTTGTAGCAATCATTCAAAATGTCCGATAAACAAGCAAATAATTTATTGAGAGGGTATAAACGAAAACTTTTTTATGTAGCACAAAGTACCAATACGAACATTTAAGCGAGATGCTACGTACTGGTGTTAGAGTCAGTGGTTGAGGTATGTGATGTAGGTAGGGACAAAATATGATATCGTAACGAGAGCGATAAAACTGATATTACCGAGTCTCGAATTTGATAACCTATTTATCACATACTTGTGCCTTTATCACGGGCGGTCAATGCAACTGCCTGAAAATCATGATAGACTTGGGTAATTTACAGAAAGGGCTATAGGAGAAAGGAAACTCTTTGTCCAGGTCATTCATCCTCTTTAAAAAAAATCTAAGCTAATTTAATCTAATCTAAAACATGATTTGCAGTCTTTGACTCGACAGTTGTACCTACACACACTAATTACATGCAAAGAACAAAGAAATGGCACAAGTGCCTTACTTTTTTTTACTTACTTTGAGTAACAACAGTGTACTTTTGTGACACACAACAAATATTTGTTGCCAAACAAAGTTTAGTGTAAACTGTTGTTGTAACGTGTTGTATCATCTAATTCTTAACCTTATTTTAATCTTACATAACTAGATGTTCCGAGAGAATCATACTGATTCAGAATACACAACCACGAGTATTTGTGACCGGTTTACATTACACACGTAAAAACGCACAAGTTGCTGCAGACCTGCAAACGAGTTGTAGCAAGTCTGTTCACAAGTTGTTGACAAGCACTGCTTGTTCCGAATTAGTTAGAACAAGTTTGGAACAAGCTGTTGACAAATTGTAACAAGCTTGATGGGACTGTCAGACCTGTTACAAGATTGTTCCAACAAGACTGATATAGCATGATATAACAATATTGTTACAGCCTTGTGTTATCAATCTTGTGACAAACTTGCTACAACAGGATTGTATTTTTACGTGTGTAATTTAGGGCATGTATGTGATGTAATCTGGAAAGTTTATTAACTGGCTATTATGTAAGTTCAATTTTTAAAATGAAGTAAGCAAATTGTCCTGCTAAGTTCTGAATTGAATTTATTAAGTTGCAAATCTTCCACTGACAATGAACAACAAACACTGAATCCCACCAACTCAGGGATTGATGTTTTCTGTGACAACTTGAAAATGGGTGTCTTACCTAAAGGCTGTATTCAGTATATACTGAAATTAGTCAAATTGTGCCACACACTCCAGGCTATACACCCTGTTAATAATAATTATTGCTATCACTATCCCCAATGGCACTGAGGCAGGTGTGCAATAGGAATAAAACAACATGAGTTTTACTTAATTGTTTACATTTTATACCATTTGCAATGGAGCAAATATGGAACAGTAAACTTTGAAATTACTGGATTTTTGCATAAAAACCCTAAATAACATAAATAATTATTATGCAACAAATACAAACATTAGCCAAGATCTGACTCAGTCTGTTTAAGTTAGCAATATAGGGGATGTAAAACAGATCTAAAACCAGAGGAGAAGCAAAGAAGAGTAAAGTTGTTAAGGCAAAGTAAGACGACTTTGGATATTTCAAAGTTAATTGAGACCATCACACACTAAAAAGATTTTTAAACATAGTAATAAAGTGAGGGAAAATCAGATAAAGGAAAGATTATAAAGACTACTCTTAGGGAATTCAACTCAGTAAAAAAAACTTTATCAAAACATCTTCATTCACAAAGTGCCAAGATATTCCATGAAGCTGAAGTCCCATCAAGATCTGTGGCTGGACAGTACAAGATCATAATGAGCATTGGAAAAATTGAGAGATTAGGCCAATAATTGAACCACTAATGAAAACCAGATAAAAGTTGGCATGCTTGTTTCTACTGGGCTAAGTCAGACATGAAAAAAGACTTTTTCCCTGCTTCATACAAGAAGCAAGCACCAACACTTATCTAGAGGATGATCATCTTTATGCACAATGCCCCTTCCCATACACTTGTTACACATATGGAGCATTGAAAAATGTTTGGTCTAGGGAAGCAGTTTTTGTCAGCCCTCAATCAGAGCCTCATTATGAACTTCTGGTCTTTTCTGAAGAGAAAAGTTATGATGTTGGCAAGCAATACTCATTGAAGAATTGCCTTTGTGAAGCAATTCAAAGTTTCAGAGCTGCTGTAGACAAAGGTACCATTAAAACACCAATAGACTTAATAAAGTAATTGGTGCTAAGGGGGGTTATTTTCATTGCTAGCCATTATAACCAACTGTTAATGCAAGTGAAAAATTTAAATTTAGACGTCTAAATTTTTAGCTGTGGCAAACTATGTTACCGGCATACCTTGTATATGCCTTTGAGGCCTTGTGTTTATTGCATAATAATTATTTATGAATCTTGAGTGTAATGCACAATTAAATAATTATAATATAAATTGTGTTGTGAAAGAATAAACTTCAAAACTGCTCAAAATGTAAAAAATAGATGAATTGAGATATATCACATATATTTGCATTATCATAATAATCATTAAAAGGTTGTACGCAGCAGCAACAATATGCACAGGAAGTCAGTATGTATTATGTGTTTTCATACAATGTATAGTTTATATTCATATATATGTATAATTTTAAATTTTTCATATGTAGGCAAGAACGGTCATTTGTAAAATTGCAAAGTTTGGTTGCAAAATGTAGTAAAATACGAAAAATATGGTCTTGCAAAATTTGCAAAATTTTACCTTCCGCACGTAATACTTCCACAGTAGACTTTGGAATTTTACTAATTATAAGGTGTTATTTATAACATTGTAGTCAAAGAACACAATATATATATATATATATATATATATATATATTTATATATATATATATATATATATATATATATATATATATATATATATATATATATATATATATATATATATATATATATATATATATATATATATATATATATATATATATGTATGTATATATGTAACGTTGATTTTTCGGTCCAACGAATCTTGAACGACAGTGCTCAACACAAACAGGTGTGAAGCTGGAATATTTGTATATTTGAAAAAAATAAAAAGTTAAAAATTCTGTTACTCGAGTTTCACGCTGTACGCGATCATCAGACTAAAGTTAGCTAATAAATACAGAGTCCTTTAACGTCTTGGTTCGATTAGCCTACAACCGATTATTAGGCTATTAAGATCTACATTGCCATATGTACAGTAATACCCATTAGGCTTATTTGTACAAAAATTTGTTAACGTGTCTACATTTTGATACCAACTCCGACCTTTTGTTCAACAGGAACCGTTTGTTCGCATTTAGAATAAACAATTTCTCCATCACGCAAAGGTTACATGATCTACTTCCGCTTGTGTATGGTGTGGCGTGACTAAGGATTGACCATTTAATGTTGTAATCTTCATAATTGTCTTTTAGTTTCCATATGTATTTTGACAATGTTGTTTTTGTCGAATATTTCCTGTGATTAAACGATAACATGTGGTTGTTGAATCTAGTTTTGAACGAGCCTTCCGTCATACCGATGTAATTCTTCTTTACAGTATGGTTGTTTGATGTGATAGTAGCCTGCACTGGATGAAAAATTGAATTTGCCCCAAATTTGCCTGGTGCAAATATGTTGCAAATATGAAATTTGCAAAGCTTTGCAACCAGTGCAAAGGTGGCAATGGCCGAATTTGCCCGTTTTTGTGGCAAATT
Source organism: Muricea muricata (assembly GCA_963855995.1). Classification (NCBI taxonomy): domain Eukaryota; kingdom Metazoa; phylum Cnidaria; class Anthozoa; order Malacalcyonacea; family Plexauridae; genus Muricea; species Muricea muricata. Next base: position 25,324,230 of record OY979717.1, read on the forward strand.
TGGGCAAATTCAATTTTTCATCCAGTGCTGGTAGACTAGGCTCTTTTTACCACATGATCCCATCAACCGGCATTCATTTTGGTTTCTGAACCAAGACATCAAGAAGATAAACGCCTCAAATAAAGTATTCACGTTTGCCGACAAATCCCGAAATCTGCACCAGCTCATAGAGAAACATAATTACGAGAAGCTATTGACGGAAAACATCACAAGCAACTGTTAGATCGCTTACTAATGCCCGGGAATGGAGAAACACCGAAGCTGTGATCAACTGGTTTAAGAACTTAAAGAACAAAAAGCGCTTATCATTTGTGGTATTCGACATCGTTGACGTTTATGCCTCAATAACACCAGACCTATTGCGACGTGCAATAAATTACGCAAAGCAATTTGTAAGCATCAGCGACGAAGATATTAACATAATAATGCAAAGTATAGAAGATCTCTACTTTTTAATGACGGCAAAGCGTGGTGGCAAAGCAATAACGACGATTTATTTGACGTGACAATGGGAAGCTTTGATGGAGCCGAAATATGTGAGCTTGTTGGCCTCGTGATACTGGATAAGCAAAAAACACCTTTATTAGCAACGACATTGGCTTATTCCGAGACGATGGATTGGCAGCGTTTCGAAACATGGGACCTCGAACAGCAGACAAATTAAGAAAGTGATTCATTGATTGCTTTGCCGAATGCTGAGCTTGGATTAAGAATCACCATCGAGACCAATCAGAAGATTACCTACTATTTGGATGTGACCTTCAATTTGAATGACGAAACTTACCACCATTATAGAAAGCCTGAAAATCCTCCCCTTTTCATACATGTTAACTCAAACCATCCACCGGCAGCCATAAAGCAAGTCCCAATATCTACCAGCAAACGAATCTCTAAATTGGCATGCAACACTGAAAGTTTCGCGAAAGCTGCCCCAATCTACGACGAGGCACTTAGAAAGAGTGGTTTCAAAGACCCTATCGAACGAGCAATAGCGACAAACCACGAACCCAAGAACAGGACAAGAAAACGCAACATCACTTGGTTCAACCCCCCCTATTCAATGGATGTTGCTACAAACGTCGGAAGAACATTCCTAGAATTGGTAAACAAGCATTTCCCGGCAGGTCATCGTTTTAACGTGTTATTTAACAAGAACAACATGAAAGTCAGCTATGGATGCATGGATAACATGGCCCAAGTCATCAAACGTCACAACAACAAGATTTTATATCATAACTACTCTAGAAACGAAGAAGCTTGCCACTGCAGAAACCAAAATGAATGCTCGTTGATGGGATCATGTGGTAAAAAGAGCCTAGTCTACCAGGCTACTATCACATCAAACAACCATACTGTAAAGAAGAATTACATCGGTATGACAGAAGGCTCGTTCAAAACTAGATCAATAACCACATGTTATCGTTTAATCACAGGAAATATTCGACAAAAACAACATTGTCAAAATACACATGGAAACTAAAAGACAATTATGAAGATTACAACATTAAATGGTCAATCCTCAGTCACGCCACACCATACACAAGCGGAAGTAGATCATGTAACCTTTGCATGATGGAGAAATTGTTTATTCTAAATGCGGACAAACGGTTCCTGTTGAACAAAAGGCCGGAGTAGGTATCAAAATTTAGGCACGTTAACAAATTTTTGTACAAATAGGCCTAATGGGTATTACTGTACATATGGTAATGCAGATCTTAATAGCCTAGTAATCGGTTGTATGCTAATCGAACCAAGACGTTAAAGGACTCTGTATTTATTAGCTAACTTTAGTCTGATGAACGCGTACAGCGTGAAACTCGAGTAACAGAATTTTTAACTTTTTAAATATACAATATATATATATATATATATATATATATATATATATATATATATATATATATATATATATATATATATATATATATATATATATATATATATATATATTTATATATACATATACATATACATATATATATATATATATATATATATATATATATATATATATATATATATATATATATATATATATATAATATATATATATATATATATATATATATATATATATATATATATATATTTATATATATTTATTTATATATATATTATACGTTTTGCCGATGGTCTGGCGTGTTACTAATGGGCCTGTTGATTGCCGTCCCTCCCGAGGTACAAATAAACACACACAACATCGTAAAAGGTGTTCTTTACTGGACGACAACTCAACAGCAACTCCCGATTACGACAGTGGACACGCTAACTACACCGTTAATTACATACGTCAATTACAAAATCACGACTACATACACATGACGACTACTACTAGTTACAAGTCCATTTTGCTACACGTTACATATATAATAAAAATATAGGTGCCATGCTTGGTTATAATTTATTAAAACTAAGGTAAAATATCTACAGGCATAAAAGAGAAAATGTTTTATTCCCAAACGTTTCGCCGGCTAAGGCTTCATCAGTGGAGTACTGAAATGCAATATCTAGATCCTACATATACAAGTAATACTAATTTTAAAAAATCCTATACTGAAATAGATGAATGAATTAAAACAATATACATTGTTCTGTAAATAGCAATAGAGTACTGAAACACTAATTATTCTTCCTACGCAGCCATTCATTAACTTGTGACCACGATTTTGAATTCCAAATTCTTCAATGTATTTACGCTCAGAATGTTGTGGTATATTAGCATGCAAAATCCTCCAATTGATATTTGATAAGGTAGGGGTTCCATTCTTGTGAGAAAGATGTTTGTAGACGGTTTGTTTAGTTGTAATATGCTCCTTGATCGATCCTACTGTTCTGCTAGTTTCTCCAACATATAACCAGTACCGCATATATATATATATATATATATATATATATAAATATATATATATATATATATATATATATATATATATATATATATATATATATATATATATATATATATATATATATATATATATATATATATAAATAATGTATGTATATATAATGTGCTAGTTTTGGTTAGCGAAATACAAAAGAGTGCTCAATGACATACAGACAGAGCGAGATGTATAATTGTGCAAAATACCTCAAAAACTTACCACTACAGTCTGTTTCATCCAAAGGGAGTCTTCAGGTGGTAGACCGGGTGAAACTGGATGAAACGGACTGTAGTGGTAGGTTTTTGAGGTATTTTGCACAATTATATATATATATATATATATATATATATATATATATATATATATATATATATATATATATATATATATATATATATATATATATAATAATAGGAAGGCAAATTTTGCTGTCGCTACTCTGAGTTTCACGCGCTTAGGCGATCATCAGGCAACTGACAGATTATTTAATTATTCACAAATTTTATAGCTCAATTATATTCATAGGTGGTGTTTTGTTACATGACGACATTTGCTAAATAGTTCGGAGCGTTTATTCAAAATGTTTTTGTTTCGTCCTTTTAAAATTAACAGTTTTTCTTCAATGCATAGGCCACATCTTCTCTGGCCGGGTTTGCATGCCGGCATTTTCTTTATGATTCCCCACTTGATCTTGTGTGGTCGGTTGCTTCTCTTCAGTTGCCAAATGTGTTTGGAAAGTTCGGTCTCGTTTTGGTATTTGATGTTGTTGATGGATTTTGTGTGGTTCCGGAATCTTATCTTGAATTCGTTGGCTGTGACCCCGATGTATGTTTTCGTTTCGTTATTGTCGGTTGTTGTTATTTCAGCCTTGTATACCACATTGGCTTGAAGGCAGTTGCCTTGCATTGGGCACTGATCGTGGTTTCTGCAATTGCAAAGGCGTGAGTCGTTTGTGCGCTTAGTTGAATTTTGCTTGTCGTGTTTCTTTAGTATAGTCTTGTTGTGTCGGTTGATGAAGCATTTCATGTTCTCGCTGCAGCTATAGCTTACGCGTACTGTGTGCCTGTTGAATATTTTATGTAGTTTGTTGTTGTGCGGGAAGTGCTTGTCGATTAGTTTTAAGAATTCGCGTGCTATGTTGGTTTTTACGTTTTTGCTAAAAGGGGGGCTATACCATATTACGTTTCGTTGTCGTTTGATGCGTGTGCTTGTGCTAGTCTTCGGTTGTTCGTATTTTAGTTGTGCGTTAAAGTTGCTTCGCGTCAAGGCGTCATTGTATGTAGGGGCTGCTTCGTCGAAGGTTTCTTTATCGCAGCACAGGGTATTGATTCGTCGGTTGATGGAGTGGGGTAGCTCCCGTATGATTGGGGGCGGATGGTTGGAAAACTGGTTGATGTAGAGTGGGTCGTCGTTCGGTTTTCTGTAGGGTTTGTAGGAACCGTTGTTCAGGTCAAAGGTCAGGTCCAGGAAGTTCGTACGAAGTTGGTTAGTCAGTGCAGTTATTTTCAGTCCGAGATTGTCAAACACAGCGGCGAGTTCTTTTCTTTCCCTATCGCATAGTCTGCCAGATCTGCTGTGAAGAAGATGTGGCCTATGCATTGAAGAAAAACTGTTAATTTTAAAAGGACGAAACAAAAACATTTTGAATAAACGCTCCGAACTATTTAGCAAATGTCGTCATGTAACAAAACACCACCTATGAATATAATTGAGCTATAAAATTTGTGAATAATTAAATAATCTGTCAGTTGCCTGATGATCGCCTAAGCGCGTGAAACTCAGAGTAGCGACAGCAAAATTTGCCTTCCTATTATTATTTACTCGCTCTGCCAGTTATGGTATTGAGCGCTCTACGTTATCATACCAACATTGCAACCTACCTGGTTCTGATTTCTGGATTATATATATATATATATATATTTCGTAGACCTGCTGTGCTACTCCGAGTTTCACGCTATAAAGCGATCGTCAGGCAACTGACAGATTTGGTGAAGCTACGGCAAACCTGAGGCGGGTAAACTTCTTAGACATAACACTTGACTTGACGGACGGCACATACAAACCGTACAGAAAACCTAATGACGAACCCTTCTACATCAACCGTCTTTCAAACCACCCACCTGCTATCGTAAAGCAGCTACCCTCATCCATCAACAAACGTATCAACAAACTCTCATGCAACAAACAAACATTTGACGCCTCATCCCAACTGTACAATGACGCTTTAAGACAAAGCAACTTCGACGAAACCCTAACCTACGAGCAATTTACAAGCAACGAAAACAGCGACAGCAACAAAACGCAGCGACGAAACAGACAACGCAGCACTATATGGTACAATCCCCCTTACAGCAAGAACGTAAAAACAAACATAGGACAACGATTCCTCCAACTGATTGACCAACACTTCCCCCCTTCTAACAAACTACACAAAATCTTTAATCGACACAACGTGCGAATTAGTTACAGTTGCCTAGACAACATGAGCTCGTTCATAAACAGACACAACAGAAAAATACTAAACAAACACACGAGACAAACGAACGTAAGCAACACAGAGAACACGCGACAGTGCAACTGCAGACAACCCAACAAATGCCCGGCCGAAGGTAAATGCCTCACAAAAAGCGTGGTATATCAAGCCGAAGTTACAGCACATAACCAACCTCGAACCCAGGCTCTTTTACCTACGCCCGGCGCTCCGGCAAAGACCCTGGTTGGAGCTGGTCACGTGAACACCCAGATTTTAGGGGTAAATCGAATTAGCGCCTTTTTGCTACTAAGGGAGGAGTGGTAGAGGAGCGTACGCGTTTCTTGTGTTTAAGAATTACAACATTTGTTAAATAAAAATAATTTGCAGCAAGAAATTGGGGAGAAAATTAATCAAAAATTGTATTTTTGCTGTTGTGATTTCTTTCTGTTTATGAAACGCGTATTGGGCTACACTTAGAGCACAAATGTGGATCAGATTTCAACTTGTCATACATCGCAGCAATTATGTCGAGGAGAAAATACTTCTATAATCTTTGGATTCGTGTTGACGGCGTTTGCAGTTTGTTTCTTAAACTATATACGATAGGAGATACTAAAGGACGCCGATCCGGGATTGTTAGTGCGAAATACAGAGAAACAAGTCCGCGCAAAACGACGGCAAAATGTGTAAACAATGTTCCGAGTTGACTGAGACGTATCGCGATGAGGAAATACATCCACGTTATCAAGTTTGCTATAACGACGACAAGAACAATTCAAAGATAAGTCAAAGACTCGTCTATACGCGTATATTTAACAATACAATTCCCAAATTGATACGATATGGCTGCTAGTATGCGCTGTATCTGTGACACATGTAATACACATAAAACATTAGACAATACAAAGCATATAATATATACTGATTTTGATAGATATCCTTTTATATAGAGGATTACGGTTCTTGAACATTTTTAAAAGAAGTATATGTCTTGAAGTAATAATGATTTTTTAAACATGTTGCGAAAAATTAGTGTGTAACGTATGTTTAATACATTGTAATTGTTTTTGTATTCATAATGTAAAATTTCTGTGCATTGTTAAGGCCCTGTTTAGGGTAGGTATGCAAGTCGCTCCTTTTATTCTAAAGATACAGAATATGTTGTTTCTTACAAACAATGCTGTGTCCTTCTTTTGACATCTGATTATTATTTTCCCCTCATATGTATGAGCTGTCGCAATTACGACAAAGTTTATGTCACCAATTCAAAATTTTCCCTAACAGGGCCTTACAATTTCTTACTTCATATGAATGCATTGCTGTTATTATAATACAAATATTGTATATAAAATAACAATGAACAATGTGCAAATTTCTGTTGCAAAAGGAGATATTTCACTGCATGGGGCTTATGTTGGACATTCACCTTTTTCGTATTAAATTAAATTTTGTAGAAATTCTTCTGTATCTCTCCCTTTTACATCCCAGTCAGACTCCCAGTATTCAAGTTGGACTGTGAACATTGAAGATAAGTAACCCAGTAGTTATTGCAAAACAGTTTTACATGTTTTTGCGTGATTAGGAGTTTCATAAAGTGAAAATGTTTATAAATTTGCTTATCTATTGTGCCCTGAGCAACACTGACATTTTGAAGTTCGCAGATGCTTTGCGTTACAGGTACACTGCATTATACTTGCATCGGTGCAAACGTTAACATTCTTAATGGAGTGTTCAGAGGTTATGTAATATTTTAGGCATAAATTGTATGTATCAGCGAATAAAGCAATTGTGAGAGCCCGTTTTAATGCCTTTTAAAATAAACACGACAACGAAACACCTATAAACTTAGGATCGCTTGACAGTTGCCAACACCCAACATAGTTTACTTATCGACACTCGTGCTTTCGGAATTCAAACGCTAACAATAATAAATGAAATGAAACACACAAAATAGACAAAAATCGATAATTTTAGATCAAAAAGTTTATATTGTCGTTCATAGCAATTAAATCTCACTCCTTGCATTTGAAATGTATCACTTGTATGTGGAAGCATGTAATTTGATACTTTCCCCACCCTATAAAGTAACGGATTTTTTAAAGAGTCACGTGACCAGCTCCAACCAGGGTCTTTGCCGGAGCGCCGGGCGTAGGTAAAAGAGCCTGGGTACGAGGTTGGCACATAACAAGCCCGTAAAGTACATTGGAGTCACCGCCGATGACTTCAAAACAAGATTTAGAAACCACGCCAAATCACTGGCTAACAAGAAGTACTCAACGGAAACGGAGCTATCAAAGCATGTATGGGAACTGAAGGCAGCGAAAAAGCCATTCACCATCAAATGGTCGTTACTTAAGAAGGTTCCTGCCTACAAAGCTGGTTCCAGAAGATGTAACTTATGCCTTGAGGAAAAACTGACCATCATGAAAAACAAAGATAATGCCTTACTGAACAAACGAACCGAACTATTTACCAAGTGTAGACGTGTAACGCGATACCTAGTATCAAACTGTAAATAGAGAGTAGCTTCACCAGATCTGTCAGTTGCCTGACGATCGCTTTATAGCGTGAAACTCGGAGTAGCACAGCAGGTCTACGAAATAAATAAATATATCCGCTCTACCAGTAATGGTATTGAGCGCTCTAAAATCATTGACAAGTCTTGTAACCAATCTGGTACAGTTAATTCTTGGAATATATATATAATACAAATATATTTAAGATGTTCTTTCTAGATGTGGGAATACATCTCACCGTTCTTGCCCTTGATCTGTGCGTTCATCTTTTGTTGCAAACGACGGCAACGAAGGGTGAAGACTCGGGCGAGTGACTTCGCCTTCAAAATGGCTGAAAATACGAAATATATTTCGTTTTTTTAATTTGTTTTCATCGAATATCTTTCGAAATGGTCATCTTATTTCGTTCATATGTTACAGAATTGTTCCCCAAGTTACTTACTTTGTGTTACTGGAGTATTCAGAAGATTTAAATGCAGATTTCACTTGAAATTAAGTACGTCTTTCTCAAAAATGGAACTGTTCCATTAACTGATTGTTATACCTGGTTAATTTTAGCCCACGTCCACAGGAATGTGTCTGGATTTGACCAGAGTGATCTAGAAGGTATGTTAAATTGTCTGCAATTATTTCGTCTTTACATCTGATTCTGATGAAATAAACATGCTTAATTTGTATTATGATATACATTACTATTAGTACCACTGAGTATTTTAATAAAATACATAACAGTAGTGACTCCGAAAACAATAAACATGATTGAATTGTTTATTATACTTTTCGAGTAAATTACAGTGATCTTCAGAAATGACTCAAATTAGTACATATCATTGGTATAGCTATATACAAGTGAAGAAATATGAGAACAACTATATATACGCTCATTATTTAAATATTATTAGTTCTTTGAAAGCTTTGGTTCCGTGATTGATTGATATACAGTACGAGTGACCGTTCTGTATCAGTGTATATACAGAAACCAGAAACGAGTGCTTTGTAAGAGTATATGTCTACACTGATACTAAATGGTTACAAATTTTGTAAATTATCAAGAGATCTCAAACAGGAATGTGTCCAATTTACCTTTAAAAAATAAATGTTAAAAACTTAGAAAATTGCGAAATGTTTATGTATGAATTTATGGCGAAAGTTGAAATCTGGATAGGATTTAATTACCATAGATGCTGTTACTTTCCGCTCGACTTTTAATTGCTGGCTTTAGCACAGAACTTGTATTCTTGGGAACACATCTCATATTATTACTCTTGCGAACACATCTCGAAACGCTCGAACGTTGTTTGGTCAATTATACAGCGTATATTAAATCCCAATAGGAAGCGAATTCGTCAAGATCCAGATGATCTTAACAAATTTTTCGCGACCACTTCAGAACGCATACTGGGTACGTATCGTGAGCAAGGAACTGACGTCGTCGCATATCTTGACTCTCTACCTGAAATTAGTGGGAAAACGTCTTTTGAAATGCGAAAGGTACATTTTTATGAAGTAAACAAACAGTTAAACAGTATACGGAATGATTGCTCTACAGGTCACGATCATTTACCGGTGTATTACTTGAAATTGGCGTCCCAATACATTGCCTCTCCGCTGACCTGTATTATAAAAAAATGTATCGCTCAGAACAAATTTCCATCTTAGTGGAAAATAGGACGTATCACTCCGATTCCGAAAATTGATGATCCGATGAAGAACAGTGATTTTAGACCAGTTTCAGTCTTACCAATCTTGTCCAAAGTATATGAGCGCCTAGTCTTATCCCAACTAGTTGAGCATATTGAAAGCAGTACATTATATAAAGAGACAATGTCTGGTTTCCGTAAGGGCCATTCAACTGCAGTCGTTCTGTTGAAACTCCAGGATGACATTCTAAAGGCAATGAAAAAAGGAGAGATAACCTTAGCACTGTTTACCGACTATTCAAAAGCTTTTGATACGGTTGAGTTCCAAGTGTTACTGAAAAAACTTGGTTTTCCAAAGAAATTTTTGATATGGACTTACAGTTATTTAGAAGGTAGACAACAATTTGTTCAAATAGATGACAGAAAGTCCGGACTGCTACCCGTAGCATTTGGTGTGCCTCAAGGGTCCATTTTAGGGCCCGTCTTTTTTAATCTGTGTATGGCAGACCTACAAGATGAGAGTCTGATTGTAACTACCTAAAATATGCAGACGATACTAGTCTATATCAACATTGCAAGGTGAAGAATTTGGATAAATGTGGTGAAGATATCAGGAGGGAATCAACCCGTGCGTACGGTTGGTCAACGAGCTCCAATCTGCTTTTGAATCCCGACAAAACAAAGATGATGATATTTTCAACAACACAGATGTCGACGACACACAATCTTTCCTCCTGAGATTTAGTAAAATTGAGCATCAATGGTCGGTTATTATTATTATTATTATTATTGTTATTGTTATTGTTATTGTTATTGTTATTGTTATTGTTATTGTTATTGTTATTGTTATTGTTATTGTTATTGTTATTGTTATTGTTATTGTTATTGTTATTGTTATTGTTATTGTTATTGTTATTGTTATTGTTATTGTTATTGTTATTGTTATTGTTATTGTTATTGTTATTGTTATTGTTATTGTTATTGTTATTGTTATTGTTATTGTTTTATTATTATTATTATTATTATTATTATTATTATTATTATTATTATTATTATTATTATTATTATTATTATTATTATTATTATTATTATTATTATTATTATTATTATTATTATTATTATTATTATTATTATTATTATTATTATTATTATTATTATTATTATTATTATTATTATTATTATTATTATTATTATTATTATAGTGAGAAGCTACGTCACAAAAATAGGAAAAAACAGTTTAAGATACCAAAGTGGATCAAAGTTTTAAATAATCCAAATATTGAGTTTGATTTATCGCCGCCGAGGTACAACCAGATCTCTTCTATTATTCGGAAAATGCGAGCAAAAGCGTCACCTTGCCCATTCGACCAAATTACCGTGATTGTGTTTAAAAAATGTCCTTACCTTCGAACAGTTTTGTGGAAAATTGTCCAGCGGTCGTGGGAAATTAGAAGTATACCATCACAATGGAGAAAAGGATTGTCTGTTCTTGCGTATAAAAATGGACCGAGAGACAATTTAGATAATTTTAGACCAATTACACTGGAACCAGTTATGCTAAAGGTTTTGACGTCCTGGGTTCGAAACAGAGTTTACAAGTTCCTTGCATCTAATAAGTTCATAGATGAAAAACTACAAAAGGGTTTCTGGTCAGGGGTATCTGGAACTGTAGAACACACGGAGACACTGACCTACATAATAAACCAAGCAAGGTTGAAGCAAAGAAGTGTTTGCATATCTTTAATAGATTTGCGTAATGCATTTGGAGAAGTCCACCATAGCTTGATTAAAGAGGTCTTAAAATTCCATCATCTACCACCAGATATGAGCGGTTTCATTACGAGTTTATATGACGGTTTTACGATCTCTGTTGCAACTGAGCAATTTATAACAAGACCTATTGACGTGCAGAGAGGAGTTCTGCAAGGAGACAGCCTGTCTCCCTTGCTGTTTAACATGTGTTTTAATACCCTTATGAAATCTGTAAATCAGAAAAAGATTAGATGTAGTAGTGGATATATCTTTGGAAATACTCTGTGTCCTCAAAATTGCTGCAAACTGCTGACGATACGACGATAGTGACGAGCTTAGAATCTGACAATCAATTGCTGTTAAACTTGTTTTACAAATGGAGTGTGTGGGCTGATTTCTTGATCCGTGTTGACAAATGTTACTCATTTGCTATGAAGAAAACGCATTCATCAAGTGTGCAGTTTCTCCCATATCTAACACTTGGTGGTAGGCGTGTTCCTCCAGTTAGGATAGGGGAAAGTTTTACCTACTTGGGAAAGGTATTCAGCTTTGATATGGACAACCACCAAGCAAAAGAGGAGAGTTTAAAAGTCATGGAGGGCATCATAGACAAAACAGATTCACTACCATTACATCCAAGAAACAAGATTTCCATTGCTACAGTGTATATGTACAGTACTATACGATGGTCGTTCTCATGTTATCATCTGGATTTGGCCTGGCTGAAGGGAAGCTGTGACAGCCTAATCCTAAGATATGTCAGAAAGTGGCTCAACGTTCATCCTGGAGCCAATGTAAGCCATCTAAGCCTTCCGCTTAAAAGGTTAGGTCTAAACCTTTTATTGCCGTCACAATTGTATAAACAATGTAAACTCACCGTTCGGCGTATATTGCGTGTATCAAAGGATAACAATATTAGATCATTGTACGTGGAAACTCATAATAGTAACATTAACTCTGATGAAATTATAGAAGAATCTCGATCAGAGGGATCGTTAACGCGAGAGTCTTAATCTTGTATGAATATTTTGAGGGAAAAGCTGGAAATTGAAAATTGGGACAAACTTATGGATTTGAAAAAGCAGAATATTTTAGTGAAATTTATCACCGAAAACTGCCGTCCGTCGTGTATTAGAATGTGGAATAAAGTAGCAAAATCTCTTCCAAAAAACCTATTCTGTTTTGTAAGGCGAGCGCTGATATTGGCACTATCTACAAACAAAAACCTGAAAACGTGGAATTTGATCCCTAAGGAGTTTTGTCCATTATGTGCGGGAAACATCCATACTCAGCACCATATTTTGAACAACTGCAGAGCAGCAGCTGATCAGAACCGCTACTTGTGGAGACATAACTCGGTTCTAAACTGCATTGTATACTACCTTTCGTCGATAATAACTAGCACAAGACGACTTTATGCTGAGTTACCTGGTTACGAAAGTACAGAGGGTTTATTTACAAGCAATAAACGACCTGATTTAGCATTTGCAACAGTTTCAAAAATGTATATCATTGAACTAACGGTCTGTTTTGAAACTAACCTCATCTCGTCACGAGAATATAAGGTGAATCGGTATGCACAATTAAAGGAGAGCTGTATTGACAAAAATAGAGAAGTTGAATTGATTTTTATTGGGGTGTCATCGCTTGGGTTCTGCACAGAGCATATCAGTGTTTTCAAAAGATTTCTGAAAGACCTTAACCTGGATTCGTCTAGAATATTGGACAAATGTATAGAAACATGCATACGATGCTCATACTATATTTATAACAGAAGACTTAAAGAATGGACATCGCCTGGACTTTTGCTCTTTGTGTAATATAAATTCACCTGTCCGTTATCAGTGAATACAGGTGAAATGTAACTATTGGATCGAAAATTGTTATTAAAATTATTTGTTGCCATTATTATTATTATTATTATTATTATTATTATTATTATTATTATTATTATTATTATTATTATTATTATTATTATTATTATTATTATTATTATTGGTATTGGTATTGGTATTGGTATTGGTATTGGTATTGGTATTGGTATTGGTATTGGTATTGGTATTGGTATTGGTATTGGTATTGGTATTGGTATTGGTATTGGTATTGGTATTGGTATTGGTATTGGTATTGGTATTGGTATTGGTATTGGTATTGGTATTGGTATTGGTATTGGTATTGGTATTGGTATTGGTATTGGTATTGGTATTGGTATTGGTATTGGTATTGGTATTGGTATTGGTATTGGTATTGGTATTGGTATTGGTATTGGTATTGGTATTGGTATTGGTATTGGTATTGGTATTGGTATTGGTATTGGTATTGGTATTGGTATTGGTATTAGTATTATTATTATTATTATTATTATTATTATTATTATTATTATTATTATTATTATTATTATTATTATTATTATTATTATTAACTGTGGGATATGAAACTAATCTTAGAAATAATAGTAAACGTAAACAGGCTAAATACATGTGATTTAATACTATGTTAATTTATGTTAACGTTTTTAATTTATGTGAAAGGTAGTCACGTGAGGTTGGAGTATGATGGCGAAACCTTGAAGGACGAAAGGAGATAAACACTATTTTGACAAAACTTTTATCATTATTTTTAGTTTGATATTTGTACAGAAATAAAAATTCTTAAAAACGTCCGTTTATCTTTGTTGCGAAGAGTTCACAACAGTCAAAATAGTTCGATTTAGAACGAAAAGGGAAGATATTTTGGGCGAAATATGCCAGATCAATAATACATTCCAAACACGTTCGACTAGTGACACGCTAAATACAAAGATATCGAGGTTAAAGAACAAAAATACCGCATCAACAATGGTTAAAATTGAGGAGTTGAATCGAAAGAGAAATTCAGCGAAGAAAAAGTTCGACGACGAGGTAAAAAATTTTGAAATTGTGCTAGAAGCCCGCCCAGAAATAAGTCGCCTTGAAGAAGCTTTTGGTGAAATCAAAGGAAAATATAAAGCGATAAGGGAAGTGCATGATCAAATTACTGAATTAATGGTTCAAGCTGAGATTGAAATAACTGAGTTTAGACCACGATAGATTTATTACTGGAATCATTGAAAAATATGGTGATTTGCTCGCTAAACTAGAATACCATAGAAAGAAATGTGAAACGGAAAAAGGATTAATGGAAACACCGACTGAACTGGGACCGAAACCGAAGTCCAATCTTGAGAGAATTAAAGTAACGCAATTTTCTGGCAACATTAAGAATTATCGAACACGGAAAAGAATATTCAAGGACACTGTGAGTAGAAATAGCCAAGATGAAGGAAGTCGACTTGCAAGATTGATCGAAGCTATCCAGCCCCCCCCCCTGAAATATGAAATTGACTGTTTTACTACAACCGAAGCAATTTGGGCATTTCTCGACAAATTATTTGGGGATGACAAGGAGTTAATTAGAATTTTGATGAATGAAATCAAAACAATGAAACCCTTAAAAGTGAAAGATACAAAATCAATTCAAAATTTTGTTGCAACGTACAGTTCGTGGATTTATTCTCCGAATGGAAGATGTTGGAGCAGCTGAAGGGGTAAAAAGTACATATGTGTTTGCTGATATCCTGACAAAATTAACAGCAGAAGATCAAAGAGCATATAGACGAAGTATGATTGATACAAAGAAAGATGAAAATCTTCAAACCTTGCTAGAGTATTCAGAAGTAGAATCAAAATTAATGGCAAGTGGCCAACAATGGTCTTTTAAAGCTGGGTTCTATCCCCTCAATGTGGACAATGTTAACAATGACCCCCCTGGGTGTGGTCTTGGTTGTTCCCAATTACATGGTTTGGGTTACTGTCCAGCTTTTAAGAAGATGAAAGTGAAAGAAAGATGGGATGTAGTGATACAGTCCAAAAGATGCAAGAAATGTTTGAAAACTGGACACAGACATCAACAGTGTTCACAAAAGGCATGTGATATCAACAACTGTAAAAGGCCACACCATCATTTATTGCATAAAGAGTCAAAACCTGATGACAAAAAAAATCTGGATCCCAATGCAACACCATTGAAACCACCTGGACAGGAAAACAACCAAGTTGGTAGCGTTTCAGCCAGTTGTGGAGGAACTGCATGTGTACCAATCCAGAAAGTTAAAGTGCACAGCGCTGACGGACATGCCATTAAAGGACTTGCTATGGTCGATAGTGGTTCTAATCAGAGTTTGATTTGAAAGGAGTTTGCAGATAAGCGTGGTTTGGTTGGAGAAACAAAAAAGATGAAAATGTATGTTGCGGGTGGTGGAATAAGGGTTGAAGATTCGGCGGAATTTGATTTAAAGATCTTTCCCTGCTATGATGAAGATATCGTGTTTGATGTGAGAGCTTACTCTGTCAAGAAACCTTGCCAAGCAGCCAAAACCGTCTCAAAGAAAGCAGTAGCCCAGTTTCCTCACTTGAATTGCGTTGTTGAAGAGCTACATTTAGGCAGGGGTCCAGTGGACATTCTATTGGGAACAGATCTGCCTGAAGCCCATCGTGACTTTAAAGTTCTAACGGGCAACCCTGGTGAACCGATTGCAAAGAAGAACATCTTTGGTTGGTCAGTCCTTGGTCATCTTGAAGATAAAGCTGCACCTGGAATTTTTGCCATAGAAATTATAGATGAAATAGCTACACAACAAGACATAAAGAAATTGATTCTCCAAGATCAACTAGGAGTCAAACCGACTCGATACTGTACATGTTCTGAGAAGGAACTGCAAGAATGTGCATTCATTCGACATGTTCGAGAATCTATTAAAGTGTTGGAAGATGGGAGGATCGAAGGGACAGAATGAAATTGACTTTGCTGGAGATATTTCAAAGATGTTTAATCAGATCGCCGTCCATGCCGATGACCAGAAATACCACTGATTCTTGTGGAGAGATGGAGAAACAAACAAAGAGCCCGGTGTGTACCAGTGGGTACGTCTCAGTTTCGGAGACAAACCGGCTCCAGACCTTGCGATCAATGCTGTTAATCTTCTCGCTGATAGAGCTCAACACGTTGCGATCAATGCTGTTAATCTTCTCGCTTATAGAGCTCAACACGGGTCTCAAGCAGCGGCAAAGATCCTGAAGGATCACACATGTGTGGACGACATCGCTGGGTCGGATACATCACTAGAGAAAAGTATAGAAGTGACCAATGGCATCGATGCAATTTTGTGCAAGGGCAAGTTTGCCATAAAAGCATGGCACAGTAACAGCTCAGAGATTGATCAAGATCCCAGCGAGAATCCGCGGGTTAGTCTGTTGGGTCATCAGTGGGATAAGAAAGCTGATAGTATTGCCTTAAAGAGAGAGACGGTGAACTCAAATCTCAGTTATTGTACCAAACGAAAGGCCCTTGGCCTGGTGTCCCAGCTGTGGGACCCGTTAGGATTGATGGCACCGGTTTCAATCCAATTCAGAATCGATCTCCAGAGTCTTTGGGCAGCTGGCTATCAGTGGGATGAGTTATTACCATTAGAAGAACGGAGCAAATAGCTGAAGAATCTCGAGATCATGAACACCCTTCTAGGTACTCATCTAGAAAGGTGCCTAAAGCCTGAAGCCTCCATTGGGAGTCCACAGCTCCACGGATTCTCAGATGCTGGAGAATTAGGATACGGCGGTGCCCTTTTCCTTCGATGGGAACAGGCGAATGGCAAGTTTACATCCAGATTCGTTACAGCAAAAGCCCTGGTTGCACCACTTAAAAAGAAAACCATACCGAGACTAGAATTGATGGGATGCTTGGTGCTGAGTAGACTGGCAGCCGAAGTCGAACGAGCGTTGGAAATCGACCTGAGTGCGAAATTCTGGTGTGATTCAACGACAGCCTTGTCTTGGATAAAAAGCTCTGCGACGGAATTTAAACCATTCGTGAGTGTCAGAGTTGCTGAGATACAAGAGAATCAACCAAATACTGTTTGGAATTACATAACCTCCGAAGCCATTCCAGCAGATGCACTCACTAGAGGGATATCGCCTGAAGAACTCCAGTTATGGCACCAAGGACCTCAATTCCTTCGAAAGCCAGAAAATGAGTGGCCTGACTTCAAACGATCTACCAACACAGCCAACTCAAAACCAGACCCAGAGAAAAAGAACAAACCAAAAATCAAAAGTAACACCTCAAAAATTAACACTGAAGGCATAAATAATGCTAACATTACCGAAGACACTCAAGGTGAGGAGAGATTCGTCACCGGGCAGGTTATTGGTAACAGTGAAGATACTCATGAAGTTTTCAATAGAATTCTGGCCGGATCATCGACCTATCGCAAAGCAAGAAGAGTGACCGCCTTGGTAGTAAGAGCAGTTAAGAACATTGTCCTGAAGGAAAACATTAAGGGACCGATCTCTGTCACTGAGCTGCACGAGGCTGAAAAACGACTAATCAAAATGACACAAGCAGGCCTGGGTGTGACGGGGAAAAGTATACAAAATCTATTACCATTTGTCGACAAAGACAGAATTTGGAAAGCCAAAGGAAGATTGGAAAACGCTCGGGACCTACCCCAAGAGCTACGAAACCCAATTATATTATCGAATGATCAACCTTTGGTTAAACTGTTGCTACAACACTATCATCAAGAGTTGGCGCATTGTTGGTACAAGCGATTGATGATGGAAATCAGACAGAAGTATTGGGTGATTGGCCTGCGAGATATGGCCAGAAATCACGTCAAAGCTTGCATTCCTTGTAAGTTAATGCGAAAGAGGGCATGTGAACAATGCATGGGACAGCTACCAAGTTACAGAACAGATGCAAACAATCCCGCCTTCGCTAACACTGCACTAGACCTTTTTGGTCCATTTGAGGTCAAAGTGGGAAGAAAGACTATCAAAGAAGCTTGGTGCTGCATATTCACCTGTATGACAAGCAGAGCCGTCCACCTTGAACTCTGTACGGACAAATCTACGGACACGTTCTTGATGGCTTTTAGAAGATTCGTATGTCTAAGAGGACATCCGAAGTTGGTTTGATCTGACCGTGGTACTAATTTCGTAGGGGCCCAAAGATACCCGCAGGAGATGGTGCAAGAATGGGACATACTAAAGATCAAGTCTAGCTTCGCAGAATTTGGCACTTCGTTCGAATGGTGTTGGAACGTACCCAAAGCTAGTCACATGAATGGAGCGGTGGAATCGCTGATAAAGTCAGTTCGAAGAGCACTAGAAAGTTCGTGCAAAATGACTGCCTACACTGAAGAGCAGTGGAGAACATTCCTAGCTGAAGTAACGTTTTTGGTCAATTCCAGACCCTTTTATCCTGGATCCGACAACATCTGGAACGACCCGCCAATTACCCCAAATGACCTGATCATGGGACCAAATTTCGGTGTACCACAACCAGAGGAAGAAAAGCTAGTTAACCCTAGAGAGCTCAACAAAAGTGTTCAAAGAAGAGTTTGTCAATTCTGGCAATGTTGGATGAAGTATTTCGCCCCGAACTTGTTGATCAGAACAAAGTGGCACGAGAAGAAAGAGAATGTTGGAGTTGGAGATCTTGCATTTGAAATCGATAGTAAACGCAAAAGAGGCGAGTGGCAAATGGCGTTAGTGGAAGAAGTGTTTCCTGGTGGAGACGATCTTGTTCGTAAAGTAAAAATCAGGACGTGGAAGGGAGTTTATGAAAGACCAATAGCAAAGTTATGCCTAATCGCAACGCGAGGAGAACTAGAACAGAATGGGACAGTGTAATGCTTGAGGGACTCGTACTAAGAAGACATAACCATTACGTATCGTTTCTCGAACGTGGACGTTCTCCGCACTGGGGAGGAGTGATTTGACACTTTGATACTCATTAATACTATGTTAATTTATGTTAATGTTTTTAATTTATGTGAAAGGTAGTCACGTGAGGTTGTGAGTATGATGGCGAAACCTTGAAGGACGAAAGGAGATGAACACTATTTTGACAAAACTTTTTATCATTATTTTTTAGTTTGATATTTGTACAGAAATAAAAATTCTCAAAAAACGTCCGTTTATCTTTGTTGCGAAGAGTTCACAACATGCTGCTTTGATCAAAAGCTTATAATCTGCTTAGAGATGTGACTAAGCAAACTGGCAAATTACTCAGTAGCAAAGCCAGCCTGACAATTTGGTCATGCTAAGCAAATTTAAATCTGCAGTAGTATAGTGTAGTATAGCAGTCGCATGACTCCCGAAATACGTTTCGTCTACTCCTGTTTCCCGCCTGTCTCCCACCCATATTCTTCGTTATTAAATTGCTCCTACAGTTTGTATAATTATTGTAAATCGAATACAACGTGCAAGTAAAAATTATCATAAATTGTAAGAAGGATCACGGTGAATCTGCAATTTACAAAATTCACCAGTCGGATATTCCCAAGCTATTGTGCCAGTCAAATGACGTGAAAAAATTAAATATTTCAAATAAATGCAGGTATAAATTGTAATAAAATTTACTGCCATCAGCTTCGACTCGTGAAATGGAGATTGCTGTAGACTTGTATCGACAAAACTGTAAAGTATGTGCATGCTTATGAAAATTTTGCGAGTCGTGGCCAGTCCTGAAGGGAGGGTCTTTTTCTCGTTTTCACAGTTTAAAATTTAGCTAAATCCCAATCCCTGTTGTTGTGTGCTTTTGACTGAGCGACCGAAACCGGAAACATTAGTTTAAGATAGAATCAACGGCTATCTTTAAAACAGGGAACAGGTGAACAGGGAAACGGGGAAGTGCACTCTTTATCCTAAATACGTTGGACAGTGCGAAAACAAACCTTACCTCCCTTCCCAAATTTTAATTAGGCTAATTATATCTATCGATAACATTTTAGCTGATGTATCCCTGAAACGACAGACATTGCAAGAAACATGTTTATTCAACTGTTTCACGTTTTGCCGAGCACTTTGCTTTCATAGGTAACGTAACCAACGTCATATTTTGCTGTTCGTCAATATTTTGTAGCCAACATATCAGTTTGAAATGTTTTTCATAATTTTGAATATTTCGTCGCACAATTGACATTTAGAAATTGCCAACCTCTGTTCCCCGTTCCCTCTTTTAAAGATAGCCTAGAATCCAACCCTTCAGACGGTTCACTGTGATTTGTATCACCACCAGACCCCTTTTACGCCATGCCTCCCCCTCCGGTTTTTAGGCTCGGAATTCATCGACTTGCTTACGCACAGCGTCGTCGGGTTTGCATTCGTTGGCAGTCGGAAATTTCCAAATTATTTTTTTGTCTCCGCATTCTGAAACCTTCAAGGTATCGAAGCAATCCTGTCTTCATTTTAAGGTAACTTGCTTTATTTTTTTCGTATTTGTAGAAGAATACATAGATTTCTGATGTCAACGAAGTTTGTGGTCAATGAGGCTGAATTTTACCCAACATTTGACGCACAAGTTTGTATTTATTGACCTGCATCTAAGGACGTAAATTAACGAGCTTTGTTAACCAGTTATTCAGTTTTACAAACTGGCATACTGTAAAGTCTCTTGCTTGCACATCACCTATGTAATAATAAGGTGCATAGAAGGGCTGTCTGAATTTGCACATCCCGTTGTGTAAATAATAATCACTATTCTTGTACAAAATAAACAGCTCATGCCAGGTTGGAATCCATCAATTTTTTACGCCGGAGGTTACGCCGAGTAGCGGTCAAATAATTACGCCACGTTCCATCACGCTTCACATGTTTGAGTTTTGATCGTATGAGTATCAATATATCTAAAATGGCGCTCTCGAATAAGTGCCCAAGTAAAAAGCATGGTGGTTTGATGTAATTGGCGGTGAATTGGCGGACGAGCGACACTTTGGACGGACTGATTGAGCCAACTACGGCCGCCATATTTTTTACTTCACCTGTTTGACTGACAAGCGTAGTCTCCAGATATGTTAATACAGCTCAGTGGTTTTAATGTTCACCAACTCAAAATCAGGTTAAAATAAACTACGAAATAACAACTGACCAACTGTTAGACAAGAGCAAACATAGCACCATAACAGTAACATAGCAAATACATTTGAACTAAAATATAGTTCATCATCAGAGACTAGAAAATGAATCCTATAAGTCTGACACACGACCAAGATTAGGAATTACCTATAGCACCTAAACTTGCGCGGTAAAACCCTTAAGAATATTTAAAACATGACAGAGCAAAAGCAGGACAAACCTACACTTCTGATGACAAATTACTCGGAACAAGCGAATATGCTTACGTTATACTTAATATGTGTAAGCACCTTTCCACTCCCCAGCTAACCAGAGACATTGCCTGAAGAGGGGGCTCTAGTCTGCAGCCCTTGTGACACTGCAAGGCGGGTTCTTAAGGGTTTTACCGCGCAAGTTTAGGTGCTGTAGGTAATTCCTAATCTTGGTCGTGTGTCAGACATATAGGATTCAAAATACATTTGAAATTTGAAGTCTTGATGACAGAACTTATGATTCTGATAACTGAAATTATTTTTAAAAATAAGTTTATTTATGATAATCATAAGTTTTGTTATCACAATCCAACTTATAACAACTTATAACAAGAATGGCAATTTGACAGACTCTGTCCTGTTTGAAATACGGTCAACAACTTTACTGTGGTGATACCTGAAAAAGCGTTAAATTTAATGTATAAAATTAAAATCACTTATGAACAAAAAAACAAAATAATTATTTCATTATTATTAAAATTATAAGACATGTTACTGTGTAATATACTGACTCACCGATTTCCAGGTGCACTCTGAATCACAGGCAAAATATGGGCCCTCATTCCCTCGTTTTTGTCTCCTTTGATGTATATTTCAGCAATTTCCTTCACTGCCCTATCTGCTGTCAATGCAGTTGGCATGCACCAGTTAATTTTGGTCCTGCAAAAATGAAATTGTATTTGTTCCATATTAGGATGTTAATTGTTAAATAGCTGGCAAACTTTAGTACTGATTCTATCATGAATGAAGTTTAGCTGTACCGCAATGTTAAAGTTTCATTTGAAATTGGTCCCAATTGATTCTGTGATCCCATAGCGGAATACACACTTTCCACTACAGCCTCAGTACCTCCTTTACCAAGTGAGATGTCCACAGCAACACACCCCTCTGGCCCAATAAGTGAATAGATCGTGTCATTTCTGTATATACCCTCATACACTTTGTCTTCATTAACCACAGTCAAAGCTATCTTTCCTGAACCAGAATTCAATAAAAATATATTTGTATAAGTAATTACAGTTAGTGCACCGGAATTACAGATGTCGGAGCTGATCAGGTTAAATTCCTTCCAGAATTCATGCAGAAGACATTTAAGGTTTTTAAAAGGTTTTAATGCTTTGAGTTGCGATATTTTTCAGTTTTTCTTGCTAGTTTTTATACTGTATTATCGCGTACTCTATTTCTATTAACCATGACATTCTAAATCAATTCAAGAACGAGCAAGAAAAGAGTGAGCAAATGATTCTTAACTATAGTTAAACACCAATAATTACCGTCTTCGAACTCCATTCTGTAAATATTTTGTAATGGGAGAAAATTTCTACTGAGATCCAGACAGGCACTTGCTTCCGCATCATCAAGAATGGAAAACTTACAAAGGGGATCATTAGCAATACCGTCATTTTGCCCATCAGGTAGAACAGTGAACCATTGCATCATAATTTCGCGGAACTTTTTCTCCCAAATAATCGATTTAAGAGTCTGTTTAATGTTGCGGTGCACAATGTGACTCAGTTCTCCTTTGAATAATCCATCCAAACTCTTGATGTGGGGAAGACGGCAAATATAGGCCCAGAAGGACAGAAATTCTTCCTTTCCATATTCTTCAAATTGAACCTCGTCAATGACGACTGATGTCCCATTTTTATGACCACAACACAATGAAACCAGCTCGTCAAGGTCAACCGCTGTGAGTTGCTTCTGCATTGGTTTTACGGATTTTCCAGAAAATCGATCATCCATTGACTTTATCATGGCGCCACAAAAGACCTCTAAGTCCAATCGGCAGTCCTTAAGATCTCGAGCACGCCATTTAATTGTTGTAGTTTTCTTTCCATCAGACGCATCTTCAGAAACATTCTTTTCAACTTTGAGCCACCCAGGAACAACTTTTGTTCCTTTAAATTTCCCTTTTCTGATATCTCTTATATGAGTTGACGTCAGTGGAAGATCAGGAGATTCGAATGAAATGGGAATGCACTTCTGGATACGTCGCTTGACTTTTGGCCACCAAAGGCAAATTTTCCACGATGGGATCGACAAACCTTGAAGAGTGACCAGTAAGTCGATCATAGGATGCATCAGGTCTGTCAGAGCAAGAAGATCTACCACGAAATCTTTTCCAGCGACCTCGTACTCGTCATCCTGGTTAAAGCCATACTTCCTGAAAGTGTCGATATACAGAGGGAGACTTTCAGTGAGTTTGAGGAACTCGCTGTACTGCGAAGTGCTAAACCTTGTTCCACACGTGCGTGACAGAACTTTAAATTTAACATCTTTAGCATATGCATTGTGGTTAGCAACGGACTTAACTTGTTGCAACATTTTTCCGCGGTTAAACTTCGTGTGCAGTTTCGTTGTTCTCTTGATTATCCTGTTGAGGTACGAAGAAGCATTGTCACATATTTTTCCATCTTTGACACCCTTCATGGCCAGGTCAACCCAGTGAGGAGGATCCCAAATTACGACATCAAATGTGTCATCTGTGCGTGCTAAGGTTGTGTTTAGCGAGTTCTCAAAATCTTTTGCCTGGTAGGGTCCATCACACGATGTTCCCTGCCAACCTTGTAAAACTTCGACACAATATTGATCCTTTATACATTCAACAATGCCTTTTGCCAATTCTTCAGCACGGGAGCCTGAAATTTCCTCATCGACTGCATTGTCACCATCACCGGAACCGCTAGAGTACACTTCTGGAGCCTTTACTAAAATAGCTTTCCTACAACCTTCTACCATTGTCACAATTACAATAGCCTGGTTAGTGATACGATTCAACGTCGCCTTGTCAGCGCTTACGTAGTAGTGCGGTGGTAAGCCAGTCGATTTTAAAGGATTACAAAGAAATTTCACAACTTCTTTGTCCAACCAAATCTCACATGCTTTCAATATATCAGGAAAGAGCTTCCTACTGTGACCAATATCACCTAAGTCTGACCCAGTAGCGGTGTGGTTGGCAATAGCCGTCTCGAAGTGACGACCCGCCGAATTCATTTCACATACCCCAAGTGCAACTCTTACAAGATTTTGGGTAACATGATCCACTCGCTTTTGTTTTTTTACTAATTCTTTGGCAAACTAAAATGTAAGAGATTTTATGTTTTTACCATGATGCCAAAAAACAATATACAACATAATGGGCCATTTTCGATTCTTTGTCATGACAAACAGTACTATATTACCTCTGTTGCATTATAATGCAACAAATTCTCTTTATCACCCAATGCTAAATGCTGTTTGATCATGGACTTTTTCTTGTACCAGTAGTCGCATTTTCCATCTACAACAGATATCGTTTGATATTCATCCAAAACGAGCCCTGTAGAAAAGGACCCAGTTTTCCTAAAGTAAAGATATTATCAATTGGACAATGGACATAATATATTATGCACCGCAACTATACCATGCATCTAATGACTAAACAGAAAGAGAATAACAGAAACACACAAAATAATTCAATATTTTAAAATTTGTTTACCCGCTTTGGCCTCTTCTATCCGGTGAAATAGGTGACTTTATGTACTTATAACATGTTTCACATCTAATAACAGATCCACCCACTCCATCAACGCCGGGTAGAAAGCGAATTTGAGGGAACGATTTACCAAGATCAATAATATTATCAATCTTATCCCACTTAGTAGCTATATCAGCCAAGTCATTTGACATTCTCAAATTTCTTTCCACATCCTTGCTTCTTCCAGCATCTCCTTTTACATGTTGAGAGAGGTCATTGACTGCAATCAAAAGTTTTTCCATTCCTTTATTTACAGTTTCTATGATTGATGGATTCTCTATAACTTGCTGTTTCTGAGAAGAATTGGCAGCACTCTTGGATACAAAACTGCTCTTAGAGATGAAACTACTCTCTGAGTTTAAAGTTTGCAGCCCAGCAGCTTCACTTTCCTTGTCAGTTATTTCATCATGCCCTTGTTCTAGTTCTTGTAGGAATGGTTTTATTGACAAGTCTGTTATACTTTTAATGAAACTAAAACTTTTAACATTTAAATCGATATCTGGATGATTTCTTTCAACATGCCGTTCAATGTCATATTTTTGATTCCTATTGATAAAGTGTCTACCATTTTTTGCCCTGAAAATATAGAATTTGCAAATGCAGCACTACAAAATATATACAATTTATAGATTATATCCTCCTCTCCCTATATATTTATTAAAGGCAGGATCATACCTGTAGCAAGACACACAAAAACAACGTTTATCAATGCTGGTTTTTGCAGCAGAGCTCACCACTTTGTATGAGCTTGTAGCAGGTGGGACTCCTTTAAAAAAAGATGACAGGTTTGATTGTTTCCCCACTTTCCCTGACGATGCTACCTTTAGTTTTTTTGATGGAGGTTGAATTGCATTTTCCTCTTTCCCTTTATCTTTTTCACTTTTTTCTACATGTAACAATTTAAAGAATTTACAAAGTGAATAATGTTTCTAATTTAAAGGAAATCACATCCATTGAAAAATGTACTGCTACAATTTCTGACTATGTTCACTATGAGCAAAAGCAATATTTTTTATATCACATTGTGAGTCTATATCAATAATATTATATTAGGTACAATTTACCTCTGGAACATTTCTCACAAATGACACTTTTTCCAAAACCCTCTTCTGGCTCTTCATGCTCTCCTTCATTTGGAATAGCAGCACAGCATGGAAATATTGCATGGCATGCTGTTTTGCAAATTCTGCATGAATGGGCACCTGATGTTTCATTGCCACATGTTACACATTTTAACACTTGAACTAAGAAGTAAGAACCAATAAAATTACTCAGTTTTCGGTTTGAAAACTAATAACTTTAAATTTACCTACAGTAATATGTCCTTTTGATCTTCTGATGTATGTTTTACCTTTTTCAGCCATTCAATAAATTATACTGTAATAAATTATGACTGTTTCATTTCCATGTGCGGTTGTAAACTAAACAAAAAGTTATTTTATGATATTTATATTTATTATTGTCTAGTACGTATATTAATTAGTTTAGAATATGTATTACATGTATAAAAACACTCACCAAAAATGACAAAAATGCATGTAAAGTCCTATAAAGTAAAGTTTGTATCATAGTTAACATTATATTTTAAAATACAGGCAACATGATGACTTAGAAATTCAGAATCAGAACTCGACTCAGATATATATATATATATATATATATATATATATATATATATATATATATATATATATATATATATATATATATATATATATATATATATATATATATATATATATATATATATATATATATATATATATATCTGAGGCGTGAGGCCTCTATATATATATATATATCTGAGGCGTGAGGCGCCGATATATATATATATATATATATATATATATATATATATATATATATATATATATATATATATATATATATCTTGCAGGGAATTGTAGCTTTGTCTGAAAGGTTTTTGCAGATTATGCCAGAACCACCAATGTGTTTTCGTCGTACCAAGAACCTTAAGGACCATTTAGTTCGTGCTAAGTTGCGAAGGGAAGAGGAAGCAGTCGTTGGGATGTTTAAGTGCGGAAAGAATAGATGTAAAATTTGTGACAACGTTACAGTTGGTGATAAATTTAAAAGCAATGCCGAGGGACGTTCTTTCTTCATTAATCATCGTTTCGATTGTGACTCAGAGGGTGTAATATATTTAATAAGTTGTAACAGTTGTGGGCTACAATACGTTGGAAGTACTATAACATCATTTCAGTTGCGCTTTAATAATCATAAAAGCTCTTTAAATAGGTATGGTCGTGGGCAGACACATATATATATATATATATATATATATATATATATATATATATATATATATATATATATATATATATATATATATATAGACGCATATATAGACGCATATATATATATATATATATATATATATATATATATATATATATATATATATATATATATATATATATATATATATTAAACAAAACAAAGCATTTCGTTTTCAAAAAGCAATTCATTCCAATTACCTTGACAAGTGATGACACAACAAACAACAAAGAATTACAGGATTATAAATGCACGTCTTTGTCTTGCATCAGTGCACGAGGTCGTCGAGAGAATTAAAAATTAAAAGATAAAAATATGTGTTTCCACTTTCTTCACACAATTTTACAATTTTCACTTCTGCACTTCGCCACTTCCGCGTCATTTCGTCATCTTTTTCATTTACAAAAATCACTTTGTATTACCATTTTTGAGTACTATTTTTTCATCAGATTCCCATAATTTACGCCACGCCGATGTCAACTTTTTATTTGATTTGTTCCGAAAACCCGCCGATGGCGTAGCATATCAATAACATTTTACGCCGGAGATATCCGGCGTAACACGTAGAGATTCCAACCTGGAGCTCATGTGTTTCTGTGATACATGCGGTACATGTGTAATATAAATGTTCAAAAAGTGTGCGCACAAAATTGGACACCGCATTGCACGTTGCAGCATAGGAAGCCATGTTCGCTGGTTTAGAGTCAATAAAAAGCCTTAAAACATTAAAATGCGATGCGAAATAACGAGTGAGCTATAAAAATAGTTTCAAATCCCTATGTGTAGCGTACTATGGTCATTCCGAGATTTCACTTTACGAATCTTGTTATATATATATTGAGAAGGATGGAAAGTTTTGATTAGTTTTGCTTATGTTGACAAATTTCATGCACAAATTATTGTGAGAAAACCCCATGTAAAACGATCAGTTTTTACACTAGGTGTAAGATAATACTTAAACTATATTTTTAACATAAAATTAGTACGAAAATAAAAGACTAACGCTGAGAAAATGTGGCAATGTTGAGTACAATATTGCCAGATGTTTTTTTGCACATTTTACTAAAGCCTCGTTCAAATTTTACTGGACCACAATTTTACCAGATTTTCATTTCAACCACCCCACCCCCTAATTTTTTGAGGAATCACTTAATTTGTAGCTGCACATGCTATTTTATATTATCCAATCAAATGATGGTGACTAATTAACAATTAGTCACCAAGGGTGAGGTGATTCCAAGCCTATATTCAGTGAGCCAAAGGCAAAGTGAATTTAGGCTTGTGATCACCAAGCCTGCGGCGACTAATTGTTTTAATATAAATTTCTTGGTGTTTATAAATAATAATCAACCCAACTGTAAATATACACTTCAAACATATTGCTGTATAAAAAATCCAAAAAGCTATAGTATAGTTATTGGCCAGTGATTATCACTTCAGAGAAAGTGAATCTTGAGCAATTAGAATGCAGTGAATTGAATGGTCACCTGGAAATTTATACTAAATGTCATTAGGGAATTCTAGAAGTTAGGTGTGTATCCAATGTTTTTAATGAATGCAACATCTTTAATGATTATTGCTGAAGTTTGCTGGCTATAAATTCCTTTCCTAACCATCATAGTACCAATTATACTAAAATAATTACCAAATCCTTGAATTTTGCAAAATTTTACCACAAAATTTTACTAAAAACTTTTTTACTAGATTTATGTTAAAATTGCCTGAGCCGTTTACATGGTGTTTTCTTAGAATAATTTGTGTATGAAATTTGTAAATATATTCGAAACTAATCAAAGCATTCCATCTTTCCCAATATATATGACAAGATACGTGAAGTGAAATCTCAGCATGACCAGAGCACACTACACATAAGGATTTCAAACTATTTTTATAGCTCATTCATTATTTTACATTACATTTTAATGTTTTAAGCTTGTTGTTGCCTTTAAACTGCTGTACTAGGCTTCCTATGGTTGCAGCAAAGAAATGTGCATGCATGAATACATGGACCATCAGTTAAAGAATACTAGAATCATTGAAAGCTATACAAGCAAACATACACAAAAGTTATAATTAAGACTGGAAAAAAAGAAAGCAATACTTTTGGCCCCACTTTTAGCCACACTTTATAGAGTAATTAAAACAAACTACACATATTTGAAA
This sequence comes from Muricea muricata, assembly GCA_963855995.1. Classification (NCBI taxonomy): domain Eukaryota; kingdom Metazoa; phylum Cnidaria; class Anthozoa; order Malacalcyonacea; family Plexauridae; genus Muricea; species Muricea muricata. The sequence goes on from OY979717.1 coordinate 25,353,657, forward strand.
TAAGCATGTTTAACTTGGTTTCATTAGTTGTTTGAGCACAGATTCAAGTGATGGCAGCATTGATAGTGGGAATATACAGTAAATGGAGATAATATCTGCAATATATCACTCAGACTATAAGAATCAAAACATTCAAACACTGCAATTCAGTAGTTTTATATGTGCAGTGCATGGGTGGTTAGTATTCTCCATATGTAGTGTGAAAGCCAAATCAGACACATATTTAACTTGTTTTGTCTGCAATGTTTTAGAATCTTGACGGACATGCAGCTAGAGTATATTTTTTATCCACTAATTGTCCACTGTAGACTAAACAAAAATCTCACAAGACTAGATTACTTTGAGTGTATACGAATGTATATAATCTGTCAAGATTACTCTTTTCATATAGTAATCATTTGAGCCATGTTTTGAATTTAAGTGATGTAGTAAAGGCCAATAAGACATAGAGATTCTGTTTCTTTCATTGTGTTAATGATATTAATGAGGCTTTACATTCTCAGATACAGGTCAACTATTTAGCGCATAAGAAGCCTTGATCTTTAATCTTTGTAAAAACTGCAGTTTAGATAAAATCTATTGTTACTTTTTATGTTTGGTTGTAAGAAAACAAATAAAGTCTCATCAATAGAAAAAGCATAAAAATCCATCAAAGTTTATGTATGTTTCAGCTGTAATGATTAGGAATTAAACAGCTAGAGTTATCACTTGAGCTAGAAACATCGAAGTTTTTTCCCCTGCTCATGTCACATTATCCATGCATATGTTCATTTAGTGGAAAGTTGTTTTTTCTTCAGGCACACGAGATTTCCTGCAGATTTCTGAGTTATGCATCAAAACTACCACATAGGCACATCCCCATAGAATTTTCTGCTCCACATGCTTCTGCCAATACTATCACAAAGTTGTTAATTCATTACATGGCATTCGGCTTAATGGAACTGTAGTGTATATTAGTGTATATTAGTGTACTTTAACTATAATAACTCATTTTGAAAATAATATTTGCTGGCTAGACTTTTATGATACACAAGTATCAAAAGCTATTAACCCATATTATACCATTAACCCATTAACTGCAGAGCTAGCTTAAAGCGGGGTTACAGTCCGTAATGTAAACAAACGCTTTGTTTACATTTTGAAATTCTATATTCGTAAAATATGACTTACTAAATGAATATCTGACACTTTTCTGGTTTGCTATGCTTATACATGAATGTAAACCAAAGTTTCAATTCAAAAAGAGTTCGAAAAATGTGAAATTTGGACAATGTTTATATTTGGTGGCCCAACTTTGTTATGAGCAGAACCGATGCGCAGAACGGACTGTAGCCCCTTTTTAACCGTTGCTGTGACATGTAAAATAAAGTTAAGTAAAATAAATAAATTGTTTTAATTAATAATTAGTCATGCGTGTGTTATTAATTTTTGTATTTTGTATTAATTTTTTTTATTATTTTTATTATTTTTAAAAGCTGTATGGTTTTATTTGTGCTGCTGTTTGTCACATCATGCATTTTTCCGGATGTCTTACTTCTCATGCACAAATACATGTACAGATAAATACGTGCATATTTTTTTTTGCATTGTAGAGCATCTCGTAAGTGCTCAATTTTGCTATTAATTTTATTCAAAGAAGCAATATCTAATAAAAACAGAAAAATTTAGGCTTGTGATCACCAAGCCTGCGGCAACTAATTGGTTTGATACAAATTTCTCGGTGTTCATAAATAATAATCAACCAAACTTTATAAAAATAAATACTATTTGTAGAGCATCTCGGAAGTGCTCAATTTTGTTTTAATTTTATTCAAAGAAGCAATATTTTATAAAAACAGAAAAATTTTGGCTTGTGATCACCAAGCCTGCGGCAACTAATTGTTTTGATATAAATTTCTTGGTGTTTATAAATAATAATCAACCCAACTTTATAAAAATAAATATTCACTTCAAACATATTGCTTGATGTTAGGAACAAAAGAAACTTGATGTTATGTTCATTTTTACATAATTACAGTTTCATTTTTACTAATACCTGATGCCTGCATGAACAGGAAGCTGTACTATTTTCTTCCCCAATATCCGGGAAAGATCTTGCAATAGAGCTGCCTACTTTCTACTGCAGAAGTTCAATATTCACTTTCTGGCCAGTCAAATGCATTTTCTGGCCAATGAACTGGCTATTGACAACAGTTTATTTGCCATATTGTGCTAAAGGCATAATGTTAATCGTTATTTGGCAGGCACTGTGCCCCCCCCCCCCCCTTCTCCGTCCTCCATGCACGAAATAGTGTATAGGCTTGTAGTTGTGCAATGGTTAAACCAGTTGCTTTGCAGCTCATGGGTTGCAAGTTCGATGATCAATAGGGTCTCCTCAATGTTATCGAACGCTTTCCTCGTCAAGTCAATGCTATGCCAAGAGTTTTCTCTAGGTATTCAGGTTTCCTTCCTCACGGAAAGTTGACAAGGTTAAATGATATATGTACACAGTAAATGGTATACTGTATACTGTTGTAGTGACCCTGTCCTAGCTTGTGGCGAAGTTAAATATTGAATATGCCCCCTCTACGAAACGTAATTTAGTAAATGTATAGTTTACATTTGCTTATCTTATATTATGACATTTCTTGTAGATCTGCATTGGATTTAAAGTTCCATGAAAGGTTATCCAGATTGTCAATGTTAAGGAAGTGGACTCAAAGAAAAAGACATAAAAGGTCTTTAAATTTTCATGTTCTATTTTGAATTGAAGTGATTTGAATATTTTTTGGGTGATGCTCCTGTCACATGTGACATTGTTGTTTATTTTGGTGTTGCAAAAGCCATTGAAGATCAATAGAAATGCCATGTCACGTGTGTAGCCAGAGAATCATAAAGTCATGATTTACGCAATAAGTGGCTACGTTTATGTTTAAAGAAAAAAAACCCTTTCATCTATCACGAAAAATATGTCTCGAAAGACAATGTTCATAGAATTTTACTGTCAACGTTATTTCATAATTCTACAACAATTAGATTTCAGAACCATCCTCAGAGATATGAAAAACTGGATTGATATTAAAAAGACACTGCAGAGAATAACGAAAATTCGTTGTCTCAAGCGGGATTGGAACTCGCATCTTCGGGTTACTAGACCGCCGCTCTGCCAATTGAGCTATCGAGCCAACTGGGATTGGTAGCGGGTCGTATTTAATTTAAGTGCACGAAATATTTTCGTGACGACCTAACGCTTGTCTTTGAGGACGAGCATTGTTCAATTCAATTTCACAACCATCCTCAGTGGCGTAGCCAGCGTTGATAATTGGAGGGGCGAATATTCATGTATCATGTTTTGCATCATTAATTTCATTTGAAATCGATTGTTTTTAAGGTTTGTGAACACAAATATATGAATATTCGCCCCTCCAATTATCGAAGCTGGCTACGCCACTGACCATCCTCAAAGATGAAAAACTAGATTTATCTTAAGGTGGCTCGATACAGTTTTCAAAAAATTAAGCTACAGTTGACTTTACACTTTTAATTTTCACGCTATTTTAACATATTTTTTTTCAAGTTATGGCGTTTTTGATGGCCAATGCCCCATTGCTATGGTAACACTTGCGTATAGAATTTACTCAGAAACGATGTATTTTCCTAAGCAAGTCTGAAAGAAGCACGGTGACCCCCAATTTTTTTCTTCGCATCATGTTACAAACACCATACACTAACACTGTGCATAATTTAAAAAATTCTGTAACGCCAATTTTTTTTAAACTACGAAAATACTGTTTTCTTGAAAAACATTTTTTTCAGTATTACAGAAATTTTTTATTTTTTGTATAATGCCAGACTTTTGTGGTACGATACTGCATACAAAATTTGAAGACAGCTCACCGTGCAAAATAAGGAGATATAACACATTCAGTTTCAAAAATTGAATTTTTTAAAGACGTCGGCAATTAGAAAATCTGCATTCAGTTTGCATTTTTTACGCGCGAAATGGCGTCAGCATCTCACATGACATGCAATATTCGGTGTTTTACGTTTCTATTTGTTGTAAACGTGATATATAAGAAAATTTGTGTGAATAACATTAAATTTGGTGCATGCCGTCTCTATTTGTCAGCATTACTATATCGAGCCACTTTAATCTGTCACTGCAGAGAACAACGAAAAATTCGTTTTCTCGTGCTAACTGGGATTGGTAGCGAGTCTTCTCCAATTTGAGTGCCCAGTTAGCTCGATAGCTCAATTGGTAGAGCGGCGGTCTAGAAACCCCCGAAGATGCCCGAGTTCGAATCGTGCTCGAGACAACGAATTTTTCGTTGTTCTCTGCAGTGTCAGATTATTCTAATTTAGTTCTACAACAACTAGGACAGGATAGTATTTGAAATGGTAGTTTTTTTCTAAACTAATGTATTCATCATTTTGTGCGACCACTTATTATGCAGTCTCATTTAGTCCGTGACCCTAAAGGACGCGCAGAAAATGACTCCGCCGGCCATGGTTCAGGCACTAATTTTTCTTTCCATGAATGTATAGATTTTTACATGTTGAATACGAATTCACTTGTTGGCACTTTCAGAACCCTGCAGTTTTTTTTGTAATTTACGGTCAAGCATCAATATTTTTCATGGATCCGCAACTGGTTGCTTAGTTTTTGAGTAATAGTTAACTCGTTAAAGGAGCTGATCTTTATAGGGATTTACATGCAATCGTGCAATGAACATTCCTTTTTCTTATGCTCAGTATGGTTTACAAGTGTGCACATGTGACCTAAGTTCTGTATCGTGATTTATTTATAAAATAATAGAAACTCTGAATAATTTCGCTGTTAATTAATATCAACGTTTCGTCTTATACAGTCGTTGCTACTGTAATGACTCCGAAATCTATAAACACATTAATTGTAATGATTTAGCTTTAACTCAAATTTCCTTTAAGTTTGCCTTTCAACGAACCATCCCTACTAACGGAAACTCTAATAGAAAACGCGGTAATTATTGACAAATCCTAAACTTACGTGTGTCTTTCTGTTTAATCGTTTACCAAACCATATTGCTTTACCTTTTAGTAACCATTAACCGTATACCAAAACTATATTGCTTTTCTTTTACCTATAACCTTGTCTGCCTTCTTAATATATTAAAACCGTGTTCTTATACTCTTGCCTTATAATTTATGCACAAAATTAATTGCCTTTACACTTGAATAAAATGGAAATAATAAAATGTAAAGTTCCTTTACATACCCGACCTTTGAACTAGGGACGTAGTTTAACATATATTATCAAATCTATTTAATAACGACGAATAGCTGCTTTCTTCAGACAATTAAAGTACCACTGGGATGAAAATTGATGCCCACCAAATACCATGTTCTTTTTACCATGGTTCTATCACTGTCTCGAGAACCATTGTGCAAAATTGTAAGTCAGACTGACTGATAGCTGCGGCGCTACGGACGTTTAAAGTTGCTAAAATCACTGTCCCCCATTAAAATGCGCCATCTTAAATTTCTCAGCTAGAGACGCCGTGTGACGTCATAGTCTCAACACAAAAACACAGTACAACAATATTATAGTAAACCATCGTCGAACGAACGAATGATACAGAAGTTAAAACGTCAAATTCATCGCAATCTAGTAGCAATTCAATGTCCTCATCGGACAGCGATTGCTCTGAGGAATCTTCCTGTTATTTAACGGCAAACTCTGGCGATTCTGAGCCAGAATTTTCCCCATTTGACGATACAATTGAGCCGCTTGCTTCGGCCGAAGAAATCGCGCAGTATGAAGACAGTATAGCTCGTGAAGAAGAGCTTGAAAATACTTTGCAAGGCTTATTCATTGAACATTCATTTTGTATTTCTTTCAGAATCTATTTGTTATTAAGTTTAATACGGCTCAGCGCGAATAAAGTATTGATTTCGCACCAAATTTAAATCAATGACATTGAACAAATGGGCTAACCTTGCCGTGCTCGCGTGACGATAAATTCGCTGGACCTTTTTTCCAAATGGTTGGTACAGCTGCAGTTTTAATCCGTCGCACAGAACCGCTAATGTGAACTGATCGCTCGAAACACTCGCTTGCGAAATGTTCTGAACAAATCATGAAACGCAATTCTGCGGGACCCGGGTTAAAATTGGTGCTCTTTGTTTTTACAAATTTTACCCATATTCTTCGTAAAGATTTGTTTGTTGGGTTTTGTGTAATGATATGCCTGTTGTGTGGTCGGATGCATTGCTGCAGTCTTGAACAACACAACGAGACGAAGGCATTGTCGAAAAAGAAATAGTTCTATACCAGAAACAACTTTGTTTATACTACGGTATTAGCATTAGCGCGTCGCGTATTGAGACTATGACGTCACGAAAGCCAATATACTTGAACTCTACAATATGGCGGACTTTAATGGCGGCTACAAAATTAGCGTTTTCATTTCCACATTATGACGTGGGAATCAAAGATAATGACCTAATATTTTGCAAGGTAAAATTTTCATCTCAGTGGTACTTTAACCAAGCGTTTTTTAGTATTTAAATTTCTTGTGCGTCCTTGTTTTCCAGTAGAATAACCAGCTTCTTGATTAGACGACGCAGTTCAGCAGTCGAAGTCTTTAAGATTACACTTCTGACATAACCCTTTGAATCTGGTTTCGTTTCTATGACACGACCCATCAACCAGTGATTCGTGCCAATGTGTCATTTTTAATCAGAACTATGTCACCCACGGTCATATTTCGTTTGGACTTTGTCCATTTTTGTCGGGTTTGAAGAGATATCAAATATTCTTTCTTCCATCGTGACCAAAAAAGATTCGCTAAATACTGCACACGACGCCACCGTCTACGAAGATAAAGATCCGCTCGTTCAAGTACTCCAGGTGTAGGAAGGATAATTTGGCCTTTCATGGTCAGTATGTTGCTTGGGGAAATAGGATTTACGTCGTCAGGATCGGCATATGGAAATTTCAGGGGTCTAGAATTGACAATTACATCAACTTCGCATAACACAGTTCGAAACGATTCGTTGTCAAGTTGCTCTCTGTTTTCATGAAGAATTCCCGCTAAGGTCTTGCAAACACTTCTAATTTGCCGCTCCCAGACTCCGCCCATGTGGTGGCTCGATGCTGGTGGGTTAAAAATTCATTCAATGCCCAAAGTATTCATCTTATGATAAATGACAGAGTGATCCATTCCATTAATCGCTTTCTCCAGCTCAGACTTCGCCCCAATAAAATTTGTGCCTTTATCACATCTGATCTGTCGTACTGGTCCACGTCGTGCCACAAACCGTCGTAAAGCCTGTATGTAGGAATGAGTCCGTGTTCAAGGAATTGGAGACTTCCAATTGGATAGCTGTACTCACTAGGCAAGTGCACAGGGCGGCTCCATACCGCTTCAATACAGACCGTCTTTCTTTGATATAGAAAGGACTAAAGTAATCTACACCGACGTATGTGAATGGTGGAGCAGGATTAACTCGGTCTTTTGGGAGATCAGCCATTCTTTGCTTAGCAGGCACTGCTCGAAAACGTCGACAAAATACGCAATTCTGAAGACGATGACGAACCGCGGCCTTGGCGCCAATTACGCAATAATTCTCTCCCAGGGCCACCAGAATCGTTTATGAATATCGCGAATTATAAGAGTTGTGATGTGATTCCCTCGAGGCAAAATACATTGATTTTTGCTGATTCCGACATATCTGCATTGGACAAATGACCTCCCACGCGCAAAATTCCTTGCGAGAGAACGGGGCTCAGTTTATAGATAGAATTTGACTTTTTAATTTCTGTTTTCCGTTGCCTTTGCTTCTTTCTTTCTGTACCAATGGTGTTTGTGATAACACTAATCTCTTTTCCATATACTTGGGTTTGCAAACATGTAAGAACAGCTTTTTCTGCCCTCTGTAACTCCTGTATGGTGACCGGTGCTGTTATCAACAAAGGTTTCGCCTTTAAATTTCCTGCTTTCCTTTCTTTGTGTTTCTTATAATGATAAAATATTACTCGGGACTCTTACTCAAAGGTTTTCATTAAACTTTTTATTTTTGCGACGTTTCGGACAGTTTTACTATCCGTTTTCAAGCTTTTTAATTATTTAAGGTTACAAAAATCACAACTATGTATAACTACGAAACTGTGATTTTTGCAAGATAGCCACTTACTCTAGATGATTCCATTTAAGGCCGTTTTCCACTTCTACCGTATCATAGCGAAACGTAACGTATTTCATTGTTTCGCGAACACTCAGGCACAACTAATGATATGCATGCAATAGAATACGCTACGTTTCGCTACGGTACGGTTTAAGTGGAAAACGGGCTTAAGACACGATCTCAGGTGTAGGGATTTTATCATGGTCAACAGGAATAAACCCTCTTGTGAACACATTGATTTCAATAGGATTATCGTCACTCAAGTCGGTGACGACGTGATTCGCAAGGACATTACTGCTAATGTAGCTCCGACCAAGCATCGTGCCTTTCACGCCCAATTAATTTTGCAAATTCTCTGTTATGAATGATCTTCCGCGACCGTTGTCGTAAAAGGCATACGTTGTAACTGATTTGCTGCTGCCTTTTTCCTTATTCTCACAGGAAGGATTGTGTGATAAATAATCGGCTCGCCTACACCAACTCCAGGTTCTCTTCCTTTCCTTCAGAAGTGACTTTCATTCCTCCATAGATTTCTTAATGAAGTCACCGCAATCGTCCAGCTGGTGAGATTTATTACAGCAAGGACAGAGTCCCTCCCCTTTGTCAGCGTTCTTTACTGTTCGTTCGGGAGTAACTCGTTCTACTGGCATTCCAACTTTCGTCGCAAAGCTGAAGCTATTTTCACTAGCAGATAATTTCATTCTATCCTTATTTTTCACGCTTTTTAAGCGATCGCTCGTCTTTCGCTTTGTTGACAGGAATATTCTCCTCGTGTTTTAGCAGTTCTCCGTACACCTTTTCTTTGGCCTCAGCCTTCGCAATCTCTGTATCTACAATCGTCCACAAAATATTTGAGACAAACTCCTTCCCCCAATTTCAATGTTGTTTTCTGCCATAAAATGTTGCATATCAAAGTAACACGTTAAGGTGGCTTCCTACGGTTTTAGTTAAAAAGTGCATTGTAGCCGTTAAGACCGTCTCATTTCCACATCTTTCATTATAAAACTATGAAATTCAGTACAAGTGTTATAGCAATCTTGCTGAAGATTTTAAAGTGGTGATTTTGCGCTAGAAGATTGTTGCCATGGCAACAAATGGATTAGAACATGGCTTGCGTTTCGTCTTCTTTCCGCAATTTTTGAGATTTCCTTCGGGGAAATATTTTTTAATTGAACGTGTTGTATGGTACTGACGTATGGGTTTCACTTACACACTTTAAAAAATTCTATCAATAGGTTTTTTTGTTATCCTACAAAATGTCAAAAATCAATATAAAAAAAATCCCTTTGATAAAATTTTTCGAAAAAATGACATTTCAAGCACTTGAGCGATGGTTATTGATGAGCAAAATTTTAAAAAAATTCACCGAAGGAAACGGGCAAAATTTACAGTTTATTTTCATTATATTTTTTTGCTTTGACGTCATAAAATTTTTGAAACCAGTTTTTCACACGTGGAGTCCGGCACATTTCGTGGACAACAACCAGAACAGCGAGAAATGCTGTTCTGCCGAGAAAATTATTAGGTTGGGAAGATTGAAGGTTGCTTGCCTAAAATAGTTTTGCAACCCTACGAGGCTTTGCTTGTATAACTGTGTTCAACCTTAAATTTTAGGCCAAAAAATTGAATAAAATACCTATTGAAGTATCTCTCCATCTACGGTATCTTTACCAAGATTTGGGCATAAGGGGAAAGCAGTTACTCGATAAATACAAACAATTTTCCAAAGCAAGCATATCTATAGGCATGCGAGGAAACCAAGTGGAAATACAGTTATCGATAAAATAAAACACAACCCTGGGAGACCTATTAACGAAAATCGATTTAAGATTAAATTAATTAATTTGCAAGAAAGCACAAGCGTAAATTATGTCCAAAGTTTTGAAGGAAAAACTTTTCGTTCTATCTTGATGGGGTCAGTTTTACCCATAAGTTTAATCCGCCTGATCAAGCGCGTGCCCAGGGGGCACATGGGGGAAAAGTGGCACAGTTTTTGCAGCAATAGCATATGGGAAAGGAATTGTCCTATGTGAGCAATACCACGGAAAGTTGAACGGTTATAGTTTCGCTGAATTTGTCCGTGAGCATTTTCCACGCTTATTTGCTACCTGCTCAAATCCCAAGGGTAAATTATTTCTCCGAGATACAGATCCGTCTAAAAATAACAGGAGAGCTAGGGATGGTGTTTTGATTAGTGTATGAAATATCATAAAATACAATTCATCAGGTTTGGTGAATTGTGAAGCACTACGTGTTAGTAATCCTTAAAATATTTGTTCTTTAGAATATAAGGAAAGGATTTGAAGTCACAAAGGATGCCACCAAAGGTATAAATTGTTGTTTACTTGTTATGCTCGACAAATATTCTAACATTTACATAATATCATAGTATGTAAATTCGATTCTTGCGCAATCTTAAATTGGTTGCCGAATAACGTATAAGCTGACAGTTGAAAATTTTGTATACTATGTACCCAAATTCTCTGCTCTTTTTTTTCTCAATTTAAAGACAATCCACAAAATATTTAAGACAAACCCCCTCCCCCAATTTCACTGTTGTTTTCTGCGCCATAAAATGTTACATTCTAAAGTAACACGTTCAATTTTGTCCGTCAATGAGTCGAATATGCCTTTAGCGTTTGTGTAGAGTTCATATAGCTACATTGACAATGTGTTTGTGTTTCAACATTGAAATAAGGGCCCGGGGGAGAGATTCCAAATGCCTCAATATATTTTGTGGATAATTGTAACCTCAAATTTTCAGCAGCAGCCTCGAGTTCTTGTTTGCGCTTCAGCATCGCTTTTTTTGCCAATAATTCTGCCATTTTAACTCTTTCTTTTGTTCGAGAAGACGCCGTTGTAGAGCAGTTACTTAAAGTTAGTCTTTAACTTTAGAACTTTCATCCAAATTGTCCGATAAGTTTTATATAAGATACTGTACATCATTCTGTAAGTTTTATCCATTCTCGGGCTTGATTTCGAAAATCCTGGAAAGACCTTTCCCTGGCCCTCATAACGCGCAACTTCTTGTTCCTTTCCTCTTCCTTCGACAACGCACTCCAATATTCATGATGTATGTTTTGATATTTTTTGAATAAATCACTGATATTGTGTAATCCTGATTTTAGTAAATGTAGGTAGTCCTCATTCATCATAAGTCTCGTCATTTCTGTTCGTTCTCTTGTAATAGCCCTAGCACGAACCGGTCTTGTGTGCTTGCTGAACGTTTCACTTGACTGACCATGATCGCATTTTAAGTCTTCAACTTTACCGTCAAGGTTAATCATAATATGGCCTCAAATATAGGAACTTTTGAACTAGTGTAGCAGCAATGTGCCGGTTTCTGCTAATAGGATAACTTCGATACGCGTATATAACTTTCTTTATTTTGTAATCCGTAAAATACGGTTTAAAACTACAAGTGTACAAACAAACATTATTCGCATACAAACAAGCGGCTTCAAACACATATACGCGAACAGTTACTTAACACATATAAACAATCATTAACTTACGTGTGTCTTTCTGTTTAATTGTTTACCAAAACATATTGCTTTACCTTGTAGTAACCATTAACCGTACACCATATATTGCTTTTGTTTTGGTAACCTATAACCTTGTCTCCTTTCTCAATATATTAAAGCCGTGTTCTTATACTCTCGCCTTATAATTTACGCACACAATTAATTGCCTTCACACTTCATTAAATGTGAATCATAAAATGTAATGTTGCCTTTACAGTAATCTACTCCAGTATTTGTCCATGGCGGACCATCGTCAACACGGACTTCGGGCAGACTTGGTGGTGTAAACAACGGAAATGGTTTGCCAGCATGCTTCGTACATACAACGCAATGTGGAATAAAACCTTTCACAACCTCTCTTTCTCTTGGGATCCAATAATTCTCCCACATTGCGGTTAACATCGACGCTACTCCACCGTGCATCATTTTCGAACGAACTTCCTTTATCACCAAATTTGTTAAGTGGTGATGAGTAGGAAGTAATGCAGGATTGACCGTATCAGATGAACGATTTGCATGTCCAATTCTTCCCTTGCATCTTAACACGCCACATTCGTCAGCATATATAAACCGAATTGTCTTACGTAATTTGATGCACAACTGGTGGTGATCTTTGAAACTCCTTGACAAATACTTTCGATTGAACAGTCCGAATCCATGAATTTTTTGCATTATTCATTTCCTCCGCCGCTGAGACTCGACTCTTCGTTAAATCGTTGTGGTTACCAGAAGTTCGATACCACACGTTCCGTATAAAACGATAAATGTAGCAGGTTACCCTGCACAATCTTGCTAGATTGCTAAAGCCATTACAGTTCATAACTTGATCTAAACTTCTACACGAAAAGGGCATTTCTTCTTGGAGTATCAAGAATATGTGAGTAGCATTGGAAGGGTTATTGATTTCTTATTGTAAGACGCTCTCTTCCTTCAACAACAATTCCTCTGCATCTTCTTGACATGGTATTTTGCGGGGCTTCAGGAAATTGGGTCCTGTCCACCAAAGTCGGCTCTCAGCTAATTGATCGGCGTGAACTCCCTGGGTTGACATCTGCTGGGTTGCAAACTCCCAGACAATGATACCATTTGCACGCTTGACTTAGCTTACGAATATTCCTCTTCTACACGTCGCATAACATATTGCTTCCAAGGACGTTGATTTCGAATCCAGCATACTACTGAAACACTGTCCGAAAAAGACCTTATTACTGAACTCATCAAACGAGCCAGAAGAACTGCTCCCAACAGCTCCCAGCGTGGAATGGTTTGTGTTTTGACAGGCGCAACACGAGACTTCCTACGAAGAAGCGTTGTATGTATGACATCTTCTTCAAGTACACGGCCGTACATGGCTGCGGCATACGCTTTGGTACTCGCATCGGAAAATCCATGAAATTCGATAACTTGTCCGTTATCACTTGCTGGAAAACAATCTCTCGTTACTGCTATATCGTCAAGTGCAGGTAACTGTAGAATGAATTTCTCCCACTTGTTCTTAACGGGTCAGACAACTCAACATCCCAGGCAGTTGCTTACAAGCACAGCTCTTGAAAAAGAATCTTGTAATTAACTCAAGAGGGTCAAAAACTCTTGCTGACATTTTCAAAAAAGAACGCTATTTTAAAGGTAATTGTCTAGCAAGAATCACCAAATCCTGTATAGTGTACGTGAACGTAACATGAACGTAATTCCGGGTAAGGTTCAGAACCTTCACTTCGCATTTTTTATTGCAACTTAATGATTAAAACAGACATTCGCATATGATGTACCATCCTCTGTAAGTGCAACATGCGGCGATTCATTGTTCAGCTCATTACTGACTCTCTTGTTCTGCATGATTTGCTTAAACACCGTCATTTTCGCAATTTGCAATATACTTTCGTACACGAAAAGAGTACCTGTTCCACTTACGAAAATTGAAACCACCCTTGTTCATCACTTCGCTTGCCGACTTGTACACGCGTATTACATTGTCTTCAGAATCTGCCCTAGTTGCCAAATCATCATAAGTCGTTCTCTAATGCTTTAGTAGTTTCCGGTCACACTTCGATTTGCTTTGATAGATGATACTTGATTGTGGCTCCTAAAACAGAGGCCAAACACAAGACGACAAAAACGATACAGCTGCACCACCTTTGATACATCATCTTCCACGCTCTTTAACCACAAAAACCGCAGACTGTCTCTTTCTTCCCTTTTAATCGAAATCATTTGAAATGCCTTCTCAACATCAGCGACTAAAGCATACGCATGTGATCTGAATCGTACTAAAATATCAAATAATGATAAGACTAAATTCGGTCCACGTTCAAGTGGTCGTAAATATCGTCCTCAGTCAGCACTTGATGTCGAAACTTTGAACCGACTTAATGACTATTTTGGAAATTTATGCTCTGATCCAAATTACAATACCATAGAACCTGTTAGTGTTACGAGTGATGTGGATGTTCCAGAGCTTACATCACTTCAAGTTCTCAAGTCACTCGCCACTATCAAGAAAATCGCCTCGGGATCGGACAAGATCCCATTTTGGATATGGTGGGATTACGCTGACGAGTTGGTTCCAGTTGTACTTCACTTTTGAATTTATCGTTGCGCACGCAGACATGGCCAATGGTATGGAAGGAAGCGAATATCGATCCATTACCCAAAATTGACATACCGGTGAAAGATTCGGATTATCGTGGTATTAATGTTACACCAATAATTGCTAGAGCTTTTGAGAAAGTAGTCTACAAGTGCTTCTGCAAGGATACGATGGAAAGTTATCTTAGTAATAATCAGTTTGCATATCGGGAAGGCGGTAGCTGTGTGGATGCTTTGCTTTCAATTCAACATATTACTGTCTATGGTTATCTAGATAATAAGGATATTAAGGCAGCAAGACTTTCGTAATGGACTTCTCCAAGGCATTTGACTATGTCAATCATTATCTATTATGTGAGAAGCTTAAGAAGTTGCCTCTCCACCCAATTATTATAAATTGGTATATTAGTTTCCTCCGGGATACGAAACAACGTGTTGTTTCGAATGGGATTGCATGTAATGGGAAGTCTGTTAACAGGGGAACAACTCAGGGAAGCGTCAGTGGTCCATATTTGTTCAACATATTCATTAACGATCTTACTGTAGTACGTAGTACTGTACTCCACGGTCGCAGTCCCGGTTTTTAAATGTAAAGATCATAATTCAGCTGAAGTTGTGCAACAATTTTTCAATTGGACTGAAAATAACAAAATGGTTTCCAACCAAGAGAAATGTCATGAACTTATATTTCGAAAAAAGGAAATGTTGAGGGTTACGAAACGATCATGAATATTTCACAATGTAATTAGTTGACGGTCTTGGGAATGGAGTTACAAAACAACTGCAGAGTTAACACCCATATTAAAAACAAACTATGCAAAGCCAATAAATCTCTGTTCGTGTTAAGGTCTTTGCGAAAAGAAGGTTATAGTCAGAATGAAATAGACTATCTATTCCAGGCTTTAGTTATGCCTAACATTACATATGGATTGTCGGTGTATGAAGCCTCCAATGCAGAGCTTCGTAGTGTCCAGCAATTTTTGGATCGCTGTAAAAAGCGTGGCTATACATCGAAGCCAATTGACGTCAAACAATTGTTAAATGAACAAGATAAAAGGATTTTTAATAAGGTTAGGAAATTAGAGAACCATCCATTACATGAATTCTTGCCAAAGATAAGAAATACCGGATACAATCTAAGGACTGAACATATGTCTAAACCTTAGATTAACACAATTAGGTATAAAAACTGTTTTAGGAATCGGCTAACTTTTAATCATGACTTGGCGATTTAGGTTTTAGAAAATCTTTTTGGGAAATAATTGTAGTTAGAAGTAGATAGTTTTACTGTGTAACATAAGATATGTATTTTATCGATGAAATAAAGATGAATTGATTGATTGATTTGATTTGAAGGCATTCATTAATAGATAACTCTTCAGAATGTAACTTTGACAACGTTACCTCTACCATTCACAAGTTAATCCTGACTGTTTGGCAGGGAAAATCGGCACCACAGGACTGGGTAGATGCGATCTTACTGTCTCTCTTCAAGGGCAAGAGTTCAAAAAGTGAATGCGGCGACTACCGTGGAATCAGTCTAGAGGCAGTGGGCAAAGTTCTGGCAAGACTCCTATTGAATAGGCTGTTAAAATGGATCTGCCCTTCTGTCATTCCAAATAGCCAATGCGGTTTTCAGGTCTGGATGTGGGACTACTGATATGATATTTTCCGTTCGCCAACTCATGGAGAAATGTGCAGAACAGCAAGTACCTTTGTTCCAAGTATTCGTAGATCTCACCAAAGCTTTCAATTCTGTCAACCGTAGCGCCCTTTTGACTGTTTTGCTGGGACTTGGTTGCCCCCCCCCCCGAAGCTTGTCGACATCATCAGGCAGTTACACCGCAACATGTGTGCAAGGGTCTGTGTCACTGGGAAACTGTCAGCTCCGATTCCTGTTGAAAATGGTGTGAAACAAGGCGATATCTTGGCACCAACCCTGTTCTCGATTTATTTTACTCTAATGTTTGAATTTTCATTTCATGAGTGCGAGGTTGGGGTATTCATCCGCTTTAGGACCCCCGGCAATGTTTTTAACCTCTGTTGTCTGAAATGTAAGCCGAAAACCTTTATCCGTGAGTTCTTGTACGCAGATGATGCGGTTCTGGTTGCGCATACGAGGGAGGATATGTAATTTATAATGGCTGTCTTCTCTAAGGCCTGTACCGCATTTGGCCTCACCATAAGTATGAAGAAGACCAAAGTCATGTATACCCCTTGTCCTGGAGAAGCATATGTAGAGCAAAAACGGGTCTGGTCGGATCACGGTATTACGGTCAACACTAAACTTGGTGTCTACAATGCATGTGTTTTGTCATGTCCGCTTAATGGCTCTGAAACGTCCACTACAGGCGTCACATCAAACGCTTTAGAGGTTCCACCAGAATTGTCTTCGGGGTATCATGAAGATTTACTGGCCCTCGTTTACGCCGGATACCGCTGTTCTCGAAAGAGCTGGCACGTTTAGCATCGAAAAGAGGATCATTCTTAACCAGATGCGATGGATCGGACACGTAGTGAGAATGGATGTTGCTCGAATCCTGAAACAACTGTTCTACGGAGAGGCTCTGGTTGGAAACCAGAGATCCACAAGATTGAAAATACATAAACAATGTATTTTATAGCCTTTTCATATCACACAAAACGAAAAAAGAAGCAAGCACTTGTTATTGCGCCCGCGATATATGGCTATTCAGTACTTAATGTTACTATAATATAATTACATTATGGAAGTTCTGCACAGTGATCAAATAGCAAGTGGAAACGAGTTTCTGGTTCGTTCATATCTTTGATAATCCAAGATGGCGGACAGCTGATATGTTTCAGAGTAGTCAAATCAGCAGGATATAAAAATACTGTAACAGTCTTTGGTAGTTATTTCAAAGGCTCTTTCAAATTAGAAAAGAATGCGTTTTTTGTTTGTTGCCATTACCTTTAAATTGTTATTTTATTGTTTAGCTTTTATGGTCGGCTTTTATGAAATTCAACAGGACATAATAATACGAGTATACGATGTTGAGTAGTTTTGAAAAGTTTAGTCATAAATAATGACTATATACAACCTTGTAAGCCTTATCATGGCTTCTTCAAAGTATATTTTGGTCTACTAATTACTCTTCTTCTTATTTTAGTAAAATTCTATTTGTTCATATCTAAAATTTACAAATATGTTGCTATCTTTCGCAGAGAAAAACAAATCATGGTATTGATCCAGACAAATGACACGAATCAGTTTCTCAAATCCAGAGGTATACAGTTATTTTTGGTATGACAAATTTATCCTTCTTTGCTATTTTTTTCTGTTTCTCAATGTACCAAATAATACGGCGTTTTCATTGCTGTTTACATGTAGTCAAATTTCAGAAGCATGTTAAATACGTTGACCAGCATGAGAAGGGCTAGTTACCAGTTCTACTTAAGCAAATTAGTGACTTCATATACTTGAATAAAAGCTTCAATATCCATAGCATTTATGCAATCTTTATATACGTACACAGTAGCTCACTTTTGTATCTTTGTTTTAAAAATTTATGCGTGTAAAATTATATATTATATGTAATGTATATAAATCTCAAATTTGATGAAAATTGTCCATATATTTTTAAAAGTGCACCTTATCCAATTTCGCACTTTTATGTTCGTAAAATTTATTTACAATTTAATTCGTCTTTTTTCTTAGGTATCAAGAAATGCCACCCGACCCATCGCTTACTGCAAGTAACTCGGGAAACAAAACAAATCATTCGAAAGATCTGTTTGACGTGTCAGAAGAATGGTGTGAAAATACTCTTTCACTCGAAGGACCCGGATCAACCAAAGATTAAAGAGTTCTAAAGAACAGTCCAAATCTCCTTGATTCCTCTTCCGACTTTGCTGACAAAAAGAATAAGATGTATGTTGAAACATATTAGAAACACACACATTTGGTTTGCGAAATACAAAAGAGTGCTTAATGACATCAGGGCGCTTATAAGATAGGGCGGCGAAACGCCTGTGATATCCCCGAATCATGTGTGATGCGCCGATCTCCCCACGTAGAATTTATTTCAAATATGGCGGATTGCGAAGACGAAGAATTGCAATTTATTACTGACCTAGAAAACAGCGATCTTGAAATAGATACCATAAGACCACCACTTATTCTTGGGTCTCACGTGAAGTCATAAATTTCACTGGGGGTCAACTCCAAATCGATACACTGTCATTAGACTGAAAAAAATTTGCACTGTATGTGTTGACCTTGTGTTTGGCAGCAAATGTGTGCAATTTCGTGAGATTTGCTTGCTCCAGTGCAGTACAATCATCAATACATTTTGGGTTGAACCCCACTCAGAATTACTGAAAAATGTTCCAGTGAAACCCAAGAATTGGTTCAACTATTTTCAAAGTAGATTTAGTCGATGTACTTAAAAGAGTTTTTTCGGGTGCGATAAGGAGTAGCGAACATTAGCAAACGTAGGCGCGGACATGAAGTATTATAAGTTAGTATGCACGCGGCGCAAATGGCGCTAGATGGTAGCGTAAGCCACGTTGTTGTAACGTTGTTGTAGTAATAGGACTAAACTTGTATTGACATTTTAAAGATTAAAGGTTAGAGATTTGTACGAATAGTTTTCCGTTACAAAGGGACGAAGCCAAATTGGCCACAAACATATTGTGAAACACGCGCGACAAGAAATGTTTTAAACCGTTAGAACGCTTTGTAACCGTATATGCTAATGCCTTTGTCAAATGTAGTGATTGCATTGGACATGTAAAAAGCGTTGCTATCTGTAGTGCCAAATTGAAGAGAGAGTTTTTAACGTTCGGGGATGAAAGTTACTTCAAGTTGTTTATTGAATGATACCATCTTGTCTCTGTTGCTGGTTATAGCAAAGACGAAACCTGTTAAATTTGTCTACGAACATGTTCTTTGACATTTTTGGATTTGACATATGCTTGTTTGCTTCTACAAAGGACTATATAGTTTTTTGGTAATACTGTAGTTCCATCAGCACATACCATTTGTTTTCGCATTGCCCCTAACATAGTTTGTAAAATTTCTTGTGATGATTTGAGTTGGGAAAACAAGTGTCATCATTGAATAAAGCACTAGCTCATCTTCTCTTAAAGGTGAAGTATTTGTAAATTTTATGGATTATATAAGGTAGTGCCAGATGTAGTTGGTGAAGTTTGGTCTGTCGTTAAAGCTCTGGTGTTACCTTTGCTTACAACACTTGCACCTGAGGTGGTAGAACAAGAAGCTGTTTCATAGTTGTCTTTAACTAACAATGCAGGTCTTGGTGGTGTTTCGAATGTTGCTTGTCGCTTGTTTACTATTTCAGTCGACGTGGAAATGCCTCGTTTTTGGCTGTTTGACATATTTCTAAGAGTATACTAAATAAAGAAGTAATATACAGTATCTCTGTAATATTAAATGTACTATTAAAATAAAAGAACAAAACGGCCAATTTTTTTGCATACAAAAATGTTGAAATAAGCTCACAGCATTGCCAGTATTAAACGCGAGGACTATATGAGCCTTAGGACTATGAACGCTAGGACTATTCCAATCTAATCGCAATTTTTTCGACGGACTCAAACTACCAGGGAACACTTTTAATCGTGTTAAATAGGAAAAAGAAATTCAGATAAATGAATTGTTTTTTTTACGTTTGAAGTTTTGGTAAATGCTAATTTTCGCTTTATTTTTAAATATATTTTTTTTACTCGACCCAGGCCCCTCACAATGTTTCTGAAATGTGATCAAGAGGTGTAGTTTCATGGTTGTGGATTTTAAAAAGGGGGAAAAAGTTAATCCAAAAGTTATCATTTTAAATGCAAGTGAAATGGATCTCAGTTACAAAGACTGTAATTCTGTGATTTCCCTGGCTTTTTTTGGGTGCGACTAGGGTTTTTAATCTTTTATAAAAATATTTCCAGTTGGAAAACCTTTAATCCTATGTAGCGATGTGGTCTAATGTCTTCCACAGTAAGTACACATTTTCTTGCAATATTTTTCCCACTACGTTTGTAGATATTTACTGAAAAGTATATCTTATCTTGCACGAACAGTTGTAAATTTACAACTTGATTTTATTTGAGGGTCGTAATATTGCAAAAAACACCGTTTTAAATTTGTTGAATTGTCTACACTATTGCAAAAAAGATCAAAAATATATGCTATCAAATTCTACGGTATTATTCATTGACATAATCTCTATCACGTCTCTGAATACGATATTATTTGGTCATTTCCTGAAGAAAATTAGATATTTCTTGTATGCGTCAAACTCGGGAACTCGTGCGCCCCTCAGTTTTGGAGTTCAAGATTTTATAGTTCAGCTCATTTCGAAATATTTTTATCGTACCATACCAATGATTGACAATCCAAACAACACAGAAAATAATTGTAACAAATTTACTTTAAAATACTTGTGTATTTAGAGCTGTGGGAACCAAAGCTTGTTAAAATATTTGATTTACTTCGAAAATTATACATTAGCAACGCTACGTCCAAGGCCTAAAACGCGTCACACATTATTCGGGGATATCACTGCAGGCGTTTCGCCGCTCTATCTAACGAGCGCCCTGATGACATATAGACAGCAAAATGTATAATCGTGCAAAATCCCTAAAAAACGTGCCACAACAGGCTTTCATCCAGAAGAAATCTTCAAGCGGTGGATCAAGATTCCTTCTGGATGAAACAGACTGTAGTGGTAAGTTTTTGAGGTATTTTGTACGATTATATGTTTGTATAATTCGTTCTTTCTTGAGGTCTCCACATAGTGCAAATCGTTCAGAGAAACACACCAAATAAAGAACGATATAAATATACACCACCACGCGAAAGACCGAACTTAACCAACGATATAATGCGTACAGGCAGTTCGGGTTCCTCTTCCGATTTTGATATCAAGATGGGTGCTGTGTGAGTTGGAATATATATTTAATATAAACAAATTATGGAAACTCCTTCCTAAATTTCCTGTGCTAATTATTTCTAATTTGTGCGTTTTGTATCATGTGGTTTAGAAAAAGAACATAGTCTGAATTGGAAAACAGTGTTGACACCAGTTAATCGGAGACGACGGATAAAATTGAATGTTACAATGGTAACCTGCTTCTTCCTGTTTTCTCACGAAAGAAGACTGTGCTTTCTCCAGCTCAAGTACTTTCGCTACTTTGAAACATTGATCTGACAGCACGGTCTCGTCGACGTTGATATGTGACCATCAGCCATTTCGTGTTAACATCATACATTCATAGTAGATTTTGAAGCTTTGAAATTCAATGACGACGTAAAGTGTGACGATGCAGGATCCTGGAAGAATAACAGCAGCTCCAAGTTTTCTTTTGCTCATGATGGCGATACATGGACCCAGATTACAAGCCGAAAAGCTGGATCGAAAGGCGATTGTGTACTCAAAAGGGAGAATTTTTTTCTGCGGGATGGCAATGAAAACGACTTTAGAAAACGAATTGATACTATAGTGTAAGTACAACAAACTAATATCTGATGTATTAATTTGTCCCCATTTCTGACGAATAGGCTTTGCTCGAAACGTCAATTTGACTAATTGTATCGTTTCTTTGCTGGAAGACAACGTGTTCTCAAATTTTTGGCGAATTTCATTACTCTGTTCTCATTTTATGTAGGCAGTGGCGCATCTGGAATTTTTGATACCTTAGTCAAACTTTTTTCTCAATGACGTCATAATAATGACGTCACTAATAACGTCACGGTGTATGGCTGTTTCGCCCACTGAGCTCTACTAACATATCTGGAGATCGGGCTCTAATACCTCGCCAGTCAAAAAAGTGTCCTCGAAAACAGGTGGAAATTTTGTCTGGGCATGCGCTAGAATTCGTGCGGTTAACAGAAAAGAGACGTGGGACAAGTAAATTTAGCAATTCGATTTTTGACCGTTTTAGCTGGGTTTTTGACCTCGTTTTTTCTTCCAACCCAGTTTTTATAAATTTATTGAATTATTTGGAAGGCTAGGAAGGCATGAGAACGTTCGGAGGCTATATTATATAAAATGCAGCTTTTGAGCAACCTTGTACATTCGAACGGCCTCGAATTCCCACGGAAATGTCTAATAATTCCTCCTAACCCGAATTTTGAGGTGAACGAATTATCCCCCAAAATAAAGTATGTGTTTCAAGCAACACTTTTAACCATGTTTCGCTTTGAGGCACTCGACTAGATTTTTGAAGTATTTTAATTTTTGTGATTTTATTGCATTGATCTTCACCCCCATAAATCACCCTGTATTAAAGTGAAGGGAGAGAGAAATATATTTGCATGATTTCAAAACTATTCATATCTTTTGAATCAATAGACTACAGTCTTTCAAGTGATATGCTTTAACGAACAGGATTGGCAAAAACATGTCATTTTTAGTGGAATTAATATATGTCACACAGTGGTGCCGTTTTCGTTATCAACCCGAATTTTACATCAAAAATACTTGGATTAATGCAGTAAGAAAGCTTTGAAAATTGATTTAGACATGCTTTTGTCTTGAGGCACTCGACTAGATTTTTTTACAATCTTGAGTTGAATATTTAGCTTTTTCCAATTTTCAGCAAAATCACGATTTTTGCACTAAGCATTTTTAAGGATTTAAATCATAAATAAAATTTTTAAAGGTGTTTCCAAGTAGAGAAAGACATGAAAGATATATGTGAAACCCACCACGTGTGTTTAGTCTTTTAATTTCGTCTGTCCAAACGATGAAGAAAACTTGCATCTTCGAAAAATTTATGTTTCGTCCATATTCAGGGGTTTTAATACTATATAAATGGCTGATTTCATTTAGAAGTCTTCTGTTTATCCCATTTCCCCATAACATTCGTAGTAAGGAATTTAAATTCTTGAAAATCTACTGTTTTCTTAAAAAAAAGAAGCCCAAAAACTTGTTTTTGCTCATTTTGCGACCGCCTGCAATTTACTGACTAGCGGAGACAAAATTCCCACCTGTTGCGTTGAACTGAACCTGTTGTCCTCGAAAACATGGCGGCTTTTGGCCAAAAATACGTCATTTTTACGTCACAAGTTTATGGTATAGACCACTGACCAGCTATGAATGTGGAAAAAGGGGTTAAAAATGAAATATTTTCACACCCCAGGCGTTTTTTGTAAAACTCGAGCGAGAAATATTTTCAAAGACATTTTTTATTGAGAAAAACAAAATGCCTAATTCTTGCTTCGTCTTTTGGTCTTGGAAGACTGGAAAAAGAAAAAAATTATCTCTTTGTCGGTGAGTATAAATAGTGAATAGTTTCTTGCAGCTACTTGTATATTTTTGTAAAAATTAATCACGCATGCACGACTTTTTTGAATCGCTTGACATCAAAGTTTCTTCGCATGTAATATTTATTAAAACGTATTTCAGGTCATTTTTAACGTGATAATACACTTTAATGCGAGCTTGTTTTGAGTTAGCAAATCGTCCAGCGTCCGTTTATACGTTTTGAACTTCCAGATTCTGTGAAAAATCCAGAGTTGTGCAGCATACATGTATGGGTAAAAAATGAAAACAAAGGTGGACCAGCCAAGTTTGTTCCGGTGAAAGATAGCCGTATATGTTTAGAGCACTTTACTGCTAACATGTTTGAAGAAGATGGCCGTGGTGGAAAAGCAGTATTGAAGCCATATGCTGTACCCACAATCTTTAAGCGGCTGGCTGAGGTTAGTCTCATGTCATATTACATTTACTATATCTAATAAGATGCCAATGAATGGCATATATATCAACATTGAGAACCCCATAAGTCACATCTGACCCACTAGAGTAAATAATGTCATGAACACCTGATATTTCCATAGGATATTTCACTATATTATATAAACAATATTTACAAAAAGGACATCATGCAAGGTTACAAGTGAAGGTTCTTTGTCAGGAAGATCACTTTGTTTGACATGTAAAAAATATCAATTTACAACACCAAATCCCATGCATTATCAATTGGGGCCAAATATAACCCAAACTTGTTGTTTTTCAACCATGTTTTTAAAAGTGTCTGTACTGAAACTAACCTCCTAGGGTTAATTAATTGCTCTAAAATTTGTATTTTTTCCTAAGATCTTAAATATATATTTATTTCTTGTAAATTATAAATTAGATACCACATCATATACTTTTTTTCTTGTTTCAATCTTTCGATCTACCAGAGTGAAGTTTTTGACCTAGGATCAAGTTACCATCAAATGACAATTAATAGATGTAATTTTAATCCAGCAAGTAAAGGAACAAAAATAAGTCTGAAGGCTATAACTGAATTTGTACCTTTTTAGGTCTGATAAATGCGCTTCGATTTTATTAAATACGTAAAAAACCTAACATGTTGTTATGCTGTCAAGAATGTGATATTTCAGCTTACAGTAAATAGTACAGAAAAACAAAGCATTATCAGAAATTTCATGAATAACTATTTCATATAAGACAATTAAACAGTAACCTTGATTTTTTAAGTTCTTGTTGAGTTAAGAGCCTTTGAGCGTTATGAATATCCAGGTTAGTCCACAGAAATTTTGCAAGATTTCATCCTTTTTGTATGTTTTGGATTTATGTATATACTTGGTAGAACTGTTTTATGTAACAATGTTCTAAAATACCTTGAAATGTTAATTTAACACTGTTGAATGCTGAGTAGTTTGGTCCATTTTAAAATAATCTACAATGATAATAAACACTCATTGTCACTGTCCAGTTGAAACAAATAAATATATGTTGTTTAGGGAGAAAAAGAAAAGGTGCCTATAGTGGTTTGAAGGAAGCAGTTCTTGTGACTGAGGAATTAGAAGCTGCATCCACAGAACCAGGATGTGTTAAAGTTGCTACTGGTAGTGACAACTTGGGATTTCAATTTTGTAAGTAGCCAGCCAGGAAAAAAAGGAAACTCCCTGATGAGACTCAAAGTAAAGTGAGTAGTGATGAAGCAAATGATTATGATCATTTCTACTATATAAGGTCTCCTTGTAGATTAAGAAGAAAAGTTGATGATCTTAAAGACCAGGTTGAAAGTTTGAAGAAGAAATTGAATATATCTGAAAAAAAAAAGGTGAGCTCCTTGATGACAGTGGAAAGTGAGTTAAAATAAGAAAATTTGTCAGTAGTGATTGTGCTAATATTCTGGAAAAAAATTTTAATTGAGTTACTAAGGAACTTAT
Source organism: Muricea muricata (assembly GCA_963855995.1). Classification (NCBI taxonomy): domain Eukaryota; kingdom Metazoa; phylum Cnidaria; class Anthozoa; order Malacalcyonacea; family Plexauridae; genus Muricea; species Muricea muricata. The sequence continues at coordinate 25,379,076 of OY979717.1, forward strand.
GAAAAGGTTAGTCACACAGAAGAAAAAAAATCCAGGTGCATATCCAAAAGAGTTACGGGCATTCGCCATGACCCTGAAGTTTTACTCTGCAAAGGCATACAAATGTGTTAGAAATATGATTTAGGGTTACCACATCTGTCTGTGGTCAGCAGTTGGTACAATGTTATCGATACTGAACCTGGCTTTACCAAAGAGGCGTTCACAGTTATTTACAAGCGAAAGTTTTGGCTGGAGAACGAGACGGCCAGGAAGTAGTTTGCGCATTGATGTTGGATGACATGTCTATACGCAAGCATATCCAGTGGGATGGTAAGGCAGATAAGTACCACGGGTTTGTTGACTATGGCACGGTCGAAGAGAAAGCAAACCTGCACATTGTAAGATTAAACATTGAATTGTAATTTTTTTAGGCTATTACCAGTATTTATTAATTTCATATTAATAGCAAGTCTATTTTCAGACTTTTAGATGATCAACCACAGAAGAAGTAGGGAATTTATTCCAATTTATTCAATCTAAAAGCGGCATAATACAAACTGTATGCAATGAAGTAATAAATTTTCAAATTATTCCAGAAGTAAAATACAGCATAATATTCAAATGCGTATTTTTTTAAAAAATTTACGTTTCTCAATTTAGGAAGATGTTGCAAATGTGGCCTAAAAGGCCACTATGGATGAGAATGCAATGCAAGTATGTATACATTTAACCTACAGTATATATTAATATGTCTTCATCTGTTAACAGCAACTGAATTTTCTCTCTACTCTACATTTTACAACTAAAATTAATTACAGTTTGGCAATTTCTGGCTGTTCTGAATTTTTGAGCATCTATGAGGCCTGAATCTATAAATATGCAGTATATATTTAATTATTAGAGGCAGATCAATTCTCATCTGACGGGAGAGGTGCAGATGTTCCTTAGGGGAAGTGCATTGGTGCAGTACCAATGACTGGACTTTGTCTATCTTGCGCCACTGCTGTTTGTCATAACATTATATAGAATGTCATAACATCAATATAGGAACGTACAGAGCGCATGCTGTTCCTGAGGTTTTTTCATGGGTATGCAAGAAAACATCAAGGGGTGCACACTCCTACCAACCCACCCGCTTTCCCCTAAGATCTTCCTTTGTCAATTATCATTTGTTTTTGACTAAACAGGAATGAAATGCTGGTGCTGCATAATTTAAATCTTATAAATTTATGTATATATATAATAATTATATATGTTAATACTGGTATTGTTTTAATTAATAAAATCATTGTTCATTAATATAGTTGTTTTTTATTATATATCAAGTATTATACATACATATTAACAATTAATTGTTATGACCCTTTAATTGTTAATGGCATAACACTGCTCTGGACATCTGGAAAGCCCAAATTTATGTATATTGTTCTTGTAAAGACACTATCTTGCTGAAATGGTCTGGGTATGTGATTTGTAACTCAGGCGAATGTTCCTTGGGATCCCAATACATTGAGATCACACTAATTTAAATTTATATGTGTAGATTTGAGAGTACTTTGTTTTATGTTGATAAAAATATGTGAAAAATACCTTTGTAGAAGATTCCTGCGCACAGGCGGAACCTGAGCTAAATCGCGCGGGAACTTTTCAGGCGAACACAAGTTGTTGTTGTGCGAAGCGAGTGCACTGTATTTTCGGGGATTTATTTAAATTTATTTCTTTATTTATTTCTTTATTGTGTGGAGAATTGTTCGTGGAGGCATAATATTGAACCAATTTTCCACACGTGGCACCTCCGACGATGAGATCTAGATTTAATGAGATTTTAGCGAGTTTTTACATCAAAATATGACGGAAGCTATAAACGCGAGATTGGAGACGAAGCTCAAGCAATTACGAATCACCGTGGATCGAGCACGTCAGATAATCGAATTGAATCAACAAGATGCAATCGAGAGACATTGTACGACTATCAAATCGGTAACGGATAGCATAAATGTAATTCGAGTAGCTATCGAAGAAAGTTTAATACAAGCCGAAGTAGACATTACGGAAATTACAAATTGGAATACAGAAATCGCTTAGAAATTGGCAACAGCAGGTATGGCAGTGGAACAACTGAGGAAATGGGTCGATCAGCATAAAAGAAATAAAGATAACGTAGCGAGAGAGGAACAAACCCAATTCGAGACAAAACGTTTCGAAACAAGAATGAAATTTGAGACGGAATTGGCCAGTGCTAAAGTGGAAACACCAACAACTAAAACCGAAAGGAAGACAGGTGAGACATTGGCTAAACTTCCGAAGTTAGTTATTTTGAGACTCAGTGGATATTTTCAAGATTGGCAAAGATTCTGGAAACAATTTACGGAAACAGTAGAGAAAACCAGCATGTCCCCTATCACAAAGTTTACATATCTATGAGAGTTGCTCGACCCCAAGATAAAGCACAACATAGATTCATTACCCTTTACTGCTGAGGGTTACAATAGAGCAAAGTCTATCCTTCAAGATCGTTATGGAAAAGAATCAGAGATCATTAAGTCTTATGTTAAAGATATAATGAATTTACCGTATATCCCAAACGCAAACCCCCGGAAAATGAAAGATTTCAGCGAGCAGCTTAACCATTGTGTGCAGGCATTACAAACGATAATTAAGTTGAGTCAAGTTGATGGAAACGTCTCGATGACGTTAGACAAACTTCCCAGAATCCGAGGTGATCTTGTGCGAACTGTGATCCGAACTGGGAAAAATGCACCTTTACCGAGTTATCTGAAGCAATCTGTCAGTGACGAGGAGAAACCATTGTTGACCAAAATCGCACACACCGAGATAAAGATCGATATGCCGGTTCAAGAGTCTTCCATGCCAAGTCACGAGAGTGTGTTTATTGTGGTGACGTCACACACAAAGCAGGGAGCTGCACTAAAATCACCAACGTGTCTGAACGGAAACAAATTTTGTCTAAAAAGCGGTTGTGCTTTAACTGTGGAATTGGAAGCCATCGTGCAGCCGAGTGTTCGAGCAAGGGTACGTGTCAGAAATGTGGAAAACGACATCACACCCCCATCTGCGAAGAGACACCAGCCCAGGGTAAGGAAAAGGCCTTAACTACAAACTATTCCAGCGAAAGTGTGTTGCCCGTCATCATCATCAAAGTAAATGGAGTGAAGTGTAAAGCGTTGATAGACATAGGATCTGGAAGTTCGTGTATTTCGGCGAAACTGGTTAACATTCTGAAAGCAAAACCTGTCGTGACGCAAACCAGACAAGTCGAGATGCTCATATCTTCAAAAAGCGTAACCGTTGACATTTACGAAATGAAAACTGAATCTCTCGATGGACAGCATCTGATGAACGTAAAGCCTCTTAAAGTAAATAAGCCAGAGCTTCACGCTGTTGAGAATCCACAATATGCAGATCTTCTACGAGACTGTGCACATCTTTCAGTTGTCGACATTGCTGACAAGGACACGAAGAGCCAACTTCTCGTGCACGTTATCTTTGGTAGTGGTGATTGCGCACGCATCAAAACTGATACAAACCCTCGAGTGGGAAGAGACGGTGAGCCGGTTGCAGAGTTGACAAAGATGGGATGGTTTATGATGAGTCCCGGAGCAGAGGTCGATCGAAACAAAATGCTGTTGACACAAACTTCACAAAGCGATTACGAAGGTTTGTGTAGAGTGGACGTTCTTGGACTTGTTGATGCGGCTGACAATGACCAGGGAGCGGTACACGCCGAGTTTAAAGAGCAACTTCATCGTGACAAAGACGGCTGGTATGAAACCTGTTTGCCCTGGCGTGCAAATCATCCCGAACTGCCAGACAACAAGCACGGTAGCTTATTGCGATTGAACAAGCTAGAGGGAAATTTGCGTCGGAAAGATTTGACAGCAGAGTACAACAAAGTTATCCAGAATCAAATTGATGAATGAATCGTTGCAAAAGCTCCTATCGAGCCCTTGGAACAACAATTTTATCTTCCGCACAAACCGGTTGTGCGAGAAGCAGCGTCTTCAACGAAGTTGCGCGTGGTTAAGGACGCGTCTGCCCGTGCGTCTCCTGACCATCCTTCCCTCAACGAGTGTCTAAATCCTGGACCTCCACTTCTCAACAGACTGTGGGTTATTCCAGTCCGACAACGAGTGTATCCAGTCGCAGTATCCGGAGACATTCGCCAGGCGTTTTTACAAATACGAGTACGTGAATCCGAACGAGATACTTTACGATTTCACTGGCGGTCGCATGAAGAAAAAGAAGTCGAAACATATCGTTTTACATGACTTCTGTTTGGACTCACACCTTCCCCGTTTCTCTTGAATGCTGTCGTGGAAGCCCATCTTGACACATGGCAAGAGAGATGTCCAAAAGTTGTAGCTGAGCTAAGGAGTCTCTACGTTGATGATCTTCTTTCGGGAGGACGAACGGCCCAGAAAGCCCAACGCACCAAACAAGTAGCTACAGAGATCCTTCAAGATGCAACGTTCCAATTGCATAAATGGAACTCGAATGTTCCGGAACTTGACGACCAGGAAACAACGCAAGTGACAGACGAGCAGACTTACGCGAAGCAACAATTAAACTTTAGCAAACAAGATTCAAAACTACTCGGGTTGAAATGGAACTAGCGACAAGACACGCTGAGCGTGGTTGTATCCAAGGAAAGAGTGCAATCAACAAAAGGAGGAGGACTGGGGAATTTAGCGCGAACGTACGACTCTCTTGGACTTATCGCACCAGTGACACTCGAAGGCAAACAAATTTATAGAGATATATGCGAATCGCAAAGGGCTTGGGGCGCCCCTCTGGACGAAAGTCTTCAAAAACGTTGGCAGAAGTGGGAGGAAGAGACGCCCAGTGAATATACAGGGCCACGGTCAATCACAAACTTTCAAGAAGAAATCGAATCGGTGGAATTAAATGCGTTTAGCGATGCTGCAATGAAATTGGTTGGTGCCGTGATTTACTTGGTCGTTAAGCAAGCATCTGGTTCTAGTCAACAACTCGTGGCAGCCAAAAGTCGTCTTGCCAAGAGAAGCTTAACAATACCGAGACTTGAATTAGTCGGCGCTGACATGGCTACCAATCTTCTTATCAACGTACGCAACGCCCTTGACAATATTCCGACGCCACAACAGCTGAGGCGAAAGCAACGAAAGAAGTTGAGAATTGAGAGTTGGAGCGTGGATCAGAAGGTTCATACATAACTGCAGAAACGTCGAGAGGAAATCGGGCCCAATTACCACCGAAGACGTAATCACTGAACGAGCTGGTGGATTCGACAAGTACAAGAACGAGAGCAGAGTCAACGCAGATAACCTACTAGTATGCCACGGGAGAATTCAAGGACAATATTTCTCCCCAGAGAGTTGAAGTTTGCAGAGAAGTTAGTCCAGCGAATAAACCTTGAAACGTTGCACGGGTGAGTAAATCTAACTATGGCAGCAGTTCGCGAACAATTCTGGATTCCAAGGTTACGCAGTCTCGTGAAGAACGTTCGCAGTAGCTGTCATGGGTGTAAGAGATTCTGTGCGACATCGATCATCAAACCAGTCCCAGGTCAACTACCGGAAGAACGTACCACCGTAGGAGTAGCCTTCGAAGTCATCAACACAGACTTTGCTGGTCCAGTCAGATATAAGCGGAAGAGCAACAGGGAAGGAAAAGCCTATTTGATTATCTTCGCGCGTAGCCTTTCCCGTTCGGTGCACTTAGAGCAACTACCGAATTTGGAAACAGGAACGCTTATACCATGTCTTGAGCGTATAATCAACCGTCGTGGACGACCTCGCATCGTTTACTCGGACAACGGTGGAACGTTTATTAAAGCCGCCAAGTGGATCTCACAACTGCGTAAAGACGAGCGTATCCAAGGTTTACTAGAGCAACACGAAATAACATGGAAGTTCAATTTAAGCCGTGCTCCTTGGTGGGTTGGACAATTCCAGCGGCTTATCGCCGTTGTGAAGTCGGCTATGTATAAAGTAATCGAAAGTGGAATCCTAACTTGGGCGGAACTTTGTGAAGTGTTGTTAAACGTCGAAACACAGATAAACCGTCGACGGCTCAGTTATGTTGAAGATGATCCAGAATTACCCACGTTAACACCTGCAACTTTCCTACATCGGCGTACGGCTCAATTGCCAGAAGAGGAAACTTAGACAATCACGGAACATGATCTCAGAAAACGAGCGAAGTTCCTTAAGTCATGTAAGGATGGATTATAGAGAAGATGGCAAAGAGAATATTTAACAGCATTACGGGAAAGACATAATCTAACCCACAAAGTGAGCAAATCTCAACCTAAGGAGGGCGATGTAGTTATTGTAAAGGGAGAATCCAAGAATCGAGGAACGTGGCCTTTGGCCATCGTGCGGAAAAACTTCGTTGGAAGAGACGGAGTTGTTCGAGGTGTCGAGCTCAAGACGGGAAAGGGAACATTAGAAAACCAGTTCAACTATTGTATCCTTTTGAGTTAGTTTGCGAAACAACACCCAACGTGAATCGAAGAGTCTTAATCCAGGAGCAACTGAATTTCGACCCAAACGGGCCGCAGCAGCTACACCAAACGCCCTGATGAGACAAATCCAAGAAATAGAAGACGAAGTGGATATGCTGAACAAGTAGTGAGAACAATCTTATCGTTGACATTTATGACTAACATTGAGTGACAAAAACATATGCATCTAGAGTAGAACGCATATGGGGGGAGTGTGTAGAAGATTCCTGCGCACAGGCAGAACCTGAGCTAAATCGGGCGGGAACTTTTCAGGCGAACACATGTTGTTGTTGTTGTGCGAAGCGAGTGCACTGTATTTTCAAAGATTTATGTAAATTTATTTCTTTATTAAACATTGTCTTTTAATTTGTATGGAGAATTGTTCGAGGAGGCATAATATTGAACCAATTTTCTACACCTTTCTGGCCTTGTCCCTGTCACATTGACTGCAATGTGGGCTAACATCTACCTGGTGCATTACCTGGTGCAGTCCTCTACCATGGTGCTCCTGCTATATGTCTTCAGCCTTTTCAATGCTGAGAATGAGCGCTCACATCCACATGAGGCAACTGGAAGAGTTGCTAAGATGCGAAGGGAAACTTTAATATTATCAAACCCATGAAAAGTCAAATGTTTAAGTGTGGCAGCACTGCTATGAGACCTTAACCTTGATATGTTTTCCAATAAGACTGCCAAAGATCTAACTCACCATCAAGAGCTGATGGATTAGGAAGATCATCTTCATAGAAATTAGTAAAGGTTTTAAACCTATCTTTCCAATCTTAGGAAACAGAAGCAGTTAACATGGAAATATTTTTAGAAGGAACAGTACTCAAACCATAATAAAGGTTAATAGTGCTGAACTCAAACCTTGTTTTCAAATCAAAAATTAGTTGGTCTCGTAAAGGAATAGTAATGGAGATCCTAAAATAATCAGGAGTTGAAGCTGGAGGATTATCTCTATGTTTTTGTTTTGAAGCACACCTTTGCATTTTTTCTTCAATTGAAACTTTGCTAAGGCCACAGCTTCAGTGTACCAACGATCATGGAACAAATCAGCCTTATTTCTCATAGTAATGCACAGTTTCTTTAATGCATCACTTAAATGAATGCCACAATTATTTCAATGGCTGTAGCTTGCATATATGAATATATGATAAAACGTTCTTATGCGCAATATTTAAAATAGCACAGTAGTATAACACGTTATATAATAATGATAATATGTTTTTTTTTTGTCGAGGGTATCTACATTGTACTATCTGCAACCGTAAAGCTTTTGTTGTCTTACCTTAAAGCCACGTGGGCTATGTTCCTCTGTGCTTTGAGGTGTTGTAGCAAATCGCTATAGATTTGTCCTAAAACCTCCCTGTTATCGCTAGATAGAGCAGACAACACACGATTTATTCAACATGCTTGAAGAAGCCATAATCGATCATAAATGAGCACGCTTTGCACTGACCGCTGCATTTCGTGCTCAAGTTTGTCGAAAACAATAGAACGTGTGCATGTGGCATTATGGAGCGCAAGTCAGTCAAGATTGGAGTTGACCTATCACGCAGCACGGTTTTGACTAACTTGACTAATTTTGACTGATTTGAGCACGAAAACATCTGTCAGCGGCCTCCCCTGAAGTTAGTCAAGAAGTCGAAAGAAAATCAGCCTCCTTAGTCAATCAGGGGGTAATCAACTAAGCAACTGACGGTTTTTATGGGGGAGGGTGAACATGATATTAATCTCGACTTAGGCTCCCATAATTCATAAATCAATTGCTTATAATATTGTACGCGAGAATTCGAACAACAAAAGTTTAAATCGCGTTCTTGCTCGGAATTTAACAAGAAATCTGGCTTCCATTTATGCTAAATATAAAATTTAAGCAGGTGAATCTTCAATGGTTTAGAATAAATTGATATTGAATGTAATTTATTCGCAGACTTTGTTACGTTAGTCGCTTGACTAACTTGGCTAAAGCTAGATCCGACACTGTATGTAGGGACGGATGGTCGAATACACCGATATTGCCTAGTGTAGTACTAGTACTTGTTCAAAGAAGGGAAAGAGCATCCAATTTAACCGTGGCAACACAAAAACTCGAAGACGCAAACGCGTATGCCGTGTGTTAGAACATGGCAAAGCACCAAGCAAGTCATCAAGAAAAACACCAATACCATGAATCCACGAGAAGTGATTTACAAGACCGTTCACGATGACCTTGGAGGCATTCCAGGCTGTTCGGGTGTAAGACAACTACTGAGAGATAGACAACAGGTAAATGATGTTCGCTATTTCAAAAGTTGATTGGAAGCCATTACCGTCGGCGTCATTCCGTTAAATAAATTTTATTGTTTCCCAATTCCTGAGGTCTTTCCAGAGAGGTCTATCCATTTTCGTCGGCACAGTGCATTGGCTAATTAATTAGTTCTATTTTGTACAGGTCAAGGATCTATCAAAATATATCCAAGAAGTCCGGAAACGGCAGAGGAAGACCATCTCAGAGAACACGAACGATGGCGACCCTTGGTTCCGTTTCTAGGAGAAAGCAAAAAGCAGGCAAAAATTGAGATACAGCGTTTATTCGCGATATCAGAACTCCTCCTGAACCTCTCTGTGTTTTGACATCGGACAGACAATTAAGCGATCTGAAGAGATTTTGCTGTAACGCAGTACAGTATCGTCCGTTTACCGTTGATCCAACATTTGATGTTGGCCAATATAATGTCACACCAATCACGTATCAGCATCTTGCATACGAAGAAACTTATTTAACCTTCACAGCTACGTTGAAAATTTTTGAATATGATGATAATTATTGGCATTATTATGAGAATTATTGGCATTTGAGACAGATGATGAACAGACTTGTAGGAAACTTCATGTTAGGATAGGTAATTAGGTTTGAAGACACAGGGAGAGCCGAACGTGCGAGTGAGATGTATACGTGTTTAATACAGGAATTAAATTGATGATTTTTAGTGAGTTGTGAGTTAGTTTAGGAAACGTTACCAACAAGATAACGTTTTCGACAAAGTGTCGACCCTGGCGGGATAATCAACCAACGAATTTGCACAAAGGCACAAAGCAAAATAAAAGCGCTAAAATTTCGAATCGGAAGATCAGGTGATATTTTAGCGAAAGGTAATAGAGAAGCCTTAGAGAGACAACGCCTTCACTGGGAGCGATTTCTAGTATGATCAACACGTTAAAGGAAAGAAAACATGTTCTCGCAGAGCAAATCTGAGGAAGAAGTAAGATTTGGGCCCAATCGCCAGAAAGAATGTTGGCTGAAGCAGATCGGTGTGTAGGGAAGCTTACTAATGAAATTAACAACCTTGATGCGGTTGCCCAGGAAGCTTTGACACGAAAGGAACAACAACGGAGATTGGAATTTGAGAAGGGCCTGACTGAGCAAACGTTAGGGCAAGAAAAGGAGGAAGCCGAAGCGAAATAGATGTCAGCCTTTGAACACCAGCAGAAACTAAAGGAACTACAACAAACTGTATCAAGTCCGAAAGATTTACAGCAGCTAAAATGTCCAAATTGATAATTTCGATTTTCACTGGTACACCCCAAGACTTGGTGAGATTTTTGGGTCAGTTTGAATCCCAAATTGACAAATCGAATGTGGATGATGTAACTAAGTTTTCTTATCTGAAGGAATTAATGGATATAAAGGTTAGAAGACTCATAGATGAAGTTACCTACTATTAAAGAGAGAGATGTTGCAAAAATCCATTCATTTTACAAAATTCTGCTGTTTAACGTCGAGTCACTGCAAACGCTGGAAAGTCTGGAGAAACTGGATGCTGCGGTGCGATTTAATTTCGATATGCTGGAAGTAATCAAAAGCGAGCCAGCGATGACTAACGAGAAGTAGAGTGAGTGGACATTCATAGAATTCGTCAATGAGTTGGAACGTTGGACAAAGAACAACCGTATTAAACAGCCGCATGGATCAAGATATCACGGAAAGGAAAGAGACAGATCCTACTTTGTCAAAAGGTTGTTTGTACTGTTCAGACGAAAGCCGTAAAGCCATCAGTTGTGACAAGATTGTAAATTCTGGCGAAAGAAAGAAGATTTTGGCTGAAAAACAATTATGTTCTAATTGCGCTAGGACCAAGCATCGCGCTGCAGATTGTAAAAGCAAGCGTGTTGGACATGCCATGGTAACATCGCACGTTTATCTGTGATAAGAGCCCTCCGCTTCGAGAGCCAGGTATGACTGCCAATTTCGTTGGAGCCTCTACCGTTGTACACCCTATTGTAGTTGTCTGGATAAATGGCTACAAATTTCGAGCATTGTTGGACAGTGGCGCTAGTCATTTCTATGCGTCGTCAACAGCCATTAAGCTGATCGGTGCCAAATGCAAGTCGGTTGGCGTGCGTCAGATCGTGATGTTAGCACGGCCCGAAAAATGCAAGTTTAGGACGCGTTCGTCGAGTCTCTCAACAAAGACTTCGTCCTCGATGTAAGCCTAACCAAGATAGAGAAAAACGATTTGCTTCAGCTAGAAAATCCTCGGTACAAGGAAATCCTTACAAAGTTCCATCATCTATACGGTGTCTACATGGACGATTATGATGACAAAAATACGCTACCTGTACATCATAACCTAGGAGCGAATGAATATGCCGAGTTCCGAACCAACAAAATTCTGCGTGTCAGTAAGACCGGAGAACCGGTGACTGAGCACACCCAGTTTGGATGGGCGCTCATGTCTCCCGGAGAGGATGGAGTAGGTACGCTTGGTTGTTTTGCTGTCAACTCTACTACGGGACGTGTTGCGTTTTTATTGGATCAAAGATCCCAATTTCTCCGAGATCGAAGTGCTTCGGTTTACCAGAGTTGTATTCGGTCTGGCACCGTCCCCGTTCCTGCTGAACGGAGTTATTCAACAACACTTAGAAACGCTTGAATCTCGTTATCCAGAAAGTGTCGCTGAAGTAGGAAAAAGTCTGTACGTCGATGATCTTATTTCCGGTGCACCGACTACAGAAGAAGCCAAAGAGTTAAAGCGTGATGCAGTCGAAATTTTCGACGACGCTAAGTTCAGGTTACATAAGTAGCATTCGAACGTTTTCGAACTTGAATCGGGCAGTGTCGAAAGTGAACCCACCTTTGCCAAACAACAACTAGAGGGAAATTCAACTTGTTCGGACAGCAAGTTATTAGGATTGCCATGGGGTAAATTTAATGATCATTTACGTGTAGAATTTCCAACCACACCAGCGGTGTTAGCGAAACGAGGTGTTCTTGCGTATTTAGCGAAGGTGTACGACCCGTTGGGCCTGGTCTCACTGGTATTGTTGGAAGGGAAATTAATATATCGTGACATTTGTGATGCAAAGATGCGATGGTATGCGCCTATCTCAGACACCTTACGTGAACGGTGGAAAAAGTGAGAGCACGCATTACAGCACATCATACATATCTTTTACACGAAGTATTCCTGTGTACCGAGAGCCACTTCAGGAAGTGAAATTGCATTCGTTAGGGGATGCAAGCAAAGAAGGGGTGTGAGCTGTCGTGTATGCTGTTATGAAACAAGACTTTGGTGTCGTTCAGGAGCTAGTGGCCGCCAGATCGCGTCTTGCCAAAACAAGTCTCACCAAACCGAGATTGAAGCTTGTAGCGGGCCATATGGCTGTAAATCTAGCTGTAAATGTGAGAAGTGCGTTACAAGGGTTGAACATCACGAAATATATCCACTGTTAGCTAGACAGCACAGTGGCACTCCATTGGTTAAACGACAACGGCGAATAGCGGCAATTCGTTGCGAATCGTGTGAACAAATTGAAAAGTCAAGAGAGTGTGTTATGGCGCCATGTACCAACTACTGAAAACCCTGCGGACCTGGGGAATCGTTGTGTTAGCGTAACAGCAGCAGAGCTATGGTAGAATCGTCCAACATGGTTGGCAGATCCAAGTAAATGGCCGCCTCAATTCGTGACAAATGCAAGTGAAATAAGTGACGGGGAGAGGAAGGTTCAACGAAAACTTTCTGTGGTTGCTGGGGTTGAGGTGAGCAATTACCTCGACACTATCCTCAGTAAGTTCAGTTTGCGTAAAGCCACGAGGTTTTTTGGATGGGTCTCGCGGTTCATCCATCATTCTCGAAATCCTTCCAAGAAGATGGATGGAGCGATGACAACTGACGAAGTTTTAGCTGCAGAGATGTTTTGGGTGCAGCGAACGCAGCAACAAGCAGTAAATTCTGAAAAGTTCTTTGAAGACAAACTACAATTGAATCTACAATTAAACGCAGACAGAATCTGCGTGTGTTGTGGCAGAATCCAGGGCGAATATCCCAAGCAGTTAAATTTACCAGATTCATCATTGTTTACGACCAAACTAGTGCAAAGGGCACACGTGTGTACCCTATACACGGCGGTGTAGGATTAGTTATGGCAAAGATTCGTTAGATGTATTGGATACCTCGTCTTCGCAGGCTTACAAAAAAAGTGATTTCTCATTGTTGGGATGTAAGAAATTCAGAGCAGTTCCTGCGCAGACTCCGCCTGCTGGTCCATTGCCGAAAGTGAGAACCGAACAGTCCACACCATTTAACGTCATTGGCGTTAATTTTGCAGGACCAGTGAAGTATCGAGATAAGGGAAAAGAACGAAAGTCGTACATTGTACTATACTCGTGTAGTTTAACTCGGGCGGTGTTCTTAGACTTGCTACCTAGTCTCGAAACGAAAGAGTTTATTAGGAGTTTCAAACGCTTGATTGCAAGGAGAGGCAGACCGTCATTAATATAGATAACGGTTCCACCTTTGTCGCAGCTGAAAAGTGGTTACAGTCCGTCCGGAAAGACGAAGAGCTGAATGATCTCATGCGTGATTATAAGATATCATGGCGACTTATCTCAGCCGAGCCCCCTGTTGGGGAGGGCAGTTTGAGAGATTAATCGGGTTGATGAAGGCAGTTTTTTACAAGACCGTGGGCGGTGCAATGCTCACTTAAGAGGAATGAAGTGAAGTGCTCCCCGATGTTAAAATGGGAATGAACAATCGACTGCTCGGTTACATGCAGGAAGACGTGCAATTACAGACGCTTACGCCAAACTCGATGCTGTTCTTGAATCAAAATTATCTACCAGAGTTAAAGCCTCCCCAAGAAGACACCAACATGAGGAAATGAGCGAAGTTTTTAAGCCGTGCGAAGGACGAAATGTCGAGACGTAACTTGGACAAATGAGTATATGCGAGCGTTGCGAGAGCGTCATCAATTGATACATGAGTCTAAATATCATCACATTAAGGCCGGCGATGTAGTGCTAATAAGGTCGACAGAGCGAAACAGGAACCATTTTGGCTTCTCGGAGTCGTAGAAAATTTGATCACGGACAAAGACGGAGTGATTCGGGCAGTTCGATTACGAAGTTGTCGTGATCGGTTAGAACGTGCAGTGCAGCAGATATATCCGTTAGAACTTAGTTGTGACATTTTCAAGAACGGAGACGGGAGAACACAAGTTCAAGTGAGTCGGAAGCTATATCATATCTTTTCGAACCAAGTGCACCGAAATTTATTCCGAAACGTCAAGCAGCAGTCGAAGCAAAGAAACGGATACGTGAACTATTTAATGATGAACAGCGTGAATGACTGTTAACCATCACCAAACATTGGTTATGACTATTTACATTAAGTATAACTAATACTAGCTTGTGATCGAACAGTTAAAGTTAGTTTTTGGTTTAGTTTCCAAGTTAGCATGTGAATCATCCTGATTCACATGGAGGAGTGTGTTGGAAACTTCATGTTAGGATAGGTAATTAGGTTTGAAGACACATAAGAGAGCCGAACGTTCGGGTGAGATGTATACGTGTTTAATACAGGAAATAAATTGTTGACTTTTAGTGAGTTGTGAGTTTAAGAAACGTTACCAACAATATAACATTTCGACAGGCTCTCTTCTCAGGATTTCTTTTGATAGATCGATAAACCTGTGAGCTTCATTTGAAAAAGAATATTGCAAAGAAGCTACGCGAGATGCAATTTTCAAAAGATGTTAAAAATGAAATAATCGCCGACATATTTGGAAAGAGGCGTGGAGATGCCTTTGAATGTGGCTTAATGGACGCCAAGAGTGAAGAAGGTTTCGATGCAATGTTAGACAACCTCGAACAACGATCGTCATCAATACACGTCAACGGCGCAGATTTCCATGCTTGGTTTCGAGCAAGAAAAAAAAGAATTTCTTTGTTTAGTCATCAGTCCGGTCCGCCAAAGAGAGCAGGTCTTGGTTCTCCTCCGGAATCCTTTATCACAAGTCGGTCTGAATAGACAAATCGCTCAATTCAAGAGTTTATCAAATCTGAAGATAAGGAAACCAAGAAATAGTCTAGGACATGTATATGAGTTTGTATGCATTTCATTTAGGACAGATAATATTAACTGTTCTAAAGTGCTACTGTGGCGAAATTTTTATTTCAGTTATACCTCGATAAAGTTTGTATTTTAGCGGCCGCCATTAAAATGCGCCATATTGGAAAGGTCATAATGCTAAGAGGTCTGTGACATCATAGTCTTAACTCGAGTTTCGCGGGGACAGCTATTGTAATACATAAATGACTAGAATCAGTTGGTTAAATACACATTTTAATCATGCCTTCAACGCGTTGTGTCGTAGAAGATTGCTCTAATGTATCTGATAAAATACAGGCATATCATTCATTGCATAAGAGTCCTAATTACAAATCTTTAAGTTAAATGAAACGCGCCAATTTTTATCCAAGTTCGCGGCAGAGTCGCTTTATGACCTGTTTGGAGCATTTCTCGACGGATTGTTTTGAGCGTTTACTTCATGTGAGTGGTGTGTCACGAAGACTCAAGCCCGGGGCTGTACTTACTATTTGGAAGAAATCACCTGCGCAAGTTACAACAAGACACCGGCGTAAGGTCAGTGGAAATATGAATACACATTAGCAGCATTTGCATAATCTGTCAGATCTAATTTGTTGATCACGCGACGTTTGTGTAATATCTCCATGCTTTCTAAAATAGGTTGTAAAGGACGTCCAAAAAGAAACATTAAATACGCAAAGCATCGGAGGAAATGATTCTTCAAATTCTAAAAACCAAGGCAACTGAAACTCCAGAAGTACAAGAATATATTCATTATATTGTAAGTTTAAAACTACAGTTTGAAGGCAGACATTTCTATATTATAAAAACTTATTTACAAAATTTACTTATTTTTTAGGCTCAACCAATTTCAGGTGAACAGGTACCTATTTATAGACATGTGTAACATATCATATAAGTTCATACATTTGATACAAAATAATAGTAACAACAGTAACAATTACTACAATATGTTACGTGCTTATAAACATGATTGTAATACCATGCACTAAACTACACCAAAAGTCATTTTGCGTTATGTAGTATAATGTAGAAAAGGTTGTTGAAGAACTTATGGAGGATATGGACACATACGCTGATACAACTGATCCTGATGAATCAGACAGTAGTGCTGACGATGTTGACCCCACATGGGAGCCTGAGAAACGTGAAATATGAAAAAAACTGCTGATGGTGATGATAATTCAACTGGAAGTCAGTAAGTCGTTCTTTAAAAGTCCGGCAATAATTGGAGATTTTGCTATTATTTATTACAGAAAATTTTGCTTTATAATGTTATCTAATTCTTTAACTCATTTAATAGATTAAATGAAGGAAAAACAAAACAGAGGAGCCAAATGGCATTGTCTTCCTTTCGAATTTACTATTTCTTTTATAACAGCGTTTGTATGAGACCGACATGAAACAATAGCAAAGTGGATGAGGGAAACCTGTGCTCAAATGTGCAAGGAATTAGGGAAACCAGTTATTAAACACCTCTATGATTTGTGACACATTGGAAAAAGTAAATATTATGTAAGATAAGACCCAAATTTTAATCATTATCGGGATTTTGATTCTTATTGTAATGAATATTAATTATGTCATACAGATACAGAAAGTTCTTATCAAACTGGCCAAGGAACAGGCCTGTGAAGTGCTTAGGAAAATGGAGAAGAGCATGTGTGCGGCATTTCTACTGGACCACTACATCTACCTTGTCTGGAGTTGGAGAAGTCAAATGGGCAAAATTTGAATCTTTTTTCTACACATTATTAACATACATAAAGGTTTCCCCAACAAAATTTATAATAAATGCAGTCACGGTGATATTCTGAAGCCACGAGTTTGGTTAACAAATGGTATTTTAGTAATTTTCTTTATGATTAATAGAAACATGTTTGCAACTTGTATCACTGTAGGAACCAATGTCTCTGTTGAGATCACTTTTTTTATCAGAGTACAATGAAGTATGTGTATGTTATTTTGTTCATACATGTAGGTTCTCTTGCATACGAAACGCTAAAGAATGCACTTGCCAAGCAAACGCTGGTAAAAGCTATCAAAGAAGACTTTTGTAAGTTTTACTGTATTGGTAGTGTGAGGTAATTTATAAGCCTTTTTGTTGCATTGTATACTGTATGTGTCCAGTATTTTTTACAAATTCTAGCATATGTTGAAGAAATTTATGACAGTATGCTGAAGACACCCAGAAAAAAACTGGAAAAAATTGAAGAGGAATTGAAAAAAGAAACCCCGCACCACTGCATATGATGCTAAGTGAGAAACAAGCAAAGAATGATGCTATAAACCATAGATATTAGAAAAAGGGATGGATTGGCAACTCTTCTGTAATCTATATTTTATCTTCAGTTGAGCACACCAGAAGCAAACATTGCCCAACTTGTATGGTAATTATGCTCATGAACTCAATTTCGTTTATGCGCATAATTACCATAGCGAGTTGTGCAATGTTTGTTTCCGGTTTATTCAAAATAACTGAACCGAATATCGTGTATAGTATTAAATAGCATTGCCAATCCATTCCGCTTTCTAATATCTATGTAGAAACATATTCTGCTCACGAAAACATGAAATTAACATAGACGTTCCACCAACGTGTAACGGTAATAACCTAGAATGTTACTGAAAACTTATTCAGTTCGAATGTAATAATTCAAGTTATTTCATTTTATAGCAGAAGAGCTGAATCTTTGTTAGGCAAAGCAATAGGTCAATGCCAAACAGCCAAAGAAAGAAAATCAATGTGCAAGTAATGTGGTGCTCCAATGAAAGGCCACTAGAAAGGTAGCTGTTCCCAAAAAACAGTAATTTAGTAAACAATGTGTAGATATTGTAAATACTGTGTTCCTTGCGTGGCTATATCCCACTACTGTATATATCATATTAAATTTTAAATCACCATATTCACTATGCTTGTTTAGATAATTTGTTAACTTTTGACATTGGGAAAAATGAGTATCATTTTTAATACATGTATGTATTACGTTTTTATATATCCTCATGTTCCCGGAATCCTGTGTAAGGGCGATGGTCAGTGGTGGGGAATGTCGATCGTATTTTGAAAAACACGGCAACGGGAGATGTCTAGAACTGTCCTTGAATTCCCGTACGAAAAGCACAAGTTGTCTGTACGACGTACACTGCTCGTAATAACCTGTAAGCCTGTAAGCATTACCACCAAAGGCATTTTCTCTTCCCTTTCTTCAATTTATATTGGCGTGCTTACCAGAAAAATATTTTGGAATCCCTGAAAGGAAAAGAAGTTGTGTTAGCTTGGGATACACGACACGATGGCGTGGGACATTCAGCAAAGCATGGAACCTACACTATGTTTTGCTGCACAATTGGACTGATCATTCATCTTGTTGTTATTCAGGTAAAATATATTTGCATTGAATAGATTCAAATCTAAATGACATTTAACAATCCATTATCTCTAATAACAGGCAAACCCAGCAGGGAGTAGCTGAGCTATGGAGTATATTGCATGGTCACCAAAAGGTCATATCATTTTTGCTCAAAACCAGTATGATTATAACAGCGTTTGTATGAGACCGACATGCAACAATAGCAAAATGGATGAGGGAAAAAACCAGTTGTTAAACACCTCTATGATTTGTGGCACTTTGGAAAAAGTAAATATTATGTAAGATAAGATCCAACTTTTAAACATTATCAGGATTTTGATTCTTATTTTAATGAAGATTAATTATGTCATACAGATACAGAAAGTTCGTATCAAACTGGCTAACGAACAGGGCTGTGAAGTGCCAGGAAAATGGAGAAGAGCATGTGCGCGGCATTTCTACTGGGCCGCTACGTCTACCTTGTCTGGAGTTGGAGAAGTTAAATGGGCACAATTTGAATCTTTTTTCTACCACATTATTAACATACATAAAGATTTCCCCAACAAAATTTATAATAAATGCAGTCACGGTGATATTCTGAAGCCACGAATTTGGTTAACAAATGGTATTTTCGTAAATTTTTGTATGATTAATAAAAAGTGATATGTTTGCAACTTGTATCACCGTAGGAACCAATGTGTCTGTTGAGATCACTTTTTTATCAGAGTACAATGAAGTATGTGTATATTTCTCTGTTCATACATGCAGGTTCTCTTGTATACAAAGCGCTAAAGAATGCACTTGCCAAGGAAACGCTGGTAAAAGCTATCAAAGAAGACTTTCGTAAATTTTACTCTATTGCTAATGTGAGGTAATTTATAAGCCTTTTTGTTGCCTTGTATACTGTATGTTTGCAGTATTTTTTACAAATTCTAACATATGTTCAAGAAATTTCTGACATTATGCTGAAGACACCCAGAAAACAGCTGGAAAAAATTGAAGAGGAATTGAAAAAAGAAACCCCCGAACCACTGCATATGATGCTAAGTGAGAAACAAGAAAAGAATGATGCTACTGTATAAACATATTCTGCTTACGAAAACGCAAAATTAACATAGACGTTCCACCAACGTTTAACGGTAATAACCTAGAATGTTACTGAAAACTTATTCAGTTCGAATGTTATAATTCAAGTCATTTCATTTTATAGAAGAAGAGCTGAAGCTTTGTTAGGCAAAGCAATAGGTCAATGCCAAACATCCTAAAAAGGAAAATCAATGTGCAAGTAATGTGGTTCTCTAATGAAAGGCCACTAGAAAGGTAGCTGTTCAGCAAAAAACAGTAACTTAGTAAACAATGTGTAGATATTGTAAAAACTGTGTTCCTTGCGTCGCTATATCCCACTACTGTATATATCATATTAAATTTTAAATCACCATATTCACTATGCTTGTTTAGATAATTTGTTAACTATTGACATTGGGCAAAATAAGTATGATTTTTAATACATGTATGTACTACGTTTTTATATATCCTCATGTTCCCGGAATCCTGTGTAAGGGCGATGGTCAGTATTGGGGAATGTCGATCGTATTTTGAACAACACGGCAACGGGAGATGTCTAGAACTGCCTTTGAATTCCCATACGAAAAGCACAAGTTGTCTGTACGACGTACACTAATCGTAATAACCTGTAAGCAAACGTACGTACAAACATAGTTTGCAATATTGTAATTGCGTACCTGCAAATTATACAAAATTCAACAAAACAGTGAAATTCCTTTCACAAAGCAATGATATCGTTGCAGATACTTCAAGTGTTGAAAAATATGGGTTTCCTTGGATACAATGAGGTCACAGATTATTACCACCAAAGGCATTTTCTCTTCCGTTTGATCAATCTATATTGGCATGCTTACCAGAAAAATATTTTGGAATCCCTGAAAGGAAAAGAAGTTGTGTTACTTTGGGATACACGACACGATGGCATGGGACATTTAACAAAGAATGGGACCTACACTATATTTTGCTGCACAATTGGACTGATCATTCATCTTGTTGTTATTCAAATAAAATATATTTTCATTGAATAGATTCAAATCTAAATGACATTTAGCAGTCTATTATCTCTAATAACAGGCAAACCAAGCAGGAAGTAGCTGAGCTATGGAGTATATTTCATGGTCACCAAAACGTCATATCATTTTTTCTCAAAACCAGTATGATTATAACAGCGTTTGTATGAGACCGACATGCAACAATAGCAAAATGGATTAGAGAAACATGTGCTCAAATGTAAGGAATTAGCGAAACCAGTTATTAAACAGCTCTATGATTTGTGGCTCATTGGAAAAAGTGAATATTATGTAAGATAAGATCCAACTTTTAAACATTATCAGGTTTTGATTCTTATTTTAATGAAGATTAATTATGTCATACAGATACAGAAAGTTCGTATCAAACTGGCTAACGAACAGGGCTGTGAAGTGCCAGGAAAATGGAGAAGAGCATGTGTGCGGCATTTCTACTGGGTGCGCTACATCTACCTTGTCTGGAGTTGGAGAAGTTAAATGGGCACAATTTAATCTTTTTTGTACCACATTATTAACATAGATAAAGATTTCCCCAACAAAATTTTTGTAAATGCAGTCACGGTGATATTCTGAAGCCACGAGTTTGGTTAACAAATGGTATTTTCGTAAATTTTTGTATGATTAATAAAAAGTAAAATGTTTGCAACTTGATCACTGTAGGAACGAATGTATCTGTTGAATCACTTTTTTTATCAGAGTACAATGAAGTACGTGTATATTATTCTGTTCATACATGTAGGTTCTCTTGCATACGAATCGCTAAAGAATGCACTTGCCAAGCAAACGCTGGTAAAAGCTATCAAAGAAGTCTTTTGTAAGTTTTACTCTCTTGCCAATGTGAGGTAATTTATAAGCCTTTTTGTTGCATTGTATACTGTATGTTTCCAGTATTTTTTACAAATTCTAGCATATGTTGAAGAAATTTCTGACATTATGCTGAAGACACCTAGAAAACAGCTGGAAAAAATTGAAGAGGAATTGAAAAAAGAAACCCCTGAACCACTGCATATGATGCGAAGTGAGAAAGAAGCAAAGAATATATGATGCTATAAACATATTCTGCTCACGAAAACGCAAAATTAACATAGACTTTCCACCAACGTGTAACGGCAAAAACCTAGAATGTTACTGAAAACTTATTCAGTTCGAAATTAATAATTCAAGTCATTTCATTTTATAGAAGAAAAGCTGAAGCTTTGTTAGGCAAAGCAATAGGTCAATGCCAAACATCGTAAAAAAGAAAATCAATGTGCAAGTAATGTGGTGTTCCAATGAAAGGCCACTAGAAAGGAAGCTGTCCAGCAAAAAACAGTAATTTAGTAAACAATGTGTAGATATTGTAAATACTGTGTTCCTTGCGTGGCTATATCCCACTACTGTATATATTATATTAAATATTAAATCACCATATTCACTATGCTTGTTTAGATAATTTGTTAACTATTGACATTGGGAAAAATAAGTATGATTTTTAATACATGTCTCTATTACGTTTTTATATATCCTCATGTTCCCGGAATCCTGTGTAAGGGCGATGGTCTGTGTTGGGGAATGTCGATCGTATTTTGAACAACACGGCAACGGGACATGTCTAGAACTGCCCTTGAATTCCCATACGAAAGGCACAAATTGTCTGTACGACGTACACTGCTCGTAATAACCTGTAAGCAAACATACGTACAAACATAGTTCGCAATATTGTAATTGCGTACCTGCAAATCTTGCAAAATTCAACAAAACAGTGAAATTCCTTTCACAAAGCAATGATATCGTTGCAGATACTTATAGTATTCAAAAATATGGGTTTCCTTGGATACGATGAGGTCACAGAGTATTACCAGCAAAGGCATTTTCTCTTCCGTTCGATCAATTTATATTGGCATGCTTGCCAGAAAAATGCTTTGGAATCCCTGAAAGGAAAAGAAGTTGTTTTAGCTTGGGATACACGACACGATGGCATGGGACATTCAGAAAGGTATGGGACCTACACTATATTTTGCTGCACAATTGGACTGATCATTCATCTTGTTGTTATTCAAATAAAATATATTTTCATTGAATAGATTCAAATCTAAATGTCATTCAACAATCCATTATCTCTAATAACAGGCAAACCAAGCAGGAAGTAGCTGAGCTATGGAGTATATTGCATGGTCACCAAAACGTCATATCATTTTTTCTCAAAACCAGTATGATTATAACAGCGTTTTTATGAGACCGACATGCAACAATAGCAAAATGGGTTAGAGAAACATGTGCTCAAATGTAAGGAATTAGGGAAACCAGTTATTAAACACCTCTATGATTTGTGGCTCATTGGAAAAAGTAAATATTATGTAAGATAAGATCCAACTTTTAATCATTATCAGGATTTTGATTCTTATCTTAATGAAGATTAATTATGTCATACAGATACAGAAAGTTCGTATCAAACTGGCTAACGAACAGGGCTGTGAAGTGCCAGGAAAATGGAGAAGAGCATGTGTGCGGCATTTCTACTGGGTGCGCTACATCTACCTTGTCTGGAGTTGGAGAAGTTAAATGGGCACAATTTAATCTTTTTTGTACCACATTATTAACATAGATAAAGATTTCCCCAACAAAATTTATAGTAAATGCAGTCACGGTGATATTCTGAAGCCACGAGTTTGGTTAACAAATGGTATTTTCGTAAATTTTTGTATGATTAATAAAAAGTAAAATGTTTGCAACTTGATCACTGTAGGAACGAATGTATCTGTTGAATCACTTTTTTTATCAGAGTACAATGAAGTATGTGTATATTATTCTGTTCATACATGTAGGTTCTCTTGCATACGAATCGCTAAAGAATGCACTTGCCAGGCAAACGCTGGTAAAAGCTATCAAAGAAGTCTTTTGTAAGTTTTACTCTATTGCTAATGTGAGGTAATTTATAAGCCATTTTGTTGCATTGTATACTGTATGTTTCCAGTATTTCTTACAAATTCTAGCATATGTTGAAGAAATTTCTGACATTATGCTGAAGACACCCAGAAAACAGCTGAAAAAAATTGAAGAGGAATTGAAAAAAGAAACCCCCGAACCACTGCATATGATGCTAAGTGAGAAACATGCAAAGAATGATGCTATAAACATATTCTGCTCACGAAAACGCAAAATTAACATAGACGTTCCACCATCGTGTGACGGTAAAAACCTAGAATGTTACTGAAAACTTATTCAGTTCGAATGTAATAATTCAAGTCATTTCATTTTATAGAAGAAGAGCTGAAGCTTTGTTAGGCAAAGCAATAGGTCAATGCCATACATCCTAAAAAAGAAAATCAATGTGCAAGTAATGTGGTGTTCCAATGAAAGGCCACTAGAAAGGTAGCTGTTCAGCAAAAAACAGTAATTTAGTAACCAATTTGTAGATATTTTAAATACTGTGTTCCTTGCGTCGCTATATCCCACTACTGTATATATCATATTAAATTTTAAATTACCATATTCACTATGCTTGTTGTTTAGATAATTTGTAAGCTATTGACATTAAACAAAGTATTTTGCTTTTTGAGTTATATGTTCGTAATCCGTTAAAGAGTTTCCAACCTTATGTTATTATTACTATCAATATGGACGGCGCTTGCGGTGCGTGACAATGTTAGGAAGAATGGGGCGAGTTGAGCATTGATCAGTGCATTGATCGATATTTACAAGGTTCTACACCAAGTTTTGGGCTTCCTATGATTATACAGAAAATTTACAATAGTATTCAGATTCATAAATAGCACCAAGATTGCGCTTGTTTGGTACAAATATTTCACATGAATTACACTACTGATAATAGTAAAACATAGTTCACGGTACAATATATATTTAATTTATTCTCAACACAGTTTTTAAGAAATAGAAAACATTTTCCGCGTATCGATATAGAGTTATAGAAAAACGCGTGGAAGTTTTGGAAAAACGAGAAATTGCGTGGGAACACGAGCACGAAGGGCGTCGCCCTCAACTATCACCGCATAGAAATCTCGAGCTCGTAATATAATTGTTAAATAGAAACATGGTTTTTTGAGCTTTCGACCAATCAGTGACCATGTTGTTAAAAGGCTATTTTATAAATGATTATAGATCACTTAAATATCAAAGGTGTATTGAGTTCATTGGTGCGTTATCACATAACGCAGGAAAAGTGTGCTGTATTGAAAATGGCCAGGAGTAAAACGTCAAGAAAACTGTATTTGCGAGTGGATAACGCTAACCATTTGAGGAAAATATCGATGAATTCTACTATAAAGACCAAAAAAGAAGACCGTTTTAAGAATTTCTATCGTCAGAGGTAGTTAAACTTAGTAAACACCGATTATTCTCATTTTTTCGTGTGTGAACTCTGGCATGAAAGCTCATTTAACAGGCTATTTTTTGACGTATCGTAGTGTTTATTTGCTTGACTCAGCTTGTAGGTTGCTCGCTACAATTCTTCAAATTTGTTGTTCTTTTTTCACGTATAATGTTTTTAAAATCGGATTTGTTTTATTTTGTTTTGGTAGCGAAAGACGTACGGCTTTTGCTTGCGAGCACGAGCAGTGAACTCAGATCATATATTAAATGTGTTACAGACTGTTAAGTTCGTGTTTTGTTTACAAATATATACACGCACTTGCTGAATGTACAATGAACGAAAAATTTTGTTTTTCGTTCATTGTACATTTAGCTCGTGCGTGTATTTGTAAACAAAACACTCACAACAGTCTCTAACCCTTAAATAAGAATATTTTTGAAAAGTAAACAAAGTCTTTTTACGGATAAACTTTTTTAAGTCATAATTTTTACTTTCCTTCAAGGAAGACAATGAAATTTCATTTAAACTAATTTTACCACATTATAAATATAACGAATTTTTGTGTTCATGATACAAATGTTAAAAAACTGATGCTTTTAATTACCTAATTTAATTGACCGTTTAGTTTGGTTTTGTTAGTTTTTTAGGTTAATGGTTGAAGCCTGTACATACACGTTTTGAGCATGTTTAAAATTATTTAGTTATGCCCACCTGTCATAAATACATGACTAAGCGCATGTCCTTTATCTTTAGACGTGGGTGTCATAATAACTCCGCTTTGACCCAGCCGTTAATTAATTATCGCAAAACTACGATGAGTTTGTGTGACGTTTTACACTTGGCCAAATTTTCTTTAATTTGGTGCGGATATACCACACTAGACTAAGTTTCTGTCCACTAACTTAAAATAACTTTTCAGAATTCAGATTTCATGCGTGAATGATCAAGACACTTTTTATTGACTTGTGCAGTATACTGGGCAGTCTGCAATATGTACAGACATTTTTGTTGTATCAACATCAGCTTTTCATAACGCATTTACAAATGATTTATATACAAGGATTATATTGTTATGCTATACAAGCAATGCTCAATAATGTTGGAAAGAAATATATTACAATGCAATCTAGGTACTAAATTATAATTGTTTTTCAGTTGGACAGAAATGCAGAGTGAATTCCAAATTTATACTGGGCAATAGTTTAAAGAACCTTTTCCCAGCTGTAATTTTACATTTACGTGTCTGAAAGTCATATTTGATTGTCTGGTTAACTATATGACCAGTATTTTTTTTACAAACTCATTTAATTGACATAATAGCATCCCTAATACAGAGTTCCACTGTAACAGGAAGCCATTTCAGTATGACCAGTAATTTATGTCATAAAGCATTGTAATTTCAGAACCATGAGAACACAACATGAGATATAAGTTCAGCCATATTGTAGTTTCTTATGCTCTAAAGACTTTGAACTAGGCATTTATTTATGAGTGAATTTTTCCACTGAATTTAACACTACACATGTATGAAAGATATGTTTACCTCTTATCAAAATTACTTTCCTCAACAGGGCGTGTCCAGACACAAAATAAAGATTTCAAAATACCATTGTGTTGTCATATTTTTTTGGAACATGATTTTTTTTAAATAATACTTTCAATATTATTTTTGTCTTTGGTTGTACTTTTGTTATTGTTATACCGAATTTTTGTGGATAAGAGTTTCTAAAGATGTAAGACCAGTTTTCCTCTAGGGATGACAGAACTAAAATAAAGAAATAAAAGTCTTGAGGGTTAGGAGTTTCTAATTGTATTTTATTTTATCAAAGTAGTCAACAAGTCTGCGCAGCATTTTGAAACAACCAAAAAATTAACTGCCATATTCTAAGGCAACTAATAATAAACAGATGTTGCACAAAAAATTGAATTTAAAGAAAAATTTCATATAAGTCTGTAAAATAAGATCAAGCACTATTGTTCAAATTAATGTGGGGGTTTTACCATAGGGCCTCTGCATCTTTTGTATCCAATCCAGGGTAGATTATGCTCCAATTTCATTTACTTAGTTCCTTTGTACAAAACTTGCATTAGTCAAAGCCACATTTTGTTGCAATTGTAACAGGTTAACTTTAATGCCTGATGTATTACTGACAAGTTTTAACAACTGAGATAGCAACAATAATACGCTTGACCATGCTAAATAGTACATTCACTTGAGTAACAGAAAAATTTTTATCTTTAGATTATTTTCCCTTTATTGTAGAGTAAACAGTTAACAAAATCGTAAAAACTAACGATTACAAGTTTCTAAAAGAAATTTCGTAACGACTCGAAGTGACTCTGACGGATCAAAGTCTTATTGTCAGTTCTGTAAATAAGGTTCCTTGGTCGATCTTATAGCATTTTCCAATATCAATGAACGGTTATGGTAAGGTCACTGGAGGCCTGTGGCACCAAGTTCGTAAAGCCATAGCCAAGAGACTTTAAGGTTCAAGTAAAGATACAGCCGATTCCGTTTGACCGTGAAACAACATCCGTTCGCAACGCACGTTGGGCTATTAAAAATTGACCGTTTCTAAGGTCAAATGACATTGTTTCTAAGGGGCGGGGTTTACGTTAGATAGATTGATAGAAGCCGTTTTGCAGCATTTTACTCGGCATTTTACATGTGCTTGGCTGATAATGCCGCTTGCTGATAATGACATTTTTTCGTGGTAGGAGGTATGAGGAGAGGCATAAGTTTAAACTAGCGATAAACTGTCTTAACCCAAGCTAAATACGACAACAAAATTTATCGTATTTACCATCCATCCATCCATTTATGTGAAGTGTGCAACAACAAGCATCAAGAGCGTATAACCGACGACGATCAAGTGTGCTAATCGTCAAGTGTGCAACAACAAGCATCAAGAGCGTATAACCGACGACGATTATAACATCACTGAACAACATCACAGTTGGTGGGAAGCTGCTAAACGAATAAGGATCTTTACTCGGTAATTACTGTTAAAAGCGACAGTTCTAGTTCGGCAAAAGCGACAGTTCTAGTTCGGCAATTGTAGTTCGGCAATTGCGAATGTCAAGATGGCGGAAGATTTGCACATGAAAGGCAAAGATCTGAAAGATTTAAAGGTCATTGAATTGAAAAAAGAATTACATGATAGGGGATTGACTACATCAGGAAATAAGAGTGATCTAATTGCCCGCCTTCAAGAATGTCTAAATTTTGAAAACTTGGAGATCTATCAAAACAGTTCTGTTGATGTCAATGAGGACTTAGCCAATTTAAATTTGGAGATTGAAATTTTGAAAAGTAGAGTGGGTTCAATGCAAAGTCTAATGAATTCACAGGGAAACGCAACAACACCGAGCACACGTGAATTGCATAGTGAAATTGTGCTTTTGAAGATTGATCTGGAGGAAGAAAAGCTCAGAAATACGTGCTTGGAGCGAGAAGTTAGACGCCTTCAGCAAGAAATTGAAATAATTAATTCATATCGAAACGGTCCAGTAAGCACTAATGACAATACTGAACTTATTAACATGCCACCTACACATTATCAGGGTTCTCAGATAAGCTCCCAAGTATTAGCTACTAACAACCAAATTAATATACAACAATATAACAATGAAGATATAGTTGTTGCTGAAGATGATCATCAGTTAAGCTCTAAAGTATTGAATACTAATGACCAAATGAGTGAGCAATTAAGCAACAATAAAGATATAGTTGTTGTTGAAGGCGATCATCAGTCAAGCTCCGAAGCATTGAATACTAACGAGCAACCTAGCTTTGATGAGCAAATATATGAGTATATACAGAAGCATAAAAGATCTAGCCACAATCAGCGTAAGGAAAAGTCTTGTAAACAAAGAATGTATTATCCGCGGTTGCGTGGTCGCGAGAGCAAAAAACAGAAAAGGTTCTGTAACAATGAGAATGCAATGAATCCAACTGTATGTTTCGACATCTATTCGGAAAGGAGGGAAAATTTTCATATTACCAATCCGAAAAGGCGCCCACCCTCGAAACCACCCTCGTATCGGACATCTCACCGCCACCACTCATTAGAGTGGTTGATGCACTTGGATTATGTACATCGCAAAACGACTCAATGAAAATTGATGCTGAGACAGTAGTTACAACATTACGAAATGAACAGGATTGCTCGGTAAACGATGAGCAAGTAAACGACACAATAGGAAATCCATTACAAGCTGTCTCACTACCTAGTTTAAAAGATACTCAAATTACTCAGGGCCTGCTACCTTCCCTCCCAAATTTTTTTCTTTCCAATGTGCGATCAATATCTAATAAAGTAGACGATCTTGGTGTAGTTGTCCAAAAAAATTGCATAGATTTTGCAGGAATCACAGAGACATGGCTAAGTTCCAACATTCCGGACAGCAGTATAAATATTGATGATTTTAACCTGATTAGAAAAGATCGTTCTGGTCAACGTGGGGGTGGAGTTTGTGCATTCGTAAGATCAAACATCCCATTTGTACCTCTTCCCGAGCTATGTTGCCCAGACCACGAGATTCTATGGGTAAAACTCCGACCCTATCGACTGCCACGGGAATTTTCATGTATTGTTGTTGGTCTTGTATACCATCCACCACAAGCTGATGACAACGAACTGTATGATCATCTCATAACTTCGTTGGACACAATTTTAGCATCCCATCCAACAGCAGGTGTAATTGTTATGGGTGACTTTAATCAGTTCGACTTCAGGCGACTCTGTAGAAACACATCGCTCAAACAAATTGTAAAGAAATCCACCCGTGGGAATGCGACTTTAGATTTAATATTCACTAATATGAAAAGTTGGTATAATGATCCTGAAATACTTCCAGCTATTGGATTATCAGACCATATGTCAATCCTGCTGCACCCCGCTGGTAATTACCACCGCCCTAATACCATCACCAAAGTCTGGGTCAGAAAAAGGAAGCAGTCAAATATGTTGGCTTTTGGTAGATTTCTTTCGGGTCTTGATTGGAATATACTTTCGCAGCTACCTGATTGTCAAAAAATGTGTGATCTGTTTTATGACATTATTCTCATGGGTGTGGATATTTTTTTCCCCCAGAAAGCTGTTAAATTGCATTGCAGAGACAAAGCATGGATTACTCCTGAAATCAAACTCCTTATCTCTCACAGACAAAAGGCTTTTGCTTTAGGAAATACAACTGAATATAATAAATTGCGAAATAAAGTAATTCGTGTTGTAAAACAAGCAAAGTCTAAGTATTTCGAATCCCAAGTAAATCATCTCAAAAGCTCAAAGCCAAAGAAATGGTGGAGCTCTATAAAAAATCTAGCTGGCTATTCGTCAAAGGCCGGCTTTCGTACTGCAGAAGTGAATGGATCTATTTTGCAGGGACGTGATTTAGCAATTGCTATTAATAATGGTTTCTTAGCTGCCACCGAATCTTTACCACCGCTTTCAAGCGCTGATAAACTACCCGTGAAGGAATCTACTGTTGCGCACCCAATATCCATTGTTGACGTTGAATCGCGTTTAAAAGCAGTAAAATCGAATAAAGCACCTGGTCCAGATCTCCTACCAAACTGGATTCTTAATAACTTCTCAATGGAAATTTCAGAACCTGTGACAATCATTTTTGATACGTCTATTAAACAGGCACAGGTCCCAATGCAATGGAAAGAAGCAAATGTCGTTCCTGTCCCAAAGACATCCCCAGTCATGGACATATTATCAGATTTACGACCTATATCCCTGACTGCTACGCTTTCAAAAGTTCTTGAATCATTTATATTCCAATGGGTTATGGATACTGTTACGTCTCAGTTAGACCCAAAGCAATTTGGTTCGTTGAAAGGTTCTTCCACGGTAGACGCATTAATTAGTATGTCTCATTGCTGGTATTCTAATACAGATGGCAACGGTAAAACTGTCCGAGTCTTCCTGCTTGATTTTAGTAAAGCATTCGACAGAATTAATCATAAAATCCTGATTAAAAAAATGCAATTACTAAATATCGACAAATCTTTAATAAACTGGGTTATCGATTTTTTGATCCAAAGAAGACAAAGGGTGAAATTGGGTTCTGCTTTCTCTGATTGGTCCCTGGTAAACGGAGGCGTCCCTCAAGGTACAATCCTCGGACCACTACTTTTTCTCATCATGGTGAATGATTTAGCTATAAATCATGCAGATAGGTGGAAATATGTCGATGACACTAGTCTCTCAGAAACAATTGTTAAATGTCGCCAAGGCAATTTGCAATCCGTTATTAATGATATTGACCAATGGTGTACAGAGAATGATATGATTCTCAATCACTCTAAATGTAAAGAACTTATTATCTCGTTTGCCAAAGACGTCCCCAATCTTCGACCATTATTTATTAAAGACCATTGTATAACCCTAGTTCCATCAGCAAAAGTTCTTGGATTGTATTTTTCTTCGGATCTAAGTTGGAACGTACATGTTGAACACATAGTATGCAAGGCATCAAAGAGACTCTTCTTTCTCCGTGTACTTAAACGTAGTGGTCTTGGACTGAGTTCTTTAATTCAAGTCTACACTACATGTATACGACCTGTGCTTGAATATGCATGCCAGGTTTGGAACTTTAATTCCCCTGACTATTTAAAGGAAGAAATTGAAAGAATTCAGAAAAGAGCTCTACGAATAATATGCCCTAATCTGTCATATCGCAGAGCTTTGGAAGCTTCCGAAATACCGTTACTCTCCCAACGACGAAACGACTTATGTGAATCTTATTTTAAAAAACTTCTTAATCCGGAAAATAAGTTGAATGAACTTATTCCTAATAAACGAGAGGACTCGCGTACATACGAACTACGTAATAATCAGCACTTGAGTTTAATTAATTGTAAATCCACAAGATTTCGTAATACTTTTATCCCTTCTAGTATTGTTGTATATAATGAATCATTGTAAAAATTTTAGCTAATGACGTAAATTACTAGATCTATAGATTAGTTTTTTTATCGTAAATCCTAACTCTGTACAATTCAGCTTTTGGCTGCCATTCAGATTTAGATTTAATAAATTCAAATTCAAAAAATTCAAATAAAAAAAGCTATCGAGAAGACGAAAACCATGTGTATGATGTCTGTAGTGAAAGTTAAAGTTATTTGCGACTATTATGCGACAAAGAGGGTAACGCCGATTTTTATGATGGAAGAAGAACTAATGAATTTACCTTACGATGAATTCAAAACACGTCTTACAACCGAAGTTCCTCACTTGCAGAAGATGAGTTCATCTTTGAGACTGGTAATTTTGGAGGATGATGCGGAAGTTGATTTGCCGTCGTCTTATTTTAGTTTCTAAATAGATTGTTAGAAAAGGAGAAAAATATCACGATAAAGGCCTTCGAATTTGATTCTCCTGGCTTGCACATCACAAACAGTTCGTCGCTGTCTGGTGTGGAAAAGGCAAGTAGAGACGATATCCTTGGCAGACCTACACGTGTTGAATACTGGTCGGTCATTACGAGCAAAACGATCTATTTCTTTGCCTACACCAACACCTTTGTTCGACAAATCAGATGACGAAGACGACGCAGAACAGCAACGAACAATAATGTTCCCTTTAGAAAGATACGCAAAAAACAAGCAAAAGGCAGTGGACGCTATCCAACGTTTGTTAAAAACCAAAAAATAGGAGCTCGCAAGTTGTGAGGGCAAAATTCGATTGGCAGAATTGGCAGCAGAATTCAGAATATGAAACGGCTGTAATCCTAACAACGTGCGGTAAATGCCACCTAAAACTTGGACTTACTAAAAAGCGATGCAATTTCAGTCCTTGTAAATCAGCGTACTCGTGTGGATATCTTTCATACATGTCAGTGAAAAAATTAAAATTTCCAATTTGCAAAGAGAAGTTGCTAAACTGGAAGGAAATCTTTCAACAGCTCAAAACGAAATCCAAAACGCAGAGATTGCTATAAATAAGTGACAACGTCCGTCCCAAAACAGATAGAAGATGTAATTGTTGCGGAATTACCGCGCAGATACATACGCTCCGAACGGTCATAGAAACTGGACACTTTTAAACAAGGACGTTGCCATTCTGCAGAAAAATTTACATGGAAAATTTCCTTCAAGACAAAATGTACTCCAACTCATTACAGCGTGATCCTTGATTCTTCAATCCCATTAACCGATCACTGCATGAGTTCACATGCAGAAACGTCTTCTTTCAAATGAATACGGCATCGTTTTCCCCACAGGTAATGACGGAGGAAACAGTATCATTGAGCGGTCAACTACAGTCTCTTCAGCGTCAAAACCCGCAAATAAATCGGGTTGCACGTCAAGCAAGGCAAGTTTGAGTTGTTTCCCTGCTTCTGCACAAGAGCAGAAGGATTTTAAATTGGCCCTTCAACTGGAGCATGAAGAGATTAATTCTCAACACAAGATTCAAAACTCAAGCACATGTTTGGATCCAGATAGTTCATGCAGTTCAAACGCAACAAACACCAGTGAACACATGGATCTTGAGTTCGAAGCTAACGCAGCTGCCGCATTATTGCAGCTACAGCGAAAACATAAGGATAAGTAAGTTTAATACATCCACCATGGATGTAGAGTTGCATTATATTTGCACGGACAGCACTGTTATTCTTAGCGCATAGATACTGTATTACTTCCAGCATTCGAATAAATTGCAAATTAGATTCTAAAATAAATCAAAACAATATCATGCACTGTGGCATAGTCGTGATAGGAATTTTGATTTTTAAGTATTTTAAATCGACGTTTTTGGCCGTAAAAATTGTGAAGTTTGGTGCTTTGAAAGTCCCGAACATTACAAGTGCAAGAAGTTTGCAAATTTTAAATTGACATGATCCAGACTGCAAAGTATGTCAACAGTGCCCCCGAGATTTCTTACAGAAAAAAAATTTGCTCTAATTTTCGAAATTGTACACATATTTTGTTACTTTTGCCTTTTAACTCACCCATGATCCGTGCTTTGCAACTGTTTAGCGCACCTGCACCTAAGATTTGTGCTTTCTCGGCACCCGAGATCTCGTCGAAAACTGCCATACTCTGCAGTCTGGGACATGATCATGATTAGCTTGTATTATTTTTGTTCATTTTGATATTTTGTTCTTGGTACTATAGTTATCTTAAACACAACTTACTTACAGCAAACCTAAGGTTGTGTAGTAAATTTTAGCATTTATTTGTAGATGCATTTGTTTGATTATTAGCTATTAAAATCAAAATACAGACGATGCATGCAAAAAATATAGGCCAAAAGGGAAGAAATGCGAACGAGACGATCACTATGACCTATGTAAGGCATCTCCCTCACAAAAATATAGAAAATATCAACACTTTGTATAATATCAGATTACAACACAAAACAATAACACAACAATAGACAGAAGAGAATGATTATATTTATACTATAAAAATTACTACTTTTTATCATGTAAAACAAATTATTTTCATATTTACAGTTCTAATTTGTCAGTTTAATTAGCACACCCTGAATATAGATGGGCTTTAAAATAACACAACAGTCTGGGTTACATTACAATTCACATTTAGTGATTGCGTGCTACACACAAAAGACCACACTGAATTCAGATTTGACCCACTTATCTAATAATAACACATCACTGGTGTGCTTTGAAGCACACTTTCTGATTTAATAGCACAACGTTGGCATTTCATGCGCTTAGTCATCAGCAAAGTTACAAGGCATTAATAAAAACATACACAGCACAAAATATTATGCATTTAGAACAAATTTAAACCTGCAAATAACCTGTTACTCGAAAGAATTCACGCATATCGCCCAATGTGATCGAATTTAGGGCAGTGTACAGGGACTCTATCAGATTAGCATTCGTTAAATCCCGCAGCCGGTATTTCAACAAAGTTTTAATTTTACCGAACACGTACTCTCTGCGCCTGCGGGGTTAAAATCCGGGCTGTAGCATACCATATAAACCAATTCTATATTCAATTCATTGAGAAAATCATCTAATATCTCACCACCTTCGTTGTGGTGGAATGGACAATTGTCCATTAGTATAACATCACCAGGTCCTAAGCATGGTCGTCTAGTATTTGGATCAAACGAATGAAATGCATCTTGAAAGAAACGCAGAAACTCAAAAATATTTGACGGTCCATTAACCGTGTTAGCGTACCTAACACCTGTTAAACCACAAAGCAGGTTAAGAGACACATTGGCTGTTTGGCAGTACCTACGTACTTCGACTGCCCTCTCTCCAACCTTTGCGGGACCATAATTTCTTGAATTGATCCAGCGTTAGGAAGTTTTATCCCACACTCGTCGAAATATTATATGGACCTTTTCCGTACAAGTAGTCTACGAAAAGCTGTGTATAAGCCATATGTTAGCAATTGTGAAACGTTCTTGAACCACATTCGTGATTTTTTTAAACGAAAATTGTCCATCAGGTAGTTTATATTTTACTGCATTACAGAGAGAGGTTGTCGACGTACAACCTTTTGGTAGATCTCGAAACACGTACAAGCACTCGATAATTTCTGAATACGTTATAGACGGATTTTGCGTTTTTAAAAATTCCACTAACTGAGTGTATCTAAAAGTCGAGGGTCGAGAGTCGCGAGAAAAAGTCGAGAGTAAAAAGTCGAGAGTAAATGTCGAGAGTCGAGAATCAATGTCGAGAGTAAAAAATTGAGAGTAATTGTCGAGAGTGGACAAATGTCTCAGGAACAACAAAGTAGATATATTTTTAACAAAATATGCAGAAGAATCCGCTTTTTACTGGGCTCGTATATATAAACTCACAATTGTATGGTTCGTTAGATTGTGCTCAACGTACAAAACTGCATCAACTTTCGTTTAAAATAGACGTACGTTAAATGAAAAAAGTGAGGTTTTTCAATGCTTCATGTTCTACGCATAATTATTCTTTCATTCGGAGCAGCTATAAAATCTAAATTTGCGAAATAGATAAACTTCAGGGGATCGCGGAGGCGTTTATATGTTAGTTTTGGGTTCCCCTTTATTTGGTAAATCTATAAAAAGGAAGTTTATATTTAGCTTATATCCTGCGTTATTATTATTGACAGCGTGATAACTATTTTCATGTGAAAGATTGTGTTTCAATTAAATTGTTCTGTTTCAAATACTGTACGGATAGTATTTCCTTGATTGTTTACGCTTTATTTTCTCGTGCATGTATATCCAGGAAGTGCAATTATTTCCGTAGTCGTGCATATTTTGTTAAAAATATATCTACTTTGTTGTTCCTGAGACATTTGTCCACTCTCGACAATTACTCTCGATTTTTTACTCTCGACTTTTTACTCTCGACTCTCGACATTTACTCTCGACTTTTAGATACACTCCCACTAACTGAATACTGCGATTTCCATTTGAGCCTGGAATTGCGAATGTTTGTTCGTTAAGTTTTGTAGTTTGAATAATAAGTTTGTGACGTCATTCTACATTGTTACTAGGGTGCGCTCGCAATGTTGTCTATGGTTGGTTATATGTAGCAAAATTCAAGACAATTTATATGCACATATTCAAGCAATTATATGCACATATTCAAGCAATTATATGCACATATTCAAGACAATTTATATGCACATATTCAAGCAATTATATGCACATATTCAAGACAATTTATATGCACATATTCAAGCAATTATATGCACATATTCAAGCAATTATATGCACATATTCAAGCAATTATATGCACATATTCAAGCAATTATATGCACATGTTCAAGCAATTATATGCGCATATTTAAGCAATTATGAATTTTAATCAGGATGCCCACTCTATTCTTTTATAATCTCTATGATTGAGAGAGAATTTTCTCATTTTTCTGCCATTTTGAATAATTGATGCTGCGCTGGAGTCTGGAATCTACTATAGAGTTCACTGGAATTCACTATTAAAATTTAAATTTCATTGAATTTCGCTGCTGCTTAGATCAAGTACTGCCCCTTGAATAAATAAAAACAGAATGTCCGGGAACTTCTTTGTTGCATATATAAATTGTCTTGAATATATTAAAATTGTCTTGAATATGTGCATGTGTGAATTTCCTTGAATGTGTGCATATATAAATTGTCTTGAATATGTACATATATAAATAACTTGAATATGTGCATAATATTGGTTGAATATGTGCATATAAAAGTTCTTAAATATGAATTGTCTTGAATATGCGCACATAAATTATGTTGGATATGTGCATATAATTGCTTAAATATGAGCATATAATTGCTTGAATATGTGCATATAATTGCTTGAATATGTGCATATAATTGCTTAAATATGAGCATATAATTGCTTGAATATGTGCATATAATTGCTTGAATATGTGCATATAATTGCTTGAATATGTGCATATAATTGCTTGAATATGTGCATATAATTGCTTGAATATGTGCATATAATTGCTTGAATATGTGCATATAATTGCTTGAATATGTGCATATAATTGCTTGAATATGTGCATATAATTGCTTGAATATGTGCATATAAATTGTCTTGAATTTTGCTACATATAACCAACCATAGTTGTCAAGTAAATACTGTAAATTATACGAGAATACTTAAATACAGACGTTTCAAAGGCTAAGCATGTAAACCTGATTCCAAGCATGTATTCAAATTATATAAAGAATTGTAACGTTTGCTCACAAATCTTTGTTATAAGTAACTTTGCATATTAAAATCATGATATTTTGGAATCAGTTTCACGAAGCCATAACGTAAACATGAATTCGTACTCACATACTTAGGTATTTAGCATCGAAAATTTTATCACACAAAGCGCCTATCAATCCTCTAAGACATATAACAGTTGATAGAGGGTCTTAAAATAGTCGAAAATGAACACATTTCTTTTCGATTATTAATTTGAACCTTTATCTTTGCGGCTTTGCGCACGCAACTTTGCATATATTACTCTCGATTTCAGTTTGCTTTTGAAAAATCACTTCGAATGTTCGTTTGTAAGGTATGCTTGATGTTCATAACAACTTGCCATTTCCTCTTGGCTGTTCTCAAACTAAAATATGAAGATGCAATATTTGGATATAGTATGTATAAACCATCCTTTAAAGTCTTTTTATAGCATGCCACCTAATGTTGAAATATCAAAAAAAGCCGGGAACATAAACAAAGCAGTATCTAAAGTGTGTTCAAGTTGATAAATGATAAAAAATAGTTATACCACTGAGTGTCATGGTCTGCAGTCTGCTTTGTTTTCTTTAGTCTATATCCAAAGTAATATAATTAAAATATCCAGAAGATACATGCAGAGTTTTTACAAATAAATACTAGATTCTAATAATCACATGAAAACATTTGACTAGACAGTATATACTTGATTTCTATTGCAGCTCAAACCAATGATCCCGCCAGCTTTAATTTGTGTTTTCTACAATAATACTTCACAGCCACTGACCAATTACTTACAAAGGTATCAATCTGTTTTTGTGCCACAGAATGTGGAAATTGCTCTGAAGCAATGTACAATGTGTCACGAACACAAATTGACAGGACCTCTTTTGCATTCCAATGAAACAATGCTGATGTCCTTGGAATACAAAGTTTCTTTGCACCAGGAAGTGAACTACCAGAACAACAAATAAATTATGTAAAATAATGTAGATGTGTGTAAAACTTGTTTGCTATATAGAAGAAATGCAGCCAAATGTCAGAAATTGAAGATTCCTACCTTAGATACTGAAAACTAAAAATTTCATTACATCCTTCACTTTCAAACAGGTGATGGAATAAACCATATATTTCAGCATCTATTCGCATCTCATCCCAAGTGGACTCAAATGACATTTTAGCTACGGGTCCACTTTCAACAAGTTTTGCACGTGTTTCATCCCTTGGAATAGTACAATTTGGCCCACTCATTGGAGGCAAACAAACTACCTTTTTGGTGTGAATCTTTGGTCTGGGTTCAGTGGCCCTACGCCTTTTCCTGACAGGAGGCAATTCAGCTTGCCTGTCTAGAAACGAACTTGGTAATGGAACTGGTGCAGATGTTGTAAACACTCTTTGTCTTCCTCCCCTCTAAAAGTACATTTGTGATGTTACTATGTACTTTTTGTACTTTTTTACTAAATTTACAAAAGTACAACGTGCCATATAGTATATTTCAAAACAGAAAGAAAACTTTGGACTAATATTTCCAGTCCTGTACTTTTTTTATGGCGTCATGCGGTGCACCAACATGGCAGAGCTCTGTCTGTGACCTTACATGAAAATGATCTATCCTAGGGAATGGTCATAATTTAGCAGGAGAGGTGGGGACACTGGGGAGGTGAAATTCAAAATTTTAAGGAATGATACAGGTAAAAGTTTATGTGGAATTCTTGAGAGTATGCCTATCATTGTAATGAATTCTTTAGGGGTAAAGGGTTTGAGATTTTTTGAGCTAGAGATATAGGATCTCAGGGCTTGGAGCCTAGAATCCAGGGCTTAGAATTCTTCAGGGGTAAAAGATTTTGAGTTTGGAATTCTTCAAAAGTAAAGTGATTTGAGCTTGGAATTCTTCAGGGCCAATGTGTTTTGAGCTGGGAATTCTTCAAGGGTAAAAGTTTAAGCTTGGAATTCGTCACAGCTTAGAATTCTTCAGGGGTAAAGTGTTTTGAGCTTCAAATTTCTCAAGGGTATAACTATTAAAACATGTATCCTCGACAGGGGGGGGGGCAAATATTAAATGGAATAGCTCATTGACAGAGGGGTTCATAAAATATTAGGCAGTTCATATAAATGCTCTGAGAGGCATTTATAAATTATTTTATTATATAGTTGACAGTAAGATACTGAAAATACACCAAAAGATATTTTCCATATCTTCACTAGTGAAGATATCGATCACGTGATCATTTCCCGCCAATAATTTTGTATTTTCAAAATGGCGATGTTTGTAAGAGCAGCGAACCAATTTTTGTCACCTTTGTTTAAAGAAAAAAACTACATGTTTGTGTCGAAAAAAATGGAAATACTACAAGAAAACACTAAAATGATGAACAAGTATGGTTTTAGTTTAAATAATATTGAAATAAAGCCATGTTTTTAGCATTATGATCGAAAATTAATATTACTGACTTGGGTCTTAAATTGTTTACAACTATATAATAAACAGAACATTACACGGCGGTTTGAAGATATGAATTTTATCTTCTCGTGGTGAAAACAATATTTTACTCACTCGCTCCGCTCGTTCGTAAAATATTGTTTTAACCACTCGAAGATAAAATTCATATCTTCGCACCGCCGTGTAATATCCTTTATATATGTTCACATTTAACATGTATACAACAGTGATATCTTCTAAAACCTATGACTTTTCTTGTATAAATCTCCATAATTATTAATATACATAATACATGTACTGGATAAATAATTCATATTCGCTAATTTACATATACAATAAAATACAACACACACCTGCTGCTCGTTGTTTGGTGTCGAGGTACTGGTGGCCGCTGCATTCGTTTCGCTGGTTCTTGACTGCCGAAGAGCGTTCGTTACAGCTTCTGATATAATTCTTGCTAAATCGTTGTCATTTCGGCTCGCCATATTGTTTGCTCACAACAGCTTCCCGCCAAAATCATTCCCGCCTTTTTAGCAGTAACCGACGGCCGTAGCAAGCGCCCGCAAGCAAATAAATCGCAATGTGTGCGTTACTAAATAGCATTTAATCACAACAGTTTTAGTGCGATTTAAATGACAATAACAACGCATTGCGATTTATTTAAATGACAATTACAACGCATTGCGATTTATTTAAATGACAATTACAACGCATTGCGATTTATTTAAATGACAATTACAACGCATTGCGATTTATTTAAATGACAATTACAACGCATTGCGATTTATTTAAATGACAATTACAACGCATTGCGATTTATTTAAATGACAATTACAACGCATTGCGATTTATTTAAATGACAATTACAACGCATTGCGATATATAAATCGCAATAATGTGAAAATTGCGATATATAATTTAGACTTACGGACGGCATTGCTATTTATAAATAACAAACAAAAATAGAGTGTGACACAGCAAAAACATCTAAATCGCAACGAAAACACGTTTGTTTGTGTTGATGACTTTTTTTACAAACGGCGCCCCATAGTTTTGAAGCTCGTTCCGACAATTTACGATGATTGAACAGTGAGCAATTTGATTAGCTGACTTATTATGGCAGCCAGTCAGAACTTGCAAAGCTGGCTCATCGCAAATTGTCGGAACGAACTTCAAAACAAACATTGGAACTTTGCAACGAAAATTCCGAGCTTACAAACGAACATTCGAAGTGATTTTTCAAAAGCGAACTGAAAACGAGAGTAATATGCGAAGTTACTTATAACAAAGATTCGTGAGCAAACGTTACAATTCTCCATATAATGTAAATACATGCTTGAAATCAGGTTTACATGCTTAGCCTTTGAAACCTTTGAAACGTCTGTAATTAAATATACTCGTATAATTTACAGTATTTACTTGACAACATTGCGATCGCGCCCTAGTAACAATGTAGAATGACGTCACAAACTTATTATTCAAACTACAAAACTTAACGAACAAACATTCGCAATTCCACGCTCAACTGGAAATCGCAGTATCACCATCTGAAATACTCCTTCTGTTTCCACCTCCATGCTTCGGTTGAAGGTTCTCACTTTCGCAGTATTGAATCCATAATTTTGACACTGTCCCATTCGATACTTCAAACTTGTTTGTCACATCAACAAAGCTCCCCTTGAAAATACCTGTATCTTTATCGCCTCCCTTAGATTTGATTTCGTCAATAATATTAAGTCTTCTGTTTGGAGAAATAGGCTTTCCGTTTTGAAAACAACGACCTTTCTTGTTTACCCGCCACATTTCTTCATGTATTATACCTCAACTTAGATTGTACGGCCTGCCCACTATACTGTTCCCCGCCCCTTAGAAACAATGTTATTTGACCTTAGAAACGGTCAATTTTTAATAGGTCAATTTTCAAACGCAATCGGCTGTATGTTATCCTCCAAATATATGTTTACAAACAAAGTAAGACAGCAGTTATATTCCAGCAATTTATCGCAGTACTTTTTATATCAAACTACAGCGCGCAACTTGGGCCAATTACAAAAGTCAAGAAATCCTTTACTTTATCTTTCAGGTCGACAGGACTTCTCTTTTTGACAATTGTATCATAGAACAGCCGTTTCTTTATAACATTTCAAAATATCATGAGTTTGGCGTTAAAAAAGAAAAAGTTAGAGCGCTTTTAGTGGGTCTCTTTCGTATTCCAACATATTAGTTTCTGATGTTTTGGATGCTTTCAACATGGCGGCCAAACCGGGAGTCGGCCGACATTTTGGCACACTTTGTACCCCTGAGTGAACGGTCGCTTTATAGGATACCCTAAAGGTCGAAATGTCGAGAGAGCACTGGGACCGAGTTGCCCCTGTGTTTTGTGTATTTCTCACTCACTGGGACTGTATAGACTTCACCAAATTTAGCTATTAACTGAATTAAATTAATAAATTAAATTATTAAAATCATTATTAAATTTAGTTATTATTATTTTATTTTTGATTGTCGCGCTACGCGCTCCTTTTTTAGCTAAATTTGGTGAAGTAGATACAGTCCCAGTAAGTGAGAAATTTGACAACCCAAGAATGACTCAATATTGAGCGTTATTATATGTATGGGGATACACAAAACACTAGGGCAACTCGGTCCCAGTGCTCTCTCGACATTTCGACCTTTAGGGAATCCTATAAAGCCATGACCCTGAGTGAACTCTCTGTATACATCTCCTTTGTGCTGAAAGGTTAGATTGCCAGGCAACCGAGTAAACAGGATGTGACGTTTCTTAGTGCTTCATCAGCTGTATCGGTGATTGTTGAGCAGTATAAAAGCATTCTTATATCGAGCTTCAGTGTTTGAAATATAATCCATATTTCTTCCGCTCGCAGTGTTTTGAATGGAATAAATCGATCAGAATTCCGAACAGGAGAGGTAAGAAGACAATTTTGATGTTTTTATTTGCCAAGACAATGTCTCGAAATTACGTATTTGTGTTATTTCTATTATTTGGTCAGATGGACTTCGAATAGTGCGGAGAAATTAGATAACATGATTCGATGACAAAATATACGCGAAGTATTCACATTTTTGTTTCAAATTCTTATGTATTACATTCGTCTTAGGTTAAATTATTTAGGGGGTTTTTATGGCTATACAATGCGATTTAGGGGAAGCATCCATACTCAACTTGCCACGAGAAACGTCAATTTGACGTTTGTGGGTGTGTGGGTTATTTTCTTTGACGTTTTGCTTGTGGCAAAATGATATGAAGATGTTTCGTATAATGTATAATTCTGTTTGTAACATGCACTTTTATTAAAACTGATATACGCGGCACAAACCTGCACAATATTTTTTGTAATCAAGGAATATACAAAACAAACAAGCTTCCTTATTTCGCCAGACGGTAAATTCAAAGTCATATATTTATATTGAAGGAAACATAATAAAAAATCCAGTATTCACCTTGTTTTTTTGTTGCCACGGATTGACGTTTCTAGGGTGGGTGGGTGGGTGGGTATGGAAAAGAAACGTCAAATTGACGTTTTTCGTGGCAAGTTGAGTATGGATGCTTCCCCTTATGAACTGTATATTAATATATACATTGTTTTGTCCTAATTAAGTGTATTTGGCATTAAATTATTTCTGAACATCTTTGTATGTGTACTTGCAGTCATCATTACAGGCTAAATGAAAAGAATTGTTCGTTAAAACAATTGAATTTTAAAATAGTTAAACAAGCTATAATACATTGTTATAATATTCTTTTATAGCTCCAATAGTCCAATTTTGAATTTAAGTTTGTTTTTAACAAAATGATATATTCAGAAGTTCCTACTCAGGTTGTAGGAACAGTAACTGTTCATTAACCAGAGTGCATTCTGTGTAAAGTTCACGCGGAAGATTCATGATTGTACGCCGACTTTTATTATAAATTACATTATGATTTTTGAAACCCCACGCCGAAGATCTTCGGCGTACGGGACTTCAAATACACCCTGGTTCATTAAGGGCCTATTCATATGAGGTGAGCTGGCCCAGTTAACCGGGCCAGTGCAGCTAACCGGGCTAATAGTCAAATTGATTTCATATGGAATTTCGGCCCACTAAGTTATATCCTACCAACCAGGTAGGCTAACTGTAAGTTTGTGTTCATATGGGCATTTTTCATCCCACCCCACTGAGATCTCACCTCGCTCATGCCGATATCTCACCTAACCGGGCCAGCTCGGTCTCCATATGAACACAAAGTTGAAAATGTATGAAAACATTAAAGAAGGCGGGATCTCCATGTAACAGAATCAGCCCGGTTAACCGGGCTAGCTCACCTCATATGAACAGGCCCTGAACTTCTGAATATATCATTTTGTCAAAACCAAACTTAAATTTCAAATTGGATATCATACAGTAGTTGTGTTATAGCTTCTTTATAGCTACTTAGCTACTGGTATTTGAAAATTCAAGTGTTAGACACATTCACCTTGAGAAATGGCAGATTCTATACATTATGCATCCCAAGCCATTCTACTCAATTCCAGATGCCACAGGATTAGTCAATTAATCAATACCAAGTATAAAATTTACTACTGAATATACAGTTTATCAACTGACCAAGTTAGTGATCTTGACCTCCAGAATTAGTTGCAAGACCCCTTTTAAGCAGACACCTCGGCAAGGTTCCAAAGGTATCTGCTTAATAGGGGTTCAACTTCTTAAGTACCGGCAC
This sequence comes from Muricea muricata, assembly GCA_963855995.1. Classification (NCBI taxonomy): domain Eukaryota; kingdom Metazoa; phylum Cnidaria; class Anthozoa; order Malacalcyonacea; family Plexauridae; genus Muricea; species Muricea muricata. Next base: position 25,423,504 of record OY979717.1, read on the forward strand.
AGAATATAAAGCACACCAGTAGCGTAGCCAGATCAGTAATGGGGGGGGGGGTCAATATTCATGTATTCATGTTCACTGCCTTCAAAAAACAATCTAATTCAAATAAGCAACTAATAATGCAGAGCTCAAATATATGAATATATGCCCCCCCCCCCCATTTAGCCAGCTGGCTACATGCCACTGAACACCACAGTACTTACTATTAAAGTAATCTGCACATTTTAAGTTGATTGAAGGCCAGCACAAGACCCAAAATTGAAAACCTTGGCAGAAGTGTCTTTGAATATTGGGAGGATTTGCATCCCATATATCTTCTAGAAACATCTAGAGGATTAATACATTAAAATGTTAAAATAAAAAGAAACATGCAATGATTAATAATAAGATAAAATATGAGCTCAGTCCAATTTTAGTTAAGAAACTGGAAATGCTCTGGAATTTTTAGGTCCCCAAACTTGCCCATTAGATCCTGAGCATGTATATAATGTTGCTCAGTTATATATGCACATTTTTCTAAAGTGAACATTTTTTGCTTTAAACTTGCTGTTTATTCTTATTGCTATTTATTCCACATTTTGCTTTTGATTAACAAGATGGTTTCCGTCACCAAGTAATTAACATTTCTGCTGCACTGATATATGGATAACTCACTGTACCTGATTCGAAATATTCTGAACCAAACACATTGTATGAATGTGAGCTACGAGACCCTGTACTGTCATAGCTGTGGTAGCTGTCTTACAGTATCTGTCTTGGCTGTCTTAGATGTCTTAGATGTCTTAGCTGTCTTATCTGTCTTAGCTGTGGTAGCTGTTTTAGCTGTCTTATCTGTCTTGGCTGTCTTGGCTGTCTTATCTGTCTTGGCTGTCTTGTTTTTCTTGGCTGTCTTATCTATCTTGGCTGTCTTATCTGTTTTGGCTGTCTTGTCATTCTTGGCTGTCTTAGCTGTCTTGTCATTCTTTGCTGTCTTATCTGTCTTAGCTGTCTTAGATGTCTTAGCTGTCTTATCTGTCTTAGCAGTGGTAGTTGTCCTAGCTGTCCTAGCTGTCTTAGCTGTCTTAGCTGTCTTAACTGTCTTAACTGTCTTAGCTGTCTTTGCTGTCTTAGCTGTCTTTGCTGTGTTAGCTGTATTAGCAGTCTTAGCTGTCTTAGCTGTCTTTGCTGTCTCCACTGTCTTATCTGTCTTGGCTGTCTTGGCTGTCTTGTTTTTCTTGGCTGTCTTATCTATCTTGGCTGCCTTATCTATCTTGGCTGTTTTGGCTGTCTTCTCATTCTTGGCTGTCTTAGCTGTCTTGTCATTCTTGGCTGTTTTATCTGTCTTAGCTGTCTTAGCTGTGGAAGCTGTCTTAACTGTCATAGCTGTGGTAGCTGTCTTATCTGGCTTAGCCGTCTTGGCTGTCTTATCTGTCGTAGCAGTGGTAGTTGTCTTAGCTATCATAGCTTTCTTAGCTGTCTTTGCTGTCTTAGCAGTCTTAGCTGTCTTTGCTGTCTTAGCTGTATTAGCTGTCTTAGATTTCTTAGCTGTTTTGGCTATCTTGGCTGTCTTAGCTGTCTTTGTTGTCTTAGCTGTCTTATCTGTCTTTTCTGTCTTAGGTGTCTTAGCTCTGTTAGCTGTCTTAGCCAGGCGCGGATCTAGGGTTTTTCGTACGTTGGTCAAAGCTAAAAATATCCGGGGGCGTGGCTTCCTCGGGGGAGGGGCTTCCTCCGGGGGCGTGGCTCCGAGATAACCGACGCTGTTTATTGTTTTTAACTTTACGCCATTTTTATAACAAATTGCATTGCTACTCATCTGCTGTATTACAAAGTTTTTTGATTCACAAAGCGTAGCTGTTTTGCTCTATCTCAGAGCTCTTCAGCATGCCCAGGAAACATGTTGATAACTTGATAACATGTATCAAGATATCAAATATGTTGTTGTTTCCGACATGGACAGTCTTATGCAATGAAAGGCCTATGCAACTGGTTTTAATGTGCCAGGACTTGCACTCACACCTTTTCCAAATGGGAAAAGGAGTTTAGATAGAAAATGCATGACTGTATGGGACATTTCATGGGCATGAAAGTGCTCAGTTTTCAGCCCATCTTTACCCTTTCTTTATCTAAAACTTCTACCACTAGTTTTAGTAAAGGAAATTGTTTGTCTGGCTTGAAAACATTCTTAATTTAATTACTAATTTGAGCTGTATTTATGTCTTTGACCTTCTCTCTATACAAAGAAACATCAAATTCACAATTATTAACTTTTAGGTTTATGTCTACAATCTCTGCAGGCAAAGATTTAGCAGGTTCAATAGCCTTAGAGGTACTGGCCTGAGAGGCTGCAGCAGAGGAAAATGTCTCATTTAAAAGCACTTAGGGCCATTTAAAAGCACTTTATACCTTTCCTCACCACAATCAGGGTAGTAAGTATGTATATTTCTACCTAAAACAGATGATAAACCCAAAATACAAAGAAAAGATGACCATTTCATGTCATTGCAATTTAAATTGCCTCTTGTTTTACCAAGTCTTGCTTGGTTTTACCAGAATCCGAACTCTCTTCAGAAACAGACTTCAGTAAAAGATTATCAATATTCCTAAAGTACTGACTATGTTCATTCACAATAGTTAAAAAACATGGATGCTGGGGATAATAGTCACTGTCAAGGATGTCAAAATTCGTAAGTTTTGTACTAAACTATTATTACCTGCCAATACTATGAAAACAGAACTGTACAGGCAGTTACCAGAAGTCTCGAATCTAAGAATTAAGAAATATTAAAACACATTAAAATTATTAAAGTATAATACATTTAACTCTGTGTGAGGCTGTGAGCATAAGAGCATTTGTAGAATAATAACAATATTTAAAAATATACAGGTACACACATGTTTTTAAGTAGTCATAAATTCAAACAGCAGTCACTGCTCATATGGAGATTTTTAACATCCTGAAGAAAGACTGCATTAATAATTGAATACGGTAGTATAGTACGTTATATCTAAGCCATGCAGTGTGACACGAGCCTAAACATTTAATAATACTTTGTATTCATATTTATAACACTTATAAACACAAAAATTTAAGTGTAGTCAACATTTGGAACATTTCAAAGAAATTAGTCATTTCTGGTGAAGTGTCTAAATCGAATAATCAATGGGCTGAATGGCATTACAAATTTACAATACCGCAAATCGAATAAAGCACTTGACCTTCTTTGACCGATTCACTGTACGCACAAATATGCAAATCGAATATTTATACTATTCAAAACTATAAACGCGTTTTATAAAGGTTAAATATGATTTAAATAGACTCACGCTTACCTTATCGCAGTGAAACACTTCTTCTCCCGTCCACGGGCATAATTTGGAACAAAATGCTCCACCGAGAAATTTCCGTTAAGTGTGAACTCTGAGCTGTTTATAGCAGACAGCAGCTCTGCAAGCGAGCACTTGCGTGCCCCACGCACACGGTTCAAAAGACCTTCATAAATCTGTTGCAGACTTTCTACTTCGCCGTCGCCTGTACAAGTATCGTCACTGTCAAACATTCTTAAAAAAGCTTTGAAAATACTCAAAGGAGCAAGTGACATTTCTAACCAACTCTGATTTCATAACATACCTTTCGTAACACAATAAAACATTCCCTGACCGCCGAATGTTCCAGCTGCGAATTAGCCAAGTCGGTCAAAAAAACTTGGCCAATGAAATGGCAGAATTTTTTTGAATGAGCCAATCAATCGCATCCTTTTAGAGCCCCTGATAAGGCAAACCGGTCAGTCCACCCCACAAGTCGGTCAAAAATCATATTGACCAATCAAGTGACTGAGATTCGCCACCCGAGTCGGTCAAAACTGATCTATACAATCACTTATGTAGTCCAGTGCGTTCATAGGATTTTCGAAATTCCCACACCACAAAGCAGGAATTTTCTTAATGTCTGACCGGAATATTGCAACTGGACCGCGATTTCAACAAATTTATGGGCCACTGACCGCAATGCACGACGTAACTGGACTGTTACGCAAATTCTACGTTGGTCATATGACCGCTTTGACCTCCCCCTAGATCCGCGCCTGGTCTTAGCTGTCATAGCTGTCATAGCCATCATAGCTGTGCAAGCTGTCTTATCTGTCTTAGCTGTGGAAGCTGTCTTAGAGCACTTAGCTTTGGTAGCTGTGTCTTAGATGTCTTAGCTGTCTTATCTGTCTTAGCTGTCTTAGCTGTTTTAGCTGTCTTAGCTGTCTTAGCTGAGGTAGCTGTGGAAGCTGTCTTAGCTGTGTTATCTGTCTTAGCTGTGGAAGCTGTCTTAACGTAGGCATCTTAACTGACTTTAGGGGACCGGTTCACTATCAGTGACGATTCTCTTTCTTTTGTTTTTATTTTCAATCCACTTCTGTAAAATTTCATGCAATGAAAGTTTAAAAAATGTGCAAAATTCTATGATGAGGCTGAGAGCCACTGAAGGGCCATTACTTCGTACTATGTATAAACAACATTACCCCCCCCCAGCATCGGTTCCACATATTACAGGTTTCCCAGGAAATTTGGCTGTATAACCTGTAATAACCATAGTTAATAACTATTGTATTATTTAATAATTCGGAAAAAATTGTGTAAAAATCAAAATTTTGCTTCTAATTTTCTTAATAAATTGTACATTTCTTCAGTACTTGCGTTGAGGTATTCAATTTTTGCTAGATATTTAAATGCAGTTATAAATCTTAAACGTCTGCCGCTCATGTAACGTAAATTTTCAGCGATCTTTGGCCCAAATTGAAATAAAGATTTACATGACTACTGTAACATTGCGCATGTCTTTACAGTTAACGTTGTGAAGAAATCAATAAAACACAACATAGTTCAGTGTATATCCCACCTTAACTTGCTTTACCATTAGCTGCGTTTCTCAAGCGGCCGTGTAAATTTTGAAATGAGTAGAAGCACATGATTTCTTGCCATCATCGTAAAATTGCTGCAATTTTTGCCTATGAACATCACTTATTGTTTGTCTTGCTCATTTTATACGCAATTTTCTGCAGTTAGAATCACTCATGATATCGTTAATTGTTATTGTTAAGAAAAAAACACTTGGCAGCCCTCGGCCACCATACACTAGTTGTCAAATAAAAATCCATTTTTCGAACTAAACTACCAAATTTCTCACGAAATATATTATTTATTTAGTTTCCAAATTTCTGGCAAACTTTCATTTTTCTTTACCAAGTATAATTACAAGTTTCAACAAGTTTCATCGAGGAAAATAAAAGATAAAAGCGATTAAAAACAGTAAAATGGATTTCTATTCGGAAGCTAGTTCCAGGCCTTTTGCCCACGGTCAGATCAGCTAGATACAAGCGATCGTGAAAGCAGTGGCAATGACCCTAGCCAATTAAAAGATAAAGCTAAAGACTATCAAAGCGCGCAGAAACGGAGGTATTTGATTGATCGATACTCGGGATGGCGATCAGTTTAGACGGCATCAACCCTGTGAACTAGATTTAGATCTACCAGTAATCACCCATTTAGATTGTGAGAGTAGGGCAGTGAACTGAATATAACTGGAGCGCTACCTGCTAATATTTCTGCAATGCTTTCTTGAAGCCAAATCTCACTTCCAGACACGCGCGTTTACTTATATCCCGCATTATATCTCGCGAGATCAGTGCAATTGCGTAATCGTTTGTTTTGGTCGCGTGATTTGTTTCGTGAAAAGTCTGGGTACAAATGGCTTCAAATTTCCCGCCTCATCTAGGGTTCCAGTTATATTCAGTTCACTGGAGCAGGGTGGCTGTTTTGTCTTTCTATTAGTTTGCCGTCTTTCTTGTGGCCTTTGCAGTGCAAATGTGACGTAACAGTAACAAAATACCTTGCAAGGTCTTCTTTTTTCGAGCTATTTTTTGCAAAATAGATTTGACGTCTAAATTAAAACCAAAACCGCGTTTCTTCTAATGTCGCCATCTCCACTCCCACGCGTTAACTGTCGCTGCTTTTCTTCAATTCCTAATTTTGAATTTTTTGCTCGCGTGGCATTAGAATCTCTAGCTAGCACCAAAGCTTTTAGCGTAAAGCGAAAAAGACGGATGCCGTTGTGTGAAAATGTTAAAGTATTCGATGTGTTTACTTTTTCTATTTAGCGCGTACCTCGTCTTTCAGTTCCTGGCTAATGAGCTGTTTTTAACTTTAGCTCGCACTACAAAAGCGTAATTTCTTTTCGCTGTTGTTGTGCGGAAATGGTCTTAGAAGGCACGTTATTTACTGTACTTTTAGCTTAAATACACATTTTGACGTTTTTTGATGAATTCGTTTTGAGACCGTTTCACTTATTAACTTTTTAAGTATCTCCTTAAGCACTTTTTAAGCATGTCCTTAAGTACTTCTTAAATAATTTTTAAGTACCTTTCTAAGTATGTTTTGTTAGGGAAACCGAGGCAAATAATAACGTAAAGCTTCGTTGTTCCAAATATACTTACCAGAACTCAAAATTGCTGAAAAAATTTAATACGAAAACCAATGTACCTTGAGAGATTTTATTCCTCAACGATGAACCGGACTCACTTTCCAACCTGTAAATGTTGCAACAGTTTACAGGTTTGTAACCAAATTAAATACTTCTAAATGTACAGGTAATGATGAAATCTCAGCTAAAGTATTAAAGGTTGCAGCTCCTTCTATAGCAGAGCCTTTAATAAGGATTTTTAATATGTCTATTGTTTCTGAATTTCCCAGCGGAATGGAAAGTAGCACAAGTAGCCCCAATTTTAAAAAAAGTCAAGGTTCCACGTTAGATAACTATAGACCAATTTCAATTTTACCTGTGGTTAGCAAACTGATGGAACGGATTCTGTACGATCAAATTTGTAACTGCTTAATGGAGCAGAATATTCTTTCGGGACATCAGTTTGGTTTTAGACAATTTCATTGTACAACTACTACACTTTTAGATTGTACCAATGAATGGTACATTAATATGGGCCGTGGTCTATACAACATAGCTGTTTGAAGAAAGCATTCGATACTGTTAATCATGAAATACTTTTACGTAAGTTTGAAAGATATGGCTTTGGTAAAAAAGCCGTGGCGTTACTTCGTAATTGCTTAACAAATCGAACACAGCGATGTCAACTAAATGGAATGCTTTCTCATCAGAGAGGAATAACTTGCGGTATTCCTCAGGGAAGTATACTTGGCCCTCTTCTGTTTATTATCTATATATGTGATTTGCCAAGTTGTCTCGAACAGACAACACCAAGAATGTTTGCGGATGATGCCAGCCTTACAGCTGTTGGGCAAACATCAAACATAGCAGAAGAGATGGCGAATAAAGACTTGAATAATGTTAAAGCTTGGTTGTCTTCAAACAAACTTATTTTAAATATTGCGAGAACGGAATATATACTTATTTGGTCACGTCCCAAGATAAGTAGCATTAATGTCCAACCTACTGTTAAGATCGACACACGTCCCATCAAAAGAGTAAAATGCACTAAATTGCTAGGAGTTGAAATTGAGGAGCACCTGAAATGGGAAAAACATGTTGATCATATTGTTAGTAAAGTATCATCTGGGATCGGTGCGATAAAAGGGCTTAAAGAATTAGTAGACCGGAATACTTTAGTGCTGGCATACAATGCATATATACAGCCGCATTTTGATTATTGTTTTGAGGTTTGGGATGAGCTTGATAAAGGTTTCATTGAAGGTCTCCAAAAATTACAGAATCGAGCGGCTAGATTAATTATGAATTTCCAATATGAACATGAACAGTCTATCTTAGCTCGTACATCTCTGGGTTGGACATCTCTTAAAGAACGTAGAGCAGTAGTGAAAGCCAGGCTAATGAACAAAACAGTAAATCAGTTAGCTCCACTAAGACTGTGTGACTTCTTTCAACTTTCTGACAATATGAATAACTATTATCTAAGAGGTTCTTCAACTGGGCTCTTTATTCCCAGGCCCAAGACAGAATTTGTTAAAAAAAGTTTCAGTTATAGTGAGGTGAAATTATGGAATAGGATACCGAAAGATATGTGAAGTTTGGTATCGTATGACTCATTTTGTAAAAATCTTTGATCCTCGGCCTCTGCCTTCAAATTTAGTTTTTGAATTAACTTTGTAGTTGGATTTAGAGTATAGTATTAATATAGAATAGTTTGTATGTATTAATTAGTAATATAGTTAAATTGTAAATGTCAGCTCGCCTCTCTTAGAAATTAGCATTTGTTGTTTGAGATTAGTGTGCTAAAATAAAGTTGATCATTCATTTACTGAATAAAATTCCATCGCTCACATTGTGGCGCCACGTTCATAGATTCGCTATTTAATGCGTTCGGATTGCACGCCATGGTAACAGTTTGAGTAGTTGAAAATAATGAAATCGACCGTACAATGGAAAGAACTATTTGCACGGTTCCATTGCACGATCGTAAAAATGGAAATTTCTGTTTTATGTCACGTGATCGAAAATAGCCAATTAAATCGCGATAATTTAACAAGGTGTTGTATAATATAGGAAGATGGTCTTTGATTGTGACACGGGCTACAGGACAGGCGCATTGCGACACTTTTTACGTACCTACGTAAGAAAATTATTAAAATGTTATAAACCGGCGTTTGTGGGCGTGTTATGCTTTTGAGCGAATCAACGTTCGCAATTCCATGTCACATGACCGATTTAAATCGTTATAGGCGGGAAGCATCATCACACATCATTGAAATATATGGCTCAGTGTTGCTAGGTCAAAGAATATTAAATATGGGACACGTTTGTGCCATAAATGGAAGTATGGGACACGTTTGTACCATATTTGGAAGTGTCACTGCATCCAGCCTCTGACGAAACACGCCCACAATGTTCCTACCCTTTAATTTTTCTCCTATTTTTCTTCGCCGTCTTAGCAGCTGGGAAATTTGCCACCGCTGTGCAAAAATATTGTTGGCGGCTGAACACAAAATGTAATTTGCATATTATTTGCGAAATACAGATTGGTTTCAGAGGTGCTCGGAATTTAGTTTCTTTGACGAGCCAGTTATAATTTTGTTCACAATTTTTCATTGATTTCAGTAAAGGACTGATATAGCTGTCAGTTAATCATATTTTGAAGTGATGACATCGTCTGTTGAAGCAAATTTCCAAACTTTGACATTTGAGTGGGTTGCCAAGAATTAAGCGCGAAGTTGAATTTACGTTGACTTAATACTGAAAAATTTAGCTTTTGCTCCAAAAAGATATTTGTTTCCTGTTACTTCCAATATGTTTATGTTCCTTTCGAAACCAATTTTTTGGTTTTATAAACTCCGCTCATGGCCAATAGTTTGTTGTGAAACTCGCTACTGGAAAAGTACTTTAAATTACGGTTGTTGTTGAAATGGTCGTGAAAGTGATAAAACATCCACAATCACGTGGGCCGTCAGTGCAATGATGTCTTTGATACTGTATAAATGTTTTCGTACAAATGGTAAAGATATTTTTCAATTGACTAATGCGTTTAGTCGATCGATTTCAGTGACATTTTTGTATTGTTGTTCAAGTACGAGCGTTGACTAGTTTGAGTCGAATTTTACAAAATCAGCCTTTTGCTCCAACATGAATTTAGCTCGAACTTGGCCTTCATGTTTATATCTACTCACCTGATTTGTTAGCGTGCTCTTAAAAATTACGCCAAAAGGTCGTTTAGTCAACTGAAAGTGCTTGTGATCCATGTTTGTTATATGATTTTTAAATATCACGCGTAAATCACGCAATTTCCACGCGTTCACGCAGGCTTATCTGGCGCATGCTCAGACAAATTTCCCAGCTGCTATGGTTATGTAAAATGAGTCTACGTCCTTTCGTAGGTGTGAACTGTTCTACGCTATAGGTTTGCACTAGTTTTAAATTAGACGAAGAAGTAATGGCGTCCGGCAGTTTGATCCAGAAATGTACATTACTCAGTTAAGAACACAACAAGAACGATCTTTTCCATTAGATGACTTGTACAAGATGTTTGGGCTTTTGCTGGCGAGATAAAGGAAGTCGAAGAGCAACCAAGTGTAACAGGTTGTGATCGCTTTTCCCATCCAATATCTGATACAAAAGTTCGGGCAAAGATTTATAATTGTCTGCCAAAGTCAACAAGATACAAAGATAAATGAGCCGTTGCGTAGCGATGTGAGATTGAAGATAAGGGATGTACGGAAAATAAAATAGGAGAAAATGAGAGTTCAAGCGCAAGGATCGGTGCTGATAAGTCTTCGCTAAACGTAGATTCTAGTTTTGTTATTAATTGAAATATCAGTGTATGTTATGTATGCATTTTGGGTAGTTTTAGTTGTGTTCCCGTCTATGAATATCGAATAGCATTTTTATGTTTTGGTAATGCTCAGTATTATATGTAAAATTGCAAGTCTTGAATTCAGTTTCAAGACCTGAACCGGGTCTTGAATTTGAATGTAAAACCCCTACCGGGTTTTGCAATTTCAGCCGCGCATTCAAAAACTGCTTCCAGCTTTCAAAACGAGGTCTTAAGTCGAAAATCAAAACCGATTGGGAACAATAGAGAATGGGTGCGGTGGGTATATAAAGAAAGGAGTTTTATAAGATATAGTATGCCAGAGACTAGAAGCCATTTTCATCTTGTGTAGTGCGGATGAGTTTTCGTATTGTGAGGCATTCTTTGATTATGCTGTGTCAGAATATCTCTAAGAGTAGAAATAATATGATGAACAAAAATAAGCTTTCGTATTAAGACATAATCGTGGATGCAAATAGCACAAGGATTAAAGAAATAGGATAAAGTTTTTGCCGTCAGGAAAATTAAGTCTCTTCTGAAGTGTTAATGTTGAAAACCGAATCTTTAGATAATCGTATTTTTCTCTATTTTTAGACTATCAAACTATTGAAAGAAATATTGAAAACATGGCTACACGTTTATTGCTACTACTTGCCGCTATTACATCGTGGGGCGGTGCAAACGCTGCACGAGAGGTCTGCGTGGAAGGCTACGTGATGGACCTATTCTGCATCGACCGCGGTACCCTCCTTGATAAGCCTGCAGTCAAGACACTAGAAAATCCGGAGAAGCATTCAGTCCACTGTTTAGTGGATGTCAGTCAGTGCTACGAAAGCGGCTATTACATGTTGCTGCCCAATCCGAGTGGATCCCCCGCTTACGGCTACGCTATTCGTTTTGACGACGCCGGGAATCAGAAGGTGATTGACGTAGCCCGTACCCATGGGTCCTGCTCTACCTGTAGGGACCGTGGTACCGTCGAGAAAGGTTTCCGTGGAACCTTCTTTGGGACTATCACCCAAGGGTCTACTGATTCGGAGCCAGCCGTGTTTGCTATCAAAAATATGACCGTCTCGCCAAGAGCACTAGACCCCAACAGTACGTCAGACGGGTGCCCAGGAGGAGCTGATAAGCTAAATTTGACGCTCTTTACCGAATCGGGTAGGTTCGAAACACCCAGTATCGCACATGGTAGCTTGATGATTATCGGCTGGGGTTTCCTCTTACCAACTGGAGTCGCTTCTGCCCGTCTACTGAAGCATCGACCCAACGCACTTTGGTTCAAGATACATCGCATTATGCAGATTTTTGGTCTGGTTGTGGCGATCTGTGGATGGGCTGTCGCTCTTGCCGAGTTTGATGTCTTTGTGGGCCCCGGTACTGGCTCGTACAACCATGGTGTTTTAGGGATGACTGTTATGATCCTTGGTCTTCTTCAACCTCTCAACGCTCTCATCCGTCCTCATCCACCAGAGGCTGGCGAAAAGCGTCCTCTCAAGCGTCTCATTTGGGAAATCGTACACAAGTCCTCAGGTTATATTGCCATCATCCTAGCTGCAGTTACTATTTGTTATGGAACATTCGTCATTTGTTGTCACAATACGGAATTCCGAGCTGCCTGGATTGTCACTCTAGTTTGGGTTCTTGTTTTCTCTCTGTATTGTTTATTCGATAGTTACCGGTATAAAAAAAAATCTGCTAATATGAGTGTGACCGGCCAGAATAATCAGATGAGTTAAAAGGTCAACATACATACAGACGTACATTCATAGACATGAGATCTTTTGATTATCTTACTAATGTCTTCCTAACTAAGTCAATCATTCGAAAAATTTATTATTCTTTCACCCGATATTGCTATAATTGTGCTCAGGCAAAGGAAAAAAAACGAGAATAGTTCGGCCAGTAGGAGGGGAGAAATATCAACTTCAGTTTAACTTACAAGCCCTTATAGCTATACGTCTTGAAAACTTGGAGCGTTAATAACTTATAAACTATAAATTCAAAGCATATTTCTTACATCAACATCACTTTTTTGAGCTGCACTGATTAGCATAGCTGGCTTTTGAAAATTCGGAAAAAAATTTCACCGTTAAATTATGTAGCTTATGACGTCAAGCAGGGACCAAACCCATTTTAGAGAAAAATGGCACCATAGGTTTTTTTCATCCATACCAACCCAAGAATCGAATAAAACAAGAAAATTGCTTGTATCCAATTGCTGCACACGAAAAACATATAGTGTCGGATATTATTTGTTGCCCCCGAAAATCCCCCAATATAAACGCATTCAAATTTTAGGCCCAGTTCAAACGAGGATGAGAGTTAATGAGAGTTGAGAAGCGAGAGTTCGCACGAGAGTTTCGTCAACTCTCAGATGCTTCGGTCAAACTAGGATGAGAGTTCGTGAGAGTAGGCCAGCTGTTAATAGAGTTAATAAGAGTGAATGAGAGTTGGCGGTCAAACGCTAGTGACTTGCAACTCTCATCAACTCTCATCCTCGTTTGACTGGGCCTTTAGAAATGAATATTTATAGACTAGAATCTCGGCACCACTTTGTCACTTGAAGTGAAAAGTATCTGCGTCTATTTAGAATGTTAAATCTCTTCTTGTAAAAACAAGTGGAAATTTTTCCCCTCCTATGAATGCTCATATGATGTGTATCTTTGCAGTCTCGCACATGCTTCTTTGTCCTTGATAGACAGTTCGTTATGAATTAACATATTACATGTATTTTAAATATAAACCTATTTATGTTATCAGTCTACGACACTGAGTGCCTTGACTAACAGGGGCCTGGTCTTGATTATAAATGTTGTTATGGAATAAAGTCGTTATGGAACAAACAAAAAAATTTCTAAGAATAACACAGACGTTGGGGGGCATGAAATTTTTTGTGGGAGAATCTGTAGTATTTCTGTAACTAGAATGATCGATGTGCTTATCTTCTAAAAAGTTGTCTTGCGCCTGCTGAGTTAGTTTGAAATTTCACAAGAAAAAGTCACAGCAACCTTTTCAATATCAGAATCAATATTCAGTTATTTAACTCGACCATAATTTGCACCAGCTTTCTTACAAGAACTTGATTACGAAATGTCGTTTTCAGCTCAGTTTCAACAAGAAGACTATCATTTGATAATTTACTGTGGCGCGTTTCATATTAGTGCAATTGCACGCATGGAAAAGTTGATTCAAGACAACAATTGTGTATCGACTTTTTTATCGCTCTTGATATAAAGATTAGTCAACAGCATTCCATGAAAAATTAATACTCTTTCTTTTTTCGCGTTGATTGGACAATAATACAGTATTCATTGTTTGTGGGGGAAGCTGTCACAATCAAAACAGGCTAAATTTGTTTTATATCCTAAAATCATTGTCTTGCTGGATCTACTAATTGCAAGGTAGTGTCGCAATTATGCACAGCTTGTTACAGCGAATAGGAATGATCAGCAGCCCCTCCCCCCTACTTCGTTTAAATCTTTTAAAATTTAAAACAAGTTCTAACTGCTTCAACAAATACAAACTAGACCTTATAAGAAGAATATATTATGTGTTTTTATACTTTACTAGTTTGATGGGTGACATTTAGATGGATTTAGGCTTTTGGGTACACGCATGTATGAAAAATGCTTAACTATGAAGCAGCCCTTTGTTGGAAAAAGCGATGATCAATTAGCACCCCTTTCCCAGAATTTAATTTACCTTAAGAATTACCTAGGACTTACTGCAATAGTATAATGACCAAATATTTTGCGATCCTTTTTTGATTACGTTTACCCAATTGTGGCTTATATTTGATGGAACTTGGTTGATAGACCGATGTATATAGTGCTTTTTAGTTTAACGTAACAGTTCGTTAGTTTTTGTTAGTATTTTGATTGTGGTGCCTTGGCAACGAAATTTTATTAAAGTTTAGTTGACTGCATTGCAAAGATCGCTTAAAATGACAAAATGATTTCTTTGGTCGAATTTTTGTGACTACCTACGTTTTGCTCGATGTTATTTCAGCTTGGGGCACCTTGCTTCCAGAAATGTTAACTGTGGGTACGAAATTTATTCAATAATATAAATGTGTGTAGCGTGATTTTGAATTTAAGCAAAATATAGATGAATGAGGAATTTACTAGGACAACATCGGTCGAATTTTCAATTTGAAAATTATATCGGTGAAATTTTGAGGCTATTTCAAAATGTAAAAAGACTCTCTAATGCAAACAATGCGATCAAAGTAATTAGTATACATTGACAAAAGTATAGCTTCACCCTGACTTGCAGTATTTATAACTTTTACCAGCCAGCAAGATTTCTATAATCTGAATCCCTCAAACATAAATATTTAGATCCCTATCAGGGGCCATTAGGGTGATACTGCATGAAAATCAGTCCCATAATAATTGTGGAATTACGAAAAGTTAGTGATTAAACAGTCATCAATCGCAAGTGTCTTCTAAAATATAATAAATTTGCAAAAATTGTGCCAGAAATCAATGCGCAAATCACGTGAAATGGCCTTTGCAGTGCTCAAGATTTTAAAATGTTTTTGGGAGAGAATTCCTCCAGACCCACTAAAAAACACGATTATGTATTAGCGAGCGTCACTACCATAACAAGTATGTACACAATTAAGAAGTCGGTCCATGAGAATTAAGTACCCCCTCCAATTGTTTTTTGAATTTTCGCCTCTGATCCTTCTAGATATCCTTCTAATGCCTTTCTTCAGTATGAATAGTTTATTTCATATCTAATCGCACAACCAAAATAACTCCAGCAAACAAAAACAACTGATTTGCCCTTCTCTCACCTTCATTGGTAAGAAATCAACATCGTACCCTACCTTGTGATCAGGTTTATTGACCCCAACTTTATTTGTGAACTTGACATTTCTGACCCTTTTAATTATTCCGCTCTCGGGGAATAACACAAGGTATGCAGGGCTACCTTTGTCATAGCCAAGAAAAATACCTTTGTCACACCTGGCATCTAGTTTTGACTTATTCTGAGTGTATGCGTAACACTCAGTGCCAAAAATTGCCATGTTGGATAAATTTGGTTTCTTGTGTGTTAAAACCTGATAAGGCGTTTGCTTTGTACGGTTATTATAACATCTGTTACGAATATACGTAGCAGTCATAACTGCATATGGCCAGAAAGTCTTGTCAAGCTTTGCATTAAGGAGCAAGCACCTTGCCATTTCAAAGAGTGTACGCCAGCTCCTTTCCGCCGTCCCATTTTAGTGTGGGGAGTAAGAAGTCGACGTTTCATGTTTGATCTTATTTTTGACAAGTAGTGTCTTAAATGCATTACTGGTAAACTCAGATCTAAGGCATTTTACTCGTCCAAATGGAGAGGAATCTGCTAAGAATTTTTCAGTAGCAGCTAAAGTGTCACACTTATTCTTTAATAAGTATGTAAATATGGCTCCAGAATAGTCATCAGTTAAGGCCAGTGCATATGTAAAACCTTCATCTGATTCTGGCGTAACTGGGCCTGCCAGATCTGCATGTACTAATGCTAAAGGTACCTCTGCCTTTGCATCAGCTTCCCTGCTTCTTACATTTGTCATTTTTTCTAATGTGCAAACTTCGCAGCCACTCATTCCTGACTTATTCCTAACAGACATGCCTTCAACAACATTTTGTAACTTTAATTCGTCATTGTTATTGCAGTGCCCTAATATTTCATGCCATGTTTGTGAACTATGCTCGCTAGATCTAACAGAACACAGATATAGTAAAGACGTCCATTTTTTTCAATTTCAAATTGGGTGCCATCACCTGCCTTTAAGACAGCTTCTTCAGGATTAAAAGAGATGGATGCACCATTTTCTGATGCTGCCTGGACTGAGAAGATATCTTGATTAAAAGATGGTACATACAATGCATTCTTTAGAATGACATTATGTTGATTGCCCTGTTTATCATGCAAAAGAATATTAGCATCACCTCTACTTAAAGCTATGTTATTTCGCCTTGTCCCGTCTGCTAGCTCTATAAAGTGTACTTCAGGATTGCAATTTTCATCAAAACTTGTAAATTTATTTTTATCATTAACTATGTGCATTGTAGCTCCACAATCTACGAGTAAACTCGCCTTCAAGCTATCAACGTTAGATTCAGCTGGTTCATTGCTGACTTTAAAGATGAATGGTCCTTGACCGTGCTCGGGTTCATGTCGTTCTGGTTGATGTTGGGCATTCTTGACTGCATCGGAGGTAATTTCTTGGTTTTTCTTTCGGCATTCCTTGGTGTTGTGGGTTTTAGACTTACAATGATGGCACCATTTTCGTGAATGTGGACACTGGTCGGCTTTATGTTCTGGTTGTTTGCATGCATAACACTTTATCTTGTAGTTTACACCCAATTTCATCACGTTGCCTTTCGACGTGGGTTTCTCATTTTCTTCAAATGCTCGTAGGGATACTTTAAATTCTGAATATGTTGGTTGCTTGTCCTTCTGAGTGATCACAGTGTTAAATGCTTTGAATTTTGGTGGAAGCCCTTTCAAAATCATTGCTATTAGCAGTGAATTCTTCACCTGCATTCTTTAATGCTGCCACAGACGCCTCAGCTCGTGACATGTAGTCAGTTACACACTCATTTTCTCCTTTCTGTAACGTGGTTAATTCGGTATAAAGTGCGATGACTTTCGGCTTTGCACTTGACATATAATGCTCTCGAAGTATGCTGATGGCCTTCTTACCATCATCTGTAGTTTCTCGCATGACCAGAGACAGTGATCGATCGTCTAAAACTTGTATTAACTCTGCATATACATTTGCATTTTTTGCTGCGTTTGGCTCTTCGCTCTCGACAGTTTCTGTCAACTTTAAAATATGAAGATGACCCATAGATTTCTCCTCCCATAGTTCATATTTTCTCTCATCTCCGTTAAAGAGTATTTTCGCTCTGAGCCCATAACCTGTTGAGGTCGCCATGCTCGATAGACGGAGGATTACTTCGGATTATAACTCAAGGAAGTACAAACACATGTCCGATTACGAAGAGGACATAACAGAAGAATTTTAATAATACAAAAAGAACATATCATGTGACAATTTTCATTATGACATAAATTATAAACAGTTCAAGTTATTAGATTACACCTTAACAGGCTTGACCTTATGTCGAACTAGTGCACGTCTGGGTGCAGTTGTAGAGGTAGAGGGTATGCTTTTTTCTGGTAGATTTAGGGTGGGAACAGCTCTAGGCTGAAGTCTTTTGCAGGTGGGAACTAAACCAAAATAAAACCAGATCTCGATTTTAGACTCGATTTTAAACACTGTCGTAGCTTATTAATGGTGAATATGAAAGAGCATATGTTTTAGGTATTTTTATATATTTATGATCCTATATAATATTTATATTAAATGGACATATTATATTACTGTTAAGTTTTGTCTAAATATCTAATAATACACTTGTAAACAAACACATCATTTACTTGGTGTTATAATTTGGGAGTCAAGTGATAAAATGTGATTGTAATATCCTGAATTCATCTATCGTTTTTGCTATTTCGGCCATCGAACAGTTTTGCCATATGGTTTTATTTAATATTATGCCAGCATTATAATACAATAGCGCGTTATGTAAATTAGTATCAAATTTCCATAAGACCTACAAGTCTTTCAACTACAATTCTACAATGTTGCAAACATATATAATAGAAGCCGAACGATAAGGTTCTTTTCGAAGTGTCTTTCACAAATATAGATTGTTCGCTGATCGATTTGTTTTCTTAAACTCTAGTCTCTCTATCTCTATCTCTCGATCTCTTGTCACAAGGCGCACCCACGCTTCGCGAGTTTTCTTTGATAAATTGTCGTCTTTAGCTGGATTTCTAAGAATACTAATCCCAGTGTGTTTTCTACTGGTTCCACAACCGTAAATCGAGCAATTATCTCCTGGCATACGAACTTTTTTCGAAAAAATATGTTTTTTAACGCGCAGTAGGCTTCACTGTATATGCGTCTCGTATTACCGAATCAGTTTTGATGCTCCCGTATTGTCACGAGACAGAAAACAATAACATAATTTGGCCACGCCCCCAGCTTCCAAACCCTCTCCTCTATTAACTATTGTCCATTGCATCAAATATTACCAATTGTATCAATTGTTACGCCACCCCGCGAAATGAAAGTTGTTTCGAGTTTTCTAACGCGTGTTATCATTGGACAACTTTACGTTTTACATTTCAAACTTCTAATTAGGGGGTGTGAACGTTTACAGCCGTTTTTGCAATTATATCCGGCGAACCGCTATAAATAGCAACCACTAACGTAAACAAATATATATCAAATCGTTCTTTTGCAATAATTATCACTAAATTGTCTTGAAAACCATTCAATCATCTCTTTGTAAATCAAGTACATTAATATTGAACGACAAAATTCGAAACTGAACAATTTCAGCTTCGTGGTCATGTAACATAAAACTGACGTGTCAGTCGAACATTTTTCGGCTGGTTGCTGACGGTTGTAGACGTTCACGCCCCCTAATTAGAAGTTTGAAATGTAAAACGTAAAGTTGTCCAATGATAATACGCGTTGGAAAACTCTAAACAACTTTCATTTCGCGGCGCGGCGTAACGATTGAATGCAAATGGTAGTAGATGATCGGTAATTAATAAGTTTAAAGTTTCAGTAGAGTGCTGTTTTTTATTTCCGCTTTGATGTACACTAAGTCGTTTATTGCGTGTTAAATAGGAATTGAATTGGTTGAGAACAGCTCTCTCACAAATTTTTCAAACAGTATTAGGAGGGAAAGAGGGCGATTGTTTGAAGCAATTTCATGATCACCGTCTTTTAATAAGGGAATAACTTCCGATCCGCTAGTTTCATATCATCTGGGAACGTTGATGTGGCGAAGCAGCAATTGATAATGTTGGTAATGCGACCGCGAGAACAACAGGAAGGCAATCTTTTAAAACACGCATACTGAGTTTGTCTGGTCCTGGTGTTTTGTTTAAAGGCATAGACATGATTGATGATTTGTTTAATATCAGTACACGAAACCAGCGATAAGTGAAACATTTCATGCTTGGTGTGTGTAGATGATATTGCAGGAAAGGAGCTTGACGTTGGTCCGTTAAGATTATTGTCCAGGGCTACTTGAGCTGCAGCGTTTGCAGTTTTTTTCCTCCAACAGCGAAAAAAAAATTGTTGAATTCGTTTGCAATCTTTTCCGAATCTTTACTATAACATTGAATTTTTCTTTCTTTACTGGGAATGCAACGATTTATAATTTTCCATAAACATGTTGTATTGTTTTTATGGGCTAATATTTCGCCACGAACATATATTCTTTCTCTGCGTTCTTTAGGGCAATTTTGACTGATTGTCTCGCGTTTTTATACGTTGACCAATCTCCGACATCACGTGAAAATTTGAATTGCCTATGAAGTTGATCTCTATGTGCCATCAAATCCTTTATATTTTGAGTGATATAGGGGCATGGACGATTACGAACCCTGATCGTTTTAACTGGTGCATGAGTTTGTAAGGTGCATAATAGAGCGTCGTTTAATATTGATAATTTTGAGTTCACATCGTTTTCCGTAAAAATTGATTGTAAAAGTGTCTCGTGTTTAGAAACGAGGTCTGCTGTAAATAAGATAGGGTTATAGTAATTAAAATTACGCACTGTGATGTAACTTCGTGGTTGTTTAGGAAGTTTTAAGTTCAGTACCATGTAAACCGAAAAATGGTCACTTATGGAGGTTTGGTAACTCCACTTTCCTGTACAAGATCTGAAGTCGAGGATATTACAACGTCTATTAATGATTCAGTGATCCTAGTGGGTGAAGTAATCAATTGTTTGAGGTTCAATTCAGAAACAAAATTCAGCAATGACAAACCGTCGGGATTTTCTTGTAAAAGTTTGCAAATTAAATCACTTAGAATTATAACAGGCTTGTTGAGCGATAAGGCGTAGGTCGAAGAAGGCTTTAAGAAATCCTCAAAACAGGAAACAGGACAGTCAGGAGGTCTATAAACAGCACAGATTACGAATGATCTAATCTTTTTATATTGAACTTGTAACCAGAGTTGTTGAAACCAGGTTGTTGGTGTACCGGAGATTTGTGCCTTGAACGGGCTACGAATGTACGCGCACACTCCCCCGCCTCGTTTATCCTTTCGGTCCAGTCTAAATATTTTATAACCTTTAATTTCGACTTCGGCGTTTTTGACTGACTTGTTCAGCCAAGTTTCTGATAATATAATTGTGTGATAATTTGTTACTCGGACAAATTCACGAAGTTGAAGGATATGATTTCTGTTTTTTAAAGATCGAATGTTTAAATGAATGAATGACAATTTGTGTGCATCCACCCTTTTTAATTCAATCGACGATTTGCTCTCATTTTCTTTAGAATTTACTTTGTCGTCAGCCGGGGAGCAAGATCTAAATGCGCCAACCATTTCGCTCTTTGAACATAAGGCAAGGGCGGGGGACGTTTCGGAAAGCTTTGCCGAAAAGGACAGCTATTGGTGTTGTCAGCAATAGCCGTGCAAATGAAAAGCGCCGATAGTCAACACTTCCACAGATCTATATCAGCTTTTGTTGATTCGTAATGTGTTATTCTTACTGATTGACGATTACGCCATTTCTTCCATAGCTGGATGTAACAAATTAACAGTTGAATACTGCAATTGGTCAAGTACTTAAACATATGCTTCGGCGTAAGTATTTCGATAAACCACATTGTACTGTCTTCTGTTACTCGAAAACTGTATCTTTTCACGACGCTATTTTCAAGTTTGCTGTTTAGGCTTAACAGTAGGCAAGTAAAACACCTATAGATTCATATTAATCTCACACTGCAGAGAACAACGAAAGTTCGTTGTCTCGAGTGGGATTTGATTGACTCGAATTTTTGGGTTCCTGGATCGCAGCTCTACCAATTGAGCTATCGAGCCAACTGCGATTGGTAGCGATCTACCAATACCCATAATAATCATAATGATCATAATGATCACACCCATAATAATCGTACCCGTAATGACGTTATTTAGTAGTTAAGCGAGTAAAACTATTCGAGTAAGGCAATATTGTTCAATGGTCAAAGCAACAAGAAAAATATACGTGGAATAGATGTTAAATTACATTTGTTTTGTTTAATGCTCTAGCCAGAACAGTAAGACGTTAAGCTCAGTAACGCATGTGTCTTTGAGGAATTTTTAAGAGATCCAAATTGTCGCTTGTCAATCTTCTCGTTAACGAAATGCATTAACCAATCTGCAACAAAACGCTCGCATGTTTTTGACAAGGTGGCGGTAAGTGAGATGGGACGCAAATCTTTGTTGATATCACTTGGTACCTTATTTTTAGGGACGGGGATGACGTCAGCTTTTTTCCATATCTCAGGAACAAACGCCTATTAAAGGAAGACATTAAAAATCGAGGTAGCGGGGAGAGCTAACACGTGCGCATAAGATTTTAGAACCCAATTCGGTATTTCATCTGGACCAGCTGCCTTTGAAGATGATATAAAAGATAACCTAGAATATACATCTTCTTTGATGATGAACTCGGTCGGAATAGTGTTGTAGTTGCTTTCTGTCAGAGGAAAGAATAGGGCTAAGAGAAAAGATTTCTCGAGTAACGGATATGAAGGTATCGTTGATTTTATCAGCAATTATTTTAAAGGCTGCCAACATGCAAAAAGCATTTACCTGGTTTAAAGACACAATATAATGTCAAGATGGAATTGTCCCCCCACAGACACCCTGTCAAGTCATCTTCAATAAACTGCAATTTCCTCGCCCGCAATTGTATAGGTTTTTGTAATATTTTCGTTACACAATTATCTATTTCCTTTCTAACGGCTTGACGGCGTGTTTGCGTGATTTATTCTAATTAAAATTCTGCGCAGGATATATCTAGTTTTACAAAGAATTTGCTTATTGATAGGCTTGCACCACCTACAGAACTTGTACCGATAGAAAGTAAATATGAAATCCTGTAAGATTTTAAAATTTCAAAAAACCTTATAGAATTGCAGCGGAGAAAATTGCAGTTTACTCGAGAAGACTTCAAATCTCGTTTGTTTGAACACTTGTAGTGTATATACCGTCATTATAACGAATTTTTCGTTGTTCTCTGCAGTGCCAGATTAATATGAATCTAGTTTTTCATATCTCTGTGGATGGTTCTGACATATACCAGTTAGGAGAGAAACCAAAGAAAACAGTAGGCATATTTGTTTGGCGTTCACTTTATAGTTCATGTCTATGAAATAGACTCTAAAATAACGAGTGCTGAAATGCTTAACGCTTGTTTACTAATTGGTTTGATCATGTCTAAATAAATGTTAATGTTGTCTAGATTCAAGTTGAAAATACCAAAACTGGCGCGAAGTTTTCATTTAAACGTGGACGTTGGCTTTTATTGAAAGAAGATGATCGTACTATGGTAGTATCATTAAAGAACTTCCTGCCTTTAGTGTACCAACCTTGCTCTTCTACTAGTAGGATGTACACAAAACATGATGATTCTGAAACTTCTGAAAGTAGTGCATGATGACCAAAGTCATGACATCAAATTCTTCGAGATGGATCCATTGTTGCCAATTTATGAGCAAGATTTAAGAAAAGGAATGGAAACCAAAAATGTTGTAGAGATCCTTTTACAGCCAAATGAAAACGCTGTGGCTCAGGCTGTTCCAACGTCAGTTTCTATTAACGCTGTTTTTGTCGTTGATGTAGCCTCACCTCATGTCATGCATTACAAAAACGTCTTAGCTGATGATCTTGGAGCATGGGTGGCAAACGGAACGAAACATCGTGTTCCTAGTAAAACAAGGATACCAATCGCTGTATCTAAGGACGTTTTTAATGACGCAACGTATCATCATTGATTTAACAGGTAAGGTATAGATAGATCGAATTATAGGCCTAAGGTTGTGAATTTACTTACGAGGCGCTAAGTGAATAAACTTGTTCTATTATTAGTTGTACCTCGTTAAGTCTCGTTATTTTTAGCTCAAGTACAAATTACGAGATTAGAGAAAAAGCTAATTACAAAAGATGCGTTTAGTTGAGAATAAGATCATAATTACAAAAGTACAGTAGAAAACTAATAAGAAACTGGAGCAAAATTTGTTTGGCACTTTAAGCAACTACGGCATGCAGTCGACGTAAATGACCTGCCACATTGTGCACTGTAGCTTCGTAGCCAGAGATTTGCCAGGTGGAAAATGGATTCTTATAATAAATATGAGAGCCCAAGACATAACTTTTAATAGAGCTATTAGTAGATTGCAGTATGTTTGTTACTCTTTGGATATTTAGTTATTTTTTTATTCTTTATAGACAAAAAAGGCGAAATGCATCCACTTGTGTTTGCGCAGTACATTTTCAAGAAGGCAGAACATCGGGTCCACGTCCAAGGTCATGGTAACTCGAGGATGAAATCAAGCAGATATTACCGAACTTCGCATACCACTAAGGAAAGAATATCCGCGTTATGCAACCAAGGAAAATCTCCAAACGTGGCGTTCCATGAAAGTGTTGCTGAGCAAGGTAGCATTACCCAAATTCGGAACGCTGCTTCTCATCCCAGGAATGTGCGACCAGTAAAGCACATTAAAAGTACAACATTAGTACAACAACCAAACGACCAGATGTTGGAGCTGATTGAAATGCAAAAGGAAGGCGTGAGGGATACTGAGAAAGCATTTGTTCGAAAAGTGGAAACATCATCCGAACCCTGCGTAATACTGACGACGGATCAACAACTTAATGATGTCGCTCAATTTTGTTCAAACTCCGCAAAATTTTGCGCTTTAGGCGTCGATCCCACTTTCAACTTTGGAAAATATTATGTAGCAGTACAGTTACCACATACTGCCACCTCTTGCTTCGCACCAAAGAAGAATCTCACCCAGTTTGCATTGGCCCAGTTATGATACATAACAAAAAAGAGGCCTTTAGTTATCATGAGCTGTCGTCAACAATGATAAAGTTAAAGCCTGAAATACGAAAAACTCTTGTTTATGGAACAGATGGAGAAAAATCTCTATGGGATGGATTTGGCTGGACTCTTGCAAACGCGCGGCACTTGCTTTGCAACCTTCACATGAAGGACAACATCGCTGCCAAATTGCAAGAACTTGGAATTAGAGGTGAAACAGCTCAAATATTTATGACTGATATTTTTGGAAAAACGGCTGGTTCTGAGAGAATTCGTGGTCTTATCGACGAAGCAAGCAGCGAAGCCCTAGACTCTGCAATGGAAAATCTCAAGGCAAAGTGGACATCTATACACAGTCAAGGTCAGAGGTTCGTGCGTCATGAGCTTCGAGGGTTTTTCTCCAGGTACTCTAGGTTTCCTCTCTCTTTAAATCAACACATTGTAAGTACTAATATATGTGAAAATGTAATGTTCTATGACGAACTTGTTAAATAGGGTTACCGTTGGCCTCACGATTTCCTTTACAAGTAATATGTGTATACCTTGAGTAAATGCTCGAAATATGAAACAATATGAAACTAATAATGTATAATGTACTACCACTAATAGCCAATAATTATTTTTCTTCAAAGGTGGTAAAAGAATCCTATGTGAATCACACTCGGACCCACATTATGATCCGTAAGTTTACCTTGAAGTTGCAATTACTTAGCAAACATAAGCTGTTGATAACTTTCATTGCTGAGATTCTCTACCATTGTGAGTGTTTCATCTTTTAAAGAAAAGCTTTGAAAGAAACGCCAAAGTGGTTTATGGTTGATGTCAAATATGTTAGAATGACGAGACGATTTATATCTCTTAAAGAATTGAAGAAAATTCACATGGTAAGTTCTTACGTGTTGCCATGATTGTATTTCCAGGATGGATAGTTGTCTAGTTGACTATCGCTTCCTGTAAGCTTCATTATCTAACAACGTTAGTTTGATATATTTTTGTGAAGTAGTTTATTGCAGAGTCAATGGTTTCTAAACAGGAACACAAACAAAACGGTGGACCATTAATATCACTGTCGTTGCTTACCCAATCAAGAGTATCAGTAGCACCTTTGACTGAAGGTAAGCAATTAGTCTGCAAGAATTTTTACCTAATATTTTTGCCCCAAGTTACTAAAAGGAAAATAGCAACATCTTTTGTTTCTGTTTTAGAGTCTTGAGGACAAGGTTGAAACATAAACTTTTATCAGCTAGTGAAGAATGGAGTATGGTAGTCATGCAAGCTAAATGCATCACTACGGTATGGAGTCACTGTCTTTACTATTACTTACTTTAAGGTCTCGACAGACTGTTTCATTGGAATGTTTTCATCTAGCTTTATAAATTACCTCATGGACAGACTTACTCTAACTGCTGGCTGTATTACAATAAATTATTCTTACAGTGTTGCATAAAATAAAAATTAATGTGTTTAAAATTTGTAGTAATCAATATTCTAATATGAAATTTGCAAGAGAAAGCACTTGGTTTCCGAAGTAAATTCTGTACTTTCTCTGAAGGATTGTGCGGAATGTTGAGTGTTGCAAGTGTTTCGAGAAATTTATCCGTGTGTGCAGTTGAAATTACAACAAATCTATTACAAGGATTTATTTATTTATCTTATTTTGTCCACTCTCATCTCTACATCTATGAAGTGGAGAGAAGGGGGGGGGGGGGGGGGGGGGGGGAATGGGACACTACAGAGCGATTGTACGTTTACCAAGTGAAACCTGCGGCTGAAAATTAGATGCCCAAGTTGCAAGACTTCTAAATGAGGCAAGACATCTAAAGGGAAGTCGAAATTTGCAAAATTAACTACTGTTGTCTTTTTCCGTTTCCTTCTTGATCGAGCTTGATACGCCATTACGTTCAGTGTCCTTGATATAGGAGTCATTTATTTATGGCCTTGGGTTTAATTCCCAAACACTGAATGGCAGTTTTTAGTTCTTTCAAGTAACGCGATAACATTGTCTCAAGATGGCACTGGGTTATCTCTTTGCCTAAACAATGACAGACAAACACGTAGTAGCTATATTCTATAAGCCTTCACCCAGAACTCAGCGGTTCAGTTTGAATCAACGAGAAAGCTTGACGTTCACACCTTGCACACAACTGTCCATTTTATATGTCATAATTAAGGGAAAGTACATCGCCGTTGTCTTACAATCCCAAATTAAAATTACCAGTGCCCCCAGTACAGTTGAAGCACCCACTCATATTTTAAACAAACTGAATCTCAAATCGGTTACAGCGTGACATATTGACTAGACAGCATAACGCAGTGCTATTTTGTTGCCATGTCAGTATCCTATACAAGTTGTCTTTAGCTCTTTTAAGCATCGAGAGACGACATTGCAACAAGACGGGACTGCGTTACGCTGTGCCTAGTCAATATGTCATGCTGTAACCGATTTGTAATTCAGTTTGTGCAAAATATGAAATGATTTAAATGGGTGCTTTTAATTGCAATGGCGGTACTGGCAACTGTATAACAACTGCGATGCACTTAGTTTACTTGGAACATAAAATGCACTGTTATATGCGAGCTGTGAACGTCAAGCTTTCTCGTTGATACAAACTGAATCGCTGAGTTCTGAGTCTTAGCTTATGGAATATACGATGTGTTTGTCTGTCGTTGTTTGTGTATGTTGACAAATTGGTTACAAGCGTGCATATTTCAAAGTGAGAACGCAGGGCCATCTTTACACTGAACCGTAAGGCATATAAAGATGGCCCTGCGTTCTCACTTTGAAATATGCACGCTTGTAACCAATTTGTCAATTTACAACAAGAGACAAACGCATAGTAGATTCCATAAGCTAAGACTCAGAACTCAGCGATTCAGTTTGTATCAACGAGAAAGCTTGACGTTCACAGCTTGCATATAACAGTGCATTTTATGTCCAAATAAACTAAGTGCATCGCAGTTGTCTTACAGTTACCAATGCCGCCAGTACAGTTAAAAGCACCCATTTAAACATTTCATATTTTGCACAAACTGAATTACAAATCGGTTACAGCATGACATATTGACTAGGCACAGTGTAATAACGCAGTGCCATCTTGTCGCAATGTCATCTCTCGTTTCTTAAAAGAGCTTAAGACAACTTGTAATAGGATACTGACATTGCAACAAAATAGCTCTGCGTGATGCTGTGTCCAGTCAATATGTCACGCTGTAACCAATTAAGATTCAGTTTGTGTAAAATATGAATGGCTCTTTTCACTGTAATGGCGGCACTGGTAACTTTAATTTGGGACTGTAAGACAACGGCGATGCACTTACTTTAATTGTGACATATAAAATGGACAGTTATGTGCAAGCTGTGAACGTCAAGCTTTCTCGTTCATTCAAACTAAATCGCTGAGTTCTGAGTGAAGGCTTATAGAATATACTATGTGTTTGTCTGTCGTTGTTTAGGCAAAGAGATAACCCAGTGCCATCTTATGACAATGTTATCTCGTTACTTGAAAGAACTAAAAACTGCCATTCAATGTTTGGGAATTAAACCCAAGGCCATAGAAAAATGACTCCTATATCAAGGACACTGAACGTAATGGCATATCAAGTTCGATCAAGAAAAAAACAGCCCAGGGAAAGTCGAAATAGACAACAGTTATTATTTTGCAAACTTCGACTTTCTTTCTCGCAGACTTGCCCATGAAAGATCGTTAAACACAGCTAAAGAACTTAAAATATGACCAAACAGCTTTGATTTAGTTAGCGTTCTCGACTTTCTTTCTTCCTGAAAGAAAACGCTTGTTTTAAAGGCTTTAAAGTGTTTGCGCTTCTTTGCGCATCCGTGTTTGCACCGTAAGCTTTGGGAAGAACTCCGCCATTTATATTTTGATACAGTGTAGTGGTTTAGCTGACTAAACCACTACACTTTGGTTCTACAGTGTAGTGGTTTAGTGGTGCCTTGAAGTCTTCATGTCGTTATTTCTTAACGAAGACAACTTGTCTTCTTGAACGAAGGGAAATGACGGCAAGAAGTCTTCAATGCACCAACCCTACAGGCCTGTCCGCAACAGCCAGGTTAAGGAAATTTGCTTAAATATTAGTTAAAACACTAGGTACATAACGTTTGTCTCCTTGGCCTCGCTGTACTGCCTAGTATTTTCCTGTACTCAACGCCCACCTTTGACTTCAGTTTTGGGTGGATCGGCGACCGATCAATGCAAACTCAATTGAACTTGAACGGTTCCCGAACCGCCGAAAAACAAAGTCAAATGATGCGTGCAATTCGGAGGACAGTTACTTTTACCTCTCCGCCACGGAGGGAAAGATGTTTGCTAATGAAATCCCGAACGGGTCTTTCCTTGCTCATCAGCGTGCAAATGAGAAAAAAACGCTAAAACGCCCTCTTACAGGCGTTTTTTGGGTGAATTAACTAATTAAACTAAAAGTAAAGAAGTAGAAGAAAGACTTGAGTTAGAAATAATGGCAAAAACACCTTACTCTGGCAATGAAAACATATTTTCACCTTTGTACATAGATGACAAAACATTTTACATACGGGTATTTTTCTGGCAAACAATGGTCATCTGACGTCATTTGCTGCTAGTTCCTCTAACACGAAGCTTCGTTGAAAATCTCTCCTCTTGCACCGAATGTTAAGACATCAAAAGTCTTCAAAGTTCCACAGAAATGGCGCAGGATTACACAGAAATGGCGACGAAGACATAAAGAAGACATCTGGGGCAAACTCGAGCTAAAATGTCGAAGAAATGGGGAAAAAATTGAGAACGAACATATGGCGTCGTCGAGAAAATTTAAAATCAAGATGGCGTCAGTCTTCTTCTCCGATCTGAAGACGCAACGAAAATCGCTGCAGTGTAGTTAGACATCAACAATATTGGATACTTATTACACATGTAAGTATTCTTTAACTACTCTACGTATGTATGTATTGGTTGTTTGACGAAAATTCTGTTTGCTTACTAGCTCGAAATTTCGCTTTATAAATTTCAGATAAATGTACTGATATACAAAACATATGACTGAGTTTCTATTTTCTCTCTCTAGATGCACCGTAAAGACAACCGATCGAAGTGATTAAAACAGAATAATCGAATAAAAAAATATCGAGGTAAAACAATTTTTATCTAATGTTTAGGTCACTCAGCTCTACAACTGTCTGATTCGAGCTAGACATTAATTTTGTTTGAGAAAATAAGTAGCTATTTGCGTCTTTTTGAGTATTTACTTCGATTTATATTTTAGATATCCAGTGATAAAGCGAGACAACCACTTGACGAATGCAATGCGATGTAGTGGTAAGAAAACCAAATAGTACAATATACTTCACTATACTTGTTAATCGCATGCAGGTCAAAATTACCAAAATATGATTGCCTAATGAGGAGGGCATCTTTTCTTAAGTCAGGGCAAAAATTACTTGACCCTGATTAAGCGACACTTTCATCTTTCTCAATTAAAACAAATATTAAAAGAATACACAAAAGCATTCTTCAATAAATAAAATACAGTGTTTTAACTGACCTTCTAGCGACTCATGATTAAAATATGTTCTATATTTTTTATTGATATACAAGTACGTGAGTGCCATTTGATCTAAACTTTAATTTGTAGTGAATTATTTTTAAGTAAAATTTAATTATCCTGCATATTACCTATATAAATGACTTCTGTACGTTAAATTCTTTTCTTAACTTTATTTTTACGACTTCGTCTCTCTCTTAAATCCCCCCCTCACTAGTAAAACCACACCCACTCAATTGGGGGATAAATAGACAATTATTATCGTATATCAAATTGGGTATCGAAGGTTTCTATATTATTCTTTCCAAATTTTGTCAGGACTTACTTTTATTCATTCTTTCAGTTTCTTCAAAACCGTTTTTGCTCACTGATACACTACAATCTATACACGAACAGGTAATTCAGATTTCCAGTTCAAATTTAATACTAATTTAATGACTGCTTATATAAAACTGGCTTGAAACTGGCTTTAATTTGAACTGCAAGTCTGAATTTCTCGATCTTTACAAACCAGGCCTTGGCCTAATTTCTTTCACTCTAATTCAATCTTTATCCTGTTTACATCCTACTGCCCCCCCCCCCATACCGCTCCCAAACATAAGTTATTCATTCGTAATGATAATTTTTATTCTGTTTGACAATTACATTTACATGATAACTACAGTGAAATACTAGTCCTAAGAGGCTTGTTGAGTTACTTACCAATATTTTGCAATTACAACCCGACCATGTCAACATTGGCAACCGGTGTACCTAGAGTAAACCCACGACAGTTGGCAGAGCGTTGAGTAACATAAATGTCCTCACATAAGTGTCACAAATCTGAAGTGGGGATTGAACTCACGAGCTCAGAGGTGGCAGGGGCTTGCTCTGATGATTGCACCACTTAAGGACTACTGTGTAGGATCAAGCAATCCAACTCGAGAAATCTAAATTCTATCGCGTAATTATTTCATAACATAATTACGTAATAGTTTCCTGGTCAGGATAGCGTCATTCATGTATTTAAGATGTTGTCCGCACGCGTGAATGACGCTATTCTGAAAAGAAAACCATTTGGTATTTTATTAGTCAACCTCGTTCCAAGGACCTCTTTGTGAAGAAGCATGTGATAAACAGTCCGGTCAAGTCTAGTCGTCACATGACCAAATTTTTCAATATATTTGCAAAATTTAATACAGAACATAATTACTCGATAATTTGGCAAGAAAATTTTCAAACTATTTGGTCAAATTGGTTCATGTGACAACCAACCACTGAGGCCCTGGGGACGAGGTTGTTTATTACTTTCTTCACGCAATAAAAAATGTAACCCAAATTGCGGTCATTTTTGGCCGTTCGCTTTAGTCCTCTAACGTGCACGGTCAAATACTTATCAAATATATAACCCATGTTTAACTGAGTAAATTTAACCTCCCCACGACAGAACAATCAGCATTCAAATGTTTATTAAAAAATTTCATCCAGGTGTTTTTTACAAAAAATCCAAAAGCGGACTTGTGTTGCGTTTTTTTGAGCTAGAGTCCCCTTCCATATATACAGTTTACTGCTTATGCGAACACGATTTCCATCTGGGCATCTCTCCTTACCAGAACAGGGTCGTGTCGAGATTTTGCGCATGGATCTCAAAATTCATCCAGGAGCTTTGTCCGTTGAGAACGCTGTGTTATATGCCATGCCTATCATAATTACTTATAGCCTTCACTAATACTTGTTGACCTAGTTTTCTTCGCTTATCTTGCATTTAGTTTTCTCAACATCGTAATTATTTATTTTTTCACAGGACGGCGAGTGAAAGTGATATACTCTAACCACAAACCAGAACAAGATGGGAAATCGACAACCGTTCACATCGCAAGATGTCAAGAACAAAATACTATGCAAAGGTACAATTTGTCAAAGTAATTTATAATTAAATTTCCGTTTAGTTGCCAAAATTCTAAAGTATTGTTTGCGAATTTATAATTTTTCCTTATTCTGTGATGGTTGACGGGATATGAGTCAGTTTTTTTTACCTACTGGAGAGAGAGAGAAATAATGCCAAACACATGAGACCATTAACAGCAGGATGAAGCGAGATAAACGAAGTCATGACGATCCAAAGATAAAGTGAAAGTAAGTTTATTTCGTCGCTTTGTGAGTTCAACTTTCTATTATCTGCTTCGTGAACTTGTGCCAATTTTAATTTGCTCAAACTAACGTTGCGGTGTGGATACACAAAACACAGGAGCATAAAAAAACATAGAATCTTTCACTATCTGAAACGAGATAAACAGAATTAGACTTTTCTAGCGAATGTCCTCGGTGGCTGCGGAAATCAAAAGTCACAACACATTTTATAGCAATTAAATGGGCTGTTTGCCATCTTGGAATCGTTTTTAATCTCATTAGCGTTGATTTTGGTCGCTTTACAACCTGAGTTAGCCGAGTAAAACCACTTCCAAACAACAATACACAGTTGCTTAAAATGTTGCTAATGAATATGATGTTGAAAATCTAATTTCCCGTCACTCTGCTTTTTACGTACAAATCACATGTCTATAATATAACATATCGCGTATCCAAAATAATCGAAAACGACGTATAGCTGATATAGGTAATATTTTCATGCTCTACAATCTATACACTCGAATATAGGCTTAGATAACACGTTAGATAACAGTTGTTAATAGTATACACATCGATATACAGGGTGTTTGTCTTCTATCTGCGCATATAGAACTAGTAATTAGCATAATTCGGTATTTTCAGCATTTCAAGAAATAAGAGACACTCAAATATTAATGCCTTGAGTATTGTACAGTACGCTAACGTCTATCATAATCGTACATACATCCTGCAATTGTTGATATTTTCGCTGTCATCTAATCAAAATATTTTTGTTTTTCAAAAAGGACGCAAAGGCAATGACAATGAGTCCAACGTCAAATAACAAGCCAAGGCCAACATGCAAGGTTTAGAAATGTAAGTTGATAGAATAAATATTTTTGTCGAAACGATACTAAGTGATTTCATCGCAAACCTCGGGAGATACTTCATTTCTTAACAATACGTGTTTATTGACTCTAACAGAAAAGATGGGGGATGAACACTTTACCAAAATGCATTGCGGTCGGAAATCGTTTAAAAAAGCAAATTGACGGCTGCTGAATTACAAGCATAAGAGAGGAAGTTATTTTTTTTGTTTTGTTAAAGTTTTATGTCCTTGGGGGTTTTTCATGGACCGAAATGTATTTTGGTAAAATGTAGATACTGTCATCTTTTTCGTTATAGTCATGTGTACACATGGCGTAAAAGTGCGAAAAAATTGACGTTCAAGTGTGTGTTCGGGGTAATAATTCCCTGTTCTCAGTACGCGAAATTAAATTTTAAAAATCCAAGGCCTAAATCTAACCAAATCTTCAATCCATCAAAGTTAAAACATGACAAATAAAACGCTGGTCAGGATTAGGGTTTGGGTTAGGGGCTTGGATTAAGATTTATATGAGAACACGGAATTATTACCGTGATCGGAGTTCCGTTTTTGTTATATTTGTCAGCGCGGCTGACAGCGTTTTGGCAGGAAAGTAGGCAGATTTGATGTTAATCTCCTTGTTTTTAAAAGTAATGCTCTTGTTTATTAACTTCGAACATGGTTGTCCATAGTCTTTTTGAAAAGGGGAAATCAACCTCGTTCCCAGAGCCTTTTCTGAACTTGAGGGAGGGAAAAGGCCCTGGCACCGGCTGGCTTCTTCTGCAATTTCATTGGTCTATCATCTCACAAAGTAAATTTACTCAATTATCAATTTACTCAATTACTCAATTTATCTCATATTTCCGTGGAGAAAAAAATACCAGTAAAATTTCCAACATTTAACGCCTAACAAAGCCGCTGAATTACGTGATTTTTTTTAAACACTTCGAATGTGTCAGTCATTTTGGAAAAATATGTGTAGTTATCGCGCTAATTTATTGAAAAACCACGCCTCGTGGTTTTAAAAGCCAGCCGGTGCCAGGGCCTTTTTCCATGCCTCAAAAAGGCCCTGGGAACGCGTTTGAGGGGGAATAGCTTGTGACAATTGTATTAAACTGTTTACAATATTTATGGTATGGCTTTTACCTGGTTTTATCATTCCAGTGTTTATAGAGTTCACTGGGTAGTACACATTGACACAAAGCCTTTTTTCTTAGGTAAACCCCCTACCTGCAACCTCACGCCATGTTTACAACTTTTAACAGTAAACAGCTGATTCTTAACGAATAATTATCACGAATACTACACGGGAATTGGCATGAAATTTCGAGAACAAATTCTGCATGTTAACAAAAATACTAATCTCGTGACATTTTGAAGACAGTCTACTTCGAACACAGAAAAACGTTCTCCTTTTTGTAATTTTTTATATAAAAATACAGTAGTTTAATAATTATTCGTAATTATCGTCTAATACTTCAGTTCTTTCATTTCAAAAGATGATGAGCGCAAGAAAGAAAACGCAAGAAGAAAAGTCCAGAGTGAACGACCCTCGATGATATTGGACCCACAAAAGAAAAACAATCAACAAGAATGAGAAAGCAAGTCGCTACGAATATGACAGTAGAGGAAATTATACAAAGGTGAGTTAGTAGAAAACAAGATATTTATTATTTAGAGATCACAGAGGATTTAAGGAAATTTTAATGTCTCTCGTTGAAGAAAAGCAAAAATTTGGTGAAAAATGAAAACTGAATTAACACTTAAACCAACACTTTTGAAAAATAAGACGACGTCTTGCACAATAATGACACTTCTGTTTGTTTCGTTTCATATTTCGAGTTCAAAAAATAGGTATGCCATGCGTACATGTATCTGCGAATCGAAGTGGGAAAGAGGTAAAAGCGACATAAATATTGTTAAATAATGGCCGTTCAGCTAGCGAAACGGTAAAGAAGGCGGAACTGATCTAATGACAGAACCCGGACA
Organism: Muricea muricata; assembly: GCA_963855995.1. Classification (NCBI taxonomy): domain Eukaryota; kingdom Metazoa; phylum Cnidaria; class Anthozoa; order Malacalcyonacea; family Plexauridae; genus Muricea; species Muricea muricata. The sequence goes on from OY979717.1 coordinate 25,458,150, forward strand.
TATTCACAACATTGGGTTCCTCAAATTGGGCTCAGGAAATTTAGCGAAGTGGTATTTTCCGCTGGCTGAGGCACGAAAGAAGCGTAAAATGTTTTCTCACACACGGCTGGGACCCGTAGAAATAAGGGTGTTGAATATAAAAATATAGTATCACAAAGTAGAGATATCAAATACATTTATTCACATGGCATTATTTGAATGAACTTTGACCCAAAAAGTACTATTACTCCAATACAAATGCTACAGCTTATCTGTAAGAACACTAACTGTTTCTACAAAATTATTATTGAATTAAAATATTAGCTTTCAATGTTTTGTCAATAGCATTATATACTTTTAAAAATTTCAACAATATTTATATATTACAAAAATATCTTATGTTATAAAAAAAATAAAAAGTACTCAAATAATATTTAAACAAGAGACACATTCAAATATAATTTGAACATTGACAATTCACAAGCAGACAAGTTTAAACTTTGATGGCAAGAAATATATTACTGGCACAGATCCACAATATCAGTATCACAGTATTGCACAATAATCACCCATGCCAGGACATGAGAAAATCACCATTTTACAGCTTGTCTGTACCAACACTAATTGTTTCTACAAAATTATTATTGCAAAACTATTTAAGCTTTGAAATAGCATCATATACTTTCAAAAATATTTATATATTATAGAACTATCTGTCATGTTGTCATGCATTGAAAAAAGTACTCAAAGCAGACAAGTTTAAACTTTGATGACAAGAAATATATTGGCACAGTATCAGTATCACAGTACTGTACATGATCACCCATGCTGTCACATCAGAAAATCATTGCTTTACACCCAACTGTGAATCATAGCTTATGGATATTTTATATTGCTAGAAAAGACTGTAGTTTATATAATAAATAGAAAATACAAGGGTGCTTGAAAATACCAGTTTTACTTCTCATGTTGAACACTTGAACATGACATTTACAATGATATTTATACAGCTTATCTGTACCAACACTAACTGTTTCTACAAAATTGTTATTGAAAAATTATTAGCTTTGAATGTTTTGTCAATAGCATTACCGGTATATACTTTTTAAAATCTCAACAATATTTATATATTACAAAACTATCTGTCATGTCATGCATTGGAAATAAAAGTATATACTCAAATAATATTTGAACAAGAGACACATTGAAACATAATTCGAACATTGGCAATTCACAAGCAGACAATTTTTTGATGACAAGAAATACCGGTAATATATTATATTGACACAGACGCACAGTATCAGTATCACAGCATTGTACGATAATAACCCATGTCAGGACATCAGAAAATCATCGCTTTACAACCAATTATAAATCACAATAGCTTGTGGATATTTTATGTTGCTTAAGAAAAGACTGTAGTTCTGATATAATAAACAGAAAATACATCGGTGCTTGAAAATGCCAAATTTGCTTCTCGTGTTGAACACTTGAACACAGTGGACTTGAACATGACATTTACAATCACATTTCAAAACAATAGCAATAGATACTCCGGGCGGAAATCTCAGCTTGGTCAAAAATATTAAAGCCCAGACAACAGCTTTAAATAGAGCCATAACATATTCCTACATTATCAGGCTAGTTCGTTATCTAGGTGATGAAGTATGAATTGGTCATAAAAAGTTGTTGATAAATTACCTCAAAATCCTTGTTAATGTTCCGTTAAGTGCAATGGGCGTTTATTCCTCATGACTTCATGCATAAAATTTTCGCCATGTTGGATTGAAAAATCAGTATATCACTCCAGTTGAGCTTTCAGTGAAAATTTAAACATAACGTCATCCAAATGTTACATTCTCGTCCATTGGCTGAATTTAGCTTACGCGTTCAGTGATTGGCTATAAGCTAACATTACAGTTACAGTTACAGTTACAGTTACAGTTACAGTTACAGTTACAGTTACAGTTACAGTTACACGCACGACAGCAATATATCTGCATTCGCAGATACAAAAATCAGGTAAAAAATACAGCATAATGGTTAATGTTGACAATATTTCTGAAAGAAACAATACCTTAACGCTGGGAAATCTTGCCTCCCACATTTGAGTCGAGGTTATTTCTACAAACAAAACAAACACTGCATGTTACCTGATATGTTAAGGGTTGGATTGAACGAATGAGCTTCAAGTAATAAGTTGTAGTAATGATAATTTAAAAATGGGATGTCTAAGTTTATTAATTCTTTTCTATTACAATCATTAGCAGAGTTAAAAACAACGGTAAAAACGTTTTCTAATTCCCAGAGGAATATAATATTTCTTTGTTTCTTCATTGATATATGCATGAAATCAGTGGGATGCATTATATTTTTTGCGCATTTTTAATTCCCAAGGGAATACAGATTGCTTTGTCTGGATGACTTTATAATGAGAATCCTCTTTGATTAAATATGATAAGTATCTTATTGCTTTCGAGTTTGTTTTGCTAAACAGAAACAATGGAACAATTAAGTCATTGTTTGTGTGCACTAAAGCGAATGGCAGAAAGGTTTGAGAGCAGCTGCAACGCACCATGCAAATGAAGGCGTTTCGGTTAAACAATTATGAGAATTGCGGTAAATTTTTAAATGTTTCTATCTTTTTTCAACCTTAAAATGTACTAGGCATACGGTGCTTGAATTGCATGCCAACTACAGCTTAGAATTTAAATTTCTATGGACGAGTTTTAAATTAAAATTCACGCTCCGTTTTTAAGAGAATTATATATACTTTTTCCGTTCTCATGCTTATTTGACTCAGCCTTAGACTTTGGTAAGTAAAACAACACATTCTATAGAAATGAAATGGGCTGTCTGTCATCTTGGAATCATTTGTGATCTCATTAGCGTTCATTTTGGTCGCCTTACGAGCTGAGTTAGCCAAGTAGAACCACTCCCAAACAACAATACACAGTTGCTTAAAATGTTGCTAATGAATATGATGTTGAAAATCTAATTTCGCGTCACCCTGCTTGTCACGTACAAATCATATGTCTAATATAAGATATCGCATATCCAAAATAATCGAAAACGATGGATAGCTAATATAGGTAATATTTTCATGCTCTACAATCTATACACTCGAATATAGGCTCAGATAACACGTTAGAAAACAGTTGTTAATAGTATACACATCGATATACAGGGTGCTTGTCCTCTATCTGCGCATATAGAACGAGCAATTAGCCTAATTCGGTATTTTCAGCCAATATAATTCGAGAAATAAGAGACAATCAAATATTAATGCCTTGAGTATTATTGTACAGTACGCTAACGTCTATCATAATCGTACATACATCCTGCAATTGTTGATATTTTTGCTGTCATCTAATCAAAATATTTTTTTTCAAAAAGGACGCAAAGGCAATGAGAATGAGTCCAACATCAAACAACAAGGCCAACATGCAAGTTTAGAAATGTAAGTTGATAGAATAAATATTTTTGTCGAAACGATATTAAGTGATTTCATCGCAAACCTCAGGAGATATTTCATTTCTTAGCAATACGTGTTTATTGACTCTAACAGAAGAGATGGGGATGAACACTTTACCAAAATGCATTGCCGTCGGAAATAGTTCAAAAAAGCAAATTGACGGTTGCTAAATTACAAGCATAAGAGAGGAAGTTATTTTCTTTCTTTTTTTACAGTTTTATGACCTTGGGGGTTTTTCATGGCGCGAAATGTATTTTGGTAAAATGTAGATACTGTCATCTTTTTCCTTATAGTCATGTGTACACATGGCGTAAAAGTGCGAAAAATTGACGTTCCAGTGCGTGTTAGGAGTTCCGTTTTTGTTATATTCTTCAGCGAGGCTGACAGCGTTTTGGCACGAAAGTAGGCAGATTTCATGTTAATCTCCTTGTTTTTAAAAGTAATGCCTTGTTTATTAACTTCGAACATCGTCTTCCATAGTCTTTTTGAAAAGGGGAAATCAACCTCGTTCCCAGAGCCTTTTCTGAAATTGAGGGAGGGAAAAGGCCCTGGCACTGGCTGGCATCTTCTGCAATTTCATTGGTCTATCATCTCACAAAGTAAATATACTCAAAACCACGGAAATATTCTCATATTCCCGTGGAGAAAAAAAATACCAGTAAAATTTCCAACATTTGACGCCTAACAAAGCCGCTGAATTACGTGATTTTTTCTAAGCACTTCGATGTGTCAGTCATTTTGGAAAAATATGTGTAGTTATCGCGCAAATTTATTCAAAAACCACGGTTCGTGGTTTTAAAAGCCAGCCGGTGCCAGGGCCTTTTTCCATGCCTCAAAAAGGCCCTGGGAACGTGTTTGAGGGGAAATAGCTTGTGACAATGGTATTAAAACTGTTTACAATATTTATGGTATGGCTTTTACCTGGTTTTATCATTCAAGTGTTTATGGAGTTCACTGGGTAGTACACATTGACACAAAGCCTTTTTTCTTAGGTAAACGCCCGACCTGCAACCTTACTCCATGTTTACAACTTTTAACAGTAAACAGCTGATTCTTAACGAACAATTATCACGAATACTACACGGGAATTAGCATGAAATTTCGAGAACAAATTCTGCATGTTAACAAAAATACTAATCTCGTGACATTTTAAAGGCAGTCTACTTCGAACACAGAAAAACGTTCTCTTTTTTGTATTTTTTTTATATAAAAATACAGTAGTTTAATAATTATTCGTAATTATCGTCTAATAATTCAGTTCTTTTATTTCAAAAGATGGTGAGCGGCGAATAAACGCAAGAAGAAAAGTCCAGAGTGAAAGACCTTCGATGATATGGACCCACAAAAGAAAAACAATCAACAAGAATGAGAAAGCAAGTCGTCACTAATGTGACAGTAGAGGAAATTATACAAATGTGAGTTAGTAGAAAACAAGATACTTATTATTCAGAGATGAAAGAGGATTTAAGGGATTTTTAATGTCGCTCTTTCAAGAAAAGAAAAAAATTGAGTGAAAAATGAAAACTGAATTAATACTTAAAACCAATACTTTTGAAAAATAAGTCGAAGTCTTGCACAAAGTCTGTCTCGTTTCATATTTCGAGTTCAAAAAATCAGGTAAAAAATACAGTATAATGGTTAAGGTTGACAATATTTCTGAAAGAAACAATACCTTAACGCTGGAAAATCTTGCCTCCCACATTTGAGTCGACGTTATTTCTAAAAACAAAACAAACACTGCAGGTTACTTGATATGTTGGATTGAACGAATCAGTTTCAAGTAATAACTTGTAGTAATGATAATTTAAAAAGTACACTCATTAGCAGAGTTAAAAACAACGGTAAAAAACGTTTTCTAATTCCCAGGGGAATATACTATTTCTTTGTTTCTTCATTGATATATGCATGAAATCAGTGGGCTGCATTATTTTTTGCGCATGTTTAATTCCTAAGGGAATACAGATTGCTTTGTTTGGATGACTTTATAACGAGAATCCTCTTTGATTAAATATGATAAGTATCTTGGTGCTTTCGAGATTGCTTTGGTAAACAGAAACAATGGAACAGTTAACTCATTGTTTTTGTGCACTAAAGCAAATGACGGAAAGGTTTGAGAGCAGCGGCGACGTACCATGCAAATGAAGGCGTTTCGGTTAAGTAAGTATGAGAAGCGGTAGTTTTTAAACGTTTCTGTCTTTTTTTAACCATAAAATATACTAGGCATACGGTCCTTGAATTGCATGTCAACTACAGCTTCGGATTTAAATTTCTATCGATGAGTCTTACGTAAAAGTTTACGTTCCGTTTTTAAAATAATTATATATACTTTTTCCGTTCTCATGCTTATTTGACCCAGCCTTAGACTTTGGTAAGTATGAGATATATATTTACTTCGGATCGGTTTAACATAACGAAAAGCCCATGCCCTTTCAGCTAAGGTTTTACGTTTGAAAACTCAATCAAATACTCAGTCTAAGTGGGTTTAAGTAGCTAGAGATAACGTAATTTATCTTTTTATTTTGCTTTTTTGTTCATAACGTAATTTATTAGCTAAATGTATGGACTGCAAGGGTGTGAGCCGTGTGTAAGTTGCATGGGGTTAGGCTTATTAAAGGAATTAAAATTTTGAAAGTATGTTAAACAATGCAAAATCAACCGTCGAAAACAACACAGAGGAACAAAATAGCGGATAGAGCGTTTGTACATTTCGCAAGTTGTACATTACACGTATAAAGACAAGTATGGAGCTTACCTGTTTGTACATTGGACCTTTCACTTTCACTTTCTCTTCACGCTTGAGCTAAAGAAACTGAATAAATTACATTTAAAATACATACTTTATCGAAATTTTAATTCTTTTAATTTTCTGATTTGGGTGGCAGTCGGGGTGGTGGTGGTGCATGCGGATTTATCAGCTGTGAGTGACTGTGCGATGGTGAGGAAAGTGAAGGTAACGAGTGGAATGCAGGAGCTTAGGACCGAGGAAGACAGCTTAGAACTGAGGAGGTAGGCAGTCGGTAGGATCAGAGGGGGGCACTCGTCATTTTGGCTTTGGGAATCAAATTTGCATGATGAGCACTAACATTTGTTGTTTTAATTTTTCAGGTACGCGCGGCTGCTCTCCAGAGAAGATCAACTTAGCAATTGCATTAGAATTTGCAAGGTTGGTCTTCTCTTCGCCTCGCTACCCCGGCCAGCTTTCCGAGTGCTACTTCCACCGTAAATAAGTAGAAGTACTTGTACTTCTACTTAGGTGGAAGTAGCACTTGGAGAGCTGGCTGGGGTAGGGGGGTTTTTTTATTCAATTTTTCAATTCCCATGGGAATTGAATTTTTAATTAAAAAGGGGTCACATGTAAATTTTGTAAACAATTTATTGAAAAGAATTTGTATAGACTACAATTTGAATAACAATAAAAAGAGATTAATTTCCACAAATGTGTACTTCATTGAATAACAATAGAAGAAAACAGAACACGGCAGAAAAAGAACAATTAACCTTGTGCTTAACACAAGTGAGCAAACATAAGTGAAAGATAAGTAAAACCAGATAAATTTTTATACTTCAGGATATAAATAATTATGAATCAACTAGAAGTGATAAATTTTGCGAGTTTGACAGAGAAATTTTCCATTGGTAAATAAACGCCGAGTTGTTTCACAATTACACGGAAAATATATGGCTCTAAATCACGCAATTGATAAAGTCGAAGTATGTTTTGTTCTCCTTAGAAACGTAGTCAGCGCATTTTTAATTGTTTTAAATTTATCTTTTGTAAGAAGAGGACGGTAATCCTCAACAGGTCTAACTGAAAAGGTTTTTGAGAGTCCAACTACGATCTCAACTTCCAGGGGGGAAGAAACCCGCAGAGTACCCGTAAAAAACGCACGACTTTTGGCAGAGCGTTGACTCTCGCTCTCACTAAGCAATAAATACAACTACAGAAATAAAAAGCGTTTTTGCTAATAGAAAGATACGATTTTCATGAGCTGTTTCTTTAAAAGTCCAGAGAAAATAAAGTCTTTTTGCTATGTAAAGATTAAGCACACATGAAGCCCAGAGAAAATGTTTTTACAGATTGAAAAACTGTTCCAAACGTCGAAACCTCGAGAGAAAATGATTAGTTTGTATACTGATTGAAATATCAAATTGAAAAGGTTATGAAATTTTCACATTCAGAGCCATATATTTTTCTGATTGTGCTTTTAACCTGACAATGTCGAATTGATCACATATTATCAACTTCATTTTTCGAACAAAGAATACATGCTGCACAGACGAAAATTTAAATATTTTTAAGGATATTGTGCAGAGCACAAAATTTCAGAAACAAACCCTTTGAAAATTCTATTTGGCCAAAAAGTTCTCATGTGCACCATTTGTACCCTTATTTGTAGCAAAGGCATCTCATTTCGTGAGGTGTGCGATGCTTTTTACGCAAATTATGGTAATTTAGTTGGAATAACATTTAGGAGTACCCTGCCAATCATAATTTTATTTCCTTTATGTTAACCTAAGTATATTTTTTCATATAAAAAGAGCTGTCTAATTCATGATCCCTGTAAAACCTTTTGGGTTCCAAGTTAATACTGAAGTTACTCAATAGTGGAGCAGTCTTTAATTTAACGATTTGTCAGAAGTTCAAAAATGTACAGCATTAGTGTTACATGATAAAAATGTGTGTAAAAATATTACAGCTTTCCATGGAACAAAGCACTTCGTTGCCTTTTAAAGAACTTATAGTTTTAACAGTGAAAGAAACAAAACCAAAACATCGAAATATACAAGATTGGTCTTGCATTGGAAAGAAAATGCTTAAGCACTGAATTTGATCAATTTCAAAAGATATCATTGTCAGATTAAAAACAAATCTCATTGAAGTATAAACTTATCTTTACTTACTTGTCAAAGACCATGTTCAAAAGCCATGTAAACCTGTTTTCTTATATTATTAATACTATACTATGGTTACAAAGTGGAACTATTTGAAAAGAAAACTTGAACTAAAGCAAACAAAATGAACATATAAAATAACAAATTCTTTCAACTATTTTCAAATGCCAAAACACAAACTCACCACAACCAGACAATGGAAATAGTTCAGGGAAAAAATTGAAGGTTAAAGAAAATCTCTTGTAAGTATAAGAAGACCATTCAAGCTATTTTACCTGATCTTATGCCAGACTATTTTATTTGTGAATAGGAAAGACCCTACATTCAACAAACTAAACTTGGCATGTTAAGAAATCTGTACAATATAAAATCTAAAATTGCTTAATATTGCTTAACATGACTTATAATTATTTCAAGTCTGATGAACATGAAGAACTCTGATCAGGTATAGTTCTCCTGCTTCAGTTCATCTTGATTCCAAATATTAGTTCCACTTTGCAATAATTTCACCTCAAGTACTTCTTCTTGAAGGTAGACAGTTCATTTGAAAATTAAATTTTGCTCCGATATGTGATTTTCAGATGAACTTTCTAAACTTTCAAATGAACACTCAAAGTCAACTTAAACAAAAGAAGATTGAGATGGTAAACCAGGAAACAAAATAAATGTTTTTAAAATGCTTTTTGATTGAATTAATAAAAAATTATATCACAATTTTGATGTTCAGGTAGAGATATATTTTCCATTGACAGAAAACTTAGCAATACAAAATTAGCAGCAAATTTCATGGACACATTTAGTAAGTAAAGAATTATATTTGTTTTTGATAAAACCACCTCAATCTTCACATTTGCTTAATCAGTACAACATTACAATTTCAAATAATGACAAACTTTAATTGCTTTAGAGTATCTGGAAAAACATTTGAACCAAAAATTCATTTTTAAAAATAAATTTGTCGGATTGGAATAATCGTTAAATGCATTTGGGTCTAAAACAACCAATTTTTCTCAGAAAAAGATTTTAAAATTGCTATGTAGAAATACAGTCAATGGTTACTAAGTGTCAAACACAGCGTGGTTTTGAATGATGAGAGAATTACATTACTGGACTGTATAACATGTTTTTCCTAAAACTTGTTGGACATTATATGAATCTCAATTGATCTATAATTTGAATATATTTCATTTGATGTTAACCGCCTGCAAAATGAAATTGCATTTACAGAACATGCTTAACTGCAATAGGAAATTGATCTATTTGCATGACACTTTTAGGATTAAGTGAAGCTATTTTTAATGCTCCCTGTCTTATGTCCCTTTCACAGAACACAATAATTGTGATGAATGGCATAACATGTTCTCAAAAAATTAGCCATTACAGACATTTAATTGAAGGCTTAAGTATGTAGTTAGTTAAGTATGGAGAGTTAACTTGATTCTAGCATGAAATCTGTAAATTATTTTTCTATATGTAAATATGCAATTCAGCCTCTGGGCTTTCATATACTTTTAATAAACCATCATTCATTCATTCATGTTGTCCTGAAAACATTACCAAAACTGCTACCAAGATTTTTGTTTTGAATTTTTTTGAGGCTTTTACATGTTTTTATAAAACCAAAGAAAAATAATTCAACCAAACAAGACTTTTTTACTTTCAGAAAACAATAAGCTCATCATTATTTGACATTTTAAAAATTAAAATGCTTTGCAAATTGCTATGAGATTTTCCATGCAGTGATCACACAAAATAATGATCTATTTGGATGAGAATAACTGTACATTACGTTCACTGACTAGCACTCGTGAGAAAATAAATATATTTCTTCTAAAACATAAACATAGCCACTTCTTGTGAGAAACACTATACAATCTGCAAAGCATCTCAATTTAAAACAACAAAGCATAAAAATATTAAGACCTTTTGAGCACATTTCATCAACATTGTTCACTTTCTCATCATTGACCCCGCCAGATTAGCATTCATAAAACTTTCATTGCTATACCATAGGTCTACAAAATGTTAAAATATAACTATAAGCAAATTAAAATTTTACTAGACATGGGTAAATCTCAGTACATGTAGCGAGCATATGTTCTTACTCAAATCAGTAGAGTATAAAAACCAATACCAGCCGACAATTTCAAAAAATATAGTACAAAATATAATCCGAAGATTAGCATCTTGAAACCCAAAATATGAGTTAAGCAAGAAAATTGAGTGAGTTTTTAATATTTCGAATTTATTACAAAATGTATACAAGTTGGCATGCCATGATGACATCATCACTCAATTTTCTTGCTTAACTCATATTTTGGGTTTCAAGATGCTAATCTTCGGATTATGTTTTGTACTATATTTTCAGTAGAGTATCTTTCTGTAAGTAAAAAAAAACAGTTTAAAAATATGCACATGGTATGTTGCAGTTTTACTATGTAGCATGGTAATGTCATACAATTAGGCTTATGCGAAATGTGAATGTCTTTGCATTTCATTAACTGCATTTTTGCTTCAGGGAAAGCCACTCTACTGATTTTTGTAATATTTTGTTTTACCAGGGGCCCGTTGTTCGAAGCCCGTTTAGCTTAAACAGTGGTTAAGCTCAAAATAGAAACCAAGTTTATAGATTCATTCAACAACCAGACTAAAAGTTTTGAACCTTAATAGAATGATTATGCTTACAACTACATATTTACTGCAAAATATTTAAGTTAACTGTTCAACGAGTGATGTAAGAGTGTTATTTAATTTTGACTTATCCACCATTTACGCTAAACGGGCTTCGAACAACCGGCCCCAGGAGGGCAAAATAACCACAACAAATATCAATTACTGTGTATCCGTATTACATAACACAGCCTGTCAATTTTGCCTGCCAGAAGAAACAGGAGTACCCAAAGAAACCCACAATTGCTGCAAAACTTTGACTCATCAATACTCTTTTCACAAGAACAATGTTCAAATCAGATTTAAACCCCAGTCAAACCACACTCAATGTCTGGTACTTGGCAACTATTGTATGGTACTTTCCAAGTTAATTGCAAGGGAAAATTATACGGACTGCAATAGAAAATTATGGTGCCTTATAATTTGCAACTTTACTGCTCAAAAATACACAGACTTTTCTTACATATCAGCACAAAAACTAACAGCAGAATTCATCTAAACTGCAGTTCTTACTTCGGCAATCAGGCATCACGAGGATAAGGCACGCTTTGATACCACACGTGCAAATTTCAGACTTTGCATGATCAAATATTTCGTTAAAATCAGCCTTGATTGCCACAACATTTATATATATCAGAGATATAGACGCTCTGCTACAACTACTGGTAAAAGACAACGTATATTACCTTGAAATAAAGGCAAGATTGTTTGAATATCTTCGATAAACTTGAAGGATTTCTGCATTTTATTCTGATCAAAATTGAAATTTTGCCATTTTGGCGAGTCCGTTCCGACCTGCCGACGAAAACATCCGACATCTTGCGTAAGCACCTAAGCACAGTCAGAGAGCACAGTAATGCAGATGAGATGGTTTGGAAAGTGGGCGGAGTTTCGGGACATGTCTTTGATCCATGCTTAGAAGGATCACGTGCCAACTTTCATTTCCATTAACTGTGACGTAAGTAGTCGATGGTTCCAAGCAATCAAAAACTGATCCAAGGAGGAGAGGGGGGGGGGGTGTTCTGTACATATGTATTTTTATCGTTATAACTACAGTCAGTAGTTATTATAGATCAATAATAGAAAATCCTTATTGGACCTCTAAAAAGAACAGTTTAGAACTGATAGAGCTATCCAGTGTAAATAAAGTTATTTTAGTTTAGGTTTCTTCCTGTAATAACATTTGATCAATAAGAGATGATCCTTACTGGACCTCCAGGAAGAACAGTTTAGAGCTAATAGAGCTTTCCTGTATAAATAAAGTTTGTTTAGTTCAGGTTTCCTCCTGTAGTAACTGTAGTATTCAATTATTCAATCAGATAATTTGGGTTTGTTGATTGACATGAAAATGATTAATATGCATGCACATGATTGTAATGTGATAGTTAGTGTGTATGTGACAGTGTAGCAGTAAACAACGAATAAAGATATAAAATAACTGGTGTACATGAAGCTGAGAGAATACTAAATTGGCGACGAGGATAAAGGAGCAATAATAAGGGATACAGACACGTAAATTGTAATGTCCGACGACGAAGGAATTACACAACCACAACCGATGGTACAAATCATGCAATCCGTTGCAATTACGCCAATGCCAGAATTTTGCCCTGATGCTAAACTAGGAACAAGCCTAGCGACGAAATGGAACAACTGGCAATCAGATTTCGATATGTATTTGACAGCGAGTGGTATTACAGACCCAACGAGAAAACGTGCGTTGTTATTGTATCAAGCTGGCCCAAGAGTGCGCGAAATATTTAAACAAATTCCAGACACAGGAACTAGTGCGGACTATGACACTGCAAAGGACAAACTTAAAGCCCATTTTGATCCACAGAAAAACAAACGATATGAAGTCTACCGTTTCCGACAGGCAACGCAAGAGAGTAACGAAACATTAGACCAATTTCACACGAGGCTTCGTACGATGGCAGAGACCTGTGAGTTTACCGACATAGAATTTGAAATCGAAGAACAAATAATTATTGGTGGCAGATCGTCAAAAATACGCAAACGGGCTCTACGCGATCCGACGTTTGACTTAAAGGCTATGCTTATTGAAGTGCGTCGAGACGAGCAAAGTACATTTCAGACGAAAGAAATCGAATCCAAAGAAACAAAAGACGGTGAAACGAATAGACTAGCACAGCAACATGGGAATAATATCAGTAATTACAAATCAACTTGCAAGAATTATGGTCGTGAGTTTCCACATAAGGGCGCGTGTCCAGCGAGAGGCAAAACATGCAACAATTGCGGAAAACCAAACCATTTTGCTACAGTGTGTCGAGCAAAACAAAACCCGATTCGGATACCAAGAAAGACGAGGAAAAACAAACAACATGGACACAGAAATATCAGAACGCTAGACACTGAACAAAATTCGAGTTCTGACGAAGAATATTTATATACAGTTACCGACGCAAAACCTGATAACAAAGTTAATGTCACCGTGGGTGGTAGTAAATTTAAAATAGCTGTAGACACGGGCGCGACAATTAACGTCATAGACTATGGCACTTTCGAGCAGATGAAAGATATAAAACTGACTCGCACGGACATGAAAGCTTATGCCTATAGTAAGAAATCTCCAGTGGAATTTATCGGTAAATTCGAAGCGGTTATAGAAACAAAGAAACGTATGTCGGTTGCTACTTTCTTTGTTGTGAAAGCCAAACATTGTGGAAATTTGTTATCACTAAATACGGCACAAGAACTCGGACTCGTTAGTTTGCACTTGAACAAACTTACATCAAAAGACGCGGCATTAGATCACATCCTTCAAAAGCACTCAACAGTATTTACGGGCTCTGGTAAGCTACACGGTACACAGATCAAGTTAGACATTGATAAAACAAAAGTACCCAAAGCACAACCCCAACGACGAATACCTTACCACATACGAGAAAAGGTAAAAACAGCGATACACGAGCTCGAGAAACAAGATATAATTGAACGAGTACCTGACAACGAAGCTACTCCCTGGGTTTCACCCATAGTAGCGGTCCCGAAAAAAGACGGACAGGTTCGCATTTGCGTTGATATGAGACTACCAAACGAAGCGATTCGACGAGTGCGACACCCAATACCGACTGTAAACGACATAAGTCTTTCGTTGAATGGTGCGCAGTACTTTTCTAAATTAGATTTAAGTCAGGCGTATCATCAGCTTGAATTAGAAGAACAATTCTAGGTACATTACAACTTTCAGCACGCATTTAGGTTTGTATAGATATAAAAGACTAAACTATGGAACTAACGCTGCGGCCGAAATGTTCCAATATACCCTTAAAACAGCATTGCAAGGACTTACCGGAGTTAAGAATATCGCGGATGATATTATCATCTTTGGCTCAACAAGAAGCGAGCATGACAAAAACCTTGACGAATGCCTTAAACGATTAACCACGAAGGGACTACGACTGAATCAAAGTAAATGTACTTTTCTAAGCAAACAACTATCATTTTTCGGACAGATTTTTACAAAACAGGGGACTCGACCAGATCCTAAAAAGGTTAACGACCTGTTGAATGCACCAAAGCCAACGAATACACATGAAGTTCGAAGTTTCCTTGGCATGGCAAACTATAGCAGCAAATATATACGGAACTTTGCTACTATTACGGCTCCCTTACGAGAGCTAACGATGAAAAATGTTCGTTTCGAGTGGTCTGCAACACATGACGCAGCGTTCGAGACGCTCAAGCAGGCACTGACGTCTGCACCTTGCATGTCGTACTTCGACAAGCATAAAGATACGTATGTGACTGTCGATGCAAGTCCGGTAGGCATCTCAGCTATTCTATCACAGAAATCGCTGCACGGAAATAGCGACCACCAACAGACAATCGCATACGCTAGTCGAGGTTTGACAGAGACTGAAAAGAGATATTCCCAGACCGAAAAAGAGGCACTAGCCATAATATGGGCAGTTGAACATTTCCATTTATTTCTTTTTGGAAGTGAGTTCACGTTAGTGACGGATCATAAACCGTTAGAGATAATTTACGGTAAACGAACAGCCAAAACGTCAGCACGCATAGAGAGATGGGTTCTTCGTTTACAACCCTACTCATTCAGGTGTATCAAGCAGGTAGCAACAACCCCGCAGACTATCTATCACGACACCCAACCGCGGAAAGTTGTCGAAAGCAAGAAAAAATGACAGAACAGTACATTAACTTCGTTGCGCAACACAGTGTGCCTAAAGCCATGACTTTAGCCGAAATAATTGACGCCACTAACTCCGATGCAGTATTAACACAAGTCAAAGACGCGATTCGAACAAACAAGTGGGACTCACCTGCGGTAAAACCTTTTAAGTCCGTGAAAGAAGAGTTAACCACCACCTCACAAGGCATTGTCCTAAGAGGAACGAGAATCGTAATTCCTGCTGTTCTACAACAAAGAACAATAGATTTAGCCCATCAGGCACATCTTGGTATAGACAAAACGAAAAGCCTCATTAGAGAAAAAATATGGTTTCCCCAAATAGACAATCGTGTAAAGAGCACTATTGATCATTGCCTTCCCTGTCAGGCAGTTGGACGACCAAACCCACCAGAACCCATTACAACCACACGCATGCCTAAACATCCATGGACCACATTACATGTTGACTTCTATGGACCTCTACAAACGAAAGAATATCTACTTGTAGTTATCGACAGATACTCGCGATTTCCAGAAGTGGACATAGTACATTCCACGAAAGCATCAGCAGTGATACCAAAGCTGGACAGAATGTTTGCAGTTCACGGTATACCTGGTGTCTTGATCTCCGATAATGGCCCACCATTTAATAGCACTGACTACAAACGATACTTAGAGACTCTAGGTATAACACCTAAATTCTCTACCCCGTTATGGCCTCAAGGTAATGCACAAGCTGAACGCTTCATGCAAGGTCTAAGAAAAGTCTTGCAAACAGCGAAAATTCAAAATCGACCGTGGAGACAGGAGCTCAGCCGATTCTTACTACAATACAGAACAACACCCCACAGCTCTATCGGTGTTCCACCTTCCGAGCTATTGTTTAACAGAAAAATTCGAGGAACATTACCAGTGCTTTCTAAGAATATAATTGTAAATCGACACAAAGAAGCGCGTGAGAAAGAAAGCAGACGGCAAGAATACAACAAGTCATATATCAACAACCGAAGAAACACCAAGAAAAGTAACATCACGGTTGGAGACTATGTATTGGTTCGACAACCAAAACAAAACAAGCTAACACCACACTTCAGCCAAAAGCCATATCTGGTTATATACAAAAATAAAACTGTGATAAAGGCTCGCAGTACAGATGGTCATGAGATAGAACGAAACATTTCGCATTTTAAGAAGTTTCCGAAATCGAGCGATAACGAATCGGATGATAGCGATGATCTGAACGATTATCATGATCCTAGACTGAACAGAACGCAAGAAACGCACAGATAGTTAATGACAACAACGAGGACCAAGACCAGGTTAGAAGATCGACCAGAACCAAAAGAGTACCGGAGAGATATGGACAATCTTTACCATCGAACCTCATTAACGAACTGTACTAATATCAGTACAGTGATTCATTAAGACTATTGACATTATAGCATCTATAGCGTACAGTATATTTTATTGGTTAAATTACGGACTTTAATTAACTTAAATTTAAACAAGGGGAATGGTGTAGTATTCAATTATTCAATCAGATAATTTGGGTTTGTTGATTGACATGAAAATGATTAATATGCATGCACATGATTGTAATGTGATAGTTAGTGTGTATGTGACAGTGTAGCAATAAACAACGAATAAAGATATATAATAACTGGTGTACATGAAGCTGAGAGAATACTAAAGTAACACTGGATCAATAAGAGATGATCTTTACTGGACTTCTAGGAAGAACAGTTCAGAACTGAGAAAGCAATATTTGTTCAACAGAAAGAGCTTTAATATTATTTAAAATATTTATTAGTGCAACTTCACAAATAAGTATTACACTACAGAGCAAAGTTCGTCTTTCAGTTTATCATAAAATATTCACAGTCTATTTAGTGGCTGGTGCAGGGTTGAGGAATCCTGGTGCTTTGTTTGCAGCTCTTGATGGGGGCAAAACCAAGAACTTTTTGAATATTCTGTAAAAGAAATGAAAAATACGTGTTGGTTGTTATATCAAGTTACAAGTACTCCGTTTAGCAGTTGATAACGCACCCCAGGAATTACTACATACCTGCCTAATAGACATTGTACATAAGATATACAGAGGATACTACCCGAGGTACAATCTTCGGAGGTACAATGGCCCAGGGTACAATAATATCGAGGTACAAACTTTTTTATCATCGAATTTAATTACTCCGTGCAAAATTGTTTTTCGGTAATTGATTGCAGATAATATAGAAAAAAGTATTAACAAAATGTGATACCGGTTATTGTTCTTGTTAAAAAGGTCGAATATGGAGTTTACAAGATGTTCCTTGTACGTTTGCATGGTGAATATCAATCGAAGTATTATTAAGATTGCACTGTTATTAGCACTGATAAAGAACCGAGCTTACGGGTTCGAAAGCTTACTGTGATAGTAAATTTATGTGGTGTTTCCACAAAATTATACTTTGATTTAAAATTAAACAATAATAATTATTATCTAAAAATAAAAATTATTATCACGAAATAACGTTGCAACTCTCCGTGGTGCAGTGAAAAGCACAAAAACACATAAGATCTTTCACTGCTTGAAACTATATAAACAGCATTCGACGTTGCGATCTATAAAAACAGACAATGTAATAAAATATTAAAAAACTGCGAAAAACAAATCAAAAAGTCAAATCAAAAAAGTAAACAGACAAACAGATAAACTAAGACAAAGACAGACAATCTAAACTAAAATACATAAAATATTTAAGCAAAGTAAATAACTTAGCACGTATCGAGTCCGATTGTTTGTTCACTGATTGTTTGTTCAAACAATACACACTCGAACTTGCTTCGACATTTTTTCAATACTTTGAAGCAACCATCGACTCTCGCGGTATTTTCTCCATGCTCTATCATGTGTTGACCAATCAAGGACCCCTTGTGCTCTTCAATGCGTTGTACTGTTTATACTCATATATATTATTATTATTAACTTGCGCAATTGATTAAACGTCATTTGTCAACGTCATTTGTAAACGTCATTTAAACAATTTTAACTGTAAAAATCATCTATATTTGTTCTTCAATAAAACTTTTATCGCTTACGTTTGTCTCGAAATCTATTTCAAAAAGTTTGTTGATAATTTTTATTGAAACGAAAATTGAACTTGCAAACAAAGTGGAAACGGCAAAATAAATTGACAAACTTACATTAACTCTATCTCTGGATCGTTGTTGACATCGGTTGGTCTCGTTTTATCATGCTGCATGGTTTCATGCGGTTGGCATTCTCTCTTCATAGAAGATCACGCCGGTGCTGTAGGTAACAGGTTCACTCATACCCAGTCAACTATTATAAAGTAAGGAGAAAATTAATGTTATACTATTGTAAATTTCGTATAATCACCTCTACTAACTATACTACATGTAGTTAGTATATATCAGCGCATATATCCCGCTTGATTTCATATCCTTAACTTCTGAATTGAAATGCTTTTCATCCCCTGGCGTGTTTTAACCATCCTTTGTAAACCCATTCTTACTGTAACGGATTCTTCCTACAGGCAAACGATATTCATAAATATATATAGCAACTGTCGATTTATCATTCTTACTGCAATTCGAAATGACAAGATTTTAATTTAGGATTCAACAATTTGAACAAGGAACATATACGTGTTTATTTAATAGTTCTGGTTCTAAAAAGTTTGGATTCAATGATGATGCACCTGCTTCAATATCAGCCAAAATTACAGGATCCCATTGGAAGTGCAAAAGCAGAGTGCCTGAGCTACTTAATATTAACGCAGACCAGGTCCCCGCA
This sequence comes from Muricea muricata, assembly GCA_963855995.1. Taxonomy (NCBI): domain Eukaryota; kingdom Metazoa; phylum Cnidaria; class Anthozoa; order Malacalcyonacea; family Plexauridae; genus Muricea; species Muricea muricata. Next base: position 25,477,122 of record OY979717.1, read on the forward strand.
GCTGCTGTGATTTTCTAACGTCAACTGTTTTAAAATAGGAGTAGTTTTAAGAAGGTTTTTTTTTTAATTTCATTCAGAAACCAAAACAATAGGCAGTTTTTTCCAAGTTTGCCCAGTTTCAACTTGCGATTTCAAGTGGGATCTCACCTACGTACAGTGTAGCTTCATAGCCTGTGCTCTCCAGTATGAGGCATGTGAGGCAATTTGCTGCGAGCAGGCTATTAGTTAGCAAGGGACGTGCTATTTTCAAATTTAGAAATCGCAGGTCATATGCAAGGTTAATATAAAAAAAACTCAAGAGAAGTAGATGCTACGCAATGTTTCTCTCTCTGACTCTCTCTGACTCTCTCTGACTATGAAGCAAGCAAAAATGTTTAGAAATAAAACTTGCCAGTTCAAACTCATCAAAACTCGACTCTTCTTCGGTCAGTGTTCGTCCGCCAGGTTCTGACAATGTAAATGGCAGCCAATCTGATTGAAGCTGTTCTCTTACAAAGTTTAAAAGACACGAAGACTTCTCACGAGACTTGAACGTTCCTGTTTAAAATATTGCAGAAAAAAACAGATTAAAATGCGACTTACTTACATAGTTAACCTTTATGCTAAGAACGAAGTTCACTTAGTAGCAACGTCTATAACACAGTAATTTTAAATAAAACAATACAGCAGAAACTTCGTAGACATAAATGATTTCATAGTATAACCAGGAACCTGAGGCAGATGACAGCAAATTATTCGAAACGTTGTATTAAAGATGAGTGTCCACTGGCACTGATTTGTTATTTTTATGGCTCTATATAACCTGTAAATAAGGGCAAATCACTGAACTCTTCGTAGGAATTCTAGACCTTCATCGATAAATCCATCTACACTGCGACTCACGATATTACTTGTATGAGATATTTATGCCGTACGTATTCAAAATGAGCATTGCTATTCATTAAAACTTACGAACATCAAAATAAAGTTGTGAGAAGATCTTTACGATGTTGATATTTGATGTTAGTCACATGACTGAAAAAATATGGCGTTGTTCCATATTTGAGGCGGACCACGCTATTAGTTTTAAAAATATGATAACGCAAAAGGACGTCGTTTTTAACTTAATTGCAAGTGGAAACGACATTCTTTAACCAAAAACAGCATAGATAACAACAAGAGAATGTTTTAGCTAGAAAATAAACAAACTTGGTGTCATAGTTGAAGGATTTTTCAAAGATTACGTGGAACGGTAGAAAAGAGGGATTCTGGACTTCTAAAATGGATAAGAATGGGAGATATTAGGCGTTTGAAGGAGAACTGTTCGTAAATTATCATGATCAACGTCTACGAACATTGTGAGAAAGTTTGCTTTGCCATATATCTTCAAAACTAGCAATGATGGATTCCTGGTAAGCAATAATAATTCTAAAAGTACCTCCACTGGTGTCGTGGAATAAACGTTTGGCACTGGATTGAGGCAAAAAAATGCTTGAGAGCACAACAGAAGTTTGTCCTTTTGACGGGCAGATGAAATCAGCATGATAAAGCTTGGAAAATGTATGCATGGGTTAGATTATTTACATTCAATGATAGTATGTGACAGGCGAGGCTAAGGAGTCAACAAAAAAGTGGTAAAGTAAACGAGTTCCGCTGGTAACAGCGGAAATAGGGATCAGAGGTCTCTTTTGCACATTTAGGCACATATGAAGACATGTTGGTTGCTAATAATACGGATCTAAATGATCGTTCTACCACTTCTTTGGCAGGTACCTAAAACCTTTCATCAGAAGTTCCTTTTCCCAGCATTAGGGCATTATCATGTTGATCTCGACTTGTCTGTCTTGTCTGTGTCGACTTGTTGTGCTCTCAAGCATTTTTTTGCCTCAATCCAGTGCCAAACGTTTATTCCACGACACCAGTGGAGGTACTTTTAGAATTATTATTGCTTACCAGGAATCCATCATTGCTAGTTTTGAAGATATATGGCAAAGCAAACTTTCTCAAAATGTTGATAGACGTTGATCATGATAATTTACGAACAGTTCTCCTTCAAACGCCTAATACCTCCCATTCTTATCCATTTTAGAAGTCCAGAATCCCTCTTTTCCACCGTTCCACGTAATCTTTGAAAAATCCTTCAACTATGACACCAAGTTTGTTTATTTTCTAGCTAAAACATTCTCTTGTTGTTATCTATGCTGTTTTTGGTTAAAGAATGTCGTTTCCACTTGCAATTAAGTTAAAAACGACGTCCTTTCGCGTTATCATATTTTTAAAACTAATAGCGTGGTCCGCCTCAAATATGGAACAACGCCATATTTTTTCAGTCATGTGACTAACATCAAATATCAACATCGTAAAGATCTTCTCACAACTTTGTTTTGATGTTCGTAAGTTTTAATGAATAGCAATGCTCATTTTGAATACGTACGGCATAAATATCTCATACAAGTAATATCGTGAGTCGCACTGTATATACTTTATGTTATTTTTTTGTTAAAAGACGTATTCCACACAAGATTACTTTGTTACTTCGAAAACCTTAAGCTTACAATAATGCAGTTTAACTAAAGCGAGAGTCGTTTAAACCATTGAACTACACTGGTGTTTACCTTGCAAAATATAGCCATCGGGAAATTTGACCCGTAACAAAGTAAAGCGATACGTTCTTCCAGTATTTTTGTCGTCTCGTTCTCTCATTGCGCGAGTTAATTGGGAATTACGATCGACTTCTTCGGATCTAAAATTATAAGTATCATAAACCAACAATTGAAATTTGTTTTCAAATGCTATTACACTAGTAAAACGCAGAAAAAAGTCTTTAAATAAGTTGTTACGGGGACGAGATTGGAAATGTCTTTAAACAAGTTGTTGCAATGACCAAGAAGGAAATGATTCGGGCAGATACAGTATGTGTGTCAGTTTAGAAGTGGTCTCCGCTTAACAAGGGTAGTACATTTCCGCTGATAAGTAACACCAAGTTCGGGTATGTGATATTTCGGAAATGAGTCTAGTCTAATTCCTTCGATATCAAGAATTTTGCAAGACGTTTGACCTTGTGGATCATAAAATTTTACTCCGCAAGCTTGCTGTTATAAATGTAACCAAAGCTTTTTGTCTATGGATCTGATAGAAATCAGCAGGTTAAACTCGTATGAACCCTATCATCTTTTAAATCATGCCCTGCACCTGTCCCCCAAGGTTCCGTGTTACATCATCATGTTCCGGTGCTTTTTAACACTCATATTAAAGTGCTAATGACACGAAATTTTCGATTTCGAGATTTTTACTCGTTTTGATAGAGATTATTGCGCAGATTTTCAAAGTCACGAAATTTGACACTTTGCATGCGAAAATTGAAGTCGAGCTGTGACGTCATATCCATGACACAGTTCTTTCTCCCATGTGTTTTGTTATAAGAATATGGCAACACTTCGCGGATAAAAAATGTAGATCTTGTGTTGCTGGCGGCCCAGGTCGTGTGAGAATCGTCAATAGACATTATACACAAGGTATATCGTTGCACGGTTTCCCTTCTGATGAAAAAGACCGCAAACGAAGGCGGCAGAGAAACAGATTCGTGATTAAAGCACTGACCGAATTTCGTGTTATCTGCCCCTTTGTATTGACATGTTCTACGCACTTTGAAGAGACGAAGAATCTTGGAATCTCTGCTGCTGTAGGTTTGACAAGAAAGCTTGTAGCTGATGTTATTCCGTCTATCGATGTAACGCTAGGCTGCTAGCGCATAGCTGAATTTATATCCTCGCGCGATCGAAGACAGGTAAACAACTACTCAACTACATGCTGTTCATTATTTATCATTACTACCATTTGCATTCAATCGTTACACCGCGCCCCGAAATGAAAGTTGTTTCGAGTTTTCCAACGCGTGTTATCATTATACAACTTTACGTTTTATATTTCAAACTTCTAATTAGGGGGCGTGAACGTTTGCAACCGTCAGCAACCAGCCGAAAATAGTTCGACTGACACGTCAGTTTTATGTTACATGATCACGAAGCTGAAATTGTTCAGTTTCGAATTTTGTCGTTCAATATTAATGTATTTGCTTTACAAAGAGATGATTGAATGGTTTTCAAGACAATTTAGTGATAATTATTGCAAAAGAACGATTTAATATATATTTGTTTACGTTAGCGGTTGCTATTTATAGCGGTTCGCCGGATATAATTGCAAAAACGGTTGTAAACGTTCACGCCCCCTAATTAGAAGTTTGAAATGTAAAACGTAAAGTTGTCCAATTATAACACGCGTTGGAAAACTCGAAACAACTTTCATTTCGCGGCGCGGTGTAACGATTGAATGCAAATGGTAGTATATTTATTCATGTATGTTTCATACCCTGTAAACGTGCAATTGCCGTGTTGCTATGACAACAACCTATATAAGCACTTCATGTAATTCCGAAAATATAGTTGCATGCTCTTAGTTAGTGGCGAGGGGTTGCTGCACGCATGTATTTCTAGTTTAATAATGATTAAGTACAAAATACATTGTTCTGATTGGTTGATGTTTCCACTAATCATAGTTAACTTTAATCGCTTTTTATACAACCGGCCCCAGATGAATACAAAAACTCAGTAGTCTATGAATTCTCGTGTCCGGGATGCCGTAGCTCCAACATTGGCAAAACCGACCGGTGTCTATGCACACGCATAAAGGAACACAGCACACGCGAAACATTCCAACGCCCACATCAACTCTTGCGAGCATTTTCAACACATCAAGTCTCTTTTGGAACTCTCACCTGACTTATCGAACCCTATTGTGACGATGTCTATCGGACTTTGATCACCGGACAAAGTATTTTAAGGTCACGGGACCCGGAAGTATTATGCAATACTTCGTGTTGTCGCTGTTTATTTTTGTAAAAACTACAAGCATGGACTTAGCGAAATAGGACTGTTTAATAAAGTCTTTGTACCATTAAAGAGTTTGTTTTAAAGCGCAACATCGTTACATGGTGTCATGAGTGGGATTGGTTTATGTTGTTTTTCTTAATCGGTGAGATTCATTGGATAATCTCGTTTGTATTCGGAAGTTTTATCCTTCGAGAAGAATAGTAAAATGGCGTCGCCTTTCGGTCTTCCACCGCCTGAAACGCTGAAAATACCTGATGGAAATACCTCACTTAAATGGAAAAAGTTTAAACAAAAGTGGACTAATTACGAGATTGCAACTGGAGTATCTGAGAAAGAGGATGCAACGAAAGTTGCTACGTTTCTAACTGTGATTGGCAAAGAAGCTGTTGATGTTTATAACACATTCAACTGGGCAAATGAAGGAGATAGCCTTAAAATAGACAGGGTTTTGGAGAAATTTGATGCCTTCTGCAACCCCAGAAAGAACACAATATACGAACACTGTGTGCTTTCTCAAGAAACCACGAAAATGGTGAGTCAATTGATCATTATGTAACTGTGTTAAAGACAATGTCTAATACATGTGAATTTGGGGACTCAAAAGAGTCGTTAATTCGAGACCGGGTTGTGCTTGGAATTCAGGATAATTCAGTTAGAGAAAGGTTACGGAGAGATCCTGACCTGACCCTACAAACAGCTATTGAAAAAGTGCGTTCAGCTGAATTAACAAATGCACAGCTAAAACAAATAAAAGCTGACCACAAGATCGCTGAAGAATATATACATGCAGTGAAAGTAACTGGAGAACAGCTCTCTAAAAACCGTTATCAAGATATATCAATCCCTGTAGTAAATTGCAAGTACTGCGGCAGAACACCCAAGGGACAAAAATCAATGCCCAGCATAAGGCGCCAAATGTCAGAAATGTGGAAAACCTAACCACTTTGCTGCAGCCAAGTGTAAATCAAAGGCTCGCAAACCAAGAGTGTATTAGGTCGAAGAAGATGAGGCAAGCTCGGATAATGACTATACTATTAACACTGTAACACATCATATTGGGGCGCTAAGTACAAAAACAAGCAGGAAAAGTAAGATCCGAAAGCAGCTCTTTGCAAGTATGAAAGTAAGTGACAATGTAAACATCAAGTTAAAGCTAGACTGTGGTGCAACATGTAATATTCTTCCTTTAAAACAGTATGTTCAAGCGATGGGAAAACCTGAGGACATCTACTTACAAGGGAGCAGTGCCACAACAACCATGTACAATGGAACAGTCATGCACCCAGTAGGCAAATGTAAACTTACATGTAGCTGAAGCAGCTCAAAGCATTCACTTGAATTTCAAGTTGTCGATTTTGACGTAAAACCAATTCTAAGTGCTGAGATATGCCAGAAGCTAAAGTTTTTACAGGTCCTTGTAAATGATAAGAATGATAAGGATGAAATCGCGCAAGATAAGATGTCAGTGAATACGACTTCTGACATTTTCCAAGAATATGTTGATGTGTTTGAAGGTATTGGATGTCGGGACGAAAGCTATCACATAGAAATTGATCCTAGTGTGAAACCAGTAATACATCCTCCTCGCAGAGTACCAGTCGCCCTAAAAGATCCTTTGAAAAAAGAGCTAGACCGAATGGTTGAAGAAGGAATTTTAACTTCGGTAAATAAACCCACAGACTGGGTGTTAAGCATGATTACGGTGGTAAAACCCAACAAATTAAGAATCTGCATCGATCCTAAAGACCTCAATCGAGCTATCAAGAGATCCCATTACCCAATGCCTACAATTGAAGAGGTGTTCACATGTGTTCACAGTTCTTGATGCCAAAAGTGGATTCTGGCAAATAAAGCTTGACGAAGAATCCAGCAAGCTTACAACCTTCAACACACCATTTGGGCGCTTTCGCTGGCTCCGAATGCCCTTTGGCATCTGCTAAACCCCGGAAGAGTTTCAGAGAAGAATAAATAATAATTACACCTTCGAAAACTTGAAAGGGACTGCGATAATAGCTGACAATCTGCTGGTGTTCGGGAAAGGTGATGATATCGAGTCCGCTACAAAAGATCACAACGAGAATCTCAAAAACGCTTTACAAAGAGCTCGGGAAAAAAACCCTAAGCTAAACAAAGAGAAAGTCGAATTAAGAATGACTGAAGTTCCATATATTGGACATCTGCTGACGTCCGAAGGAATCAAACCTGACCCGAACAAAGTCGAAGCTGTACAGAAGATGCCACAACCAACGCATGTGCCTTCGGTGAAGAGATTCCTCGGAATGGTGAACTATCTTTCCAAATTCCTTCCCAACATTTCAACGATAACTGAACTACTTCGCCAGCTGGAAGCGAAAGCTGTTGAGTGGCGCTGGGACGATAATCAGCAGAAAGCATTTGATGAGGTAAAAACACTGATCACATGTCATCCGGTTCTGCAATACTACGATGTAACCAAGGAAGTTACCCTCCAATGCGACGCATCGCAATCAGGAGTTGGAGCAGCACTTCTACAAGAAGGACACCCAGTAGCATTTACATCCCGAGCACTCACCTCTACCGAGAGAAACTACGCCCAAATAGAAAAGGAGCTTTTAGCCATAGTGCATGCTTGCGATCGTTTTGATCAATACGTATTTGGGCGTGAGATTACCGTCGAAACCGATCATAAGCCACTGGAGGTGATTTTAAAAAAGCCTCTTCTTGCAGCAGCCAAACGGCTACAAAGAATGATAATGCATTGCAAAAATACAACTTGAGAGTCGTCTGCAAACGAGGGTCTGAAATGTACATCGCCGACACCTTAAGCAGAGCTTATCTGAGTGCCCCAAACCAAGTTAGCGAAGAGGAGCAAGAGTTTATTAGGGCTGTTGAACGCTTGCAGGAGGATTCAAGAGAAAACACGAGACGATGTAACTCTCCAAGATCTAAAAAAGAATATTGAAAATGGATGGACAGATCAGAGAAGCAAAGTACTCCCGCGAACAAGAGCTTACTGTAAATTCCGCGACGAACTGTCAGTACCAGGTGGTGTTCTCTTCAAAGGCGAACGAGTTATTGTGCCGATGGCGATGAGAGCTCAAATGTTAGAAAAGATACATTCTAGTCACATCGGTGCTGAAGGATGCCTTCCACGAGCTCTTGAATTGGTGTTTTGGCCGGGTATGACCGCAGAAATCAAAGAATATATAATTATCCAGTTGTGACACCTGCAATGCCTACCGACAAGATCAACTAAAAGAACCCCTTATATCACAACCAGTGCCTGATCGCCCGTGGTCGAGAGTGGCTGTTGATCTCTTCACGCTAGACAGGAAAGACTACGTCGTAATGGTAGATGACTATTCAAATTATTTTGAAGTTAATATATAAAATCAAATCACGTTTGCAGTAGTCATCACTAGTATGAAGTCACAGTTCGCGAGACATGGCATACCTGAAGAAGTACGAAGCAACAACGGACCCCAGTTCTCGTCAACAAGCTTTGAGAGTTTTGCCAAAGAATGGGATTTTAAGCACGTAACATCTTCCCCGCATTATCCGCAAGCCAATGGGAAGGTTGAGAATGCGGTAAAAACAGCTAAAAAGATCTTAAAGAAGGCACAAGAAGACAAGCGAGACCCCTACCTGGCCTTATTGGCCTGGAGAAACACACCTACTGAAGGCCTTGATTCATCCCCAGTTCAGAGGTTGATGGGAAGGAGAACAAGAACCCTCTTGCCGACATTAGCAAGTTTGTTAAAACCGAAAGTTCCAGGCATGGTTAAGAAACAGCTAACAAACAAGAGAAGAAAACAAGCTTCCCTTTTCAAACGGGGAAGTAAATCGCTGTCAGAGCTGAAACCAGGAGATATAGTTGGAATGCGGCCAGAGACCGACACTACAAACAAGACTTGGAGGAAAGGAGTTTGGAAGACAAAAGTCGCTCCCCGATCATATGAAGTCGTGTCTGAAGGCAAATTATATCGACGAAACAGAAGGTACCTCGCGTAAACAAAAGAAACAGTTGAAGAAGACGTTGCACTGCCAGATCTTGCACGGAAACTCCTAATCAACCCGCTCAAAATGACTTCCCGTCAACGCAGGAAAACCCGCCTCAAGAGGTAACCGGAGGAGATACAGGAATCAAAATAAATCACTCAGCTTCCAGCCCTGGTAAACCAAGTAACCCAGTAGAAAGAAGATCATCTCGGGGACGCCTGCTGAAAAGTCCTGATTATTTCTATTGATCTCTCGTTGATTGTTAAAACTTATAGCATTACTAGTACCTTTATGTTAATTTTTATAAGGGAAAGGATGTGACGATGTCTATCGGACTTTGATCACCGGACGTTGATTCGTGTTGTCGTTGTTTATTTTTGTAAAAACTACAAACAAGGACTTAGCAAAATAGGACTGTTTAATAAAGGCTTTGTACCATTAAAGAGTTTGTTGTATAGCGCAACATCGTTACACCTATATGTACAAACATAACCCAACTTAACTTTAACAATTATAAAATAATTGATACGTCAGACCATTGGTCCATGCTATTATTTAAAAAGTCTCTTGCCATATGCCAGAAAACCAGTACTAAACCACGGCGCTAAAGCTTCAAAAGAGCTTATCGTATTTCATTAACTCTGACTCCTTCACTTTTTTATATATAATTTATATAGCTGCTTCTGTAATTGTATACTAATCCTGATGATGACTACAAATTAGTCGAAATTTCGATTCAATAAAACAATCAAAATGTTGTTTGCAGTTACTGTTCTTTTGTATTTTTTTGAAATACTGGCTGGTTCTCGTAATTATTTTGTCACCGCTTCCATGGTAAAAAACCAGAACTTCCGGTTAACATGCGGGCGCATCGACAACAGTCGACGAGCATGGAAACTAATTGGCACGGGTAAGAGCTCCGTCAAAAAATGCCGACTAAGTGTTCTATACTTGCACTTTACACCTACTGAGCTAAATATTCACAGATTTAGTATCGGTTAGCATTCGTCAAAAACCTTTAACAGAACTGAAATGCAGACAAATAATTTTTAAGTTCACTAACCACATCAGATAAATAACCATTTTCTTGAACAAGAAACTTTATTTCTCTTCGTATTCTGTCTTGAGGGACTTTACATACGTTCTCTTGCAGTTCTGTTTTCTCGATTAAAAGATCATGAAGCCTAGTGTAAAAACAATAAAATATTTGAAACGAACGTTTTCAGTGTAGGCTAATTGCGATACTCACTCTTGCCAGAAGACGTCTAGATATGCGTGCATATAGAATGTTCTTTATGGTATTGGTAACTGTCAGACTGGCGTGATAGGTTACTGAGAAATGTGCTTGTCTCACAACTCATATTCCAATACGATGCTCTATTTCACTGACAAAGCAATATCGTCTGAGTAAGTCTTTGCAACATGGGAGAGTTTCTCCAGCACGAAAATTTCCATGCCCCAATTTCAGACTCTGGCCAAGAGCCTGTTGTAAAATGGTAGGCAATTCATTTGATATTCTTGCTCTTTTAATCTCATCATCCCCCCCCCTTTTTTATTCCTTTGTGCCACCTTCTTTTTTTTCCCTTTCACTTGAGGGTCATTCCATGTGAATTCAACACGGAAAACACCAGCATGACACCAACCCATCTCAGAATTTAACCAAAATTACAACAAATGAAGATATTAGTTAGACATGAATTGATGAAAGCCTTGCAAATTTTGCCTCAATATCTCTACTGGTTCCTAGGATATTGGCTTTTCTATTTGTGGACCAAAATAGGTGTCAGTAAAGCCGTCTATATCATAATATACCACATTTTTTAGTTTTGCAAGATACTCATTTGTTTCAGACATAAAAAATAACCTTTTCTAAACACGTTATGACACTTTTGACATCATATTCTAATTTGGGGTACTTCAAAATGGTAAACTAGCAATTTTCATGCTTAACGGTTAGTTGACACGAAATTACAATCGAAATACCATACATTTTTGTTTCACATACATATCAAACATTTTCCATTTTGACAAGGTACGACCAATATAAATTTCGGTGTGATTTTGGTGTTCAACGGCGTTGCGGGATGCGCTCGCGATACAGGCGTGGCAGAAAATGGAAAAGTCAGCCCATATTCGGGATCTCAAATTGCGTCCCGCGCGCGCGTCTCGCAATGCCGTAGAACACCAAAATGCCGGGGATAGGGCAGGTGTCAGATGCTCATATGATATTGATTACTCTTGCCAAGTTTTGAGTTGCTGTTTTGCATATTTACTGAATAATTCGCTAACAAAGAAAAGAAGTAAGTAACTAAGGCATTTTCTGAAATAGTGATACCCCGCCCTATTGGGGAACAATTCCATTTTAACTTTACTGTATACCGGTATTGTCTTTTAGTATAAATTTCCAGGTGACTGTTGATTTTTCCACATTCTAATTGGTCAAGATTCACTGTCTCTGAAGTGACAGTGTTTTTTTCATACAGTAATAAATTTGAAATGAATTTTTGTAAAGTTTAGTTGATTATCATTTGCAAACTAATATTTCTATTATTTGTCTATTTAACAATTAGTCGCCTCAGGCTCGGTGATTACAAGCGTACGATGTAGTCACTTCACCTTCAGCTCAGTGAATATAGGCTTGTAATCAACTTGCCTTTGCCGATTAATTGTTAAATACTGTAGACCTGATAAATGTATTTTTCCATGTTGCCAGACTTCAAATTACTTCTGAGCTCCAGGCTGCACGCTTTCCTTCATTTTTATATACCCTTGTTGAACTGATTTTGAATGACCTCCTCAACATCAAGCAGTTAGCCCTGGTTCAAACTTGTTCAATGGATCAGGGATTACTTCTTCTGGCCAATACGTGTGATTAAGTGAATTCTACACCAATGCAAAAGCAATATAATATTTGTCTTATATTTTACTTTGTTCACATATTCATTCTTAGATGTGAGAAGGAGAAAATCTCTGATTCTTACAACAAGTGTGAACCAGGCTTTAATCAATACCTTGCCATACATTGATGGCAGATCTGGTTTTCAGGCTGGAACTTTTCCACAGAGACCAAACAAAATTATTTTACTTCTGATGAAACAATGGGAAAAAAATTGACTCAATTGTGGCTTCCGATAATAAGAGCAAGTTTGTATACAATATTTCAATACTCACCACACACTTTAATAAGTTTTCAGACAAAATTTGATTTTCTTATATAAGATTTCTTATGCCCAATCCTAGGAAACATCATAATTTATTAGTAAAAACCAAAATCAACATAGATAACCATGATTGGACCATAGGTGAAATTCCAGAAACTCTATAAAATGTTGTCGCAAAAATTCAACCTCATTTTTCCTATTAAACAAGATTAATTTGATCATTTGTGTGAAATTTTAAGTGATTTTTGAGAGATATGATGTCAAGTTTCCAATACTGATCGAGATGAAATGGCCAATCTATTTATAACAGACCTCCTTCCTCCCTCCTCCCAAAGATGCAATTCTCAAACTTTCCAGTCTGGCCCTCGCCTATGAGGTCTATCCACAGTCACCTTGTATGCTTGCAGTCACCCCATAAGATAAGTTACTAACCTCTAGTGGATACTGTTTTTCCTTAGATAACAAATATTTTCAAGGACTTTAATATGAATTGCATTGATATTTCCATTTAATATATAATTCATAATTGTCAATTATCAAACTCGTTAATAATTCGTAAAGGAAATTGAAAGATATGGAAAAATATCAACCAAAAATGATCAGGCTTTGTGTTGGCCTTTTGAAAACAAAAGCAATCATTTTTATGATTCGTTCTTTGGAAAACCAATTTCTATAGTTTACATATTGTCTTTCGTTGTTATAACCAACCAATCACAAAGCTTGTTAGCAGAGTTTGATGTCGACCAGGGATGATTATAAGATTTTTTCAAAACAAAAATCTTCTTAATTCTTATAATCATTATAAGAAGATTTAAGACAATATAAGAAGATTTTCGACTTTGAAATAAGAATGTGACGACGTCATCAACATTGACAACTAGAAATCCCTTTTGAAAACTTATTGTATAAAAAACTTAAACACTAATGAATTGACTGTTTATTTGTTATGTTTTAAAACCTAAAATGTACAAGTAACAGGGGTCATCTGTGATCTTGAAGAACTATTTTTTAGTTGTGGTCCACTTCCATTTTAAGATGGCAGATAGAAAATTACTATGAGTTTAATACAGTACTTAAGAAATTGAGATGAGAAAGTGTTAAAACATTTTTATTTAATGTTTATTTATTAACTTTATAAGAAGAATTTTCATCCAAATTAAAATCTTCTTAAAATAGTATAAGAAGATATAAGAAGAAATAATATAAGAAGATTTTGCATCCCTGATATTGGCGACCCATTTATTCAGTGTCTGCATGCGCTGATACGCAGATTACTGCATGCAGTAAACTTTCTCGCAATTTCCCAAGTTTTTAACATTTACTTTTCCAACGTTGCATCCTTTTCTGTATCAGTGTACAGTTGATACTCGTGCAAAGCACTCGTGATCTGTATAGACTAATATTGTATTAAAGCATTACTAATAGTATACAATAACATATAGTGTAATACCAAAAAAGTACGTTTATTACATGAAATGTAAAGAAAAAATCATTTCGAACAATTTAACATACCTTCTGGATCAATCTAGTGAAATTCAGACATATTCCTGCAGGGTGACCAGGGCCAATAATTTAAGATTTACTTTACAATTTCAAGTGAAATCTGAATTTAAATCTCCTAAACACATCAGTAACACACAGGAAAGCAACTTTTGAAACAATTCTTTAAAATATCAACGGATTCACGTTAACATTCCCAGAGATATTCAATAAAAAAATTTAAAAAAACCAAAATATATTTTGTATTTTCCGCCAGTTTGAAAACAAAACTCACACTGGGCCCAGTCTTTTCCCTTTGTTACCGTCGTTGCGACAAATAATGAACGCGCAGAACTAAAACAAACAATTTGTTTGTTCGACTAAATTTTGATCTTGGCAAGAACGGTCAAATCCATCACCACATCTGAAAGCAAATCTCAAAATTTGTAAAATTGCAAAAGTTTGGTAGCAAATGTAGTAAAATATGAAAAATGTGCAAAATTCTGTGTATATTTGTATAATAAAGCAAGGAAATTGTTAGCATATTTCAGACGCGAAAATGGTAATGGTAATACTTTGCAATTTCACCAATCATAAGGTACTCTTTCTACCTGCAGTTTGTAAAAGACGTCTCTAGTTAAAGTACACAATTCGCCACACAAGACATCTTGGTTAATGGGCCAAACCCGTTGCACGAATTCTGCAACCTCCCCATCAAAAAATTTAGCAGTCCTTCCTATACAAGACACACATAACACAAAAAAATGAATAAAAGTCGATACGATTGATTACTATTGCATCTATTTACATATAAATATATGTATATTAATATTGCATTAAATATCGTATATAAGCACTCGTAATTCAATACTTCAATTTTAAGATGAACCTTATAAATCGTATAGTAAAACAACAAGCCCTCTCCTCAACAATATGCACGCGGCCACGCGTGTCTTTAAAAGCACGCCCAAACAAATTAAATACCCCATAAGTTTACATTACTGTCCATTACAACACCATTTGACAAACATGAACTTTTCCAATTCTTTTTTTCTTCACTTTTTCAACCTAAAAGATCCACTCAATATCCCGCATCAACTGCAGCTCAACCAGTTACTGGTTCTCAATTGCGAAAGATATCTTGAGAAATCTAGTTGCATCTAATATTCCCAAGCGTCTTTCGAAAGAATGCCGCAGTTAAATTGCTCCTAGCCTGTGTCGTCTGTTAGACATCTCGCTCAACTCAGGTCGAATTACTTCTGAGTGGAAATCTGCGGATGTTACTCCTATCCACAAGAGAGAGTCAAAAGAATCAGCAGAAAATTGCCGACATATCTCTCTTTTACTCATCATCTGTAACGTTTTGGAGCTATGTGTCTAATGAGAAATTTTACTAACACGTTGAGCACTTTTAAGAGAATGTCAATATTAGCATTTTTCCTCCTATTATTATTATTATCATCCTGACAACACCGTACCACCCCTGACAACACGGTACCGAAAAACCTGTCCGACATACCACAGGTACCACTTGGACATAAGTCAATCAGTGACAACTGGTATATTTTTTGTCATAGCTAACACTTTTCTTGCAATCAGCAATTAATTCACAACCTCGACCAAGCCCAAAACGTTTCAAGCCATGGTAAGGATGGCCACATGGATTGGAAACACTTTACCCTGATCACTACACTATATGGAGGCTTTCACGAAAACGAATTGCTGTTTATTCTACTTTAATCTTTCTCATCTTAACAACGCGCAATGCACGTCAACGAAGGGCTGAAAGGATTCAAAGCGGGGAGAGGGATTGATCTTAGCCCTATGGATTACAAACACGTTACCCTTAACCACTATACTATGGTGGCTACAACGAAAACGATTTGCCGTTCATTCTATTTAAACCTTCGCATCTAAACAGTGTGTTTGTATGTTAACCAAGGCCAAAACGATTCTGGGCAGGGAGAGCGTTCAATATTAGATTCATTAATTGGTAACACTTCATCTTGACTACCATACTATGGCACCTAACACGTAAACGATGTATACCGTTTATTCTACTTAAACCTTTCTCATCTGAACAACGCGCAATGTATGTTAACGAAGGCGAAAAGAATTGAAGGCAGGAGGAGAGATCGACCTCAGGTGTTTGGATTTGCAACACCTTGCCTGGACCATTATACTATAGTGGTTATCACAAATGCCTTTTACAGTTTATTCTACTTATACACGTTTCTGATGAGAAAGGTTCAAGTACAATAAACGCAAAACCGTTTTCAAGGCAGTCACTATAGTATAGTCGGCAAGGTAAAGTGTTTAATTCCAACCCGTAGAGCTAAGATCGATCTCTCTCCCTGCCCTGAACCTTTTGGTTTTCTTTAGCATACATAGGGCTTTGTTAGGATGAGAAAAGTTTAAGTAGAATAAACGGTAACTTGTTTTGGCGGTAGCCACCATAGTACAGTGGGCAAAGTAAACTGTCACCAAATCATGGAGCTGAGATTCACTCCATCTCGAATCCTCTTGGCCTTCCTGAACATATATAGTGCGTTGTTTAGATGAGAAAGGTTTAAGTTGAATAAACGGCACTCTTTTTTCGTGCTAGTCACCATAACATGGTGGTCAAGTTTATGGGTTTCCAATTCATCGATCCACAAAGTGTTACTAATCCATGTGGGTAAGATCGATCCCACACTTAGCCTAGAACATTATTGCCTTTGAACATAGTGCGTTGTTTAGATGAGAAAGGTTTAAGTAGAACAAACGACACTTCGTTTTCGCGACAAACACTATAGTATAATGGTCACACCCGTCACCACAGGGTAAAGTGTTAGCAAACACCATTGGGGCTGAGATCAATCCTCTCCCTGCCTTGAATGTATGTGGATGGAAATAATATTGAACTTACAAATATTATTTCATATGTGCATTTCATGCCTTCTTTCTTTATCTTCACTATAGCAAATGTCAGGGCATAATCGGCACAACACTGTCTTTGAACACAAGGTTCTGATATGGCACAGCCTGTCAGAATTAGCAGAGGTGCCACTTGGAGATAAGCTCAAGTGGTGAAAGCCTTTACAATTTTTGTCATAGCTAACGCTTTTCTTGCAATCATAAATTCATAGCCGCGACGAAGCCCAAAACGATTCAAGACAGGGAAAGGTCGATATTAGCCCCATTGATTGGTGACACTTTACCTTGACCACTGTACTATGGTAGCTACAAAGAAAACAAATTACCGTTCATTCTACTTTATCTTTTCTCAACTAAGCAACGCGCTATGTATGTTTACGAAGGGCGAAGGGATTCAAGAAGGGATCAATCTCAGTCATCTGGATTGTAACCTTGATATTAGATATAAATATCACTGCTCTAGGAACTAAACCTGGAGACCAAAGTAGATTCCGCCTGAGGAGAATATCCACTTGAAATATACATAAATTTAATTTCTTGGTTTGTTGTGTCCATTGTATTGACCCTCAACTTCTTGCCCTTTTTAAACTTACTTAAACCTTAAACTCCCCCCCCCCCAACACTTTTTTGAAATTTACGGTTCAGTATTCGCCTCCTACGTAAAGAAACACCTTATGCTTTCATTTGTTCTTGTGATAAAAAATATGCCCCAGGGACGCTATTCTTGATGTTATCGAAAGATACAAAACGTTTCAACCACTGGGATATATACATCGATGATCTATATAAGTATTGCTCACAGCTGCAGCAGTCACTTCTGTATTTGTCATTTTAATTTCCAGGGTCAGGAAAATGTCTGTAACAGTTAATGTCCTCTCTAGAGTTAGGAAACTGAAGTCCGCTGTACGAAAGGCGAAACTTTCTGAACATGTTCAGTAACTGGTAAAACCCATATTAAAGTTCACCATATTCAAGCACGGCTCACTTTCGTCAATTTCATCAATGATTTACCGAACTTCATTGTAAAAGTAACTCAAACAATCCTGTATGCCGACGACACAAAATTGCACGATAGAATCCCCTCTACTAACGACTGTGAACGTTTACAAGAATCATTGGAAATCTAGATCGTACATCGAAAATCTAATCTAATCTAGTGCACATACGTACCCACGCGAAAAATATTAATTCGATCCAAAATAAAAACAGCCGTATCTTTTTTCTGGTGCACTTTGGCGGTTTTCCCATCCGCAAATTTCAGGAAAGAACCCCCCCTACTATTTTTCCCACTTATTACTATGTCAACACTATCCTTGTTCAATCGGTGAAAACTGGTATATTTTTGTCATAGCTAACACTTTTCTTGCAAGCAGCAATTAATTCATAACCTCGACGAAGCCAAAAAATATTCAAACCATGGTAAGGATCGATCTTGGCCACATGGATTGGGACACTTCAACCTGATAACCCCACTATGAAGGCTTTCACGAAAACGAATTGCCGTTTACTCTACTTAACTCTTTCTCATCTTAACAATGCGCTATGTATGATTACGAAGGCCAAAAGGATTCAAGGCGGGGAGAGGGATCGAACTTAGCCCCATGGATTAGATACAATGTTACCCTTGCCACTATACTATGGTGGCTATAACGAAGACGATTTGCCGTTCATTCTATTTAAGCCTTCGCATCTAAACAGTGTGTTTGTATGTTAACCAAGGCCAAAACGATTCAAGGCACGGAGAGGGATCGAACTTCACCCCATGCCGTTACAAACACGTTACTTTGACCGCTGCATATGCATTGTGGCTAGAACGAAAACGATTTGCTGTTCATTCTATTTAAACCTTCGCATCCAAGCAGTGCGTTTATATGTTAACAAAGGCCAAAACGATTCAAGGCAGGGAGTGGAATCGACATTAGACCAATGAATTGGTAACACTTTATCTTGACCACTATACAATGGTAGCTACCACGTAAAAGTTGTACTGTTCATTCTACTTAAATCTTTCTATACGGTTCAGTATTCGCCTCCTACGTAAAGAAACACCTTACGGCTTCATTTGTTTTTGTGATAAAAAAATATGCCCAAGGGACGCTATTATTAATGTTATCGAAAGATACAAAACGTTTCAACCACTGGCATATATACATCGATGATCTATATAAGTATTCCTCAAAGCTGCAGCAGTCACTTCGGTATTTGTCATTTTAATTTCCAGGGTCAGGAAAATGTCTGTAACAGTTAATGTCCTCTCTAGAGTTAGGAAACCGAAGTCGGCTGTACGAAAGGCAAAACTTTCTGAACATGTTCAGTAACTGGTAAAACCCATATTAAAGTTCACCATATTCAAGCGCGGCTCACTTTCGTCATTTTCATCAATGATTTCCCGGACTTCATTGTAAGAGTAACTGAAACAACCCTGTATGCCGACGACAGAAAATTGCTCGATAGAATCCCCTCTACCAACGACTGTGAACGTTTACAAGAATCATTGAAAATCTAGATCGCTGGACTGCACATACGTACCCACGCGAAAAATATTAATTCCATCCAAAATAAAAACAGCCACATCTTTTCTGGTGCACTTTGGCGGTTTTCACATCCGCAAATTTCAGGAAAGAATCGTCTCCTACTTTTTTTCCCACCTATTACTCTGACAAACACTATCCTGACAAACACTATCCTTGAACCAAAGGGTCCGTGTTACCGAAAAGCCTGTCCTACAAGGTACCACTTGGACATAAGTTCAACCGGTGAAAGCTGGTATATTTTTTGTCATAGCTAACACTTTTCTTGCAAGCAGCAATTAATTCATAACCTCGACGACGCCCAAAAGTATTCAAGCCATGGTAAGGATTGGAAACACTTTACCCTGATCTCTACACTATGGAGGCTTTCACGAAAACAAACTGCTGTTTATTCTACTTTAATCTTTCTCATCTTAACAACGCGCTATAGAAAATGTCAGGGCATAATCGGCCCAACACTAACTCTATTTGAACACAAAATTCCGATACGGCACAACCTGTCAGAATTAGCAGAGGTGCCACTTGGAGATAAGCTCAAGTGGTGAAAGCCTTTACAATTTTTACCATAGCTAACGCTTTTCTCGCAATCTTGAATTCATAGCCCCGACAAAGCCTAAAACGATTCAAGAGTAGACAGGGAAAGGATCGATATTAGCCCCATTGATTGGTAACACTTTGGCTTGACCATTGTACTATGGTAGCTAAAAAGAAAACAAATTATCGCTTATTCTACTTAATCTTTTCTCAACTAAGCAGCACGCTTTGTATGTTTACGAAGGGCAAAGGGATTCAAGAAGGCATCAATCTCAGTCATCTGGATTGTAACCTTGATATTACATATAAATATCGTTGCTCTAGGAATTAAACCTGGAGACCCAAGTAGATACCGGTTGAGGAGAATATCCACTTGAAATATACATAAATTTAATTGCTTGGTGTGTTGTGTCCATTGTATGACCCTCAACTTCTTGCCCATTCTAAACTTACTTAAACCTTAAACTCCCCCCCCCCCCTACCCAACACATTTTTGAAATTTACGGTTCAGTATTCGCCTCCTACGTAAAGAAACACCTTATGCCTTCATTTGTTCTTGTGATAAAAAAATATGCCTCAGGGTCGCTATTCTTGATGTTATCGAAAGATACAAAACGTTTCAACCAAACTCAGGAAAATGTCTGTAACAGTTAATGCCCTCTCTAGAGTTAGGAAACTGAAGTCGGCTGAACGAAAGGCGAAACTTTCTGAACATGTTCAGTAACTGGTAAAACCCATATTAAAGTTCACCATATTTAAGCACGGCTCACTCCCGTCATTTTCATCAATGATTTCCCGGACTTCATTGTAAAAGTAACTGAAACATCCCTGTATGCCGACGACGCTTGTTTCGAAACCGTAGACAGTCAGTCGCATCATTGATGGTCAGTCGCATCATTGATCTCGTTCCCAGATTCCACTCGTGTCGATTAGTCGAAGTTTCATTACAAATAGAAATTGTTTCGACGGTTTCCAGCAAACTCGTTGTTAGCTCAGTCGTCTGGGCGTGCGACTTGAAATAGATTGGGCAGGGGTTCGAATCCCATCCGAGGCTTTTTTATTTTTAAAGTTCGTCAAACTTTTTTCTTATATCTTTTTACTTTTAGACGATTTTTGTAAGGATTAGGTTTAGGGTTTGGGTCAGGGACTGGATTATTTAAAATTTTAAAAAGAAAAATCTATTAGTTTTATCAGACACATAGGCTTAAGATCGAGACAATAATGCCACCGACCATTACTGACCATCAATGATGCGACTGACTGTCTACGGTTTCGAAATTTGCGACGACACAAAATTGCACCATAAAATCACCTCTACCAACGACTGTGAACGTTTACAAGGATCATTGAAAATGTAGATCGCTGGAGTGCACATACGTACCCACGCGAAAAATATTAATTCCATCCAAAATAAAAACAGCCGTATCTTTTCTGGTGCACTTTGGCGGTTTTCACATCCGAAAATTTCAGGAAAGAATCGCCCCAACTGTTTTCCCCACCTATTACTATGACAACACTATCCTTGTTCAATCGGCGAAAACTGGTATATTTTTGTCATAGCTAACACTTTTCTTGCAAGCAGCAATTAATTCATAACCTCGACGAAGCCCAAAAATATTCAAGCCATTGTAAGAATCGATCTTGGCCACATGGATTGGAAACACTTTACCCTGATCTCTACACTATGGAGGCTTTCACGAAAACGAATTGCCGTTTTATTCTACTTAAATCTTTCTCAACTTAACAACGTGCTATGTATATTAACGAAGGCTAAAAGGATTAAAGGCGGGAAGAGGGATCGAACTTAGCCACATGGAAACACGTTACCTTGACCACTATACAATGGTGGCTATCACAAAAACGATTTGCCGTTCATTCTATTTAAATCTTTGCATCTAAACATTGTGTTTGTATGTTAACGAAGGCCAAAACGATTCTAGGCAGGGAGAGGATTCGGTACTGGACCCATGAATTGGTAACACTTTATCTTGACCACTATACAATGGTAGCTACCGCATAAAAGTTGCGCCGTTCATTCTACTTAAATCTTTCTCATCTGAACAACACGCAATGTATGTTAACGAAGGCCAAAAGAATTCAAGCCAGGGAGAGGGTCGACGTCGGGCGTTTGGAATTGCAACACCTTGTCTTGACCATTATACTATAGTGGTTATCACAAACACCTTTTACAGTTTATTCTACTTAAACGTTTCTGATGAGAAAGGTTAAAGTAGAATAAACGGAAAACCGTTTGCAAAGCAGTCACTGTAGTATAGTGGTCAAGATACAGTGTTTCCAAACCGCCTGTCCGACCACTCGGTACCACTTGGACATAAGTTCAATCGGTGAAAGCTGGTATATTTTTTTGTCATAGCTAACACTTTTCTTGCAATCAGCAATTAATTCATAACCTCGACCAAGCCCAAAAAGATTCAAGCCATGGTGAGAATCGATCTTGGCCACATGGTTTGGAAACACTTTATCCTGATAACTACACTATGGAGGCTTTCACGAAAACGAATTGCCGTTTATTCTACTTAAATCTTTCTCGTCTTGTGTTAACGTTAACGAAGGCCAAAAGGATTCAAGGTGGGGGGAGGGATGGAACTTAGCCCCATGGATTAGAAACATGCTACCCTTGACCACTATACTATGGTGGCTATAACAAAAACGTTTTGCCGTTCATTCTATTTAAACCTTCACATCTTAACAGTGTGTTTATATGTGAACGAAGGCAAAAACGATTCTAGGCAGGGAGACTGGGAGAGGGATCGATATTAGACCCATGAATTGGTAACACTTTGTTGCAACACTATGTCTTGACCCTTATACTACAGCGGATACCACAAAATCCTTTAACAGTTTATTCTACTTAAGCGTTTCTGATAAGAAAGTTACATGTCAGTCACCATAGTCACATAGGATCATGGATCTCGCAATCGCCTAAGTTTTTAACATTTACTTCTCTAACGTCGCATCCATTCTGTATCAGTGTACAGCTGATACTCGTGCAAAGCACTCGTGTCTGTATGGACTGACACAGAACGGTTTAATACTCATATTGTATTAAAGCATTACTAATAGTATAAAATAATATATAGTGTAATACCAAACAATTTCATGAAATGTAAAGAAAAATCATTTCAGACAATTTAACATACCTTCTAGATCAGTCTAGTCAAATTCAGACATATTCCTGAGTGACGAGGGCCAATATTTTTGAGAAACACATGCTTAAGGTTGACTTAATTTCAAGTGAAATCTGCATTTGAATCTCATCTGAACACATCAGTAACACAAAGGAAAGCAACTTTTGAAACAATTCTTTAAAATATCAACGGAATCACACTAACATTCCCAGACATATTCAATAAAAAAAATTAAAAAACCAAAATATATTTTGTATTTTCCGCCATTTTGAAAACAAAACTCACTCGGCCCAGTCTCTACCCTTCGTTACCGTCGTTTCCGACAAATGATGAACGGGCAGAACTAAAAACAAACAATTTGTTTGTTCGACTAAATTTTGATCTGGGCAGGAACGGTCAAATCCATACCACATCTAAAAAGAAATCTTAAAATTTGTAAAATTCCACAGTTTGGTTGCAAAATGTAGTAAAATATGAAAAATATGCAAAATTCTGTGTATATTTGTATAATAAAGCAAGGAAATGGTAATGGTAATACTTCCACACTAGACTTTGCAATTTTACTAATCATAAAGTGCTCATTCTAGTATTCTACCTGTTTGTAAAAGACGTCTCTAGTTAAAGTACACAATTCGCCACACAAGACATCTCGGTTAATAGCCAAACCCGTTTCAAGAATTCTGCAACCACCCCGTCAAAAATTAAGCAGTCCATCTTATACAAGACATACTGACATACATAACACAAAGAAATGAATAAAAGTGGATACGACTGATTACTATTGCGTCTATTTACATATAAATATATATGTATATTAATATTGTATTAAATATCGTATATAAACACTCGTAATTCAATACTTTAATTTTAATATGAACCTTCAATATAAATCGTAAAAGAACAAGCCCTCTCCTCAACAATTTGCACGCGTGTCTCTAAAAGCACACCAAAACAAATTAAATATCCCATAAGTTTACATTACTGTCCATTACAACACCATTTGACAAAGATGAACTTTTCCAATTCTTTTTTTCTTCACTTTTTCAACCTAAAAGTTCCACTGAATATCCCGCATCAACTGCATCTTAACCAGTCACTTGTTCTCAATTGCGAAAGATATCTTAAGAAATCTTGTTGCACCTAATATTCCCGCGCGTCTTTCGAAAGAATGCCGCAGTTAAATTGCTCCTAGACTGTGTCGTCTGTTAGGCATCTCGCTAAACTCAGGTCGAATTATTTCTGAGTGGAAATCTGCGGATGTTACTCCTATCCACAAGAGAGAGTCAAAAGAATCAGCAGAAAATTGCCGACAGATCTCCCTTTTACCTATTATATCCTGTAACGTTTTGGAGCTATGTGTCTATGAGAAATTTTACAGACACGTTGAGCACCTTTTAAGTGAATGTCAGTATTATATGTAATTAGTATTTTCCCTCCTATTATTATTATTATTTCTGACAACACCATCCTGGAACCAGAGGGTACGCTACCGAAAAGCCTGTCCGACATACCACAGGTACCACTTAGGCATAAGTCAGTCAGTGACAGCTGGTATAATTTTTGTCATAGCTAACACTTTTCTAGCAGCCAGCAATTAATTCATAACCTTGACGAAGCCCAGAAAGATTCAAGCTATGGAGAGGATCGATCTTGGCCACATGGATTGGAAACACTTTATCCTGATCACTACACTATGGAGGCTTTCACGAAAACGAACTGCCGTTTATTCTACTTAAATCTTTCTCATCTTAACAACGCGCTATGTATGTTAATTAACGAAGGCCAAAAGGGTTCAAGGCAGGGAGAGGGATCGAACGTAGCCCCATGGATTAGAAACACGTTCCCTTGACCACAATACTATGGTGGCTATAACGAAAACGATTTGCCGTTCATTCTATTTAAACGTTCGCATCTAAACAGTTTGTTCTAGGCAGGGAGAAGAATCGATACTAGACTCATGAATTGGTAACACTTTATCTTGACCACTACACAATGGTAGCTACCACGTAAAAGTTGTACCATTCATTCTAGTTAAACCTTTCTCATCTGAACAATGCGCAATATATGTTAACGATGGCCAAAACGATTCAAGGCAGGGTGAGGGATCGACCTCAGGCGTTTAGACTTACAACACTATGTCTTGACCCTTATACTATAGCGGATATCATAAAAACCTTCCACAGTTTATTCCACTTAAACGTTTCTGATAAGAAAGTTTTAAGTAGAATAAACGGAAAATCGTTTTCATGTCAGTCACCATAGTTTACAGGGCTAAGATTGATCCCTCTGCTTGCCTTACATACACAGCAAAAAACGAACAACCTGTTCTGGCCTGATGAAAACAGCCATGAACAATGTTGTGCTGCCCACATTGTTCAAGGTTGTCAACAATACTAAACAAGTTGATGAGCCTGAATTAGCCTGCAATCAGGTGTAACAATGTTGAACAATATTGTTGACAACCTTGAACAATGTGGGCAGCACAACATTGTTCAATGCTGTTTTTATCAGGCCAGAACAGGTTGTGCGTTTTTTGCTGTGTACCATACCCATCATAGTACAGCGGGAAAAGTGATCGTTTACCAAAGCATGGGGCTAAGATCTATTCCTCACTTTGCCTCGATCCTTTTGAGTGCCTTGAATCCTTTTAACACACATAGCGCGTTGTCTAAAAGTAGTATATATATGTAAAGCACTAGAGCTCATTTTTCAAGATACTTCATGTAATCCTAAATGAAATGTTTCCAAAATCCAAGGTGTCGCGCGGATTTTCGGTTACAATTCCATGACACGCAATAATACAGACTGATTGGTCGTTCTTATAAGAACGACAAATTTGATTGGTCGTGCTCATTCCGTGACTGTCTTATTGCGTGTCATGGAATTGTAACCGGATTTTCACAATTTTTTGCAGACGTCATCAGAAAAAAATCCAAGATGGCGCCCGCCCTCGGATTTTCTGGAGTTGTGGGAAAAAATGCTGAGTCAGCATTTTTTAAAAATCTTCCCACCAAGATGGCGGAAAAAAAATCCCTTGAAAAAAATTTTAAGGAATTTTCACCAAAAAAAAATTGAGAGGTCGAGAAAGCGTTTTTTCCAAAATCGTAAAAAATGGGCAGTCCAATCGATATTCCTAATGCAAGCCAGTGTCGTGTTAATCACGGGATAAAAAAACGGATTCGTGATATGGAACTTCAAAAAAAAGCAAACGAATTATGGTCCGAATATGGAAAAAATTATAGTAGGTAAGAGTTGAATATCTTAGCTAGGGCTGCTGGGATTCAATATTTTTTAAAATACAAAAAGCACGAACTTGCGTTAAAATTAGGTATAGACTTACCCAAAAAAAAAAATCGCGGGACCCAAAAAGCGAATTTTCGGAAACGGCAAAGATGAAGTTTTGCAAAAAGTGTCACCGGCGCATCGTCGAGAAATTTAACGGTCCGCGCAATTATGTTTGGGATAGTGATAAGGTATGTCGGTGTAATATTCACGTTGTTGGGAATGACGATAATCCTAAAGTTGTCGTCCAACGCAGGAAGGGGTCCTGTAAGGTGAATATGAAACTGTCGGGGTTTAAAAAATCGCGTATTTTAAAACCTTTAAAAAGGTTTTAAAGGCCGTTCGCCGTGACCCGATATCGTTCACTTTCATTAAGCATGTCGTGGAACTGAGGGAACTTTACAGAACATAACTTTTTCAAACACGGGGAGTTCGAATCTGAAAAGTTGCCGCTCCTCCGACCCGCAGTTTTTTCATAAAATCCATTTTAATTCCACTCTTTCGACACGCTTCAAATAATCTCCCGCCATTTTGAATCTTTAATATCCCGTTTGATATCGCTCAGAATGGTGATTATTCTGTCCCAGATCCCTCAACTCGCGGTAAATTGTCATTCTAACCGATGGAATTGCTAAAATCATTAATTTTGTAAACACATGGCTCCTTACAAAGGTGCTTGTCATGTTTGTGTGTGTGAAGTCCATTTCCACGGCAAAAATGGAGAAATTAGAAGAGATATTAGCAAAATTTTTTGAGACATAATAAAGCAGTGCTTACATACGTCTTTATCATAAACAGAACTCGCAAAAGTCTACTATTCAGACAAGTTTACTATTATTACAAGTAAACTTTAAAGAGAGAGAGCTAAAGCCATCCTTGCCAATGCTGGACGAAAACGTTTGTAATAGGAAAGCAACGGACAAATTCATTCTATTTCCAGTTCTGAAAAAGGTAATAGATTATTTGTCCTTATCCATCTTCAAATGTTTTTCCCTAAATTTGCTCAATCTGTAAACAGCCCGGGGCTTTAGACATCACAGATATGACATTTCCATCTGTCTTTTTTCAATCTGGGTTACCTTGAATGGAAGTTGTCACAATGCAACATAGTATCTCAGACTGTAGCTATTAAAAGCGATTTCTGATTTCGGGGATAATGTAATGATAAAAGTATAACAATAGCATGCTTTTCATAGCCAGCATAGAACTGTAGAGCTGCTACTGGTTTTTTCTGATGCAAAAAAAAAACTCGATTATTTTGATAAACAGGAACAAGACGCCTGCTAGAGCTTTCACTTCGCCTGCCAAGAGTAGAAGAAAATGTGCACAAGGGACACCAACAATTCCCTTTTAAAATCAGTTGTTATTAGGGTCAATTGTATATGTGACTCTAATGTAACACATAGGTTGGAAACATGTTGGAAACACCTCTCACTTCTAGATACCTTCCAGGAAAATTTAATTAGGCATTGGCTTGAGAGATAATTCTCTTGCAACTTGTAACTGGGGGGTATTACCCCACCAGTGATATCGCAACTGCTGCAATAACACTCCATTGTAAAAACGTTATTCGGTGCACTATTTTGTCATCTTGTTTATATATATTGAACAGGCATTGTTTATATATATTGAGCAGCCTCTTAGTGAAATTAATGGTCACTTAGTGAGCTATAAATTGTGTCTCTTTTATGGGAGGTTTGGATGAAAACCCCCTTTATTGAAGATTGTTCTGTCTGTTTATTTTCAACTTAGGTTGATAAGTGTTTTAGTGCATGTTACTGTTGGTGTTTCAGACCTCATGTTTCTTGTGCACTGAAGTAACTGGACACATTGAAGACAATATATGTTTTATTTGTAGTTCTAATAATATTATTGGAAAGTGAGGAGCAAAACATTTAAAACAGAAGTTTCAAGCGTTAACGCTTAATGAATACATGAAAACAATTGTTGCAAAACTCTCTATTTAAAAATTGTCAACTAATTATTTATCCTGGGAGGTTATGTACAGTTAATGAATGCATGATGAAGGTGCACTATTATTGATTTTACCTATTTTTGGTCAAAGCCAAAGGCAACATTTTTGCTGCAGTTATACTTGGCTCTTAAGCACAACATGGCTGATAACTTATTATTAGTTATACTTTTCTGGTTGTCCGATGCTTTCCTCTGACAAACGTTTTCGACCAGCATTGGCAAGGGTGGTTTTAGGTCTCTCAAGCTTACTTATATTACCTGAATCGTTGACTTCTGTGAGTTTTTTATATGATAAAAATAGGTTTAAGCACTGTTTTCTTATGTCTCAATATTTTTTGCTAATATATCCCTTTTGGTAGCTCTTTTATTTCTGCATTTGCCGTGGAAATGGACTTCACAACACAAACATGACTAGCAGCTTTGTAAGAAGCCATGTGTTTACCATTAGTTCAATGGTGTTTACAAAGTGAACGATTTTAGCAATTCCATCGGTTAGAATGACAATTTACCGCGAGTTGAGGGACCTGGGACAGAATAATCACCATTCTGAGCGATTGCAAACGGAATATTGAAGAATTCAAAATGGCGGGAGATTATTTGAAGCGTGTTGAAAGAGTGAGAATTAAAATGGATTTTATGAAAAAACTGCGGGTCAGAGGAGCGGCAACTTTTCAGATTCGTACTCCCCGTGTTTGAAAAAGTTATGTTCTGCAAAGTTACCTCAGTTCCACGACATGCTTAATGAAATTTGTTTTCTAGCCACATTTTCGAACTACGGCGAACGGCCTAATAAATAAAATGCCGTCGAAATTTATATATATCGGAAACGTGAAAATTGGGACCGCGACGCCGATCTGGAATTGAAACGTCGCGACAAGGCTGTCGAGAAGATTACAGCTACGGAGACAAGGAAACGGGAGCGCAAAGAGTACTTAAAATGGTCCCGGGAGATAGGAAAAGAGAAAATACTGCGTGAAAAGAAAACCGCTGCAGAGACGAAGAAAAGGGAACGTGCTGAGTTTTTAAAATGGAACAAAGAAATACAAGCAGAGGAGGCACGACGTGAAATACTTCGCGATTTGAATGAAGAAAAAGGGTGGCGTGGTAGTAAAAAGTTTGCACAAATCCGTCATCGTTTTCGTCGAAAATTTGAACGTAGCAAACCTATTCGAATGCTAATGCAAAATTCACTACGTATTTTGATACGTACAAAATCTACGTCTGTGGTCGCGTTGATCCTGTTGCCGTATTTAAAAAAGCATTAGACTTGACGGTTGAAGAACGTGGTTTAAAACCCGGTGATAAGATTCGTATTATCGTATCGCACCCATCGTGGGCGAAACCGTTTTCGACCAAATTAATTACGATTACGGACGACGGGTATTTTTTCTATAACCTTTTAAAAGTAGTTTTGGAGTATGTAGAATACAAAAGCGTTCCGTTAAACGAAGTTGTCGTTGAAGTACAGTGTACGAAAATCCCACGAGGATCAGGTCGTTTAACAATTACAAAAGATAATAGTGGTCGTAAAAGGTGTATTATCACGGTAAAAAATTCCGACACGATGTGTCTTGCGCGTGCTATGGTAACGGTTCATGCGAATATCAACAAAAACAAATGGACGAAATCCCAGTTAAAAAACGGGTTTAACGATTCTCGAGTGCTCCAAGGGACCGAAGCGTTAAAATTACATGAAGGAGCAGGCGTCCCTATTTCAGACCACGGTAACACTTTGGAGGACGTTGAAACCTTTGCCAAACATCTCGGGGTCCAAATTAATATTATCGATGAAGACTATTTTAACGAGATTACTTTCACTACAAAAACCGATTCGGACGAAATTATATATTTATACAAAAACAAGAACCATTTTGACGTGATAACTTCTATGCCAGCGTTCTTGGCAAAAGATTACTATTGCCATACATGTAGAAAGGGTTATACCCGTCGCGATAAACACAAGTGCCCAGACAAGTGTTTAGCATGTTTCAAAACAGAAAAACATACGGGTGGTAAAATTATTTGCAACAAATGCAACAGGACATTTTTCGGTCAAAAATGTTACGATGAACATCTTCGAAATCGTTCCAAAGGTGAAAAACGTGACGTGGTTTGTGAAATTGTTCAAAAATGTTTAGAATGTAAACGGACCGTATCGGGCCTTAAACAACATATTTGCGGACACGCAACTTGTATTAACTGTAAAGAATATTGTGATCCGCAAACGCATCAGTGTTACATGTTACCTGTAGAAACCAAAGGTGGTGCGTGCACACGCGATCCTGTTTGTCATGGTCCAAAAAAGGACTGGTGTTTGTGTTGCAAAACGCGTACGACCAAGTATATGTTTTACGATTTGGAAACGCGACAGGATACCGGTACGCACGTTGTGAATTACGTGAACGCTCAAGATTTTGACGGGAACGAATTTACGTTCAAAATAATAGAAGAATTTTGTAAATTTGTATTTACGGACCGACATAAGGGTTATACGTTTATAGCGCACAATGCAAAAAGTTTCGATGCCCAGTTCATTTTGAAATATTGCATCGATAACGCGATAACGGAACAAAAATTATGTACATGGCTGTAAAAGAATTCAATATACGATTCATCGATAGTATAGATTTCGTAAGCGGGGCATTAGCAACGTTACCAAAAACGTTCGGTTTTTCGGAATTAAAGAAAGGGTATTTCCCACATTTGTTTAATATTCCTGGGAACCAAAATTACGTAGGGTCGATACCCGCAAAACACTATTACGATCCAGATCATATGAAACCCAATTGCAATAATAGATCTAAATTTTTAAAATGGTACGATGAACGGGTTGAAGAAAACTACGTTTTTGACTTCCAAAAAGAACTCCGTATGTATTGTCCTTCGGACGTAGATATATTACGACGTAGTATGATGACGTTTCGTGACGACTTCCTTAAAATTGGGATTAGAGATCTTAAGCAAGCGACGTTTTTGTCAACACGGACGGCAGCCGGAAGAAACTTGCGTCGTTATAGATGGCGAATGGTGGCGTCAGCCGTTCTCGATTGAAACCATGAACGTGAAAGTTGACTGACTGCCGTTGTTGATTTCAAACAAGAACGGCTGACGCCATCATTCGCCATCTATAACGACGCAACTTACTTCCGGCTACCGTCCGTGTTGACAAAAACGTCGCTTGCGCTCTCTAATATCGACCCGTTACAATATATTACGATTGCAAGTGTATGTATGACTATATATCGGTCAAAATACATGCCTGAAAATACGATTGGAATTATTAAAGACGACCCAGAAAATACGTTTAGTAAAACGTCGATCCAGTGGTTACGATGGCAGTCCGAGATGGACAACGTATACATCCAACATGCGATGAACGGTGGTGAATATTTTATTCCGATCATCGGGAAGGTCGACGGGTACTGTGAACAAACGAACACGGTCTATGAATTTCAAGATTGCTTCTGGCACGGGTGTCCTAAATGTTATACTGCGGATCGGATTAACCCGGTACTTCAACGTGATATGATCGAATTACAACGAACAACCGGGCTCAAAAACCAACGTATTCGTGATTTAGGTTATAATCTCGTGGACGTGTACGAGTGTGAAATACTGAAAAATACGGCATTTAAAAAATATTGTAAAACCAATAACGTCGAACTCGTAACGCCGTTAAATCCTCGCGATGCCTTTTTCGGAGTCGTACGAACGTGACGAAATTAGCGTACGATTTCAAACCCAACGAATACGGTCGGTACGTCGACTTTGTAAGTCTATACCCGGCCGTAAACTTTTTCAAAGGGTACCCCGTTGGGCACACAACTAAAATTTATAATCCAAAAACGTACGACTCGAAATGACGTGGGTTTATCCAGTATAAAATAGATCCACCACGTGGGTTATACCATCCCGTATTACCTGTGCGATTACGGTGTGGGAAGGCAAACAAATTGTTATTTCCTCTATGTCGTACGTGTGCCGAAACGCAAAAACAGGAAAAATGCGAACACTCGCCGGACGAACGTGTGTTTACGGGTACATGGTGCACGAACGAAGTTGTACTTGCCCTTGAAAAAGGGTATCGGATTATAGAAATATACGAGGTTTGGCATTTTGCAAAAACATCCGGTACGTTATTTCGAGATTATGTAAGGGATTTCATGAAATTAAAAATGGAATCGTCAACACCACCAGGCGAAGATATGGACGTTTTTAAACAACGCGTTAAAAACCACCTCGGTATCAGTGAATTAGGTGAAATTAAAAAGAATCCTGGAATGCGACAGATAGCAAAACTTTGTTTAAATAGTTTGTGGGGAAAATACGGGCAAAGGATTAATCAAACACAAACCGAGTATGTTACGAAACCTGCAGGTTTTGATAAAATCCTATTGAACGAAACGCACGAAGATATTAATATCCAATTTTTGAATAAGGACATGGTCCAAATGCACTACAATTTGAAAAACCAGTTTGTCGACAATCATAACAATATCAACATCCCTATAGCGGCATTTACGACATCGCACGCACGTGAAATGTTATACCGGGTATTGGACCAACTCGGTGACCAAGTATTGGGGTACGATAAGGATTCGTGCTGGTTTGTTGAACGGGAGGACATAGGAATACAATACCGACAGGTGATAGTTTAGGCGAATTGACCGACGAACTCGAAGGCGGTAAATGGGTCGGTACAGGTCCAAAATCGTATTCGTACGAAACAAACACTGGTGACATTACGTGTAAAGTTAAAGGATTTACGTTAAACTACGAATGTAGCCAGATAATCAACGGTGGCGCTATGAACGATATTGTCCACGATCCAAGTAAAACGGTTACTATTGAAAAGAAAAACGCAATTACGCGGGACGCCAAAACGAAAACGATTGTCAACCAAGATCAAACGAAAACGTTTGCGTTAGGGTACGACAAACGCGTTCTACAAAGTAATTTCGATACGTTACCTTATAGGTATTAAAAAAATTTTTAATCTTGATAAAGATTAAAAAATGTTTGCTGGTAAAATTAAAAACCGGACCGTGGAACGATTGGCATTTGAATTTTATATGATGTTATCACGGTACCATAGCATTGACGGGCGGTACCGCGAAACGAGAGGATTTAGGAAACTGTTTAAAATTGCAATATACGAGATTTTACAAAATAACGAGGATGCTGCACCTATTATACACCAGTGTTTAAAGGATATATTTTTAGAACCGTTTACTAGAGTCGGTATATACAAACAAATTGGGTATATTTTACTACCTGCTCTTTGGAAAGATCATAGAGCTATTGAAAGGAAAAAACAAAACAAATTAAATTTTTTAATAGAGGTACTTGACGAGGCTGGTAGACATACGGAGGATCACGTTGTTAGGGTTATTGTAAAACCCTATATTTTGATGCGCACTTTTTTCCCAAATGTGGCCAAACTAGCACGTTTGACTGCATTTATCTCCACAAGTAAACGCTCAACAAAAAAACTAAATTATAACTTACTAACTAACTTTTTTAGCCCTATTTGGATCACCAAAAACCCATTTTGGGTTTATAAGCACTTTAACTCAAAATATTTTGATCGGGTTTACCAGTGCTGCGAAAATATCTTCAAACCTTAGAAAATATTTTGAAACCTTGTTTCACGTTTCAAAACGTTAGTTTCGCTAGAGCAAGTTATGATTCAAAATTTTATTTTAATTTGCTGGGGGCGGTTGTATAAAAGGCGTTTAGCTTAATGGATAAGTCGAAAATATTAACTATTGACTGAAAGCAAACTAAACTTTTCGTTCGGAACACAACAACTACGCATAGAACTACATATTTAGTTGATAAAATTTAACTTCAATGGACCTTTCCCCTTTTACATGAAATTTTGAGAAAATTCAAAATAGGCAAAAATATCACCACAGCTTGAAAGAGCATCCTAAGTTTAGTAAGATTGCAAAGTTCGGCTGTGAAATGTTGTAAAATGTAGAAAATATAGCCTTGCGAAGTTGGCAAATTTTGTATATATTTGTATTACGGGCGGAAAAGTGATAATCAGTTGATACTTTTGATTACCATTTTCCTACGCGTAATACAAATGTATACAAAATTTGCCAAATTTGCAAGGCTATATTTTCTACAGTTTACAACATTTCACAACCAAACTTCGCAACTTTAGTAAACTTGGGATGCTCTTTCAAACTATGGTGATATTTTTGCCTATTTCGATTTTTTCAAAATTTTGTCTGAAAGGGGAAAGGTCCATTATTTACAAGATGAATAGGAGCGCTTTTCAATATTTGCCTGTCCACCGTTTAAGCTATAAACGCCTTTTATACAACCGACCCAGGGGCCGGTTGTTCGAAGCCCGTTTAGCTTAAACAGTGGTTAAGCTCAAAATAGAAACCAAGTTTATAGATTCATTCAACAACCAAACTAAAAGTTTTGAACCTTAATAGAATGATTATTTATGCTTACAACTACATATTTACTGCAAAATATTTAAGTTAACTGTTTATCGAGTGATGTAAGAGTGTTATTTAATTTTGCCTATCCACCGTTTACGCTAAACGGGCTTCGAACAACCGGCCCCAGGTGTTTACGTTCAATCAACCCCTGACTTTTTGTTTGTATGAAGTGTAAGAGCGCGAGCAAGAGCGCAATTTATAATTGTGATAACGTTTATACTGACTGCTCAGTGAACTTAAGTCCTGGCTTTAAAAACGAATTTTACCCCCTGCAACGTGGGTTCCGAAGTTTCGTGAATTCTGCGTGGATTTCGCGTGGATACTAACAAGTGTTAGCTACGAGCAACTAGTGAGCTAGGTCACACAGTAGAACAGTTTTTACTTTAATAAGACAAAGGTAAAGTGGAGTTAAAAGAGTCATCTACACGATAAATGAATTATATTTAACGTTTTGAACAATATTTGCAGATATACAAAAGCAATTTATTGCCTTCCTTAATTACATTTATACATCACAAAACTTGAATGTTTTCTTGTATATTTTTCTCACATGAAACAAAAGAAGTTGAAAAGATTATATTTTAACTTTTAAAAACGAACTTTAAAAGCTAAATCGATACAATTTTGCCGTTTTCGCCTAGATTTTTTGCTTGACTAACTGTTTCCATGGAAACAAGAAAATTCAAAATTCAAAATGGCGGAAAAACTAATGACTTAAAAGCTAAATTAATTCTTTTATCCTAGTGAATTTAGCCCTGCATGCGGTCCTTTTTTGGGGTAAAAATGTTTATGCAGTAACAAAGTTGTTGCTAGATGGCACAAGAAGTGTGTTATGTCACCTCATTTGGGAAAAAATGAGTAAAATAATTGCCATACAGCCATAAAGCTGTCAAAAGTCAGAAAAAATTGCCTCGGGAGACTACCCTGTATCAAATACCAGCTCTCAGTGACTATGAAAATAAGTTCGTTTCCCACCCATTTTGGGGGAACTAACCGGAATGTGTGTCCTCTGTGCCGAAAACATAAAAAAAATTGAAGTAGAAATGAAAAAATACATCAATTTTTAAAACAATTCTTTCTTTGTCCTAAACTATACATTCAGGACACACATTCCAGTTAGACTGATAAACTTGAATATACGTGCTTTCTAAAGCATACAATTTCTAATGCTAACATTATTCCCAGACCCATCTCCCAAGTCCGCAAAGATAAGTAACACAATATCAAGGATGTTATGGTCACGTGACCGTTTCCATAGCAACAAAATGTTGCAGTTTGTTAACACTAGGCCTAACTATTATTATAGCAAGTTTGGTAGAGGTTGCTTTAATATATGATGAGTAATTGCCATTTATGTCATATTTTGCTAAAATTAGCTGGAGCCATGACTTAAGTGCACTGAGTGATGCAACACCCAAAAATTTAGGAAGAACTTAATTATAAACCACTATGGGCACGTCATATTTAAATTAATTGTTAATACGATTAATCGATTTTTGACAACGATTAGTCGATTACGAAAATTAGCCGACGGGAGCAGCTCTAACTACGTGACAATGTGATTTTTCGTGGGGTCGGCACTAGATCGTGATGAACTAACGCACAAATCCGCGTCTGTTGTCAGTGGTATACCAAACTATAAAATGACATATTTATGTGTGTTTGCCTTGTTCTTTCAAAAAAACCACGTCAAAGTATAATGACAAAAACGAGGTAAACACATATAAATATGTCATCTTAAAATTGGGAAAACCGCTGACAAGATTATACAGCAGACGCGGAATTTTGCCTTAGGTCACCACGATCTGGTGCCGACCTTTTCGTGCTGTCGCATGCCCAGTCCCCAGTTTTCAAGCCGAGGGTGTGATATTAAATTTATACACTGTGATATTAAATTAATCTCACGAGACGTCCCACGAGAGCTACACGCAGCGAGCTATAAAAATGTTGTTTTCTAAATTTCTGACCCATTATTGCTCAAACTAGTATCGCATGTTCAAATTTTCGGTATACTATATTATTTATAGACCCTCCGCTTGGGTGATTCGGCAAAATATTAACCCTCCGTAATGATGTTTCCCTTTGGCTAAAGCCCTCGGGCAATATCCTCACTTCCAGTTCGGTTTAATATTTCGCCGAATCACCCTCGCTACGGGTCTATGAATGATAAATTAATGTAAGTAACATCAGTAGATATGTGGTTAATGGCTAATTATTGTTGAAAGAACAGTAATTAAGAAGTAATATCTATATCTAAGATATCACTCCTTTTCTCGTAGTTTAGCCTACATCGTGGCGACAAGTGAAAAAGATGGGAGGCGTGTGTAGGATAAACGTAATAGCTGTCTCTTTTGCGGGAAACAATACGCAAAGCTGAGTCGCCACTTTTTCCAGGTCCATTCCAAGGAGGAAAAAACTGCAAAAATTTTGCAAATGAAGGCCAAGGACAGCCTTAGGCAAATGGAGCTGGACAAGCTGGTACGAATGGGTAACTTCAACCACAACTTGGGTGTGCTAGAGAATAAAAAGGGAGAGTTGAAAGTCATCAGAAGACCTGGGCTGCTGGGCAAGGCGTGGACAAGGATCCGTCCAACTATCTTCCATGCCAATTCTGCCATGGTTTCTTCCAGAAAAAAGATTTGTACCTGCACAAACCGAAATGCCCATTTGAGCCAGAAAACCCTGACCAAGTGAATGTTCGGTCGAAAAAGCTGCAGCATACGGGAAGATTACTTTCGACAGCAAACAAATTCCCCGTTGGCTGCAGCCCACAACTGTCTGAACACGTGCTGCGCATCATGGTTGTAGATCAGGTGAGTGATGTGGTCCGATCAGATGAAACTATTCTGATGGTCGGTTCCACCATCATTGAAAATCGGGGTGGCGAGAAAGCTATGAAAGTATCACACCAAATGCGATTGTTGTGTAGACTGCTCATCAAAGTCAGAGAATTTTGTGGCGCTTCGGCTGTTTCTCTTCAAACGATTCTATCTCCAGAATATTTCGACCATTTAATTGCCGCCGCAAGATGGTTCGGGGGTTACAGTGATGACTGTTTCAAAGCCCCTTCGACCTCTGCCAAATGCGGATATGCCCTTGAAAAGGCTGCTTATGTGGTAAAAGGACACGCTTTGAGAAAGAAAGACATGGTCACAAAAAGTAACATCGACTTATTTTTGGAGCTCTACGAAGCCGAATGGAGCAAGAAAGTAACGAACCATGCCCTTCAAAATCTCTCGTTCAAAAAGCACAAGCCTCAAGTGCTTCCTGTGACCAATGACTTGCTGGTTTTAAGAAATTTCCTGACAGAAAATATCACAGCTTTTACAGAAGAAGTGCGAAAAAAGCCATGACAGAAAAATGGCGGAGATTGGCAGTTTTAACCTTGGCGAGATTGATCATTTTCAATGAACGTAGAGGTAACATTCCAAATTCACAATATAGTAATAAAATTTATAAAATGTTTGCAGACGATCGAGTGTGCTGCGCTCTGAATTGTCAACTATTTTTGTTCTGTCGATGCAACGTTAAGGTGGATTAAACGTAACCTTGTTCACATAAGCCGGGCTGGACCTGTCTGGCCCGCTTTTGCTGAGCTAAACAAGACGCCTGCTAAGGCGTTCACTCCGTCTGCCGAGATGAAAATAAGCACAAGGTGCATGATTGTCTTTCTTGTACTGCTCAGGAAACAATTTTATCATTTATAGACCCGGAGCGAGGGGTATTCGGCGAAATATTTCCTGAAGTGATGATATTTCCAGAGGGCGATAGCCCGAGGGAAATATCATCACTTCAAGAAATATTTCGCCGAATCCACCGAGCGGAGGGTCTATAAATGATATATTGTACCGAAACACTAAAATATTCATGCAAAATTAAAAAATGATACATGCGTACTAAATATTCACTGATTTCTCCTGCACATCCTGCCATTTTTGTTATTTTTTAAAGTTCGTGGATCCCACGCATGCCATGGGATATATTTTATATTTCATGGCAACACGCGTGTGTCCCGCGTGTTGCCATGAAATATAAAATATATCTCATGGCACACGCACTACGCGTGGGATTGAGTGAAATGCAGTGAAAAATCACACGTTCACGTGGTGTAAACTAAGTTTTTTGATTGGACAATTTAAATTTGAGGCATAATATTAACTTAAATTACAATCAATTCGTTGTATTATTGAATATATATTCTGCTAGAAAATGAGTTTAATGAGTTTCTGCATCGTCACGTGTGTATTGTTTTTGCCAAATCCACCAATACCAATTCTTCAATTACCCTATTGTTCTAATCGCGGATGGCTAACTTTCCTAAAACGTTGGTTAGTTAGGTGGAAATATAATTAATACGCACGTGACGATGAAGGACCTTATTTCTGCATAAACAAGAACAAAAACAAAGATAATGAGTCATATTGTTGTTCTAATGAGTTTCCAAACTATCTAGCTCTATTAACTATGATTTAATAAAGGAGTCAATGAGTGTGGAAACATTAACATGTTTCTATTCTCTGTATGCACACAAAACGTATTTCTAAGTAATATTATACGAACAGGAGTGCTCTATCAGTTAAGCACGAATTACGAGTATTTTAAATGGTTTCAAAAACGACCTATCCAATTTATACCCATCTTGTCAGTTTGCATATTTACGGAAGAATTTTTTAACGTAGTTGTTGTATAAGCCGAGAAAATCGAGGCAAAAATTTTGTGAAAACGTACGTGTGTTTTATCACATATAAAGACTCCTTTATGGCTATGATTTTCTGTGTGCTTTTCTCGCGAACGAGGCGTTTATAAGATAGAGTGGTAAAATGGCAATTTATTACATGAGTATAGAGATTTATTCATCGATATGGCTGTGCGTAATAATCGTTCCAAATTAGCAATAGCCAATCGGCATCAAGAACGATAAAATTTCACTCGGTGAAAAATCATCGTTCACGGCCTTTGATTGGACGAACGATGTTTTTTCACCAGTGAAAATTTATCGTCAGTGTTCTGATTGGCTGACCCGAACGTGCAACACCTGCTCGCAGGCTAGGTGTAAACATGGAGTCTGATTTTACAAGTATTTTTTTAACTCACCGAAAAGAGAGATTTAAGACAATTTCACTGATAAAACAACCACCTAAAATCATAACGACGACATTCGTGGCCTCGTTAACTTGAAATAAACTTCATGGTTTCATTTTCAGCAAGAAAACAAAGCTATAAATGGTAAGAAATTCCATTTTAATATTTTGCTTGAGTATTTGTTTTTGTCAGTAAGATATATCCGTATCTTTATACACTCATCTTTATACTCATATAATAAACAAATTACTTCATGGTTGGTTCGTTTGTACGATTTTTATTATTCACTCGTTGTGAAGGATCGCTAAACTCACTCGTTCGCTGCGCTCACTCGTTCGTTTAACGATCCTTCACAACTCGTGAATAAAAATCGTACGCACTCACCAACCATGAAGTAATCTCTATATTTAACAGCTATTCTACGAACTCGAGTCGTATATGAGTTGGCTACGAGAGTAAGTAGAATAAGCTGTTTTATTATTATTAACATCTACTGTTGTAAACATGCCTAGCCCATATACCTAATAAATCGCTACTTATATAATACCTTGTGCACTGAAATGAAATCCAAGGACGACCAATCCATTATTTGAACTTACTGTATTTTTTAAACTTTTTTAAAATTTTTAATGCCGTGTCCTGGGATTGAAGCAAGTTTCAAGGTCAAGACAATAATAGTAGAAAAATGGCGGGAAAATTAAAATAGAGGCGGTAAGGATTGCGCAATGGACCAATTACATTATGGGCAAAATTTTGACAAAAGTTGAAATAGGAAAATATATTACCACAGCATTGAAGAGCATCCTAAAGTTGGTAAAATTGCAAAGTTTGGTTGCGGAACGTTGTAAAATGTGGAAAATGCATGTAAGCCTGTGAAGATTGCAAATTTTGTATATTTTTGTATTACGCACGGAAAATTGATACCAACATCGAGAAAACGGTATCATTTTCCGTGCGTAATACAAAAGTATACAAAATTCGCAAACTTTGCAGGGCTATATTTTCCTCATTTTACAACATTTCGCGACCAAACTTTGCAATTTTACTAATTTTAGGATGCTCTTCAATGGTGTGGTTATGAATTTTCCCACTTCAACTTTTTTCAAAATTCTGTCCATAATGCAATCGGTCCATTGAATGAACGATTTGTGTTTGAAATATTCATTCCAAGGTCGTTAAATACTTTTTCCCGCGAGCGTTTT
This sequence comes from Muricea muricata, assembly GCA_963855995.1. Classification (NCBI taxonomy): domain Eukaryota; kingdom Metazoa; phylum Cnidaria; class Anthozoa; order Malacalcyonacea; family Plexauridae; genus Muricea; species Muricea muricata. The sequence goes on from OY979717.1 coordinate 25,517,739, forward strand.
GGCTTGGGATTCAAACGTGTTTGCGATCCTCTAAAGTAGCTTCTGTCATTTGTTCACATGATTGTGTGGGGTGGGGCGTGCACCACAGGTTTCAGGGCACACGGCTCGTTTCACCGCCCTATCTTATAAACGCCCTGTCATGAATTATTAATAGTTTTTGAACACCTTTTATCGTCTCAATTTCAAGCTATTGTATGTTTTGCACTCTAGAAAAGAGAAGTGTTTACATCTTTGATACCGGATTCATTAGTTTTTCTCTTCAAATGGGTGGAAAAGCTGCGCGAATGAAGTTAGATGCGTTCAAAGCACGACCAGTATGGGCCAATATCCATAATGAGGAGATAGTTTCCTCTCTATCAGCAACAGAGAAGGAATTGTCCAAGAGGTACATAAATGTTAATTTGCTGTTTAACAGATATCAATAATCGATATGGACAAAATATTGGTTTCAACTAATTAAACTTATCAAGTCAGGCCTATCGCTTCTATCAACTTCTAAATCATTTCAATTTAAAATTCATAAAAAATGGATGATCACGCTTCCTGGGTATTTCTACAAATATCGTTATATAACAGCAATAAAAATGTCAGGGTTGCAGAAAATGTTCAACGTTCCGCTGGACTACCATAGTTTTGTATGTTTTTGCAATTAGTAAACTTTCGTCGCCATTGCTTACTATAGCTATTGTTCATATATTTATTTTCTCCGAATGGACCAAAAATCCAACTAAATACCATAAATAGTGATGATGAGTAGTCTGTAAGGATAACAATGTGTCAACCCAAGTCAATCAATCTATGAACCTGAGAAAAGCACGACGAGTCAGGGTAGAGAAAAAAAATACATTTACTGTTTTAATTTAAGGTTTGATATGGTGGAAATAATTGGAAAAAGAAATCGAAAAGTCCCGGTACTCCTCACACCAGACGTAAAAAATGCGGTAGAAGCATTGATCTCAACGCGAGAAGACGGGGATGTTTCCAGTGCTAACGAGTACGTCTTTGCTATAAATGACGAAAAGTCAACTAAGTCATTCAGGGGAAACGATGTTATACGGCAAGCCTGCAGTATGGTAGAGTTGAAAACCCTGGTGTAATCACCTCGACCTCTTTGAGGAAATATGTCACCACCGTGTCCCAATTAGTAGATGCGGATGAAAACGAAATGGGATGGCTAGCGAAACACCTGGGGCATGATCTGCACTTTCATAAAGGATTTTACAGGATGCAGGAGAGCAAATTGGAAATGGCAGTCGTGGGCAATCTCCTTGTAGCCATAGATGAGGGGAGAGCTCACAAACGTATAGGGAAAAACCTTCGAGCTATATCCCTTCGAGCTATATCCCTTCAAGGTATCATGAGGCGATATACACGTAGATTACTTTACTTGACTTAAAATGCGAGATAGGAATACGTAGCTTAGAACATGAGAAATCGCATCTTGCGTCGTGGGTGGTCAAACGATCCGCCCGATGTCGCAAGAAATTTCAAATTTCAAGACCTCTTGCCCATATGAGGGTAGTTCTGCAGTTATATTTATTATTAAGTTAAATAAAGCTAGGGACAACTGAACTGGACGCTATTGTCTTCATGAAACTGATCACAAAAAATTTGTTTGAGGTTTTATTTTTGTTCAAACATATCGCAAGTGATCACAAGTTAGAAAAACTTGCGACGAGGTTTAGGCCTCACTTGCGTGACCAACAACTTTGCGTCAGCATGCGAATGTTTTGTACCGGCTGGTACAGGTTGTTTTAATTTTTGATCTTTTGCAATACGTTTAGACAAAAAATGCAATTAGAGCAAAATTTTTGGTTGCATGGTAGAACCTGTATTGAAGCTATACTGCATTTTCTCAAGCAGTAACTGGTAAAACCTGTATTTTTAAGTACAGCATTTTCAACATTTTGGTCAACCGGTCCCTGTGATATAAAAATATTTATAAAAATTGCTGAATTGTTTTATGTGGTTTGTCATAAAAAAAACAACTACTAGCTCATTTTAAAGTCATTGTTAATCCGACCATTATTTAATGCACAATTTTTTATCTCAGATTTTGACGATGCTTTGCCGGGCGATACAAATAATTTCGAATCGGACGATGAGGAAGTTACAGGTAGTTAATAACTTGGTTTAAAAGATCCTCTCTTATCATCTTAACTGTTACGTATAGAAAGTCAGTATTTGCAACAGAAAAGTTGATCTGACATTCGATCTCTGGTCTTGCCGTCTAGCTACCCCTGAATCTGCTGGAGAACTCTCTGATGCAACCCATTCTTCCACAATTCTCCTATCAGTAAAATTGTGTTAGGATAAGGAGAAAAGTTGAATTTTGATAATTTTTAAGGAAAGTCACGGCACTTACGTAAAACTAATGGTCCGTGTCCATTAAACCGTGCAAATGCTGGAAAAAACTGGTAGATTAAATAAATAAAACATATTTTTCATTGTGATACAGACACGAACGAAAAAATAAGTCCAACAACAGCATTGGATGGTGGAGAACCGTCTTCATGCCATAAGCAAGGTATATATACAGAGTGATAAAGAGATATCGATCTTTGGAAAGCCAAACAAGACACATTGGACTCATTTTTAAAATTAAGCGATTATTAATCACATGCATCTACTTCAAATTCTGAAACAGGTTGCAATGGAAAGGAAAGAATATCGTCCAATTTTGGCCAACGTCCTCGGCTTCTAAACAAGGTAGAAAACATTAATCGGCAATAGACACTTCCCGAATTTGCTTGAGTGCACACGAAACAATAACTTGAAATCGAGGCGGGGTATGAAGCCTATTGAAAAGAAGTGTTCTTTATGCCCACAGAATAAATTCGGGAAGTGTCTATTAATGTGGATTGAAAATGGTTGTTATCCAAAAATAATAGATATTCATTGGGACCGCAAGTGGTCATGGGTAAGTCCTTATTTTCAGCTTTAAACAACAAAATATTGTTTTTTAGTATAATACTAGGACATATACATTTAAGACTTTCCTTGTTGAAAAGTTTGTTTCACTAAGGTAATAAGCTGTCCACAGTCCTAGTTAAGCAAATACCCAAGCTCAATATTTAATATTCATAATTTTTGGTTAACAACCTCAAATGTCATTAATAATTCATAATATTATTGGCGAATTATGTCAACCATAGGGCAGGTGAGTTGGCTTTATACCTGATGAAGTACTAATCAAGATGACACATAATACACATAATATGTCACGTTCATTGGTATTCTGTATATAATGCTGTACCCTAAGTAGCATTAGTAGGATCATACTAGTATTCTTGATCTATTGCAAATGCTGTAATTTGATTGGCTGTGCTACCCACTATCTACTCCTTGATTTCGAGTAGCGAAACAGTCATCTTCATTGAGATTTTTTAAAAATCAATTAAAAATAAACATTGTTGAATATTTAACGCTTGACCTCTAATTCTACTAATACAATTAGATTACTCTCACTCGATTTGTATTAAATGATTCGGGCTTCGCCCTCATTAACTATCACTGCAAAGAAATCTGGAGCTCGTAACCTAATTGTTAATTGCAATTTGAAGTCATTTAATAAACTCGAATTCACGTTTTATCATGCCTAATACGCTCGGCTGCGCGTCGCGTTTTTAATTACGACAAAAAGGCTATAGAACTGCATGCGTATAAAAAATATCAGAATATATACGAATTTCTTACGAGAGCTGGGTTTAACTTGTGTACAGTGTACTACGTCAAATACAAAGAGTCACGTGATCTTTAGCGTACACAGATTAGGTTTACAGAAATATTTTCCTGTCATGCACAAATTAAACTATAATAATGTCAACTCACTGAATGCAGGTTCCAGACGGAAACGGAGAACAATGAAAAAGACAACATGCACAACACCTGAAAGACATGCAACACTACATGCCTTTCGCATCCACATTCAACGTGGTGTTTTGTCAAAAAAAAAGAATGTTTGAATCAATCCAGAGAGGTCGTGGACCACTATCAAGGATTTCGTAAGAAACTTTGGAAGGAATCGAAAGTGAGCCGATTCTAAATCATACTAGTCAGGGTATAGCTTGTGCTCAAGACCGCACATGGATGTACACTTGCGTGTGTGGTCTGAAGCACAGGCTAGTCACGGTATAACTTTAAATCATCAAGATACAAAAGAAAAGTAATAGAAAAGGAAGATAAAATGAACACAAAAATTGCTTGTGCATAAACGGCGCTTACAGGCTAGTTAGGGTATAACTTTAAATCATCAAGATACAAAAGAACAGTAATAGAAAAGGAAGATAAAAAGAACACAAAAATTGCTTGTGCATAAACAGCGCTTAATTTATATAATATACCACCAACGTGTCGGCTATAGCGTCCCATGTTCACATTGATTAGAAACCATCAATATAGAAATATTTATTGTATTTTGAAATTAAATGAGAACAAGTTGGAACATATACGAAAATTTTATTAAATTGTGTAAGTAGGTCATCACCTAACTTGACGTTGATTGCCCTTGACAATAGACGTTAGAAGTCCTTACTTCACGCCAGAGTTAAACAATGAATTGCAATGCAAAGTGGGAAACATGTGGGAAAAAATTACCATGTATTCATATGCATTGAAAACCGCATGACGTAAGCACTTCTAAGGTTTATTACAATTACTATTACTACAATTCCATGCAGTTAAGTGCGAAACGATTTTACAACGTTTCCATCGCAGGAATATGTTCGTGTACCTTGTGGTCAGAATTTCGAGTCTAAAGCTACGGTTACACGTGCGATTATTGTCTCGGACTGGCAACACAAAGGTCCAATTTTATCGCATTGCCGGTGCGACTGAAATGGCAACATGTGCAAGGGAATTTTTTGAGCGCATATCAATCAGACTAGTCCCTAGCCCTCTTTTTCATTAGCACTGCCGTCTATTTCCAAGCTTCATTTAACCTTTCGACGCATTGTCGTTCTGTGAAATTTCTTCGCAAAAATCTAGATTCTATATTTCTGGCCAAGTGCCTTTATTGCGAGTTTTTCTCTGGCTTTGTTTTCTAAATACATGGTTTCTGTATTGTGGATGAGACTGATTCACAACACTGGATTCTTTTGGTAGAATGAGATTAAAAAATCAAATCTTCACGCATTATTTTCTCAGTGACTGCGAACACTGTTTGTGATGTCTTAAATAATGTTGTGGAAACACAAGAAACACGCGACACACATCCCGAAGAACAGTTTTTATTCGGCCCGTTGCGTTGCCCGCGCATGGAAAAAATTGCACGTGTAAGCTTAACTTAAGTTTTTGTCAAGAGTTCGAGGGTCGGAAGTCGAGGGCTGACGATTGAAAAGCGGGGATAGAATTTAATTGTTTTCATAATGTCGTACTGGAGCATAAGGTAAAAAATCCCCAAGAATTTTGTCAATTATATTTGTACAGGACATCTTTCCTAAATGCTGCCGCGAAATCTTATTTATACTACTACGCAAAAAATTACATCCTAAACTTAGATTCCATAAAATTTGTAAAGCTTTCTCAAATCAACTGTGATACGTCTTTCTTCCACGTAACCACGTCTGCATACTAGTTCAATGACCTGGCCGCGAGTAAAAGACCTGGAACTAGCTCCCGAATAGAAATCTATTTTGCTGTCTTAGCGATCGTGTTTAGAAAACAAAATTATAAAGCAAAATTTGGAAATTTAGTATTCGAAAAATGGATTTTTATTGACAACTATTGGTGGTACTTTTCCGTGTTTTCTGGTTACCTGGTATGTATGAATTAGTATGTACCGTGAATAGAGTCCAGCAATAATCACGCCTTCGTCAATTCTCCAACACAATTTCCCAGCAGTATTTAGGAACAATTTTCTGTATAAAGTAAATCGACAAAATTTGTATGTTCCAATACCTTATACAAAATCATCTTTACTTTCAACCCTCGACCCTCTACTTCTAGCCCTTGACATTTGACCCTACACTTTTAACTCTCGACCCTTAATAGACGACCCTCGACTTGCGTTCCTCGACCCTCTATTTCTAACCTCCACTTTTCATGCATTAAAAAAACTAAATGAAACTAAATACAACATATCTCTTCAAAAATAGCTTCTTCTTGTTCTAGTTGCTTTGAATAAATTTGAGGTGTTTTGATCGTTTTGGTTTTAAAGACAAATGACCAAAGGTTCAAAAGATGGTAACACTGAACCTATAACTCTATACCTATAAAGGATATAGCCATATAATTATTATATAATATATCGGTTGAAAAATGCCGGTGTCATAGGGATTTTTCGACCGATGGATATTTATACAAAAACAGTCAATATAAAAAAAGAGTAAACTCGAACATTTATGCTGTCGAATATTTTCGCGCAAAGCGACTTTTCCCTTTCTCTTTGGGGGAGTCTTTATTCATATCAAAGTTTATCGGAAATCATTGCAGTGGTGTCTACATAATAAAAAAATGTTCTACGTATAGTGAACATAGTTGAGGCAGGGCATGATGGGTATTGCATGAATGCAAGGTAGGTATTTGTTGATGAAAAATAGCCCAAATCAATCGAAGTCCAAGGTATCGCAAGTCATCACAAAATTCAAATTAGCCATAAAGCTAAGACAAATAATCTTTTCATCGATGTATTTCTCCCAAACATTTCTTCCACTTCTGGTCATGGCAAAGATATTTAAACACCAGAACTATGAATAAGATGTAAACCATCATAATTATCTTGTGTTCATAAGAGTGCTACAAGAATACCGCAAACTTGAGTCAACGAAAAATAATCTATTTCATCAAAAATTAGGTAATTTGCTTGGCTCAAAGCACAGCCATATCAGTGTATGAATGAAAAATCGTAAAAATAAATACAAATTTGTTTCGGAAATACGAGTTTGATCCGGTATTTTTGACAAGCTAATATTTGCCAATGTCGTTTACATTTCTTTTTGCTGATATTATAAAATCATTGTTACACCTACAATAGCTTTCAGTTAATTGTATGTTGATGGCATACATGGCATCGTTTTTATCGTCTTTTCAACGATAGAATTTTCGTACTAAATTTTCCTCTAAATAAGAGAGACTTTGTCATCAAACTGTAGTAAGAAAATAACCACAAGCATGCATGCATGTGACCCATCATGAGCAGCTAATTAAACCTGCGCAGCCGGGGTTGGTTGTATACGAGAGGTGAATGCCGCTATCCACTTTCTATATTATAATTTTGACTTTAATATCCTTGGTATTCTGTGGATTGCGGTATAGTCTGGCAGATAGGGGTACCAAAAAGCATGTTTACTTACCATATCGAGGGGCAATTCCATTTTGGTTTTATCTTGTTTCTAAATGTTGTTCTGCGCGAACAACATTCAGAAATATACTTACTAACCTTAAAGGAACAAGATAAAACCAAAATGGAATTGCCCCTCGATATGGTAAGTATATCGGCCTCTATCTGCCAGACTAGTAGTTATGTTAAAAATAATTAACTGACGAATTGTGGTTAGCGATATTTAACTTTCGCCACCAGGCGTCTGCAGGTCCCATCATAGACTATATATTGCAACATCATGTCTATAAATGTTTTTAAAGTAAAGGCTGCTTTCCACTGGTGCATTTTACGGATCTGCATGCACGCACGAAAGGTTCGCCTAATTCAATTATTTCTGCCAACTAAAAATATCGGATTAGAGCTTGGTCGCATATATAGCCACAGAAAGACTACATAAATGTGTCCCTTTAGGATTATTTTTTTAAATTTAAATTCTCTATCTGCATTTAGTAAATGCCTAAACATTACTAACCTTTTTGTCAATAGTGACGCTATCTTGAATCGCGATGCATTATGGTCTATGAAGATTAAAAACACCATTTATCAAAGAAATATTACGATGAACCCTTAGTTTGTCACAATGAAGATACATCAATCAATATAAGTATATAGAAATGTCATTTGTGTTATTAGCTTCCCCGAACATGTGCTTGTTACATATAAGAATGAAAATTGAGATTCTCTTTATAGTTTGCGAGAAAGATAATCTAAGTATCGGTCTGTGTGAGTAGGTTTACGGTAAATGTCAATGGAAATCAAACAGTTATTTCTGGAAATCAGAGTGTCAAGGAAGGCAATTCAACTGTTTTGTTTATGTTCAATGGTAAAATTAATGTGAGGATCAATTGAATTGAGTGTGTCATGAAAGCTTGAAACTGCAGATATCCTTATTATAGCAAAACTGTCCTCAACAAATCTTTTCAAACCTCAGGGGGTGTTATGGCGTTGTGAATAGCTTGTTCTTCAATGACTTCCATGTAAAGTTGGCAAAGACTGCACTTACAGAGTACCCATAGCACAACCATGTATTTGCTGGTAATTTTCTACCATAATGATTACAGTATAAGCAAAAAAGCTGTTGGACAAAACAAATGTCAAGAGCCATAAGATATCACTTATGTCTAGTTTTGTTCTTCCTGCGAATAAAACGTCCTGCTCATGACACACTCAATTCAATTGATCCTCACATTAATTTTACCTTAGATTATCTTTCTCATTCATAACGACCATAAACATAAAATTAGCACTGCAACGACCCTCATCAACCATTGACCTTTTCTAACAACGAAGAAAGAAAAAAAAAACGAGAATTGAAGCAATCCAGTGATGTACTAGAGTTGAATGACTATTTCAGAACCATCCTCAGAGATACATGTATGAAAAAACTAGATTCATATTACTCTAGATTAATATGAATGACTATCCTCGTAAACTAGTCTCTAATTTAATCGCAAAACAGAAGAGGAAGAACACTACACCAAGTCCTGAAGAACTAGTACGAACATTTTTCGAGTCTGTTCAACGCATGCAACAATACAATGGTTATGCAGTTCTACCATACATTAAAGGTCTCACAGAACCACCTAGAAGGACACTCGAGAAACATGACGTATATAAAGGTTTTTAGCAAACCCATAAAAACCCTGCAGCATGAATTTCCGACTATGGAAGAACAGACGAACGTAATTTACAAGATGCCTTGCAAAAACCTATAATGTCATGCAATTTATATGTAATGTATATACTGTATATTCATGCTTACTCAATCAGCACTACTGCATATATTATATTAGGTTTCAAGTTACACACCACTCATTTTACTAGTGTCCTTTGAACTCTATTTGTAATCTGCCCATTGAAGGCTTTATAGTCTGATAGCCGAAAGCTTGTATTTTAATAAATATTTTGAAGTCAGAGAACGTCTTCAATTTGAATATTTTGTCATTGTTAGATAGTTTTGTAATACAACAGGACTGGTGCAGTTATAATGATCATTAAAAGGCAATTCTTTACAGTTTTTCACATATAGTGTATCTGGTTCAAGCTATTTTTGTTTCAAGTCAGCATGACAATAATATTGTAAATCACAGAAATATTAATTGTAAATATGACCCACCCCCTGTTTGCATCTATTTTTTTCTGACTTACCCACTAATGTGTACTCAAAAATAGTGCACCTCCACTTGAAGCTTCCTCCCTTTTCATGCAATATTAGATATAGAAACTAGAACACAGTTTAACTTTCATAGACCTGTTTGTTACTCAAGTGTGCAAAGTCATTATTAGCCAAAAAAAACTCACATGTGTACTTGCCATACTCTGCAGTCTGGTTGACAATTTATGTAATAAAATATACGTATCATTGTAGTTCGAATTTTAGCCATTTCCAGGAGACTCGTTGAAAATATACAGTTTACTGTAATAAAGTAATAAATTGTTGGCGATGTTGATTTTATGAACTCGTAAATTCCCATCTGTCAAACTGTTTCTCGTAAGATAATCGCCGTTGATCGTAATTGATTTTTGTTTCGAATTCCGACCTGAGGGAAATGAGATGTGATCACAGATATGGCGGGAGAAAGTAAGATTATAATAAGAGAAAGCATACGGGAAAGATATGAATATCTGCGCTGCAAATACAAAGAATTGAAGAAAGCTGGAAAAATCGAAATTAACAACTAAAATACACTGTTATACAGAATTGCTGCTACAGAACTCATAAACCTGTCTTTGGTAAGACTAAAACAATTTTATATTCATGCTAATTGAAATATCATAAGAATATTTTCATTCAATCATAATGGAGTGTTCCATTTTAATAATTCGACTATCGTCTTGTTCTGCCAGGATGGAATATGCTATTTGTCACTTCATGAAAATATTCTTTATTATAAACTTTAGACTTTCAGAATAAAGATGTATTGGACCAAATCAATATGCTGTAAAATTAGTTCTGAAAAGTTCTCAAGTTAAATACTCGTACCCTTTGTCAAAATTATTAGAATGTGCTAAAAATAGCTACATGTAGACTGACATGTCAGTTTTAATCATTTTTAAATGTTATTTGTATAGATCAATACCGATATTTACACACAGTTTTTTCTCATGTGAAAAGCCTTTTCATGATTTGTTCTTAACAAATGTCATGATTAGTCTATCCAATCAGCCTTTCTCAATATTTTCACACATGTGAAAACTGTTTTGTTCAATCAGCGCAAGTCTGTGTGTTTACATACCACAAATCTGTTCACAGCTGTCAAAGTTTTTGGCAAGTATTTTTTCAAGGATTTTTTTTGCTTATTTAAAAAAAAATTAAAAACTGCTGGTTTATTTAGGGTTTTCATTTTATACTATTAGATCTTGGTCAAAAAGCAAAGTAATTTTCATTTGTATGTAAGATGCCGTAATTCAGTTTTGTTTTGGGTTTTGTATAAGTAAAGTGCTCTTTGCCAGTCGCTTCATGTTCTAACTCAACTGGTACTAGCCTGTTCTTAAAAAGAATTTAATGAGAGTTTAGTTTTTACAACTCAAATGTTGTACAAAGTTTCATGGTATGTTAAGTTTCATGGTATATTACTGAATTATTTACTGAATGCAAGACTTTTTTACTAATTTAACTCAAGGAAACCCCCACCCCAGTAAACATGTATACAGATGTTCTGGGGTAGGGGGTTCAGGGGGTTTAATTATTAGTTACAACCCCCCCCCCCCAAAAAAAAAAATGCCCCCCCCCTCAAATCATTTTAACCCCCATAATTTTAAAGCTTAATAAATACTGTAGTCTAGTATTTAAGTGAAGTATGTAGCCATGATCTATGTTTATATAGCTTTGAGCATATTATGTGGTTTTTGTTTGCATGCAACATTAAACTTTGCTTCATATATATTGGCTGTGAGAGAGCAGAGAACAGAGTACCCCCCCCTCCCCACACAGTTATGGCAACACCCCCAATAATAATATAAAAATCCACTTATGCCGGTAAAAAACCTTGTGAGAAAAGTGACAAGATTATACATTTCAAGCACTATTTTAGAAGTCTTTGAATTAACCAGATGTGATTCATGGTAAAAATATGACACGGCTGTGAAAAATCTACACCTACAAAAAGATTAATGTTGGAAATTTTTATTTTGAATACTGGTTTACGCGTCTGTAAAATATTTATATTATTGCATGGTAAAAAATATGATGAATAAGTTCAATATTAATTAAGTGTATTGAGCATATTAAGCATATTCAAAGCATTTGTGTATATGCAATTTATTTAGTGCAAAAGGTATCATTTAACTCCCAATGATAAATCTTTTATTAACACATCAGCAATGGGATGTGAGTTCTTGTATTCATTTGGCTGTTCAAGTGAATGTCATATACATTGCAAACTTGAATTAATAATTTAATTCTTACATCTTTAGTCTAGTACATAGTCTATTAGTAACAAGGTTTAGCCAAATGTCCAAAACAGCTAAATAACTTCGACATTAGTGTCTTCCATCACTCACATTTTCACTTTGCAACCTTCACCCAACTCTGGACTTTCACATGCCACGTACATAGGGTATACCCAACCTATCTTCTTCTAATCATTTTTGTTTGTTTTAATTTCAGGGCACTACCTTGGTTGCACCAACTTACTAAATGATTTTACTGTATTGCGCTATGGTGGAACATACATGAATTGGTAGGCTATAATCTAAAGTCAAATAACAGTTCATATAATAATCAGAGTTCGTTTTAGCTTTTCATTGGTAAAGAATCGTATCTATTTTGTTTTGTATAGATCATGTCACGTCAAATGGCGTGTCTTTTCGTTGCACTACAAAGCCTATTTTGGCAAACATTGTTCAACCTTTTATTATATAAAACAAATAGATAACACTTTGCTGTTGTCTGTTCAGGTGTAGAATCATTTTCAAAACTATTGGGACAGACAGCCCTTAAGCTTATAATTTAAGGAAAATTATATCCTATCTCATTTTTACCTGCTACAGTTTCTACAAATGGCTTGAAAACATTGATCGGGGAGGGGAACGGGGGGGGGGGACCAGGGAGCGGAAAATGTGACAGAGAAACCACACTAAACAGATATTTATCTGTAAGCTGCAGGTGTCCCAATAACTTTTGAAACTGATTGTAGTTACACGGTAGACGTCATAATGTGAAAAAAAACAAACTCACCTAGGCTGCTCGTGGGCCACTTTTTTGTTCTTACCACATTATGACGTCTACCGTGTATCTATAACTGAACAGACAACGGTAAAATGTTATCTATTTGTTAATTACACTACCAGCCGCGAGTAAGGGTACTGCACAACCATTCGCGAGTACTCAATACTCGTAAACTGCGAGTCTAACGAGTCTAATTCACTCGCAACGACTCGCAAGTTTCGATTCGTTACGCATACTGTCATATATCGAAACGAAATGTGAAGACTTGATTTTGCAACGAAAAGAATAGGTCTGGATTAAAATGCTAAATTATAGTTAGCAGTAACAGATTTCACAGCACTTGGCGATTAGAGATTCATGGCTTTCCGTCTTTCGTGGCTGTAATGGCTTTAATTATCGGAATTATTAAAAAAAATGATATACCGCGCTTGTATGCGTTTAAGCAAAAACTATTTGGATAGCTGCAATGACGGCGTAATTAAGAAAATAGGTGTAGTACAATTGAGTACATGCGTCTACGTTGCTGCGAACATCCTAGATAACTGTACCATCGGAAGTTTCAAAAGTATGTTTTAAATTAATTGATAAAAAATGATCTAACATTCAAGTAGTTAGAGGCCACAGTAACTAATGATATTGATTTCAATATTCTAAAACAGAACGAATAGCCAACAACAAATGATACTTGTAAATTCCAACGGGTGAAAATTAAGTAAAGTACATTGGCCTCTGATTACAAAATAATGTTATTATATCCAAATATATTCATGATTAAATTCTCAATTACTTTGCAGTGTCGAGGCTGTTGCGTTTCTTAAATAAAATCTTTAATGAAGTTGTGTCGAGCTAACCACAAGAAAATATAATAACTAATAACTATGGAAAAGCAATATATATATTTGGCGCCCACTATACCTATGTTACATTAGGTTAAATACTTTGTTACATCCTTCGTTACCAAAAAAGATAAAATTATAAAGACAAAAGTATTTCGAATACGATATCGTTCTAATATCTAACTCAATGTTCAAACTAATGTCTATATCAATGACTAAACTAACTGTAACATATGCTAGGAATTAGTAAGAAATAGGACACCATTAGATAGAGATTTGGTGACAGGCAAATTAAGATATAATCGGGGATGGGCATATGGTGTAAAAAGATATATATAAATAACAGAGGAATAAAGCGAGTGTTGCTCTATTATTGTGTCTTGTTTTTGGCGTATATTACATTTGGTGTCGTGACCAGGATGGCCACAACGAGAAGTACGAGTGTAGCGCTTCCTGAGGTATTTTCAGATGGGGATATTGTTTTATGGCTGCGAAAATTCGAGCTTTGTTCGACAGCAAACGACTGGAAAGATGCCGATATGTTAAAACGGTTACCGACACTTTTGTCTGGTAAGGCTTTTGCGGTTTTTGAGCGTCTCTCAGCGAAGGAGAAAGGAGATTATAAAACGTTGACGAAAGCCTTGTCGACGGCGTTTGGCGGAGATACAACGGGCAAACACATTGCTATGATGGCGTTTCGTAGCCGAACGAGAAAGCCAGACGAAGACATCCAAGTGTTTGCGTACAATTTGGAGGCATTGTTAAGGCGCGCAATGCCGAACATCGGAAACGCAGACAGGGAAGTCCTTCTCCAGCAACAATTCATTGAAGGGGTGGACGTAGAACTAAAGAAGGAACTATTACAACGACCGAAAAATTCGTACGGAGAAACGGTCTCGGTTGCGCAGCAACTCGACCTAGCGAGTCAGATTTCATCACACCAAACGGGGGGTCAAGTCAACCTGGCGAGTGCAAGCGGCAGTCTTCAGCCAACAATGACCAGTCAGCCACTGGTTACCCAGTTGATGGAGAACATGGAAACCCTTACCAGGAAAGTAAGCGAGCTATCTGTATCTGTCGCGAATGTCAACGCCATGTCAGCGCGAAGCTCAGCCAGGGGAAGGCGTGGGCCTTGTTATCAATGTGGCAAGATGGGCCACCTCGCCGACGAGTGCAGAAGTTCCGGTACCGGAAATAGACGGGCAGACTATCGACAACGCCACGCCGAAAATTATTGCTTTGTATGTGGGCAAATCGGACATTTCGCGCGAGAATGCCGCTTTCGGTTCCAGTCTTCTGCCTCGGGCCAACCGCGTCAGGGAAACGATCAAGGGCCGACCCGTTACTAGGCCGGGGGTCCGTCCACGATAATACGGCCTTGCCTATAAACTGTATCCAGCCTACCGCGGTTTTCACCCAGATACACGTCGGTGGACACGATCAAAAATGTTTGGTGGATACAGGCGCGACGGTATCGTTGGTAAGTCGAGAACTGATCAGTGGCCCTTTAAAGCCATGCTCTTTGAAGGCAAGAGGGATCGGTGGGGAGAAATTGCAAGTTCTTGGAATGAAAGAATTGAAAGTCCGGATCGGGACATTGACTATATCCCACCAGCTTTTGGTTGTAGGAATGAGAAACACGTGTATTTTAGGTGCTGACTTTTTGAGGTCAGGGCGAATGGTTGTGGATATAGCGAATTCGAAATTGACCTGGTCAACGGGAGAAGTGGCATTGAAAATCGAGACGACTGCCCCCACTGTCAATAAATTAAGCGTACTGTTAGAGAATTACTCGGATATTTTTGTAAACGGACCAAACGACCCTTTAGGGCGGACCACTCTAGCGGAGCACCCGATTGACACAGGAGACAGTCGTCCAGTGAAACAACGGCCTTATAGAATCCCTGTTCATCTCAACGCCGTGGCAAACAACCAAGTTAACGACATGTTGGAAAGAGGTATTATTCGAGCTAGTAACAGTCCCTGGTCTTCACCAATCGTGTTAGCACCAAAGAAAGACGGTGATTACAGATTTTGCGTTGACTTCAGACGAGTAAATTCGGTGACAAAGAAGGATGCTCATCCCATGCCTCGTATCGACGAAATCCTTGACCAGTTAGGCGGTGCGCGCTACTTTAGTACCTTGGACCTTGCATCCGGGTATTGGCAAGTACCATTGAGAGAAGAAGATATGGAGAAAACGGCATTTTCCGTTGGTGCGGACCATTATGAATTTACAGTTATGCCCTTCGGTTTAACTAACGCTCCCGCCACATTTCAGCGCATGATGGGTAATCTATTGAAAGGAATTAAAGGCTGCCTAGTATTCATCGATGACATTATTATTTTTTCGGACACGTGAAAGCAACATCAGCGCATTTTGGACGAAGTATTTCGTCGCGTTCGGGCGGCAGGGTTGAAGATCAAACGCGACAAATGTCAATTTGCACAAGAGTCGGTAAAATTCCTTGGTCACATTGTGTCAGCGCGAGGAACGGAACCGGACTCATCGAAAGTTGAGGCCGTGAGAGACTTTGCGACACCGACCTCCCTCACCGATGTTCGAGCGTTTCTTGGACTGGCATCGTATTATAGACGATTTATTAAGAACCTTGCTGACATAGCGGCACCCCGCCACGACCTCACCAAAGGTGGTCAAGAATTCTCCTGGACATCTGCGGCTGATCAAGCATTCAATGACCTGAAAAACCGTCTGTGTTCAGCACCAATTCTGTCCCTACCAGACTTTTCCCTTCCCTTCACTATTCACACGGATGCCAGTGATTTCGGGCTCGGCGCGGTCTTGTCCCAACGAAGAGACGAAAACGAAAAAGTAATCGCATATGCCAGTCGAACCCTTACACCTGCAGAGAGAAATTACTCGACCACGGAGAAAGAGTGTTTAGCAATTGTATGGACAGTCAACTATTGGCGACCATACTTACTTGGGAAAGCCTTGTGAGGCTGCAAGGATTGAAGGAACCAAAGGGCCGCCTCGCCAGGTGGATACTCGCCTTACAAGAGTACGAGTTCGAAATCAAGCATCGCCCTGGTCGACAACACAGCAACGCAGACACTCTCTCGCGATTTCCTCGAGTGACACCCTCACTATTTCCAGACGAAGCCGCGGACGATGACCTGATGGTCGGGGTAAAGGCGACCGAAGTGTGCACAGCATGGTCCAGGGCGGAGATTCTAAAGGCACAGCAGGCTGATCCAAGTATTTCCACAATACTGCAGCAGTTAAGCGGCGACAATGATCTCCCAAGCGGAGGAGAAAATACCGAAAAATCAGAGGAGAATGGAGAACGACGACGCTACAGACAGTTGTGGTCACAACTGGAATTGGTAGATGGCGTTCTACACCGTTGTGTAGATAAAGGCACCCCATCACAGCGACTGGTTTTGATCGTCCCTCGAGAGGTGCGTGCATACCTTCTAAGACTTGCCCATGACGTCCCAAGTTCGGGACACATGGGGATAAACCGCTGCTTAGAACGTCTGCAACGACAGTATTATTGGCCAGGGATGGGGGCAGAAGTACAATTATGGATAGCCGAGTGCGAAAAGTGTAACCAGCATAAAACACCGTGCCCATCTCGAAAGGCTCCCATGCAGAGCATAGAAGTGGGACAACCGATGGAACTGTGGGCTATGGATGTGTTAGGACCCCTCCCTATGACGGCACGGGGGAACCAGTACATTTTGGTCATGTCCGATCACTTCACTAAATGGGTAGAGGCAGTGCCCATGCCCAATCAGAGGGCCGAAACGGTAGCTAAAGCCTTCGTTGATGAAATTGTGACTCGACACGGAGTCCCAACTAAACTTCTAACCGACCAAGGAAGGAACTTTGAGGCGGATCTTATGAAGCAAGTGCTCAGTCTTCTCGGTGTTCAGAAACTCAGAACTTCCCCGTACCACCCCCAAACTGATGGACAGGTGGAGAGAATGAATCGCACTTTGAAAGAAATTCTGATGGCTTATGTGAATAAGGACCACAACGATTGGGACGATCACTTGCCACTGGCCCTGTTTGCATATCGTAGCAGTGTACATTCTTCATCTGGAGTTTCACCGTTCAAGGCAATCTACGGTCGCGAAGCCACTACACCGCTGGTACTTATGCACCCCCAAATTGGAGTTAAAGAGCAAGGTATCTCAAACTACTGCGATGAGTTGGAGAAGACACTAAAGGAGGTACACTGCAACATGAAAACTAACCTGAACGTGGCGCAAGGTAAGCAGAAGAAGGGGTACGATGAGCGTAATGACGTGGACCACTGCACAGAGTTAAAGAAGGGGGACCGTGTGTGGCTCAACAACAAAGCGGTTCCAAAGGGTTTGAGTCGAAAGTTCCATTTGCCGTGGGCGGGGCCTTACGTCGTACTGAGTAGACTTGGCAGAGTCAACTACCATATCAAGCCGGTGTCTGGAAACGGTAAGGCAAAGGTGGTACATCGCAATCGACTTAAGTTAGATGGGCGTCAATCTAGAATGGAAGAAACTTGGCCTGTTGATCACAAACGAGAGGGAGACTCGACCGCCAAAATGTGCCCAGGCGAACCAACGATACATCATGAGGAGAAGCTTATTGCCGACACACAGCCGTTACAAGAAGGTGAGCCCATCCTATTACGGAGATCCAACCGTAACCGCCGACAACCTGATAGGTATCCGGACTATAACTTGGATGAACTTGAGATCGAGTACGCTCTCAGTTAGAGAGGGGGGTATTGTAACATATGCTAGCAATTAGTAAGAAATAGGACACCATTAGATAGAGATTTGGTGACAGGCAAATTAAGATATAATCGGGGATGGGCATATGGTGTAAAAAGATATATATAAATAACAGAGGAATAAAGCGAGTGTTGCTCTATTATTGTGTCTTGTTTTTGGCGTATATTACATAACCTAATGTCTAAATTAACCTATATTTTTATACTTATTTCTTAAATCCAATATTCAAAATATTCTGAATAAAAAATTCTTACATATCTAATAAGATGTCGAAATCCTCATGTTAGCAATACTCAATGTTCATGATACATAATCTTGATAAATTGGAAATTCTTCCAGATCTTGTTACGATTGGACGACGTCGTAAACCACTGGACTCCGCCCGCGGTTTCTCACCATTGGATGCCTGTGTATGTTCTGTTGTAGAATCTCCTCCAGTCAACATTGTACGATTTGAACGTCCACTGTTTTCCTTAAAGACCCTACTTGTCGGAGTAGTTTCAGTTGACACTGGGTCTTGATACCCTACTTGTCGGAGTAGTTTCAGTTGACACTGGGTCTTGATAAACATCGAATGGTACGAACTCGTCTTCTTGTTCTTCTTTAACAATGCGTTCAGGTACAACTAACAAATGTCTTCGATTTCTTCTGTACCCCTTGCCGACGTCCGATTCGACTATATAAGATCGTGGTTCTTTCGCTATCTGCTTCACCACGCCCAATTTAACATATCCTTTAGTAGTTGGAATTCGTACGGCTTGATTTTCCTTTAGAGTTCCCAGCGTCTTAGCACTTTTATCATAATACATCTTCTGCTGTTGGCGCTTCTTACTAATGCTATGTGACACTCGATTACAAGGTATAACTTTTGGTGCAAAGAGTTTTTTTGACTCCAACAGAACATCTGTTCGAGTTGTTCTCAGGGCCTCTTGTAAGGATATGCAACTGGGTGGGCATATTTCCCAAGGGACCAATTATATAAAGTAAATAGGGACCTAAAAAATTCCAGTCAAATATATAAAATTGCGGTTACTATAGCTATAATATGAAAGCTGCAAGCAGCTGAAGTTCACCAAATAATGTGAACAGTTGTTCACGCTTACAGTGTAATTACGTATATAATTCCTGGTTAGCTAGTAAAACTTCCGTCTTCGTGGATTAAAATTTCTCATTGTCTGTGAAGAACTGAAGAACCTGGAGGGAATTCACTTGAGAAAGGCAAGATAATAGCAGATATTTTGCCTTTTCAAGGATTGATTACCTACTTTCAATATTGTTTTTTATTACTTTTATACTCAAACCATGAAAGCATTGAAAAGGAACCTTTTACTGGGGGGGGGGGCAAAATGCGTAATTGAGGGGACAGTAAGGGGGCTGGGGGGGGCAAGTCCCCCAGTCTATATGTTAAAAGAGGCCCTGGTTGTTCTAGACATCAAGCGTTGTGCAATTAAGGGGACCAAGATTGCTGTCTTAATTTAGGAGTATTTCGTAGATTTAACAAACCAAGCATTGGGTCGGATGTTAATAACTGTCCACTGCCACATCAAATGTGTTCTGTCAATTGGTAAATCGGTTTAAACTTTAAAGCTTTATTTTATAACTTCCGCATGCCAGTTGAAACTCTGTTTTACATCTTAGCAAAACAGAACAGTGTTTGATATTGGCACTCGTCTCTCATATTTTTCAGAATTTAAACAAAGCATTTGTTCGTATTATGGCCTTCACTACCTCTAACAGTAAACTCACTTCTGATATTTTATTATTCACCACTTGACTGTAGCTGTTACATTTATACAATACCCTCCATATTACAACTTTAACAAGAATTTTTGCGCGATTTTAGCATTTTTTCGTAGCTTGAAGGTTCCATAACTTGAAAACTGCTTGAAAAATCGAGGTAACCATTTAAATGTCTTATATGTAGCTTTTTTATGCTTTCAGATGATGTAAGTCATTTATTCTTAAATTTAACTTAAAATGTCACACTTATCGATTTCAAGCGATAAATAGATTTCCACTGGTATAAGTGTTTATCTTGCGAGCTCGTGACGTCCAAATACGTCATATTCGTTGACCAAACACAGCCAGCCAACCAGACATTTATCGCTTGCATAGCGTTACGTTGCTTATGGGCAGTGCTTTACATTTGATATTGATAACAATGCACTTTTGTATCAATTTTCAGACCGATGTGATGTGCGATAATGCGTTGTGCAATAATGCGTTTAATCACAAGAAAATTATAGTTCTGTGAAATCTGTTACTAATAAGTATAATTTAACATTTTAATCCAGACCTATTCTTTTCGTTTCAAAATCAAGTCTTAACATTTCGTTTCGATATATGATAGAATGCGCAACGAATCGAAACTTGCGAGTCTTTGCGAGTCACATTAAGGCTCTTTTCCAATTATGGCAAATATCAGATCGCTAGCTCGCTGCGAGCGATTTCATGCAATCACAATGCTTGACTGCTTATTTGAACTGTAGATGCAAGCACTGGCAGCGAGCTTGCGCGTTGGTTTTGCGATGACTGGAAAAGAGCCTTTGTTTCTGTTTCAAACGTCGCGTTTTGCATGCATCGAACGCAATTCAAACAATAGATAATGAGATGGCTAACCTCATTTTCTATATTGTTTGAATTGCATTCGATGCATGCAAAATTAAATGTTTGAAACAGACCTTAGGCGTGTTCCAGATGTCGAACTTTTCATGTGCCGAACTTAATGTAAATGAGCCGAAAGAAAGATTTTAGTTCATGTGCATTAGATTCAGCAGATGAAAAGTGCGACGTCTGAAACAGGCCTTAGACTCGCAAGACTCGCAGTTTACGAGTAGCGAGTGATTACGGGTAGCGAATACTCGCGAGTAACGAGTCAAAACGAGTATTCGTTTCATTTGCGACCGGTACTGTATATCATTCTTGATTGCAACAGCATACTACATTGTTCACATTGTCTTCATACTTTCAAGACAGAGTCCTTCCTGCACAGCTTGAAAGTTTCTGCACCATCAATATAATACACTCAGAATATCAAAATACTGTAAATATGGAGCGTGCAGTCCTCAAACATTCTTGCTTAATATGTATACTTGTACACATACACACATATACATACTTGACCAGAATATATTTTGCTAAGGGTTGCACTGCATTGGAGCCTACTGACTTTATAAAAATATAATGTGCTTCAAAAGATAGTCCAGATATGGCTTGGAAACTCAACCAAACTCTTTGTTTTATCTGTTTGTTCGTGTTTACGCAGACTTGGGTACGGTCACAGAATAGAAATAAGCAGAAAGGCAACTTGAGTCGGAACCTTTGAAGTTTGTGTCTCCACGCATGTCTCATTACGTACATTCATTATGCAGGCTCTGGCCAGTCAATTGCCTTTTCTGGCCAATAGGGACGCTGAACTGGCTGTTCCGCCAGTATTCTGGCCAGTCAATTGCATAAAAATACGGGGACACTTTGCACTGCTGAATTGCCCTACTGTTATTCTCTATACTGTGGTACGGTGAAAACAATAAATTTTCAGCCGTACTGTTGAAATATTATAATAGGCAAAATTTAAAAAGATTTGTGCATGATGAAGCCAACTCAACTTGCTAGCTCATTATAAATGCTTTAAAGTTCGCCGACTTTCCAGACCATGTCTCGATTGACCATGTTGAAAATAATGATTTTTTAAAACATTTTAAAAGTTACGGAATTTCTCTATTGAGGAGTAAAGTCGTCTTACTTTAGACAAGCAAAATGGACCTTACTTAATTTAATTTGCAATGAGTTTAGTCCTATTCTTAAGCCATACTTAGTCCTGTGTCTCATTTAGGTTATATCAGTCTTTCGAGATCGTCATATCATAATCTTGCAAGATAATTATAGAAAGAAGGCATTCATCTCTGTACAGAAGGTTTTATGTAAAGACAACTGGTAAGTATGCACTATTATAATACACTATTATCCGATTACCCGATTTACAATTGAAATTCGAAAGTAATCAGTACTGATATGTATCTGATGCCGCTTTGCAGATTTTGCTGCAGCTTTTTTATAGGTGAACAGCAATAAAAAAACCTAACATACTTTTTACTGTAGCTACCAAATTAAGCACTCAAATTTCTTGTGCAATTTATTTGTAGTCTATTCGAAATTATGCATAACTTTATACTTAACCAGCTTCGCATGTCAGCCTTTTGATATGATAAAAAATTGCTTAAAAATCAGTTTCTTCGTTGAATGTTTCATGCTTGATTTATATGATTCTACTAAAACAATTAGATAACTCTCACTCGATTTCTATGAGAACTATCACTGCATAGAAATCTCGAGTTTGTAATCTAGTTGTTAGTTAAAATTTTATAAAAGCTGTATATAGATTCTAAGCAATATCGCGATAATTAATATCGCGATAGTCATCAAGTATGAAGATAATTTCGATAGATCGCTCAAATTTTTACCTTCGATACACGATAACCGCTAATGAAAACATCACAATCAATAAAATATCGAAACACCGCCCAGTCCTAGCTTGTGGTACCACCGTTAGGCTGGACTCTATCATCAATACCATCGAAGCTTGTCCAGTAGGTCGAAGATGCTTTCGGTTTCGTCGAAGCACAGAAGCACAGTCAACCAATCTTCTTCATTTTGTTTCTTTTATTTTTGGGACCCTACCTTGGTTGCACAACTTACTATATAAATGAGTTTGCTGTACTGTGCTATAAAGAGGCGTACATGAATTTGTAGGCGATAAAGTTCATATAACATGCAGTATTTATATATTGCTCTTAATTGTAACTGCATGCTACATTGTTCAAATTATCTTTATAATCCTTCTTGCACAGCTTGAACGTTTCTGCGCCATCAATATAATACACACGGAATATCAATATACGTAAATATGGGGCGTTTAGTCCTCAAACATTCTTGCTGCTGGACAGTGCTTGTATATGTTTAAGTTTGTCTAGAATATTTGGCGAAGGGTTTGCAATGTATTGGAGCCCAAACACTACAAAAAATATAATGTGCTTCAAAATAATGTTTTTTAAAAATATTAGTCATAAAAGTTATGCGGAGTTTCCCTACTGACGAGTAAAGTCGTCTTACCTTAGGCAGATAGAAGGGACTCAGGGAGGACCTTAGGATTTACGACGCGGCACTTCGACGACGTGCAAGACAAAAATTGTGAATGATTTGTGGTGCGTGGATTCTCTCTACTATGTAGTCATGCTGAATACAACGTTAATCTAATTATTATCACGTTCCTTAAGGGCCGCGGGTAAGCATGTTATAACGTCAGAAGTGCTTTGGAAGTCCATCTTATATGTGTAGCAGACACCGGCATCGTTTCGGCAAACCAAAATGATTGCTTGTTACTAAAATAAGCTTCCAAAAAATTTTTTATTGAAGTATATTGAAACCGCGTCGTCGAGCTTTCCGCGTTGTCAATCTTAATGTCTCTAAATTTAAAAAGGTAGGGTCCGCTGGGTTGCATGGCCATTTGATGAGGGTGTTATACAATATGTTGAATGAAACATGGTAAAAATGTGTACATTTCCTTAAAAGATGAAAAAAATGTTCAAGCTTATTCCACAGTAGCTACTATGAGGATGAAAATACAATGACTAAATAAGAGTGGTTTTCCGTAATTTATTACCATGAATTTCCTCCTATTCTTAAGCAATATTTTATATTCATTTTAGTTACATCTGTCTTTCGCGATCGCCATATCATGATCTTGCAAGATAATTATAGAAAGAACGCATTCATCTGTGTTCAGAAAGTTTTATGTAAAGACAACTGGTAAGTGCTCGACTTGTAAATTGATCACTGCTCTTGGTTTTCAGGCTAGATACTTTATAGTTACATGAAATACAGAGTGCCTAAAAACGAAACACAAATTCAACAGGCTGTCACGCATCACATGTTGAACTTAATGATTTGATTTTTGCATAGCAAGAATAAGACTTATTTAGGTTTTCAATGGAACTTGTCTTGTATCCTAACAACGTAAAATGACTAAATACACTTCAAATAATAATAACCGGTCAAAATCACACCATTGGGAAATGAATCCAAAACGAGGCAGAGAGAATTAAAATTACTTAGTCGAGTTTGTGATGAACTAAAATCAGCCCTGGTTCTCGTATGTCACCGATATCGGCGATTACCATTGAGAGAATCTTGGTGAATTTTCTCCTTGAATGATTACCAACAATGACTCGCCGATCATCAGCCACATATGAGACTGCAAAAATTTGCATATTCGACTCTCTATAGGGTGCAAGAATGGGATTTTTATCGGCAATTTTTATTTGATTGGTATTTGCTCATCTCTTGTTGTTAGGATACGAGAAAAGTGTCATTGGAAAGCTAAATGCCTTATCTTTCTTGCTGTGGCAAAAATTAAGTTGCTAAGTTCAGCATATGATGTGTGACAGCTTGTCGAATTTCTGTTTCTTTTGCGACACCCAGTATGTGTCGCATGTAGCAATGTAGCACATGCAAACCTCAGAGGGATAGTGAGACCAAACGGTTCAAGTGTAGCTACGATAACCAGATTTTTTGCGGTAAGATCGTTCGCGTTCTTTGTTTATCTCACGTTTGCTTGGATTGTGTGAGCAACCAACCATACTTTTGTGTATTTTGCGTTGGTGTATTGTGAATTGAAGTATGAAAGATAAAAATAATGTACATTCGGTTGAACGCAGTGAATTAGAAAGTAAATGTATTTTCAAAGGGAATACGGACAATTCAGAGACTGAGTAGTCAGCTGATTGGGCAGAATTGCTTATTTAGGTAATAATTCCGTGTTCTCAGTACGCGAAATTAATCTTCAATCCATCAAGGTTAAAACATGACAAATAAAATGCTGGTTAGGATTAGGGTTTGGATTAGGGCTTGGATTAAGATTTATATTGGAACACGGAATTATTACCCTTATTTAAGCCTTTGAGTATATCATACTAGCATCTCACTCTTCCGAATTACATCTAATACAGATTGGTATTAAATCAAATTTTAGGCAGTACATCGTTTGCTAGAGGTCGATGCTACAGGTGTAATCGATATGGACACTGGGCAAAGAACTACCCAGCCGTTGTTAGTCGGCCAAACTTTCAATCCCCCAACCGGAGCGGGTTCTATCACTCCAGCAACCCCACAATTAGACTATCAAACGGACACAAGGAACTGAAGGAAGGTCCACAAAATTGAGTGTGTTAAAAGAAATATATTTGAAGAGTTGAGTGAGGTAAGCGACTTTTTAGAAAGTGACAATGCTTCTTCTTCACCGGAGCCGAAAGTCAAAGGTAGACTTAAAGAACATGTTAGCTTTTGGCAGAAAATAAGCGCAGCTAATTTTATTTTGTCCGTTATTAACTAAGCTTATCGTTTACCATTTTTAAATACTCCTCAGAATAAAGAGTCAGCAAATAACAAATCCGCTTTAACCTATGGTGATTTTGTCGGCCAGGCCATCATGGATCTAGTAGCATCCCAAAGAGTGTTGGAAGTTAAGAATCCTGCATCCATAATTATCCGCTAAACGTTCCGATACAGCGCTCCGGGAAAAAGAGACTCATATTAGATTTGAGACACGTCAATGACTACACTGCGTGCCAAAATTATATGCAAATTGTCTTCTTGCTATAGCTCCGGCAATTTTCCGTAAAAAAGCGAAACTTGGCACGTTTTATGGAAACACTAATACATGCATTAGTAAACAACGGGCAGCCATTTTTGTTATTCTTTGCCCATTTCAGCGTGCCAAATTTATACGCATGATGGGGCGTAAAAGTGCTTTGAGTGAAACTGAGAAGTTGAAAATAGTTGAGTGGCTTCACAGTAAGGTATCTACCTACCTTGGAAATAGCGAAAGAATTTGGCCGTGAAAGAATTAGCGCAGGGGACGTTCTGACAAGGGAAAAATTCGGAAGCAAGCACCTGTTTCGCATCGAAGAAAGTTCGGCGTAACCCTCTGCAAACTAGTAAAGAAGTGTTTGAAAGCGCTGGTGTTCCTGATGTACCCAAATCAACTCGATGCCGTATCTTGAGGAGGATTGGAAAATGTGGGAAGCCAGAGGTTCGCCCTCCATTAAAGGATATCCACAAGAAGATAAATTTCCAAAGTGTTTTGTTAACCAATGAGTGTCGAGCGACCCTCGATGAACCTGATGGATGAAGGAGAGGATGGTACTGCAAGGAGGGTCCACGTCTTGAACGAATCAGACGTCAGCAAGCTGGGGGCGGTGTGATCGTTTGGGCTGCAGTCATTGGTAATGAACTGGTTGGACCATTCAGGGTCTCAGATGGAGTTAAAATGACTGCCAAAGTCTACTTGGACTTCCTGAAGAAGCACCTGGTCCACAAAAAGAAGAAATTGGCATTCGGAAATACATCATGCATGATAATGCACCTTCTCATGATGCAAGGCTGACCACTGAATATTTGAACTGTGTTTTTGCCAGACATGGAAAAATCATGCAATGGCCAGCCTGCTCTCCAGATTTAAATCCTGTGGAAAATCTATGCAGCATCTTGAAAAAGAACATTTACTCCTGTGGAAAGCAGTACGCCTCCAAGGATGATCTCTGGGATGCCATTTTGACTGCTTCCAAAGATATTTCATCGGATGAAATTGAACGTTTGACATCTTCAATAGATCAAAGGCTTATTTCTCTCATTAATAAAAGTGGTAATTATATTAATTATTAATTGTACTGTGAAAGCAAAGTGAGAAGATTTTTTTGCAATACACGTTGTTCCCAAATAGATATTTCAAAGTAATCTATTTTTTATTTCCGCCTGCACTTCTCCATATTTAAGAAATTAGAAATGATTTGCATATAAAATTTTGCACGCTGAAATGTGCAAAGAATCACAAAAATGGCCGCTGCTTGTTTACTAACGCGCAGATTGGTTCAAAATTTTAGATTTAAACGTGTATTAGTGCTGCCATAAAACGTACGTAAAGTTTCGCTATTTTTTATTAAAAACTACCAGAGCTATAGCAAGAAGTGATGTTCGCATATAATTTCGGCACGCAGTGTATTTAGAGCAACTCTAATTTAAATACGAAGACTGGAAGGTAGGCTTATAGTATTTCCAGAAAGATGCGTATTTGCTGTCATTTGATCTAAAAAGCGGATATCATCATATTGGCATACATGCCGATTATCAGAAATTTTTGGAATTCGCTTGGTCATTTTCAAACAGCGGACAACGCAGATACTTTGTGTTCACAGTATTGCCATTTGATCTATCCACTGCGCCTTACATTTTCACTAAAATGCTTAAACCTCTTGTTAAGTATTGGCGAATTAACGGTCTAAAATCAGGGCTGTTTCTAGACGAGGGGTGGTAATCATCATAATAAAAAAAGACAGACACACATACAGTTTCGTATCGAAAAACATGCAGTCTGACTTAGACGTAGCCGGATTCATGCATATATGTCCAATACTGGCAATCTGACTCCGATGCACAAATCTACTTTCCGATGGTTCAGATGGATCCATCGGACAAACGTATATTCGGTCGGAGAAGTACTTTTCCGATGGAAAATAAATGACGTTATGACTCATGGGAAGCCGATATCAGTTAAACTCAGATTGTCCGATGGATCTGACTGACTGTTTTGCCAACTATTATAACAAGAAAATCAATAGATATTTTTCGCGATTTTGGAACCCGGCGTGCATTGGAGTGGATTTCTTTGTACAGGATTTTTCAGGAGAGAACTGTTTAGTAGTGAGACCAGTCAGTTTGATAATTAGAGCATTGCATTATTTACACGCCTGTAGGACAACTGCGGCATTGGTGGTACCTTTCTGGCCTTCAGCTCAATTCTGGCCTTTACTTGCTAGAGATTACAGCGACTTTATTGTCGAATCTAAGTTATTCAGTGGAAGAGCTGCCTAATCTCAGGGTTTGAACACGAGTTCGTTACTGATCGATTTTTCGGGGACATTTTAGCTTCACGTTTACACCTTAAATGACATATGAGCGAACACAAGTACTGCTTGATTGAAAATGATAAGATGATAGAACTGTTTGTGAGGCGCTTGCCAAAAAAACATTTGTGTTATGAGGAAGTATAATTTGTCAGGCGCTTGCCAATAAATGTCATGTTGGGTATATATATGGACAAAATAATGTCATTGGTTGTAAATGTTGTTGTATGGCGCATGCCAACAATAAAGTTGTGGTAGGATATGTTTACCTTCAATTTCATGACACTGCTTCTAATTCCAAGGTGCTTGATAAAAATAAGTGTGCCAATTATGTTAGGAGCATAGCTTTACAACGTTGTTGGGTTTATTTTTACGAATAGCCAATTATTTATTTTCAAGCAAAATCATTTTTCTTGTAGATCTATACCTTTTCTAGAGACTGGAACAACATACCGCGCAACATAGCAGACCCAACACAGAAGCACTATTAAAGCAGCTTGCGAAGTCTAAAGAGACATCAACTTCAAATCAATATCTCAACGAAATAAGCAAGTTTGTGAGCTGGTGTGAGTCGAACGAAGTGCACGCATCGCCACCGTTAACGGTTGCGTTGGCGATAACGTATATGTCAAAAGTATATCAAGACTCTCATTCGTACGCCAATCTCTTATTAGTTGCCTCAGCGCTAAAATGGTTACACTCTTTCCTACCTCAACTTTATGAGAATCCATTTGACAGTCCGGCCTGCAAAAGCCTATTGGAGTCCGCAAAACGTTGTAAACCGCCATTAAAGAGAAAGCTGCCTATTACAAGCGATTACAGACAACTATGCAAAACCATCTGCTAGTCTGTCGGATTTGAGGCTAGCATGTTTGTCTGGCATTGCTTTAACAGGCTTTTTCCGCTACAACGAAATATGCAACAGCAAACCTGCTCATTTGGAAATTTTATCAGATTATCTCAAATTTTTCGGCCCTCGGGCGAGGAATGATGTGTACAGAGACGGCAATTACGCTTACATTAGGCGCCTTGACAATAAGTATTGTGCAGTTAGCTTACTGGAGCGATACATTCGTTCGTGTAGCCTAAATGGACTTAAGTGACAGTGACTTGCCCTTGTTCAGAAGACTGAGATATTACAAGTCAACTAACAGTTCTAAATTATGTAGAGAAAAGTTATCTTATTCCAGATGCGGAGAAATATTGAACGATTGCCTCAAGGCTCTTGGATACGACCACAAAGAGTACGGTGTGCACAGTCTGCGTTCCGGCGGAGCATCGCCGGCCGTACAAAACAATGAACAGTTGTGAGAAAGGTCACTGAAAATGCACGGACGGTGGAAATCCGATTCAGCGATAGATATGTACATTTTAGAAGATGTTTCACAACGTCTGCAAATTACCGAGAATTTAGTCTGAGCTGATAGCACAGAATAGAAATAAACAGAAAGGCAACTCGAGTCGGAACCTTTGCAGTTTGTGTCGCCACGCATGTCGCATTACGCATGTTCATTTTGCAGATTCTGGCAAGCCAGTTGCTTTTTCTGGCCAATAGAAACGTTGAGCACAATATTCTGCCACTTTTGTGTACTTTGTTTTAGTATATTGTAAATGAAGTATGTAAGATGAAAATAATTTACGTTCGGTTGAACGCAGTGAATTAGAAGATAAATATATTTACTTACGTGATATACTTACAGGCCTCGAAATAGATGTGAAAGGCATAGTGGTGAAGAGTGCATCGGTAAATTTGCTGGCAAGATATATGTTCTGCTTGCCATCATCTAATTTTCCAGTCCTGATAGTCTGGCATACTTACCATATAGAGGGGCTATTCTATTTTGGTTTTATCTTATTCCTTTAAGGTTATTAAGCATTTTTCTGCATGCCGGGCAGGTTGAAATTTCTTGTAGGCTCTTGGCAACACGTTTTTCGTCGATTTAAAACTGTATTACTGTCAAAAAAGTGATATTTCAAGTTCAACTTTAGAAAAGGTGACTAACATCATCAGAAAGCTCATAAAAAATAGATATAAGGCATCTAAATGGTCGCCCTGGGCACTAGTATAAAAATATGATTTCAAATACTCGTAACTCACTAAGAACTGGGAAATTTAAGGTGCATGGCCATTTAAATGTCTTATATGTAGTTTTTACGTGCTTTCTCATGATCCAAGTTATTTTATCTAAAATTGAACTTGAAGTATCACCTTTTTTGACAGTAATACATTTTTGTAGTAATATTAATGAAAAACGTGTTCGCAAGAGCCCACAAGAAATTTCAACGCGGCCGACATGCAGAGCAGTAGCGAAGGCAACCCGACATTTGGTCATGCAAATGCAAATTTTTCTGTCTTTTTGACCGTATAAGGAATGAATTTCTAAAGAAATGAATAATGATAATGATTTAAATTTGCATAGCATGACCAAATTGTCGGGCTGGCTTCGCTACTGATGCAGGAATATACTTACTAACCTTAAAGGGACAAGATAAAACCAAAATGGAATTGTCTGTCGTTATGGTAAGTAAACAAGTTTTTTTTTGTACCTCTAGCTGCCGGTCTATGAGCTTGCGGTGGCGTGATTAAAAATCATCTGAATAGCTAGAATGAATATCTGGTGTTCCAGGAAACCCGTCCCGTCGTAATATCCCCCCACCCCCGGGAGACGATATTTCTAGGAAATTCGCTCTCATGTAGCACAGATTTCCTAGGAATATAGCCCCCTCTTAGGAACTTTGCCCTCCTCTTTATTACAAGTATGGGATCAGTAAATTCAAGGATTTTTTCGTGCGTGTTTGATTCGCTGCTAGGATTTTGCAACTTGAAAATAACAAGATAGATTTCTGGTGATATCTCACCTATCGATATTTTTCTAAATACTAATCTCTACCACACTGCTAATTACTTCTTTTCGGATAAAAATTCTTGAATTCCTATTAAATGTTGGTAATATAACAATAGAGTTGATGTTCCCAAGACATCGACTCTAATACTAGTATAATAACTTAAAAGGCCATATATTTAAGCAAAAACTTAAAATATCACTCAAAAGTGAGTATTTAAAATTATTTATCAATTGGCTATTACGTCAGCGCGCTAAAAAGTATTTTAGCGCGCTAATTTGTTTATCTTAGCCCGCAATTCACGTCACAATGCTCGCTAAAGTTATTATAATGCGTAATCCTATTTTGTAACATATTCAAGTTCTTGATATTTTTAGATTTTAAACCGAAATTGAGAAGGGTCGAATATCGTAGGAAATTTACCCCCCCCCCCCCCCAAGGGGGCAATATTCCTAGGAATTTTGCCCTTCTGGGGGCGAATGTCGTCACCCTGAAGAAAGGGGGGGGGGCGAATTTCTTTTTGGGGGGGGGGGGAGGGAGAGGATAGTAATAGTTACGACAAAGTATTTACAAATGCGCGATCCACAAAAAGTTTAGTGATGTCAATTGCTGCACAAATTACAAACTCTCGAGCTCAAGATCGTCTTTGCTAGTGTTTTTAAGCCGGCCTTTTGCTATCATTTATGTGCGAAAGGAATATTCTCAAATATTTCGTTGGCAATTGTGCATTTAATACTTGATGAAGTTTCGATATTTACATGTACCAATACCACAGTATGTAAAACTGGAAATCACACATCATGCACTGAATAGATTGAGCAGCCAATGTAATACAGTGTGTCTCAGAAAAAATTAAATCAATGCCATTGTGACAAAATAAGCAATAAAATCACTTTCGTTTAAACTACAGTTGAATGAATTGATGAGACAAGAAGTTGGCATTGTTGCCTAGTTACCCTGTAAATATCGACTGCAACACAGAAATTAAGGTTTTTATGTATGCCTGAAAAACGCTCGAGTCCCCAAAAACGAGCAAAATGAAATGCGTTTGCATAAACTCAGCATGTCAAAACTTCAGTTTTTGACACTTAAAATGAGCTATTTAATGTAATCTTTATGAAGAATTGTTCTATTTAATGTTTTGTTAGAGTGAAAAGAGCATGCCGGAATTAGTAAAATTGCAATGATTGGTGGCGAAATGTTGTAAAATACGAAAAATATTATTCTGCAAAGTTTGCAAATTTTGTGTATTACTCAATAGTTGGTGAGTGTGTACACACGCGCACGCACGCACACACACACGCACGCACGCACACACACACGCACGCACACACACACACTTGGCAACATTTAGAAGGATGGCAAAATTGCAGAAAAATTAAACGCCCCATAAAATTTGATTGACATTTTTTCTAAACGACTAAAAATTCGTTTAACGTCTCGAAACCGCATGCATGGTCCATTAAAAAAAACGCAAGGACATTTTCAGCCTGCAATGCATTTTGGTTGATATCTGCATCAGTATAGCGAAGCCAGCCCGACAATTTGATCATTCTATGCGAATTTAACTCATTATTATTTATTTCTTTAGAAATTGATTCCTTATACGGTCTGTAAACACTAAAAAAATAGCATTTGCATGAGCAAATGTCGGGCTGGCTTCGCCACGGATCTGAATGAATAACTCAATATCCCGTGGCAGGTGTGACATTTTGAGGGTCTTATTGTTTTACATTTTCTTAGGTATAACAAATCCACCCAAGTTCTTCCGGGGTTTTTTTCCACGTAGAAATAATTTAGAATAGTTTTGAGATAATGAAGTAGTAATTTTTTAATGGTCATTTGGGTACAAATTTGACTTTGTATTTGGCTTTGCATGGGCTGTGTTGAATTTAGTTACTAGGTAGTTAAGTACATTGTCACAACAGTATTCGAAAGCTTTATAAAAATTTAAAAACCACTTCTCTTTTGGGATGAAATGTCAAACGTCAAGAAGTTTTGCGTCTATATTTACAGCGCGTCGGGGCACGTACAGCGAAGTTCAAGCGGGTGGCTGTGAAATAGTATTTGTGGAATAATTTTTCATCTATTGAAGGAAAACATTTACAAGGTAAGATTTTATGTCACTAGGAATTGTGTAGACAAGCATGACCAGAAATCATAATGCAAAAAGTTGCATTTAAATGATATTAATGAAAGGCAGAATGTCCTAATGCTAAAGATCAATGCATCAATCCGGTAGCATTTTTTTCATTTTTGTTCATCACATCTAGATATGAACCGTTTCCTTTTGAAAAGCCATCGGGCTTTGATCGGTATGATACCATAATTATTTACTGCAATTTTTGAATTGCAGTTTCACCTGTTCCTCTGCTATGTTTTTGCCCTCGGGTGAATAGTTATGTCGTTGGCGTTTGTATCTGGTTTATAAAATTGGTTTATTTAAAGCTTCTTAGTTTATAAAGTTGGTTTATTTAAAGCTTCCTGTTTTACTCAACTAAACAGCAAAGGAATATCAATGATGTTCTTTAAAAGCTTAGCTAGTTGCGCTCGTGTAGCCAGTTCAAAAGTTTGTCGCCGTAGCTTATTATAACATAGTCAGCAATGTTAGGTTTTGATATGACGCGCAAGAATCATAGTTAAGTAGAACTCGTGCAAATGTTCGTCAGGGGATTCTATTACTCAGGACCGTCTATAAATGTATCGACATTTTGAGCAATGGGAAAAATTGAAAATCTACTGCATGAAAATGTCTTCATTATCAAAGATCTGTATAGATAATGTTGCATTTTCTTTTCTACATAGTATTTTCCGGAAATTTTCTATAGTGTGGCCATATAAATTGAGGGCGATGCATTAACTGGAATATTCATATGTTCAGGTTTTGCCTGGTTACTTTCTTTTGAAATAGAAAACAGGCTGATTTCAAAGAAATTAGAACACGAACACATAAATAACACCGCTATACCCCTCATTAACCCTCGTGCTCAGTCCCAGGATGGAATTTAGTATTAATATGTAAAATCAAAAATCATCATACATCCCTTAAAGGCCCACACATTGTTCACTATGGATTTTGAAGCTCTTCTCCAGTCCAGTCCAGTCCAGTCCAGTCCAGTCCAGTCCAGTCCAGTCCAGTCCAGTCCAGTCCAGTCCAGTCCAGTCCACTGCAATGGAACATGATTTGCGCTGAGTAGGGACGGTAGCCATGGGGGGCTCCCCTTTTCTTTATGTCGTGGGTCCCTTCATAGATAGATAGGCAAGCTATTTTTAACTCAAAGGCAAGCTATTTTTAATGCGCTATTTTTAGTGCGCTATTTGGATTCCTCTGCTATCATAATTGTTAGTTTTCACATGCAGTGCTCCCCACTTTGAAAGTTCTGGCTACGTCCCTGGTTTTGAATTTCATTTTCGGTCTCTGACGCACTGCGGTTTGTCTCTGCAGAAACATATATCTTGTTTCATGATCATATATCATCATTTCGATCGTATTTAATAGAATAGAAAACTAAAAATTATCATCAAGATTATCTTTAAAGATCACAATAACGGTTCGTAAAGTTATTTATTAACTTAGATCGAGTTGTTCCATCAGTGAGTTTCATTTCAAATAACGTCTTTAATTACTACGAGCTGTACTTCCAGTCATAGTTTCTATGAGGAAAAAACCCCCACCTATACTTAAAGCTTAACAGTTTAAGATGTTTCAGTTAACGCGAAATTGCACTTTCCAAAATGTATAAAACAAGTATAAAATGTATGACCTGGGTTATGAAATTGAAATGACGTATAGTTTGCTTTGCGGAGCACGGCATTCTTTCAGATGTACATGTTTGTCCTTTCTCGGTTGAACCTCATGAAAACAGCTCTATCTACAACGGAGGAAGGCTACTTTAACATTTCATGTAGACATCTATGATCAGGCCAGTATGATGAAATTCTTTTCACAGAGATAGAAGTACTTTAATTCTCACTGAGCAATCAATGCAGTTGTAGCTTTCTTTCATCATTAATTACCCAATTGCTTTTGAAACCATATTAAAAAGAGCTATACAATCAAATTGCAATTGCGACTAGTGGCAGTGCATGATATCGTAAACGACTAGCTTAATTATTTTTTCACATTTCGTGGGCATATAATACTTCATACACAAACCAATATTATTCAGTCGGTTTTCTAAGATATATAGTTTAACATACAGAGTAATCTCTGCTTCTATCCAGAAACAGAAATGTGAAAGCCTTATGTTTAGCCTTACTTGAAATGTAACTGGACAGTATAAAATATCCTAGCCCGTAACTAGGATTTGAGATTTAGCGAGTCGAGTGGTAAAGTTGTTTTTTTAAACCCAGTATTTTGAGGACAACAATATAAACCATATAAGCATTAACACATGGAGACGAGGCACAGTTTGCATGCAGATGTTTTATGACTCACTGAATTACATTTTCTCGGCCAATACGCTTTCTTATAATGACGCCAAATGCAGAAAAATTAAGTGTCACATAAAATTTGATTGGTTCTACATTTTTTTCTAAACCACTAAAATTTCCGGTAACGTCTTGAATCCGCATGCATTGGCGTCATGAAAAAGTTTATTAAAAAGCCACAACGACGTTTTTAGCCTGCAATGCGTCTTGATTGACATCTGCATGAATAATTAAATATGCTGTGGCAGGTGTGACATTTTGAGGGTCTTATTATTTTACATTTTCTTAGGTATAACAAATCTACCCAAGTTCTTTCGGGGCTTTTTCCACGTAGAAATAATTTAGAATAATTTTGAGATAATAAAGTAATTTTCGCATATATATTTCCGCCTTAACTTCTGGCAACAAAACTTTGTATTTGGTTTTGCATGGGCTGTGTTAAATTTGGTTACTTGGTAGTTAAGTATATTGTCACAATAGTATTCGAAAGCTTTACTAA
Organism: Muricea muricata; assembly: GCA_963855995.1. Lineage (NCBI taxonomy): Eukaryota > Metazoa > Cnidaria > Anthozoa > Malacalcyonacea > Plexauridae > Muricea > Muricea muricata. Next base: position 25,553,539 of record OY979717.1, read on the forward strand.
AACTTAAAAACCGCTTTTCTTTTGGGCTGAAATGTCAACCGCTCTAATTTCTGTTAAAAAACTTCGCATTTCGCTTTTCACGAGCTGTACGTGTTGAATTTAGTTACTTATATAGTAATTAAGTATATTGTTATATTTTCATAACAGGATTCGAAATTTTTATTAAAATTTAGAAACACAACTTCTCTCCGTTGGACTGAAATGTCAAAAACAAATATCAATGAGATTTGCCGCTATATTTAATTAAAACGCGTCGGGACGCGTACATCGAAGTTCAAAATTATTTGTGGAAGAATTTTTCAAGTACTGAGAGGAAAGCTTTATATAAAAGTAAGGATTTTATATCACTAGGAATTGCGTAGAGAGCATTCACCAAAAACTAATATACTCGGTTGCATTTAAGTAATATCAATGAAAGGTAAGTAGTCTTATGCTGGAGATCGACGCATCCATAGGGTAGCAATTTTCTCAACCATCAGATCTAAACGCATCGTTCATATCCGGGTATGGACTGTACTTTTCATCATGTTTATGTTTAAAACCGTCGAGCGTTGATTACTGCAATTTTAGAAAAGTTGCGTTCCCCGGAATTTTCACACCTGTTCCTCTATGTATTTTTGTTTTCGGGTGAATAGCCATGTTCGTTGGCGTTCGTGTCCGGTTTGTAAATTTGGTATGATAAGGAAAGCTTTTTATTTCACTCAGCTGAACAGCAAAGGTTTATTAAATGATATTATTGTTAAAAACGTTTACCCGTACCTTATCGAAACGTGTTTATGATGTTGCGTTTTCATATGACGCACAAGAATATAGTTAAGTAGAAATACGTGCAATTGTTGGCCAGGGGATATTACTTAGGACCGTCTACAAATATATCGACTTTTAACAATAGAAAGAAATAAAATCTTCGGTATGGAAATTTTTTGAAAATGTCTTTAATATCAAGTAATCTGTGTGGATAATGTATGCATTTTCCTTGCCCCATATAGTATTTTCTAGACGTTTTCCATAGTACAGCATTATACAATCAAGGCGGAAGCTTGAGCGTTAATTGAGAAGTGGGGGTGTGTATTACAGTATATTCAGGCTCTACCCGTCTACACTGGTAAAATTAAAAATCCATCGGAGGGAAATGAACCCATTAGAAGCAGGGTGGTTTTTGATTCTCTACGCTGTATACAATTAGGGCCAAGCTAGATCGTTAATTGGGGGGGAGGTGTGGTGGTATATATTCATTTATTGTATAAAGTACAGTGCTTTATAAGGATTTCGGGCACTGATAAAACTGATAACCTCACATGTGAGATTATTACTCCGCCTGCCGTAGGCGAGGCGGAGTTTTAAATTCGCCCTGTTTCTCTTTTTTTCTTCTTTTTTTTCGGTGTCAGAAGTCGGTGCAGCGCTCATGAGTGATATCGCTGGGCACAAGCCGTGTGAGCCGACCTAACACGGCGTTTAAACCCAATTTCCAGCGGAATATGTCAACAAAACACGCATTTTAACATGTATGCTAGAACATCTAAACCGCAAGAAGGTTTTACGTGCAAGGATTCTCATGCAAAATGTTTTAAAACGACAAATTTCTCCGCGAAACTTTACCGAGGAGCGATGTATCGCGGTGGAGTTTTGAAAGCGTGTTTCCGTCATTTTCGTTGTGTTCCTACTTTTAAGGAAATTTAGAAATTTTTACACAAGAACCAAACGCAAATTCTACTGAAATATCTACATACAAAACACAATTTTTAGCATGTAATAGTCAACAAAAAGGGACAGGAAGGTTCTTTATCAAAACATTGCTCCAGAAATGTTTTAAAACGGCAAATTTTGGTAGACTCCATCATTCCATGATTAAGGAGTGAGTCTAGGAAATGTGTTCCTTATTCTAAACACGTTGTGGTTTCTTTCCTTGATTTTCTATTTCTACCTATGTTGAGGTGCTAATATTTCGTACAAAATGATTTATTTGCTTGTGGGATCTCATATAATTATAAAAAGTAAGAGACATTTTACATTCCAATTCTAGAAATACATATGTTAGTCTGAAGTTCCCAACAAATTATATCGTGGAGACTTCAGGCAGTGTGCTACAGAATAGATTTAAATGATGCTATCAGGTTGATATATTGATGTCTTGTATACACTTTTAGTAAAATTTTCTTTACTTGCAAAATAAAACAGCTATATGTTGGTGGTGTTATGACAAAAGAATCTTGCTTAACATATGTACTATGAAAGTCTTTAATTTAAATTAAATTCTAAAAAATGCAATCCTACTAGGACTCTGGACAGAGTGCCTGGCAGGTCATTCAGACATTGATTGTTGGTTATCTTAGTGATTACATAAGATTTGCTAACAATGTCGTACTGGTAAAATGCCTTGGAAGGTACCCTAATAATAATTGATTTAAAAAGGAATTAGTTGGGCAGAACAGAAATAAGTGAATATACCTCACCCCCAATGAACTCTCTACAGCCCTGCCTGGCCTTGTGCCCATTTTCGTTTCGGCAGGCGGAGTGAACGCCTTAGCAGGCGTCTTGTTTATGATAATTTCACATGTGAAAATTATCGCTTTTCAAACAATCACCTATGATAGCTTCTGGACATTTTATGGTGGTGGAAAACCTATAGTTTATATAATAAACAGAAAAATACACGGGCGCTTGGAAATACCAAATTTATTTCTCGGGTTGAACATGATATTCATATTTATATCATTATTGTTTATATCATGTTCAACACTCGAAATAAATCTGGTATTTCCGCGCACCCATGTATTATTCTCTATATAAATTATTTGCGTTCTGCCTGACTAATGTCCATTAAAATAAAGCTTATTACAAAAGAGCATAACAGAATAGAACATCATGCGCTGAATTTTTGCCACTATAACATAAAGGTAGGGCCACCCTAGTAGAAGGGTTATCCTAGCAAACGGGTCAGAAAAAAGCGAGTGTTTGCATGGAATAGGGGAACCCTGCTGCTAGGGCTATGTTGTCTGGAAGTGTCACGCGTTGACATGGTTTATGTAAACAAAAAGATGGCTCTCATAGTCTAATGTTAGGGTAAGCCTTTTTATTTGATAGAGATTTGAACCCTTCTGCTAGGATCACCCTACCTCCATGTAAACAGACCCTAAAAGTTTGTAAGGTTATTTTTAGTTAGAATAGTTGTAGCGAGTTTCATTTCAAATAACGTCTTGGAATGACAGCTACGAGCTGATCTTCCATTCATAGTTTCCATACCTGAATTACAATTTATTTAACATAATAATAATAGTAATAATAATAATAATAATTCAATGCACGCTCAAAAAGGTATAAAACCTGCAGTCCTGGGCTATGAAGTTAAGGACATGTAGTTTGCTTCGATGAGCACGACAATCGAAATTGTTTCAAATGTACAAGCTTGTCCGACCCTTCACGGTTGACTCGTGATGGAAACAGCTAGCGCTCTATATATACAAGAAAGAAAATCCTATACTTTAGCAATTCATGCGCGCATACATGATATAGGCCAAAATGATGAAATTGCTTTAGTAGAACTACCGGTATTTTAGTTCTCAGCAATCGATCAACACATGCAGTTGTAGCATTTTTTTCATAATCATTCAGTCACTTTAAATTTTGGAACCATATTAAAGGTGGATATATAATTAGCGACTTAATTATTTTTTTCACATTCCCTATATAAAAATTCATGTACACTATTATTATTCACTCGTTTTTCCAAGAAATTATTTAACTTATATATTGAATAACCTCATGACGTCATGTAGGCGGAGCGTGCATTGTTTTTAAACTCTTTACCCTCCCGCCAGCATGTTTTTTATGCCCGCTTTGGCCGCCATACTTTAGCCACAAATCATACCCGCACTCTTGGGTATGTGGATAAATGTAAGATTGGACTTGATTTTCCAGTACATACATAGGCGTACAAGGCGGGGGGGGGGGAGGGAGGGAGGGGGGGGGGGGGCACCCCCCCAATTTTTCGTGATCAAGGAAAGTCGGGCAATTTGTGCTTGAAAAGTCTGGCAATTTAGGTCGGGCATGCTGCGCTCAAATGGGCTCAATTAGAAAAATAGCCTACGGAGTACGAGTACGGACAAAACAATAATTGTTGAAACCTGTCTCACATTCAGGCAAACCAGCTTTGAATGAAATTTATAATACAATATTAATTTTATTATCAAAAAAGTTGTTGGATGTGTATTAATATAGATATAGTGTTGCATCATGCAACGATTAAACGATATTTTGATTCATTTTTGACCCGTCGGGCAACTTTAGGATGCGTCGGGCAAAAATGTGCCGCCCCCCCCCCCAATTTTTTTTGACCGGTAAGCCTATGAGTACATACTGTAGTCTAGAGAGAGGGTGGGGGCATCGGATTCACTAGATGGGAAATTTAGAAAATATGGTTTGAAAATATACTTGTCGCGTTATTCGTGTCTTGACCCTAATTATAAAGGAAACACTCTGATTCATACTTCCAACAAAAAGTGTTGAACTGTTTCGTTAAAATCTGATTGCAAATTTGTTACTCTCGCTCTTTTGACTGTGGAACATACACATTTTTACTCTCAATTTTGCAGATGACGTTCACTTTCGAACACGCTGGTATAACAAAAAGATTGGGTTTCATTTCAACAAAGGTCGCTCTTCTTATCTTGATATATATTGGTGCAAGTCAAGTTGTTTGTGATCAAGAAATCTCTTTCTGCGACACGAACTTCAAGGAATTGAAAAATGACGTGGAAGTCTGGAATAAAAAATGTTGGAACAATGGAGACCAAGGGGAGGGAACACCGTATTGTAAAGCAGAGAAAGAATACAATCAAGAGAGGATGAAAGTGCATGTTGAGATGTGCTTTTATTCAGGTCAGAGATTTATTATGGGAAGAAAATTGGGGGTTAAGGGCTTTTATCACTCACTTTGTTTTGTCAGGTTTAATGACGATCTGTTTAATCGTAGTTAATATGTTGTTCCAAAGTCATTAAATATTGTTTGGCGCAACATACATGTTTGCCTTGTTTGTAGAATGTGTTGAATGATGTGCAGTCGAGTTAGAACAAACTTCATTGTATGCTAGCCATTCCCACATTTTTTGTTGTAGCATATTTTGACTCATAAATGGTTTCTGTGGATGGGGGTATTGCTAAAACAGTACTGCCCGGGATTGAGGACATGAGTTGTTTTGCTAATTTATACAAGGAAGTTCACCATGTGTTTTTTGAAAATTTATTAGCGTGACGTCTATAAATGAAGTTCTTTAGGCATTATATGTTATTAAAAATGTATGCAAATATGGCATTAAAGTTCATTAGTGTTCTGTACAGAAAGAAACAACACGGACAGTCATGTTTTCTGGTGTTATAGCTTAACCAAATCCCTTTAAGCAAACGAATATTTCTGTGGTTTCAGTTTCACAGTTGCTGTGCGTAGACGAGCAAAGACTTCTGAAAGGGTTTTAAATGCGTTTTGGAGGTAGAGGAAAAGACAATTGTATCGTCGAGATATACTAGGCAAGTTCAGCATTCCAGACAATAAATAGCAGCTTGCATTAAACTCTGAAACGCGAAACGCGCATTAGAAAAACCAAATGGCATTTTGCAAAATTTATGAACACAATCATGAGTGACAAATGTAGTTTTTGCTTTTGAGTGGTCATGGACTTGTCATCGAAGATCCAATATGAAGTAGTAGTAAGCTCCATGCAAGAAATCAAGGATGTCTTGTACCTGAGTAAGAAAAGGAAAATCACGACGAGTGACCTTCTTCAGATCGAGATAATCGACGCAAGAACGATCAATGCCGCCCTTTTTTGTCACGAGAACAACATGGGCAGCCCATTGACTGAGCGATGGCTGTATGACAGGTTATATGTTGAAGCAACGTTTCTACGTGGGCATCAGTTTTTTACGGACCAGAGGAGGAACATGGCACTGAGGCTTCCTAACTGTACGTTCATTGCCTGTATCATTGTGATGCTGAACTAAAGCTGTATGACCCAATTCTTGATCGTTCAAAGCAAATACGTCACGGTTTACTTGAAGGAGCGGATTAAGACACTTGTCATCATTTAAATCAGTGTCACAGAGATCGACAAAAAATCGTCAGACTAGAATGCGTTTAGCTCCCGCACGTGCATTGTCAGTAACGGCAACTGTAAGTTATTCGCAGGCACTAAATTGATCCAAAGTAGTATGTCCATAAATGGTGACAGCATGAGCTGTAGGGTAACAGTCGCGGTAATAGAAGCGCTCTGGGAAAAAAATTGACCAATTCATTTCCTCAAGTTTAGCACTCCTCTAATCATATGTAAAAGGTTCACAACTTCCTGTTTGTTGAAAAATCATAATGTCCACCAATAAAACATAGCTTTCTGATTGGCCAATTAACAGGAGGTTGTGAATCTTTCAGGAAACGTTTCAAAATTCTGAGGAATTGATCAGAAGAAAAACTAAATTTGAGGAAATAAATTAGAACCGTATTATACGTGGCATTTCAGTCGCGTCGAATGCAATTCAAACAATAGATAATGAGATGGCTGACTTTATTATCTATTGTTTGAATTGCGTTCGACGCGACTGAGATGTGCGACCTATAAACTAGGCCTTAGTCAATTTATTTTGGAACGCTTCTATTGCGAAGCTTTCTGCAAGCGAAATAGGACGGAATTTTCGTCTGCTACTTTGACAAGAATGACTGCCTTGCAGAGGGCATAGCGTTCAGATAATCTACCTTGCGCAGTAACTAAACCAATCGTGTTATGGGATGAAACACCAGCGGGTATTCCCCTAAGTTCATTTGAAATTACAGAAAATGGCGGTGGTACCCATGTAAGAGAGCACAAAGCAGATTTTGTTGAGGAAGAGAGGGGGCTTATCCCAGTGGTGGCGCCAGAAATTTTCTGATGGAGGGGCATGTTCCTCGACGGGGGCGGCTATATTTTTTTTCATGGTTAGGCACCGTAGGCCAAATTTTTGTCAATTTTCACCGACAAATGTATAAATTTTCCCCAACGGGGTGGCTAACACTCCCCCCAGCCCCCCTTTAGCGCCACCACTGGCTTATCCACTGCGGGTGCGGGCAGATAAAGGTAACCAGTGTCTAAGTTTCTGATGATGCGACAAAAAGTCAGCGCACAGTATGGCGGGAACATTATGATCAGAAATACTGCCGTGGATCACAGCAGAATTGTCACAGCATGAAACACAAGGCCATCTAAATCTGAATTTGAAACAAATGAAATTCAATATTTTAAAAGAATTTCAAATACTAGAGGTTTGACAAGACACGGAAAGTTTCGGCGAAATGAATAAATTTGTCAACCCTTTCCTTCAACATCATCCCAATCTAAAGGCCGCCATCATTTTACCAACTGTAATATTGGACACTCAGCGAAATGAATATCATTTACGTTTAGTTCCGGCCACCATGATGCTAACGAATGTACCGCAGTTCAAGATCCCGATGTACTAAAAAAAATTGCATTTCAATCAAATTTATGTTTCAAACTAGACTGATAACAGGTCAATATACCACTATGTCTGATAGCTACTGCTATGGAAAACAAACACTCTTAAAACAGCAATTAGATCATAGCAACCGCTCACATTTTATTTGATGAAGGCGCCCAACGCTCGTTTATTGCCTAAGAACTGGCCGACGAACTTGATCTTGTTCCTGAACATAGGGACACTCAAAATCTGTCAGTTTTGTGGGATCTACCACTTCTGCTAAACACGTTGATGTTGCCGCTGTTCACCTCCGCTAAGACACTAATGAAATAATTCCAACATGTTGTTATAATTCCGATCATTGCTGTTGCCCAGAACAGCCTCCTAACTGCTGATATACGTATTCTAGCACATGCTGTGACGTCAGATGAGCAATTTGAGATTCTCTTCTGATTGGTGCAGATTATTATTGGGATATTGTAGAAAATGATATTACCACGATTCTGGAGAATCGAAGAAATCTAAGATTGGTTATTAACTCTGGTCTAGTTCTTAACCTTTCTCCAACATCGTCAACCTTCAACGCTAGCATCTTCAAAGTGATCGTGTTAAATGAATCGGAAAGTACCTGAAATCCGGCATTGGAAAGATTTTGAAATCTTGAGTCGATCCGCATTCTCTCGACTCAGGCCGAAGCAAACAAAACCTAGCTTGTTACCGAGTACCAGACTTCCTCTATACGACTCCAGAACGGTCAATATTGTGCGAAGTTGCCATATCATCATCTTCTCCCTAAAGAATCTATTGCTCGAGGAAGAAAGCGTTTCACCATCAGAAGATTGTGTAAGGAACCCCACAAGTTAACGTTCTATCATACAATAATTCAGGAACAGTTAAAACGCGGTTTTATTGAAGAGGTCTGATCCACGCATCAACAAAAAACATGCATGACTATTACATTTTTCTCCATGCTGTGCAAAGGAATCCTCAGCGACACCATTGCGAATCGTGTGCGATTGTAGCTGCAGCCAAAACGCTAATCAACCGAGCTTGAATTCTTGCCTCTCCACCGTTCCAGAAATCTTCACGACATCACTACTGTCCACGTACGTTGCCGCTGCTATAGATATGGTATCACCGCCGACATATAAAAGACGTTTGTTATTAACTCCTTTGACGCAGAAGACAGTCTCTGAGATGCCACACGATTTTTCTGACCCAACCGATCCCGAAAGTCACTTGAGATCTGTCGGTTCAAATCAATGTTCTTTGGTACGACATGTTCTCTTTCATCTTAACTCTTTAACGCCACCATTCAGAAACATCTCGACTAATTCCAATATCCAATTACCCAACACATGAAGTCGGATCTTTATGTTGACAACTTGGTCTCAGGAACTGATTTTGTCATCAGTTCCTGATTTCGTCATCAGATAAAGCAACGACCTTCTTTAGGTGACTTCCTTGACCTCCTTGACCAAGTTCACACTATTTGTCATCCTACTGTGTATCTACCATCTTACCGCCTGTTGGCTTCTCTGATCATCGTAGTATTCTATCGCAACCGATTTGTAACGAGATTCCGAGTGATTCCGCCAACTCGCCGGAGTTAGAGATGATGTTGAATAGTATAAAACCTATAGGAACAAGGAAGCAAAACTTCGTAAAGTTGCTCGTAAGCGATTCTACGAAGATAAAATTTGTTATACGAATGATACCAATCCGAAAAGTGGTGGGACAACATCAAAATGCTATTTGGTTTATCATTCAAGTCAACAGTCTCTGGCGAGCATGCTTGTGAACGGTTCTACACTAGTAGACAAACAGCTCGCAGATGTTATTCTAGACTTGGATCAAGTCCGTCACTCTATGGGTCAAAGGGGTCGAAAATGCGGCAAGCCAAGTGACAGATTACTGGGAGAGACGGATTTGGTTCACCTGCAGTGTTTCAAATGTTATTTTCAATGGTTTTAGTAAGTAAACTAAGCAACCTAGGTCTAGCAAGTTCTGACGTGTTACCCACCGAAAAAAAGTCGGTAAAGTTGGCGCGCTTGCAGGTTAGCCAAGCCCTGTCTCTCCCTCAAAAGTTCCCGCGTTATTCCGACTCCTCGTATTCTATACAGAGACGGACTTGATCCAAGTCTAAGGCTATTGGACAAGCTTTTATTGCGTGTTCAGTGATATCACCCCTGTGAACGTCCAACCTATTTCAGTTGTAAGCGTTCCAGATTCGTATACGATTTCCTCTGAGCACAGAACGTGTGGATACGTGAAACCCAAAGCCAAGTTTGCTGTGATGACCTTGCAAACCTGAAGACCATGACCACATCTCGAATCACCCTAGTTGGGCATCTCCTAGATGAAAATGTCATTCCTTGAGAAAGAAGAAATTCACACGGCATTTTTGCAGCTTTCAGAAAAGTTTTTAGTTTTGCCCCCTCCGAGGCACCACTTCACCAAGTGAAGCTAGTGGTTAAACCACACTCTAACCCATGTAGTCAGCACTACTGGATTTCGAAACTTTGTCAGTTTATCAAGAATTTGGTATGTCGCTCCCTAACGTGTCGCAAAGTTAGTAGAAAACCGTACAAGATGCCTGACCCACCACCACCTCCCAACCTTCGACTGGTCGACTTGCACTCATTTTTTGTCACTGGAGTAGATTTTACCGACGTAGTTCACGTTAATTAAAACCTCGAAGGGACAAGATAAAGTGTATATTTTTTTAGTTAGTTGTGCGAGTACATGCGCTGTTCACCTCGAGGTCTTAACTGATCTGACAGTTTCAGCGTGTAGAGGTCGTTTCCGAACGTTTTCACAAAAGTCAAAATCAAAATGATAGCAACTATGAAAATTCTCGTCGCATGAAGTGTTTAGTTTTTGCCCAAAGACGAGGTTCGTGCTGGTTTTCATTAAATTTTGTCAACAAGCATCCCTTCTTGAAATAATTCGGAATGAAAACGCTCGAAAACGCCACCGTGTGGACGTAGCCTTTTTTGCAAAATCTTACCTCTAGTTATGATATGGGAGAACGCATCTATTTACCAATCAGCTGCCGAGGAGTTGGCCCAACTCTTTAAATGCTCTGAACTAAGTAGACCTAGAATAGACTGGAAATGTATGCCTAAACGTCCCCCTTAATTATTATGGAAACGCTTGACGAAACTTTCCCTCAGGAAAATCCTTGGTAAAGGAACAATCAGTATTTATTCATGGTCGACCAATTACTAGCCTACCTCACGCATGATTCCTGTGGTGTCCCTACCTTTATGTCAGAAGTTGCTGGTCAAATCAAACATCAAGCGTAGCAAAAAGACTACACTGTAAAAAATGAACAACCTGTTCTGGCCTGATGAAAACAGATTTTGGAACAACTGGCGTTAAGAATACTTGACTTCCTTGCGTGAATTTCATAAAGTGGAAACAACAGAATAGAAATTAAAGTCAGTGATCTTAGCACATTTTTGCACACGATAACACGAAATGCGTTAACTGAATACTTACGGTTGTAGAATATTTCTTTGAAAACTAACAATCGACGGGGGGGGCATTATTACTGCACAAAAGATGCGCTGCATGTACCCCCGCTTGAAGAAGTCATATGATAGATGTGTGAATGCAATGAATCGAAGAAAGGGAGGGTCCAGTCTGGCCTTGTATATATGACAGTTTGATGTTTGTTCATATGACAATTGGGAAACTATGATTCAGAAGAAAAATGTATGGGGAAATGTTCAAACTTTCTAGCTACTGCGAATATTTCATGTGTTTGGGCAAGAGTTGTTGGTTATGCATGTATCTCGGATGTAGTTGTTTCCCACAGTTATATCTTAGAACTTAGATAACTTCTATCTACGTTGTTTAAACACACTGATCTCATAGTAAGTTTTTCAAACATGGCACGAATATACGGAATAATATATAGATTACGTAATTATACATTAGCAAAATATTGCATGTTCCTAAATTTATGCAGGCTAAGGTAAATGAGAACTCATTGGTAATAATGTAATTGACAATACGAAAATAGTGGTGAATTTAGTTCACAGTTTTTGAATCTATGGGCTGGAAGGTAAAACAAAAATTGAAAATAACCAAATGATTTGGATGCCGATCTGTATAATCAATGATTACTACTTATTATTTTATTTTAATGTGTATGAAAAAATGAGCTGGTTGGCAGTTTGTTGTGATTGACTATCTCTTTTAGTTGCAAAAATGTGCAAAAAAATAAATTGCTGACTCAGCAAAAGTTGCGACGTCACCAGTTGGGTATAAGTATGCTTAATAACACCGAGCATAGCTCAGTTATTATTAACTCAAACTCAATAAAATTTTGCATGCAGACACTAAATGACAAAACGCATTCAAGAACCTTTTTAATTTGTTGTCAAGGTGACACTGTCGTCCACCGCCCCCTCGCATTGTTTTTGTAAAACAGCTGTATATTGGAAACTGGTTAGGATAACATAATATCAGAAATGTGTCTACTGCATGTCTATACATGCCTAATCGTGCCTGGGAAGATAATAATTTGAAAAAAATTCCTACGTGTAGAAAGTTATCGGAATTCCGTTCCGAGGGCTTGGAGACGACAGTGTTATATTACCAAGAAAATTTAGTATCGTCTTCAGTGCGTCTTGTCATGTAGTATCCGTGTACAAAATTTTATTGAGTTAGACGACACTTGCGAATCCGCATAGTTACGATATCAAATTGGAGAGATTCAGGACGAGTTTATCTTTTAAATATATGATAATACTGACGGTAATACTAAATGTGACCACAAACTGTCCGAACACGATAGTAAATGAGCTATGCTCTGTTTAGCCTGTGCACAGACCTAAATGGAAATGATTAAGGTCTGTAAATACTTAGAAGTTTCTTGTCCATGCATAAATTAAATCTCAAGTATCATAGAATTAATTTACGCAGCATTATAATATGACACATCAATTGATGTGTTTAAAATAGCGTTTTTTTAAAGAAATTTTCGCTTTGAATTTAGCATGCTCATTTTTTCCTGTAAAAATATCTCTACGATAAATTGCACTGGTAGCAAATATGAACCTGGAATGATTTAGGTATTTGATTAGTTTTGTTCTCATTCTTCTCTCGTCCAGGACAAGCAATCTTTGAAGTCTTAACATACCTTACTCTTTTAGAGTTAGATTACCCAATAGCAACTAGTGACGTCACAGCTTGTGCTGAATTTGCAATTTATATTTTGCACATCTTTGCAAATAATTTGGCAACAAAAAGAGATAGCCTGTTACAGTAAGCTGTCAATTGACTTATTTTTGCATGCTCTTTCAAATAAAATAATAAGAATATAGTCAATACTATAATATCGCAATAAGAATATTGAGGCAAATTTAGATATTACAGATAGATATTATCCAGATATTTATATATTATCGTCAAATGATGTCATAAGAAACTTCAAGTTTGGTCTGCGAAATGAAGAATACTGAAAAATAATGCTTGCTAATCGGAGCTAGCTAAGGACCGGCTTATTCTACGAGCAAGATTGTTAACGCGATTTTTAGTGACTCTTTTTATACACTAGTTGCACTTACAGAAGCATACTAAATTTACTGTCAACACATAATTATAACATTTTAACGCGTTTGAAAAAATAGTCTGTGTTGATTTATCCCTATTTCTGCAGGTCCATATCCCGAACCTTACTTGTTCCTCAGATCTTGGACTGAAATTCTGGCGATTGATTTGTTAACTCTGGATACAACTGTCGTCATCAGTGGACTTACAGGTATGGCGATCGATATTGACACTGTTGACAAGAAATTGTACTTTCGCGACGGAAACAAAATATCCCGAGCAAACTATGATGGCAGCAGCGTTGAAGTTATCGTACAGAATGTTGATCCTCGTAGGGTTAGGGTGGACTGGAAAGGACGTCGCATATTCTGGATAACGAATCGTACAAATGATATTTCCATGGCGACTTTAAATGGGCAGGAGAGAAGAGTGCTTAGAACAACAGAAGCGCAGCTTTATGATTTGGCAGTAGACTCAAACTTAGGGTGAGTTTTATTGACTTGTACAGGTTAAATTTTAACATTTTCTATTTCATCAATGGTAAAATATCCAGCCGGTTGCGTTTAAAAATCTCTCGTCGACTTCACTAGTGCGACCAGGCAACACATATCTCACATATACACCCGCTATGTGACGTAATATGCAGCTCGTCGCCTAAAATTAATAAAATTTATATTTCTACAATTTCTGCAAAACTACAAGTTAATCAATTTACTACTGTTTAGATGAAAAAAGTGAACAAGCTTACTTCCAATGCCTGGTTGAAACACCACATTCTATATGAGTCGAATTAAATAGTTAAGTTTTATGAATGTAAAATAGTCCCAGAGCAAACCAAAGACATGCGAGTCCCCGGAAGAATCACCTAGAGTAAATTGAGCTCCTGGCAAAGTCCCATGTTCCATCCTCTAGTGGTATAGTAGTTTCGAAGGGTTCGGGAGCCTATGAAATCTGAGGTCACAGCAACGTGAACGCAACGGCTAGGTGAATTATACTTGACAGGGTATTGTTAAATGCAGCCACATGATTTACAACTGAACACGTGCGGCAACACTCTTATTCATTAACAATAATTTCTTATTGTTTTATATGAAAGAGCAAGGCCGTTTACTGTACCGTTCTCTTTTAGTTGCGAAGTTATTCGAAAAAGTGTAAAAAATATAAATTGCGGACTCAGCAAAAGTTTTGACGTCACTACTTGTTGGGCAAATATGTTTAATGAAGACAAATCCGAGCATAGCTCAATTATTATTACCTTAAACTCAATTAAGTTTTTCACATAGATACTTAAGGGCCAAACAATTCCAAAAAATTTCAAATTTTGTGCCAAGGTAAAACTGTCGTCCTCAGGACCCGCGCACGGTTTTTAAAACAGCTGAATGTACTGGAACTGGTTATAATAGCATAATATCAGAAGTGCGACGGCTTTATCTATTTGTAACGTAACGAGAAATCGTAAATAAAACTCTCAACTTTCAACAATTTATTCCGTACCGTTCTTACATGCATAACCCATTCTCTCGGGGTGCACTGCTTAAATCCGCAATACTAATTATTTATAATATCCTGTTATTGCTATGTAGAGCAATCACAATATCATGTCACACTATCCCTCAACAAATCATGCCCATAAGAATAACAATAATACAATTGTGCATGTATGCCCGGGAGTATTACTACGCAACAAAGTCGTACCGATCAGGCGCATGAACATTTTGCCTGAGATTCCCAGGCCTAACCCTTGGGATATGTGGAGCAATGTCGCAATGACATTGAATGTTGTCTGTGGGAACAGTGTAAATCACCTTGTTGCCCCCAAGTTCTAGAGCAGGACAGACAACCTTGCCCTTGTCTGCTGGTTCGTAGTGACGCTTCAACTAATCGTGATGAGCCACCGTAACCTTACCTGTACTCGATCTTATTTTGTAGTCAGCACCAATCCTATAAACAATTTCAAATAGTCCAATCTACTTGCCCCAATTTCCATCCTTTAGGTCTGCGCAGTATACTATATCACCTGGGGCAAAGGGACGCCATTTCTGTTTTTTTCCTTATTGCCTTCCCTCTGTTTCTGCCTTGCTTTCTCAAGATTCTGCCGTGCTACCTCTTTAACTTCAATATCTGCCTTAGGGACTGAGTGTATTCTGATTGCGTACTGGGATCTTTCAGTCGGAGTCCTAATTCTAACTCTAACGGTAATCTGGGGGTAAATCTAAAAACTATTTCATAGAGAGACGTTTCGTGGGGATTCTTGTCGACTAGGGTTATATGCAAGAACTACTGCGTCTATCCATAAATCCCGATCGTTGTCATCTTTGTTACAAAATGCCGCTAACATAACCTGTAGTGTTTTGTTCTGTCTCTCCACTTACTCGTTGCATTGAGGTTGATACGCAGTTATTCTGGTTTTTGTAATTCCCATTACTTGCAGTCCTTATCCATTAATGTGCTTTCAAAATTTGAACGTCGATCAGAGTGCAGGACAACTGGAAGCCTTTTGGTTGGGTGTCGTCCGCGGTCTATTTAAACTGCGCGGTGTTTGTTTTTGACTTTTTGTGGTCAATTTAGTGAGCGATGCCGAAATAGTTGCATAATTTTTAATAAAACGGTGGTAGTATCCAGACAATCCTAAGAAACGTCGGACTTCTTTTACTGTTTTTGGCACTGCAATCTGTTTTTTTGCTTCAACTTTTGTCGTAAATCACATGTTCGGGATAATGAACTTGATGGGAATACTGTTAGAGGCTTACGTTTGAACCAGTACACTCACAATAAAGTTTTGTGTCTGCCATCTTGCGAACGTGTACTATATATCTTATGTCATAATTTCCGCACTGTAGATGTTGCATTTCCGCAGCTCGTTACTGGGCATTTTCTCTGCCATATTACACGAAAATAAGAAACCAAACGCGAATTTTGGGATACTTTGAGCTGGGGGTTGCAGTTACCCCTAGCCATTTTATTATTCGAAATAATTAATATTTATTAACTTTAACAGAAGTAATTAACTATACTTTTTACATCAGTGTCAACATTGTTTTGCCCAGTAACGTGAGAGCAAAAATCACGCCCCCAATAACCCCCCTCACCAACAAGTGCTTGATGCAGGGATGGGGAGGAGGTGGGAGGACAAGTTCGATACTTCTAGAGATTGTCTCACTTCACTCAAGGGGTCACAGCAGGATGCAGTAAATATAGTACCGGTTGATTTGTAGAATCTTACATATAGTATGAAAATAAGCTCTTCAGAATTCAATTTATTAAATCTCAAACTCCCATTTTACATAAACGTTTGCAGAATTTAAATCCAAAATTCAGCATACTGACGAAGTTGATTTAAGACCTGTTGACGGTTAAATCGTTGTAAATTGTTATATTTGAAAATTTACTGAAAAACCGCCAGCAGCTTGTTATGTTGTGCGGGCGCCAACGTGGAGAAGGAAGTGGAAAGTGAGAAAAGACGGGGAGTGGAACTCCTGCATTACAGCCAATCAGGAGGTAGTATTTCTGCTACCCATGCTCGTAGCAGTATATTTGGTAACGGTTGAAAAAATATATGATAATTCATTCTAGGAATCTAATTATGCCAATATTTCGCGGGAAATTTACCTAATAACTAACACTGTAATTACTGTTTAACATTTTTTAAAATAAATGAAAATCAAACGAAGGTTGAAAGGTTAATCTACAAGGGATACAGTGTATTTATTACAGGAAAAGGTGGCAGCGGAAAGTCCTACATTGTACGCTCGATTATAGAGAAATTGAGAGCAAGAGGAGATCGTTGTTTTGTTACAGTGCCGACAGGTAAAGCGGCCACGAATGTCGGCGGCGTGACCGTAAATCATTTCGCTGGAATTGGAACGGGGTTCGAAGGGAGCTCATGAACTGATCGCTTGTATCCAGTCAAACGAGGAGGCTTTAAAAAGATGGCAAAGCTGCGATGTATTGATCATCGACGAGGTGTCTATATGCTCAGGAAGGAATTGTTCGAGAAACTCGAAATGATTGTAATATGTCTGAAAGACAACTCACAGCCATTTGGGGGCATTCAGTTGATATTTTCCGGAGATTTTTACCAGCTAAGACCAGTTACGCAAAGCTATGCCACCAATGAAAGTCTCTATTGTTTCGCTAGTCCTATGTGGGCTTCTTGTGTGGATGTGTGTGTGTTTTTTGATGAGAACTATCGGCAGTGTGATACTGACTTGATAGATATGTTTGATGACTTTCGTACGAGTGGTTGCCTCTCATCACACTCTCATCTCATATATTCAAATTTACTTACAGCTCGTTATTTGTTAAGTCCTGTCCAGCCAGCCATGAATAAACACTTTTTAAAAATTAACATCATAACAAGCTGTGGACTGTTGCGTAGTAAGCTCTCTGTGAGGTTATTTAGGCGCGCAATTTAGATTTAAATATTCCAAGCATGTTCTTAGCAACAAAAATGTTCCTAGCAACGCGCTACGAGCATAAGGTAAAAGATCCACTTCAGAATGCCGGAGTTTAACTCCCCTCTATTTCCTCCGTTATTTTCCTGCCGTGCAAGCTTCGCCGCATGCTCGGGGAATTCCGTCTACTAACGCGACCCGCTGGCCGCAGAATAAAATCTGGGTGGATGGAGGTTTTTCAAATAACAAGTTTACATTATTAAACAGGTAGATTTATAACTAAATCGGATTTAAATTCTACAAACGTTTATGTAAAATGGGAGTTTGAGATTTTATAAATTGAATTCGGAAGAGCTTGTTTTCATACTATAGGTAGGATTATACAAGTCAACCGGTACTATATTTACTGCATTCTGCTGTGTTCCCTTGCTTCACTCGTAACTGACTTTAAGCAACTGAACGGAATTTGTTTGTGGGTGTCTATTATATAACCCCTTGTATATAATTATTATCTAAATGTCACATCAGTGCAACTATTTGCCCACAGCCAAGGTTTTATCTTTGAGATGCACGTTTCCTCCGCACCCTTGGCAGAGTTCGTTTCCTTATCATCGCTAAATGATAACAAGATGACAGACATAAAACTCCTATTCGCAAGCAAATATTATATTCATAATTTATTAAAATCACGGTCTAATTGCTGCCGAGCGCCAGCGAGGCAGCACACTATTCTTGACGTTACACGAAGTTCTTGCTTTTTCGTGTCCAGTTCCCCGGCCGAGTTATATTTAGTCGAAATCTCGATTTGTGCGGTGGAGATGTCAGCAATTCCGGGGGAAAATTAAGTATTCACGTTGGTTTTTAAAATGAGGGGGTTGGCCCAGAAAATTAAGTATTCAGGCTGGTGTTTAAGATGAGGGGGTTGGCAACAAATTTTCTTAATATGCCTGGTGTGTGTCGGAAATCAAATCTGGATTCAAATTGTAAGCTCAAGATTGACAAGAAATATTACAAACGTGTCAGCTATAGCCTCAAAGTTCGGCTTTGAATGGCAACGAGTGTTTGACGGTGTTTGTGCGTCCGACTTCAAGTTGATTAAATGTCGATAAACACTGAAAGGTCAAGAACGAGGTCAAGAAAGATTAGAACGCCTCAGCTATAGACCACAAAGTCCGACTTCAAATCGCAACGAGTGTTAGTGTGTATATTCATATACTCATGTTGTTCTGCTCAATTAATTCTTTAATTTTATAAAATGTTAGCTATAGACCCTAAAGTAAGCAATATTACTAACGTGTCACCTATAGACCCAACGAGTGTTTGTGTGTATACTGATATGCTTATGTTATTCTGCCCAATTAATTCTTTTGTAAAATGTTAGCTGTACAGACTGCAAAGTAAGCAATATTACAAACGTGTCACCTTTAGAGCTTTAGACCCTAAAGTCTGACTTCAAATGGTGACAAATGTGTATGTCCACATGCACATTTTACTAGGACTAGGATATATTGGCAATGCAATTGAAAATTACTGAATAAAGATGACACAATATCACCTAAAGATGAGAAATTTTAGCAGAATAAACTATAAAAGACATCTATTTGCTTTCTTAAATTAAAGATTTTGCAGTGCAATGCATTATTCGGAAACTGTACAGCTACAATTTTAGTTGTGGGATTAAATATTAAAGCACCATCTGGAGGACTCAAAGTTGTTCGGGTAGGGATTAAATATTCAAGTTTTGTGCAATTAATTTCTTTTAAAAAATGTCAGCTGTAGACCCCAAAGTAAAAGTATTACAAACACATCAGCTATAGGACCATCCATATAATCATGTTCTGCCAAATTAATTTTTTTTTAAATGTCAGCTGTAGTCCCCAAAGTAAAAAACATTAATGAGGTTACGTAGTAACCAAGGTTAATATGTAAGGAACCAGCGTGTGATCTGGGTCTGAGTGACCCTCCTGCTGAGCTGGGTATATATAATTTGTGGGAAATAGAGTGAGAAAAAAATTTTTTGTTTTGACTGACATATAGCCTAACTTTGTGCGTTAACTTACATCGAACTCAATTCGATGTGATAAAGTGCAAACGTTTCGGTGGTCAGGCCCTCGCTGTACAGATTCACATGACTCGGACCTGATACCAAGTAACACAAATGCCAGACTTTAACTGACTGCATCTGCACCTAACCATCCCCATGGGTAAGTATGGTGACGACAGATATTAACAAACACGTCAGCTATAGAACCATTCATATATTCATGTGTTCTGCCCAATTAATTTCTTTTATAAAATCAACCTGATGTCAGTAGAGCCCCTCAGCATACATGTAAATTGGAAATGCCTTACATAAAAACATTAATTGATTCCACTTTTGAAATACTTTATAATGACTTTTTATGTATGAGATATAAACATTTTCCCCATGACAGTTGCCCAAAATCACACTTGTTGCAACAAGTACATAATTTACTCAACTTTGCAAACATTTAATGAATAAAAGTATTGACTAATCTCACTTTTCAAATACTTTTTAAAGTAGCATTAACTTTCTATTTACAAAAAATAAACCATTTTCCATGTTGAGAAAAAATTATTGTGACAACATGAGTGGAAATTGGAAAAATGAGTTCAAATTCGGGAGCATTGTATGCCAAGCTTACCCTGACAAGTTACCCTAACAAGTTATTAGACAATAATGATGGCCATCAATGGAGACTACATGTTAAATAAATTTGGAACATCTACATGTTGCAGAAAAAATCACACAATGGACTATCATAAACTACCTAGAAATAATATTCCAAGAAAGAACTTATTTAACACCTTGAAGGACATATTTCCTTCATGACGTCTTGAAGACTGAAATAATAGCATGACTTCTATTCACGTTTAATGGCAATTTAGAATTATTATCGGCGCCAAGAATCACATGACATTACACAAAGTAATGTAATTCACAGTGCACTATATGGCACGTTTTAACTGTCAACTATTTTAAACAAATTAAATTCATTCATACAGTGTGACTGTGTTTCTATTAACTATGCTGGGGTAAAATTATGTTAAAAGTTAGTATAATGAAGGCATAGGTCGTAAGGCAGCACTTTCCTTGCGATAGTAACTTCTAGTCACACTGTATAAGCACTCACGATCGCTGCATGTTGACTCTACTCACTAACCAGATCCACCTGCTTGTCTCTTATCACTCGACGTACTCGTTCCCAATGATGCATGCATTGATTTGATTGATTGATCAGATAAATTATCATAATTACATTATTACCAACAATTCTTAACAGTCTCCCCCTATTCGTTTCTGAACGAAGCAAATATAAAGATCATCCTTCGGTTACCTAAATGAATAAATGTTACGTAAGTGTCCGTAATCAACAAAACACAAAGTTTGTACTACTAGATTGCCCACTATATTGTTCATTCTTGATGATTATTTAGGATAAAATTTCAAGTTTTGCTTCGCTGAGTGTTCATGAATCTTGTTCGGCTTTATTAGGAATTCGACATTCGGCTACTGCAGCAGCGTTCCTAGGTGCTCTAGCGGATCTGAAATAGCCCTGACCGTGTTTAAGGGGCTTTATAACTTTAAATTTGTTATGTACATGCTCGTTTTTATGTAAATTTACCAAGGAGCTGTGTCGCTACTGACGATAAACTCGTATGATATACTCGCACATTGCATTACGTGTATTAATTTGTAAATATGACATTTCAACTGATTATACTATAAACATTGTGTTGAGATCTGCTTGGTAGTAACATTGAGCAACAACTATTTATTCAACTGCATAACCATAAATACGGATATCGATGTATGCCAGCAATCCAATGAAATAATATTACTTTGAATGCTTTCAAGATATGAATGTTATCCAATGTTTTTTCAAAGCTCATACTCTCCCTGTTAAACCAATGAATATAATTACGTAAGTGGAGATCTTAATTTGCATCTAATATTCTGATCATAGTTAAGATAAGCAAGTGAGGTCATTTTCTCTGACGTTTTATTTACTAGTGACTGCAATTATGTGCTAGCCAAATGTGCCCTCTATTAGCTACTTTTGTCAAAAATGTATTTTGACAAATGGTACATTTTATGACATAATTCCATGTTCATTGGGACAATTGGTATTCTAATTTCATTGTGAGATCGTTTCACCAGTGTCTCTGTGTATAAGACGTTGTCTGGAAGGTAGGTTGGGAGGTTTCCTCGTGTTCTTCCATGTATTTTAAGGATGCCACCAGTCAGTCGTCTTCGAATTCCGGTACCGTGAATTTTCGTTCGGAGTTTATCCACCTTGTTTCTCCTTCTTGGATCTCTTCCGTCAGCAACGGACCATTTCTGCTGTTGCTGGATTTCTCAACGTTGCGAATAAACCGCGAAATCCTTGCGCAGATTCTGATAGTTTTCCACTTCTCAGTAATTGATCAAACACGTCAGGCTGTGAGATGTTGGCAACGTTAAGAATCTCTCACGGGCTTAGTTCCTGCTTAGCTTTCTTTGCTTGGGCTCGTCACGATCCCTGGTGGCCAATTCTCCTCTGTTACTAACCAGTCTGAACCTTCCCACCAGAGACAATTTGTGTTATCAACGTGTCCTCCTCTACTTCCGAGATCAGCAGGGTTGTCTTGGTTGGGAACGTGTCTCCATTGAATATGGTTCTTTTCCCGTATCTTACTTATGCGATTTCCCATGAACTGCTTGAACTCGCCGTTTCCTAGTATCCAGTGGGGAGCCACAGAGCTATCTGGCCAGCCAAGTAGTCGCTTATCAGAAAAACCTTCCAACATTTGTCGGACATTATCGACCAGGTGGCTTGCCATGTGGGCGCACACTAATTACAAACGAGGTATGGTTGGGCTTTTCTTGGCCAATCGCGACTTGGAGGCAACGAGACCCTTTAAGGTACTACCGATTTGTCGCACGACTGCTACAACCGTCGCTGCGACTCCTTGTCCACTCGCATCTCTAAAAGTGTGTAGATTGATCTCTTCAATCAGTTCTTAGTATTTTACCAAGCTTCTTGTGCTCTCACGTGATCTGGAAGGTTTTGTTCCCAGATGAACCATCTCGTTTGCAAATCAGGCGGTAGATTTGCGTCGTACGCCAGCTTCGCGTTCCAGCATAAATCTTTGCAATTTTGCCTTTGCTTCGTTTGTTCTGCTTTTCCGGAGAGCATCTCTATTTTGATCGATGACGTCCCACGAAAGACCGAGCAGCATAGTTTGGCCGGGAGGTACTCCTAACTGTTGCTTTAAAATGTGGCCTCTGTTAATGTCGATGTCTAAGTTCCTTCAACTTTCAACGCAGAAGCATTGGAATACCACTTATGTAATTGAAACTTTGCGTTATTGAAAATTCCAGTGGAAGTTTTCTATGGTTCTTTTACCCTTTCGACATTCTTTTCACCGCTGATTTTTTTTTATTTCTTCCACCACGTCTGGGTGCTGTTGTTGATGTTTATCTAGGTCTTGCTCGATCACACCACAAGGAAAGGGGGTGGGGAGACAAGTCGGACGGGGCTCTTGTAAACCAGAGTGTCATTATCTCTTTAGTTTTCAGATCTTTAAACCAATGGAACTGCATCGTACACGATCCTGGGTTTCCTTGTCTCAACTGACTCTCGGTTAACAGGCTTGTGATGCATGTAAAATTCTTTGCCCGTAGTCTTTGCTTTGTCTTTCGCACATTCTACTATCCCTTGACCGAACTGATCTTATATTATTTGGTTATATTGTTCTAACGTGTCTTGTTTTTCCATAGTTAATAGAAACAAAGACATGGTTAGGAAGGCTGAGTCACGTGACTGGATATGTTATTGTTCTGATTTATGTCCTGTGACGTCACGACGAAGGTGCACAATGAACGCATTTATTCTATAACACAGTATGGGGTCGTATTCTATTTCAAAACTTTTTTGCTTCGTATGGCCATTTACGGTCATGCCCGGCGCTAACTGTAGCATTTTCGGATGCTCTACATCTCGAAGGAAATTTGGAATAAGTATCTTTAAGCTGCCAAGCGGAGAAGACGATTTGTCAAAGAAAACGCAGGAGCAGTGGGTGAACCAAATCACTAAAAATCGCGTAATTGATGTGGACCTAACAAGACGCCAAACTGCATGTGTGCGAAAAGCATTTTGAGGAGAAATTCATTGAAAAGCGTAAGTATTGCCATTATTGTAAAATTTACATGAATTGTAATGATATTTGCATATTTATGCGTCAACTGTGGGTGTCTTTGGGTCTCTTCAGTCGCGCAGTACGAAGTCATGAATCGTCGTGTTTACGTACACAATAATAATGTTGTTCGTATTAATTTACAGATGCTACTCGTAAAAGATTGCTCCCGGGAGCTATACCGACGTTGAATCTTCCCCAAAAATCCTTCGAAACAGAAACAAAACCTAGAAGGCCTCTTAAACGCCACGAAACTGACGAGGGATCACCAGCTGCAAGTACTAGCAAAGAATCGAGTCGAGTATATAAACATCTGGATGACAAACTTCAAACGTAGAGTTACAGCTGTAAAATTAACTGGCTGGTCGAGAAAAGAACACGAACAAACGTTTATATATTTTCGAGTATTTTGATGACAGACACGCATTGGCCGTATATTCTTTGACTCAGGTCTTGGTTTTTCAATCACAGTGTTTGGCTGGTTTTTGCCTGATGATCATGAAATTTATCAATAAAACATGAGGAAAGGATGAATGAAAACTAGACCATTGCTGCATGAAAATGTAAGAATAAATTTGTGGCTTATACAGTTAGTTCAGTGAAGGTTGACATCAACAATTGTCAAGTGTACAATATGCAGCGACAAAAGTGATGGAGATATAATCTTGCAAGGCCACTAATGTGCTGGACTTATAATAAAACTATGTTTTCCTAATTTTCCTTAGAGCGCTCACATTGCACATTTCACTATTGCTGACTTCAAACTTATTTAATTGAATTAGCTGCATATTATCAGCTAACAATAGTGTACCCGTACCTGAGATCTATTATTGTGGTTACTAAATGCATCAGCTATGATGCTTCATGTTGTATTTAATTTTTATTATGCAAGTGCATATCTTAAAAATATGTTGTGTTTGGCTACTTCATCAGAGGAACCCTGCTTTATAGAACTAGACAATTCTTTAATTAAAAATACCATGTGGTGACACCACATAAATTTTTTATCACAAACATTACAATTCGAAGGCTCAGATCTTCATCATTGCTAATAATTATTACTATTATAATTATTATTATCACTGATGAAGGTCTGAGCTACAGATCAAAAGCTATGCGATATTAAATTTATGTGGTGCTTCCACAAAATTATTATTATTTGATTGGTAATCACCATGCAAACACACAAGGAAGATGATATTTATATTATGCTTAGTTGTTATTTAATGTATTTTCTTGGAATCAAATAGAAAATTCAGGTTATTTTATAGATATGTGTTGAAAATAGAACACTGAGATACTGCAACACTTTATTTACATAAGATAGTTGCATAAGATTTTCATAGATATTATTTACATAATATAGTTGCACAAATATGATCAATAATAAATATCACTTTTTGTCTGATTGTTTCTGCAGTTGTTTTCTTAATGCCTCTGTCTTCGATTGTTTTGCTTTTAGTTTATATTGGCTAACAATGTCCTTTGCATGTGAAAAGCTTCTAAATCTAATATAGAGTTTTACAAAGTTTTCCAATGCTAACTTGCTACATTCACTTGAAACACCAAAGTCCAAGCCTAAAATGTTTTCCCATAAACTAAGCACAACTGGTTGCAGCAGGATTTCATCCACTATCTTCTCAACAGGTATTGAAGTGGTCACAGCTTTACTATTTAATTTAAGAGGTGGCTGCGAAAGGAAATCTCTGCACTCTCTGCAAAGCCTTTGACATTTTCATTTGATGCCCACAAACCACCTCGAGAAAGCGAATGAATATACTCATCCTGTTCTGTATCTTCCAGTTTTACTGACTTTAGCAAGCCTTGCAATTCTAAACTACGGGGTGAATCCCAGTGAGGAGAGTTCTAACTCTTTTTGTACAGTGACTGAAGAACATAACCAGCAATATAGGACAGTGGTCCCAACTCTTCAGGATTAATTTTGATTTCTTCATTTTGCTGAAAATAAATTTCAACTGATATTACTTTAAAAATCATTATTTCTGTTTATACACACACACAGTTGCCTAAAAAGGGCAGTTTAAATCTTGTAAGACCTCATTATATAATAAAAATAGTAAATCTAAACATTTATACCTCGGATGCTTCAGCTGTACTGGCCTGCTTGTGGTATGCAACCAATTTCTGAGGAAAGTGAATGGAATGAATCTGAGGCTGGGAAAAATCTTTTCCAATTCTTATAGGTCTCTCCATAAAACTGATCTGGCCAGGAAAACGTCTTGGTTGCATTTTCGACCAAACTTCGAGAAGACCTTGCTGACGAAATTTACAAATTCCTTGCTAGGCTTCAATCCTTCCACTGTCTTAATAATATCCTCAGGATAAAGTTTCTCCTCTCGAATTTTGTCATAAATTTCTTTACAAAGTTTTTGAATTACGGCCATGTCAATTGTCCTTTTGGGGGGATTCTTTGACGCACCTACTGATGCTCCCACCTGTTCTTCGTGTTTACTTCGCTTATCGGCTTATGTCGAGTAAGTCCGCCTTTAGATTTGCATATTTTTGCGTATTTATCACAGGGAAAACATTTGGTGCCCTCAACCTATTTTAAACATTTAAAAGAAAAGTTAGTTAATCGCTCCCGACTAAAATTCGTTTCAAAATACTTAAAAGTTTACCTCAATTGTTGCGTCTGTCAGCTCAAGATCAAATTCCAAAGTGTTCTCTTCGAGCGCTTCCAGAGTCTCTAGAAACGCGTTAGAAATCCCCTCATCTTCAAATAACAGTTCGTTGTCATCTACACCGATGACAGAATCGCTGCCTGAGCTATTTTCGGACATGTTTTGAAGAAAATTGAAAAATACTAAGACTTGTACTGTTGCGTTTAAAATGTCACTCCTTGAAAATTGTGCACCTTCGCGTACCACGTGACCTGTGAAATATGATCTATCAACATCCGAGCGAAAAGCCTTTGAAGTTTGCCGGCCTTCCTAACCATGTCCCTTGTTTCTATTAACTATGGTTTTTCTGACTTTCATGATAGTCCAGCAAATTTTCGTGGCCTCAGCGACAAGCTCACCGAAGACCCAAACCTCGGTCTTGAAGCAGTTTTAATTTTGAAGTAGTCCCCAACCCCTAGGATCAGATACACGGGCAGCCGCTCTTTCTCGTCTCCGTGTCGCATAATTATTTCGTCAAGTTGTGAATAACTAGCGATAATCTCTTTGCACTCAGGGTTATCAAGTGTCAAAAGATCACTTCTCTCAACTCGGATCAGTTCAGATCACTTCCGTTTCGAGATGGAATATTGTTCATATCATTTAATTTCAGATTATAATTTCCGACCAATTTTGTCGAAGTGCAAAAACAAGTTTTCAGCGCGCCGTATTTTTCTTTTTTGCTTGCGTTTTAATAGTGTCAAGAAGTTTAGACGAGGCGTAACAAAATTCCCGCCTCATATATTAAGGCGAGACATTCAACACCTTGACTACTACCTCACTACTGGATAAACGACAGACTTATTAGCATTAGTTGCAGTGCTTAATAATTTGTTATTTGTTGGCGCAGCCGGGGGCTCATTTTCACGCGGTGCGTCGCAAATAGATGTATGGTGCCTACGTTTACACTTGGAACAACTTGAACGGCTACGGCATTCGGACGCACGGTGTTCAGCGCCCCAGAACAATTAAAACACAACAGTCTCTCACTAAGGCATTTTTTACGATCTGCTGAGTACTAACGTAACTATTTTGGGGCAATCGATTGACGCGTGGTTAATCTCGTTACAATAGACACACCATCTTTGTTTTGCTTCACGTTGGCGTGCTTGGAATGCATTAACTTGCCCTAGACTTGCGTGTTTTTCTTGCTGATCATTAGTTTTGACAGGATTTCTCTCCGTCCATTTCCCTAGAGCTTCTACCAACTTAGAGAAGTCCACTGGCGACGATCGTCACCTGCTCAGACTAAATCGCCCTTTATCCCTAACTTGTCTAAACACATACGAATATACCTGTTTACTTCTCTTAATTCTCCCAAAGTTTCTAACGATTGATGAATCCCACCGGCATTGGTTCCCTGTAGGACTGATGTTGCGAGTTCCCAGCGCATAAGCTTCCCGATTACTGTTGCTGCTAGTCTGTTTCATGTAAATATGTATGAAGTTCAATTAATAAATGATTAATAATTATGGTAGGTATCACGGACTACGTCACAAAAACTGATTATTATACCGAACTAGAATCTGCGTAAAATGAAATTGAGCACTTGGAATTGTGTGGTCGTAGAGAGGAAAGAGTGTAACTTCAACTCACGCTGTAAATACAATGAATAGAATTTAAATAAATCGATATCATAGAATACAGTCCCTTGATCGTTGAATTGTCTGTGAACCAGTGTGGCAGAGATCTCGTTAGTTTCAGCAGCAAATGATAAATACATTATATTTTGTACAAATGCGTTCACAATCTCGCTGTTGCCTCCGTACTTCGTGTTCAATATATTCTTCGGAATCACTTAGACTAGCATCTAAACGAGAATCGACACTCTTCTCGCGATCTTTTGTTTTCACGGCATTGCAATTAAGTGGTTACTTATTGTCAGCGATAGCTTCCTGCTTATACTCAATCAGGGGACAAAATTCCCACAATTTGCAACCCTTTGGTAACTCAATTTCATTTGCTTTAGTATTAGCTATTCAGAGTATTAAGACATACTGCGAAACCCTGACCTAAAACCCGGACTCGAGAATAAACCAAACTCGACACTCGGACTTAACATTGAAAAAAGCTGGACTTACCGTCACAAAACGCGGACTCGCCTAATAAAACTGGTATCAAAACTGGGATCATTAAAGACAAGTTGCGGGCCAATCTGCAATACACTAAATTGAATCTCTGCTTGAATTGGCTTAAAAATTTATGTGAGTGGGTTTACGCCAACCTCTACTGAACAAGTTAGCATTTAAAAGTGCGCAAAAACATAGGATTGTTTCACTATCTTAAACAAAATTCGACGTTCCGAGCGAAGACCCTTCGTCGAGAAGTTAGCAAACTTGCGATTATGACTTTGATCCAAGCTTCACCAGTTTTAAACGTTGTGCGGCTGCCGCATAAAATGTGTGGCTGATGTATTGTTAAAAAACAATTCCCAATGATTTCCGTTATGAATACGTAAATGTATTCATCCAACCAATCAAAAAGTGATGTAATGTGTCGCAGCTTTTGCGAACAGGCACTTGGTGGCATACTCGGCAAAATATATATAAAAGAACGTAATGATCGACGCACAGTTAAGTCACACCTGGGTTTCTGTTTGACGAACTAACAGTAGCGGCTCTATTCAAGAAATTCGGAGACAATTGTAAACCAAAAAGAAATCTAATTGGAGAACGGCACAAGTTTAATACAAGACGACAAAACCCGGGTCCAGTCGACCATTACATTACAGATTTAAAAACTTTAGCAGCCTCGTGTGAATACGGCAGTCTCGTAAACGATTCGAAGTCAGTTAATAGCTGGAATTTCGGTCTGATAAAGTAAGAGATAGACTCTAAAGAGAACGATCAGAACTGTCGTTAGATAAAGCTGTGGATATTTGCAGTGTTGTTTGTAGTAAGCTGGTTTGTAGTTTGTAATAGTACATTACAATTATAGCCTGGGAAAAAATGCTTAAATATCTTGCTTTGTATGCTTGATAAATAAAGCACTCATCCAGCGAGTAACTGGAAAGAATGTTCAAATTACCGCCACTTCATTTTATACTCAAACCGCACGCTATGTATGTTGCGTCCTCACGAATTGCATACTGGATCTCTCAAAATTTGAGGATTTACTCACGCACGTAAATTAGAACTGCTGCCTTGCTCGCTCGTTGAAGGCTCGCTCGCTACGGCAGCAATTAGTATTTCCAATCGCGCCGGAATTGCCACTCCTTCAGATACTGTTATTTTTTACACCTTTCAACTTACCCTGCACAAGTACTGCATTGGTTTCACCACCGGTTTAGCACGCTCTGCCTAGGGGTGAGCTAGCCTCTGTAATCACAACTTCGTTCGACAATGGCGATCTTAGCGTCTGCCTGAACTGCGACATTGTGGCCTGGTTTTCCGCAACGAAAAAACGTAACTTTTAATCGTGAACGTTCTTGTTGCTTGGTTGCTGCGGCATATAACTGCTGCGAAATGGCCACTTGTTTTTGGGCGCTTTCTGTCGAGTTGCTAGCTCGCCCTTTAGTCCCAGGAGGTGGTCGTAAAGTTTTCCTCGTATCAAACTCAGCAGACTGCGCATGATTTGACACATCAAAAGAGCAGATTTGGCGTCTTCAGCGAGGCTGCAGTCGTCTTTTTCTAAACGTTTTTCCAGCTCTCGTTTATAAAACATCGAGTCTTTATCAGTTGGAAGCATTTGGGTTTCAAATTTTGGATTGTAGTTATCCCCCTCAACTGTTGAACAGAGCTTGCTTTAGCTTTTTTGCTGTGGTATGTAGCTCTTTCTTCGGCAGGAGTGACAGGCAATTTCTTAATCCTATCGTCGTCTTTCCAACCACATGCGTAAAGGGCACGCATGAAACTCTCTTAGTCATTCGACAATATCGTCTTCATCAAACTTTGATGGAAGAATGCTCGTAGCCATTGAAATAGCGTGAAAATATTCTTCGGTCCCGTTCTACCGTTGTCACCAATGGTAACGTATCGAGACCATCTAAATAACACTCTCAAAGTTTAACAGTTTATTCAGTACTGTTCTTACATGCACAACCCATTCTTTCGGGAGTGCGCAATCACTCTCCCTCGATTACATGAAACCCTAGCTACTGCTTAAATCCTATAATTGACAATATCCTGTTATTGCTATGTCAAGCAATTACAATATCATGTTACATGTGTATGAATAACATTTAATGGAAAGCTTATTGTTCGAAAAAAAATTTGCTCGATGTTATTTCAGCTTGGGGCAACCTTGCTTCCAGAAATGTTAACTGTAGGTACGAAATTTATTCAATAATATCAATGTGTGTAGTGTGATTTTGAATCTGAGTAAAATAGGGTAGATATTGCATTAGGGAGATATTGCATGAAAATCAATCCCAAAATAATTGTGGAATTACAAAAAGTTATTAGTGATTAAACAGTCATCAATTATAATTATTATTATTATAATTATTATTTCTCCAAAGTGGCTTTTCAGAAATAATTACAACACATGTATAGAATAAAAATTAATTACGTACATTTACATGGGTTTATTAGAAGAAAACTTATATATAAAGAAGACTTATATATACTTATACAGAAGAAAACTTGTATAAAGAGACTAATTATTGCTAAAATTCTGAAATATGAAATTATATTGAGTTGTTTCAGCACTCATAATACAGTATATTTCTTATTAGTTTCTTAAAGACTCCGATACTTGAACTATCTTTAATATTATTCTCTAAATCATTCCAAAGTTTGGTTGCCATGTATAAAAACGAGCGCCGACCCGCAGTCGCAATTTTTTTCTAAAATCAATCGCAATTTTTTTCTAAAATATAATAAATTTGCAAAAATTGTGGCAGAAATCAGTGCGCAAATGGCCTTTGCTGTGCTCAAGATTTTAAAATGTTTCGGGGAGAGAATTCCTCCGGACCCACTAAAAAACACGATTATGTATTAGTGAGCGTCCCACCATAACAAGTATGTACACAATTAAGAAGTCGGTCCATGAGAATTGAGTACCCCCTCCAATTGTTTTTTGAATTTTCGCCTCTGATCCTACTAGATATCCTTCTAATGCCTTTCTTCAGATAGTTTATTTCATATATATCGCACAACCATGTAAGGTAACTCTGCAGCAAACAAAAACAACTGACCAACTCTTTATTGAGCAATGATTCCCCAAATTGGCAATATAGTGACGAGTGACCAATATACTAATGGAGTACATTCGCTGCCTATCTCAGAGCTTGATGGTTTTATGCACACAACAAGGCCATTTACACGAGAAACAAAAAGTCGTCACTTACCCAAGACGCGTTCTATTTAGGTCGCGAGCCGACTAACGTAAGAACATGGGTTACTACTATTTGAAAATAAGTCGCTACTTAACAGAACTTAACAGAAATTGACCATTTGGACTCGTATAAATTGCCCTCATGTATGGTTTTTAAAAACACGGCTTGAAAAATGTTGGTATTTGTAGTATAGTATTATGATAATTTGTATGAATATTTCATTAGATATGTTTGTATTTAAGTAATGGTTTAAAGTTGAAATAGATCAGTCTTTTATGTAATGTACGATACTACATTTGGCGACGAGAGTTATGGAACAATTGCTGCGAGGAAATTTGATATCACCATTTCAATGGTTACCTGTCGAAGACAGGGGACCACGTTTTCTTGAATGGCTGGAGGACGTTGAGGCAAAATTCGAGCTTGTTGAATGGCCAAAAGAACAAGGCGATGTTAAAAAGCGAAAGACATTCTTAGCTCTTGCTGGAGCTGATATAAGAAGCAAAGTTGGGACTTTAGCTGATACTGGAGTTGACTACGAATCGTTAATAAAGAAACTTAAAGAAGACCTGCTGCGAGACGAACCATTAGTATTCCTTATTTCACAAGCGGTGGATTTGAAGCAAGACGAGCAAGAAGGCATTGACGATTTTGCGATGAGAGCAAGGAAGAAACACCAGCGAATAGATTGGAACAATGCGACAGATAAGTACAATATGAATGATTTAATGACATGTGTGACTATTACAAGAGGTACAACGAA
This sequence comes from Muricea muricata, assembly GCA_963855995.1. Lineage (NCBI taxonomy): Eukaryota > Metazoa > Cnidaria > Anthozoa > Malacalcyonacea > Plexauridae > Muricea > Muricea muricata. The sequence goes on from OY979717.1 coordinate 25,585,876, forward strand.
TGCTAACATTCGAGAGTATTGTTTATCGCGAAAAGGTGTGCCTGACCTTGATGATGTACTGTCTAAAGGCCGGTCTAGGGAAAGCATGCAACAGCATAATAGGCAAATGATTGGTAATACGGATACGGCGGGTCGAGAAATTGTTTTGAAACAGGAACCTGCTTTTGCGGTTAAAAAACGGGCCGGCAAATATAGTGGGAAATATGAGCTTGAAAAAAGCCATAAAGAGGCGTTTGAAACAGCAAAGAAATGCAAATTTTGTGGATTTAATTGGCCACATGCCAATGGACAAATTAGCTGTCCTGCGTGGGGAAAGGAATGTCATAAATGTTTTCAAAAGAACCATTTTGCTCGTTGTTGTTTAAATAAAGCTGAAAATAAATCTAAAATGGTTCGGGCGACTTGGAGGGCGTGCGAATCATCCGAGTCAGACAGTGATGAAAAGTTTATTGGGCGAGTTTATGAGTCTGAAAGTGAACTGCACGAGAAAGTCATTGTCAAGGTCAAGGGACAGCCCATTAATTTTATTGTTGATACGGGATCTAGCAGCATGATTATGACCAAGCAAGCGTATCTAGAATTAATTAAGAATAATAATGAGATATGTCTAACAGAAACAAAGGTAAAATTAACACCGTACGGATCAAATGAATCACTAAAGCTCTTAGGAAAATTTAAAACACTAATTGAATATGAAGACAAGCAGATAGATGAAACAATCTACGTAGTTGATACGCCTGAAAAGCAAAGGAAATGTTCGCTGTTAAGTAAAAAAGCAGCTGAAAGTTTAGGTATTATAACGTTTAATATAGATAGACAAACTGTTATGACTGTTGAGCAAAACGGAAAGCAGATAAGTCCGAAACTGCAAAACATTCTTGCAGAGTATGATGACCGATTTCATGGAATCGGAACACTCAAAGACAAAGACGGCAAGATAAAGCAGGTAAAGGTACAAGTTGATCCGTCGGTAAAGCCTGTGGCACAAAAATATCGACCCCCGCCAGTTCATCTAGAAGATAAGCTTTTGAAAGAGTTGGATAAATGGGAACATATTAATGCCACAGAAACTGGACCAATAATTGAAAAAATTCCGGATAACAAGCCCACAACATGGCTATCGAATCTCGTAGTTACCCCCAAGAAGCTAAAGCCAGGACAGAGTATTGAAGATCTTGAAGTTAGACCTAGCGTGGATATGAGATGCCCAAATAAGGCAGTTCAAACAACAAAATGCAACATTCCGTCTATTCTGGAGGTTCGTCGAAAGTTACAGAAATCGGGTGCTAAACGATTTTCTAAGCTTGACATTCGTAAAGGATATCTGAACATGGTTCTACATCCAGATAGCAGAGAAATCACTACACACCATACACCGAGAGGTCCCAGAAGATTTACGCGTATGAATTATGGAACCAAGTCGGCTGCAGAAATTTTCCAGAAAGAAATAAGTGAAGCCCTGGATGGGTTGGAAGGAGTACTTAATATAAGCGATGATATATTGGTATATGGAAAAGATGACGAACAACATGATGACCATGTGGAAGAGGTACTTAAGAGATGTCGCGAAAGGGACATACGATTAGGGCCAGATAAATGTCAATTCAGCTGCACCGAGTTGGTCTACTACGGTTATGTGTTCTCTGGTGATGGGATGAGGCCTGATCCAGAAAAGGTCCAGTTGCTCAGGAACGCAGAACCACCAGAGAATAAAAGTGAATTAAGATCTTTTCTTGGAATGGCTGGATACAGCTCTCCATTTATCCCTAAATTTTCAGAGAAGACGTCGAAATTGAGGGAATTGCTTACAGCGATGGAATACGAGTGGAAACAAGAACATCAAATGGCATTTGATGAACTTAAAAAGTGCTTGTCAAGTGAGACTACATTGGCCTATTTTGTCCCAGGAAGGGAGACTGAGTTGATTGTAGATGGATCGCCAGAAGGATTAGGAACGATTCTAGCACAGAAAGATCCAGAAACGAACAAATTCCGACCAGTTGCATATGCTAGTCGAGCATGTACAGAAGTAGAGAAACGATATTCTCAGATCGAAAGAGAGTGTCTTGCAGCAACTTGGGGAGTTGAAAAAAATCAGTATTATCTTATAGGAGGGAAGTTCGACCTGATTACAGATCACCAACCGTTGGTAAGCCTATTGAATAATCCTGTCAAGAGTGCGCCACTTAGAATTGAAAGAATGCGAGTTAAATTGATGGGTTTTGACTTCACGGCTAAACATCGACCAGGGAAGAATAACCCAGCTGATTGGGGGTCAAGACACCCAGCGTCTCAAACTTCAGAAGATAATCGTGATGATGTGGAGATATATGTCAGTATGATAACTGAGCTGAAGGGCATTCACGCCATCACGTTAGAAGAAGTTAAACGGGAAACGGAAAAAGATGAGCTATTACAGAAAGTAATACATGCAGTAAAATCTAACGGAACTCTTAAGAAAGATTTAGACATGGATGCATATGCAAACGTAATCTCTGAATTGTCGGTGATAAACGGTTTGCTGCTGAGAGGTGAGAGGTTGGTGATGCCAGAGAAGTTGCAAAAGAAAGTTGTAGATGCGGCACATGAAGGTCATCAGGGTATAACTAAAACCAAAAGCTTCTTGAGAAGTCGTTTGTGGTTTCCAGGGATGGATGCAATGGTGGAAAGAATGGTTCGAGATTGTTTGGCTTGTCAAGTCGTAACACCACAGATATCACGAATGCCACTCAAGATGACACCACTTCCAGGAGAAACCATGGAAAAAGTTGCTGTCGATTTCTATGGGCCATTGCCTACCGGTGAATACTTACTGTTAGTTACTTGTAAGTATTCAAGATATCCATTTATTGAAATTGTAACGTCAACAGCGGCAAAGGCTGTTATACCTCATTTCGAAAGAATATTTTCAGAGTTTGGGTATCCATCTGAAGTCACCGCTGACAATGGACCACCATTTCGTTCTCAAGAATTCAAAGAGTATGCTGCAAGGTCTGGGTTTGTAGTACGAAATATTACGCCTGGCGAACCGAAAGTAAATGGACAAGCGGAACGGTTTATGAAGAACATTGCCAAAACGATACAAATGGCAATTGTAGATAAGAAAGATTGGAGAAAAGAACTCCTTGTATTTTTGCGTAATTATCGTGCTACACCACATCAAACCACGGGAAAATCCCCAGCAGAGTTGATGTTTCCTAATCGCAACTTCAAAACGAAAGTGCCAACTGCAAAACCAGTAACGCAATATCATCAAGATAAAGAGGTCAGAGAACGAGATCGACAAAAGAAAGAAATAATGAAGGCTTATGCTGACCGGAAGCAGTATGTTAAAGAGCATGATGTATGCGTTGATGATATAGTGTTGGTTCCTCAAAAAAAGAGAAATAAATTTACCACCCCTTACCGAAAAGAGAAATATGTCGTGACTAACGTCAAGGGGTCGATGATAACTGCTCAGAACGCCGGAGGGCATATTATGACAAGAGATGCCTCAAAGATGAAGAAAATCGGAATTCAACGAAAAAATGATGCAGTAAATGGTCAAGATATCGAAAGTGACTCAGATGAAGTGAACAGACAACAATCAACTGATGTTGAGCAAACAAGAGAAGAAATATTGCAACCAATAAGAAGATCAAGTAGAATCAGGAGATCAACGATGGACACTAGATATAAGGACTATATTGTGTAGAAGAAAGGTTATAGTTGTTTATTGTATAATCTAGAAACTTTATGGAATATGGCTGTTTATAGAATAATGTAGGAACTGTATAAAATTCTAAAAAAAAAGGAATTAATATAGATTGTATTTTACTGAAGAAAGGGAGGAATGTAGTATAGTATTATGATAATTTGTATGAATATTTCATTAGATATGTTTGTATTTAAGTAATGGTTTAAAGTTGAAATAGATCAGTCTTTTATGTAATGTACGATACTACAGTATTAAAATTTATAATTCAAAAGTCTAACTCTTTGAAAACTAACAGTGGAGAATTTTAATGTCAAATCTACAGCTAAAATATGTTATGACAACAGACGGGAAACAGCCTGGTCAGTATGCTCAGGTCGCGTGGAATGTAAATGCAGTATATATATGCAAAAACATGATAATTCAATAGAGTATTTATGCTACACAACAGCAATTAAGGAGAGATTGTTTATCAGTAACAAAGAATTTTTCCGTCTTTATATAACACGATGTATTGCATGCATGTGCAATCAAAATATTATCTCAGTAAACTGGCAAGTTGTAGTTTTATACTATAGTTTCATATCCATACACTATGATCAGCCACTATTTCTTTGCGAATTAAAAGTTTTAGATAAAACGGCAAAACGTACGATGGTAAAACCACGAGTATTACTGAGACACGAAACTGCAGTTTCATGATTTCGCCGCATGCAATATAACTGACAATTCTCACTGGAAGCCCCTTTTGAAACTTTATCCACTTGGAAAGCTCGCTTGCGCGTCGCATAATGCGCACTACCACAATGGTCGCTCTGCAGTAATAACAAGTTATAGGGGACTATATTGTTATATACATGGGTATATACATGGGTATTGTTATAGCTTCAAGGTTACTTAGCTAACTGGTTTTAAGTTTGTCGATAGATTACGTATTTTGATCGGCGATCAGGTTAAAGACTGAGATCGGGAACAGAAAATTTTGAACATGTACCCATAGATGCAAAAAATAAAAGGAAGGTTTGGAGAGCACATGCAACAGACCCGAGAAGGGGTGATGCTTTAAATCTGACAAAGCTACACGAACTGCTAATGTTTTCAATGTCTTAAAGTGGATGTCAAGCCCCTATCAGCGTAACTGGTTACGAGCATTGATGCATTGAGCATTGATGTTTGTTTATATACCGTATTTTTCTCTTAATGCACATCAGTTTTTATTCTGTTTAGTCCTCGCAATTACAATGTATGTTCATAAAATTACCTTACCACAGGAGTTCAAATTTAATTATTAATTGTTTGAAACGAAATATGTAAGCAAAAACACCAAGCAACTTTTATGCCCACAAAATGAACACTGAGCGGTTTGACTTCTACTTTAAAAAAGGAGTTATCTAATCAGTTAATTATTTCACGAAGTTATTTTGAAAATTGACGTTCTCCGACAGTCATTTTGGGCACGGCACGCTTATATTTTGGCACGTAGATCTCTAAATTTTAATTGCTGCACTATGTTACACGCTAAATTTTAAGGCACGCCGAATTACGAAACACGGCCTGCTTAAAATGTGAGCCCCAAAAAACAAATGTTAGCGGATAACAACAAAATGTCAATTCTCGTGTTTTTTAAGCATGGCTGATATAATGTAAAAATTGCTTTTGCTTGCCTTGGTATATGCATGTTAGAAAACGAAAGCTTGTTCGAGCAAGAAACGAAAGCAGCTTCCCAACAAGAATATCGTTTCGTAGGCTAAATACATGACGAGTTGCCTTAGTTGAAGTACTATCAGCCTGTTATTGCATCGACCACGAGAAAGGTTTATGGATGCATTCACGTTCGCAGATTTTGTTCGCCATAGTCGATCAACAGTACAACGATGAACTGTGGTACGCAAATTTTTCGAGTGAGAAAAAGAACGTTTAAATTCATTTTAGACACAATTTACCGAGTAATATCTAGTAAAGGTGCTTTCATCATGCGTTACCCAGTTACAGCAAAACGACCTCTGGCTCTAACGTTGTATTATTTATCCTCTACCGCCGAGTATCGAACAGTTCCAAATCTGTTTGGAGTCTCGATCGTTTGTGTGTCCGTGCGTACGGGAAGTAAGGCACGTGATAATAAAGCACTTTCCAAAGCCTACCACATTCCCTAAGAAAGACGACCTTCTTAATGTTCTCAAGATTACGAAGAAAAGTGGGGATTTCCCACGTGTGCTGGTGCAATAGATGGCACACACGTACTAATAATAGCACCAGCTGATAGCAACATAGAATACATGAATCGTATATGTCCTGGGATGTAGTGATAGGATGGCTTGGTAGCGTCCATGAGCATGGGTTCTTGTGAGAAGTGAGAAACGTCTTTTTCCTAGTGATCTCGTTAAAGAAATTGGCGGAGTGGAAATAGCACCTTTTCTCTTGGACGACCCAGCTTACTCTATCTTACCAGGGTTGATCGAGGGATATCCCAGAAAAGAAGCCACTGAAGGGCAGAAGACGTTCAACTACAACCTTAGTCGTGCAAAAGTGACACTCGAAAATACCTTCAGAAGATGGAAGGGGAGATTCGCAAGGTTTAACAAGAGATTAGATATGGAAGTAGTTATAGTGATGTTATAGTTTTGCTTTTGATGTTATGCCCGACTGGGAGGCGGCGGACGCTCTTGTCCAATGAAATTGAAGCACAAAAAGCTGACAATATTCGCGCTGCTTTGACAGAGTATTTTTCTTAAAACAGTTTTCAGTTCTAATGTTTAATTGACAAGTAATATACAATTCAACATGAATATCATAAGTCATGTCTAAACGACAGCATGTTATACTGTGAATTCCACAAACTGTTAACAAAAGATAATTCAAATTGCGATATCATTACCACAACTTCTGATAAACTTGCAACGTTCTTTCAACTCGCAAAAACAAGTTTTTTATTGTCACTCTTCTGTTCAAACTATAACCCAGCAATGTGAACAGTTTCAATAGTTTAGCACTTGACTATTACATTGACTTTTACATTTGGCCTGTGCTTGATCTTCATTTAAACCGCTCTGAGTGATGCTGTCACGTTGTTGTGGATTCAATTGAGAACTGTGGGCAATAGGGTAATTATATCGCTGCATTGTATCCAGGATCCAGTAATCACAGCAGGAGGCTTTAGTGCGTGTGTTGATAACATCATACGTAGCTTAGTGTGCTCATGTGTTCTTTCTTCTTTCCTTTGGTTATTTTCCAGTTGAATTTTCTGTATCCTGAATTGGTGCTCTTTTTTAATTCGGTACTCTTCGAGCTTCTGGTACCTAGAACCGAAAATAAGTTTGTTATCGTCATGTGTATATATTATTGCGCGTTGTCTTGTTGTAAATGATAAGAGATACAGATCACATACAACACATGCAGTACAAAGTAATGCATTAAACAATTGTTAAAATTTATAGTAACGCCCATCTTGGACTTCAAATGTGGTCAACAAGAAATACTATGATTCTTTCATTAGTTGAGGTTAAACAATGACTTTTCTTGACTTCTCAATTATTTCCTCAACTTACGATTGTCTACTTACTTGTAATTACAGTAGGTACCTCACTGTCATAGTTACTAATATGTGAAGGAATGTGGGTTACGAGATAGTTGTAATTCTATTCTCATAATTGTTGAGATTTTAAAAATTATTTGTACATAAAATGAAATTGACAATAAATTTGTCAATATTTAAATAACATTTGTAAAATATGGGTGTTGACCTGCCGCCTAGAGAATGAGGCAGAGGCTCAGGGTAGGATAGGAGAACTTCTCGAATGACAGGAGCCTGGCTTGATTCTTAAACTTCGCTAGGCAATTTCTGCATGGCGGTCTTAACTTTAATTGCCAAATCATTTACTAAATTCCCCAAGAAAGGTTAGCTAGCTATCTGCAGCAAATATCATCATGAATTCATGATGCACATGTACAGACATTCTGCTGCTGGTCCAGGGAAGAAATATAATGTTTAAGAGATGTGACTTCCATTGCTTGACACAATATACATTTGCAAACCTGACTCAAGAAATTGACCATCAGTTACAAATCATAATAATATATTTTGCCGATGGTCATATGACCACAAACACTAGAAAAACTATCGTCTTCTAAATTAAATAAAAACTAAAGCTGTCAAGATTTAGGCAGGTTGCCACCGTAAGTTGTTGAGTTTCATTTGTTATGTTCTTTCACGCATGCATGCAGTGTACAGAACTCATTGATATAAAATCTTTATGAATTCTATTTGAAATGCGCTGTATAGCAGCTAAAATATTGACTTCTTCGCCCCATAATTACTCAAGCCTGTATTTGATCTTTGAATGCAATCGATCCAGCATTGCCGATTTGACGCATAGCGTCTTGGCGAAAATTGGGCCATGTCAGCATCACACCAGGCGCGAGTCGTACTATATGCATAAATGGCTAAACTTAAAAAACCTAGAGAAAGCACTGTGTGGGAAATGTAATTATTAGCTTAGAACTACAGTCACTGGATAGAAAATAGCTACCTAATACTGATAATGATTGAACAAAGCAGTTGGATTGCTCGAGTAATACCCATCGAAGGGTATGAAGATCGAAAATAATTTATGTTTGGTAGAATGCGGTGAATTAGAACGTAAATATTCTTACAAGTTATCTCTTGTACTAACTATGGTTACTGTGAGATCTTTCGACATGTTTTGACTTCGGATGCATGCCAGATTATAGTTTTCATGTCATAATGTATTTTGTAAGGATCTATACGATATAATGTAAGTACTTACTATACAATCATTGCAAAGATTGTCAGTTGTGCTGAAAACTAGTGGGAAACTTAAATTTCATAACTTGCATGCAAATCTTGACTGTTTTTAAACCCTCGCACCCCCGCACAGTGTTGAATTGATAATGCATTTCACGAAGCTTAATTTGCTGTGACTGATCTATCAGTCCCGGAGGGAAGTGGATTGAATGCTGTTTTGTACAAGAATGTAGTGGGAGAAATTATATTCTTGGTAGCGCGGGCGTTGTATGAGATAACGTTTGCCATAATAATAGAATAGTTAAAATAAACCGCACAAAGAAAGCCAGGTATCCATCTGTAAAATAATTTGAGAAGTGCAAAGAAACCCTGCCTTACGATATGTACATAATGTATCAAAACGGCAACGATTAACAAATCAAAAATGTCCTCACTTCAAAGTAACAAGGAACAAAAAATAAATACGTAAGTACTTAATTGCAGTTTTTTTTTGGAAACCCTCAGTGTATGGGATAGCATTTGTTTTCGAGCAGTTGAAATATTCTGACGTCATGAAATTGAGCAGAATACAAAGTATTTCAATAACCGCATACACTGCCTTGTGTCGTGTCCTGGGACCCGTGTCCCTGAGCAAATGTAATTCTAAAAGTAACTGTACTAAACAGGAGAAATTTGGCTATATGGTATAAACGAAATTTCCTTGTTTACAGACCGTAAAAGCATGCAATCAACTGCTGATAAAATGAATTCTGAGGTTGATGAGGAACTAGCCTATCATACTCGATTTATTGGCGTACCCCCACATGATTCTCGTACCTTAATTGTTGAGACATATTCTGTGAACCGGCTGAGAAGCGATCCTGTATATTAACCTGTGCATCTATACCTTGCCAACCTTTATGATCTGTTAGGGCGACCAAGGAACTAAGCTTCCATTCTCAAGTTTTTAAAAAGTCTTTTCTGATGATCAAAATTTGGCATCTGCTGGACCAACGTGACCATGCGGCTGTAATACCTGTGCGGAACTCTTTTATAGCTATCATCATAGTATCATGGATGTTGCCGTGATATATATGCAATAGAAAAATGCCATTGAAACGCACAAAATAGAGTAAACCAATTGCATGCCATTATTTGCTCTCGGTAAAATCATGGTTTTACCATGACTGGTCTGCATTGAAATTGATTTCTTGCGTTTTAATAATTATATTTTATTGTTTTAAAACCATGGGCTTGTTTTAGCAAACACTGTAAGCACACGATCTTTTTAAAATTGGCAAAGGTTGAAAAATTATTTTAAGCCCATAAAGCATATGTGGCTTGAATAGAGCAAACGGAGTAAGGGCTTCTTCTACTAATATTGTCAATATTTAAACATTTTATCATATTATACATTATTTAAATGTTTGTACAAATATATAATTTGTCCACCAGACGCCCACTGTGACGGCATGTGCATGCAAAGAGCTATAATCAGCGCAGTTGTTGAATTTGCTGTACTGGTGTTGTTATCCATCCATCCATAGCTGTACCAACCAATAATTTTACGGGGAAGAATGAAGTTCCTAGCATTGATACTTAATAGAATAGCCATGCCATACCCGTGGAACAGAATAGGGAATAAACATAGGACCGCTCAGCAAGTCCCCCTATTTTTATGCAATTCATTGTTTACAGATAATGGCGGACAGTCAGTTCAGTGTTTTATTGCTCAGAAAATGCAATTGATAGGCAGAACACAGACTAAATGTGGCCACAGACTAAATAATAGAACATTGGGTAAAAACGTCCATGCATGCATAAATTTAGTTGACATTTGTCTTGCGAACATGTAAAGCCCGGCTCACACTAGAGCTATCAGCTGAGCTGAGCGTCAGTCGTAACCAGTGAACTCTAAATTAGACTGGAGCCATAACTTGGCCGCCATCTTTGAAGCCAAATTGGTTATCAATAGGTTATCAAGTTCAGTCCTTTTCTATTGTTTCTCTCGGCGCGGTCGACACCATTCTTCTGGGAATGCACTGATATTTGATGTTTTTATTTTGATTTAAGAGGTAATTTTTTGGTTTATGAACTTATAACCCTGTTTGCGATACAGTCTTTTTTAAAGATAGCGAATACCTCGGAAAAATAGTACTAAGACTGTTTACGACATTTGTAGTTGTTGCCGCCATCTTGGCTTCACCCAAACGTAGGGTTTTTACCTGGAGTTATCGTTCCAGTATTTATAGAGTTCACTGGTCGTAACTGTTGGCGTAGGCTGTTTCCTCAAGTGTGCTGTGTCATATTCTGTGATTTTCGCCACGCTTGCAAAGGGCGTCGGATCTTCAACATGTTGAATAATTTCGTGCACGAATGAACATTTCCTCACAGTGTGCTTTGAGCTAACAGCTCAGTAATCGATGCCAATAATACGCATGCTTTAAAGTACACCGTAGTTGAGTGTCGTTCTTTAGAATTAATGGTTAAATGACACTCTGTCCAATCAGGGATATTGTCTAAACTTTTCGGGATCTTCACAATTCAATTAACAAACAATATTTACACATGCCCCTTGTGCTTGGCGGCGTGAAACCCAAGGTTTTACCCACGTCTTACGATTAGTCGCTCTTAATTGTCTTCGCCTTCTACGCAGTAACAAAAGGTAAAGAAAAATTTCTTCATCTTCTGACGAGCTAGAATCATAGCGCTCATTGCATGAGAGCCGTGTTGATTTATGTGAACACGGAAAATTTCCCGTCGCTCATCCGTTGAAGTAGCTAATTTTGCATTTTTCGTGCTATATTGTTAAAGAAATATAAATAGGTATGTTCCTTAGTGTTTTAGACCTGGAACAATATTTGTATTCCCAAAGTATATATACCAGTTTATTATATAGACTGCCATCGACTATTTAACAGTTATTCTACGAGCTCATGTCGTACATGAGCTGATAGCCGTCGAGGTGCGTAGCACCGAGTCGGCTATCGCTCATATACGACAAGAGTGAGCTAATACCACATAAAACACTACTTATCGTTATTTAAAAGTATGTTTCAAACAAATTTTGCCAAAAGTTTCAAATTCTTAAAAAATATAAACATTTTGGGCGAAACAAACTCTTGTTGACCTCAAAATTGAACACAGTTTTTGGGAAACTTATTCAGTATTAATTCGTAAAAAACTGTATTTTATACTTGTTTAGGTGACGTTTAAATCAAGTACTAACCTTCAAAAACTTTATCTAAGTTTATGTGTTGTACGTATGACCAAGAAAGGCTCAGTGCCAAAATGCTCAAACCAAGATATTTTGCGATCGAAATACTTTCAGCTGGCATCTTGTTTTCTCTACTTGTAGTGCATGAGCTAATATCCTACTAGTAGGGAGCCAATCAGATTACAGAATACTTAATATTCGATGGCAGTCTATATAACAATAAGTATTCTGTAATCTGATTGGCTCGCTACTAATAGGATATTTAACAATTATTAGATGAGGCTGAGCAGGATACTCAAAATTATTATTCATTGCAGTATATTCTCGCATTCTAATTGGTCGAGAGCCTACGGTGAATTTTTCTTATTTTGCTGGTGGCGTATTTGTCATGTGCTCACGCCATAAGAGACAAATACGAGATTTATTTGTCATGTGCTCACGCCATAAGAGACAAATACGAGATTTATTTGTCATGTGCTCACGCCATCAGAGTTATTTGTCAACGTTTACAACGTACAGAATATAAGTTTGACTTCAGGTTTATTGTCTGTTTTAATTTTTATTTACATGGCTGACTTTTCTTGCAAAATGAATAATAAAAGAATTATTGAATTCGCCTTTCGCAGGATATCAGAAATATTCAGACCTCGGTCAGCGTTATCTGCCGAAGCGAAGCTGAATAATTCCGATATCCTGCTCAGTGTCATCCAGTAATTCTTAATTATTCAGTTGACTGAGGTCTGAATAATTCTGATATACTGCGAAAGCCAAATTCAATAATTCTTTTATCAATCGTCCCCCACGAAAAATCGGCGATGCGAGTACAAATAAAAACAAATAGTTTTTTAACTTTTTTGTGCATTTTTTTTAAAAAATAACGGCATTTTTGAAATTCATGCGAGATACCCCTGAAAAAATACGTGGGCAGCGTATGGACATGACAAATTAATACGACATTTATTTGTCAAGGTCAAAATTTGACCTTGACAAATATATTTAGCGATATTAATTTTGTTTGCGCCGAAATACGCATAATTATCTGTAGGCTCTTAACCAATGAGAATACAGGAATACAGTACAATGAATAATAATAGCTCATATCATACTAGTAGTAGCAGAGAAAGGAAAACCAGTTTGGTTTATTCTTTAAATTTTTTCTTGGCGAAAACTTCAGCAATTTTCGTGCCCAGTTTCCGGACAGCTCGTCCAGTTTCCGGACACCATTTTGATATCCCTATTTTACTCTGAGGTGACGTAAACTTGATACATTTTATTCTTCTTTAATTGGATATTACAACAGAAATCGTTTTTAAATAACATTTATTGTTGAAACGGATTTTTCTTGCATTTGACCATTTGCGTAATAAATGACATTTTTTCCAGTGATTTTACAAAGAATACCTGTACCGGCTGTACGGATTTATCGCCTATCTGGCTAGAGTTCTAGCATATCATACAAACATAGTAGGGTTACCCTTTAAAAATCGTTTCATTTCTTTTCCAATAAAAATGAGATATTTTTATGTTTTGCACGTGCTGCATGTCGGTGTCCGGAAACTGGACGAGATATGTCAAATACATGAATATTTTAAACTTCAAATCTTCCTAATGTTTTTTAAAAATGGCGCTAGTTTTTTCGTTGTATGAAAGGTAACGTTTTTTCCTGCTTTATGAACGTAAAATCGATTGAGATTTGCCCCCCAGTTCCTGATAATTTGCTCCTCAAAGTATAGCATTTGTTTAGGGCGCCGTAAACTATGTACATTTTGAAAAAAAAATGTCCGACTTACCTTCACAAAAATTCTTTATCGCCACAACAAGAAATTCAAAAAGACCGCCAAAAACATAAAAATGTTCGTAATATATCGGAGAATCATCGGACCATACCGTTTGCATACGGCTTTTTGTTTATAAAGAGAAATTTACAAATGAAATTCAAGTGTCCGGATACTGGTACTGTCCGGAAACTGGACGAAATACTGTAATTGTTTTGAATTGCTATAATAACAAAAAATGTGCTAAATTTTGAGGTCAACAAGCGTTTGTTTCGCCCAAAACATTTACATTTTTTAAGAATCTGAAACTTGCAAAATTTGTTTGAAGCATAATTTTAAAAACCGATAAGTAGTGTTTTATGCGGTATTGGCTGAAGTTGTTTTCGTCTAAACTTACTAATAAGTAAATTTTATTAAAATATAAGTGCACTGGGAAATTTTTGGTGGCAGTTGTTGTCTATATAATAAAACAGTTATTCTACTCACTCTCGTCGTATATCAGCTCATATACGACTCGAGTTTGTAGAATAGCTGTTAAATATTAGTAGCATTACAGTAAGGTTATTAAGTATTGTATATAGCTCATGTCATTGTTATAATTTGACTCCATTAAAAGGATCTATTAAAATCCACTTTCATACATGCATATGCTATTGGCAATCTTGTACCAGGTACTTTCAATGAATTGCTAGGGCTGCGAAAGACATTTTCATTACTGTGGATATCAGTGCAATTATGTGTGGATGAAAGTGTTGATATTTTACATCCAGAAATCCCAGAATAAGAGAAAATTTACCCTTGGTACAAGGTTGTCCTATTAGCAGCATTTAACTTGAAATAGTAAACTTCCAGTTTAAGTTTCTAATGTTTCATCCAGGATGAGGGTTCAGGGCAACATTACCAGGTTGACAGTTATTGTCAATTTGCTCTAAAACAGTTGAGATTATCTACACTAAATGAAATGCATACCAATTCCTACACAGGTCATACACCAACTGGGGCAGTTTACAGTTGTACATTTAGACATGCCGACAGTGGCTTACCGCAAATGTCAAATGTAATACACGATGTAATAAACACAACATAAAATTCAGACTTGGAATTTGTGTACTTTAATTTTGCTATGTACTTTGTCTGCTCTTTTAAAGACAACTAGCCTGTTCGACTACATACATGCAACTAAATATGTTCATTTGCATCGTTCAATCACTTCTGTCATCAACATGTAGTTAATATGTTAATTGTCCATTACTATACCCATCTCCTTAAAATTGAACATCAAGCAGTTGTGGTATTTTGTTAGGATCATGCAAAGTGTCTTAAACCTAAGGCCAGCATGTTGAAGCTTTAATTTAATAAATCTTATAGATCCCCTATAACGTCAGTCTAGACGTTTTAAAAATACTTAATCATGTGAACATGGCTGGTAGTTTGCAGTTGCCAAAGCAAAGCTTTATCTGTTTAACTCGTATAACCGTACATACATAACTTTCGCTAACAACAATTATTAGTATATCGTGACCAAAAACTTAAGGAAACTTAAGACAAAGTCAAATTAGCAGTGTTTTGAAAACCTAATCTTTCATTAGATACAAATCTAATTAGTACGCCGGCACACTGTACTGGAAAATATTTAAGATTTATCTTATCCATTCTTGGTTTATAGGTATTTATTTTGGCAAGAACGTGGAGGGTTTTTACGACGTATCAGTTTGGCTACTCACAAGATGTTGACTTTGGAAATGAGAGTGAGGGATGATTCAATTATTAAACTTGACTGCGTCAACAAACAAGTGTACGGTTTCGAGGAATATTGGAGCTATATATTTGCAAGTGATTATGATGGCGGGAATCAGAGGGAGATCATTAATGGACAATTTAAGAATTATATACTCGGTGTATTTAATGGCTCGCTGTACTTCATGAATTACAATAGATCATACATAAAGGAGATTAATGACGGGAGAGTTAGTCGAAGTATTGTGGTGCACAGAATTAACTACTACGACCTGATTGTCGTACACAACTCTCTGCAACCACTAGGTAAGCTATAATAATATGTATAGTTAGGCTTAAAAAAATACATAACGTCATGTGGTTCCAGTTTTATATCAGGAAAAAGTTAGGGTTGGTAGGTCAGAAAAAACATTTTTTTCAATGATTTTTTCGTGGTTTGATGGTTTGAATAGACTAGAGATGCATAATTTGTTGTTTCGTTTGCGCGTCTTTACTATGAAGATTCCGGGACACAAACTGGTTATGTGCTGGTTAGCCTACTGCACGTTTTGAACAGTTCGTCTTAAATCAAAGAACAAAATAGTATCACGCTCGGTTAATCGAGTGGAAAAAATAATAGGGTCGCAAAAGAAATTTGTGTTGGTTAGGCAACCAGAACCATGCAGGTATTTTTCGGCCTTCTAATTAGTCAACCAGTACACTCATAAAACTGTAATTAAAACTATTGATAAAGCGCGGTCATGCAGGTAAAAGCATAGTGAGTAGAGACGTTACTGACTAAGAAAAACGTTTTTTATAACTGACAAGCTTTGGCCACTTTGCTGTGATTTTCATCAGGTACAAAGAAAATGAGATTGCTACCCTATACAAACTAGTCTGGATGGGATTTCAAGTTATGCAATATTTAAAACCAGTGTAAGAGTGTCTTATGCGATCTTAAATGCGAGACCCAGGCGGAATTGTCATCGCGTTAATCGTTTAAAACAATTAAATTAATGGGAAATCGTTGTTTTTCCCCAACTTTGGTCATGTTAGACCTCTGCATTTTATGATCGTGGCTGTTCTTACTTCTTTTTCTTCAAAGAGGGATTTGTAATTAACATATCTATCAGTGTGTAGTCTTTCTGAATATGTCGATTTCATATGAGCTGTGTCCCATTCCAAGGACGCAAATCCAGGCAAATACATGTTTGCACCATAAATAATTTTGTTTTTCCCCCTCCCCAATCCTGGTTCCATGAGTACAAGACCCTGTGCTCTTACCGTACTATTATCTCAAAGCAATTGGAGCTATCAAATTACTACTGACCAATACGTTATACTTCATTACTTCGCCTCACCGCAGGTCATGGTTTTGACGTCTTGGTCGTGTCAGAAACGCGCTCAAAACTGCATCGAAATCCACTATGATTCAGATGCTTACGCGCTGACTACAGAATTTTCCCAATACAAACCATCATCAGTAACATCTGAAAAGGGCACGAAAACAATACATCTTTTATCACTTCATCTTAACAACTTACATGAAGTCCTTAGTTAAAGTTGGGATAATTAGGAGTCGATGAACGAATGACTTTTTATATGGTGGTCCATGATATTTTCGGTATATTGCAGTCTAGGTCTATCAGATTTTCGGTATATTGCAGTCTAGGCTATCTGTTTTGCCCTAATATAGCTCATTTTTACTGTGGATGTGCGAGATCGCAAATATTTGTACGAGAACTGACTCGTTGTCTTCGTTGAGTTCAAATCCAAAAAGTTTGCGGTCTGTAGACTTGTATAATTTGCTATTTTATCTTCATTAATTTTTTGATATTTTTTTATTTTTCCACGGCACGGAATTGAGACATACGAATATGCCACTCGAAAAGAAAAATTTCTATTAACCTGCCTTTCATTTATATTAGCACCAGTCTCGAATCATTTTGAGTTATGTGATTTTATGCGTGTTGAACTTAAACAATAAATCTTGCTTGTCTTGCTCAGTTCTAGAGATATTCCCATAAAATCACAAGGAATTTAACGCCACGTCTTTTTTCGGCTATGGCTGGTGATCGAGTCCTGAAGAGCGAGGTTAAGAGAATGAACATAGTAATGGAACACAGAAAAAGTGGCCATGGCCAGAAATCGCGGACATTTGAGACGCGCGTGCGCGACTATTTTCTTTTAAAATCATAAAATGCGCTAAGATTCTATGTTAATAATGTATGAGCAATTTACATATTCAAAAATAACATGGTATCAAAGTGTATTCAGATATTTGCCGAAATGCAAATAGCATGAGCTCATTGACAATGAGTCTGCAAACAGAACAAAATAGCGATAAGAATTTTACTTGCTCTGCTTTTCGCACATAAAGCTTCGAATTCGTCTATCTAATATAGTTATTAGAAACATAACAAGATCTATAAAGCTAACCTTTAACGATTAAATTTATAATCCACAGAAAACAACTGTAATTTGCCGAAATTGTTCAAGTTGAATGAGTATTTGCTCGAGATGTTCTGCCATATTTTATCGTCGTACGTTGAACAGTTCTTCTGCTTTTCCGAGTCAAAAATCCGTAACTGTATAGTTAACGAGACGGCAACGGCCATAGTTGTTTGTCGCCAATTCGCGAACTTTCCTATGCCAGCAATATCGGCGATATAGCTCAAAATATGCCATGTTTGGTATCAAAATATTCAGCGAAGAACGTTCTTTCATTATGCAGCTGTTACCTAGCAACAGCTAGCGTCCACAGTGTCACTTGACCAGCGATTGACCCAGACAGTACATGCCTGGCGGCCGACGAAAGAGGCCGAGACCCCCTGCGGCCAGCCCTATGTTTGGCCACCATTGCCAGAAGTGAGAGGGAAATTTCGGCTATTTTATCACAAGAGATACTTAAAAGATTAAACTTTGAAAGATTTAAGAGTTGTGTTCGCGTAGACACAAATCACTGGCTCGAATATCCTTTCTACTTCGTAAAATTCCCCTTTCTTTAATTTACGAGCTGTATCAAACAGCACAGTAGATGAAAATAGGTTTAACTGTTTGTAATCCACAGGTAGAGCACGCTTCTGACTTAGATTTGCCGCCATGTTTCTTCAAACACACACACGTTGTCGTCGTGTAGGACGCTAATGGATACTAAATTATTCAAAAGGGGTAACCCGAGACACCAAGGGAATTTTATGCGAAACTGCTGGTTATGTGCCGCGGGCTCAAATGTCCGTCATTTCTGGCATTCTTTTATCTGCGACGCTACGCCGCTTACAACCACTCATATTGGCCGCACCATCAAAGCATTCTCCAACAATATCGCGTAACTGTAAGATGAGATTCGTGATTGATTTCTTTACAAACTGGTAGAGGACCTCAACTTCGGTTAATTTAGTCGCAAGAAAATCCGCCAATCGTCTCGTGTGTCTCCTTCAACGGCATATAATGATTCTGTAATGACCATTACTTTTGATATCACGTGTAAGCACCAAACTCGATACGATTTCAATAAGGTCGTTCTGTATTTCTGGTGATGCCCACTTGTTTTCTATCTTTCCCGTGTGCTCATGGAATAGTATATGCACATCAACACTCCATTACGACTTGAAGATATTGTCGTACTTGAAGGTGGGAGCTTATTGCTTATGAGAAACTGCATTCCATTTGCTTAGAACTGATGTGTTTTGGCCTTCAACAAGCGCCACTTGTTACACGTGATAAACTCTCGAAATTTTCTATGTTTAAAGAGCTCTATAGCTCCTTCCAGTTGTTAAAATCAAACGAATGTGCTTTTAAATTCTCTCCGAGGAAATTATACACACTGGTTATTATTACTTTCATAACTTATCCACGGACATTTCTTGTACCAGTCTTGTTGATTTTTTGTGAGTGCGTAGCTTTCATTTCCAAACGTTCTCGTTTGATAATGTTTTTGAAGCAGGTGATTTGGTGCCCTGGAGGTAATGAATCCGGTTCCCTGGATTGACATCGTCGATGTTTGCAGTGCTTATCCTGGATTCATCTCTGTCCTCTGTATCTGCAACCGGCTTGTCAAGTACACCTAAACGAGAGTGAATCTCAAAAGATTTCGCTCGAAAAGCGGAACGGTTTTTGGTGAGACTAATGCCGTTGTCCCCAACAGTGTTCTCGCTGACGTCATATCTAGGCCTTAAATGCACATGCTGTCATTTTGCATTTGATATATTTGTATAACTAGGTACATTTTTAGACGAAGTGCGTTGAAACCTTCAGACAAACCCTTCATCTTCATGTTTTTTTTTGTTGATTAATTTAGAGGAACTGGAGTCATTTTTGAAGCATAAAACAATAGAATACTCATTTGCATGAACTTAAATAAGCAAAAAATACCATGAAGATTGCTTTTTCCTCTAGGAATAAAACTTACATTTCCCAGAATGTCCTAAATGTGCACCTTAAACTGCTAGTTGCTAATGATTATCCTGATGTGTAAGCTGATGATGTACTTGCGCTTGTGATAAAACTGTGTAACCCATATTGTGAGCATTCTACCACTATACTGAACTTGATTTTTTTGCCGTTGTGCACATTTTTTGCATGATTATCTTGGTAGTCTATGTTCATTTCATCATGGTATTCGTTAAATTTTATCCGGTACTGACGATAACGGCGCTTACGAGAACAATGTTTGTGTGATATTGGGATATTGGTTGGTGTTGTTCGACGCCTCGACGATCGTTTTCCTGACTCAGAATCCTGAAACTAAACTGGCAGTCTACTATAATGAGTACTGCCTATACATGAGTGCTGCTATGTTAAACGGTGCGCACACAAAACTCGAATCCGGCCGAGCTTGACGCGTGAGGCAGATCGGCATGATGCAAACTATATTTGGTCGATAAGCGTTCCTATCTTACAAGCACTAAATATTCAAGATGGTTTGGTACGTATACGGTATACATGAAGATACCAGAAGGGTATATCTAGGTATGTTCGGTAGATGGATAGGTTGAATACGTAGATAGATAGGTATGTAGGAAAGGAGGTTTGAAATGAATAGGCTAAATACCAGGACAATAATTAGGTACGGAAATAGAGTAATGACTAGTTCGCGTGATTTTGTATATATAATGTAGTATGAATTATGGAATATATTAATATACTTAACTAGCAGCAATTAGGCGTATGTGAAATCAACCGTATTGCAATTGTACGAAAGCAAGATGAAAAATTTACTCACTGGCGGTCTCTTAGAACTCTCAGGCCGGTACATAAAACCCGTAATCTGTGGGACAACGACCGAAAGAATTCATCCTTAGCCGGAGACCGGAACGTAGCAAATAATCTCCTGCACGAGGTTCAGACTTAATTACCAACAACCTGCTTGAGATACACATAAGAAGCGTCCAAATAAAAGAGGGTTCACACTCGTAATTATTAATATCGTTTGTTGAACAAAATAAAATAGGGGACAACTTGAACCAGTGTATAGGCTCTGCATGTCTAATGTATTCCTCCCAGTCGCAAAAAAAACGTATAAAAATTTCTCTAAGTGTATGACAACTATTAATCCGATTGTAAATCGAATATTGCCCCACACCATCGTCCACAGTCTAAAGTGCAATAAATTTGCATTTCAGATTTAAAGGGATGCCCTAATGTAACATGTGGTCGTTTTGCGTATTGTAACAATGGCTCGTGCCAATGTGAACCTGGTTTTGAATGGAATGTTGGAAAATGCACAGGTAACTAATACAAATTAAAAAAAATAGCGAGTAAAATACATAAATTTTTTGCTCATATTTCATTGATATGTAGTGGAATTTAACAGAATCCTTTGTATTTTTCATTTCCGAAAAAGAAATTCTCGAAAAAAACGTGATGAAATTGCGAAAACTTAAAATTTTGTTTGGAAATTCTGTGAAGTGTGAGAAATATGGGCTCGAAAACCTTCTAGGTTTTATATGCACTGCAAAAAAACGAACAACCTGTTCTGGCCTGATGAAAGCAGCATCGAACAATGTTTTGTTGCCCACATTGTTCAAGATTGTTACAATATTGATTAACATTGTTACACCTGATTGGAGGCTAATTCAGGCTCAGCAATGCTGAACAGTATTGTTGACAATCTTGAACAATGTTTGCAGCAAAACGTTTTTCAATGCTGTTTTCATGAGGCCAGAACAGGGTTTTTTTGCTGTGTACCTGTCGGATTGTGTTACGCTGTTAATTTTCTTACCATTTTTGACCCGAAAATATTGAGAAATTTCCGCACGTCATACAGTTATACAAAGAATTTGCAAACTTCGCAAATTAGCTGTGTTTCCTACACAATAAGCAGATGCATCTTTTCTTAACCAAACTGTTACTATTCTCGCCATGGCCTTTAATAGATAAATAAATAGATTGAATTTTAGTTTATAATGTAAATTGTCAATTCCTTCCATACAGTTTAACTAATAATTAATGTGGATTAGTCGAAAATTTATCAGAATTTGAACTGTGCTGACAATATAACATTATTTAAGCATTCTTCAGAAAACAAATTATGTCTAAATTTTATCAAAATAAATATCTAAAAAAATTTACTTAATCATTTTGTCATTCTCATAGTCAACGTACCTATAAAGCTATGGTAACAATTAAAGAGTGTACGTTTGGGTACCGTAATCGGGCAATATATTCATCACTTGAAAGTTATGTAATTATGAGAGTTCATTGCGCTTTTTTCATTTATATTTTTCTTTTTGTGGTCCGGTATCTATACGTTTCAATCAAATTGCTTCATTTCCGGTCAAGTATTTCACGCGATATCGGAAACAAAGCCCTACAACTACAAGTAACGAAGCCGAAGCTTAAAATATCCTACTCCAAAAATAGAAAGTATACACATTGAAGTAAATAGCGAACTTAACTGGTGATATTATAGATGTTGGTATCATTAGAAATACTTTGATCACTTGTCTAACAATATTTCTAACTTGAAACCTTAGTATGAATGAGCTGACTTTTGTCAGAAACGGTAATCGCATGGGGGCGGGTAAAATTAGGGCTTAAATTTAAGGCTTTAAATTTCACGCGTGTTTTTAAGGTTCAATTTCATGCGTGTTTTTGAGATGGCTTTATATGTGATAAAGTGACACGCTATTAATGTTTCACCTTCATTAATATTAATTCTTTATGATGTTTCGTAGTCTCGTGCGAATTTTCATACCCAAAAAGTTCGGTTACGCCTCGCCTTTTAGACCCTATTTACTTGATTCCGCATGAAATTGGGATTGGGGGCCGAGCTAGAATTTGAATCTCCGCCTATCATTATTCTGTACGAATTCGCAACGCGACAAAAAGAGGTCTAGTTTTTTATCCGAACTGTTAAAATTTGCCCAGCATCGCGTAAACACCAGGAACGAATGTGTCTTGAAGTGATTGCGCGGTAGAAACACTACTTTTGTAATCGGATACCGTGTAAGCACTCAAGCAAGAAGGGTGAGAGTTTGCGCTGTTCCATGTAAACCGGCAAAAAAAGAAGAATTTCAGCCGGTTCCAACTTTAAATTTCCAGAGTCTTAAATATAATAAAAATCCGCCCTCTCTTGTCATGTTAATATTACATAATTGATTGTTTCAATAAAACTTCATTCGTTTATTTAGATATTAATGAGTGTTCTTCGTCGCCATGTGGTCCTAATACTAAATACAACTGCACCAACTTCATGGGGTCTTATAAATGCAACACATGTGCACAGGGATACATATTGGACAAAGCAACAAAAAAATGTGGCGGTATGTATGGGAACAGATTAATATTTGCACTGATCTGACGGCTCGTTGAATATATTGTAATGACTTGAGCTAAGCAAAGTCTCTTTGGATCTAATTACCCCTGTCTCGTCATCATATTTGAACACCGTGCATTTACTAGGACATAAGCTGTGAGTGCATGTGTAGTTGCGGGGAATACATGCGTGTGCTTGAATTAATTGCTTGCATTCAGTTTTAACAAGTTATGGTTTTGTGGCTGTGATAATCTTGAGTGGGATTGCATGGTGCACATATGTCATGCCCGCGTGGTTGTGAGTGTTAATATAGAAATATTTTCATCCCCATGGCTAATCTGGCCTCTTTTAATTGAGATATGTGCAACCAGGTCCTGCTTGTCGATTGAACGTACGATAATATTAATTAAGAAAACAATAGGACGGCGAGATCTCGTATACCATGACTGACAAATCAACAAATCAAACCCAAACAAAACGATGGTCAAACATGTCACCGTCAGAGAAACAAGTCGACAAAAATCTACGAGAAAAACCCTACGTATATCTACCAAGCGATAAAGGCTCAGAATATTGCTTCTGTGATCAAGAATCATATACTGAAGAAGCATTACACTACCTCTATGGGCGTCTAAAGTAAAGGGGACACAATTACCAAGATCATACATCAAAACCAACGGCTGACACACAGTATCACGCACAAATATGTCGAATTTGCGCCCAAATACATCGAATTCACGCACAAATAATTCGAATTTACGCGTGAAGAAGTCGAAGTAACACACGAAAACAAATCGATTTGTCATTACAACAGGGCAAATTAGTATGATAGTTTATAAAGGCTATCAAGGCTTGATATTCGCGCGCTTTTAGTAGCTCGCGTCTCACGCCAAATTAGAATTCAGTTCTTAGTCAGGGTTTTTGTTGGGGAATTGTTTACCTCCAATGTTCATAGTACGCAGCGTGAGCAAAGTGAACAGTTTTCGTCGTTAGATGGGGAGGTTAACCATCGATTTCGTTGGTCGCGTTTCCGTAGAGAAAACCCTATTTTGACTGACTTATCTAGTGGTGGTATAGTAAGTGCTATTACAGTACGGTGGAAAGCCGTCAAAAACCTGGCTGGTTATACTCCAGATAAGAATGTTTACTCTGTGATTATTGGTGATCGTATATTGGAGGGTATTGAACTGCCAAACGCAATTAATGAGGCATTGGTAGATGTCAACAAGCTAATGCCTCCTATTTCTGATCTTGACAAAGTTGCCGGTGAACTGCCTCGTGGGTTATATATCCCTGTGCAGTGGCGAAGCCAGCTTGATGCGAGTGGTCATGCTATTTCGCAACGAGCGCCGAAGGTGCGAGTCCGATGCACATGGGGGGGGGGGGGTCCGGGGGAACTCCCCCGGAAAATTTTGAAATCTAGACTCCCAGAATCGCCATTTGCGGCAATCTGAGCATGAAATTTGAGGGAATAGCTTGACCTAATGAAGGGCAAAATGTGGATATTTAAGCAAATTTCGGACAAGATTGACAAAAAAATAGGAAAACCCCATTCACAGACACCGGCAGATATTGATGATATAATAATTCGTATCGCCGTGCATTCCAAAATAATTCGTGGTTTTAGCGCCTGATCAAATTTCATGTTTATATTTATATCAATTTCACTGGAAAAATATATCCCAATCAAATTTTCTACCATTTTGCCACCATTTACATGTTATATATTGTTGTAATCGCTAGGGTATGATGAGCATAAATATAGTTGAATGAAATTCATAGTCCGTCTAGTTAAAAAGTTACAAGGGAATTTATTTGCAGGCACATTGATGTATTATATATTGTTGTAATTGTTAGGATATGATGAGCATACTATAGCCTTGTTCGCTTTGATTTCGCGAACTAGAAGACTTTTGTAATAGATCAACAATAACATCTCGTGTACTGTCAGATACGCTTGGTTGAATCGGATTGATTTCCATATTCATAAATCTATGTCGCCACTGGAATATGAAATATTCAAAGCTTATCATGCGTCGAAGCTCGAGCAGGAGTAAAATGGATATTTTGGCGTGTTTTGCATTCTTAAAAGCTGTTTTAGCCAATGAACATCGTTAGAATTTTAAGATTTTCCTGCTCGCCTGAGTTGAGCAGGACTAAACTTCGGGCAGGCCGCCCATTTTTCCTGCTTTTCCCAGCATGCAGGTAAAGGCCCGCATTCATTCAAAATAAGTTATTAAATAACGTTCATAATGTATTTCTCTGGTTATAATTTCTGCGCAACGTATTGAAATTAGGAAAATATAAGAAAATGTGTACAGTTGGGTAAATGTGTTTTCTTTTAAAAAATATATGCGTGAAAAAATTCACTATTTGAAATTTTGTATGTCATGCTCAGCAGGACAAGCAGGACATCTGGCTTCGCCACTGTCCCTGTGGCATCAGTTCAACGACGCTTAGAAGAAGTTAAGTCGTTTAAAGCACCGGGGCCCGATAGTATACCGGCTTCTAAAACGATTCTGTATGGAACTTGCAACACCTGTAGCGTCTATATTTAATGCTTCAATTTCCCAGGCTCTAGTATCCTTACAATGGAAAGTTGCTGATATTATACCAATACCAAAGACCAACGCAGTAGAAGACCTTAATAACGACTTTCGGCCAATATCCCTCACTGCCACATTATCTAAAATTTTAGAGTCATTTTATGCAGAGTGGATTCTAGAAAGCATTTACCACAAGCTCGACCCTAGACAGTTTGGAGCACTTGCTGGCTCTTCATCTGTTGATGCTCTTATCAGCTTACTCCACTCCTTATATGCCGACACTGATGGAAATGGAAAGACTATGCGTGTCTTCTTGCTTGATTTCAGCAAGGCTTTTGATCGAATAAACTACAAGATATTAATATCAAAGATGCGTAAACTTGACATAAATGAATCCATTACTAAGTGGGTAATAAACTTTCTGGCCGGAAGGAAACAGTGCGTAAAAATAAGTGGAGTCTTCGGACGGGTTGCCAGTCAGTGGAGGTGTACCCCAAGGAAGGGTACTTGGCCCTATTCTTTTTTTAATTATGGTAAACGATCTGGTCGTAGACCACGATAGACGATGGAAATTCGTCGACGACACATCAGTCTCTGAGGTTGTCAATAAAAATGAAATGCAGGGAAGATGCAATGCCTTGTCAATGATATTAACACATGGTGTACGAAAAATGACATGAAACTCAATCAAACAAAGTGCAAAGATATGATTATTTCCTTTGCATTGGAACATTCAAAATTGGAGGAGCATTTATAGAGGAGCACGAACTCTTTCCAGTATCTTCGGCCAAAATGCTTGGCGTGTACATTTCTGTTGATCTCAATTGGAACACTCACATAACCCATATAGTATCAATAGCCTCTAAGCGCCTCTATTTCCTTCGCCTTTTAAAACGCTCTGGTGTTGATCGCTATTCGCTTTTAACTGTTTTTACAACCTGCAAAAGACCTGTGTTGGAATATGGCTGCCAAGCTTGGAGTTATGGTATCACCCAATACCTTTCAGATGAAATTGAACGTATTCAAAAGCGAGCCTTAAAAATGATCCACCCCGATCTATCCTATAGGGAATCTTTGGAAGCCACCTTACTCCCAAGTCTATCACAAAGACGACATAAACTTTGTCAATCTTACTTTGGTAAAATGACTAATCCAAGTCATAAATTGCATTACCTTCTCCCAGAGAAACGTAATAACAAACTCATGAAATAATGCTAAATTTACATAGTTTCAATGTTTTTCTAACCGTTTTAAAAATAGTTTTATACCAAGTAGTGTGCAAACTTTTAATAGTTTTTAATCTTTAGCAAAAATTTGTATTAGTAATACATGTACAGTCAACTCCCGTTATAGCGGACACCCTTGGGACGGTCATTTAGTGTCCGTAATAGCGAGAGTCCGCAGTAACGGGGTACGAACAAAATTTCCAAATTTCAGTGTGTATAGAATGTCATTAGTAAATAACAGTGTTTTTGGTTTAAAATATCTAGTTTATTCTAACATATAATTGAGGTTTATTATGATGAACGAGCGCAAAGTACAAGTCAAAATTAAGTGAAAATTGTATCTAAATTTAACTAACCCTAACCAAATTACAACAATAAAAAAAGTCGTTGTCAAATGTCTTGTCTTTCCATAAACAGTTCTATTTTGAGGCAAAGTACCTTTCTAGCGTGCTTTGGTCAATTGGTGTGATCTCTCGTTCACGGAGTCCTTACTTACTTTATCCGCTAGCTGAAAAAAATCGTTTGCAAGTGAAAACTATCCGCGCTGAATAAAGAAAAGCTCTATGTTCCGTATGCTTTCAAGAACTTCTGATAGCTCTTTAGGCTGCTCGTTGGACAACTTTCATTTCTTCGTCACCACTACCACCGTTATCATCACTGTCACCTTAAACCTTGTCAGCCAACCACTCGAGGCTTTAAAGTCGGCATAACCTAGCTTGTCTGCAACTTGGCGTCGCAAATTCTTGGATCAAAGGACCATCAATTGGAATACGCCGCTCTGTATTTTTCTTGAACCATTCCAGACAGCGTCATTTATTAAGTTTGCGTATTGAGAAGTGCCATTTCAGAAATACAATATGTCACTAAAAAGCTACTTTACTTTCACGTTGTGTTTATAGAAAAATACTTCCAAGGTGTCCGTTATAACGAGAGTAGAACAATAAAATTGTTTGTTGGGGACCGCATAAAGTGTCCGCAATGCCGTAATAGCGAGAGTCCGTAATAGCGAGAGCTTCTGCAATATAATTTATAATAGGTTTCACCGGGGATTTACAAAGTGTCCTTAATAGCGGGGTGTCCGTAATAGCGAGGTGTCCGTAAGGCGAGAGTTGACTGTATTTGTATTTTTACCTAACGATAACTGAGCAATTCAGCTGCTCTGTAGCTGCAATTCAGTTTCTATTCCTAAATCATTAAATCATTAGATATTATAATTTTGAAAACGAATGCTAATTTAACCTCTAGTCTATTCATCGTCATGAATTTACCACAAGTTCCTCCATTCATTGGTAAACTATGCATTACGGCATCTAACATCCTCTGGTCCGTCCTCGCCAACAATAAAACATGCTCCAAATAACAATCGGCGTGGTGTCATTCCTGCACCAACATGTTCACGCAATGCTCGCGGATCCGACGAGAATGATTTTTTTATCAAGACGTTTGCTTGCTTCCTAGTTCAGAACACAAAAAAAGTACCGAGGCGTGAAGTCAAAGTCCAACTTAATCAAAAGCTCGCTCTATATGTTGACATAACCTACTACAAATTTGTTTACAACTGCAGCATGGTTGAGACTTCAACGTTTCTATGCTTGCGTATATGTGCAAATAAATAAGCACATAAATAGTAGCAACTTTAACTAATAGTTGTATACAAAACCGCACCGGCCACATACTGTATGGTGCAATTTTGCCATTATCCGGCCGTATTATATATCTAGGGGAAATATGAATAGCTCGGCGTGAATCATTTTCAAGAGAGACAATGAAATCATCGGTGTTGGGCAGCCATCTTGCTCTGGCCTTTTTTTTCTAATTGTGATTTGTCAATACGCCCCGCCCCCCCCCGGGCTCGTTGTATTAATATTTATTTAAGCACTATTAATAGAGTGTCATGCTAATTTGCTCCGCCCACATCGACTTGTTTTTGTGTGTTACTGCGACTTCTTTACGTGTCAATTGAATTCGATGTATTTGAGCGTGAATTCGATGTATTTGTGCGTGAATTCGATGTATTTGTGCGTAAATGCGGTAGATTTTTTTTAATTCGATGTATTTGTTCGTGAATTCGATGTAGATGTTCGTGAATTAAATGTATTTGTTCGTGAATTCGATGTAGCGATGTTCGTGAATTCGATCACAGGCGGCCCAAACGCGCGCTAGACTGTAACAATTATTGTATATTTGATATATAGAAAAATATATCACTAAAATACATTTCAAAATTAAATTTACTTGCCTATTTGATTGTGTGTACTGCTTTTGTTGTTATTTTGCTGTTATAATATTTTTTAAACGCTTTACAGTCGATGGTTGCGACGAGTCACTTGTGTACATATAATAAGTAAAAGGCTGCAGACTCCCGCCCGTCGATCCGTCGACGCGAGGACTTTGAGTCAAAAATTCGCCCACCCAAATAACCCCATTCTCAAAAAAAAGTCGTTAGCATGTAGATCAGATGCCGTTCTTCGAAAATACTACGATACTTTGCCGAGATCCACACAATTTCGACAATTATTCAACGATGAAAATCAAAATCGCTTTTATGTCGAACTTGGAAAGACCGATCACTGCTACGGCGGCGGCTTGGCAGCCAGGCCTTCTTGACCGTTGGGATTTACAGGGGGGGGGGGGGGCAGACGGCGCCAGCGCGCAGCATGCAAATACCAAGCAAATATTTCCGGTAACAGACAGCCAATCGCTACGGAGCTAGAGACTGTTTACATTTACTTACTTCATAATAACACAGACAAACAACCGCAACATTTTTTCGCATTTGATTCAGATTTTTAATACATTCTCTAACCACCACGCTCTTGCCAACACCAGCCTGACCAGCTATCAAAGCGTTGTGCCCAGCGAGCACGAACTTAAGAATATTTCTCTGATCACAATTAAGTTGAAACATACTTCCAGAAAGACTGAGAAAAGTACAGACAGTTAACGTCAAAGCACAAGTAAGTCGACAAGCTCGAAGTGAAATATGAGCTTATTATATATTACTACTCTGTGTTATTATGAAGTAAGTAAATGTAAACAGTCTCTAGCTCCGTAGCGATTGGCTGTCTGTTACCGGAAATATTTGCTTGGTATTTGCATGCTGCGCGCTGGCGCCGTCTGCTCCCCCCCCCCCCCGTGTAAATCCCAACGGTCAACCAAGCCGCCGCCGTAGCAGTGATCGGTCTTTCCAAGTTCGACATAAAAGCGATTTTGATTTTCATCGTTGAATAATTGTTGAAATCGTGTGGATCTCGGCAAAGTATCGTAGTATTTTCGAAGAGCGGCATCTGATCTACATGCTGACGACTTTTTTTTGAGAATGGAGTTATTTAAGTGGGCGAATTTTTGACTCAAAGTTCTCGCGTCGACGGATCGACGGGCGGGAGTCTGCAGCCTTTTACTTATTATATGTACACAAGTGACTCGTCGCAACCATCGACTGTAAAGCGTTTAAAAAATATTATAACAGCAAAATAGCAACAAAAGCAGTACACACAATCAAATAGGCAAGTAAATTTCATTTTAAAATATATTTAGTGATATATTTTTCTATATATCAAATATACAAGAATTGTTACAGTCTAGCGCGCGTTTGGGCCGCCTGTGATTCGATGTATTTGTTCGTGAATTCGATGTAGATGTTCGTGAATTCGGTGTATTTGTTCGTGAATTCAGTGTATATGTGCGTGAATTCGATGTATTTGTTCGTGAATTCGATGTATTTGTTCGTGAATTCGATGTATTTTTTCGTGAATTTGATGTATTTGAGCGCGAATTCGACTTACTTG
This sequence comes from Muricea muricata, assembly GCA_963855995.1. Taxonomy (NCBI): domain Eukaryota; kingdom Metazoa; phylum Cnidaria; class Anthozoa; order Malacalcyonacea; family Plexauridae; genus Muricea; species Muricea muricata. The sequence goes on from OY979717.1 coordinate 25,616,338, forward strand.
AGCGTGCGGGATTGTTTTGTGCAAGTGCTTGATACTGTGTGTCAGCCGCTAGTTTTCTTTTATGATCTTGGTAATTTTGTCCCCTTTTGACGCCCATAGTACCTCTGCGACACTGAAAGATATTTAACCTGCGTGCGTCTCTACTGTAATAGATCACAGATGACGTCGGATTATCAGGGTAGCAACACGGTATTTCGCGAGAGACGGAATCGTATAAATTGAGTTTTGTGTTTATTCGATCTAATAATAATATAGTATAGTATAATGGATATAAGTATAATAAAGAAAAATAAATATTGTCCCTACGTATCGGTGCGCAAACATTACAGTAACTGAATTACTTCTTTGTCGGGTCTTCACGATTTACAATTAGTTCAGGTTAGCAACAGAATAGCTAGACAACTTAGCTTCAACAGATTAGCACACGCTTTCACATTAACTAGACAGTCCTTACTCGATTATAAAAATGCGCGTCAAATTACTTGTCAATCAATTCGTGCTAATTTATGATAGTTATAAATTACTTATTATAAATTTAAGTTCGTCAGTAGTCCATTATCGCTTATCCAACACAAAGTCTGTCCGCGATCCTTCCTCCGCCACCATAAGGAAGTGTTCCTTATCAGTTCTGTTCTTCTGCCGGTTGAATTACTGCTAATTTCGTCACAGGTCTTGAGTACTCTCCTAAAGCCGTCTTTACCGTGATGTTTCTGACTTTACCGTCGTTTCCGGGATAAACTTTGACTACACGTCCAATCGTCCACTTCCCTCGCACTGCGTTTCCGTCAGCCACGATTACTACGTCATCAACTCGCACGTTTCGTCTTTCTATGTTCCACTTTCTTCGTGGTACAAGCAAGGGGAATATGTCTTTTGTCCATCGTCTCCAAAATGATTCCACGATCTTCTGCACGAACTCCACTCTTCGTCTAGGATTTCGGGTTTCTTCGAACGGACCTTGTGGTAGGTGAGAAGATGCTCTACCCAGTAGCATATAGCTAAGGCATAGATAAGAGCCGTCGTTGAGGTCATTCGGTGGTCGTCCAATTGGTCTTTGGTTGACAAGTTTGGCCACCTCCAGTAAACAGGTATACAGTTCGAAAGGGGTAAGTATATGTTCACCAACCGCTTTCTTCAGGGCCAGTTTGCAGCTTTTCACCAACGCCTCTGCGCACCCGTTCTGATGTGGCTCCACCGGGTGATAAAATTCCACTGTACTTCTCGTTCAGCACAGTAAACCTTAAGCATCTTCTTGCCCACACCTTGGATCATCTGACGTAATTCGGTCAATGCGCCCACAAACTAAGTACCGTTGTCGCTCAAGATCTCGGCTGGATACCCACGTATTGAAAGGAATCTTCTTAGGGTCTGGATAAATTCCATCGCCGAACAATCAGTGGCTACTTCCAGGTGGACTGCTCGGGTGTTTAGACACGTGAAAATTTCACCGTAATGTTTCGTCGTCTTGTTCCTGCCAACTTTGATCGTCAGTGGTCTGCAATAGTCGCACGAGGTGTAGTGGAATGGAGGGGAATTGGGTTGTAGTCGCTGCTGTGGAAGATTCGCCATCATCTGCGTTTCGGTTCTTGGGTTCGCTGTCCGACATGTCACACAATTCGACTGACCGTCTTGGCCAAATCATGTGCACGAGCAATCCAGTATCTTCTTGTTTTCGCCACCGTGGTTGCAACGCCAGTATGACCTTTTTGGTGAAATCCTTCTATTATCAACCTGGAAATTCGATGATCATAGGGCAGGAGGGCTGGGTGCCGGGTTTCGTACGAGACTAACGCATTGTCGATTCTTCCACCAACTCTGATTATTCCTTCATCATCAGTGAATGGGCTTAGCATTTTGAACTCTTTGGCTTTCACTCTGGATTGAGACCCTTTTGGGCTGCTTTGATCCAAAATGTTCGACTTGTTTCGAGCTCTTGTGATGTCAAGCAATCTTCACCTGCTATACTCTCGTCTGTCGGCCGTATCTTTGCCAAAATTTTTGCCTTGATTCTCAGAATCCACGCCGTAACTCGCACGAGTCTTTTCCAACTAGAGAACCTTTCGGAATCGATTATACACGTCGCTGTTATTCCATTCGTTGTTACCGCTCCTACCATTTGTGTATTTCTACATTCCCTTTCGACCTCTTTCGGATTAGGTTTCGCGTCGTGAACTGGCCAATTTTCTTTCGGTACGTACAGAAACTTGGGACAGTTTTTCCATGGATCTGACAACTCTGCCATATATCGTCCGCAACAATATGCTCTGTAGGAATGTGTCTCCACTGAACAGGCTGGACATCATCTTGTATCTCTCCGACGCGGCTTGAAACGAAAGGTTTGAGCCTCCTTCCTTGACTGCGAATCCACGCAAGAATAATCGCACTTCATTTTCAATGGTCTTGCATAATCGACTAGCTAACCCGGCTGCTTGTAGTTCTAATCTCGGGATAGTCAGTTCCTTTAGTGGAGCCACTCGTGACTTCGCTGCAACGAATCTTACGTTAACTGCTCCCGTAGGTTCTTCGCTTCTGAGATATGCACTTGTCCCAAAGGCTCCACGCGAAGCGTCTGCGAAGACACACAATGTCGGCGGTTCAACAGGCACAACTGGACACAGACATCTTTCCAATGATATTTGGTTCAACTGCTCCATTTTCTTATAGTACGACAACCATTTCATTTGATCCTTTGGCGATAGTTCATGATCTCAATCAAGTCCTTCCTTCAACAACTCTTGCAAACGGATCTTTGCTCTTACCAGATACGGCGCTGCGAAGCCTATTTGGTAGTAGATTCTGGCGACTTGGCTGAGGATGTTTCTCTTGGTGAACTTGGGTTGTTGGGTCTTATTCGCCTTTACTTCTACTTTGTACTTGAGAACGTCATCTTTATTATTCCACACTAGGCCGAGCACTTTTTCGTCTTGTTTTCCTTGCGGAACATTGATATCCTTTACATCTTTCTCGTTGTTCACGTGGTCCAATTCTCCGTTCGATTGCCATCTCTTAACTTGAAAACCACCTGTCTCGAGGATATCGTCAATTGCCTTCGTCAACTCCGTCGCTTCCCCGTTTGTCGCAACTGAATCCAGAATATCATCAATGTAGGAATTGTCCTTAATAGCTTGTGCTGCTCTCGGATTCTCACATTCTCCCTCTTCTGAAGTTTTCCGTAACGCGACTTGAGCCATGGCTGGTGCAGGTTTGTCTCCGAATGTGAGTACGTTCATGACGTAAGTGCCCGTGGTCTATCGATCTCCAAATTCCTCCACAGGAATCGGTGCACATGTTGGTCTTCTAAGGGAATAAGGACGCGGTGGTACATTTTTGAGATGTCAGCAGTGAGGGCAACTTTGTTTTCTCTAAAACGAAGAATAACTCCGAACAGACCGTTAAGAAGATCAGGACCTTTCTGCCAATAGTCGTTGAGCTTATGGCCTTGGTATGTAGCGCATGAGTTAAACACAATACGGACTGAGGTACTTGTGCTCTCGGGTCTTAACACAGCATGGTGGGAAAAGTAATGGACTGGTCCCTTGTAATCGTTGATATCCTTTTCAGACAACTTACGGGAGAAACTCATCTCTTCCATCTCAGCCATCTTATCGTTGCACGGCATTCGTTAATAATCGGCGTTCTGTTGACTCCAAGCGTCTCGCAGGTTGGCCCTTGTTGTCTGGCAAGTCTCGGGGGTCCTCCTTCCATGGATATGGGATCATCCACTGATTTCCAACCTTTTGTGCACAGGCTTCTATCACGCTTTTCTTCTCTCTCGGACTGGCTCAGTTTATCTGCATCACAGGTGCATGGCTTAACCGTCACTCCCATGGATTCGGTCGTCCAAAAATCCGACAGATCAACAGTTTCTTTAAATCTTAGATGTAAGACGGTTGTGGTTGCATTGTTCAGTCGTTCAGTTGATGAGCCAAATATGACCCATCCAAGCGGCGATTTTCTTGCAACAACGTACTCGACTTGCTTCGTTTGGCCGACGTGCATGCACGCGTGATCAATCCCGATGAGCAAATCGATTTGCCCTTTTCCACGTCTGACTTGATCTTTCGGCAGGCCAAGTTTCTCGGTTATACTGCTGATATGGATTCCTTTAACGTCCTCACTAATACACGGAATGCCAATCGCTGTGATTGTGCACTTTTTCGTATCTCCGATACTACTTACTGGAACTCTGTAGCTCTTAGTGCGAATTGATTCTTCTTCACCACCAACCTTTAACGATGTTTACTGAAATATCTCTCCCTTTCTGTCTACGATTTTCCACCGTTTCACTTCGAATCAAACTAATCTGTGCCCCAGAATCCAGCAGGACATTACTACGCTTGTACAGACCATTTGGACCGCAAATGCTGGCTGTAATCACGGGTAACATCGCGTCTCTTTGACTTGTTACTGACGCCAGGGTTGCCCCAACAGTTGTGTAGCAAAGGATGGTGGCTGAAGGTACACTGGTTCCTATTCTCAAATTTGTTGCATTGCTTTCTTCCGCTGCAATTTGCTTGGCGATGGTCACGATCCGCTTTCTTTAGACAGCTGAAACATGCGTGATTTTCTTTTGCAACATTAAATCTTTCATCAACCGTCATCGCAGCAAGCTTTTGGCATTGATCTGGCCAGTGATTTGCACTTCAGCACAGCCAACACTTGTTTCGGTTTTTATTTTCTTCGATTGCGCCATTGATTTGATTAACTTTACGTCTGTTCACAGATTACTATGTACCAGATGTCTATCTTCGCCAAATATCTGTTCAAGTTTTTGACATGCTTACGCGAGCTGACGAAAGATTTCCGCCATGTTCTTAGTAAGCGCAATCCACGCCATACAACGTAAGCAACAGTCTAACACCTATGTATGACTGACACAGGCCTGGCCTGGACGCGAGTCTGACGCAAGTGTCCGCCATGTTCTTAGTAAGCGCAACATACGTGATATTGCGAAAAATGACGTGTGCAATTCGTGATCAGAGTGAAAATCGCGAACACAAATTTACCTTGCAAAAACACGAAGATAGACATCTGGTACAATAGTAATCTGTGGTCTGGTTGATACACCACTCCTAACAGGGGCCGTTGCACGCATCCGGGACTTCATCTCACTCGTCATCCAATTCATCAATGCGTTCAGCGTGGCAGGTATTCGTTCTCTTTCCAAGTCTCTTGACCAGACTTTTCGATTATTAGGGCACATCTTCTGCTCGATTATTGACAACATGTGGCTGTTGTTCATGTCGCTCGGGAGCCCCACTTCTTTAAGCGTGTTATAGCATCGCCTTACCAAGTGAACCAGGTCACAGAAACGCGCGTCTTCACCTTCTTCTACGCTTTAAATTTGACTATGTCCTGCGTGATGGTGTCTGAAACGAATCGAGGGTCTCCGTATATCGAATCTAAATATTCCCACGCCGCATCGTAATCGGAACCAATCCCAATTAGTTCAAGTGGTTTTTTCTTTCAAACAGGTTCGCAGCAATGTTATTGAATCTCTTTTCGAGTATCTTGATTCGATCGGATGTTTAAAATCCGCACGGAAAATGGCATATTCACGCACATCGCCAGAGAATTTAGGTAGTTTTGGCTTTTCGATTTGAAAACTGAAGGGGTTTGACATTTGTACAGTTCCTATTTCACAATTAACTTCAGGCTGGGATGCAATTTGACTTGGACACTGTTGAAGACCATTGACACTTCAGCTGGGGTGTTGACAGATTCGTCGGAAATTTCTGCAGGCGGGCTCTCATTTGCATGGCTCGTATCATTTCCTACACTTGGCTGTGTTTCCTCAGTTACTAACTGGCTCAGATTACTCGCGTTGTCTGCGTTTTGCATTCCGATCATTCCTGAGGATTGTTGCTCGTTTTCCTCAGGATTTTCGACATCCTTCCCTGATACAGTTTCTACCTAACACTTTGCTTCGATATCAATTTTTAAAAAGAAATTTTGACATTCATCTAGCCATTGTTCTTCCTGTTCGAACAGTTTATTGTCCACGATCAAATTGGCGTAAATCTCATGCTTTGACACCACATTTTCAAATGCCGTTTTTACTTTAACAAGGTACTCGCTTACCTCACTCGCCGGTCTCTTGTTTTCACACAGATGCTTTGCCGCTTTCCCGAGTCTCGTTAAGGATGCCTTTGCGGCTCGACGCTGTAACTTCGCGGCCTTCAGCGCCTCGGCTTCATCACTCATTGTTTACGATTTCGATCCACTCTTATATTTTCCTCCAGAAATCGAATGCTGTGGATTATCAGGGTAGCAACACGGTATTTCGCGAGACACGGGATCGTATCAATTGAGTTTTGTGTTTATTCTGAGTTTTATTCGATCTAATAATAATATAGGGCTAAATTGTAGAATACCCGTCCACTAGCTACCCATCACTGTGTAGCCATATTCTCAGTAGGGACCTTACGATTTATAGGACGGCAACGCGACGAGATAACACTTTATGATGTAGCTTAGTAAAGCATAGAAGTTGTTTATCATCAATCGCATAAGTTGAGTTCACACATGTTAACAACACTTTGGTTAAGACATGAGCTACATGTTTAAGAAGAATTCTTAACTAGATCGAATTTAAAACTCCACCGGCTAAATTCAATACGCCTGCGTTAATACAATACGTGAAAATATTTGATTTGCCGTCGTCAACAGTACGAGTGCCGCTTTTCAAATATTCAAATGCATTGTTCACAACTATAATTATTCACTTCTTTTCAATTGACTTTTTGTCTTAGGACGTTCCCGTCACGTTGTCGTTCTGTAAATCGTAAGGTCCCTAGTGGCTACTGGCAACGCAGTGACCCGCGTGATAGCCGGTTTGATGTATTATCAATAAGCTATTAGCTACCCATCACTGCGTAGCCATATTCTCAGTGGCTACTGGCTACGCAGTGACCCGTGTGATAGTCGCCTGATAGACGCGTTTGATGTATTATTGCTGCCGCAGCCAGCGAGCCTGAAGCGAGCGAGCAAGGCAGTAATCCTAATTTTTTATATATGTGGGTAAAAATATGGATTTTACCTTTAGCGCGTTGCATTATGGTACCAGTACGTTTTTACCACAATGCAGCGCGGTCTGTCACCTTGAAATGCACGTGCGTTGTGACTGTTTGGTCTTTCCTTAATACTTTCACGAAGGCAGAGGAAGTTTTCTGGGGAGAATTTTCGACGGTTTTCTGGTGAGTTTTTCAGGATTATGTTGATATATCAACAATATTTACTAATGTTATCTACATATTATATAGTATAGAGTGATTATACACTATAGCGATATGATTGAACACTGCCCGTGTGCTACTAGGTATGCGTATATTCATGGGCTATTAATATTTTCATACGATGCGCGTTGCAATTTGTTTTATGTAAGCATACTTTGCAAGCGTCATATTTCCATAATACTGTATGCGTCTCTTGATGTGTATCAAGAAAAAAATTCCTGGCGTGGAGGTGGCTAACTGTGTAGAATATAATTTCGGACAACTAATGTTGCTCTGTCATTCAAGTCATATTCATGCATTATTGTCTCCTGTTTAAACAAAATAATGAAGATTCTTCACTAAACATACGATTTAATCGGGATTTATGCCACCATGCCGGTGTAATACTGCAGAAGCTGTACTATAAAGTTAAGAAGACCGAGCTTGATATTGCTTTCCTGATCAAATACCGTGAACACAACATCAATCACGGCACTAAGGCGTCCAAAGAACTGATCATATTTCAATGACATTATTAAGGCCGGTTTACACTGCACAACTTTTGCTTACAACTGTCGCATGCAATTCGCTTACAATTCGAATTGTGCAATGTAAATTAACCCTACAACTCGCTACGGTAGTTCGATACAACACAAAAAAGTTGTAGCCTTTTGAAATCATGCTTTAAAAGCTTACGACAATCGTATGAAAGTCAAACCATATTTGGGCATTTCGCAACAAAAGTCGGATTAGGGAGGGGAGGGCAACGCAACAGTTTTGCAGTTTTGTTTGACAACATGGCGTCGACGTCGATGACAGCTAAGAAAAATAAAAAAGAGCAAATAGGCTTCTCTTCCGAAGAAACGGATTCTCTCATCAACCTGTGGGGAAAGGAGGAGGCCCTGTTCAACTGCCGCCACGAAGAATACTTTTAATAAAGATGCCAGGGCAGCAGCCTTGAACCGTATTGCTTAGTATTGAGCCGTATTGAGCGAAATTGCTTACGATTTTCTTGAGTTCCATGGATTAAGCTGTATGCGTGTAAATCTATCCGAATTCGAGTTGTAAGCGAATTGCATGCGACAGTTGTAAGCAAAAGTTGTGCAGTGTAAACCGGCCTTTAAGCTCCTCCCTCTAACTGTATATATATATGCACGTTTCTGTAATATTAAACTAATCTGTCCTGATGATGACTAAAATATAGTCGAAACGTAGATTCGATAAAGCTACAAAGTGTTATTCGGAGTTACTGTTCTTTTGTATTTTATTAAAATACTCAGTGGTTCCCATAACTAGTGGATTATGGTCTTCTACTCTTCTATCTAAACCAAATAATATAGAGTTGTTACTAAACATTCGATTTAATCGGCTGAGAATGCCATACCGTGATCAGACTGAAAAAGATTTAAAATTTTTATGCCATCATGTCGGCCATTTCACGCCAGCAATTTTTGAACTCAAAGTGACCTTCTAAAAGCTCGTATTATTGCATTATGGTCTTCTATCTAAATCAAATAATGAAGAGTTGTCACTGAACATGCGATTTAATCGGCTATTGACGGTGGTTTAAGTTGAGAATGCCAAACTGTGATCAGATTGAAATAGATTCAAAATTTTTATACCACCATGCCGGCCATTTCACTCCAGCAATTTGTAAAATCAAAGTGATCTTTAAAAGACTTTAATAATGCATTATTAGTCTTCTGTCTAAATCAAACTTGAAATCAAGCATGAAACTTCAATGTTTGGGGCCAATTTTGATTTAATTGTCGGGACATTTATTGAGTGTTACATTGCTGTTTAAAATTTCAGAAAATGTGCTTGAGTCTAAGCCGTTCAAAACGTTGCGCAAACTTTCGTATTTCGAGAAAAATCAGATTTCTGCATCCTTAATTAATGCGTGTACCTAATTTGCCTACGGCCTTTAAGTAATAGATAAAATACGAGCGGCAGATCTGTATAGGGATTTACAATGGCGAGCGCGTAGCGCTAGGCAATAGGTAATGAATGTGGAATGTCATTAGCTTAATATTATGCAGTACTCGGCCACTTAATTGCCAGTCGTTTTTATTTCGTGCGCGTCCAATATATGAATATTAATCAGGAACATTTTTTTACAAAGTTAATAAATGCATGTTAATTAGGATACAGCTGTACAAAGGTTAAGAATACTAATTAGGACATAGCTTTATCAGATTTTTGACCTGTATTGGGGTTTGAAAAGATATCATGTGACATATGGTTCATTTATTGGGTAATTAGCTTATTAATAACTCATGAATTTTACAATGTTTCATAGACAGTTTTTTGTCTAATTTTCCGTCGTACAACTCATTGTGTCTATGAGCTACCTTGAAATTTTAAGATCAGTAATGGAATTTATATTAAATGTCAGAAATTTTTTGGCTTTCAGCGTTTGTTTCAATTATGGCTCCAGATTTGATGTTCATAGTTGTATAAAAATCTACACATTCCGTCAACATATCGTGCTTTTTCACAAAATACAAGATTATATACAGATTGTGCGCTTATACGCCCTACTAATATATATTTGACAAAGAGCACTACGCTGTTATCAGTTCAGTTGCACATACACAGTACACGCTTTGAAGTGGTAAAAACAAATAAATGCTTATTTGATCTGACCATGATCTGCACAAAACGAAGAAAGCTATTGGCAAAGCACGTTTGAAAAATAATAGTCCAGTTTTGAAAAATAATAGTCTAGTTAGTTTGTATCTTTCGTATGCTTCAATTCTTTTTTTGTCTTTTAAGGTCAACCAATAATAGCCTACATGCACAACTTATCACCAATCAAACAGAGCCAGCACAAGAATTTATATTTTGATATGGAGCTACAAACTAGGCATCGCTCATATCGAACAGTTTGTTTTTCCCCTGAAAAACGCCAATTTCAAATCGAAATTCGAGTCTTCGTCGCCAATAAAATTGACGAGATTCCAGCTAAAAAGAAATGTACGTAACAACCATGACGACAATGTAGAGGTAGAGTGTCATTTCAAGGGTTCGAGGAGACAATTCCAAAGAATGGAAAAACATTGAGGAAGCAAGTAGCAATATTCACTGACAATACTGCTTCTGTTGGTGCAGTATTATGGGAAGGTGACATCGAGAAAATACAATCAGGGTCACATTACAGTATATAATTTCAAGGGCAGTTGTCAAAGAATACGAGGGCAGCAAATATTTAACTATGAACAGAAAGTCCGAAATAAAGGAATCTACCGCTACTGTTGAGCTGAAAGATGAGGTGAATCTCCAGGGAAACCTGCAATTTGTGAAATTCCCGGCGGAAGGTGTGGAGTCCATCAACAAATTTCTCTCCTGCAATAGATGCCATGTTAAAGTCGCTCCGGTTCCTGGCAAGATGGTCGTGAAATGTTCAGAATGTTATTTGGGTCAGTTAAAAGATAAATGCAGGCAACGATTTACTGCTAAAGTTATTTTCAAAGATGAGAACGATAAAGATGTAAGTTTACTATTATCCGACGATAAACTGAAACAACTTGTAACAATTTATGAACAAGAAAAAAGTATAGATAACATAAATTGTAACACAATCGATGATGATACGTGGATGGAATCCTGTTAACAGTCAACGCTAAGATTTTTTACAACAAAAAGGCGAAATGTAGTCGCAGTCACCGCAAGAGACAGTTGAAACTCAGTGAACATTAACATTCTGTTGATAGACACCTGAAGACTCATATCGAGCAATTTTTAAACATTGACTTGCATAGTTGTGTTTGGTTTTTTTGCGCTCGTTCATTCTTAGATAGTTTTTGTTATTGGGCTATGTTACATTTTAATATATTCTTATTGTAAAAAATTTGATGTTAGGTGAAAATACAATTTCATTAAGATGGCGTTCTTGCGTTTTTTCCGACAACGGCAAGGCAGCATTCCCTACCCTATGGGTAACCTAGTCAATAAGCTATAATTATGTAGTCTGTGTCGTGAAGATTTTCGAATCACGAATACAAGCTATTTATTAAGGGCTGCAGATGAAAAAATTAGCAACCATTTTCGAGTGAAAGAGGGCATTGCATGACACTGATACGGCGTTGGGAGGTTGACATACTATTTCAGTGACAAATTTACAACAATGCAACTATGTTTACATGCTCAAATGAGAACGTTCGGTTCGCGACATCGCTAAAGCTATTATTTCACTTACTGGTTAATAAATTAATCCAAATAGTATATTGTTAATAGATTCCCATCAGTTTTAAAAAAAAAATCCAATTAAAAACTTCGCATTCCAAGCAATTTCTAAAAACCCGGCCATTACTATTCATATGATATCACCTTGAGAGTTGGCATTAAATTATCATAATAGAATTTACATGCACGAAATCAGTATAGGACAACCCACATACAATAACAGAACACAATCAGCTGAATAATATATTACATTTATGAATAAGGCTATATAATTTACTAAGTGCTACTAAGATAACAAAGATAAGCTAAGATAAGTCTTATGAAGATATGCTACGTATAAAGTAACTAAGTAAGATAAAGTTAAAAGTCACTGTAGATTTTTTTAACATCGTTGATAAATATTGAAAATAAATCTCTACCCTTATTTTCATATCGCCGCAAAAACTCTGCTAAATGCGACGAAAACATGCTCTTTCGCACACAAAAACTTGGAAGTTCCGACTTCGCCTGTCGCCAGTGTCCCTCGATTTTGTTCGTGTGAAATCCCTCGTCGCTCACAAACTCTTTCGAATGATTGACAAGGGGATGCTCGTAGTCGTGCTTCTCTAAATTACAATAAGCTTTCCAGCAATCCGAAATTATCGTTGTCCCCGGTGCGATGTGTTTTTGTATCAGAGGTAGCAATGTCGCTTCTTCATAAAACTACGCCTAGACTCTTCTTCAATCCCGCCAAAAACCCACTGTCCTTCTACACGATGCCCTCGATGGTATTTCCTTTTGCTTTCGTCGATTTGGACAATCTTGCCAGGTCCACCAATTTGTTGGTCTCGATCTAGAAGTGTTACTTCACACGTTTCGCGGCAGAAACTGTCCCAATCAACCGCGGTATGAGAAGCGATGTTAAGCTCGTGACACATCTCCTCCTGCTTCACATCTCGACACCACCAATATGTCAACTTCCATGCTTCCTCTAATGACAGGTTGCTATTTTCGAACCAACTACCTTTTCTTATCGACATTTCAACCTTGTGCCTCTTCCCACCAATCTGTCTTCGACATTCCCACTTATATCTGTCCGATCTGTCACTGCAATGTCTGCAAACTCTTTCACGTGCTATCAATTCCTCTTTCATGCACCAATTTATGGTTATGTGCTTCCGACATAAAACCTCGTCTTTTAACCGGTCGTAAGTCCATTTATCTAATTTATTATTTCTGCCGTAGCTGCTCTTTTCTACGCTGCACTGTGTTTCAGCGTCTTTATTTTCAAAACACGACAAATCAGTTTGTGAAAAACTATTTCTTTTTAAAATCTTTCCGAATTTAACGCAAACCTGGACACCCTTTTCCATCCTAGCATCCGCTACACTAAGCTTTTTTAGTCCGCATCATATTAAAAGAGGTCTATAATAGCTTCATATTTCATATTGTTTTTACTGTGTTTATCACCGTCCAATGAAAAACATTACTATTCATAATTAAGCAACGGAAATTCCATCGTTCTAGTAATATCACACCCCCTATCCACCAACTTATGCCCACATGCACATAAAATTACTTGTTAGTTTACTTAATTTTAGGTGACTATACCTTCACGAGGGATTTATGTGTTTATTTTAATGCTGTGAACATCAATTTCAATGTTGGAAATAAATTTTTATCCTTGTTTTGGTATCGTCAAAAAAATCACCTAAGTGTGATCGAAATGCTATCTTTCCCACACCGAAACACACAAGTTTACCGTAGTTTTGGTTAGGCACACGAAACAATTTCAGCCGCCCAATTTTTGTCGACTAACCAAATCATTGCGTGTGCTGCACCCTTTCGTGCGCGATTTTAGTCGGTCAATCGAAATTGGACAATATCAAACCTTTTTATATTACATCGGCATGTGGGTTTTAATTCTACTGAATAATTGACTGTCTGATTTTCATAACCATAATTTTTCTAATTAATAATCACTGTCAGCTTTTTCAGTGTTTGGTATCAATTTTATGCTATACTATAAATCCATAATAAAGCTTAAGTACGTTTTCAGTGATGTTTGCTGATAACTAAATTACAATATTATAGTTCTAATGGAAGGCTGGAACTAACAGAGATTTTCGGTTCGTAGGATATTTTAAAACATCGTAGAAAATAATTCTCACCGCGTAGCCAGTAGCCAGTAGCCACAAAAATAATATATCTTACTTTAAGATTACGTCATTATAGTTATACCTCGTTCTTAAGAAAACTGACCGCGTAGCCAGTAGCCAGTAGCCACAAAAATAATATATCTTACTTTTAGATTACGTCATTATAGTTATACCTCGTTCTTAAGAAAACTGACCGCGTAGCCAGTAGCCAGTAGCCACAAAAATAATATATCTTACTTTAAGATTACGTCATTATAGTTATACCTCGTTCTCATGGGAACTCACCGCGTAGCCAGTAGCCAGTAGCCACAAAAATAATATATCTTACTTTAAGATTACGTCATTATAGTTATACCTCGTTCTCATGGGAACTCACCGGTAGCCAGTAGCCACGGTTATTTTTGGGTTTAAAAAAATGGACGGGTATTCTACAACTAGACAGTCCTTACTCGATTACAAAAATGCGCGTCAAATTACTTGTCAATCAATTCGTGCTAATTAATGTTAGTTATAAATTACTTATTATAAATTTAAGTTCGTCACTAGTCCATTATCGTTTATCCAGCACAAAGTCTGTCCGCGATCCAGACGTCATAGCGTGCGAGGAACAAAAAAGCCTCTACTAAAAGATGTACCAGGACATCTAGAAAACAGCAAGGACATAATAACATTGGTCTTTTTTTACGGTCATGTTTCCACGGGGGGAGGGGGGGGGGGGGTGAGCTTATTGAACACGTAACTTTCAAAATATACAGAACGACACACAAATCACGATCTAAAATCAATATTTTTCTGCAGATTTTTTATTTCCTCTTGTATCATCTATTTCTCAATTGTAATTTATGTTAACGGATGCTCAAAAGTGTTCAAGTGAGCGAATTTTTATATATTTATCTAACAGGAATTTGATAAGTTTCACTTGGGATTTAAATGTTCATCAGCTCATGATTATTAAAATATTTTATATTAATAATGATATTTCATGGTTGTTATGAGCATAAAATTAGTCTCACAGCTGCACAGCTGTAGGTTAACCCAGCTGACATTTGATTTTGCTTAATAGCAGTCGCAACGGGCGAAAATAAATTATGTAGAGCATATTTACACAAATCGACAGTAAATACTATGTACAAATGTCGAAAAAGTATTCAAAGTCGTTTGTATCTGTTTTATTCAGTATTTGTTGGCTGTACATTGTCCATGACAACTTGCGTAGTCCATTCTCTGGACAACTTGCGTAGTACAAAATTGGATACACAATCAAATTGTTAAAACAGTTTGTTAGATTATTTTAAGAAATAAAGCTAATATGCGGGTAATTCATATTGTGTTCAGAGAATTTCAGAGACAAAGAAATAACTTCAAAAGAAATTAATAATGCTGGAAACAAACTAGCAAATATTATCAATGTGGCTAGGTCACTATATGTGTGCAAAATTACTCTGTGGAATAGAGTATTTCAACTCATAGAGATAATTTTAAAAGGATACGTGCACATCAAGTCAAGTTATAAATATGGCAGAAGCAGCATATGCACAATCTTTTTATAACATAACAAAATAAATCATTTTTGTGAACTGCATACTTCAGTGATTCAGCTATACAATAAGTTGTTGGCCAACACACGGCAACACCCTCTGAAGTGGCACAGTGGGAGGCGGGATTAGCCTTGAATGTTGGGTGGGAAGTAGGATTTATGCAGCAAAGCAATACAAAATGGGAATTGGTTGTGACATTATGGAATTTCATCCCCCGGGGCACTATATTTTACAAAATTTCCCAGTTCAAAATACCAGTAAGCAAAGCCGTTGCTAACATTGCCCACTGGAGTGACTGGAGTGGTCATCTTTAATTGAATACGAAATATTTTAAAGCAAATAACTAGTATGCAAATATAAGTAGATGCTTTATTTAAAATATGTGAAAACAATGAGTGTTGATTTGCAAGTGTAGTTAAAAAAATGCAATGGAACATTTATTAGATTGACCACTGTATCATGGCTGGCTACAAGTGTTGTCAAACAGCCTATTGCAATAATACACAAGTAATATGCTAGTTCAATACATGTATAATTTATTACATGTCTGTGTTACATATACAATATACTGTTACAATTTTAACACTGTAATCATATGGGGATACCTTATTTGTTGAGGCCCAGCTTCTGTCTTGAAAAGAAACAGGTCAAATTGCGTTGGAATTTTACAACAGCTATTGCAATATGGTGCTTATTCAAGACCCGGAAGTTTTTACGATCCTTGTCATTGCTGTCAACATACGTGATACGTACATCTGTCTTGCTGTCCCAAATGCTTATTAAAGCTCCAATGAAAGCCAACCATAGCATAATTTTACCATGCCGTCATGGAGTTTCACTTGCAAAATGAAGCTCTTTTTAAATAAAATTTTATAATTCTCAGAAAAAAATAATTAGCAGACAGTCCTCTTTTAATTCCACATTTGTAAAAACTTCGCTCCTTTCCGTCGCCACAATTTGTCGGTGACGTGCCACATTTTATAGGGCATTCTCTCGCGCAGCTTGATGATAAACGGCCTTGGGTTCGAGGTTGTATGTACACATCTATCGTAGTCCAAGAATTGATAGTCACATCAAACACGTACTTCATTAGCGATGTGAACATTCCTCACTAAAACAGGGACTACCGAATTATTAATCTATTTCCAGGATTTTAGCTGTCTTATTCATGGTTAAATTCTCGCAGTACCAAACACTGCTATAGATCATCACAAATCCATGGAGGGGTATGTGCTTGCATTAAAGAAACACACTATAAACATGAAACTTTGGATGATTTAAGTTGTTGCGATGACCATGAATGTTTATGGTTTATTTGAGGCCAACACATCTTCCTCGTGGGCTAATATGTATAATTTAATAATTACATTGGTAATATAGCTACCATCCACCTAGTGCAAATGGAGCGCTATTGCTGGATCATCTTTTTCATACGCTCACTCAGACAGAATCAAAATATCCAAACTGTGGAATCATTATGACCGGCGATTTTAATCGTCTCGACGTTACCCGATTGCTTAAACACTTTAAGCTCAAGCAAATAGTTAAGAAACCTACCCGAAACTATGTTACATTAGATTTAATTTTAACTAATATTCACAAGTATTACAATACACTTCAGGGCTATCCAGGATTTGGGCTGTCTGACCATAACACTATAATAGCTACAGGGGAAATGTATTACCGAACGCTAATACCAAAAAAATGATAACAGTGCGCGATCTGCGGAAATGTCGTTGATTGGTCTTTAGTGTTTCATGAATTAGTTAATTCTGGGCTAGACATTATCCCAGAAAGCCAAATTCGCATCCATCCAACTGGCGCCCCATGGATGAACAAGAAACTTAAATCTCTTATCCTCAGTAGATAAAAAGCTTTTTATATGCATGGAGTGTATCTACGTCAATTCAAATACTACCGCAACGGTGTCAATAGGGACCGAAAAGTTTGCGGGGCGAAGTAATACGAATCTCACATGAAACAGCTCAAAGAGAAGCCTCGAGAAAGTTGTGGAGTGAGGTTAAGCAGCTAAATGGCATGAAGTCTGCAGATGTAAATTTATCAGATCAGATCAATATTGAGGGGTTTAGGACCCACAATCCGCAGGAACAAGCTAACATCAGTAATGCTTGTTTTTCTAGCACCTACAATATATATTATTAAAACCCCTCGATCACCGTCCGTTAGGAAGGTGGTCAGTGACAAACGTGTACAACAAGCTCTGGCAAAATTAAATCCTAATGAGGCGTCTTGGGCTAGAAAACTTGCCAAATTGGATTTTTAAGGAGTATTCATAAATTCTGGCCTTCCCTATTATGAAAATTCTTAATGCATTTTATCATGACATGGAAGAAAGCAGACGTTTCGCAATTACCAAAGAAAAAACCAATGAACACATTAGAAAAAGATTTAAGGCCAATTTCCGTAACTCCCTGTTTTCTAAAGTATCAGAGGAGTTTATTGTTGAGATACCATATGGAGCGATACCAAATTCATCAACTACCATGGCGTTAATTAGCATGTTACATCACTGGTTTGCCAATACTGATGGTAACGGGACAACAATAAGAACAATATTATTTGATTACCGTGAGGCATTCGACTTTAATAGTGTGGGTAATTTGGGCATACCTCGAAGCATAGTAAATTGGGCATACCTCGAAGGGTAGTAGAATTCCTTTCTCATAGAGCACACAGAGTCAAACTGGCAAAAGGCTGCTATTGCGAGTGGGGTCTAGCTCATCTGGAGTAACGCAAGGTACCAAATTAGGACCATGGTTACTTATTTTAATGATCCAAGACCTAGATATCAGCTCTCTATACCTATGGAAATTTATGAAATTTACAGCATCCGAAATATTTGCGAAAGGCAGCGTTATTTTAGCACAACCCAGAATATAGCAGAACCAGTTGTCTTGGATCAAGTTACAGTTAATGGTAAAGAAATTGAACTCGTTGATGGTGCTTAATTATTGGGACTGCCTACATAAGAGGTCATTAAAAAAAGCCAGAAAGAGGCTATACTACTTGGTTCAGCTGAAAAGAGCTAGATTACCAGTCGAAGACCTTGTATTATTTTATACATCCTGCGTGCGATCAGTCATGGATTGTGCTGTACCAGGCTTCTATCATGCGCTTCCGCAATATTTAAAGAACGATTTAATACGCCTAGAAAAAAGGGCGATTCCATTATAAATCCACATGTGAACTGCTTGCAGCAGGAGAAATATTGGACATCAAACGTATAGAAGAACATCACAATCTTTCGTGTAAAAACTTATTGACAAAATTGTAAACAATGCAAACCACAAACTTGCTGACTTGTGCCAAAGAAACATAATTCATTCTATAACCTTAGAAATAAACATTAATTTGACTTACCTCAGTTTAAGACTAACCGTACAAGAAATTCGTTTGTGATTGCGATGGCATACAAAATGTAAATTAAGTGAGAGTTAAAGCCCGAGAAGCGAGGCTTTTAGCCAAGGGCGAAGCCCGTAGGCTGTATTCTGCTAAAAGCCGAGATTCGAGGGCTTAAACTGACTTATTTCATGATTGAGAAGCTTTCATCAAAAGAATAATTTAGGATTTATTAATTGCATAGA
Source organism: Muricea muricata (assembly GCA_963855995.1). Classification (NCBI taxonomy): domain Eukaryota; kingdom Metazoa; phylum Cnidaria; class Anthozoa; order Malacalcyonacea; family Plexauridae; genus Muricea; species Muricea muricata. Next base: position 25,635,018 of record OY979717.1, read on the forward strand.
AATTATTGTTTATTCTAATTTGCGAACAACAATAGGATGTACAAATTTTTGGGGCTAAATTACAATATACTTTACTAAAAGAGACGGAGAATCCCAAAGGAGCTTTACGTCATGTTTAATTTATTCCTAAATTTTCGGGGCTTTTAGCTAGATAAGTTGCTTCGATTCACAAGCGAAATGGAGAGTGATGAAGACAACTTCTCGCTATCAGGATTAGCGCAAAATACATTTTTACTGAACCACATTATTTTAGATGACGAACTAAGTATAATTGTAAGTATTTTAGAATCTGAAAATCGTGATTTTGTTGCCTACAAAGAATCGTGCGTGGAAAGAATGGGCGGACGAAAGAAATAATAAAGCACCAGTGAAGCATGATAAAGTTCGGGAAGGATTTAATATTAAGCAGGGAATAGCGGGGCAAATGAACTGAATTAACCAAATAATTATAAATGCATTCGATACAGCCCGTGCTGCACGGACTGTATCGAAAGGGAACAGCGGGCTGTATTTAGATACAGCCCGATATTTCCGAAGTGTATCTGGATACAGCCCGTGCATTTATAATTATGTGGTTAATTCAATTCATAAGCCCGATCTTTCCTGCTGAATATCAAATCTCTCCCCGTGCTTTAACACACTAGACCTAATGACTGGTATTTATGTTATATACAGCCTGCGGTACATCAAAGAAAACTGACTTAATCATGAAATAAATTAGAGTTATACACCGTGACCGAAGTGTTTATGCGATAAACTGAGGTCTAAGGTGTATAACTAACTTATATCAATATTTGATGAAGTTTAAAAGTAAAAACCATAGCTTTATTGTGATTACGCTTAAGTGATTACGCTTCAGTTTTCAGTTAAGTGATGAACACATTATTGCTTTTAATTCGCTTTGGGGCCATCATTCCCTTTGACCATCATTTAATTCAGGAAAGGAGGAGCAATGTAATGCATCAACTATTTCAATTACCAATAATGCATTTAAATTGATTTGTGATTTGGTTTTGGGAGCTTTATGTTGAGCCGGACTGGCCAGCTGTGGTTCAGTTTTGAACTAAGTTAAGATTTCACTTAGGAATTATTTAAATAATTATGGTCAGAATGCCAAATAGATTTGTTTATGCATGGTCGTTTTTAACTACTTTTGGTAGATTTGTATGAAATTGTACTAATTTGAATAACTTACAACATTTCATACGTGATTGAATTCAGACTATCGGGACTAATGTGGGTTTATATAAACAACCGCTTGGATGTATGATGTTTGCAATGCTCAGCTTGCGAGATGGCGATTGGAATTGATGAAGATTTGTTTACTACGCAATGAAATATGTTGACTATTGTGTGTTCATAATCACCAGTTGCAGTTGTGTTGTCAAAAAATGTGGGAAAATTTTATTGTTTATTTTCTTGTAGTTTAATAACAATTTTCTGGTTGAATAACAATCTGTATTAATCAACCGTGTTTAGAGGTTGATATGTATTAATCAACCTCATGAATGCATATATTAGGTTAATTAATACATACCAACGCTGTATTCAGGTGCGTTATTTCAGACCCGCACTCCCCTGGAGATATTCAAAAACCGCCCCCAGCTTTCAGACACTTATCACGGAGTTGATTCACATAATAAAAGCTAGCAGAACACAATAGAAACTGAATCAATAATGATATAAATGTCAGTAGTGACTATTAGTAGTAGTATTATTATTAGTTAAAGGACATTGGCAATAAAATTTTATTGTTTTATTTATTGTTTTATGTGAAAGAGCATGAAAAAGTAAGCTGATTGGCCTTTTACTGTAATAGACTATCTCTTTTAGTTCCGAAGTTATTTGCAAAAATGTACAAAATATAAACTGCTGATTCAGCAAAAGTTGTGACGTCACTAGTTGGGTAAGTAGGTTTAATGAATACATAAACGAGCACAGCTCAGTTATTATTAACTCAAATTCAATAAACTTTTGTACACAGATACTGCATTGCAAGATACATCCAAAAACATTTCTAACGTCGTTACTATGGTAACACTGTCGTCCCCAGGCTCCGCACAGAATTTTTATAAAATTGCTGTATACTGGAACTGGTTATAATAACATGATATCAGAAGTTTGTTTGCTATACATATGCAAGCTTGAAGTTCAATGGGAAAATCATTGTTCGAAAAAAATGTCCACGTGGATACATACAACAAGTTATAGAAATTTCGTAGCAGGGGCCTGGGGACAGCAGTGTTACCTTGGGAAGAAAATTAGAAATGTTTTTTGATGCGTCTTGTCATGTAGTATCCATGTGCAAAATTTTGTTGAGTTTGACAGAATAATAACTGAGCTATGCTCGTTTATGTATTTATTAAACCTACTTACCCAACTAGTGAGGTGACAACTTTTGCTGAATCAGCAGTTTATATTTTGTACATTTTTGCAAATAAATTCGGAACTAAAAGAGATAGTCTATTACAGTAAACGGCCAATCAGCTTACTTTTTCATGCTCTTTCACGTAAAACAATAAATAAAACAATAAAATTTTATTGCCAATGTCCTTTAATAGTATTTATTACTGTTAGTTGTGATTCTTGAAAGCATGCATTTTGTTTCCTTAACAAATATATATACCTATAGTAAACTATGTATGTCTTTAACAAATTAGGATAAATTTTATAAAGTGCATGATACCTTGAACTTTTTTGTAAATTTTACCTAATTCAGCCCTTGACTGCGAAGAAAATTTTTATTTAACTATCTAAAAAACTATCAAAATGTACCAGCTTTATCGAATATCCCGAACATATCATTAAAGTCTCGATGGTCAAAAGTCAGCATATCAGGAATGATAAAAACAATTAGGCCATGCATCAATCACATAAGACACTGACATTGACGCAGGTACTAAAGCACATGAAACAAACAATATCTCAACATATGGTTGTTTGTTCTTCCAAAAAGGTGTGTGAAAGATTTTTGTGTGAAGTGTACCATTGTAGGTTGTTGCGAGATAGCTTTTACAAGACAGACAATTAAGTCAGTAAATATATACAAAGTCGGTTTTTCGGATTTTTAAATATATTTTTACGACCAAACCAAAGTTTACAGTACGTCTTTTATAATGTATGAATTGAATTGTGGGAAAGTTTTTGGTGTCCTCACATTATATTTACTCGTCCTTATATCAAATTTTGCAATTGTTATATCTATTAACCCTGAGCATTGGAGAATCAGAAAGAGGCCTGATAATTTTCAGAATTCTAGTCTGAAGAATTTCTAGTTCCTCTGTCAGATTCTAACAGATTCCATCTGTTAGTTTCATATTATGAGAATTTCCATGATAAAACAAGCAATTATGTTTGCTTTCTGTGTGATTTTATCAATGTGGGTGTTTTTAACATGCAGTTTAAGGGTGTTTACTTTTTCAATCGCAACGTCATCAATCATAAGTGATGGTTGTTCAGAAATTGCATATCCAAAACGTATCCACACATTGCATCTCTAAAACGTATCCTTCGTGTTCTTAGCATTGAATCTCGTCTCGTTCGTAAGAGCCCAGTTGTTCATCGCATTAAGGACCACTTGCATGTTTCTCATAGACCCACATGGACCAGTCCGACCAGTTCATCTTTTCTGCAATCGTCAGCGAACTTGTATAGTGTGGGAATGTAATCTTCAAGGTGGACAACAACAAATAATGTTGGTGAAAAAATAAACGCAAGGCACAGTCTTGTACACGACAGAGTACATGCATTACACTTCTTGTTTCTTATTTCTACAATTCTTATTTGTTTTTAATTAAAGGCAGCCTTTCTTGGGAGCAATCCAGGAGAGCGTTTTTAACTGTGTGAACTGTGAGCTTTCGAGAGGTAATTTCGAAACTTTCTGATGTCAGAAACGATGGCTGAGGCTTCCCGTTAAGTGTAAATATAATATTTCTCAGTGGAATCTAGATCACGACTACCATAAGCACGTTCACATCCTTCGTGGAATTGGCACAACAAAAGCTATTATTATACAATGCTTACGCAATCTCAATTTTGATTGGTTGATAGCCTACAGACAATTCTCAATGTCAAGCCACCTGCAACGACATTGAAAATTGTCTGCTCTCTGCAAGGACGGTAATGGCGTCTTCGACGAGATTCGCAACTATTTCTGAGGCTCAATTGGACGAACTTGTAGAAAGCATGGATGCCAAAAATAAAAAAACACCAACTTTGTCAGCGGGGAAGTTTTTGAATCTTACATGCAAGAAAACGACGAAGAGGAACCAAAAACCAAGGCAGAAATCTGCGATGTGTTGTTGTTTATGTTGAAGCACGGAAGGCAGATCAAGTATTACATTACAATTGTATAATAAAACAATTATTGAATTCGGCTTTCGCATGACATCAAGATTTATCCAGACCGAGGCCAAAGTTATCTGCCTCAACTTCGCTTCGGCAGATAACTTTGACCTCGGTCTGGATAAATCTTGATATCACGCTTAGCCTCATCCAATAATTGTTAAATATCAATTGCAGATGCATCGGTATGCAATGCATTTAAAATTGTAGAGAAAAATCGGGATAGGGGAGTATAGGGGCTGAAACGAGCACGGAATTAGAGACTGAAATGCAACAGCATGTAAATGTTTGGAAGCAAAAAAGAATTCAAATGCTCTTATTTTTTCCGGGTCAATGCAATGCCTGAACGAGAAACTATGTGGCCGAGACATTACACATGTGTGCGAGAAAACTCCAAACAAACACTTCTGTGGTTTCAGTTGGACTTTTGCTGTTCGTAGACGAGCGAAGGCCTCGTTACATTTCAGAGGTAAAGAAAAAGACAACTATATCGTCGAGATATACTGGCCAAATACCGCATTAGAGACCATGAACAACAGATTGCATTAAACGCTGAAACGTATACATAGAGGGCGCATTAGATAAACCAAATGGTATTTTGCAAAATTTATAAAGACAATTATGAGTGACAACTGCAGTTTTTGGTTTTTACTGATCATTGACTTGTCATCGACTCATCGAAGACCCAATACGCAGCCCACGGATTTCATGGGAGCGGATTTAGACTCCGTTTACACTAGGGCAAGATTCCGGATTCGTCGCTAATCCGGGATGTTTTAAAATCGGATTCGTTTTACCGTTTACACTAAAGAACAGGAATTAGGAACATGAGATACAAAATTATCACAGATAGATTATGAATCCGCATTATTGGAATCTGGAAAAGTCTGTGGGATCTTTGTATCGGCGAAAGTTTTAATCCGACAAAACATCTCTTGTAAACTCTTTCCGTAAAGATTTTAAGTGAACTTTCTCCCTCGTATGATTTTCAAATTTGTCGCCATTAATTTCAACTGTCAAAATGGTTAGAATCAAAGATTGGTAGAATCACGGTTGTGTGAGGCTGTGCAATATAAAGGCCGTAGACCCGAAAGAAAAGGAATCCGGATATTATTACGAATCCAGAAACTTTTGCCCTATAGTGTAAGCAGGGTCTTATATAGACGCTGACGCTGGCTTTCGTTTAAATTAGTGTCCCAGAGATCGACAAGAAGTCGTCAGACTGGGATGTGTTTAGCTCCGGTAAGTGTAATGTGTTCAACTGGCGTTAAATTGAACTAAACTAATGGGTCAATAAATGGTGACAGGCTGAGAAGTGGGGTTATAAGCAAGAAAAGTAGGACGGAATTTTTTCTGCTACTTTAATGGCAAGTATGGCTGCCCTGCAAAGATAATGGCGTTCAGATATTCTGGCGTGCGCAGTAACTAAACCAGGGGTTTTATAGGATGAAATACAGGCGGGTAGTTCCCTTAGTTCAGCTGAAATTACAGAAATTAGTCGGTGGCTAATCTGTGGGTGGGGGCAGATAAAGGTATGGTTACCTTTATCTAAGTTAGCTAGCTGATAATACATGAATATGAAACAGAAAAGTAAACTCTCGCATATTTTAAATTTGGTTAACACAACACGCGTACGATCGGCACGGTTTTAATCGATTGTCGGTGGAAAACTAAGGAGGATGTTTAGCTTTGTCCGGCAATCGTTTTCACATTGCATAATTTCTGGTAGTAACAGCTGCACCGCCGTACTGCCGTGGATCACAGCAGAATTGTCACAGCAGGAAATACCAGCTCATCTAAATCTGAATTTAAAACAAATGGTGCGCTTTTTGCACAATTTTGGTGTTATCTAAGCCAGATAAATTGTCACACACTGGGACGTTAATAGTTATTGGTGATAATGGAATGTGTGCCGAACTTTGTCCATAGTATCTTATGGTAAATTTACATGTGCATTGTGTGCATGCTTAAAGTTGTTAGCCAGACTCTCCTATTTTCGCTTTACAAACCATTATTCTTGCCTGGCATGAACATTAAGATCAATGTCTACAATATATGTCTGGGTGCATGAAAGTGTTATTAAAAATTGGCTTACTTAAAAAAGCATTTGCGCTATGATCTAGATCTCTATGAATATCAGTTAGAGTACACCAAATATCTTGTTATCCTAGGATATTACAGAATTAATGTGAATTAAGTTCCCATGAAAGTGCGGAGGAAGTAATGACGCCAAGATCTTTTTCGTTGTCAACTCGACTCAGTTTCTCCGATCCCAGTTTATAAGAAAAAGTGAGAGAAGTTTCCTTGCATGTAATGGTGAGCACTTTGCATTTTGGAACATTGAAACGGATGATGTTTTCTAAACTCTAAGAATTCATGTGGGTCAACGATTGTTGTAAACATTTGCAGTCATTAATAGAGGTAATTGTTTGGTGTAATTTAGTATCATCAGCGTAGAGAGCTGTTTGGATCTGGAAGATCACTAATGAAAATGAAAAACAATAACGGACCAAGAATTCTTCCTTGAGGCAATTCAGAGGTCACCTGTGACCAATGCTGAAGCAGCACCTTCTAGAAAAACTTTCTGCGTTCTACCACTCAAATAAGCTTTGAACCAACCCAAGATTGTTCCCGCCACTCCATAAGCACGTAGTTTCTCAAGAACGATTCTGTGATAGAAAGCCTTAACGAAATCGAGATACGAAACGTCAGTCTGTGTGTTCTTGCCTAGGCTATTTCCAATTTGGTGCAGTGCTGATAGACGTTGAGTCACACACGAGCGTTTGCTAAGAAAATCATGTTCAGTTTGGCTCACGAAATGTTGAATGTGGTCATAGAATTTAAAGTACACGCATCGTTCCGAGACTTTGACGATTGGCAATAATGAAATGGGCCAATAGTTTTCGGCTGTCTCCTTAGAATCTCCTTTATGTATTGGTGTGACGTCTGCTGATTTTCACTGAGATGGAATACGTCTTGATTGAAGGGAGAGGTTGAAGACAGAGCAAAGACTATGTGTGATTTGTTGGCTGCATTCTTTCAAAAGACGCATAGGAAGGCTGTCAGTACCACTTGCTTTGGACGTATCAAGATTGTTTAAGCAGTTAGCAACGTCGTATTTACTAAGCTCTGTCTCCCGTAGCTGAGACTCGACTAGTAACTGGGACGAAAAGAAGATGCTGTGGATACAGCTTGCCATGCAATTCAGTTAAGACTGTTTATAAACAGACTATACGCATTATGAGCCATCGCTACCCCGCACAATGAAGTAATAGAGTATTTACTTCGTCCCTATATAAAACCGCCGGGACAAGTCAGAGCAGAACCACGGGCATGAGGAGCTAGCCTTGTTTCTGTTTTGTTCAATGTCAGAAACGGGCTACTGCTGACAAGTGATACTGATGGATTGTCATGTGCAAATTTTGACAGATTCCATTGCGAACTAAGGTCACAAAGGAGTAGGGCGACTAGGGTCAACGTGAGCGCGTCTATTTCTTTTGTATGTTCCCGTTGTGTATTTATTTATATTTCAACGTTCGTCACGCATCAACATTCAGCATTCCCGAGCTGTACAAGCCGGTTAGTAATTTAGTTAATTACTTTTTATGAAAACCACCTTATCCCAATGTTTTCTCGCCAGCAGGAGTAAACTTAGCCTATAGTTTATTATTGACATCAATGCAGCTTGATCAACAACAACTGAAAAACAATTCTTCACAAAGTTATGATACTTTCTAAAAGCTTTTTATTATAAGAGATTTAGGGAACTGTCTATAAACGTTATGCACGTAATTATGCAAAATACCTTCAATTACTACACGAGCTGTGTAAGGCACAGTAATTTAAAAAAGGTCCCGACGATGGAATTTCTTTTCTCGTGAGCGTCGCAACATTGATCTTGTTTTGCGTGGTTCGCTTCTTTCTCCACGTGTTCAAGTCAAAATGGACGCCGTTTTAGGAGCGGAAAACCAGAGTTATGTTATATAAAATATATCTTTCGAAAGTAAAGCCCGTCAGTCTGTTTGCTGTTTGTGTGTTCCATGTCCGAGAAGTAATGAAAAATCTCCAATGTTCGATCCAGCATAAGAGCCTTCACATCTGACGATTGTTTGTTTATGCAATGTTCAGTAAGTGAGCAAATGCCGCTTGCATCTAGGAATCAAACCAAATTTTAAAGTCACGCAACTATAAAGATGAAAGATGATTTTGTGCACGAAATAATATTTTTACCAATACCTTCACGACATGAAGTAACGAGGGGGTGGGGATTGGGTTTCAGAAGAAAAAGTCGATGGGGAAATTATGAACTTACTGTTCTAGGTGCTACGAATATTTCATTATGATTTTCGGTAACAGTTTAGGATATTATTTAATGATTTAATGATTTAGGAATAGAAACTGAATTGCAGCTACACAGCAGCTGAATTGCTCAGTTATCGTTAGCTAAAAGTACAAATACATATATTACTAATACAAACTCTTGCTAAAGATTAAGAACTGTTAAAAGTTTGCACACTACTTGGTATAAAACTATTTTTAAAATGGTTAGAAAAATATTGAAACTGTGTAAAATTAGCATTATTTCTGAGATTGTTATTACGTTTCTCTGGGAGAAGGTAATGCAATTTATGACTTGGATTAGTCATTTTACCAAACTAAGATTGACAAAGTTTATGTCGTCTTTGTGATAGACTTGGGAGTAAGGTGGCTTCCAAAGATTCCCCATAGGATATATCGGGGTGGATTATTTTTAAGGCTCGCTTTTGAATACGTTCAATTTCATCTGAAAGGTATTGGGTGATACCATAACTCCATGCTTGGCAGCCGTATTCCAACACAGGTCTTATGCAGGTTGTAAAAACAGTTAAAAGTGAATAACGATCAACACCATAGCGTTTTAAAAGGCGAAGGAAATAGAGGCGTTTGGAGGCTTTTGATACTGTATGGGATATATGAGTGTTCCATTTGAGATCAACAGAAATGTACGTGCCAACGATTTTGGCTGAAGATACTGGAACGAGTTCGTGCTCCTCTATAAATAATGGATCCAATTTTGGATGTTCCAATGCAAAGGAAATAATCATATCTTTGCACTTTGTTTGATTGAGTTTCATGTCATTTTTCATACACCATGTGTTAATATCATTGACAAGGCATTGCGGTTATGCATGTTTCTCGGATGCCGTTAACTTCTCTCTATGCTGTTTAATCACACTGATCCATAATTAGTGGTTCCAACATAGCAGGAATATAGAGAATAATATATAAATTACATAATTATGCAAGAAACTGTCAGTAGTATATAGTATGTAAATAAGGGGTGAATATTTTGTTTACAGGTTTTATATCTATGGCTTAGGAATTAAATTTTTTTCAAAAAACAATGTCCCTCAGCTGACTAGCGGACTGGTTTACAGGTCCAATATTGCGAACTGAGGTAGCCGAGCATAAAAAAGAGCATGAAAAAATGGTCCGAATGTTATTTCATTGTGATAGACTATCTCCTTTAGTTAGCAAAGTAAAAATTGCTAACTCAGCAAAAGTTGCGACGTCATTAGTTGAATGTTTTAATTTCATTGTTTGAAACCTGTTGGAGACTTTTTAGCATAACATAATATTATGCTTACGCCACTGCAACTAGTGACGTGACAGCTTCTCCTGAATCAACAATTTATCTTTTGCACATTTTTGGACACATGAAGAGTTTCTATCACTGTAAACTGTCAATCGGTTTATGTTTGCAAGCTGTTTCAAACAAAACAATAAATATTATATTGTCAATACCCTTTTTAAAGTTACTTCTTCACAAGCTCTCTTTTCCGCTCTCCCAGGTAGCAGAATATTTCGATGTGAAATTGATCTATCGTTATTTATATAGGACCTTATCGTGAACCTTACTTGTTCATCAGATCCAAGACAGAAATTCTTGCGATTGATTTGTTAACTCTGGATACAACAGTAGTCATCAGAGGACTTACAGGTCTGGCGATGGATATTGACACTGTTGACAAGAAATTATACTTTCACAAGGGAAATGATATATCTCGAGCAAACTTTGATGGCGGCAGCGTTGAAGTTATCGTACAGAATGTTGAACCTCGTAGAGTTAGGGTGGACTGGAAAGGACGTCGCATATTCTGGACAACGACAACGTATGATAATAATGATATTTCCATGGCGACTTTAAATGGGCAGGAGAGAAGAGTGCTTAGAACAACAGAGAACCGGCCTTATGATTTGGCAGTGGACACAGACTCAGGGTGAGTTGTATTGAATTGTTGAAGTAAAATTTTGTCATTTCCTATTTTATAATGGTAAAATATTCGCCCGGTTGCGTTTAAAAATCTCTCGACGACTTCCCTATTGCCACCAGAGAACACATACGCACAAGTATTGTTACTATTTTACGTAATATGTATTCTACTGTGTATTAAATGACAATCCCGTTCTTCTCCTAAAATTTAAGAAATGTACTACTGTTTGAAATAAAAAAAGGCCTTTTACATTTGGACCAGCGCCCCCCCCCCCCCTCCCTTGACGCCTTTGAATGCGATATCTAAATCAATTATATTCAACAGGTTATTCAACTGTTTTCAATCTCTACAATTGTAGGAAATATAGGTCAATCGTAACTAAGACTGAAGGCAATTTCGAAAATATCCTATCAAAATTTGAGCTAAATAAATTGGGGTTCTTTTTTCCTTTTCTTGATGTATGATGAATGAGATGATAACATTAAAATTCCAACGGAGGACCTTGCCGTTGGAATTCAATTTAATTATCTATTTTTGAAACGAAATGTGTAAATAAACACACCAAGCAATTTTATGCCCACAAAATGATCACAGAGTAGATATTTGACCTTTTTTGAAAGCATCCTATGCTATCAGTTAATTCACGAAGTTATTTTAAAAATTGACACTGCATGTCTGAACTGGGAAAGTCAAAGCTAAAGTTTCTGTGATGTAAAAGACAAATCTTTATCTCCTAGAAAGCTTCCACTGCAGTTGTGATATAATTTCCTTTCTGTTTTCTTCATGCAATATTTTTTTAAGAAAAAAAGCAGTCAACTGACACATCCACCTGTTAAGGTTGTGCATAATCCATTCTACTGTACACTGTACTATAATTGTTTCTTTTTCACGGAAATGCTACAAAGCGAAAATATTTGAATGAAGACCACAGGACACAAGCTACAACCGGTCCAACTTTCATGTAATTAAATTTCTGTGAGTCCACAATTACACAAACTATGACTTGTGCTGACCGTTGAAAACACAAGTACTCTATATATTTGAATATTAAAAGAATACTTGTATCCCACAGTTGACTACTGTAACAAATTTATACGATCCCAATTTATTATCTAGTCAGATAACACAAAATTAATGCGAACATAATGATGTTTGTGGTGTTACCATGAGTTTACATCCAGTTTTGGAAATTGAAAAGTATGATTGACCGCGGTGACAATCAAACGACCTTCGGAATTGTCTGGAACTGATCTGATCGCGTGGCTGACTTGGTAAGTTACCATTCCGAAGGTCGTAGGTTCGACTCCCGTCACAGTTAAAAACTAGTTAAGAAAAAAGGTTTGGCTAAATTTATAGAAATAAACAAGCCAACTGTCGTCCCGATGGCACCGGGTACCAAATTAATCCTGACAGTGCGAATGGTAAATATTGCCCTTGCGACAAACCCACTGATCTTGTCTAACGACGTTGCTGTAAATCCTGGGCCATTTGCTCCTAGAAATCAAGTTAATAATATAAGTGTGTCTTCGACCGAAGTAAACGGCTCTGTTCGTCAATCGGTCTCTGACAATGACCCTGGTGATATTGTTCTGCAGTCATTTTTCAACATGTGATTAGATGAAAAAGGGACTCGAATGGGACACTGGAACGTTAGTCATCTTACACTTGACAAATTTGACCAGATAAAATTGTTCTTACTCGACAATCTTTACAGTTTGCTAGACTATTTTTTGATGTACGTTTGTCAGATATTCATAAAACATGCAGTTTCATGAAATGTACTCAGATTTGTTCACGTATCATAGGAGGGGGGATACGGAAGAGGGGGTCATATTTCCCAGGAAATATTTCTGGGGAGTGGGGGATTTTCTTGTAAAAGCAAAAGCTTTCAAAGAAATCAGTTTTATAACAGAAACTACATCGATTTACTCTTTGAATGGGCGAATTCAACATGACCGCCGATCTCAAACTATGGCGTATTTCCGACTTCAATTTTATTTGGGTTTTGTGCTACGATGCACTATCCAGTCTTAATACATATCAATGTTCGAAGCCGATACAATAATTATGTACATTCGGGTTTTTACCATAGTGAATAGCATTATATAGTTTTTATTAAATCACATACCGGTAACTTTTACCTCGGATGACAGTTCTTCCACAATTAATTTGTTTGCACTTCCTCTTTGTAAACACACAAAGCAACAACATTTCACATAATCTTTTTCATGTTTTAAAATCTCTAAAAGGTAATATAGCATTTTATTCACGCCTCCTTAGTATAGCAGATGGTTGGAATTGTGTAGCGTCCAGTGAGTGCTGCATCTTTATAGCGTTGCATCGGTCTGTGACGTCATACAACAGCCCACCGTGCGCACACACGTGTCATTTCATCAATATGATTATATTTTGATACCAGATTCTTCCCATGCTGTTTAATTCGAACATGTTATCGGCATCTACGGCTATATGTGCCCTGTGATACAGTCACATCTGCATATTCCAGTTGCCTATATGAATAACCTTAAAAAATTACTATCCAAGATCCAGATCTAAACGTATAACTGCTTCTAACTATTACAAATATACGTTCGCATACGATGAGAGAAAATACCAATATAGTATTAGTATCAGTCACTGCATAGTACAAGAGATGGTTTGGAAACTGGTTTTGATCACAATAGAAGTCATTATCTATGTTTTTCTTCTGGTTTATGGAGAAGTAAGGCTCGATCTTCATCGTCACGTGCATATTGTTGTTTCGCTTAAATATCCAATACCAAAGTTTTAGGAAAGTTAGGCATCCGCGACTTAAACAATTAGGAAATTGCTATTGGTGGATTTGACAAAAACGCCACTCACACGTGACGATGAAGGACCATATTTTTGCATAAACAACATAGATATTGAGATATGTATTTTCTACGTGCATGCTGATTTGCTCTCTTGCCAATAAAATACCGAAGTCGATGATGTTTGCTGTCTCAATCTTGCAATCTGTTGACTGCTTTCGTATCACACGAAGAATTAAGGATTTTAAAGGAAACCGAAAGCAATTGAAGTTGTGTACTCAGCAAGACGCGAAGCGATCAACAATCATTCGGAAGTACGAAACTGATTGCATCGAAGAAAGGCATTCTCTGTTCACAAAAAAAGGAATAAATTAGCAGCCCGATTCACAAAGGTAATCTCTTGGCTGGCAAATTGGTTTAGTAATACGAATTTGATCTTTGACTCTGGAAGTTGTCAATCTAGTTGTCATGGTGGTTGGATTGCACCAGCGATACCCGTCTAACACCGTTGTATAATCCTTCGAAAATAATTTATTTTCGGTTGAACGCAGTGAATTAGAACGTAAATATTGTTACAAGCCATCTCTCCTATTAACTATGGTTATTGTTATTGTGCCTGTGAGATGTTTCAACTTGTTTTGACTTCGCGTGCGTGCCAGATTATAGTTTTCATGTCATACTGCATTTTGTACAGACCTATAGGATATAATGTAAAGTACATACTATACAATCATAGCAAAGATTGTCAGTTGTGTTCAAAAGTGGTGGGAAACTTAAATTTGAAAACTCGCATGCAAATCTTGATTATTTTTAAACCCTTGCACCCCCATACAGTGTTGAATTGATAATGCATTCCACGAAGCTTAATTTGCTGTGACTGATCTATCAGTCCAGAAGGGATGTGAATTGAATGCTGTTTTTTACAAGAATCTAGTGGGAGAAATTATATTCTAAGCAACGCGGGCGTTATATGCGATAACTTTTGTCATGATAATAGAATAGTTGAAATAAACCACGCAAAGAATGCCATGCAGGCATCTATCTGTAGAATAATTTGAGAAGTGCAAAGAAACCTGCCTTACGATATGCACATAATGTATCAAAACGGCAACGATTAACAAATCAAAAATGTCCTCACTTCAAAGTAACAAAGAACCAAAAAATAAATACGTAACGTAAGTAAATTTTTTTTGTTGGAAACCCTCAGTGTATGGGATAGTAATTGTTTTCGAGCAGTTGAAATATTCTGATGTATGAAATTGAGCAGTATTTCAATAACGATACACTGCCTTGTGTCGTGTCTTGGGACCCATGTTCCTGAGCAAATTGAAGCTAATTCTAAAGCTAACTGTAATATGGCTATTTGGTATAAACGAAATTGCCTTGTTTACAGACCGTAAAAGCATGCAATCAACTGCGGATGAAATGAATTCTGAGGTTGATGAGAAATTTGCCTCATGAGAAATCATACTCGATTTATTGGCGTACCCCCACATGATTCTTGTACCTGAATTATTGCGACATATTCTGTGAACCGGGTGAGGAACGGTCCTGTATATTAATCTGTGCATTTATACCTTGCCAACCTTTATGATCTGTTAGGGCGACCAAGGGACTAAGCTTCCATTCTCAAGTTTTTAAAAAAAGTCTTTTCTGATGATCAAAATTTGGCATCTGATGGACCAACGTGACCGTGCGGCTGTAATACCGGTGCGGAACTCTTTTATAGCTATCATCATAGTATCATGGATGTTGCCGTGATATATATGCAATAGAAAAATGCCATTGAAACGCACAAAATAGAGTAAACCAATTGCATGCCATTATTTGCTCTCGGTAAAATCATGGTTTTACCATGACTGGTCTACCGTTGAACTTGATTTCTTGCGTTTTAATAATTATATTTTAGTGTTTTAAAACCATGCGCTTGTTTTAGCAAACACTGTAAGCACACGATCTTTTTAAAATTGGCAAAGGTTGAAAAATTATTTTAAGCCCATAAAGCATATGTGGCTTGAATAGAGCAAACGGAGTAAGGGCTTCTTCTACTAATATTGTCAATATTTACATTTTATCATAATATACATTATTTAAATGTTTGTACAAATATATAATTTGTCCACCAGACGCCCACTGTGACGGCATGTGCATGCAAAGAGCTATAATCAGCGCAGTTGTTGAATTTGCTGTACTGGTGTTGTTATCCATCCATCCATAGCTGTACCGACCAATAATTTTACGGGGAAGAATGAAGTTCCTAGCATTGATACTTAATAAAATAGCCATGCCATACCCGTGGAACAGTATAGGGAATAAACATAGGACCGCTCAGCAAGTCCCCCTATTTTTATGCAATTCATTGTTTACAGATAATGGCGGACAGTCAGTTCAGTGTTTTATTGCCCAGAAAATGCAATTGATAGCCAGAACTAAATGTGGCCACAGACTAAATGTGGCCACAGACTACATAATAGAACATTGGGGGAAAACGTCCGTGCATGCATCAATTTAGTTGACATTAGGTAAAGCCCGGCGCACACTTGAGCTATCAGCTGAGCTTAGCGTCAGTCGTAACCAGTGAACTCTAAATTAGACTGGAACGATAATTTGGCCGCCATCTTTGAAGCCAAATTGGTTATCAATAGGTTATCAAGTTCAGTCCTTTTCTATTGTTTCTTTCGGCGCGGTCGACACCATTCTTCTCGGAATGCACTGATATTTGATGTTTTTATTTTGATTTAAGAGGTAATTTTATGGTTTATGAACTTATAACCTAGTTTGCAATACAGTCTTTTTTAAAAATAGCGAATACCTCGGAAAAATAGTACTAAGACTGTTTACGACATGTGTAGTTGTTGCCGCCATCTTGGCTTCACCCAAACGTAGGGTTTTTGACTGGAGTTATCGTTCCAGTATTTATAGAGTTCACTGGTCGTAACTGTTGGCGTAGGCTGTTTCCTCAAGTGTGCTGTGTCATATTCTGTGATTTTCGCCACGCTTGGAAAGGGCGTCAGATTTTCAACATGTTGAATAATTTCGTGCACGAATGAACATTTCCTCACAGTGTGCTCTGAGCTAGCAGCTCAGTAATCGATGCCAATAATACGCATGCTTTTTATCACCTATTTCATCGAGTCGTTCGATGGGCTTTAAAGCACACCGTAGTTGAGTGTCGTTCTTTACAATTAATGGTGAAATGACACTCTGTCCAATCAGGAATATTGTCTAAACTTTTCGGGATCTTCACAATTCAATTAACAAACAAAATTTACACATGCCCCTTGTGCTTGGCGGCGTGAAACCCAAGGTTTTACCCACGTCTTACGATTAGCCGCTCTTAATTGTCTTCGCCTTCTACGCAGTAACAAAAGGTAAAGAAAAATTTCTTCATCTTCTGACGAGCTAGAATCATAGCGCTCATTGCATGAGAGCCGTGTTGATTTATGTGAACACGGAAAATTTCCCGTCGCTCATCCGTTGAAGTAATTTTGCATTTTTCGTGCTATATTGTTAAAGAAATATAAATAGGTATGTCCCTTATTAGTGTTTTAGACCTGGAACCTTATTTGTATTCCCAAAGTATATATACCAGTTTATTTTATAGACTGCCATCGACTATTTAACAGTTATTCTACGAGCTCATGTCGTACATGAGCTGATAGCCGTCGAGGTGCGTAGCACAGAGTCGACTATCGCTCATATACGACGAGAGTGAGCTAATACCATTTATTTTATATTTGAGTCGGTTTTCTTTGATGTACCGCGGGCTGTATCTCAGATACAGCCCTTGAATAAATAATTAGATCAAACTTGTGGAAAAATCTCGACGAATTTCGACTTAAATTGTTTAAAGTCGAAAGATTCTATTAGAAAACCTCCTCAAAAATAAAATAAGTTAGTTAAATACCTCGAAAGTCGGGCTGTATGTCATATACAGCCCTCGGACGCTGCGCGTCCTCGGGGGCTGTATATGACGTACAGCCCTCCTTCTCGGTATTTAACTCTCACATAAAACACTACTTATCGTTATTTAAAAGTATGTTTCAAACAAATTTTGCCAAAAGTTTCAAATTCTTAAAAAATATAAACGTTTTCAGCGAAACAAACGCTTGTTGACCTCAAAATTGAGCGCAGTTTTTGGGAAATTATTCAGTATTAATTCGTAAAAAACTGTATTTTATACTTGTTTAGGTGACATTTAAATCAAGTACTAACCTTCAAAAACTTTATCTAAGTTTATGTGTTGTACGTATGACCAAGAAAGGCTGCCAAAATGCTCAAACCAAGATATTTTGCGATCGAAATACTTTCAGCTGGCATCTTGTTTTCTCTACTTGTAGTGTATGAGCTAATATCCTACTAGTAGGGAGCCAATCAGATTACAGAATACTTACTATTCGATGGCAGTCTATATAACAATAAGTATTCTGTAATCCGATTGGCTCGCTACTAATAGGATATTTAACAATTATTAGATGAGGCTGAGCAGGATACTCAAAATTATTATTCATTGCAGTATATTCTCGCATTCTAATTGGTTGAGAGCCTACGATGAATTTTTCGTATTTTGCTGGTGGCGTGAGCACACGACAAATAATTATCGTATTTGTCATGTGCTCACGCCATCAGAGACAAATACGAGATTTATTTATTTGCCATGTGCTCACGCCATCAGAGTTATTTGTCAACGTTTACAACGTACAGAATATAAGTTTGACTTGAGGTTTATTGTCTGTTTTAATTTTTATTTACATGGCTGACTTTTCTTGCAAAATGAATAATAAAAGAATTATTGAATTCGGCTTTCGCAGGATATCAGAATTATTCAGACCTCGGTCAGCGTTATCTGCCGAAGCGAAGCTGAATAATTCCGATATCCTGCTCAGCCTCATCCAGTAATTCTTAATTATTCAGTTGACTGAGGTCTGAATAATTCTGATATACTGCGAAAGCCAAATTCAATAATTCTTTTATCATTCGTCCCCCACGAAAAATCGGCGATGCGAGTACAAATAAAAACAAATAGTTTTTTAACTTTTTTCTGCATTTTTTTTAAAAATAACGGCATTTTTGAAATTCATGCGAGATACCCCTGAAAAGGCAGCGTATGGACATGACAAATTAATACGACATTTATTTGTCAAGGTCAAAATTTGACCTTGACAAATAAATTTAGCGATATTAATTTTGTCTGCGCCGAAATACGCAAATTATCTGTAGGCTCTTAACCAATGAGAATACAGGAATATAGTACAATGAATAATAATAGCTCATATCATACTAGTAGTAGCAGAGAAAACAAGATGGCAGAAAAAGTCTTGTTTTGAGCATTTTGGCAGCCTTTCTTGGCCATACGTACAACACATAAACTTAGGTAAAGTTTTTGAAGGTTAGTACTTGATTTAAATGTCACCTAAACAAGTATAAAATACAGCTTTTTACGAATTAATACTGAATAAGTCTCCCTAAAGCTGGAAAAGATTATAATTGTTTTGAATTGCTATAATAACAAAAAATGTGCTCAATTTTGAGGTCAACAAGCGTTTAAGAATCTGAAACTTGCAAAATTTGTTTGAAGCATAATTTTAGAAACCGAAAAGTAGTGTTTTATGCGGTATTGGCTGAAGTTGTTTAGGTCTAAACTGACTAATAAGTAAATTTTATTAAAATATAAGTGCACTGGGAAATTTTTGGTGCCAGTTGTTGTCTATATAATAAAACAGTTATTCTACTCACTCTCGTCGTATATCAGCTCATATACGACTCGAGTTTGTAGAATAACTGTTAAATATTAGTAGCATTACAGTAAGGTCATCATAATACATTAAGTATTGTATATAGCTCATGTCATTGTTATAATTTGACTCTATTAAAAGGATCTATTAAAATCCAATTTCATACATTCATATGCTAATGGCAATCTTGTAGCAGGTACTTTCAATGAATTTCTAGGGCTTCGAAAGACATTTTCATTACTGTGGATATCAGTGCAATTATGTGTGGATGAAAGTGTTGATATTTTACATCCAGAAATCCCAGAATAAGAGAAAATTTACCCTTGGTACAAGGTTGTCCTATTAGCAGCATTTAACTTGAAATAGTAAACTTCTAGTTTAAGTTTCTAATGTTTCATCCAGGATGAGGGTTCAGGGCAACATTACCAGGTTGACAGTCATTGTCAATTTGCTCTAAAACAGTTGAGATTATCTACACTAAATGAAATGCATACCAATTCCTACACAGGTCATACACTAACTGGGGCAGTTTACAGTTGTACATTTAGACATGCCAACAGTGGATTACTGCAAATGTCAAATGTAATACACGATGTAATAAACACAACATAAAATTCAGACTTGGAATTTGTGTACTTTAATTTTGCTATGTACTTTGTCAGCTCTTTTAAAGACAACTAGCCTGTTCGACTACATACATGCAACTAAATATGTTCATTTGCATCGTTCAATCACTTCTGTCATCAACATGCAATTAATATGTTAATTGTCCATTACTATACCCATCTCCTTAAAATTGAACATCAAGCAGTTGTGGTATTTTGTTAGTGTTATAACTTTACTCTGACAATTGCGTACCCCTCCTAATACCTATATATATATATATATATCCTGTTCGCAGGCCTATCCTGTTCGCAGGCCTACATGGAGAGTACATCAACAGTTATTACACTCCTCCCCTTTTAGTTCCAAGTCTATCTATAATTCCCAACACAACGTATCATAGTCCGTATATACATTCTAAAAGTTTCAAATGACTCTCATAATCTGTAGTGATCTAGTTCCCTAGTTCATAATCCTGAAGGTGTTGTGGAACACGACGCTCTCGGGCTGGTAATTGTCTTCGAGCATGACCATCCTGAACTGGAGGAATCAGACCCGGTTGTTCGGGTCGATCAACATTGGGTTGGTGAAGAGGAGGGGCTTCTCCAAATGGGAGTATCACTTGATCCTGCACTTCAGAATTCTGGTCTCCCTCCTGTGGTTTAAGATAACACTTACGAATATGGTCCAAATGTCTTCGCAAGGTCTGCCCATTTTCCAGTCGTATCTGGGCTGACACTGGACCAGTCAATTTAAGAACCACGCCCTTCAGCCATGCTTTAGGTTTCCGAAAATCTCGCACGAACACGTGATCGCCTGTTTCGATGATCCGCTCTTTAGCATGCTGATCATGTGCCTTCTTCTGATGCCACTGCTTATCCTCAACGCGTTCAACTACCTTCGGTTGTATTTGGTCTAAGTGCGTCCGCAGTCGTCTTTTCATCAGCAACTCTGCTGGAGCGACTCCAGTTGTGGTGTGAGGCGTTATCCTATACTTCAGTAAAAAGCGCGACAGTTTCGTTCTCATGGTTCCCTCTTCCATTTTCTCTATCCCCTCCTTGAAAACTCGTACAGCTCTTTCAGCTTGTCCATTAGATGCAGGGTGATAGGGAGATACGGTCACGTGTTTAATGCCATTGCCTTTCAGGAACTGTTGGAATTCGTGACTTGTAAAGTTCGGGCCATTATCACTAACGACTGTGATTGGCAGCCCATGCATGGCGAATATCTCCCTCAATTTTTCAATGGTTGCTTGGGAAGTTGTGGATTTCATTAAGTGCACCTCAAGCCATTTAGAGTATGCGTCTATCACCACTAGAAACATCTCACCATGGAAGGGACCAGCATAGTCAATATGTAGTCGAGTCCATGGTTGACCAGGCCACTCCCAAGGATGGAGTGGTGCTGAGGCAGGAGCTGACTGGTGTAGCTGACATTTGTCGCAGCCTCTCACTTCTTGTTCAATGGCCTCATCCAACCCGGGCCACCACACATAGCTTCGTGCCAAGGCTTTCATTCGCGATACTCCGGGATGGGCTGCATGGAGCTCTGCTAGTACTCTTGATCTACCTTGAGGGGGGATTACCACTCGTCTTCCCCAGAGAAGGCACCCATCTTCGACACTAAGCTCCCACTTACGTCTTGTATACGGGTTCAATTCAGTTTCCTCACATGACGTCGGCCAACCTTGTAATGTAAATTGCACCACTTTTGACAACACAGGGTCACGTTTGGTCCAGTTTTTGATCTGTGCACTACATACGGGTGTTCCGGCCAAATGATCCATGAGTAACACTGTCTCTCCTGGTTGAGGGATGTTCTGGGGCATTGTTGCTAAGGGCAACCTGCTCAAAGCATCTGCATTGTCATTTTGCTTCCCCGCTTTGTATCTTATAGTGTACTCGTAAGCTGCCAGGGTAAGGGCCCATCGCTGAACCCGGGGTGCTGCAAAGGGCGGGACCCCCTTCTCCGCACTCAAAAGGCTTTCTAAGGGTTTGTGGTCAGTGGTGAGTGTGAACGGATGGCCATACAGAAATTGATGGAATTTTTTTACTCCAAAAAGGATAGCCAAAGTTTCCTTCTCTATTGTCGAATAATTTCGTTCAGCTGGGTTTAGTGATCGCGATGCATAACCAATTGGTTTCTCACTGCCATCAGGTAACTGATGAGATAAGACTGCACCCACTCCATAGTCCGAGGCATCTGTCGCTAAAATTAATGGTTTAGCTGGATCGAAATGGACAAGCAGGTCAGCGGATTGCAACAATTCTTTTGCACTTTCGAACGCCTTCTGCTGTTCTTGCTTCCACTGCCAGGGAGTTCCTTGACGTAGAAGCTGGTGTAATGGTTCCAAGGTAGTGGCTATATTTGGTAAAAACTGATGATAGTAGTTAAGCATACCAAGAAACGAGCGTAGCTGACTAACGTTCTGCGGTTCAGGGGCCTTCTGTATGGCTTCGACTTTATCTTTCACTGGTTCAACTCCACGGCCACTGATGCGGTATCCACAGTAAGTGACTTGTGTCACCATAAGTTCACACTTACTCTTCTTCAAGCGTAGGCCAGCGGCAGAAAGAGTTGTCAAAACAGCATCAAGGTTGGATAAATGGTCGACATCATCTTTGCCTCCAACCAAAATGTCATCAACCCGTACAATAACACAGGGTATGCCATGCAATAGGTTCTCCATTGTTCGTTGGAATATTCCCGGTGCTGATGACACCCCAAATGGTAGACGGTTGTACTGGTATAAGCCCTTGTGTGTGTTTATTGTGGTGTATTGTTTGGACTCGTCTTCTAACAACAATTGTTGATAAGCTTGGGACATGTCCAGCTTGGTAAACTTCTGGCTGCCCCCTAAGGTAGTGAGTAGGTCTTCCGTTTTGGGAATAGGGTAATTATCAAGTTTCGAAGCTTGATTGATAGTGCACTTATAATCTCCACAGACTCGAACCGACCCATCTGACTTCACGATTGGTACTATGGGTGCCGCCCACTCTGAGAACTGTACGGGTGTTATTATGCCTTCTTTTTCGAGTCGTTCTAACTCCTGTTCGAGAGGTGCTTTCATAGCATAGGGCACTGGACGAGCTTTCACAAACTTTGGTTGTGCCCCTTCCTTTAAATAAATTTTTGCTTTCGTAGCTTTCAATGTTCCTAGGTCTTCTGCAAAAACTTCCTTGTGGGCATCCAGAACTTTCTTTAATTGGCTGTGCACTTTCTCTGGGTTCACGCAAAATATTGAGTCCCAATTCAATTTGATGGCTTCCATCCAATTGCGACCAAACAGGTTAGGACCTTTGCTTCTGACCACTAAAGCTGGCAAGTGGTTCTTTTGCTTCTCGTAGATTACTGGGACTTGTAGTTCCCCAAGGACTGGAATAGTGTGGCCTGTATAGGTGGTGAGAACTGCGGAGGATGGATTCAGAGGTGGCAAATCTTCTTTCAATTTATTGTATGTTTGTTCATTTATTATTGTTTTTGTTGCACCCGTGTCAATAATCATAGCCACTGGTTTACCCGCAATCTCCAACTCAATTTTTACAGCCCTGTCCGTTTTTCCCACTTGGTACAAGCTATATTCGCTATCTGAGCCCTCCCTCGAGGTTACTAGATGTGCTTCCGGTTTGAAATCTCTTTTTCCGGTGCGTTCACTTCCGGCGTGTTGCTGTCGCTCGGTTGTTTGACCACGGCATACTTTGGCTATGTGGCCTAATTTTTTGCACTTAAAACACCTCGATTCTCGAAAGCGACACGAACTAGCTCGATGTTTTCCTCCACAGCGATAACAATTATTATGTCTGTCCGTATCCTCCGAACGCTGTGTTTCGTTAACTTTGTTTACATTCGTCAGTGACCGATCTTCAAGGTCATTCTTGGCGCCTAAATCTTTAACTTGTTTAGCCGAAGTTTCGAGTGCCACGGCTATCTCCACTGCTCTTTTATGTGTTAACTCAGGTTCGCTAAGCAGCCTTCGTTGTATACTTTCGTTCTTCACCCCACACACAAGCCGGTCGCGTATCATATCCTCTAGCGTCTCGCCAAAATTACAATGTTCGGATAACTTGCGTAATTCTGCTACGTAACTTGTAACACTTTCGCCTTCTCGTCGTTCTCGATTATGAAACTTGAACCGTTCGAAAATCACGTTTGGTTTGGGCATAAAATGCCTTGCCACCGTCTCCATGATCTCTTTAATATCCGTTGCACTGGGTTTTCTCGGTTGCAGTAAATCTCGTATTAAGGAATATGTTTTGGGACCGCAGACACTTAAGAAAATCGCTCGCTGCTTCTTGTCATCTTCCACGTCGTTAGCAATGAAATACTGCTCCAAGCGTTCGACATATTGAGCCCAAGTCTCCTCCGCCTCGTTAAATGGACCTATTGTCCCGTATAAACTTGCCATGATGCTGTAATTTCTGCTATATAATACCGTATTTCTCGTCGCCAAAATGTTATAACTTTACTCTGACAATTGCGTACCCCTCCTAATACCTATATATATATATATATATATCCTGTTCGCAGGCCTATCCTGTTCGCAGGCCTACATGGAGAGTACATCAACAGTTATTACAGTTAGGATCATGCAAAGTGTCTTAAACCTAAGGCCAGCATTTTGAAGCTTTAATTTAATAAATCTTACAGATCCCATATAAATCTAGACGTTTTAAAAATACTTGATCATGTGAACATGGCTGGTAGTTTGCAGTTGCCAAAGCAAAGCTTAATCTGTTTAACTCGTATAACCCTACATACATAACTTTCGCTAACAACAGTTATTAGTATATCGTGACAAAAAACTTAAGGAAACTTAAGACAAAGTCAAATTAGCAGTGTTTTGAAAACCTAATCTTTCATTAGATACAAATCTAATTAGTATGCCGGCACATTATACTGGAAAATATTTAAGATTTATCTTATCCATTCTTGGTTTATAGGTATTTATTTTGGCAAGAAGGTGGAGGGTTTTTACGACGTATCAGTTTGGCTACTTACGAGATGTGGACTTTGGAAATGAGAGTTAGGGATGATTCAATTATTAAACTTGACTGCATCAACAAACAAGTGTACGGTTTCGAGGAATATGGGCGCTATATATTTGCAAGTGATTATGATGGCGGGAATGAGAGGAAGATCATTAGTGGACAATTTAAGAATTATATACTCAGTGTATTTAATAATTCGCTGTACTTCATGAATTACGATAGATCATACATAAAGGAGATTAATAACGGGAATGCTAGTCGGAGTATTCTGGTGCACAGAAATTACTACTACGACCTGATTGTCGTACACAACTCTCTGCAACCACTAGGTAAGCTATAATAATATGTATAGTTAGGCTTAGAAAAATACATAATGTCATGTGGTTCCAGTTTTATATCATGAAAAAGTTAGGGTTGGTAGGTCAGGAAAAACATTTTTCAATGATTTTTTCGTGGTTTGATGGTTTGAATAGACTAGAGATGCATAATTTGTTTTGTTTGCGCATCTTTACTAGATGAAGATTCCGGGACACAAACTAGTTATGTACTGGTTAGCCTACTGCACGTTTTGAACAGTTCGTCTTAAATCAAAGAACAAAATAGTATCACGCTCGGTTAATCGTGTGGAAAAAATAATAGGGTCGCAAAAGAAATTTGTGTTGGTTAGGCAACCAGAACCATGCAGGTATTTTTCGGCCTTCTAATTAGTCAACCAGTACACTCATAAAACTGTAATTAAAACTGTTGATAAAGCGCGGTCATGCAGGTAAAAGCATAGTGAGTAGAGACGTTACTGACTAAAAACAACTTTTTTTATAACTGACAAGCTTTGGCCACTGTGCTGTGATTTTCATCAGGTACAAAGCAAATGAGATTGCTACCCTATACAAACTAGTCTGGATGGGATTTCAAGTTATGCAATATTTAAAACCAGTGTAAGAGTGTCTTACGCGATCTTAAATGCGAGACCCAGGCGAAATTGTCATCGCGTTAATCGTTTAAAACAATTAAATTAATGGGAAATCGTTGTTTTTCCCCCTTCTTTGGTCATGTTAGACCTCTGTATTTTATGATCGTGGCTGTTCTTACTTCTTTTGCTTCAAAGAGGGATTTGTAATTAACATATCTATCAGTGTGTAGTCTTTCTGAATATTTCGATTTCATATGAACTGCGTCCCATTCCAAGGACGGAAATCCAGGCAAATACATGTTTGCACCATAAGTAATTTTGTTTTTTCCCCCTCCCCAATCCTGGTTCCATGAGTACAAGACCCTGTGTTCTTACCGTACTATTATCTCAAAGCAGTTGGAGCTGTCAAATTACTACTGACCAATACGTTATACTTCATTACTTCGCCTGACCGCAGGTCATGGTTTTGTCGTCTTCGTCGTGTCAGAAACGAGCTCAAAACTGCATCGAAATCCACTATGATTCAGATGCTTTACGCGCTGACTACAGAATTTTTCCGATACGGACCATCATCAGTAACATCTGAAAAGGGCACGAAAACAACACATCTTTTATCACTTCATCTTAACAACTTACATGCAGTCCTTGGTTAAAGTTGAGAGAATTAGGAGTCGATGAACAAATGACTTTTCATGTAGTGGTCTATGAGATTTTTGGTATATTGCAGTCTAGGCTATCTGTTTTGCCCTAATATAGTTCATTTTTATTGTGGATGTGCGAGATCGGAAATATTTGTACGAGAGCTGACTCGTTGTCTTCGCTGAGTTCAAATCCAAAAAGGTCCCGCTTTGTACACTTGTATAAGTTGCTATTTTATCTTCATTAATTTTTCGATATTTTTTTATTTTTCCAAGGCACGAAATTGAGACACACGATTATGCCACTGGAAAGGAAAATTTTTTATTAACTTGCCTTTCATTTATATTAACACCAGTCTCGAATCAATTTGAGTTATGTGATTTTATGCGTGTTGAACTTAAACAACAAATCTTGCTTGTCTACCACTTTGAGATGAGCAGATAACACTATCTAAAATGCTCAGTTTTAGAGATATTCCCATAAAATCACAAGGAATTTAACACCACGTCTTTTTTTTGGCTGTGGCTGGTGATCGAGTCCTGAAGAGCGAGGTTAAGAGAATGAACATAGTAATGAAAATACAGAGCAAGTGGTAAACATTCTTTTATCTGCGACGCTACGGCGCTTACAACCACTCATATTCGCTGCAACATCAAAACATTCTCCAACAATATCGCGTAACTGTAAGATGAGATTCGTGATTGATTTCTTTACAGGCTGGTAGAGGACCTCAACTTCGGTTAATTTAGTCGCAAGAAAATCCGCCAATCGTCTTGTGTGTCTCCCTCAAAGGCATATAATCATTCTGTAATGACCATTACTTTTGATATCACGTGTAAGCACCAAACTCTATACGACTTCAATGAGGTCGTTCTGTATTTCTGGTGATGCCCACTTGTCTTCTATCTTTCCCGTGCCCTCATGGAACAGTGTACATCAACACTCCATTACGACTTGAAGATATTGTCGTACTTGAAGGTGGGAGCTTATTGCTTATGAGAAACTGCATGCCATTTGCTTAGAACTGATGTGTTTTGGCCTTCAACAAGCGCCACTTGTTACACGTGATAAACTCTCGAAATTTTTCATGTTTAAAGAGCTCTATAGCTCCTTCCAGTTGTTAAAATAAAACGAATATGCTTTTCAAATTCTCTCCAAGCAAATTATACACACTGGTTATTATTACTTTCATAACTTATCCATGCACGGACATTTCTTGTAACAGTCTTGTTGATTTTTTTGTGAGTGCGTAGCTTTCATTTCCAAACGTTCTCGTTTGGTAATTCATCTTTTTGAAGCGGTTGATTTGGTGCCCTGGAGGTAATGAATCCGGTTCCCTGGATTGACCTTGTCGATGTTTGCAGTGCTTATCCTAGATTCATCTTTGTTCTCTGTATCTGGAACTGGCTTGTCAAGTACACATAAACGAGAGTGAATCTCAAAAGATTTCGCTGGAAAAGCGGAACGGTTTTTGGTGAGACTAATGCCGTTGTCCCCAACATTGTTCTCGCTGACGTCATATCTAGGCCTTAAAGTGCACATGTTGTCATTTTGCATTTGATATATTTGTATAATTAGGTACATTTTAAGACGACGTGCGTTGAAACCTTCAGACAAAACTTTCATCTTCATGTTTTTGTTTGTTGTTTAATTTAGAGGAACTGGAGTCATTTTTGAAACATAAAACAATGCAATACTCATTTGCATGAACTTAAATAGCAAAAAATACCATGAAGATTGCTTTTTCCTCTAGGAATAAAACTTACCTTTCCTAAAATGTCCTAAATGTGCACCTTAAACTGCTAGTTGCTAATGATTATCCTGATGTGTAAGCTGATGTACTTGCGCTTGTGATAAAACTGTGTAACCCATATTGTTAGCATTCTACCACCATACTGAACTTGACTTTTTTGCCGTTGTGTACATTTCTTGCATTATTATCTTGGTAGTCTATGTTCATTTCATCATGGTATTCGTCGAATTTTATCCGGTATTGACGATAACGGCGTTTACGAGAACAATGTTTGTGTGATATTGGTTAGTGTTGCTCGACGCCTCGACGATCGTTTTCCTGACTTAGAATCCTGAAACTAAACTGGCAGTCTACTATTGAGTACTGCCTATACACGAGTACTGCTATGTTAAACGGCGCGCACACAAAACTCGAATTCGGCCGGGCTTGACACGTGAGGTAGATCGGCATGATGCAAACTATATTTGGTCGATAAGCGTTCCTATCTTACAAGCACTAAATATTCAAGATGGTTTGGTAGGTATACGGTACCATGCAGATACCAGATAGGTATACCTAAGTATGTTCGGTAGATGGATAGGTTGAATACGTAGATAGATAGGTATGTAGGAAAGCAGGTTTGAAATGAATAGGCTAAATACCTGGACAATAAATAGGTACGGAAAATAGGGCAATGACTACTTCGCGTGATTGTGTATATATAATGTAGTATGAATTATGGAATATATTAATATACTTAACTAGCAGCAGTTTGGCGTATGTGAAATCAACCGTATTGCAATTGTACGAAAGCGAGATGAAAAGTTTACTCACTGGCAGTCTCTTAGAACTCTCAGGCCAGTACATAAAACCCGTAATCTGTGGAACAACGACCGAAAGAATTCATCCTTAGTTGCAGACCGGATTGTAGCAAATAATCTCCTGCACGAGGTCCAGACTTAATTACCAACAACCTGCTTGAGATACACATAAGAAGCGTCAAATAAAAGAGGGTTCACATTTGTAATTATTAATATCGTTTGTCGAACAAAACAAAATAGGGGACAACTTGAACCAGTGTATAAGCTCTGCATGTCTAATGTATTCCTGCCGGTCGCAAAAATAGACGTATGAAAATTTCTCTAAGTGTATGACAACTATTAATCCGATTGTAAATCGAATATTGCCCCACTGCATTGTTTGCCCAACCATCGCCTACAGTCTAAAGTGCAATAAATTTGCATTTCAGATTTGAAGGGATGCCTTAATGTAATATGTGGTCGTTTTGCGTATTGTAACAATGGCTCGTGCCAATGTGAACCTGGTTTTGAATGGAATGTTGGAAAATGCACAGGTAACTAATACAGATTTAAAAAAAATAGCGAGTAAAATACATCAATTGTTTGCTCATATTTCATTGACATTTAGTGGAATTCAACAGAATCCTTTGTATTTTTCATTTCCGAAAAAGAAATTCTCGAAAAAAACGTGATGAAATTGCGAAAACTTAAAATTTTGTTTGGAAATTCTGTGCAGTGTGAGAAATATGGGCTCGAAAACTTTCTAGGTTTTATATGCAC
Source organism: Muricea muricata (assembly GCA_963855995.1). NCBI lineage: Eukaryota > Metazoa > Cnidaria > Anthozoa > Malacalcyonacea > Plexauridae > Muricea > Muricea muricata. The sequence continues at coordinate 25,664,595 of OY979717.1, forward strand.
AGAAAAAAAGCACTATATATGCACTGAAAGCAGCATTGAACAATGTTTTGTTGCCCACGTTGTTCAAGATTGTTACAATATTGATTAACATTGTTACACCTGATTGCAGGCTAATTCAGGCTCAACAATGCTGAACAGTATTGTTGACAATCTTGAACAATGTTTGCAGCAAAACGTTTTTCAATGCTGTTTTCACCAGGCCAGAACAGGTTTTTCGTTTTTGCTGTGTACCTGTCTGATTGTGTTACGCTGTTAATTTTCATACCATTTTTGACCCGAAAATAGTGAGAAATTTCCGCACGTCATACAGTTATATAGAGAATTTGCAAACTTCGCAAATTACAGTGCGAACCATGGTATTAGTTTTATAAGATATTTATGCCGTACGTATTCAAGATGAGCAGTGTTGTTCATTAAAACTTACGAACGTCAAAACAAAGTTGTGAGAATATCTGTGCGATGTTGATATTTGATGTTAGTCACATGACTGAAAAAATATGGCGTTGTTCCATATTTGAGGTGGACCACGCTATTAGTTTCAACAGTATGATAACACTATATGACGTCGTTTTTAACTTAATTGGAAGTGGAAACGACATTCTTTAACCAAAAACAGCATAAGTAACAACAAGAGAATGTTTTAGTTAGAAAATAAACGAACTTGGTGTCATAGTTGGAGGATTTTTCAAAGAATACATGGAACGGAGGAAAAGAGGGATTCTGGACTTCTAAAATGGATAAGAATGGGAAGTATTAGGCGTTTGAAGGAGAACTGTTCGTAAATTATCATGATCAACGTATGTCAACATTTTGAGAAAGTTTGCTTTGCCATATATCTTCAAAACTAGCAATGATGGATTCCTGGTAAGAAATAATATTCCTGGAAAGAAATATTCCTGGTAAGCAACAATGATTCCAAAAATATACCTTAACTACTGCCATGGAAGAAACGTTTGAAACTGGATTAAGCGAAAAGTACATGAAAGCACAAGGGAATTTTCATGTTTTGACAGACAAGTCGAGATCAACATGATAATGCCCTAACGCTGAGAAAAGGAACTTCCGCTAAATGGTTTTAGGTACCTACCAAAGAAGTGGTAGAACGATTATTTAGATTCGTATTATTACGAGTCTAAACGACCAACATGTCTTCATATATGCCTAAATGTGCAAAAGAGACCTCTGATCCCTATTTCCGCTGTTACCAGCGGAACTTTACCACTTTTTTGTTGACTCCTTAGCCTCGCCGGTCACATAACATGACTGAATATCAATAATCTAACCCGTGCATGCATTTTCCAAGCTTTATCATGCTGATTTCGTCTGCCTGTCAAAAGGACAAACTTCCGTTGTGCTTTCAAGCATTTTTTGCCTCAATCCAGTTCCAAAATTTTATTCCACGACACCAGTGGAGGTACTTTTAGAATTATTATTTCTTACCAGGAATCCATCATTGCTAGTTTTGAAGATATATGGCAAAGCAAACTTTCTCAAAATGTTGGCAGATGTTGATCATTATAATTTACGAACAGTTCTTCTTCAAACGCCTAATACCTCCCATTCTTATCCATTTTAGAAGTCCAGAATCCCACTTTTCTTCCGTTCCACGTATTCTTTGAAAAATCCTCCAACTATGACACCAAGTTTGTTTATTTTGTAACTAAAACATTCTCTTGTTGTTACCTATGCTGTTTTTGGTTAAAAAATGTCGTTTCCACTTCCAATTAAGTTAAAAACGACGTCTTATAGTGCTATCATATTTTTGAAACTAATAGCGTGGTCCACCTCAAATATGGAACAACGCCATATTTTTTCAGTCATGTGACTAACATCAAATATCAACATCGCACAGGTCTTCTCACAACTTTGTTTTGATGTTCGTAAGTTTTGATGAATAACACTGCTCATTTTGAATACGTACGGCATAAATATCTTATAAAACTAATACCATGGTTCGCACTGTAGCTGTGTTTCCTACACATTAATTAGATGCATCTTTTCTTAACCAAACTGTTACTATTCTCGCAATGGCCTTTAATAGATAAATAAATAGATTGAATTTTAGTTTATAATGTAAATTGTCAATTCCTTCCATACAGTTTAACTAATAATTAATCTGGATTAATCTAAAATTAATCAGAATTTGAACCGTGTTGACAATGTAACATTATTTAAGTATTCTTTAGAAAAATCTTATCTTATCAAAATGAATATCTAAAAAAATATTGTTAATCATTTTGTCATTCTCATAGTCAACGTACCTGTAAAGCTATAGTAACAATTAAAGAGTGTACGTTTGGGTAACGTAATCGTGCAATATATTCATCACTTGAAAGTTACATAGTAATTATGAGAGTTCATTGCGGTTTTTTCATTTTTATTTTTGTTTTTGTGGTCCGGTATCTATACGTTTCAACCAATCAAATTGCTTCATTTGCGGTCAAGTATTTCACGCGATATTGGAAACAAAGCCCTACAACTACAAGTAACGAAGCCGAAGCTTAAAATATCCTACTCCAAAAATAGAAAGTATACACATTGAAGTAAATAGCGAACTTAACTGGTGATATTATAGATGTTTGTATCATTAGAAATACTTTGATCACTTGTCTAACAATGTTTTCTAACTTGAAACTTTAGTATCAATGAACTGACTTTTGCCAAAAACGGTAATGACATGGGGGCGAGTAAAATTAGGGCTTAAATTTAAGGCTTTAAATTTCACGCGTGTTTTTAAGGTTCAATTTCATGCGTGTTTTTGAGATGGCTTTATATGTGATAAAGTGACACACTATTAATGTTTCACCTTCATTAATATTAATTCTTTATGATGTTGCGTAGTCTCGTGCGAATTTTCATACCCAAAATGTTCGGTTACGCCTCGCCTTTTAGACCCTATTTACTTGATTCCGCATGAAATTGGGATTGGTGGCCAAGCTAGAATTTGAATCTCCCTATCATTATTCAGTACGAATTCGCAACACGACAAAAAGAGGTCTAGTTTTTTATCCGAACTGTTAAAATTCGTTCAGCATCGCGCAAACACCAGGAACGAATGTGTCTTTGAAGCGATTGCGCGGTAGAAACACTGGCTTTCACAACGTCATGGGCATATAGATATTTTACGTAACCTCTGATACTGTTGTAATCGAATACCGTGTAAGCACTCAAGCAAGAAGGGTGAGAGTTTGCACTGTTCCATGTAAACTGGCAAAAAAGAAGAATTTCGGCCGGTTTCAACTGTAAGCTTGCAGAGTCTTAAATATAATAAAAATCCGCCCTCTCTCGTCATGTTAATATTACATAATTGCTTGCTTCAATAAAACTTCATTCGTTTTTTAGATATTGATGAGTGTTCTTCGTCGCCATGTGGTCCTAATACTAAATACAACTGCACCAACCTCATGGGGTCTTACAAATGCAGCACATGTGCACAGGGATACATATTGGACAAAGTAACAAAAAAATGTGGCGGTATGTATGGGAACAGATTAATATCTGCACTGATGTAGTCAAGGCTCGTTGAATATATTGTAATGACTTGAGCTAGGCAAAGTCTCTTTGGATCTAATTACCCCTGTCTCATCATCATATTTGAACACCATGCATTTACTGGAACATAAGCTGTGAGTGCATGTGTAGTTTCGGGGAATACTTGCGCGTGCTTGAATTAATTGCTTGCATTCAGTTTTAACAAGTTATGGTTTTGTGGCTGTGATGATCTCAAGTGGGATTGCATGGTGCACATATGTTGTCATGCCCGCGCGCTTGTGAGTGTTGATATAGAAATATTTTTATCCCCATGGCTAATTTGGCGTCTTTTAATTGCGATATGTCCAACCAGGCCCTGCTTGTCGATTGAACGTACGATAATATTAATTAAGAAAACAATAGGACGGCCAGATCTCGTATACCCTGACTGACAAATCAACAAATCAAACCCAAACAAAACGGTGGTCAAACATGTCACCGTTAGAGAAACAAGTCGACAAAAATCTAAGAGAAAAAACCCTACGTATATCTACCAAGCGATAAAGGCTCAGAATATTGCTTCTGTGATCAAGAATCATATACTGAAGAAGCATTACACTACCTCTATGGGCGTCTAAAGTAAAGGGGACGCAATTAGTAGTACCAAGATCATACATCAAAGCCAACGGCTGACACACAGTATCACGCACTTGCATAAAACATTTCAAACACACACAAATAGGTCGAATTTGCGCACAAATACATCGAATTCACGCACAAATAATTCGAATTCACGCGTGAAGAAGTCGAAGTAACACACAAAAACAAATCGTTTGTCATTACAACAGGGCAAATTAGTATGATAGTTTATAAAGGCTACCAAGGCTTGATTTTCGCGCGCTTTTAGTGGCTCGCGTCTCACGCCAAATTAGATTTCAGTTCTTAGTCAGGGTTTTTGTTGGGGAATTGTTTACCTGCAATGTTCATAGTACCCAGCGTGAGCAAAGTGAACAGTATTCGTCGTCAGATGAGGAGGTTAACCATCGATTTCCTTGGTCGCGTTTCCGTTCAGGAAGCCGTATTTTGACTGACTTATCTAGTGGTGGTATAGTAAGTGCTATTACTGCGAGTAGCAATCCGACGAATGCTAAATCAACCCGCTCTAGTCTATTCATCGTCATGAATTTACCACAAGTTCTTCCATTCATTGGTAAACTATGCATTACGGCATCAAACATCCTCTGGTCCGTCCAATAAACATGCTCCAAATAACAATCGGCGTCGTGTCATTCCTGCACCAGCATGTTCACGCAATGCTCGCGGATCCGACAGGAATGATTTTCTTTCTTCAAGACGTTTGCTTGCTTCCCAGTTCAGAACACAAAAAAAGTACCGAGGCGTGAAGCTAAATCCCAACTTAATCAAAAGCTCGCTCTATATATTGACATAATCTACTACAAATTTGCTTATAACTGCGCATGGTTGAGACTTCAACGTTTCTATGCTTGCGTGTATGTCCAAAAAAATGAGCACGTAAATAGTAGCAACTTTAACTAATAGTTGTATACAGAACCACACCAACCATATACTGTGTGGTGCAATTTTGCTATTATCCGGCCGGATTATATATCTAGGAGAAATATGAATAGCTCGGCGTGAATCATTTTCAAGAGAGACAATGAAATCATCGGTGTTGGGCAGCCATCTTGCTCGGGCCTTTTTTTTCTAGTTGTGATTTGTGAATGCGCCCGCCCCCCTGGCTCGTTGTATTAATATTTATTTAAGCACTATAGAGTATCATGCTAATTTGCTCCGCCCAGATCGACTTGTTTTTGTGTGTTCATTTTGCAAGTGAAACTCCATGACAGCATGGTAAAATTATGTCCTCTTTTCATTCCACATTTGTAAAAACTTCGCTTCTTTCCGTCGCCATAATTTGTCGGTGACGTACCACATTTTATAGGGAATTCTCTCGCGCAGCTTGATGATAAACGGCCTTAGGTTCGAGGTTGTATGTACACATCTATCGTAGTCCAAGAATTGATAGTCACATCAAACACGTACTTCATTAGCGATGTGAGCATTTCTCACTAAAACAGGGACTACCGAATTATTAATCTATTTCCGGGATATTAGCTGTCTTATTCATGGTTAAATTCTCGCAGTACCAAACACTGCATAGGGATAGATCATCACAAATCAATGGAGGGGTATGTGCTTGCATTAAAGAAACACACTATAAACATGAAACTTTGGATGATTTAAGTTGTTGCGATGACCATGAATGTTTATGGTTTATTTGAGGCCAACACATCTTCCTCGTGGGCTAATATGTATAATTTAATAATTACATTGGTAATATACCATCACTCAGACAGAATCAAAATATCCAAACTGTGGAATCATTGTGACCGGCGATTTTAATCGTCTCGACGTTACCCGATTGCTTAAACAGTTTAGGCTCAAGCAAATAGTTAAGGAACCTACCCGAAACTATGTTACATTCGATTTAATTTTAACTAATATTCACAAGTATTACAATCCACTTTAGGGCTATCCAGGATTTGGGCTGTCTGACCATAACACTATAATAGCTACAGGGGAAAATGTATTACCGAACGCTAATACCAAAAAAATGATAGCAGTGCGAGATTTGCGGAAATGTCGTTGATTGGTCTTTAGTGTTTCATGAAATAGTTAATTCTGGGCTAGACATTATGCCAGAAAGCAATATTCGCATCCATCCAGCTGGCGCCCCATGGATGAACCAGAAACTTAAATCTCTTATCCTCAGTAGATAAAAAGTTTTTTATATGCGGTGTCAATAGGGACCGAAAAGTTTGCGGGGCGAAGTAATACGAATCTCACATGAAACAGCTCAAAGAGAAGCCTCGAGAAAGTTGTGGAGTGAGGTTAAGCAGCTAAATGGCATGAAGTCTGCAGATGTAAATTAATCAGATCAGATCAATATTGAGGGGTTTAAGACCCACAATCCGCAGGAACAAGCTAACATCAGTAATGCTTGTTTTTCTAGCACCTACAATATATATTATTAAAACCCCTCGATCACCGTCCGTTAGGAAGGTGGTCAGTGACAAACGTGTACACCAAGCTCTGGCAAAATTAAATCCTAATGAGGCGTCTTGGGCTAAAAAACTTGCCAAATTGGATTTTTAAGGAATATTCATAAATTCTGGCCTTCCCTATTATGAAAATTCTTAATGCATTTCATCATGACATGGAAGAAAGCAGACGTTTCGCAATTACCAAAGAAAAAACCAATGAACACATTAGAAAAAGATTTAAGGCCAATTTCCGTAACTCCCTGTTTTCTAAAGTATCAGAGGAGTTTATTGTTGAGATACCATATGGAGCGATACCAAATTCATCAACTACCATGGCGTTAATTAGCATGTTACATCACTGATTTGCCAATACTGATGGTAGCGGGACAACAATAAGAACCATATATTTGATTACCGTGAGGCATTCAACTTTAATAGTGTGGGTAATTTGGGCATACCTCGAAGCATAGTAAATTGGGCATACCTCGAAGGGTAGTAGAACCCCTCTCTCATAGAGCACAGAGAGTCAAACTGGCAAAAGGCTGCTATTCCGAGTGGGATCTAGCTCATCTGGAGTAACGCAAGGTACCAAATTAGGACCATGGTTACTTATTTTAATGATCCAAGACCTAGATATCAGCTCTCTATACCTATGGAAATTTATGAAATTTACAGCATCCGAAATATTTGCGAAAGGCAGCGTTATTTTAGCACAACCCAGAATATAGCAGGACCAGTTGTCTTGGATCAAGTTACAGTTAATGGTAAAGAAATTGAACTCGTTGATGGTGCTTAATTATTGGGACTGCTACATAAGAGGTCATTAAAAAAAGCCAGAAAGAGGCTATACTACTTGGTTCAGCTGAAAAGAGCTAGATTACCAGTCGAAGACCTTGTATTGTTTTATACATCCTGCGTACGATCAGTCATGGATTGTGCTGTACCAGGCTTCTATCATGCGCTTCCGCAATATTTAAAGAACGATTTAATACGCCTAGAAAAAAGGGCGATTCCATTATAAATCCGCATGTGAACTGCCTTGCAGCAGGAGAAATATTGGACATGAAACGTATAGAAGAACATCACAATCTTTTAAAACTTATTGACAAAATTGTAAACAATGCAAACCACAAACTTGCTGACTTGTGCCAAAGAAACATAATTCATACTATACCCTTAGAAATGAACATTAATTTGACTTACCTCAGTTTAAGACTAACCGTACAAGAAATTCGTTTGTGATCGCGATGGCATAGAAAATGTAAATTAAGTGAGAGTTAAAGCCCGAGAAGCGAGGCTTTTAGCCAAGGGCGAAGCCCGTAGGCTGAATTCTGCTAAAAGCCGAGATTCGAGGGCTTAAACTGACTTATTTCATGATTGAGAAGCTTTCATCAAAAGAGTAATTTAGGATTTATTAAGTGCATAGAAATTATTGTTTATTCTAATTTGCGAACAACAATAGGATGTACAAATTTTTGGGGCTAAATTACAGTATACTTTACTAAAAGAGACGGAGAATCCCGAAGGAGTCATGTTTAATTTTTTCTAAATTTTCGGGGATTTTAGCTAGATAAGTTGCTTCGATTCACAAGCGAAATGGAGAGTGATGAAGACAACTTCTCGCTATCAGGATTAGCGCAAAATACATTTTTACCGAATCACATTATTTTAGATGACGAACTAAGTATAATTGTAAGTATTTTAGAATCTGAAAATCGTGATTTTGTTGTCTACAAAGAATCGTGCGTGGAAAGAATGGGCGGACGAAAGAAATAATAAAGCACCAGTGAAGCATGATAAAGTACGGGAAGGATTTAATATTAAGCAGGAAATAGCGGGGCAAATGAATTGAATTACCAAATAATTATAAATGCATTCGATACAGCCCGTGCTGCACGAGCTGTATCGAAAGGGAACAGCGGGCTGTATTTAGCGGGCTGTATTTAGATACAGCCCGATATTTCCGAAGTGTATCTGGATACAGCCCGTGCATTTATAATTATGTGGTTAATTCAATTCATAAGCCCGCTCTTTCCTGCTGAATTAGTTCCGCATGGTTGCAGCTGAAAGCTCAAGAACAAAGGGAAAAAGTCGCTTGGCGAGAAAAAATTCGCTAGTGGAAAACCGGCTTAACACACTAGACCTAGTGACTGGTATTTATGTTATATACAGCCTGCAGTACATCAAAGAAAACTGACTTAATCATGAAATAAGTTAGAGTTATACACCGTGACCGAAGTGCTTATGCGATGAACTGAGGTCTAAGGTGTACAGGGTGTCCCAAAAAACCCAAAAACTATTGAAAATGATCTATTGTTAGAATTTCAAAGCCTAGCACTAAATTGAACCCACGAGTGGATAAACTATTGACATAACCGCATAATTAATAGTAATCCTCTGTGTTAACCATTGTTATGCCAGACAAAAAAACTAAACCTACGAGTGCATATTAAAAATGCAATCAAATTTTATGCATGCGTTATTTTAGCCTATTCAATTTGGTTTTTATCAATATTCCCATGAGCAAAACAAACGTACTTTACAAAGTATTTTAATTTTTTAACAAGTGCTAGGGCATTCAAATGTTAACAACAGGTGATTTCAATAGTTTTTGGGTTTTTTTGGGACACCCTGTATAACTAACTTATATCATTATTTGATGAAGTTTACAAGTAAGAAAGAATAGCTTGATTGTGATTAAGCTTAAGTGATTACGCTTCAGTTTTCAGTTAAGTGATGACACATTATTGCTTTTAATTCGCTTTGGGGAAATCATTCCTTTTGACCATCATTTAATTCAGGAAAGGAGGAGCAATGTAATGCATCAACTATTTCAATTCCCAATAATGCATTTAAATTGATTTGTGATTTGGTTTTGGGAGCTTTATGTTGAGCCGGACTGGCCAGCTGTGGTTCAGTTTTGAACTAAGTTAAGATTTCACTTAGAAATTATTTAAAATAATTATGGTCAGGAATGCCAACTAGATTTGTTTATGCATGGTCGTTTTTAACTACTTTTGGTAGATTTGCATGAAATTGTACTAATTTGAATAACTTACAACATTTCATACGTGATTGAATTCAGACTATCGGGACTAATGTGGGTTTATATAAACAACAGCTTGGATGTATGATGTTTGTAATGCTCAGCTTGCGAGATGGAGATTGGAATTGATGAAGATTTGTTTACTACGCACTGAAATATGTTGACTATTGTGTGTTCATAATCACCAGTTGTAGTTGTGTTGTCAAAAAATGTGGGAAAATTATATTGTTTATTTTCTTGTAGTTTAATAACAATTTTCTGGTTGAATAACAATCTGTATTAATCAACCGTGTTTAGAGGTTGATATGTATTAATCAACCTCATGAATGCATATATTAGGTTGATTAATACATACCATGAAACGCTGTATTCAGGTGTGTTATTTCAGCCCCGCACTCCCCTGGAGATATTCAAAAGCGCCCCCAGCTTTCAGACACTTATCACGGAGTTGATTCACATAATAAAAGCTAGCAGAACACAATAGAAACTGAATCAATAATGATATAAATGTCAGTAGTGGCTATTAGTAGTAGTAGTATTATTATTAGTTAATAGTATTTATTACTGTTAGTTGTGATTCTTAAAAGCATGCATTTGGTTTCCTTAACAAATATATATACCTATAGTAAACTATGTATGTCTTTAACAAATTAGGATAAATTTTATAAAGTTTTGTAAATTTTACCTAATTCAGCCCTTGACTGCGAAGAAAATTTTTATTTAACTATCTAAAAAACTATCGAAATGTGCCAGCTTTATCGAATATCCCGAACATATCATTAAAGTCTCGATGGTCAAAAGTCAGCATATCAGGAATGATAAAAACAATTAGGCCATGCATCAATCACATAAGACACTGACATTGACGCGGGTGCTAAAGCACATGAAACAAACAATATCTCAACATATGGTTGTTGGTTCTTCCAAAAAGGTGTGTGAAAGATTTTTGTGTGAAGTGTACCATTGTAGGTTGTTGCGAGATAGCTTTTACAAGACAGACAATTAAGTCAGTAAATATAAACAAAGTCGGTTTTTCGGATTTTTAAATATATTTTTACGAGCAAACCAAAGTTTACAGTATGTCTTTTATAATGTATGAATGAATTGTGGGAAAGTTCTTGGTGTCCTCACATTATATTTACTCTTTCTTATACAAAATTTTGCAATTGTTATATCTATTAACCCTGAGCATTGGAGAATCAGAAAGAGGCCTGATAATTTTCAGACTTCTAGTCTGAAGAATTTCTAGTTCCTCTGTCAGATGCATTATAAGGCCGCTCCATATTTCAAAGTATAGTCCTTATTTTAGTTTCATATGAGAATGTCCATGATAAAACAAGCAATTATGTTTGCTTTCTGTGTGATTTTATCAATGTGGGTGTTTTTAACATGCAGTTTAAAGGTGTTTACTCTTTCAATCGCAACATCATCAATCATAAGTGATGGTTGTTCAGAAATTGCATATCCAAAACGTATCCACACATTGTATCTCTAAAACGTATCCTTCCTGTTCTTAGCATTGAATCTCGTCTCGTTCGTAAGAGCCCAGTTGTCCATCGCATTAAGGACCACTTGCATGTTTCTCATAGACCCACACGGACCAGTCCGACCAGTTCATCTTTTCGGCAATCGTCAGCGAACTTGTATAGTGTGGGAATGTAATCTTCAAGGTGGACAACAACAAATAATGTTGGTGAAAAAATTAACGCAAGGCACAGTCTTGTACATGACAGAGTACATGCATTACACTTCTTATTTCTTATTTCTACAATTATTATTTGTTTTTAATGAAAGACAGCCTTTCTTTGGAGCAATCCAGGAGAGCGTTTTTAATTGTGTGAACTGTGAGCTTTCGGGAGGTAATTCGAAACTTTCTGATGTCAGAAACGATGGCTGAGGCTTCCCGTTAAGCGTAAATATAATAATTCTCAGTGGAATCTAGATCACGACTACCATAAGCACGTTCACACCCTTCGTGGAATTGGCACAACAAAAGCTATTATTGTACAATGCTTACGCAATCTCAATTTTGATTGGTTGATAGCCTACAGACAATTCTCAATGTCAAGCCACCTGCAACGACATTGAAAATTGTCTGCTCTCTGCAAGGACGGTAATGGCGTCTTCGACGAGATTCGCAACTATTTCTGAGGCTCAATTGGACGAACTTGTAGAGAGCATGGATGCCAAAAATAAAAAAGACCAACTTTGTCAGCGGGGAGAGTTTTTGAATCTTACCTGCAAGAAAAGGACGAAGAGGAACCAAAAACCAACGCAGAAATCTGCGATGTGTTGTTGTTTATGTTGAAGCACGGAAGGCAGATCAAGTATTACATTATAATTGTATGATAAAACAATTATTGAATTCGGCTTTCGCATGATATCAAGATTTATCCAGACCGAGGTCAAAGTTATCTGCCTCAACTTCGCTTCGGCAGATAACTTTGACCGCGGTCTGGATAAATCTTGATACCACGCTTAGCCTCATCCAATAATTGTTAAATATCAGTTGCAGACGCATCGGCATGCATTTAAAATTGTTGAGAAAAATCGGGATAGGCGAGTATAGGTGATGAAACGAGCACGGAATTAAGAGACTTAAATGCAACAGCATGTAAATTTTTGGAAGGAAAAAAGAATTCAACTGCTTTTATTTTTTCCGGGTCAATGCAATGCCTGAACGAGAAACTATGTGGCCGAGACATTCAACATGTGTGCGAGAAAACTCCAAACAAACACTTCTGTGGTTTCAGTTGGACTTTTGCTGTGCGTAGACGAGCGAAGGCCTCGTTACGTTTCAGAGGTAAAGAAAAAGACAACTATATCGTCGAGATATACTGGCCAAATACCGCATTAGAGACCATGAACAACAGATTGCATTAAACGCTGAAACGTAGAGGGCGCATAAGATAAACCAAATGGTATTTTGCAAAATTTATAAAGACAATCATGAGTGACAGCTGCAGTTTTTGGTTTTTACTGATCATTGACTTGTCATCGACTCATCGAAGACCCAATACGCAGCCCACGGATTTCATGAAGGAGCGGATTTAGACTCCGTTTACACTAGGGCAAGATTCCGGATTCGTCGCTAATCCGGGATGTTTTAAAATCGGATTCGTTTTACCGTTTACACTAAAGAACAGGAATTGGGAACATGAAATACAAAATTATCACAGATAGATTATGAATCCGCATCATTGGAATCTGGAAAAGTCTGTGGGATCTTTGATTCCGAGAAAGTTTTAATCCGACAAAACATCTCTTGTAAACTCTTTCCGTAAAGATTTTAAGTGAACTTTCTCCCTCGTATGGTTTTCAAATTTATCGCCATTAATTTCAACTGTCAAAATGGGTCAAAAAATCACAAAATAAGATTGGTAGAATCACGGTTGGGTGAGGCTGTGCAATATAAAGGCCGTAGACCCGAAAGAAAAGGAATCCGGATATTATTACGAATCCAGAAACTTTTGCCCTAGTGTAAGCAGGGTCTTATATAGACGATGACGCTGGCTTTCGTTTAAATTAGTGTCCCAGAGATCGACAAGAAGTCGTCAGACTGGGATGTGTTTAGCTCCGGTAAGTGTAATGTGTTCAACTGGCGTTAAATTTAATTGAACTAATTGGTCAATACATGGTGACAGGCTGAGAAGTGGGGTTATAAGCAAGAAAAGTAGGACGGAATTTTTTCTGCTACTTTAATGGCAAGTATGGCTGCCCCGCAAAGATAATAGCGTTCAGATATTCTGGCGTGCGCAGTAACTAAACCAGGGGTTTTATAGGATGAAATACAGGCGGGTAGTTCCCTTAGTTCAGCTGAAATTACAGAAATTAGTCGGTGGCTAATCTGTGGGTGGGGGCAGATAAAGGTATGGTTACCTTTATCTAAGTTAGCTAGCTGATAATACATGAATATGAAACAGAAAAGTAAACTCTCGCATATTTTAAGTTTGGTTAACACAACACGCGTACGATCGGCACGGTTTTAATCGATTGTCGGTGGAAAACTAAGGAGGATGTTTAGCTTTGTCCGGCAATCGTTTTCACATTGCATAATTTATGGTAGTAACAGCTGCACGGCCGTACTGCCGTGGATCACAGCAGAATTGTCACAGCAGGAAATACCAGCCCATCTAAATCTGAATTTAAAACAAATGGTGCGCTTTTTGCACAATTGCAATTTTTGTGTTATCTAAGCCAGATAAATTGTCACACACTGGGACGTTAATAGTTATTGGTGATAATGGAATGTGTGCCGAACTTTGTCCATAGTATCTTATGGTAAATTTACATGTGCATTGTGTGCATGCTTAAAGTTGTTAGCCAGACTCTCCTATTTTCGCTTTACAAACCATTATTCTTGCCTGGCATGAACATTAAGATCAATGTCTACAATATATGTCTGGGTGCATGAAAGTGTTATTAAAAATTGGCTTACTTAAAAAAGCATTTGCGCTATGATCTAGATCTCTATGAATATCAGTTAGAGTACACCAAATATCTTGTTATCCTAGGATATTACAGAATTAATGTGAATTAAGTTCCCATGAAAGTGCGGAGGAAGTAATGACGCCAAGATCTTTTTCGTTGTCAACTCGATCAGTTTCTCCGATCCCAGTTTATAAGAAAAAGTGAGAGAAGTTTCCTTGCATGTAATGGTGAGCACTTTGCATTTTGGAACATTGAAACGGATGATGTTTTCTAAACTCTAAGAATTCATGTGGGTCAACGATTGTTGTAAACATTTGCAGTCATTAATAGAGGTAATTGTTTGGTGTAATTTAGTATCATCAGCGTAGAGAGCTGTTTGGATCTGGAAGATCACTAATGAAAATGAAAAACAATAACGGACCAAGAATTCTTCCTTGAGGCAATTCAGAGGTCACCTGTGACCAATGCTGAAGCAGCACCTTCTAGAAAAACTTTCTGCGTTCTACCACTCAAATAAGCTTTGAACCAACCCAAGATTGTTCCCGCCACTCCATAAGCACGTAGTTTCTCAAGAACGATTGTGTGATAGAAAGCCTTAACGAAATCGAGATACGAAACGTCAGTCTGTGTGTTCTTGCCTAGGCTATTTCCAATTTGGTGCAGTGCTGATAGACGTTGAGTCACACACGAGCGTTTGCTAAGAAAATCATGTTCAGTTTGGCTGACGAAATGTTGAATGTGGTCATAGAATTTAAAGTACACGCATCGTTCCGAGACTTTGACGATTGGCAATAATGAAATGGGCCAATAGTTTTCGGCTGTCTCCTTAGAATCTCCTTTATGTATTGGTGTGACATCTGCTGATTTTCACTGAGATGGAATACGTCTTGATTAAAGGGAGAGGTTGAAGACAGAGCAAAGACTATGTGTGATTTGTTGGCTGCATTCTTTCAAAAGACGCATAGAAAGGCTGTCAGTACCACTTGCTTTGGACGTATCAAGATTTTTTAAGCAGTTAGCAACGTCGTATTTACTAAGCTCTGTCTCCCGTAGCTGAGACTCGACTAGTAACTGGGACGAAAAGAAGATGCTGTGGATACAGCTTGCCATGCAATTCAGTTAAGACTGTTTATAAACAGACTATACGCATTATGAGCCATCGCTACCCCGCACAATGAAGTAATAGAGTATTTACTTCGTCCCTATATAAAACCGCCGGGACAAGTCAGAGCAGAACCACGGGCATGAGGAGCTAGCCTTGTTTCTGTTTTGTTCAATGTCAGAAACGGGCTACTGCTGACAAGTGATACTGATGGATTGTCATGTGCAAATTTTGACAGATTCCATTGCGAACTAAGGTCACAAAGGAGTAGGGCGACTAGGGTCAACGTGAGCGCGTCTATTTCTTTTGTATGTTCCCGTTGTGTATTTATTTATATTTCAACGTCCGTCACGCATCAACATTCAGCATTCCCGAGCTGTACAAGCCGGTTAGTAATTTAGTTAATTACTTTTTACGAAAACCACCTTATCACAACGTTTTCTCGCCAGCAGGAGTAAACTTAGCCTATAGTTTATTATTGACATCAATGTAGCTTGATCAACAACAACTGAAAAACAATTCTTCACAAAGTTATGATACTTTCTAAAAGCTTTTTATTATAAGAGATTTAGGGAACTGTCTATAAACGTTATGCACGTAATTATGCAAAATACCTTCAATTACTACACGAGCTGTGTAAGGCACAGTAATTTAAAAAAGGTCCCGACGATGGAATTTCTTTTGTCGTGAGCGTCGCAACATTGATCTTGTTTTGCGTGGTTCGCTTCTTTCTCCACGTGTTCAAGTCAAAATGGACGCCGTTTTAGGAGCGGAAAACCAGAGTTATGTTATATAAAATATATCTTTCGAAAGTAAAGCCCGTCAGTCTGTTTGCTGTTTGTGTGTTCCATGTCCGAGAAGTAATGAAAAATCTCCAATGTTCGATCCAGCATAAGAGCCTTCACATCTGACGATTGTTTGTTTTTGCAATGTTCAGTAAGTGAGCAAATGCCGCTTGCATCTAGGAATCAAACCAAATTTTAAAGTCACGCAACTATAAAGATGAAAGATGATTTTGTGCACGAAATAATATTTTTACCAATACCTTCACGACATGAAGTAACGAGGGGGTGGGGATTGGGTTTCAGAAGAAAAAGTCGATGGGGAAATTATGAACTTACTGTTCTAGGTGCTACGAATATTTCATTATGATTTTCGGTAACAGTTTAGGATATCATTTAATGATTTAATGATTTAGGAATAGAAACTGAATTGCAGCTACACAGCAGCTGAATTGCTCAGTTATCGTTAGCTAAAAGTACAAATACATATATTACTAATACAAACTCTTGCTAAAGATTAAGAACTGTTAAAAGTTTGCACACTACTTGGTATAAAACTATTTTTAAAATGGTTAGAAAAATATTGAAACTGTGTAAAATTAGCATTATTTCTGAGATTGTTATTACGTTTCTCTGGGAGAAGGTAATGCAATTTATGACTTGGATTAGTCATTTTACCAAACTAAGATTGACAAAGTTTATGTCGTCTTTGTGATAGACTTGGGAGTAAGGTGGCTTCCAAAGATTCCCCATAGGATATATCGGGGTGGATTATTTTTAAGGCTCGCTTTTGAATACGTTCAATATCATCTGAAAGGTATTGGGTGATACCATAACTCCATGCTTGGCAGCCGTATTCCAACACAGGTCTTATGCAGGTTGTAAAAACAGTTAAAAGTGAATAACGATCAACACCATAGCGTTTTAAAAGGCGAAGGAAATAGAGGCGTTTGGAGGCTTTTGATACTGTATGGGTTATATGAGTGTTCCATTTGAGATCAACAGAAATGTACGTGCCAACGATTTTGGCTGAAGATACTGGAACGAGTTCGTGCTCCTCTATAAATAATGGATCCAATTTTGGATGTTCCAATGCAAAGGAAATAATCATATCTTTGCACTTTGTTTGATTGAGTTTCATGTCATTTTTCATGCATTGCGGTTATGCATGTTTCTCGGATGCCGTTAACTTCTCTCTACGCTGTTTAATCACACTGATCCAAAATTAGTGGTTCCAACATAGCAGGAATATAGAGAATAATATATAAATTACATAATTATGCAAGAAACTGTTAGTAGTATATAGTATGTAAATAAGGGGTGAATATTTTGTTTACAGGTTTTATATCTATGGCTTAGGAATTAAATTTTTTTCAAAAAACAATGTCCCTCAGCTGACTAGCGGACTGGTTTACAGGTCCAATATTGCGAACTGAGGTAGCCGAGCATAAAAAAGAGCATGAAAAAATGGTCCGAATGTTATTTCATTGTGATAGACTATCTCCTTTAGTTAGCAAAGTAAAAATTGCTAACTCAGCAAAAGTTGCGACGTCATTAGTTGAATGTTTTAATTTCATTGTTTGAAACCTGTTGGAGACTTTTTAGCATAACATAATATTATGCTTACGCCACTGCAACTAGTGACGTGACAGCTTCTCCTGAATCAACAATTTATCTTTTGCACATTTTTGGACACATGAAGAGTTTCTATCACTGTAAACTGTCAATCGGTTTATGTTTGCAAGCTGTTTCAAACAAAACAATAAATATTATATTGTCAATACCCTTTTTAAAGTTACTTCTTCACAAGCTCTC
This sequence comes from Muricea muricata, assembly GCA_963855995.1. NCBI lineage: Eukaryota > Metazoa > Cnidaria > Anthozoa > Malacalcyonacea > Plexauridae > Muricea > Muricea muricata. The sequence continues at coordinate 25,682,307 of OY979717.1, forward strand.
TTTTCAGCTCTCCCAGGTAGCAGAATATTTCGATGTGAAATTGATCTATCCTTATTTATGTAGAACCTTATCGTGAACCTTACTTGTTCATCAGATCCACGACAAAAATTCTTGCGATTGATTTGTTAACTCTGGATACAACAGTAGTCATCAGAGGACTTACAGGTCTGGCGATGGATATTGACACTGTTGACAAGAAATTATACTTTCACAAGGGAAACGATATATCTCGAGCAAACTTTGATGGCGGCAGCGTTGAAGTTATCGTACAGAATGTTGAACCTCGTAGAGTTAGGGTGGACTGGAAAGGACGTCGCATATTCTGGACAACGACAGCGTTCGGTAATAATGATATTTCCATGGCGACTTTAAATGGGCAGGAGAGAAAAGTGCTTAGAACAACAGAGAACTGGCCTTATGATTTGGCAGTGGACACAGACTCAGGGTGAGTTGTATTGAATTGTTGAAGTAAAATTTTATCATTTCCTATTTTATAATGGTAAAATATTCGCCCGGTTGCGTTTAAAAATCTCTCGACGACTTCCCTATTGCCACCAGAGAACACATACGCACAAGTATTGTTACTATTTTACGTAATATGTATTCTACTGTGTATTAAATGACCATCCCGTTCTTCTCCTAAAATTTAAGAAATGTACTACTGTTTGAAATAAAAAAAGGCCTTTTACATTTGGACCAGCGCCCCCCCCCCCTCCCTTGACGCCTTTGAATGCGATATCTAAATCAATTATATTCAACAGGTTATTCAACTGTTTTCAATCTCTACAATTGTAGGAAATATAGGTCAATCGTAACTAAAACTGAAGGCAATTTCGAAAATATCCTATCAAAATTTGAGCTAAATAAATTGGGGTTCTTTTTTCCTTTTCTTGATGTATGATGAATGAGATGATAACATTAAAATTCCAACGGAGGACCTTGCCGTTGGAATTCAATTTAGTTATCTATTTTTGAAACGAAATATGTAAATAAACGCACCAAGCAATTTTATGCCCACAAAATGATCACAGAGTAGATATTTGACCTTTTTTGAAAACATCCTATGACTATGTTATTAGTTAATTCACGAAGTTATTTTAAAAATTGACACTGTCTGAACTGGGAAAGTCAAAGCTAAAGTTTATGTGAAGTAAAAGACAAATCTTTATCTCCTAGAAAGCTTCCACTACAGTTGTGATATAATTTCCTTTCTGTTTTCTTCTTGCATTATTTTTTTAAGAAAAAAAGCAGTCAACTGACACATCCACCTTTTAAGGTTGTGCATAATCCATTCTACTGTACACTGTACTCTAATTGTTTCTTTTTCACGGAAATGCTACAAAGCGAAAATATTTGAATGAAGACCACAGGACACAAGCTACAACCGGTCCAACTTTGATGTAATTAAATTTCTGTGAGTCCACAATTACACAAACTATGACTTGTGCTGACCGTTGAAAACACAAGTACTCTATATATTTGAATATTAAAAGAATACTTGTATCCCACAGTTGACTACTGTAACAAATTTATACTATCCCAATTTATTATCTAGTCAGATAACACAAAATTAATGCGAACATAATGATGTTTGTGGTGTTACCATGAGTTTACATCCAGTTTTGGAAATTGAAAAGTATGATTGACCGCGGTGACAATCAAACGACCTTCGGAATTGTCTGGAACTGATCTGATCGCGTGGCTGACTTGGTAAGTTACCATTCCGAAGGTCGTAGGTTCGACTCCCGTCACAGTTAAAAACTAGTTAAGAAAAAAGGTTTGGGTAAATTTATAGAAATAAACAAGCCAACTGTCGTCCCGATGGCACCGGGTACCAAATTAATCGTGACAGTGCGAATGGTAAATATTGCCCTTGCGACAAACCCACTGATCTTGTCTAACGACGTTGCTGTAAATCCTGGGCCATTTGCTCCTAGAAATCAAGTTAATAATATAAGTGTGTCTTCGACCGAAGTAAACGGCTCTGTTCGTCAATCGGTCTCTGACAATGACCCTGGTGATATTGTTCTGCAGTCATTTTTCAACATGTGATTAGATGAAAAAGGGACTCGAATGGGACACTGGAACGTTAGTCATCTTACACTTGACAAATTTGACCAGATAAAATTGTTCTTACTCGACAATCTTTACAGTTTGCTAGACTATTATTTCATGTACGTTTGTCAGATATTCATAAAACATGCAGTTTCATGAAATGTACTCAGATTTGTTCACGTATCATAGGAGGGGGGATACGGAAGAGGGAGTCATATTTCCCAGGAAATATTTCTGGGGAGTGGGGGATTTTCTTGTAAAAGCAAAAGCTTTCAAAGAAATCAGTTTTATAACAGAAACTACATCGATTTACTCTTTGAATGGGCGCATTCAACATGACCGCCGATCTCAAACTATGGCGTATTTCCGACTTCAATTTTATTTGGGTTTTGTGCTACGATGCACTATCCAGTCTTAATACATATCAATGTTCGAAGCCGATACAATAATTATGTACATTCGGGTTTTTACCATAGTGAATAGCATTATATAGTTTTTATTAAATCACATACCGGTAACTTTTACCTCGGATGACAGTTCTTCCACAATTAATTTGTTTGCACTTCCTCTTTGTAAACACACAAAGCAACAACATTTCACATAATCTTTTTCATGTTTTAAAATCTCTAAAAGGTAATATAGCATTTTATTCACGCCTCCTTAGTATAGCAGATGGTTGGAATTGTGTAGCGTCCAGTGAGTGCTGCATCTTTATAGCGTTGCATCGGTCTGTGACGTCATACAACAGCCCACCGTGCGCACACACGTGTCATTTCATCAATATGATTATATTTTGATACCAGATTCTTCCCATGCTGTTTAATTCGAACATGTTATCGGCATCTACGGCTATATGTGCCCTGTGATACAGTCACATCTGCACATTCCAGTTGCCTATATGAATAACCTTAAAAAATTACTATCCAAGATCCAGATCTAAACGTATAACTGCTTCTAACTATTACAAATATACGTTCGCATACGATGAGAGAAAATACCAATATAGTATTAGTATCAGTCACTGCATAGTACAAGAGATGGTTTGGAAACTGGTTTTGATCACAATAGAAGTCATTATCTATGTTTTTCTTCTGGTTTATGGAGAAGTAAGGCTCGATCTTCATCGTCACGTGCATATTGTTGTTTCGCTTAAATATCCAATACCAAAGTTTTAGGAAAGTTATAGGCATCCGCGACTTAAACAATTAGGAAATTGCTATTGGTGGATTTGACAAAAACGCCACTCACACGTGACGATGAAGGACCATATTTTTGCATAAACAACATAGATATTGAGATATGTATTTTCTACGTGCATGCTGATTGGCTCTCTTGCCAATAAAATACCGAAGTCGATGATGTTTGCTGTCTCAATCTTGCAATCTGTTGACTGCTTTCGTATCACACGAAGAATTAAGGATTTTAAAGGAAACCGAAAGCAATTGAAGTTGTGTACTCAGCAAGACGCGAAGCGATCAACAATCATTCGGAAGTACGAAACTGATTGCATCGAAGAAAGGCATTCTCTGTTCACAAAAAAAGGAATAAATTAGCAGCCCGATTCACAAAGGTAATCTCTTGGCTGGCAAATTGGTTTAGTAATACGAATTTGATCTTTGACTCTGGAAGTTGTCAATCTAGTTGTCATGGTGGTTGGATTGCACCAGCAATACCCGTCTAACACCGTTGTATAATCCTTCGAAAATAATTTATTTTCGGTTGAACGCAGTGAATTAGAACGTAAATATTGTTACAAGCCATCTCTCCTATTAACTATGGTTATTGTTATTGTGCCTGTGAGATGTTTCAACTTGTTTTGACTTCGCGTGCGTGCCAGATTATAGTTTTCATGTCATACTGCATTTTGTACAGACCTATAGGATATAATGTAAAGTACATACTATACAATCATAGCAAAGATTGTCAGTTGTGTTCAAAAGTGGTGGGAAACTTAAATTTGAAAACTCGCATGCAAATCTTGATTATTTTTAAACCCTTGCACCCCCATACAGTGTTGAATTGATAATGCATTCCACGAAGCTTAATTTGCTGTGACTGATCTATCAGTCCAGAAGGGATGTGAATTGAATGCTGTTTTTTACAAGAATCTAGTGGGAGAAATTATATTCTAAGCAACGCGGGCGTTATATGCGATAACTTTTGTCATGATAATAGAATAGTTGAAATAAACCACGCAAAGAATGCCATGCAGGCATCTATCTGTAGAATAATTTGAGAAGTGCAAAGAAACCTGCCTTACGATATGTACATAATGTATCAAAACGGCAACGATTAACAAATCAAAAATGTCCTCACTTCAAAGTAACAAAGAACCAAAAAATAAATACGTAACGTAAGTAAATTTTTTTTTGTTGGAAACCCTCAGTGTATGGGATAGTAATTGTTTTCGAGCAGTTGAAATATTCTGATGTCATGAAATTGAGCAGTATTTCAATAACGATACACTGCCTTGTGTCGTGTCTTGGGACCCATGTTCCTGAGCAAATTGAAGCAAATTCTAAAAGTAACTGTAATATGGCTATTTCGTATAAACGAAATTGCCTTGTTTACAGACCGTAAAAGCATGCAATCAACTGCGGATGAAATGAATTCTGAGGTTGATGAGAAATTTGCCTCATGAGAAATCATACTCGATTTATTGGCGTGCCCCCACATGATTCTTGTACCTGAATTATTGCGACATATTCTGTGAACCGGCTGAGGAACGGTCCTGTATATTAATCTGTGCATTTATACCTTGCCAACCTTTATGATCTGTTAGGGCGACCAAGGGACTAAGCTTCCATTCTCAAGTTTTTAAAAAAAGTCTTCTGATGATCAAAATTTGGCATCTGATGGACCAACGTGACCGTGCAGCTGTAATACCTGTGCGGAACTCTTTTATAGCTATCATCATAGTATCATGGATGTTGCCGTGATATATATGCAATAGAAAAATGCCATTGAAACGCACAAAATAGAGTAAACCAATTGCATGCCATTATTTGCTCTCGGTAAAATCATGGTTTTACCATGACTGGTCTACATTGAACTTGATTTCTTGCGTTTTAATAATTATATTTTAGTGTTTTAAAACCATGCGCTTGTTTTAGCAAACACTGTAAGCACACGATCTTTTTAAAATTGGCAAAGGTTGAACAATTATTTTAAGCCCATAAAGCATATGTATGTGGCTTGAATAGAGCAAACGGAGTAAGGGCTTCTTCTACTAATATTGTCAATATTTACATTTTATCATAATATACATTATTTAAATGTTTGTACAAATATATAATTTGTCCACCAGACGCCCACTGTGACGGCATGTGCATGCAAAGAGCTATAATCAGCGCAGTTGTTGAATTTGCTGTACTGGTGTTGTTATCCATCCATCCATAGCTGTACCGACCAATAATTTTACGGGGAAGAATGAAGTTCCTAGCATTGATACTTAATAAAATAGCCATGCCATACCCGTGGAACAGTATAGGGAATAAACATAGGACCGCTCAGCAAGTCCCCCTATTTTTATGCAATTCATTGTTTACAGATAATGGCGGACAGTCAGTTCAGTGTTTTAGAATGTGCCCAGAAAATGCAATTGATAGCCAGAACTAAATGTGGCCACAGACTAAATGTGGCCACAGACTACATAATAGAAAATTGGGGGAAAACGTCCGTGCATGCATCAATTTAGTTGACATTAGGTAAAGCCCGGCGCACACTTGAGCTATCAGCTGAGCTGAGCGTCAGTCGTAACCAGTGAACTCTAAATTAGACTGGAACGATAATTTGGCCGCCATCTTTGAAGCCAAATTGGTTATCAATAGGTTATCAAGTTCAGTCCTTTTCTATTGTTTCTCTCGGCGCGGTCGACACCATTCTTCTCGGAATGCACTGATATTTGATGTTTTTATTTTGATTTAAGAGGTAATTTTATGGTTTATGAACTTATAACCTAGTTTGCAATACAGTCTTTTTTAAAAATAGCGAATACCTCGGAAAAATAGTACTAAGACTGTTTACGACATGTGTAGTTGTTGCCGCCATCTTGGCTTCACCCAAACGTAGGGTTTTTGACTGGAGTTATCGTTCCAGTATTTATAGAGTTCACTGGTCGTAACTGTTGGCGTAGGCTGTTTCCTCAAGTGTGCTGTGTCATATTCTGTGATTTTCGCCACGCTTGGAAAGGGCGTCGGATTTTCAACATGTTGAATAATTTCGTGCGCGAATGAATATTTCCTCACAGTGTGCTCTGAGCTAGCAGCTCAGTAATCGATGCCAATAATACGCATGCTTTTTATCACCTATTTCATCGAGTCGTTCGATGGGCTTTAAAGCACACCGTAGTTGAGTGTCGTTCTTTACAATTAATGGTGAAATGACACTCTGTCCAATCAGGAATATTGTCTAAACTTTTCGGGATCTTCACAATTCAATTAACAAACAAAATTTACACATGCCCCTTGTGCTTGGCGGCGTGAAACCCAAGGTTTTACCCACGTCTTACGATTAGCCGCTCTTAATTGTCTTCGCCTTCTACGCAGTAACAAAAGGTAAAGAAAAATTTCTTCATCTTCTGACGAGCTAGAATCATAGCGCTCATTGCATGAGAGCCGTGTTGATTTATGTGAACACGGAAAATTTCCCGTCGCTCATCCGTTGAAGTAATTTTGCATTTTTCGTGCTATATTGTTAAAGAAATATAAATAGGTATGTCCCTTATTAGTGTTTTAGACCTGGAACCTTATTTGTATTCCCAAAGTATATATACCAGTTTATTTTATAGACTGCCATCGACTATTTAACAGTTATTCTACGAGCTCATGTCGTACATGAGCTGATAGCCGTCGAGGTGCGTAGCACAGAGTCGACTATCGCTCATATACGACGAGAGTGAGCTAATACCATTTATTTTATATTTGAGTCGGTTTTCTTTGATGTACCGCGGGCTGTATCTCAGATACAGCCCTTGAATAAATAATTAGATCAAACTTGTGGAAAAATCTCGACGAATTTCGACTTAAATTGTTTAAAGTCGAAAGATTCTATTAGAAAACCTCCTCAAAAATAAAATAAGTTAGTTAAATACCTCGAAAGTCGGGCTGTATGTCATATACAGCCCTCGGACGCTGCGCGTCCTCGGGGGCTGTATATGACGTACAGCCCTCCTTCTCGGTATTTAACTCTCACATAAAACACTACTTATCGTTATTTAAAAGTATGTTTCAAACAAATTTTGCCAAAAGTTTCAAATTCTTAAAAAATATAAACGTTTTCAGCGAAACAAACGCTTGTTGACCTCAAAATTGAGCGCAGTTTTTGGGAAATTATTCGGTATTAATTCCTAAAAAACTGTATTTTATACTTGTTTAGGTGACATTTCAATCAAGTACTAACCTTCAAAAACTTTATCTAAGTTTATGTGTTGTACGTATGACCAAGAAAGGCTGCCAAAATGCTCAAACCAAGATATTTTGCGATCGAAATACTTTCAGCTGGCATCTTGTTTTCTCTACTTGTAGTGTATGAGCTAATATCCTACTAGTAGGGAGCCAATCAGATTACAGAATACTTACTATTCGATGGCAGTCTATATAACAATAAGTATTCTGTAATCTGATTGGCTCGCTACTAATAGGATATTTAACAATTATTAGATGAGGCTGAGCAGGATACTCAAAATTATTATTCATTGCAGTATATTCTCGCATTCTAATTGGTTGAGAGCCTACGATGAATTTTTCGTATTTTGCTGGTGGCGTGAGCACACGACAAATAATTATCGTATTTGTCATGTGCTCACGCCATCAGAGACAAATACGAGATTTATTTATTTGCCATGTGCTCACGCCATCAGAGTTATTTGTCAACGTTTACAACGTACAGAATATAAGTTTGACTTGAGGTTTATTGTCTGTTTTAATTTTTATTTACATGGCTGACTTTTCTTGCAAAATGAATAATAAAAGAATTATTGAATTCGGCTTTCGCAGGATATCAGAATTATTCAGACCTCGGTCAGCGTTATCTGCCGAAGCGAAGCTGAATAATTCCGATATCCTGCTCAGCCTCATCCAGTAATTCTTAATTATTCAGTTGACTGAGGTCTGAATAATTCTGATATACTGCGAAAGCCAAATTCAATAATTCTTTTATCATTCGTCCCCCACGAAAAATCGGCGATGCGAGTACAAGTAAAAACAAATAGTTTTTTAACTTTTTTCTGCATTTTTTTTAAAAATAACGGCATTTTTGAAATTCATGCGAGATACCCCTGAAAAGGCAGCGTATGGACATGACAAATTAATACGACATTTATTTGTCAAGGTCAAAATTTGACTTTGACAAATAAATTTAGCGATATTAATTTTGTCTGCGCCGAAATACGCAAATTATCTGTAGGCTCTTAACCAATGAGAATACAGGAATATAGTACAATGAATAATAATAGCTCATATCATACTAGTAGTAGCAGAGAAAACAAGATGGCAGAAAAAATCTTGTTTTGAGCATTTTGGCAGCCTTTCTTGGCCATACGTACAACACATAAACTTAGGTAAAGTTTTTGAAGGTTAGTACTTGATTTAAATGTCACCTAAACAAGTATAAAATACAGCTTTTTACGAATTAATACTGAATAAGTCTCCCTAAAGCTGGAAAAGATTATAATTGTTTTGAATTGCTATAATAACAAAAAATGTGCTCAATTTTGAGGTCAACAAGCGTTTAAGAATCTGAAACTTGCAAAATTTGTTTGAAGCATAATTTTAGAAACCGAAAAGTAGTGTTTTATGCGGTATTGGCTGAAGTTGTTTAGGTCTAAACTGACTAATAAGTAAATTTTATTAAAATATAAGTGCACTGGGAAATTTTTGGTGCCAGTTGTTGTCTATATAATAAAACAGTTATTCTACTCACTCTCGTCGTATATCAGCTCATATACGACTCGAGTTTGTAGAATAACTGTTAAATATTAGTAGCATTACAGTAAGGTCATCATAATACATTAAGTATTGTATATAGCTCATGTCATTGTTATAATTTGACTCTATTAAAAGGATCTATTAAAATCCACTTTCATACATTCATATGCTAATGGCAATCTTGTAGCAGGTACTTTCAATGAATTTCTAGGGCTGCGAAAGACATTTTCATTACTGTGGATATCAGTGCAATTATGTGTGGATGAAAGTGTTGATATTTTACATCCAGAAATCCCAGAATAAGAGAAAATTTGCCCTTGGTACAAGGTTGTCCTATTAGCAGCATTTAACTTGAAATAGTAAACTTCTAGTTTAAGTTTCTAATGTTTCATCCAGGATGAGGGTTCAGGGCAACATTACCAGGTTGACAGTCATTGTCAATTTGCTCTAAAACAGTTGAGATTATCTACACTAAATGAAATGCATACCAATTCCTACACAGGTCATACACTAACTGGGGCAGTTTACAGTTGTACATTTAGACATGCCAACAGTGGATTACTGCAAATGTCAAATGTAATACACGATGTAATAAACACAACATAAAATTCAGACTTGGAATTTGTGTACTTTAATTTTGCTATGTACTTTGTCAGCTCTTTTAAAGACAACTAGCCTGTTCGACTACATACATGCAACTAAATATGTTCATTTGCATCGTTCAATCACTTCTGTCATCAACATGCAATTAATATGTTAATTGTCCATTACTATACCCATCTCCTTAAAATTGAACATCAAGCAGTTGTGGTATTTTGTTAGGATCATGCAAAGTGTCTTAAACCTAAGGCCAGCATTTTGAAGCTTTAATTTAATAAATCTTACAGATCCCATATAAATCTAGACGTTTTAAAAATACTTGATCATGTGAACATGGCTGGTAGTTTGCAGTTGCCAAAGCAAAGCTTAATCTGTTTAACTCGTATAACCCTACATACATAACTTTCGCTAACAACAGTTATTAGTATATCGTGACCAAAAACTTAAGGAAACTTAAGACAAAGTCAAATTAGCAGTGTTTTGAAAACCTAATCTTTCATTAGATACAAATCTAATTAGTATGCCGGCACATTATACTGGAAAATATTTAAGATTTATCTTATCCATTCTTGGTTTATAGGTATTTATTTTGGCAAGAAGGTGGAGGGTTTTTACGACGTATCAGTTTGGCTACTTACGAGATGTGGACTTTGGAAATGAGAGTTAGGGATGATTCAATTATTAAACTTGACTGCATCAACAAACAAGTGTACGGTTTCGAGGAATATGGGCGCTATATATTTGCAAGTGATTATGATGGCGGGAATGAGAGGAAGATCATTAGTGGACAATTTAAGAATTATATACTCAGTGTATTTAATAATTCGCTGTACTTCATGAATTACGATAGATCATACATAAAGGAGATTAATAACGGGAATGCTAGTCGGAGTATTCTGGTGCACAGAAATTACTACTACGACCTGATTGTCGTACACAACTCTCTGCAACCACTAGGTAAGCTATAATAATATGTATAGTTAGGCTTAGAAAAATACATAATGTCATGTGGTTCCAGTTTTATATCATGAAAAAGTTAGGGTTGGTAGGTCAGGAAAAACATTTTTCAATGATTTTTTCGTGGTTTGATGGTTTGAATAGACTAGAGATGCATAATTTGTTTTGTTTGCGCATCTTTACTAGATGAAGATTCCGGGACACAAACTAGTTATGTACTGGTTAGCCTACTGCACGTTTTGAACAGTTCGTCTTAAATCAAAGAACAAAATAGTATCACGCTCGGTTAATCGTGTGGAAAAAATAATAGGGTCGCCAAAGAAATTTGTGTTGGTTAGGCAACCAGAACCATGCAGGTATTTTTCGGCCTTCTAATTAGTCAACCAGTACACTCATAAAACTGTAATTAAACTGTTGATAAAGCGCGGTCATGCAGGTAAAAGCATAGTGAGTAGAGACGTTACTGACTAAAAACAACTTTTTTTATAACTGACAAGCTTTGGCCACTGTGCTGTGATTTTCATCAGGTACAAAGCAAATGAGATTGCTACCCTATACAAACTAGTCTGGATGGGATTTCAAGTTATGCAATATTTAAAACCAGTGTAAGAGTGTCTTACGCGATCTTAAATGCGAGACCCAGGCGAAATTGTCATCGCGTTAATCGTTTAAAACAATTAAATTAATGGGAAATCGTTGTTTTTCCCCCTTCTTTGGTCATGTTAGACCTCTGTATTTTATGATCGTGGCTGTTCTTACTTCTTTTGCTTCAAAGAGGGATTTGTAATTAACATATCTATCAGTGTGTAGTCTTTCTGAATATTTCGATTTCATATGAACTGCGTCCCATTCCAAGGACGGAAATCCAGGCAAATACATGTTTGCACCATAAGTAATTTTGTTTTTTCCCCCTCCCCAATCCTGGTTCCATGAGTACAAGACCCTGTGTTCTTACCGTACTATTATCTCAAAGCAGTTGGAGCTGTCAAATTACTACTGACCAATACGTTATACTTCATTACTTCGCCTGACCGCAGGTCATGGTTTTGTCGTCTTCGTCGTGTCAGAAACGAGCTCAAAACTGCATCGAAATCCACTATGATTCAGATGCTTTACGCGCTGACTACAGAATTTTTCCGATACGGACCATCATCAGTAACATCTGAAAAGGGCACGAAAACAACACATCTTTTATCACTTCATCTTAACAACTTACATGCAGTCCTTGGTTAAAGTTGAGAGAATTAGGAGTCGATGAACAAATGACTTTTCATGTAGTGGTCTATGAGATTTTTGGTATATTGCAGTCTAGGCTATCTGTTTTGCCCTAATATAGTTCATTTTTATTGTGGATGTGCGAGATCGGAAATATTTGTACGAGAGCTGACTCGTTGTCTTCGCTGAGTTCAAATCCAAAAAGGTCCCGCTTTGTACACTTGTATAAGTTGCTATTTTATCTTCATTAATTTTTCGATATTTTTTTATTTTTCCAAGGCACGAAATTGAGACACACGATTATGCCACTGGAAAGGAAAATTTTTTATTAACTTGCCTTTCATTTATATTAACACCAGTCTCGAATCAATTTGAGTTATGTGATTTTATGCGTGTTGAACTTAAACAACAAATCTTGCTTGTCTACCACTTTGAGATGAGCAGATAACACTATCTAAAATGCTCAGTTTTAGAGATATTCCCATAAAATCACAAGGAATTTAACACCACGTCTTTTTTTTGGCTGTGGCTGGTGATCGAGTCCTGAAGAGCGAGGTTAAGAGAATGAACATAGTAATGAACATACAGAGCAAGTGGTAAACATTCTTTTATCTGCGACGCTACGCCGCTTACAACCACTCATATTCGCTGCAACATCAAAACATTCTCCAACAATATCGCGTAACTGTAAGATGAGATTCGTGATTGATTTCTTTACAGGCTGGTAGAGGACCTCAACTTCGGTTAATTTAGTCGCAAGAAAATCCGCCAATCGTCTTGTGTGTCTCCCTCAAAGGCATATAATGATTCTGTAATGACCATTACTTTTGATATCACGTGTAAGCACCAAACTCTATACGACTTCAATGAGGTCGTTCTGTATTTCTGGTGATGCCCACTTGTCTTCTATCTTTCCCGTGCCCTCATGGAACAGTGTACATCAACGCTCCATTACGACTTGAAGATATTGTCGTACTTGAAGGTGGGAGCTTATTGCTTATGAGAAACTGCATTCCATTTGCTTAGAACTGATGTGTTTTGGCCTTCAACAAGCGCCACTTGTTACACGTGATAAACTCTCGAAATTTTTCATGTTTAAAGAGCTCTATAGCTCCTTCCAGTTGTTAAAATAAAACGAATATGCTTTTCAAATTCTCTCCAAGGAAATTATACAGACTGGTTATTATTACTTTCATAACTTATCCATGCACGGACATTTCTTGTAACAGTCTTGTTGATTTTTTTGTGAGTGCGTAGCTTTCATTTCCAAACGTTCTCGTTTGGTAATTCATCTTTTTGAAGCGGTTGATTTGGTGCCCTGGAGGTAATGAATCCGGTTCCCTGGATTGACCTTGTCGATGTTTGCAGTGCTTATCCTAGATTCATCTTTGTTCTCTGTATCTGGAACTGGCTTGTCAAGTACACCTAAACGAGAGTGAATCTCAAAAGATTTCGCTGGAAAAGGGGAACGGTTTTTGGTGAGACGAATGCCGTTGTCCCCAACATTGTTCTCGCTGACGTCATATCTAGGCCTTAAAGTGCACATGTTGTCATTTTGCATTTGATATATTTGTATAATTAGGTACATTTTAAGACGACGTGCGTTGAAACCTTCAGACAAAACTTTCATCTTCATGTTTTTGTTTGTTGTTTAATTTAGAGGAACTGGAGTCATTTTTGAAACATAAAACAATGCAATACTCATTTGCATGAACTTAAATAGCAAAAAATACCATGAAGATTGCTTTTTCCTCTAGGAATAAAACTTACCTTTCCTAAAATGTCCTAAATGTGCACCTTAAACTGCTAGTTGCTAATGATTATCCTGATGTGTAAGCTGATGTACTTGCGCTTGTGATAAAACTGTGTAACCCATGTTGTTAGCATTCTACCACTATACTGAACTTGACTTTTTTGCCGTTGTGTACATTTCTTGCATTATTATCTTGGTAGTCTATGTTCATTTCATCATGGTATTCGTCGAATTTTATCCGGTACTGACGATAACGGCGTTTACGAGAACAATGTTTGTGTGATATTGGTTAGTGTTGTTCGACGCCTCGACGATCGTTTTCCTGACTTAGAATCCTGAAACTAAACTGGCAGTCTACTATTGAGTACTGCCTATACACGAGTACTGCTATGTTAAACGGCGCGCACACAAAACTCGAATTCGGCCGGGCTTGACACGTGAGGTAGATCGGCATGATGCAAACTATATTTGGTCGATAAGCGTTCCTATCTTACAAGCACTAAATATTCAAGATGGTTTGGTAGGTATACGGTACCATGCAGATACCAGATAGGTATACCTAAGTATGTTCGGTAGATGGATAGGTTGAATACGTAGATAGATAGGTATGTAGGAAAGCAGGTTTGAAATGAATAGGCTAAATACCTAGACAATAAATAGGTACGGAAAATAGGGCAATGACTACTTCGCGTGATTGTGTATATATAATGTAGTATGAATTATGGAATATATTAATATACTTAACTAGCAGCAGTTTGGCGTATGTGAAATCAACCGTATTGCAATTGTACGAAAGCGAGATGAAAAGTTTACTCACTGGCAGTCTCTTAGAACTCTCAGGCCAGTACATAAAACCCGTAATCTGTGGAACAACGACCGAAAGAATTCATCCTTAGTTGCAGACCGGATTGTAGCAAATAATCTCCTGCACGAGGTCCAGACTTAATTACCAACAACCTGCTTGAGATACACATAAGAAGCGTCAAATAAAAGAGGGTTCACATTCGTAATTATTAATATCGTTTGTCGAACAAAACAAAATAGGGGACAACTTGAACCAGTGTATAAGCTCTGCATGTCTAATGTATTCCTGCCGGTCGCAAAAATAGACGTATGAAAATTTCTCTAAGTGTATGACAACTATTAATCCGATTGTAAATCGAATATTGCCCCACTGCATTGTTTGCCCAACCATCGCCTACAGTCTAAAGTGCAATAAATTTGCATTTCAGATTTGAAGGGATGCCTTAATGTAAGATGTGGTCGTTTTGCGTATTGTAACAATGGCTCGTGCCAATGTGAACCTGGTTTTGAATGGAATGTTGGAAAATGCACAGGTAACTAATACAGATTTAAAAAAAATAGCGAGTAAAATACATCAATTGTTTGCTCATATTTCATTGACATTTAGTGGAATTCAACAGAATCCTTTGTATTTTTCATTTCCGAAAAAGAAATTCTCGAAAAAAACGTGATGAAATTGCGAAAACTTAAAATTTTGTTTGGAAATTCTGTGCAGTGTGAGAAATATGGGCTCGAAAACTTTCTAGGTTTTATATGCACAGAAAAAAAGCACTATATATGCACTGAAAGCAGCATTGAACAATGTTTTGTTGCCCACGTTGTTCAAGATTGTTACAATATTGATTAACATTGTTGCACCTGATTGCAGGCTAATTCAGGCTCAACAATGCTGAACAGTATTGTTGACAATCTTGAACAATGTTTGCAGCAAAACGTTTTTCAATGCTGTTTTCACCAGGCCAGAACAGGTTTTTCGTTTTTGCTGTGTACCTGTCTGATTGTGTTACGCTGTTAATTTTCATACCATTTTTGACCCGAAAATAGTGAGAAATTTCCGCACGTCATACAGTTATATAGAGAATTTGCAAACTTCGCAAATTACAGTGCGAACCATGGTATTAGTTTTATAAGATATTTATGCCGTACGTATTCAAGATGAGCAGTGTTGTTCATTAAAACTTACGAACGTCAAAACAAAGTTGTGAGAATATCTGTGCGATGTTGATATTTGATGTTAGTCACATGACTGAAAAACTATGGCGTTGTTCCATATTTGAGGTGGACCACGCTATTAGTTTCAACAGTATGATAACACTATATGACGTCGTTTTTAACTTAATTGGAAGTGGAAACGACATTCTTTAACCAAAAACAGCATAAGTAACAACAAGAGAATGTTTTAGTTAGAAAATAAACGAACTTGGTGTCATAGTTGGAGGATTTTTCAAAGAATACATGGAACGGAGGAAAAGAGGGATTCTGGACTTCTAAAATGGATAAGAATGGGAGGTATTAGGCGTTTGAAGGAGAACTGTTCGTAAATTATCATGATCAACGTATGTCAACATTTTGAGAAAGTTTGCTTTGCCATATATCTTCAAAACTAGCAATGATGGATTCCTGGTAAGCAACAATGATTCCAAAAATATACCTTAACTACTGCCATGGAAGAAACGTTTGAAACTGGATTAAGCGAAAAGTACATGAAAGCACAAGGGAATTTTCATGTTTTGACAGACAAGTCGAGATCAACATGATAATGCCCTAATGCTGAGAAAAGGGACTTCCGCTAAATGGTTTTAGGTACCTACCAAAGAAGTGGTAGAACGATTATTTAGATTCGTATTATTACGAATCTAAACGACCAACATGTCTTCATATATGCCTAAATGTGCAAAAGAGACCTCTGATCCCTATTTCCGCTGTTACCAGCGGAACTTTACAACTTTTTTGTTGACTCCTTAGCCTCGCCGGTCACATAACATGACTGAATATCAATAATCTAACCCGTGCATGCATTTTCCAAGCTTTATCATGCTGATTTCGTCTGCCTGTCAAAAGGACAAACTTCCGTTGTGCTTTCAAGCATTTTTTGCCTCAATCCAGTTCCAAAATTTTATTCCACGACACCAGTGGAGGTACTTTTAGAATTATTATTTCTTACCAGGAATCCATCATTGCTAGTTTTGAAGATATATGGCAAAGCAAACTTTCTCAAAATGTTGGCAGATGTTGATCATTATAATTTACGAACAGTTCTTCTTCAAACGCCTAATACCTCCCATTTTTATCCATTTTAGAAGTCCAGAATCCCACTTTTCTTCCGTTCCACGTATTCTTTGAAAAATTCTCCAACTATGACACCAAGTTTGTTTATTTTCTAACTAAAACATTCTCTTGTTGTTACCTATGCTGTTTTTGGTTAAAAAATGTCGTTTCCACTTCCAATTAAGTTAAAAACGACGTCTTATAGTGCCATCATATTTTTGAAACTAATAGCGTGGTCCACCTCAAATATGGAACAACGCCATATTTTTTCAGTCATGTGACTAACATCAAATATCAACATCGCACAGGTCTTCTCACAACTTTGTTTTGATGTTCGTAAGTTTTGATGAATAACACTGCTCATTTTGAATACGTACGGCATAAATATCTTATAAAACTAATACCATGGTTCGCACTGTAGCTGTGTTTCCTACACATTAATTAGATGCATCTTTTCTTAACCAAACTGTTACTATTCTCGCAATGGCCTTTAATAGATAAATAAATAGATTGAATTTTAGTTTATAATGTAAATTGTCAATTCCTTCCATACAGTTTAACTAATAATTAATCTGGATTAATCTAAAATTAATCAGAATTTGAACCGTGTTGACAATATAACATTATTTAAGTATTCTTTAGAAAAATCTTATCTTATCAAAATGAATATCTAAAAAAATATTGTTAATCATTTTGTCATTCTCATAGTCAACGTACCTGTAAAGCTATAGTAACAATTAAAGAGTGTACGTTTGGGTAACGTAATCGTGCAATATATTCATCACTTGAAAGTTACATAGTAATTATGAGAGTTCATTGCGGTTTTTTCATTTTTATTTTTGTTTTTGTGGTCCGGTATCTATACGTTTCAACCAATCAAATTGCTTCATTTGCGGTCAAGTATTTCACGCGATATTGGAAACAAAGCCCTACAACTACAAGTAACGAAGCCGAAGCTTAAAATATCCTACTCCAAAAATAGAAAGTATACACATTGAAGTAAATAGCGAACTTAACTGGTGATATTATAGATGTTTGTATCATTAGAAATACTTTGATCACTTGTCTAACAATGTTTTCTAACTTGAAACTTTAGTATCAATGAACTGACTTTTGCCAAAAACGGTAATGACATGGGGGCGAGTAAAATTAGGGCTTAAATTTAAGGCTTTAAATTTCACGCGTGTTTTTAAGGTTCAATTTCATGCGTGTTTTTGAGATGGCTTTATATGTGATAAAGTGACACACTATTAATGTTTCACCTTCATTAATATTAATTCTTTATGATGTTGCGTAGTCTCGTGCGAATTTTCATTCCCAAAATGTTCGGTTACGCCTCGCCTTTTAGACCCTATTTACTTGATTCCGCATGAAATTGGGATTGGTGGCCAAGCTAGAATTTGAATCTCCCTATCATTATTCAGTACGAATTCGCAACACGACAAAAAGAGGTCTAGTTTTTTATCCGAACTGTTAAAATTCGTTCAGCATCGCGCAAACACCAGGAACGAATGTGTCTTTGAAGCGATTGCGCGGTAGAAACACTGGCTTTCACAACGTCATGGGCATATAGATATTTTACGTAACTTCTGATACTGTTGTAATCGAATACCGTGTAAGCACTCAAGCAAGAAGGGTGAGAGTTTGCACTGTTCCATGTAAACTGGCAAAAAAGAAGAATTTCGGCCGGTTTCAACTGTAAGCTTGCAGAGTCTTAAATATAATAAAAATCCGCCCTCTCTCGTCATGTTAATGTTACATAATTGCTTGCTTCAATAAAACTTCATTCGTTTTTTAGATATTGATGAGTGTTCTTCGTCGCCATGTGGTCCTAATACTGAATACAACTGCACCAACCTCATGGGGTCTTACAAATGCAGCACATGTGCACAGGGATACATATTGGACAAAGTAACAAAAAAATGTGGCGGTATGTATGGGAACAGATTAATATCTGCACTGATGTAGTTAAGGCTCGTTGAATATATTGTAATGACTTGAGCTAGGCAAAGTCTCTTTGGATCTAATTACCCCTGTCTCATCATCATATTTGAACACCATGCATTTACTGGAACATAAGCTGTGAGTGCATGTGTAGTTGCGGGGAATACTTGCGCGTGCTTGAATTAATTGCTTGCATTCAGTTTTAACAAGTTATGGTTTTGTGGCTGTGATGATCTCAAGTGGGATTGCATGGTGCACATATGTTGTCATGCCCGCGCGCTTGTGAGTGTTGATATAGAAATATTTTTATCCCCATGGCTAATTTGGCGTCTTTTAATTGCGATATGTCCAACCAGGCCCTGCTTGTCGATTGAACGTACGATAATATTAATTAAGAAAACAATAGGACGGCCAGATCTCGTATACCCTGACTGACAAATCAACAAATCAAACCCAAACAAAACGGTGGTCAAACATGTCACCGTTAGAGAAACAAGTCGACAAAAATCTAAGAGAAAAAACCCTACGTATATCTACCAAGCGATAAAGGCTCAGAATATTGCTTCTGTGATCAAGAATCATATACTGAAGAAGCATTACACTACCTCTATGGGCGTCTAAAGTAAAGGGGACGCAATTAGTAGTACCAAGATCATACATCAAAGCCAACGGCTGACACACAGTATCACGCACTTGCATAAAACATTTCAAACACACACAAATAGGTCGAATTTGCGCACAAATACATCGAATTCACGCACAAATAATTCGAATTCACGCGTGAAGAAGTCGAAGTAACACACAAAAACAAATCGTTTGTCATTACAACAGGGCAAATTAGTATGATAGTTTATAAAGGCTACCAAGGCTTGATTTTCGCGCGCTTTTAGTGGCTCGCGTCTCACGCCAAATTAGATTTCAGTTCTTAGTCAGGGTTTTTGTTGGGGAATTGTTTACCTGCAATGTTCATAGTACCCAGCGTGAGCAAAGTGAACAGTATTCGTCGTCAGATGAGGAGGTTAACCATCGATTTCCTTGGTCGCGTTTCCGTTCAGAAAGCCTTATTTTGAATGACTTATCTAGTGGTGTTATAGTAAGTGCTATTACTTTACATTGACTGAATATCAATAATCTAACCCGTGCATGCATTTTCCAAGCTTTATCATGCTGATTTCGTCTGCCTGTCAAAAGGACAAACTTCCGTTGTGCTTTCAAGCATTTTTTGCCTCAATCCAGTTCCAAAATTTTATTCCACGACACCAGTGGAGGTACTTTTAGAATTATTATTTCTTACCAGGAATCCATCATTGCTAGTTTTGAAGATATATGGCAAAGCAAACTTTCTCAAAATGTTGGCAGATGTTGATCATTATAATTTACGAACAGTTCTTCTTCAAACGCCTAATACCTCCCATTCTTATCCATTTTAGAAGTCCAGAATCCCACTTTTCTTCCGTTCCACGTATTCTTTGAAAAATCCTCCAACTATGACACCAAGTTTGTTTATTTTCTAACTAAAACATTCTCTTGTTGTTACTTATGCTGTTTTTGGTTAAAAAATGTCGTTTCCACTTCCAATTAAGTTAAAAAAGACGTCTTATAGTGCTATCATATTTTTGAAACTAATAGCGTGGTCCACCTCAAATATGGAACAACGCCATATTTTTTCAGTCATGTGACTAACATCAAATATCAACATCGCACAGGTCTTCTCACAACTTTGTTTTGATGTTCGTAAGTTTTGATGAATAACACTGCTCATTTTTCATTTTTATTTTTGTTTTTGTGGTCCGGTATCTATACGTTTCAACCAATCAAATTGCTTCATTTGCGGTCAAGTATTTCACGCGATATTGGAAACAAAGCTCTACAACTACAAGTAACGAAGCCGAAGCTTAAAATATCCTACTCCAAAAATAGAAAGTATACACATTGAAGTAAATAGCGAACTTAACTGGTGATATTATAGATGTTTGTATCATTAGAAATACTTTGATCACTTGTCTAACAATGTTTTCTAACTTGAAACTTTAGTATCAATGAACTGACTTTTGCCAAAAACGGTAATGACATGGGGGCGAGTAAAATTAGGGCTTAAATTTAAGGCTTTAAATTTCACGCGTGTTTTTAAGGTTCAATTTCATGCGTGTTTTTGAGATGGCTTTATATGTGATAAAGTGACACACTATTAATGTTTCACCTTCATTAATATTAATTCTTTATGATGTTGCGTAGTCTCGTGCGAATTTTCATACCCAAAATGTTCGGTTACGCCTCGCCTTTTAGACCCTATTTACTTGATTCCGCATGAAATTGGGATTGGTGGCCAAGCTAGAATTTGAATCTCCCTATCATTATTCAGTACGAATTCGCAACACGACAAAAAGAGGTCTAGTTTTTTATCCGAACTGTTAAAATTCGTTCAGCATCGCGCAAACACAAGGAACGAATGTGTCTTTGAAGCGATTGCGCGGTAGAAACACTGGCTTTCACAACGTCATGGGCATATAGATATTTTACGTAACCTCTGATACTGTTGTAATCGAATACCGTGTAAGCACTCAAGCAAGAAGGGTGAGAGTTTGCACTGTTCCATGTAAACTGGCAAAAAAGAAGAATTTCGGCCGGTTTCAACTGTAAGCTTGCAGAGTCTTAAATATAATAAAAATCCGCCCTCTCTCGTCATGTTAATATTACATAATTGCTTGCTTCAATAAAACTTCATTCGTTTTTTAGATATTGATGAGTGTTCTTCGTCGCCATGTGGTCCTAATACTAAATACAACTGCACCAACTTCATGGGGTCTTACAAATGCAGCACATGTGCACAGGGATACATATTGGACAAAGTAACAAAAAAATGTGGCGGTATGTATGGGAACAGATTAATATCTGCACTGATGTAGTTAAGGCTCGTTGAATATATTGTAATGACTTGAGCTAGGCAAAGTCTCTTTGGATCTAATTACCCCTGTCTCATCATCATATTTGAACACCATGCATTTACTGGAACATAAGCTGTGAGTGCATGTGTAGTTGCGGGGAATACTTGCGCGTGCTTGAATTAATTGCTTGCATTCAGTTTTAACAAGTTATGGTTTTGTGGCTGTGATGATCTCAAGTGGGATTGCATGGTGCACATATGTTGTCATGCCCGCGCGCTTGTGAGTGTTGATATAGAAATATTTTTATCCCCATGGCTAATTTGGCGTCTTTTAATTGCGATATGTCCAACCAGGCCCTGCTTGTCGATTGAACGTACGATAATATTAATTAAGAAAACAATAGGACGGCCAGATCTCGTATACCCTGACTGACAAATCAACAAATCAAACCCAAACAAAACGGTGGTCAAACATGTCACCGTTAGAGAAACAAGTCGACAAAAATCTAAGAGAAAAAACCCTACGTATATCTACCAAGCGATAAAGGCTCAGAATATTGCTTCTGTGATCAAGAATCATATACTGAAGAAGCATTACACTACCTCTATGGGCGTCTAAAGTAAAGGGGACGCAATTAGTAGTACCAAGATCATACATCAAAGCCAACGGCTGACACACAGTATCACGCATTTGCATAAAACATTTCAAACACACACAAATAGGTCGAATTTGCGCACAAATACATCGAATTCACGCACAAATAATTCGAATTCACGCGTGAAGAAGTCGAAGTAACACACAAAAACAAATCGTTTGTCATTACAACAGGGCAAATTAGTATGATAGTTTATAAAGGCTACCAAGGCTTGATTTTCGCGCGCTTTTAGTGGCTCGCGTCTCACGCCAAATTAGATTTCAGTTCTTAGTCAGGGTTTTTGTTGGGGAATTGTTTACCTGCAATGTTCATAGTACCCAGCGTGAGCAAAGTGAACAGTATTCGTCGTCAGATGAGGAGGTTAACCATCGATTTCCTTGGTCGCGTTTCCGTTCAGGAAGCCTTATTTTGACTGACTTATCTAGTGGTGGTATAGTAAGTGCTATTACTGCGAGTAGCAATCCGACGAATGCTAAATCAACCTCTAGTCTATTCATCGTCATGAATTTACCACAAGTTCTTCCATTCATTGGTAAACTATGCATTACGGCATCAAACATCCTCTGGTCCGTCCAATAAACATGCTCCAAATAACAATCGGCGTCGTGTCATTCCTGCACCAGCATGTTCACGCAATGCTCGCGGATCCGACAGGAATGATTTTCTTTCTTCAAGACGTTTGCTTGCTTCCCAGTTCAGAACACAAAAAAAGTACCGAGGCGTGAAGCTAAATCCCAACTTAATCAAAAGCTCGCTCTATATATTGACATAATCTACTACAAATTTGCTTATAACTGCGCATGGTTGAGACTTCAACGTTTCTATGCTTGCGTGTATGTCCAAAAAAATAAGCACGTAAATAGTAGCAACTTTAACTAATAGTTGTATACAGAACCACACCAACCATATACTGTGTGGTGCAATTTTGCTATTATCCGGCCGGATTATATATCTAGGAGAAATATGAATAGCTCGGCGTGAATCATTTTCAAGAGAGACAATGAAATCATCGGTGTTGGGCAGCCATCTTGCTCGGGCTTTTTTTTTCTAGTTGTGATTTGTGAATGCGCCCGCCCCCCTGGCTCGTTGTATTAATATTTATTTAAGCACTATAGAGCATCATGCTAATTTGCTCCGCCCAGATCGACTTGTTTTTGTGTGTTCATTTTGCAAGTGAAACTCCATGACAGCATGGTAAAATTATGTCCTCTTTTCATTCCACATTTGTAAAAACTTCGCTTCTTTCCGTCGCCATAATTTGTCGGTGACGTACCACATTTTATAGGGAATTCTCTCGCGCAGCTTGATGATAAACGGCCTTGGGTTCGAGGTTGTATGTACACATCTATCGTAGTCCAAGAATTGATAGTCACATCAAACACGTACTTCATTAGCGATGTGAGCATTTCTCACTAAAACAGGGACTACCGAATTATTAATCTATTTCCGGGATATTAGCTGTCTTATTCATGGTTAAATTCTCGCAGTACCAAACACTGCATAGGGATAGATCATCACAAATCAATGGAGGGGTATGTGCTTGCATTAAAGAAACACACTATAAACATGAAACTTTGGATGATTTAAGTTGTTGCGATGACCATGAATGTTTATGGTTTATTTGAGGCCAACACATCTTCCTCGTGGGCTAATATGTATAATTTAATAATTACATTGGTAATATACCATCACTCAGACAGAATCAAAATATCCAAACTGTGGAATCATTGTGACCGGCGATTTTAATCGTCTCGACGTTACCCGATTGCTTAAACAGTTTAGGCTCAAGCAAATAGTTAAGAAACCTACCCGAAACTATGTTACATTCGATTTAATTTTAACTAATATTCACAAGTATTACAATCCACTTTAGGGCTATCCAGGATTTGGGCTGTCTGACCATAACACTATAATAGCTACAGGGGAAAATGTATTACCGAACGCTAATACCAAAAAAATGATAGCAGTGCGAGATTTGCGGAAATGTCGTTGATTGGTCTTTAGTGTTTCATGAAATAGTTAATTCTGGGCTAGACATTATGCCAGAAAGCCAAATTCGCATCCATCCAGCTGGCGCCCCATGGATGAACCAGAAACTTAAATCTCTTATCCTCAGTAGATAAAAAGTTTTTTATATGCGGTGTCAATAGGGACCGAAAAGTTTGCGGGGCGAAGTAATACGAATCTCACATGAAACAGCTCAAAGAGAAGCCTCGAGAAAGTTGTGGAGTGAGGTTAAGCAGCTAAGTGGCATGAAGTCTGCAGATGTAAATTAATCAGATCAGATCAATATTGAGGGGTTTAGGACCCACAATCCGCAGGAACAAGCTAACATCAGTAATGCTTGTTTTTCTAGCACCTACAATATATATTATTAAAACCCCTCGATCACCGTCCGTTAGGAAGGTGGTCAGTGACAAACGTGTACACCAAGCTCTGGCAAAATTAAATCCTATTGGATTTGCCAAATTGGATTTTTAAGGAATATTCATAAATTCTGGGCTTCCATATTATGAAAATTCTTAATGCATTTCATCATGACATGGAAGAAAGCAGACGTTTCGCAATTACCAAAGAAAAAACCAATGAACACATTAGAAAAAGATTTAAGGCCAATTTCCGTAACTCCCTGTTTTCTAAAGTATCAGAGGAGTTTATTGTTGAGATACCATATGGAGCGATACCAAATTCATCAACTACCATGGCGTTAATTAGCATGTTACATCACTGATTTGCCAATACTGATGGTAACGGGACAACAATAAGAACCATATATTTGATTACCGTGAGGCATTCGACTTTAATAGTGTGGGTAATTTGGGCATACCTCGAAGCATAGTAAATTGGGCATACCTCGAAGGGTAGTAGAACCCCTCTCTCATAGAGCACAGAGAGTCAAACTGGCAAAAGGCTGCTATTCCGAGTGGGATCTAGCTCATCTGGAGTAACGCAAGGTACCAAATTAGGACCATGGTTACTTATTTTAATGATCCAAGACCTAGATATCAGCTCTCTATACCTATGGAAATTTATGAAATTTACAGCATCCGAAATATTTGCGAAAGGCAGCGTTATTTTAGCACAACCCAGAATATAGCAGAACCAGTTGTCTTGGATCAAGTTACAGTTAATGGTAAAGAAATTGAACTCGTTGATGGTGCTTAATTATTGGGACTGCTACATAAGAGGTCATTAAAAAAAGCCAGAAAGAGGCTATACTACTTAGTTCAGCTGAAAAGAGCTAGATTACCAGTCGAAGACCTTGTATTGTTTTATACATCCTGCGTACGATCAGTCATGGATTGTGCTGTACCAGGCTTCTATCATGCGCTTCCGCAATATTTAAAGAACGATTTAATACGCCTAGAAAAAAGGGCGATTCCATTATAAATCCGCATGTGAACTGCCTTGCAGCAGGAGAAATATTGGACATGAAACGTATAGAAGAACATCACAATCTTTTGTGTAAAAACTTATTGACAAAATTGTAAACAATGCAAACCACAAACTTGCTGACTTGTGCCAAAGAAACATAATTCATACTATACCCTTAGAAATGAACATTAATTTGACTTACCTCAGTTTAAGACTAACCGTACAAGAAATTCGTTTGTGATCGCGATGGCATAGAAAATGTAAATTAAGTGAGAGTTAAAGCCCGAAAAGCGAGGCTTTTAGCCAAGGGCGAAGCCCGTAGGCTGAATTCTGCTAAAAGCCGAGATTCGAGGGCTTAAACTGACTTATTTCATGATTGAGAAGCTCTCATCAAAAGAGTAATTTAGGATTTATTAAGTGCATAGAAATTATTGTTTATTCTAATTTGCGAACAACAATAGGATGTACAAATTTTTGGGGCTAAATTACAGTATACTTTACTAAAAGAGACGGAGAATCCCAAAGGAGTCATGTTTAATTTATTCCTAAATTTTCGGGGCTTTTAGCTAGATAAGTTGCTTCGATTCACAAGCGAAATGGAGAGTGATGAAGACAACTTCTCGCTATCAGGATTAGCGCAAAATACATTTTTACCGAATCACATTATTTTAGATGACGAACTAAGTATAATTGTAAGTATTTTAGAATCTGAAAATCGTGATTTTGTTGTCTTACAAAGAATCGTGCGTGGAAAGAATGGGCGGACGAAAGAAATAATAAAGCACCAGTGAAGCATGATAAAGTACGGGAAGGATTTAATATTAAGCAGGGAATAGCGGGGCAAATGAACTGAATTAACCAAATAATTATAAATGCATTCGATACAGCCCGTGCTGCACGAGCTGTATCGAAAGGGAACAGCGGGCTGTATTTAGATACAGCCCGATATTTCCGAAGTGTACCTGGATACAGCCCGTGCATTTATAATTATGTGGTTAATTCAATTCATAAGCCCGCTCTTTCCTGCTGAATATCAAATCTCTCCCCGTGCTTTAACACACTAGACCTAATGACTGGTATTTATGTTATATACAGCCTGCGGTACATCAAAGAAAACTGACTTAATCATGAAATAAATTAGAGTTATACACCGTGACCGAAGTGTTTATGCGATAAACTGAGGTCTAAGGTGTATAACTAACTTATATCATTATTTGATGAAGTTTACAAGTAAGAAAGAATAGCTTTATTGTGATTACGCTTAAGTGATTACGCTTCAGTTTTCAGTTAAGTGATGACACATTATTGCTTTTAATTCGCTTTGGGGAAATCATTCCCTTTGACCATCATTTAATTCAGGAAAGGAGGAGCAATGTAATGCATCAACTATTTCAATTCCCAATAATGCATTTAAATTGATTTGTGATTTGGTTTTGGAAGCTTTATGTTGAGCCGGACTGGCCAGCTGTGGTTCAGTTTTGAACTAAGTTGAGATTTCACTTAGAAATTATTTAAAATAATTATGGTCAGGAATGCCAACTAGATTTGTTTATGCATGGTCGTTTTTAACTACTTTTGGTAGATTTGCATGAAATTGTACTAATTTGAATAACTTACAACATTTCATACGTGATTGAATTCAGACTATCGGGACTAATGTGGGTTTATATAGACAACAGCTTGGATGTATGATGTTTGTAATGCTCAGCTTGCGAGATGGAGATTGGAATTGATGAAGATTTGTTTACTACGCACTGAAATATGTTGACTATTGTGTGTTCATAATCACCAGTTGTAGTTGTGTTGTCAAAAAATGTGGGAAAATTATATTGTTTATTTTCTTGTAGTTTAATAACAATTTTCTGGTTGAATAACAATCTGTATTAATCAACCGTGTTTAGAGGTTGATATGTATTAATCAACCTCATGAATGCATATATTAGGTTGATTAATACATACCATGAAACGCTGTATTCAGGTGTGTTATTTCAGCCCCGCACTCCCCTGGAGATATTCAAAAGCGCCCCCAGCTTTCAGACACTTATCACGGAGTTGATTCACATAATAAAAGCTAGCAGAACACAATAGAAACTGAATCAATAATGATATAAATGTCAGTAGTGGCTATTAGTAGTAGTATTATTATTAGTTAATAGTATTTATTACTGTTAGTTGTGATTCTTAAAAGCATGCATTTGGTTTCCTTAACAAATATATATACCTATAGTAAACTATGTATGTCTTTAACAAATTAGGATAAATTTTATAAAGTTTTGTAAATTTTACCTAATTCAGCCCTTGACTGCGAAGAAAATTTTTATTTAACTATCTAAAAAACTATCGAAATGTGCCAGCTTTATCGAATATCCCGAACATATCATTAAAGTCTCGATGGTCAAAAGTCAGCATATCAGGAATGATAAAAACAATTAGGCCATGCATCAATCACATAAGACACTGACATTGACGCAGGTACTAAAGCACATGAAACAAACAATATCTCAACATATGGTTGTTTGTTCTTCCAAAAAGGTGTGTGAAAGATTTTTGTGTGAAGTGTACCATTGTAGGTTGTTGCGAGATAGCTTTTACAAGACAGACAATTAAGTCAGTAAATATAAACAAAGTCGGTTTTTCGGATTTTTAAATATATTTTTACGAGCAAACCAAAGTTTACAGTATGTCTTTTATAATGTATGAATGAATTGTGGGAAAGTTCTTGGTGTCCTCACATTATATTTACTCTTCCTTATACAAAATTTTGCAATTGTTATATCTATTAACCCTGAGCATTGGAGAATCAGAAAGAGGCCTGATAATTTTCAGACTTCTAGTCTGAAGAATTTCTAGTTCCTCTGTCAGATACATTATAAGGCCGCTCCATATTTCAAAGTAGTCCTTATTTTAGTTTCATATGAGAATGTCCATGATAAAACAAGCAATTATGTTTGCTTTCTGTTTGATTTTATCAATGTGGGTGTTTTTAACATGCAGTTTAAAGGTGTTTACTCTTTCAATCGCAACATCATCAATCATAAGTGATGGTTGTTCAGAAATTGCATATCCAAAACGTATCCACACATTGTATCTCTAAAACGTATCCTTCGTGCTCTTAGCATTGAATCTCGTCTCGTTCGTAAGAGCCCAGTTGTTCATCGCATTAAGGACCACTTGCATGTTTCTCATAGACCCACATGGACCAGTCCGACCAGTTCATCTTTTCTGCAATCGTCAGCGAACTTGTATAGTGTGGGAATGTAATCTTCAAGGTGGACAACAACAAATAATGTTGGTGAAAAAATTAACGCAAGGCACAGTCTTGTACATGACAGAGTACATGCATTACACTTCTTATTTCTTATTTCTACAATTATTATATGTTTTTAATTAAAGACAGCCTTTCTTAGGAGCAATCCAGGAGAGCGTTTTTAATTGTGTGAACTGTGAGCTTTCGGGAGGTAATTCGAAACTTTCTGATGTCAGAAACGATGGCTGAGGCTTCCCGTTAAGCGTAAATATAATAATTCTCAGTGGAATCTAGATCACGACTACCATAAGCACGTTCACACCCTTCGTGGAATTGGCACAACAAAAGCTATTATTGTACAATGCTTACGCAATCTCAATTTTATTGGTTGATAGCCTACAGACAATTCTCAATGTCAAGCCACCTGCAACGACATTGAAAATTGTCTGCTCTCTGCAAGGACGGTAATGGCGTCTTCGACGAGATTCGCAACTATTTCTGAGGCTCAATTGGACGAACTTGTAGAGAGCATGGATGCCAAAAATAAAAAAGACCAACTTTGTCAGCGGGGAGAGTTTTTGAATCTTACCTGCAAGAAAAGGACGAAGAGGAACCAAAAACCAACGCAGAAATCTGCGATGTGTTGTTGTTTATGTTGAAGCACGGAAGGCAGATCAAGTATTACATTATAATTGTATGATAAAACAATTATTGAATTCGGCTTTCGCATGATATCAAGATTTATCCAGACCGAGGTCAAAGTTATCTGCCTCAACTTCGCTTCGGCAGATAACTTTGACCGCGGTCTGGATAAATCTTGATACCACGCTTAGCCTCATCCAATAATTGTTAAATATCAGTTGCAGACGCATCGGCATGCATTTAAAATTGTAGAGAAAAATCGGGATAGGCGAGTATAGGTGCTGAAACGAGCACGGAATTAAGAGACTTAAATGCAACAGCATGTAAATTTTTGGAAGGAAAAAAGAATTCAACTGCTCTTATTTTTTCCGGGTCAATGCAATGCCTGAACGAGAAACTATGTGGCCGAGACATTCAACATGTGTGCAAGAAAACTCCAAACAAACACTTCTGTGGTTTCAGTTGGACTTTTGCTGTGCGTAGACGAGCGAAGGCCTCGTTACGTTTCAGAGGTAAAGAAAAAGACAACTATATCGTCGAGATATACTGGCCAAATACCGCATTAGAGACCATGAACAACAGATTGCATTAAACGCTGAAACGTAGAGGGCGCATAAGATAAACCAAATAGTATTTTGCAAAATTTATAAAGACAATCATGAGTGACAGCTGCAGTTTTTGGTTTTTACTGATCATTGACTTGTCATCGACTCATCGAAGACCCAATACGCAGCCCACGGATTTCATGAAGGAGCGGATTTAGACTCCGTTTACACTAGGGCAAGATTCCGGATTCGTCGCTAATCCGGGATGTTTTAAAATCGGATTCGTTTTACCGTTTACACTAAAGAACAGGAATTGGGAACATGAGATACAACATTATCACAGATAGATTATGAATCCGCATCATTGGAATCTGGAAAAGTCTGTGGGATCTTTGATTCCGAGAAAGTTTTAATCCGACAAAACATCTCTTGTAAACTCTTTCCGTAAAGATTTTAAGTGAACTTTCTCCCTCGTATGGTTTTCAAATTTATCGCCATTAATTTCAACTGTCAAAATGGGTCAAAAAATCACAAAATAAGATTGGTAGAATCACGGTTGGGTGAGGCTGTGCAATATAAAGGCCGTAGACCCGAAAGAAAAGGAATGCGGATATTATTACGAATCCAGAAACTTTTGCCCTAGTGTAAGCAGGGTCTTATATAGACGATGACGCTGGCTTTCGTTTAAATTAGTGTCCCAGAGATCGACAAGAAGTCGTCAGACTGGGATGTGTTTAGCTCCGGTAAGTGTAATGTGTTCAACTGGCGTTAAATTTGATTGAACTAATTGGTCAATACATGGTGACAGGCTGAGAAGTGGGGTTATAAGCAAGAAAAGTAGGACGGAATTTTTTCTGCTACTTTAATGGCAAGTATGGTTGCCCCGCAAAGATAATAGCGTTCAGATATTCTGGCGTGCGCAGTAACTAAACCAGGGGTTTTATAGGATGAAATACAGGCGGGTAGTTCCCTTAGTTCAGCTGGAATTACAGAAATTAGTCGGTGGCTAATCTGTGGGTGGGGGCAGATAAAGGTATGGTTACCTTTATCTAAGTTAGCTAGCTGATAATACATGAATATGAAACAGAAAAGTAAACTCTCGCATATTTTAAATTTGGTTAACACAACACGCGTACGATCGGCACGGTTTTAATCGATTGTCGGTGGAAAACTAAGGAGGATGTTTAGCTTTGTCCGGCAATCGTTTTCACATTGCATAATTTATGGTAGTAACAGCTGCACCGCCTGCCGTGGGTCACAGCAGAATTGTCACAGCAGGAAATACCAGCCCATCTAAATCTGAATTTAAAACAAATGGTGCGCTTTTTGCACAATTGCAATTTTTGTGTTATCTAAGCCAGATAAATTGTCACACACTGGGACGTTAATAGTTATTGGTGATAATGGAATGTGTGCCGAACTTTGTCCATAGTATCTTATGGTAAATTTACATGTGCATTGTGTGCATGCTTAAAGTTGTTAGCCAGACTCTCCTATTTTCGCTTTACAAACCATTATTCTTGCCTGGCATGAACATTAAGATCAATGTCTACAATATATGTCTGGGTGCATGAAAGTGTTATTAAAAATTGGCTTACTTAAAAAAGCATTTGCGCTATGATCTAGATCTCTATGAATATCAGTTAGAGTACACCAAATATCTTGTTATCCTAGGATATTACAGAATTAATGTGAATTAAGTTCCCATGAAAGTGCGGAGGAAGTAATGACGCCAAGATCTTTTTCGTTGTCAACTCGACTCAGTTTCTCCGATCCCAGTTTATAAGAAAAAGTGAGAGAAGTTTCCTTGCATGTAATGGTGAGCACTTTGCATTTTGGAACATTGAAACGGATGATGTTTTCTAAACTCTAAGAATTCATGTGGGTCAACGATTGTTGTAAACATTTGCAGTCATTAATAGAGGTAATTGTTTGGTGTAATTTAGTATCATCAGCGTAGAGAGCTGTTTGGATCTGGAAGATCACTAATGAAAATGAAAAACAATAACGGACCAAGAATTCTTCCTTGAGGCAATTCAGAGGTCACCTGTGACCATGCTGAAGCAGCACCTTCTAGAAAAACTTTCTGCGTTCTACCACTCAAATAAGCTTTGAACCAACCCAAGATTGTTCCCGCCACTCCATAAGCACGTAGTTTCTCAAGAACGATTGTGTGATAGAAAGCCTTAACGAAATCGAGATACGAAACGTCAGTCTGTGTGTTCTTGCCTAGGCTATTTCCAATTTGGTGCAGTGCTGATAGACGTTGAGTCACACACGAGCGTTTGCTAAGAAAATCATGTTCAGTTTGGCTGACGAAATGTTGAATGTGGTCATAGAATTTAAAGTACACGCATCGTTCCGAGACTTTGACGATTGGCAATAATGAAATGGGCCAATAGTTTTCGGCTGTCTCCTTAGAATCTCCTTTATGTATTGGTGTGACGTCTGCTGATTTTCACTGAGATGGAATACGTCTTGATTGAAGGGAGAGGTTGAAGACAGAGCAAAGACTATGTGTGATTTGTTGGCTGCATTCTTTCAAAAGACGCATAGGAAGGCTGTCAGTACCACTTGCTTTGGACGTATCAAGATTTTTTAAGCAGTTAGCAACGTCGTATTTACTAAGCTCTGTCTCCCGTAGCTGAGACTCGACTAGTAACTGGGACGAAAAGTAGATGCTGTGGATACAGCTTGCCATGCAATTCAGTTAAGACTGTTTATAAACAGACTATACGCATTATGAGCCATCGCTACCCCGCACAATGAAGTAATAGAGTATTTACTTCGTCCCTATATAAAACCGCCGGGACAAGTCAGAGCAGAACCACGGGCATGAGGAGCTAGCTTGTTTCTGTTTTGTTCAATGTCAGAAACGGGCTACTGCTGACAAGTGATACTGATGGATTGTCATGTGCAAATTTTGACAGATTCCATTGCGAACTAAGGTCACAAAGGAGTAGGGCGACTAGGGTCAACGTGAGCGCGTCTATTTCTTTTGTATGTTCCCGTTGTGTATTTATTTATATTTCAACGTCCGTCACGCATCAACATTCAGCATTCCCGAGCTGTACAAGCCGGTTAGTAATTTAGTTAATTACTTTTTACGAAAACCACCTTATCACAATGTTTTCTCGCCAGCAGGAGTAAACTTAGCCTATAGTTTATTATTGACATCAATGTAGCTTGATCAACAACAACTGAAAAACAATTCTCCACAAAGTTATGATACTTTCTAAAAGCTTTTTATTATAAGAGATTTAGGGAACTGTCTATAAACGTTATGCACGTAATTATGCAAAATACCTTCAATTACTACACGAGCTGTGTAAGGCACAGTAATTTAAAAAAGGTCCCGACGATGGAATTTCTTTTGTCGTGAGCGTCGCAACATTGATCTTGTTTTGCGTGGTTCGCTTCTTTCTCCACGTGTTCAAGTCAAAATGGACGCCGTTTTAGGAGCGGAAAACCAGAGTTATGTTATATAAAATATATCTTTCGAAAGTAAAGCCCGTCAGTCTGTTTGCTGTTTGTGTGTTCCATGTCCGAGAAGTAATGAAAAATCTCCAATGTTCGATCCAGCATAAGAGCCTTCACATCTGACGATTGTTTGTTTATGCAATGTTCAGTAAGTGAGCAAATGCCGCTTGCATCTAGGAATCAAACCAAATTTTAAAGTCACGCAACTATAAAGATGAAAGATGATTTTGTGCACGAAATAATATTTTTACCAATACCTTCACGACATGAAGTAACGAGGGGGTGGGGATTGGGTTTCAGAAGAAAAAGTCGATGGGGAAATTATGAACTTACTGTTCTAGGTGCTACGAATATTTCATTATGATTTTCGGTAACAGTTTAGGATATTATTTAATGATTTAGAAATAGAAACTGAATTGCAGCTACACAGCAGCTGAATTGCTCAGTTATCGTTAGCTAAAAGTACAAATACATATATTACTAATACAAACTCTTGCTAAAGATTAAGAACTGTTAAAAGTTTGCACACTACTTGGTATAAAACTATTTTTAAAATGGTTAGAAAAATATTGAAACTGTGTAAAATTAGCATTATTTCTGAGATTGTTATTACGTTTCTCTGGGAGAAGGTAATGCAATTTATGACTTGGATTAGTCATTTTACCAAACTAAGATTGACAAAGTTTATGTCGTCTTTGTGATAGACTTGGGAGTAAGGTGGCTTCCAAAGATTCTCCATAGGATAGATCGGGGTGGATTATTTTTAAGGCTCGCTTTTGAATACGTTCAATTTCATCTGAAAGGTATTGGGTGATACCATAACTCCATGCTTGGCAGCCGTATTCCAACACAGGTCTTATGCAGGTTGTAAAAACAGTTAAAAGTGAATAACGATCAACACCATAGCGTTTTAAAAGGCGAAGGAAATAGAGGCGTTTGGAGGCTTTTGATACTGTATGGGTTATATGAGTGTTCCATTTGAGATCAACAGAAATGCACGTGCCAACGATTTTGGCTGAAGATACTGGAACGAGTTCGTGCTCCTCTATAAATAACGGATCCAATTTTGGATGTTCCAATGCAAAGGAAATAATCATATCTTTGCACTTTGTTTGATTGAGTTTCATGTCATTTTTCATACACCATGTGTTAATATCATTGACAAGGCATTGCGGTTATGCATGTTTCTCGGATGCCGTTAACTTCTCTCTACGCTGTTTAATCACACTGATCCATAATTAGTGGTTCCAACATAGCAGGAATATAGAGAATAATATATAAATTACATAATTATGCAAGAAACTGTCAGTAGTATATAGTATGTAAATAAGGGGTGAATATTTTGTTTACAGGTTTTATATCTATGGCTTAGGAATTAAATTTTTTTCAAAAAACAATGTCCCTCAGCTGACTAGCGGACTGGTTTACAGGTCCAATATTGCGAACTGAAGTAGCCGAGCATAAAAAAGAGCATGAAAAAATGGTCCGAATGTTATTTCATTGTGATAGACTATCTCCTTTAGTTAGCAAAGTAAAAATTGCTAACTCAGCAAAAGTTGCGACGTCATTAGTTGAATGTTTTAATTTCATTGTTTGAAACCTGTTGGAGACTTTTTAGCATAACATAATATTATGCTTACGCCACTGCAACTAGTGACGTGACAGCTTCTCCTGAATCAATTAACAATTTCTCTTTTGCACATTTTTGGACACATGAAGAGTTTCTATCACTGTAAACTGTCAATCGGTTTATGTTTGCAAGCTGTTTCAAACAAAACAATAAATATTATATTGTCAATACCCTTTTTAAAGTTACTTCTTCACAAGCTCTCTTTTCAGCTTTCCCAGGTAGCAGAATATTTCGATGTGAAATTGATGTATCGTTATTTATGTAGGACCTTATCGTGAACCTTACTTGTTCATCAGATCCAAGACAGAAATTCTTGCGATTGATTTGTTAACTCTGGATACAACAGTAGTCATCAGAGGACTTACAGGTCTGGCGATGGATATTGACACTGTTGACAAGAAATTATACTTTCACAAGGGAAATGATATATCTCGAGCAAACTTTGATGGCAGCAGCGTTGAAGTTATCGTACAGAATGTTGAACCTCGTAGAGTTAGGGCGGACTGGAAAGGACGTCGCATATTCTGGACAACGACAACGTATGATAATAATGATATTTCCATGGCGACTTTAAATGGGCAGGAGAGAAGAGTGCTTAGAACAACAGAGAACCGGCCTTATGATTTGGCAGTGGACACAGACTCAGGGTGAGTTGTATTGAATTGTTGAAGTAAAATTTTATCATTTCCTATTTTATAATGGAAAAATATTCGCCCGGTTGCGTTTAAAAATCTCTCGACGACTTCCCTATTGCCACCAGAGAACACATACGCACAAGTATTGTTACTATTTTACGTAATATGTATTCTACTGTGTATTAAATGACAATCCCGTTCTTCTCCTAAAATTTAAGAAATGTACTACTATTTGAAATAAAAAAAGGCCTTTTACATTTGGACCAGCGCCTCCCCCCCCCCCCCCCTCCCTTGACGCCTTTGAATGCGATATCTAAATCAATTATATTCAACAGGTTATTCAACTGTTTTCAATCTCTACAATTGTAGCAAATATTAGGTCAATCGTAACTAAGACTGAAGGCAATTTCGAAAATATCCTATCAAAATTTGAGCTAAATAAATTGGGGTTCTTTTTTCGTTTTCTTGATGTATGATGAATGAGATGATAACATTGAAATTCCAACGGAGGACCTTGCCGTTGGAATTCAATTTAATTATCTATTTTTGAAACGAAATGTGTAAATAAACACACCAAGCAATTTTATGCCCACAAAATGATCACAGAGTAGATATTTGACCTTTTTTGAAAACATCCTATGCTATCAGTTAATTCACGAAGTTATTTTAAAAATTGACACTGTCTGAACTGGGAAAGTCAAAGCTAAAGTTTCTGTGAAGTAAAAGACAAATCTTTATCTCCTAGAAAGCTTCCGCCGCAGTTGTGATATAATTTCCTTTCTGTTTTCTTCATGCATTATTTTTTTAAGAAAAAAAGCAGTCAACTGACACATCCACCTGTTAAGGTTGTGCATAATCCATTCTACTGTACACTGTACTATAATTGTTTCTTTTTCACGGAAATGCTACAAAGCGAAAATATTTGAATGAAGACCACAGGACACAAGCTACAACCGGTCCAACTTTCATGTAATTAAATTTCTGTGAGTCCACAATTACACAAACTATGACTTGTGCTGACCGTTGAAAACACAAGTACTCTATATATTTGAATATTAAAAGAATACTTGTATCCCACAGTTGACTACTGTAACAAATTTATACCATCCCAATTTATTATCTAGTCAGATAACACAAAATTAATGCGAACATAATGATGTTTGTGGTGTTACCATGAGTTTTCATCCAGTTTTGGAAATTGAAAAGTATGATTGACCGCGGTGACAATCAAACGACCTTCGGAATTGTCTGGAACTGATCTGATCGCGTGGCTGACTTGGTAAGTTACCATTCCGAAGGTCGTAGGTTCGACTCCCGTCACAGTTAAAAACTAGTTAAGAAAAAAGGTTTGGCTAAATTTATAGAAATAAACAAGCCAACTATCGTCCCGATGGCACCGGGTACCAAATTAATCGTGACAGTGCGAATGGTAAATATTGCCCTTGCGACAAACCCACTGATCTTGTCTAACGACGTTGCTGTAAATCCTGGGCCATTTGCTCCTAGAAATCAAGTTAATAATATAAGTGTGTCTTTGACCGAAGTAAACGGCTCTGTTCGTCAATCGGTCTCCGACAATGACCCTGGTGATATTGTTCTGCAGTCATTTTTCAACATGTGATTAGATGAAAAAGGGACTCGAATGGGACACTGGAACGTTAGTCATCTTACACTTGACAAATTTGACCAGATAAAATTGTTCTTACTCGACAATCTTTACAGTTTGCTAGACTATTATTTCATGTACGTTTGTCAGATATTCATAAAACATGCAGTTTCATGAAATGTACTCAGATTTGTTCACGTATCATAGGAGGGGGGATACGGAAGAGGGAGTCATATTTCCCAGGAAATATTTCTGGGGAGTGGGGGATTTTCTTGTAAAAGCAAAAGCTTTCAAAGAAATCAGTTTTATAACAGAAACTACATCGATTTACTCTTTGAATGGGCGCATTCAACATGACCGCCGATCTCAAACTATGGCGTATTTCCGACTTCAATTTTATTTGGGTTTTGTGCTACGATGCACTATCCAGTCTTAATACATATCAATGTTCGAAGCCGATACAATAATTATGTACATTCGGGTTTTTACCACAGTGAATAGCATTATATAGTTTTTATTAAATCACATACCGGTAACTTTTACCTCGGATGACAGTTCTTCCACAATTAATTTGTTTGCACTTCCTCTTTGTAAACACACAAAGCAACAACATTTCACATAATCTTTTTCATGTTTTAAAATCTCTAAAAGGTAATATAGCATTTTATTCACGCCTCCTTAGTATAGCAGATGGTTGGAATTGTGTAGCGTCCAGTGAGTGCTGCATCTTTATAGCGTTGCATCGGTCTGTGACGTCATACAACAGCCCACCGTGCGCACACACGTGTCATTTCATCAATATGATTATATTTTGATACCAGATTCTTCCCATGCTGTTTAATTCGAACATGTTATCGGCATCTACGGCTATATGTGCCCTGTGATACAGTCACATCTGCACATTCCAGTTGCCTATATGAATAACCTTAAAAAATTACTATCCAAGATCCAGATCTAAACGTATAACTGCTTCTAACTATTACAAATATACGTTCGCATACGATGAGAGAAAATACCAATATAGTATTAGTATCAGTCACTGCATAGTACAAGAGATGGTTTGGAAACTCGTTTTGATCACAATAGAAGTCATTATCTATGTTTTTCTTCTGGTTTATGGAGAAGTAAGGCTCGATCTTCATCGTCACGTGCATATTGTTGTTTCGCTTAAATATCCAATACCAAAGTTTTAGGAAAGTTAGGCATCCGCGACTTAAACAATTAGGAAATTGCTATTGGTGGATTTGACAAAAACGCCACTCACACGTGACGATGAAGGACCATATTTTTGCATAAACAACATAGATATTGAGATATGTATTTTCTACGTGCATGCTGATTGGCTCTCTTGCCAATAAAATACCGAAGTCGATGATGTTTGCTGTCTCAATCTTGCAATCTGTTGACTGCTTTCGTATCACACGAAGAATTAAGGATTTTAAAGGAAACCGAAAGCAATTGAAGTTGTGTACTCAGCAAGACGCGAAGCGATCAACAATCATTCGGAAGTACGAAACTGATTGCATCGAAGAAAGGCATTCTCTGTTCACAAAAAAAGGAATAAATTAGCAGCCCGATTCACAAAGGTAATCTCTTGGCTGGCAAATTGGTTTAGTAATACGAATTTGATCTTTGACTCTGGAAGTTGTCAATCTAGTTGTCATGGTGGTTGGATTGCACCAGCAATACCCGTCTAACACCGTTGTATAATCCTTCGAAAATAATTTATTTTCGGTTGAACGCAGTGAATTAGAACGTAAATATTGTTACAAGCCATCTCTCCTATTAACTATGGTTATTGTTATTGTGCCTGTGAGATGTTTCAACTTGTTTTGACTTCGCGTGCGTGCCAGATTATAGTTTTCATGTCATACTGCATTTTGTACAGACCTATAGGATATAATGTAAAGTACATACTATACAATCATAGCAAAGATTGTCAGTTGTGTTCAAAAGTGGTGGGAAACTTAAATTTGAAAACTCGCATGCAAATCTTGATTATTTTTAAACCCTTGCACCCCCATACAGTGTTGAATTGATAATGCATTCCACGAAGCTTAATTTGCTGTGACTGATCTATCAGTCCAGAAGGGATGTGGATTGAATGCTGTTTTTTACAAGAATCTAGTGGGAGAAATTATATTCTAAGCAACGCGGGCGTTATATGCGATAACTTTTGTCATGATAATAGAATAGTTGAAATAAACCACGCAAAGAATGCCATGCAGGCATCTATCTGTAGAATAATTTGAGAAGTGCAAAGAAACCTGCCTTACGATATGTACATAATGTATCAAAACGGCAACGATTAACAAATCAAAAATGTCCTCACTTCAAAGTAACAAAGAACCAAAAAATAATTACGTAACGTAAGTAAATTTTTTTTTGTTGGAAACCCTCAGTGTATGGTATAGTATTTGTTTTCGAGCAGTTGAAATATTCTGATGTCATGAAATTGAGCAGTATTTCAATAACGATACACTGCCTTGTGTCGTGTCTTGGGACCCATGTTCCTGAGCAAATTGAAGCTAATTCTAAAGGTAACTGTAATATGGCTATTTGGTATAAACGAAATTGCCTTGTTTACAGACCGTAAAAGCATGCAATCAACTGCGGATGAAATGAATTCTGAGGTTGATGAGAAATTTGCCTCATGAGAAATCATACTCGATTTATTGGCGTACCCCCACATGATTCTTGTACCTGAATTATTGCGACATATTCTGTGAACCGGCTGAGGAACGGTCCTGTATATTAACCTGTGCATTTATACCTTGCCAACCTTTATGATCTGTTAGGGCAACCAAGGGACTAAGCTTCCATTCTCAAGTTTTTAAAAAAAGTCTTTTCTGATGATCAAAATTTGGCATCTGATGGACCAACGTGACCGTGCGGCTGTAATACCTGTGCGGAACTCTTTTATAGCTATCATCATAGTATCATGGATGTTGCCGTGATATATATATGCAATAGAAAAA
Organism: Muricea muricata; assembly: GCA_963855995.1. Lineage (NCBI taxonomy): Eukaryota > Metazoa > Cnidaria > Anthozoa > Malacalcyonacea > Plexauridae > Muricea > Muricea muricata. The sequence continues at coordinate 25,722,507 of OY979717.1, forward strand.
TGCCATTGAAACGCACAAAATAGAGTAAACCAATTGCATGCCATTATTTGCTCTCGGTAAAATCATGGTTTTACCATGACTGGTCTACATTGAACTTGATTTCTTGCGTTTTAATAATTATATTTTAGTGTTTTAAAACCATGCGCTTGTTTTAGCAAACACTGTAAGCACACGATCTTTTTAAAATTGGCAAAGGTTGAAAAATTATTTTAAGCCCATAAAGCATATGTGGCTTGAATAGAGCAAACGGAGTAAGGGCTTCTTCTACTAATATTGTCAATATTTACATTTTATCATAATATACATTATTTAAATGTTTGTACAAATATATAATTTGTCCACCAGACGCCCACTGTGACGGCATGTGCATGCAAAGAGCTATAATCAGCGCAGTTGTTGAATTTGCTGTACTGGTGTTGTTATCCATCCATCCATAGCTGTACCGACCAATAATTTTACGGGGAAGAATGAAGTTCCTAGCATTGATACTTAATAGAATAGCCATGCCATACCCGTGGAACAGTATAGGGAATAAACATAGGACCGCTCAGCAAGTCCCCCTATTTTTATGCAATTCATTGTTTACAGATAATGGCGGACAGTCAGTTCAGTGTTTTATTGCCCAGAAAATGCAATTGATAGCCAGAACTAAATGTGGCCACAGACTAAATGTGGTCACAGACTACATAATAGAACATTGGGGGAAAACGTCCGTGCATGCATCAATTTAGTTGACATTAGGTAAAGCCCGGCGCACACTTGAGCTATCAGCTGAGCTGAGCGTCAGTCGTAACCAGTGAACTCTAAATTAGACTGGAACGATAATTTGGCCGCCATCTTTGAAGCCAAATTGGTTATCAATAGGTTATCAAGTTCAGTCCTTTTCTATTGTTTCTCTCGGCGCGGTCGACACCATTCTTCTCGGGATGCACTGATATTTGATGTTTTTATTTTGATTTAAGAGGTAATTTTATGGTTTATGAACTTATAACCTAGTTTGCAATACAGTCTTTTTTAAAAATAGCGAATACCTCGGAAAAATAGTACTAAGACTGTTTACGACATGTGTAGTTGTTGCCGCCATCTTGGCTTCACCCAAACGTAGGGTTTTTACCTGGAGTTATCGTTCCAGTATTTATAGAGTTCACTGGTCGTAACTGTTGGCGTAGGCTGTTTCCTCAAGTGTGCTGTGTCATATTCTGTGATTTTCGCCACGCTTGGATAGGGCGTCAGATTTTCAACATGTTGAATAATTTCGTGCACGAATGAACATTTCCTCACAGTGTGCTCTGAGCTAGCAGCTCAGTAATCGATGCCAATAATACGCATGCTTTTTATCACCTATTTCATCGAGTCGTTCGATGGGCTTTAAAGCACACCGTAGTTGAGTGTCGTTCTTTACAATTAATGGTGAAATGACACTCTGTCCAATCAGGAATATTGTCTAAACTTTTCGGGATCTTCACAATTCAATTAACAAACAAAATTTACACATGCCCCTTGTGCTTGGCGGCGTGAAACCCAAGGTTTTACCCACGTCTTACGATTAGCCGCTCTTAATTGTCTTCGCCTTCTACGCAGTAACAAAAGGTAAAGAAAAATTTCTTCATCTTCTGACGAGCTAGAATCATAGCGCTCATTGCATGAGAGCCGTGTTGATTTATGTGAACACGGAAAATTTCCCGTCGCTCATCCGTTGAAGTAATTTTGCATTTTTCGTGCTATATTGTTAAAGAAATATAAATAGGTATGTCCCTTATTAGTGCTTTAGACCTGGAACCTTATTTGTATTCCCAAAGTATATATACCAGTTTATTTTATAGACTGCCATCGACTATTTAACAGTTATTCTACGAGCTCATGTCGTACATGAGCTGATAGCCGTTCGAGGTGCGTAGCACAGAGTCGACTATCGCTCATATACGACGAGAGTGAGCTAATACTATTTATTTTATATTTGAGTCGGTTTTCTTTGATGTACCGCGGGCTGTATCTCAGATACAGCCCTTGAATAAATAATTAGATCAAACTTGTGGAAAAATCTCGACGAATTTCGACTTAAATTGTTTAAAGTCGAAAGATTCTATTAGAAAACCTCCTCAAAAATAAAATAAGTTAGTTAAATACCTCGAAAGTCGGGCTGTATGTCATATACAGCCCTCGGACGCTGCGCGTCCTCGGGGGCTGTATATGACGTACAGCCCTCCTTCTCGGTATTTAACTCTCACATAAAACACTACTTATCGTTATTTAAAAGTATGTTTCAAACAAATTTTGCCAAAAGTTTCAAATTCTTAAAAAATATAAACGTTTTCAGCGAAACAAACGCTTGTTGACCTCAAAATTGAGCACAGTTTTTGGGAAATTATTCAGTATTAATTCGTAAAAAACTGTATTTTATACTTGTTTAGGTGACATTTAAATCAAGTACTAACCTTCAAAAACTTTATCTAAGTTTATGTGTTGTACGTATGACCAAGAAAGGCTGCCAAAATGCTCAAACCAAGATATTTTGCGATCGAAATACTTTCAGCTGGCATCTTGTTTTCTCTACTTGTAGTGTATGAGCTAATATCCTACTAGTAGGGAGCCAATCAGATTACAGAATACTTACTATTCGATGGCAGTCTATATAACAATAAGTATTCTGTAATCTGATTGGCTCGCTACTAATAGGATATTTAACAATTATTAGATGAGGCTGAGCAGGATACTCAAAATTATTATTCATTGCAGTATATTCTCGCATTCTAATTGGTTGAGAGCCTACGATGAATTTTTCGTATTTTGCTGGTGGCGTGAGCACACGACAAATAATTATCGTATTTGTCATGTGCTCACGCCATCAGAGACAAATACGAGATTTATTTATTTGCCATGTGCTCACGCCATCAGAGTTATTTGTCAACGTTTACAACGTACAGAATATAAGTTTGACTTGAGGTTTATTGTCTGTTTTAATTTTTATTTACATGGCTGACTTTTCTTGCAAAATGAATAATAAAAGAATTATTGAATTCGGCTTTCGCAGGATATCAGAATTATTCAGACCTCGGTCAGCGTTATCTGCCGAAGCGAAGCTGAATAATTCCGATATCCTGCTCAGCCTCATCCAGTAATTCTTAATTATTCAGTTGACTGAGGTCTGAATAATTCTGATATACTGCGAAAGCCAAATTCATTAATTCTTTTATCATTCGTCCCCCACGAAAAATCGGCGATGCGAGTACAAATAAAAACAAATAGTTTTTTAACTTTTTTCTGCATTTTTTTTTAAAAATAACGGCATTTTTGAAATTCATGCGAGATACCCCTGAAAAGGCAGCGTATGGACATGACAAATTAATACGACATTTATTTGTCAAGGTCAAAATTTGACCTTGACAAATAAATTTAGCGATATTAATTTTGTCTGCGCCGAAATACGCATAATTATCTGTAGGCTCTTAACCAATGAGAATACAGGAATATAGTACAATGAATAATAATAATAGCTCATATCATACTAGTAGTAGCAGAGAAAACAAGATGGCAGAAAAAATCTTGTTTTGAGCATTTGGCAGCCTTTCTTGGCCATACGTACAACACATAAACTTAGGTAAAGTTTTTGAAGGTTAGTACTTGATTTAAATGTCACCTAAACAAGTATAAAATACAGTTTTTTACGAATTAATACTGAATAAGTCTCCCTAAAGCTGGAAAAGATTATAATTGTTTTGAATTGCTATAATAACAAAAAATGTGCTCAATTTTGAGGTCAACAAGCGTTTAAGAATCTGAAACTTGCAAAATTTGTTTGAAGCATAATTTTAGAAACCGAAAAGTAGTGTTTTATGCGGTATTGGCTGAAGTTGTTTAGGTCTAAACTGACTAATAAGTAAATTTTATTAAAATATAAGTGCACTGGGAAATTTTTGGTGCCAGTTGTTGTCTATATAATAAAACAGTTATTTTACTCACTCTCGTCGTATATCAGCTCATATACGACTCGAGTTTGTAGAATAACTGTTAAATATTAGTAGCATTACAGTAAGGTTATTAAGTATTGTATATAGCTCATGTCATTGTTATAATTTGACTCTATTAAAAGGATCTATTAAAATCCACTTTCATACATTCATATGCTAATGGCAATCTTGTAGCAGGTACTTTCAATGAATTGCTAGGGCTGCGAAAGACATTTTCATTACTGTGGATATCAGTGCAATTATGTGTGGATGAAAGTGTTGATATTTTACATCCAGAAATCCCAGAATAAGAGAAAATTTACCCTTGGTACAAGGTTGTCCTATCAGCAGCATTTAACTTGAAATAGTAAACTTCTAGTTTAAGTTTCTAATGTTTCATCCAGGATGAGGGTTCAGGGCAACATTACCAGGTTGACAGTCATTGTCAATTTGCTCTAAAACAGTTGAGATTATCTACACTAAATGAAATGCATACCAATTCCTACACAGGTCATACACTAACTGGGGCAGTTTACAGTTGTACATTTAGACATGCCAACAGTGGATTACTGCAAATGTCAAATGTAATACACGATGTAATAAACACAACATAAAATTCAGACTTGGAATTTGTGTACTTTAATTTTGCTATGTACTTTGTCAGCTCTTTTAAAGACAACTAGCCTGTTCGACTACATACATGCAACTAAATATGTTCATTTGCATCGTTCAATCACTTCTGTCATCAACATGCAATTAATATGTTAATTGTCCATTACTATACCCATCTCCTTAAAATTGAACATCAAGCAGTTGTGGTATTTTGTTAGGATCATGCAAAGTGTCTTAAACCTAAGGCCAGCATTTTGAAGCTTTAATTTAATAAATCTTACAGATGCCATATAAATCTAGACGTTTTAAAAATACTTGATCATGTGAACATGGCTGGTAGTTTGCAGTTGCCAAAGCAAAGCTTAATCTGTTTAACTCGTATAACCCTACATACATAACTTTCGCTAACAACAATTATTAGTATATCATGACCAAAAACTTAAGGAAACCTAAGACAAAGTCAAATTAGCAGTGTTTTGAAAACCTAATCTTTCATTAGATACAAATCTAATTAGTACGCCGGCACACTATACTGGAAAATATTTAAGATTTATCTTATCCATTCTTGGTTTATAGGTATTTATTTTGGCAAGAACGTGGAGGGTTTTTACGACGTATCAGTTTGGCTACTTACGAGATGTGGACTTTGGAAATGAGAGTTAGGGATGATTCAATTATTAAACTTGACTGCATCAACAAACAAGTGTACGGTTTCGAGGAATATGGGCGCTATATATTTGCAAGTGATTATGATGGCGGGAATGAGAGGAAGATCATTAGTGGACAATTTAAGAATTATATACTCAGTGTATTTAATAATTCGCTGTACTTCATGAATTACGATAGATCATACATAAAGGAGATTAATAACGGGAATGCTAGTCGGAGTATTCTGGTGCACAGAAATTACTACTACGACCTGATTGTCGTACACAACTCTCTGCAACCACTAGGTAAGCTATAATAATATGTATAGTTAGGCTTAGAAAAATACATAACGTCATGTGGTTCCAGTTTTATATCATGAAAAAGTTAGGGTTGGTAGGTCAGGAAAAACATTTTTCAATGATTTTTTCGTGGTTTGATGGTTTGAATAGACTAGAGATCCATAATTTGTTTTGTTTGCGCATCTTTACTATGAAGATTCCGGGACACAAACTAGTTATGTACTGGTTAGCCTACTGCACGTTTTGAACAGTTCGTCTTAAATCAAAGAACAAAATAGTATCACGCTCGGTTAATCGCGTGGAAAAAATAATAGGGTCGCAAAAGAAATTTGTGTTGGTTAGGCAACCAGAACCATGCAGGTATTTTTTGGCCTTCTAATTAGTCAACCAGTACACTCATAAAACTGTAATTAAAACTGTTGATAAAGCGCGGTCATGCAGGTAAAAGCATAGTGAGTAGAGACGTTACTGACCAAAAACAACTTTTTTTATAACTGACAAGCTTTGGCCACTGTGCTGTGATTTTCATCAGGTACAAAGCAAATGAGATTGCTACCCTATACAAACTAGTCTGGATGGGATTTCAAGTTATGCAATATTTAAAACCAGTGTAAGAGTGTCTTACGCGATCTTAAATGCGAGACCCAGGCGAAATTGTCATCGCGTTAATCGTTTAAAACAATTAAATTAATGGGAAATCGTTGTTTTTCCCCCTTCTTTGGTCATGTTAGACCTCTGTATTTTATGATCGTGGCTGTTCTTACTTCTTTTGCTTCAAAGAGGGATTTGTAATTAACATATCTATCAGTGTGTAGTCTTTCTGAATATTTCGATTTCATATGAACTGCGTCCCATTCCAAGGACGGAAATCCAGGCAAATACATGTTTGCACCATAAGTAATTTTGTTTTTTCCCCCTCCCCAATCCTGGTTCCATGAGTACAAGACCCTGTGTTCTTACCGTACTATTATCTCAAAGCAGTTGGAGCTGTCAAATTACTACTGACCAATACGTTATACTTCATTACTTCGCCTGACCGCAGGTCATGGTTTTGTCGTCTTCGTCGTGTCAGAAACGAGCTCAAAACTGCATCGAAATCCACTATGATTCAGATGCTTTACGCGCTGACTACAGAATTTTTCCGATACGGACCATCATCAGTAACATCTGAAAAGGGCACGAAAACAACACATCTTTTATCACTTCATCTTAACAACTTACATGCAGTCCTTGGTTAAAGTTGAGAGAATTAGGAGTCGATGAACAAATGACTTTTCATGTAGTGGTCTATGAGATTTTTGGTATATTGCAGTCTAGGCTATCTGTTTTGCCCTAATATAGTTCATTTTTATTGTGGATGTGCGAGATCGGAAATATTTGTACGAGAGCTGACTCGTTGTCTTCGCTGAGTTCAAATCCAAAAAGGTCCCGCTTTGTACACTTGTATAAGTTGCTATTTTATCTTCATTAATTTTTCGATATTTTTTTATTTTTCCAAGGCACGAAATTGAGACACACGATTATGCCACTGGAAAGGAAAATTTTTTATTAACTTGCCTTTCATTTATATTAACACCAGTCTCGAATCAATTTGAGTTATGTGATTTTATGCGTGTTGAACTTAAACAACAAATCTTGCTTGTCTACCACTTTGAGATGAGCAGATAACACTATCTAAAATGCTCAGTTTTAGAGATATTCCCATAAAATCACAAGGAATTTAACACCACGTCTTTTTTTTGGCTGTGGCTGGTGATCGAGTCCTGAAGAGCGAGGTTAAGAGAATGAACATAGTAATGAACATACAGAGCAAGTGGTAAACATTCTTTTATCTGCGACGCTACGCCGCTTACAACCACTCATATTCGCTGCAACATCAAAACATTCTCCAACAATATCGCGTAACTGTAAGATGAGATTCGTGATTGATTTCTTTACAGGCTGGTAGAGGACCTCAACTTCGGTTAATTTAGTCGCAAGAAAATCCGCCAATCGTCTTGTGTGTCTCCCTCAAAGGCATATAATGATTCTGTAATGACCATTACTTTTGATATCACGTGTAAGCACCAAACTCTATACGACTTCAATGAGGTCGTTCTGTATTTCTGGTGATGCCCACTTGTCTTCTATCTTTCCCGTGCCCTCATGAAACAGTGTACATCAACACTCCATTACGACTTGAAGATATTGTCGTACTTGAAGGTGGGAGCTTATTGCTTATGAGAAACTGCATTCCATTTGCTTAGAACTGATGTGTTTTAGCCTTCAACAAGCGCCACTTGTTACACGTGATAAACTCTCGAAATTTTTCATGTTTAAAGAGCTCTATAGCTCCTTCCAGTTGTTAAAATAAAACGAATATGCTTTTCAAATTCTCTCCAAGGAAATTATACACACTGGTTATTATTACTTTCATAACTTATCCATGCACGGACATTTCTTGTAACAGTCTTGTTGATTTTTTTGTGAGTGCTTAGCTTTCATTTCCAAACGTTCTCGTTTGGTAATTCATGTTTTTGAAGCGGTTGATTTGGCGCCCTGGAGGTAATGAATCCGGTTCCCTGGATTGACCTTGTCGATGTTTGCAGTGCTTATCCTAGATTCATCTTTGTTCTCTGTATCTGGAACTGGCTTGTCAAGTACACCTAAACGAGAGTGAATCTCAAAAGATTTCGCTGGAAAAGCGGAACGGTTTTTGGTGAGACTAATGCCGTTGTCCCCAACATTGTTCTCGCTGACGTCATATCTAGGCCTTAAAGTGCGTATGTTGTCATTTTACATTTGATATATTTGTATAATTAGGTACATTTTAAGACGACGTGCGTTGAAACCTTCAGACAAAACTTTCATCTTCATGTTTTTGTTTGTTGTTTAATTTAGAAGAACTGGAGTCATTTTTGAAACATAAAACAATGCAATACTCATTTGCATGAACTTAAATAGCAAAAAATACCATGAAGATTGCTTTTTCCTCTAGGAATAAAACTTACATTTCCTAAAATGTCCTAAATGTGCACCTTAAACTGCTAGTTGCTAATGATTATCCTGAGGTGTAAGCTGATGTACTGTACTTGCGCTTGTGATAAAACTGTGTAACCCATATTGTTAGCATTCTACCACTATACTGAACTTGACTTTTTTGCCGTTGTGTACATTTCTTGCATTATTGTCTTGGTAGTCTATGTTCATTTCATCATGGTATTCGTCTAATTTTATCCGGTACTGACGATAACGGCGTTTACGAGAACAATGTTTGTGTGATATTGGTTAGTGTTGTTCGACGCCTTGACGATCGTTTTCCTGACTTAGAATCCTGAAACTAAACTGGCAGTCTACTATTGAGTACTGCCTATACACGAGTACTGCTACGTTAAACGGCGCGCACACAAAACTCGAATTCGGCCGGGCTTGACACGTGAGGTAGATCGGCATGATGCAAACTATATTTGGTCGATAAGCGTTCCTATCTTACAAGCACTAAATATTCAAGATGGTTTGGTAGGTATACGGTACCATGCAGATACCAGATAGGTATACCTAAGTATGTTCGGTAGATGGATAGGTTGAATACGTAGATAGATAGGTATGTAGGAAAGCAGGTTTGAAATGAATAGGCTAAATACCTGGACAAAAAATAGGTACGGAAAATAGGGCAATGACTACTTCGCGTGATTGTGTATATATAATGTGTATGAATTATGGAATATATTAATATACTTAACTAGCAGCAGTTTGGCGTATGTGAAATCAACCGTATTGCAATTGTACGAAAGCGAGATGAAAAGTTTACTCACTGGCAGTCTCTTAGAACTCTCAGGCCAGTACATAAAACCCGTAATCTGTGGAACAACGACCGAAAGAATTTATCCTTAGTTGCAGACCGGATTGTAGCAAATAATCTCCTGCACGAGGTCCAGACTTAATTACCAACAACCTGCTTGAGATACACATAAGAAGCGTCAAATAAAAGAGGGTTCACATTCGTAATTATTAATATCGTTTGTCGAACAAAACAAAATAGGGGACAACTTGAACCAGTGTATAAGCTCTGCATGTCTAATGTATTCCTGCCGGTCGCAAAAATAGACGTATGAAAATTTCTCTAAGTGTATGACAACTATTAATCCGATTGTAAATCGAATATTGCCCCACTGCATTGTTTGCCCAACCATCGCCTACAGTCTAAAGTGCAATAAATTTGCATTTCAGATTTGAAGGGATGCCTTAATGTAAGATGTGGTCGTTTTGCGTATTGTAACAATGGCTCGTGCCAATGTGAACCTGGTTTTGAATGGAATGTTGGAAAATGCACAGGTAACTAATACAGATTTAAAAAAAATAGCGAGTAAAATACATCAATTGTTTGCTCATATTTCATTGACATTTAGTGGAATTCAACAGAATCCTTTGTATTTTTCATTTCCGAAAAAGAAATTCTCGAAAAAAACGTGATGAAATTGCGAAAACTTAAAATTTTGTTTGGAAATTCTGTGCAGTGTGAGAAATATGGGCTCGAAAACTTTCTAGGTTTTATATGCACAGAAAAAAAGCACTATATATGCACTGAAAGCAGCATTGAACAATGTTTTGTTGCCCACGTTGTTCAAGATTGTTACAATATTGATTAACATTGTTGCACCTGATTGCAGGCTAATTCAGGCTCAACAATGCTGAACAGTATTGTTGACAATCTTGAACAATGTTTGCAGCAAAACGTTTTTCAATGCTGTTTTCACCAGGCCAGAACAGGTTTTTCGTTTTTGCTGTGTACCTGTCTGATTGTGTTACGCTGTTAATTTTCATACCATTTTTGACCCGAAAATAGTGAGAAATTTCCGCACGTCATACAGTTATATAGAGAATTTGCAAACTTCGCAAATTACAGTGCGAACCATGGTATTAGTTTTATAAGATATTTATGCCGTACGTATTCAAGATGAGCAGTGTTGTTCATTAAAACTTACGAACGTCAAAACAAAGTTGTGAGAATATCTGTGCGATGTTGATATTTGATGTTAGTCACATGACTGAAAAACTATGGCGTTGTTCCATATTTGAGGTGGACCACGCTATTAGTTTCAACAGTATGATAACACTATATGACGTCGTTTTTAACTTAATTGGAAGTGGAAACGACATTCTTTAACCAAAAACAGCATAAGTAACAACAAGAGAATGTTTTAGTTAGAAAATAAACGAACTTGGTGTCATAGTTGGAGGATTTTTCAAAGAATACATGGAACGGAGGAAAAGAGGGATTCTGGACTTCTAAAATGGATAAGAATGGGAGGTATTAGGCGTTTGAAGGAGAACTGTTCGTAAATTATCATGATCAACGTATGTCAACATTTTGAGAAAGTTTGCTTTGCCATATATCTTCAAAACTAGCAATGATGGATTCCTGGTAAGCAACAATGATTCCAAAAATATACCTTAACTACTGCCATGGAAGAAACGTTTGAAACTGGATTAAGCGAAAAGTACATGAAAGCACAAGGGAATTTTCATGTTTTGACAGACAAGTCGAGATCAACATGATAATGCCCTAATGCTGAGAAAAGGGACTTCCGCTAAATGGTTTTAGGTACCTACCAAAGAAGTGGTAGAACGATTATTTAGATTCGTATTATTACGAATCTAAACGACCAACATGTCTTCATATATGCCTAAATGTGCAAAAGAGACCTCTGATCCCTATTTCCGCTGTTACCAGCGGAACTTTACAACTTTTTTGTTGACTCCTTAGCCTCGCCGGTCACATAACATGACTGAATATCAATAATCTAACCCGTGCATGCATTTTCCAAGCTTTATCATGCTGATTTCGTCTGCCTGTCAAAAGGACAAACTTCCGTTGTGCTTTCAAGCATTTTTTGCCTCAATCCAGTTCCAAAATTTTATTCCACGACACCAGTGGAGGTACTTTTAGAATTATTATTTCTTACCAGGAATCCATCATTGCTAGTTTTGAAGATATATGGCAAAGCAAACTTTCTCAAAATGTTGGCAGATGTTGATCATTATAATTTACGAACAGTTCTTCTTCAAACGCCTAATACCTCCCATTTTTATCCATTTTAGAAGTCCAGAATCCCACTTTTCTTCCGTTCCACGTATTCTTTGAAAAATTCTCCAACTATGACACCAAGTTTGTTTATTTTCTAACTAAAACATTCTCTTGTTGTTACCTATGCTGTTTTTGGTTAAAAAATGTCGTTTCCACTTCCAATTAAGTTAAAAACGACGTCTTATAGTGCCATCATATTTTTGAAACTAATAGCGTGGTCCACCTCAAATATGAAACAACGCCATATTTTTTCAGTCATGTGACTAACATCAAATATCAACATCGCACAGGTCTTCTCACAACTTTGTTTTGATGTTCGTAAGTTTTGATGAATAACACTGCTCATTTTGAATACGTACGGCATAAATATCTTATAAAACTAATACCATGGTTCGCACTGTAGCTGTGTTTCCTACACATTAATTAGATGCATCTTTTCTTAACCAAACTGTTACTATTCTCGCAATGGCCTTTAATAGATAAATAAATAGATTGAATTTTAGTTTATAATGTAAATTGTCAATTCCTTCCATACAGTTTAACTAATAATTAATCTGGATTAATCTAAAATTAATCAGAATTTGAACCGTGTTGACAATATAACATTATTTAAGTATTCTTTAGAAAAATCTTATCTTATCAAAATGAATATCTAAAAAAATATTGTTAATCATTTTGTCATTCTCATAGTCAACGTACCTGTAAAGCTATAGTAACAATTAAAGAGTGTACGTTTGGGTAACGTAATCGTGCAATATATTCATCACTTGAAAGTTACATAGTAATTATGAGAGTTCATTGCGGTTTTTTCATTTTTATTTTTGTTTTTGTGGTCCGGTATCTATACGTTTCAACCAATCAAATTGCTTCATTTGCGGTCAAGTATTTCACGCGATATTGGAAACAAAGCCCTACAACTACAAGTAACGAAGCCGAAGCTTAAAATATCCTACTCCAAAAATAGAAAGTATACACATTGAAGTAAATAGCGAACTTAACTGGTGATATTATAGATGTTTGTATCATTAGAAATACTTTGATCACTTGTCTAACAATGTTTTCTAACTTGAAACTTTAGTGTCAATGAACTGACTTTTGCCAAAAACGGTAATGACATGGGGGCGAGTAAAATTAGGGCTTAAATTTAAGGCTTTAAATTTCACGCGTGTTTTTAAGGTTCAATTTCATGCGTGTTTTTGAGATGGCTTTATATGTGATAAAGTGACACACTATTAATGTTTCACCTTCATTAATATTAATTCTTTATGATGTTGCGTAGTCTCGTGCGAATTTTCATACCCAAAATGTTCGGTTACGCCTCGCCTTTTAGACCCTATTTACTTGATTCCGCATGAAATTGGGATTGGTGGCCAAGCTAGAATTTGAATCTCCCTATCATTATTCAGTACGAATTCGCAACACGACAAAAAGAGGTCTAGTTTTTTATCCGAACTGTTAAAATTCGTTCAGCATCGCGCAAACACCAGGAACGAATGTGTCTTTGAAGCGATTGCGCGGTAGAAACACTGGCTTTCACAACGTCATGGGCATATAGATATTTTACGTAACCTCTGATACTGTTGTAATCGAATACCGTGTAAGCACTCAAGCAAGAAGGGTGAGAGTTTGCACTGTTCCATGTAAACTGGCAAAAAAGAAGAATTTCGGCCGGTTTCAACTGTAAGCTTGCAGAGTCTTAAATATAATAAAAATCCGCCCTCTCTCGTCATGTTAATATTACATAATTGCTTGCTTCAATAAAACTTCATTCGTTTTTTAGATATTGATGAGTGTTCTTCGTCGCCATGTGGTCCTAATACTAAATACAACTGCACCAACTTCATGGGGTCTTACAAATGCAGCGCATGTGCACAGGGATACATATTGGACAAACTAACAAAAAAATGTGGCGGTATGTATGGGAACAGATTAATATCTGCACTGATGTAGTTAAGGCTCGTTGAATATATTGTAATGACTTGAGCTAGGCAAAGTCTCTTTGGATCTAATTACCCCTGTCTCATCATCATATTTGAACACCATGCATTTACTGGAACATAAGCTGTGAGTGCATGTGTAGTTGCGGGGAATACTTGCGCGTGCTTGAATTAATTGCTTGCATTCAGTTTTAACAAGTTATGGTTTTGTGGCTGTGATGATCTCAAGTGGGATTGCATGGTGCACATATGTTGTCATGCCCGCGCGCTTGTGAGTGTTGATATAGAAATATTTTTATCCCCATGGCTAATTTGGCGTCTTTTAATTGCGATATGTCCAACCAGGCCCTGCTTGTCGATTGAACGTACGATAATATTAATTAAGAAAACAATAGGACGGCCAGATCTCGTATACCCTGACTGACAAATCAACAAATCAAACCCAAACAAAACGGTGGTCAAACATGTCACCGTTAGAGAAACAAGTCGACAAAAATCTACGAGAAAAAACCCTACGTATATCTACCAAGCGATAAAGGCTCAGAATATTGCTTCTGTGATCAAGAATCATATACTGAAGAAGCATTACACTACCTCTATAGGCGTCTAAAGTAAAGGGGACGCAATTAGTAGTACCAAGATCATACATCAAAGCCAACGGCTGACACACAGTATCACGCACTTGCATAAAACATTTCAAACACACACAAATAGGTCGAATTTGCGCACAAATACATCGAATTCACGCACAAATAATTCGAATTCACGCGTGAAGAAGTCGAAGTAACACACAAAAACAAATCGTTTGTCATTACAACAGGGCAAATTAGTATGATAGTTTATAAAGGCTACCAAGGCTTGATTTTTGCGCGCTTTTAGTGGCTCGCGTCTCACGCCAAATTAGATTTCAGTTCTTAGTCAGAGTTTTTGTTGGGGAATTGTTTACCTGCAATGTTCATAGTACCCAGCGTGAGCAAAGTGAACAGTATTCGTCGTCAGATGAGGAGGTTAACCATCGATTTCCTTGGTCGCGTTTCCGTTCAGGAAGCCGTATTTTGACTGACTTATCTAGTGGTGGTATAGTAAGTGCTATTACTGCGAGTAGCAATCCGACGAATGCTAAATCAACCTCTAGTCTATTCATCGTCATGAATTTACCACAAGTTCTTCCATTCATTGGTAAACTATGCATTACGGCATCAAACATCCTCTGGTCCGTCCAATAAACATGCTCCAAATAACAATCGGCGTCGTGTCATTCCTGCACCAGCATGTTCACGCAATGCTCGCGGATCCGACAGGAATGATTTTCTTTCTTCAAGACGTTTGCTTGCTTCCCAGTTCAGAACACAAAAAAAGTACCGAGGCGTGAAGCTAAATCCCAACTTAATCAAAAGCTCGCTCTATATATTGACATAATCTACTACAAATTTGCTTATAACTGCGCATGGTTGAGACTTCAACGTTTCTATGCTTGCGTGTATGTCCAAAAAAATAAGCACGTAAATAGCAGCAACTTGACTAATAGTTGTATACAGAACCACACCAACCATATACTGTGTGGTGCAATTTTGCTATTATCCGGCCGGATTATATATCTAGGAGAAATATGAATAGCTCGGCGTGAATCATTTTCAAGAGAGACAATGAAATCATCGGTGTTGGGCAGCCATCTTGCTCGGGCCTTTTTTTTCTAGTTGTGATTTGTGAATGCGCCCGCCCCCCTGGCTCGTTGTATTAATATTTATTTAAGCACTATAGAGTATCATGCTAATTTGCTCCGCCCAGATCGACTTGTTTTTGTGTGTTCATTTTGCAAGTGAAACTCCATGACAGCATGGTAAAATTATGTCCTCTTTTAATTCCACATTTGTAAAAACTTCGCTTCTTTCCGTCGCCATAATTTGTCGGTGACGTACCACATTTTATAGGGAATTCTCTCGCGCAGCTTGATGATAAACGGCCTTGGGTTCGAGGTTGTATGTACACATCTATCGTAGTCCAAGAATTGATAGTCACATCAAACACGTACTTCATTAGCGATGTGAGCATTTCTCACTAAAACAGGGACTACCGAATTATTAATCTATTTCCGGGATATTAGCTGTCTTATTCATGGTTAAATTCTCGCAGTACCAAACACTGCATAGGGATAGATCATCACAAATCAATGGAGGGGTATGTGCTTGCATTAAAGAAACACACTATAAACATGAAACTTTGGATGATTTAAGTTGTTACGATGACCATGAATGTTTATGGTTTATTTGAGGCCAACACATCTTCCTCGTGGGCTAATATGTATAATTTAATAATTACATTGGTAATATACCATCACTCAGACAGAATCAAAATATCCAAACTGTGGAATCATTGTGACCGGCGATTTTAATCGTCTCGACGTTACCCGATTGCTTAAACAGTTTAGGCTCAAGCAAATAGTTAAGAAACCTACCCGAAACTATGTTACATTCGATTTAATTTTAACTAATATTCACAAGTATTACAATCCACTTTAGGGCTATCCAGGATTTGGGCTGTCTGACCATAACACTATAATAGCTACAGGGGAAAATGTATTACCGAACGCTAATACCAAAAAAATGATAGCAGTGCGAGATTTGCGGAAATGTCGTTGATTGGTCTTTAGTGTTTCATGAAATAGTTAATTCTGGGCTAGACATTATGCCAGAAAGCCAAATTCGCATCCATCCAGCTGGCGCCCCATGGATGAACCAGAAACTTAAATTACTTATCCTCAGTGGATAAAAAGTTTTTTATATGCGGTGTCAATAGGGACCGAAAAGTTTGCGGGGCGAAGTAATACGAATCTCACATGAAACAGCTCAAAGAGAAGCCTCGAGAAAGTTGTGGAGTGAGGTTAAGCAGCTAAGTGGCATGAAGTCTGCAGATGTAAATTTATCAGATTAGATCAATATTGAGGGGTTTAGGACCCACAATCCGCAGGAACAAGCTAACATCAGTAATGCTTGTTTTTCTAGCACCTACAATATATATTATTAAAACCCCTCGATCACCGTCCGTTAGGAAGGTGGTCAGTGACAAACGTGTACACCAAGCTCTGGCAAAATTAAATCCTAATGAGGGGTCTTGGGCTAGAAAACTTGCCAAATTGGATTTTTAAGGAATATTCATAAATTCTGGCCTTCCCTATTATGAAAATTCTTAATGCATTTCATCATGACATGGAAGAAAGCAGACGTTTCGCAATTACCAAAGAAAAAACCAATGAACACATTAGAAAAAGATTTAAGGCCAATTTCCGCAACTCCCTGTTTTCTAAAGTATCAGAGGAGTTTATTGTTGAGATACCATATGGAGCGATACCAAATTCATCAACTACCATGGCGTTAATTAGCATGTTACATCACTGATTTGCCAATACTGATGGTAACGGGACAACAATAAGAACCATATATTTGATTACCGTGAGGCATTCGACTTTAATAGTGTGGGTAATTTGGGCATACCTCGAAGCATAGTAAATTGGGCATACCTCGAAGGGTAGTAGAACCCCTCTCTCATAGAGCACAGAGAGTCAAACTGGCAAAAGGCTGCTATTCCGAGTGGGATCTACAATCGTATGCAAAATAAACGAGACACTTCATGCTCCCGCACCCTTCTCAATGTTGTTTAGTGATTGTTAGCACCGTTTCAGGCCTTCCTTTTTAATTTCAACTTTAAATCGCAACATTGCATGGGGGAAAGGGGGATAAACCTTACAAAATCCGGATGGCATGTTTTATTTTGCAAGGGATTGTATTTCAACAATAAATCTGCACAAGTACCGTAGGTGTAGGAAGTTATGACGCTGAAGGCGTTTAATCCAGAACGCCTGATAATGACCCCACTTGCGTATATCAACACATTTCAAAGATTACAATTTAACGTTTCCTAAATGAAGAGGGCTATTACTATCTACAAGCTCGGAAAAAAGGTCTGTTAACAAAGGCTGACATGAAAAAGAGGAGATTTTTGACACGGAGAATGCAAAAAGAATATCCTCACGACGTATGGACTCAAGATATTGTGTTTTACCTCGACGGAACGGGACTTGCGTATAAGAGAAATCCCTTGGATCAAGCCTTTGCACCCAAAGCCAGCGTATGGAACAAGAGAAGCGAAGGACTAACACCAGGATGTGCCGCGAAGGGTCAAAAAACTGAGAGTGGTTGTCGAGTGGTAAAGCTGATGGTAGCTCTAAGTTATGACAAGGGCGTGGCCATATGCAATTAAAGCTTATGACAAGTTAGATGGCCGTTACTTTGCCAATTTTATTGACGAGAACTTTGAAAGCATGTTTGCCGTTGCAGATAAAGGCAAATGCGATTATGGTTATACAAGACGGAGATCCAAGTCAGAATTCAGCAATGGCTTGTGCAGCAATGGATCGGGCAAACTGTGAGCTTCTAAAAATACCTCCGAGAAGTCCTGACCTAAACCCCATTGAGAATATTAAACTAGTTTCAGACGCATTGCGTAAGCAAGCTATACGGTCGTAAACCACGAAGGAAACATGCGAAGAAATTAAATATAGAAGAGTTATCTCTACAATTCAATCTTTACCCATAGAAGTAGCAAATAATTGCCTCAATGCCAAATCGCGTGGAAGAAGTCATTAAGAGGAAAGGACAGCGTTTAAGACATTAGAACTATCAAACAGCCAAGTACTTTCACGTTGTATATAATTATATCGACAATGTATATGTTGACAATAAAACACGTACAATATAAGATGAACTGACTGTTAAACGGACTGTTTAAAAAATAATTATATTCATCTATACTCATATGACTGCGCGTGTTTGACGAACAAACCAAAGCGGTCTAAACAGGCCGATTAACAACTAAATTAACAATTATATACTTAATAAGTATTTGTGAAACATGAACATGCAATGCACTGTGTATACCATCTCTGTCACTGTGTCAGTTAGACAGTTCTGAATAATTAATTTAAATTAACGCATCACCACAACGGGTCACCGTTTATATACAAGTGCCAAAACAACTGAAGAGAGTACATTGGCCGCACATTAAATACATAAGATCTGAGGTTTGTACCGTAGTACCATGGTAAAGTAGACGCTTCCATATTTTTTTAGAAACTAACATAATACGAGCCGATTGTGCAATGGTGACCCGTTCAAACAAAAAAAATATATTACATAATAATGTATTATTTCATATTTCCTCGGATCACAGTGGTGATCCGCCGCTTATTCAGCGTATGCCAACTTCAAACCATTTAAAATTCTAGAATTTGTTGAATAACTTATCAATGTTTAAGTATATTAGTCAACAAACCTTGTAGAAGAGAACTCAGATGTGTAATTTTGAGAGTTTTAAATGGTGACCCGTTTACGTTGCCGGTCATTATGAGCACTGATTAATATGCTAATTGCATGTATAATGCATTCCCCGCTAAAACGCATGCATGTACGATAAGCGTATGTATAGACATTCAAATATTCAGTGAAGAATAACCTCTGCAAAGCAACGCGGGTATGACAGGCTGTCCACTTGTTCTTCTTGCGGGATTTGCGAGAAGAACTGAAAACAGCGCCATCTGGTCTTCGATTTCCATTTGATATTCAAATTTAGACAAACTAGTAAACGAAATTCACCACACCGCTCTACTGCGTGTACATGTGATAGCTACAGCTATATACGAGAATAATTGTTGTTGTGGAATATTTCAAGATTATGAATTCTTGTGTCAATTTCATTATTTCAATAATTAACTGCAGTATATTCTCACTAATATACGTATATTTATTGACGTTTCTTTTGTCACATATATTATAACTTTTCACCAAAATAAATATAAAATACATAGGTGTTACTCTTCAAACCATGTGTGTTCACATTTTGGAATGATTCTCAATAAAATTTACTGGTTTTATTACTTTTAATTTACACTTGCATCTTACACAATTAAGATGCGCCAAGTGTGCATTCCAAACGTCCCTATTTTAGACAATCGTATGCAAAATAAACGAGACACTTCATGCTCCCGCACCCTTCTCAATGTTGTTTAGTGATTGTTAGCACCGTTTCAGGCCTTCCTTTTTAATTTCAACTTTAAATCGCAACATTGCATGGGGGAAAGGGGGATAAACCTTACAAAATCCGGATGGCATGTTTTATTTTGCAAGGGATTGTATTTCAACAATAAATCTGCACAAGTACCGTAGGTGTAGGAAGTTATGACGCTGAAGGCGTTTAATCCAGAACGCCTGATAATGACCCCACTTGCGTATATCAACACATTTCAAAGATTACAATTTAACGTTTCCTAAATGAAGAGGGCTATTACTATCTACAAGCTCGGAAAAAAGGTCTGTTAACAAAGGCTGACATGAAAAAGAGGAGATTTTTGACACGGAGAATGCAAAAAGAATATCCTCACGACGTATGGACTCAAGATATTGTGTTTTACCTCGACGGAACGGGACTTGCGTATAAGAGAAATCCCTTGGATCAAGCCTTTGCACCCAAAGCCAGCGTATGGAACAAGAGAAGCGAAGGACTAACACCAGGATGTGCCGCGAAGGGTCAAAAAACTGAGAGTGGTTGTCGAGTGGTAAAGCTGATGGTAGCTCTAAGTTATGACAAGGGCGTGGCCATATGCAATTAAAGCTTATGACAAGTTAGATGGCCGTTACTTTGCCAATTTTATTGACGAGAACTTTGAAAGCATGTTTGCCGTTGCAGATAAAGGCAAATGCGATTATGGTTATACAAGACGGAGATCCAAGTCAGAATTCAGCAATGGCTTGTGCAGCAATGGATCGGGCAAACTGTGAGCTTCTAAAAATACCTCCGAGAAGTCCTGACCTAAACCCCATTGAGAATATTAAACTAGTTTCAGACGCATTGCGTAAGCAAGCTATACGGTCGTAAACCACGAAGGAAACATGCGAAGAAATTAAATATAGAAGAGTTATCTCTACAATTCAATCTTTACCCATAGAAGTAGCAAATAATTGCCTCAATGCCAAATCGCGTGGAAGAAGTCATTAAGAGGAAAGGACAGCGTTTAAGACATTAGAACTATCAAACAGCCAAGTACTTTCACGTTGTATATAATTATATCGACAATGTATATGTTGACAATAAAACACGTACAATATAAGATGAACTGACTGTTAAACGGACTGTTTAAAAAATAATTATATTCATCTATACTCATATGACTGCGCGTGTTTGACGAACAAACCAAAGCGGTCTAAACAGGCCGATTAACAACTAAATTAACAATTATATACTTAATAAGTATTTGTGAAACATGAACATGCAATGCACTGTGTATACCATCTCTGTCACTGTGTCAGTTAGACAGTTCTGAATAATTAATTTAAATTAACGCATCACCACAACGGGTCACCGTTTATATACAAGTGCCAAAACAACTGAAGAGAGTACATTGGCCGCACATTAAATACATAAGATCTGAGGTTTGTACCGTAGTACCATGGTAAAGTAGACGCTTCCATATTTTTTTAGAAACTAACATAATACGAGCCGATTGTGCAATGGTGACCCGTTCAAACAAAAAAAATATATTACATAATAATGTATTATTTCATATTTCCTCGGATCACAGTGGTGATCCGCCGCTTATTCAGCGTATGCCAACTTCAAACCATTTAAAATTCTAGAATTTGTTGAATAACTTATCAATGTTTAAGTATATTAGTCAACAAACCTTGTAGAAGAGAACTCAGATGTGTAATTTTGAGAGTTTTAAATGGTGACCCGTTTACGTTGCCGGTCATTATGAGCACTGATTAATATGCTAATTGCATGTATAATGCATTCCCCGCTAAAACGCATGCATGTACGATAAGCGTATGTATAGACATTCAAATATTCAGTGAAGAATAACCTCTGCAAAGCAACGCGGGTATGACAGGCTGTCCACTTGTTCTTCTTGCGGGATTTGCGAGAAGAACTGAAAACAGCGCCATCTGGTCTTCGATTTCCATTTGATATTCAAATTTAGACAAACTAGTAAACGAAATTCACCACACCGCTCTACTGCGTGTACATGTGATAGCTACAGCTATATACGAGAATAATTGTTGTTGTGGAATATTTCAAGATTATGAATTCTTGTGTCAATTTCATTATTTCAATAATTAACTGCAGTATATTCTCACTAATATACGTATATTTATTGACGTTTCTTTTGTCACATATATTATAACTTTTCACCAAAATAAATATAAAATACATAGGTGTTACTCTTCAAACCATGTGTGTTCACATTTTGGAATGATTCTCAATAAAATTTACTGGTTTTATTACTTTTAATTTACACTTGCATCTTACACAATTAAGATGCGCCAAGTGTGCATTCCAAACGTCCCTATTTTAGACAATCGTATGCAAAATAAACGAGACACTTCATGCTCCCGCACCCTTCTCAATGTTGTTTAGTGATTGTTAGCACCGTTTCAGGCCTTCCTTTTTAATTTCAACTTTAAATCGCAACATTGCATGGGGGAAAGGGGGATAAACCTTACAAAATCCGGATGGCATGTTTTATTTTGCAAGGGATTGTATTTCAACAATAAATCTGCACAAGTACCGTAGGTGTAGGAAGTTATGACGCTGAAGGCGTTTAATCCAGAACGCCTGATAATGACCCCACTTGCGTATATCAACACATTTCAAAGATTACAATTTAACGTTTCCTAAATGAAGAGGGCTATTACTATCTACAAGCTCGGAAAAAAGGTCTGTTAACAAAGGCTGACATGAAAAAGAGGAGATTTTTGACACGGAGAATGCAAAAAGAATATCCTCACGACGTATGGACTCAAGATATTGTGTTTTACCTCGACGGAACGGGACTTGCGTATAAGAGAAATCCCTTGGATCAAGCCTTTGCACCCAAAGCCAGCGTATGGAACAAGAGAAGCGAAGGACTAACACCAGGATGTGCCGCGAAGGGTCAAAAAACTGAGAGTGGTTGTCGAGTGGTAAAGCTGATGGTAGCTCTAAGTTATGACAAGGGCGTGGCCATATGCAATTAAAGCTTATGACAAGTTAGATGGCCGTTACTTTGCCAATTTTATTGACGAGAACTTTGAAAGCATGTTTGCCGTTGCAGATAAAGGCAAATGCGATTATGGTTATACAAGACGGAGATCCAAGTCAGAATTCAGCAATGGCTTGTGCAGCAATGGATCGGGCAAACTGTGAGCTTCTAAAAATACCTCCGAGAAGTCCTGACCTAAACCCCATTGAGAATATTAAACTAGTTTCAGACGCATTGCGTAAGCAAGCTATACGGTCGTAAACCACGAAGGAAACATGCGAAGAAATTAAATATAGAAGAGTTATCTCTACAATTCAATCTTTACCCATAGAAGTAGCAAATAATTGCCTCAATGCCAAATCGCGTGGAAGAAGTCATTAAGAGGAAAGGACAGCGTTTAAGACATTAGAACTATCAAACAGCCAAGTACTTTCACGTTGTATATAATTATATCGACAATGTATATGTTGACAATAAAACACGTACAATATAAGATGAACTGACTGTTAAACGGACTGTTTAAAAAATAATTATATTCATCTATACTCATATGACTGCGCGTGTTTGACGAACAAACCAAAGCGGTCTAAACAGGCCGATTAACAACTAAATTAACAATTATATACTTAATAAGTATTTGTGAAACATGAACATGCAATGCACTGTGTATACCATCTCTGTCACTGTGTCAGTTAGACAGTTCTGAATAATTAATTTAAATTAACGCATCACCACAACGGGTCACCGTTTATATACAAGTGCCAAAACAACTGAAGAGAGTACATTGGCCGCACATTAAATACATAAGATCTGAGGTTTGTACCGTAGTACCATGGTAAAGTAGACGCTTCCATATTTTTTTAGAAACTAACATAATACGAGCCGATTGTGCAATGGTGACCCGTTCAAACAAAAAAAATATATTACATAATAATGTATTATTTCATATTTCCTCGGATCACAGTGGTGATCCGCCGCTTATTCAGCGTATGCCAACTTCAAACCATTTAAAATTCTAGAATTTGTTGAATAACTTATCAATGTTTAAGTATATTAGTCAACAAACCTTGTAGAAGAGAACTCAGATGTGTAATTTTGAGAGTTTTAAATGGTGACCCGTTTACGTTGCCGGTCATTATGAGCACTGATTAATATGCTAATTGCATGTATAATGCATTCCCCGCTAAAACGCATGCATGTACGATAAGCGTATGTATAGACATTCAAATATTCAGTGAAGAATAACCTCTGCAAAGCAACGCGGGTATGACAGGCTGTCCACTTGTTCTTCTTGCGGGATTTGCGAGAAGAACTGAAAACAGCGCCATCTGGTCTTCGATTTCCATTTGATATTCAAATTTAGACAAACTAGTAAACGAAATTCACCACACCGCTCTACTGCGTGTACATGTGATAGCTACAGCTATATACGAGAATAATTGTTGTTGTGGAATATTTCAAGATTATGAATTCTTGTGTCAATTTCATTATTTCAATAATTAACTGCAGTATATTCTCACTAATATACGTATATTTATTGACGTTTCTTTTGTCACATATATTATAACTTTTCACCAAAATAAATATAAAATACATAGGTGTTACTCTTCAAACCATGTGTGTTCACATTTTGGAATGATTCTCAATAAAATTTACTGGTTTTATTACTTTTAATTTACACTTGCATCTTACACAATTAAGATGCGCCAAGTGTGCATTCCAAACGTCCCTATTTTAGACAATCGTATGCAAAATAAACGAGACACTTCATGCTCCCGCACCCTTCTCAATGTTGTTTAGTGATTGTTAGCACCGTTTCAGGCCTTCCTTTTTAATTTCAACTTCAAATCGCAACATTGCATGGGGGAAAGGGGGATAAACCTTACAAAATCCGGATGGCATGTTTTATTTTGCAAGGGATTGTATTTCAACAATAAATCTGCACAAGTACCGTAGGTGTAGGAAGTTATGACGCTGAAGGCGTTTAATCCAGAACGCCTGATAATGACCCCACTTGCGTATATCAACACATTTCAAAGATTACAATTTAACGTTTCCTAAATGAAGAGGGCTATTACTATCTACAAGCTCGGAAAAAAGGTCTGTTAACAAAGGCTGACATGAAAAAGAGGAGATTTTTGACACGGAGAATGCAAAAAGAATATCCTCACGACGTATGGACTCAAGATATTGTGTTTTACCTCGACGGAACGGGACTTGCGTATAAGAGAAATCCCTTGGATCAAGCCTTTGCACCCAAAGCCAGCGTATGGAACAAGAGAAGCGAAGGACTAACACCAGGATGTGCCGCGAAGGGTCAAAAAACTGAGAGTGGTTGTCGAGTGGTAAAGCTGATGGTAGCTCTAAGTTATGACAAGGGCGTGGCCATATGCAATTAAAGCTTATGACAAGTTAGATGGCCGTTACTTTGCCAATTTTATTGACGAGAACTTTGAAAGCATGTTTGCCGTTGCAGATAAAGGCAAATGCGATTATGGTTATACAAGACGGAGATCCAAGTCAGAATTCAGCAATGGCTTGTGCAGCAATGGATCGGGCAAACTGTGAGCTTCTAAAAATACCTCCGAGAAGTCCTGACCTAAACCCCATTGAGAATATTAAACTAGTTTCAGACGCATTGCGTAAGCAAGCTATACGGTCGTAAACCACGAAGGAAACATGCGAAGAAATTAAATATAGAAGAGTTATCTCTACAATTCAATCTTTACCCATAGAAGTAGCAAATAATTGCCTCAATGCCAAATCGCGTGGAAGAAGTCATTAAGAGGAAAGGACAGCGTTTAAGACATTAGAACTATCAAACAGCCAAGTACTTTCACGTTGTATATAATTATATCGACAATGTATATGTTGACAATAAAACACGTACAATATAAGATGAACTGACTGTTAAACGGACTGTTTAAAAAATAATTATATTCATCTATACTCATATGACTGCGCGTGTTTGACGAACAAACCAAAGCGGTCTAAACAGGCCGATTAACAACTAAATTAACAATTATATACTTAATAAGTATTTGTGAAACATGAACATGCAATGCACTGTGTATACCATCTCTGTCACTGTGTCAGTTAGACAGTTCTGAATAATTAATTTAAATTAACGCATCACCACAACGGGTCACCGTTTATATACAAGTGCCAAAACAACTGAAGAGAGTACATTGGCCGCACATTAAATACATAAGATCTGAGGTTTGTACCGTAGTACCATGGTAAAGTAGACGCTTCCATATTTTTTTAGAAACTAACATAATACGAGCCGATTGTGCAATGGTGACCCGTTCAAACAAAAAAAATATATTACATAATAATGTATTATTTCATATTTCCTCGGATCACAGTGGTGATCCGCCGCTTATTCAGCGTATGCCAACTTCAAACCATTTAAAATTCTAGAATTTGTTGAATAACTTATCAATGTTTAAGTATATTAGTCAACAAACCTTGTAGAAGAGAACTCAGATGTGTAATTTTGAGAGTTTTAAATGGTGACCCGTTTACGTTGCCGGTCATTATGAGCACTGATTAATATGCTAATTGCATGTATAATGCATTCCCCGCTAAAACGCATGCATGTACGATAAGCGTATGTATAGACATTCAAATATTCAGTGAAGAATAACCTCTGCAAAGCAACGCGGGTATGACAGGCTGTCCACTTGTTCTTCTTGCGGGATTTGCGAGAAGAACTGAAAACAGCGCCATCTGGTCTTCGATTTCCATTTGATATTCAAATTTAGACAAACTAGTAAACGAAATTCACCACACCGCTCTACTGCGTGTACATGTGATAGCTACAGCTATATACGAGAATAATTGTTGTTGTGGAATATTTCAAGATTATGAATTCTTGTGTCAATTTCATTATTTCAATAATTAACTGCAGTATATTCTCACTAATATACGTATATTTATTGACGTTTCTTTTGTCACATATATTATAACTTTTCACCAAAATAAATATAAAATACATAGGTGTTACTCTTCAAACCATGTGTGTTCACATTTTGGAATGATTCTCAATAAAATTTACTGGTTTTATTACTTTTAATTTACACTTGCATCTTACACAATTAAGATGCGCCAAGTGTGCATTCCAAACGTCCCTATTTTAGACAATCGTATGCAAAATAAACGAGACACTTCATGCTCCCGCACCCTTCTCAATGTTGTTTAGTGATTGTTAGCACCGTTTCAGGCCTTCCTTTTTAATTTCAACTTTAAATCGCAACATTGCATGGGGGAAAGGGGGATAAACCTTACAAAATCCGGATGGCATGTTTTATTTTGCAAGGGATTGTATTTCAACAATAAATCTGCACAAGTACCGTAGGTGTAGGAAGTTATGACGCTGAAGGCGTTTAATCCAGAACGCCTGATAATGACCCCACTTGCGTATATCAACACATTTCAAAGATTACAATTTAACGTTTCCTAAATGAAGAGGGCTATTACTATCTACAAGCTCGGAAAAAAGGTCTGTTAACAAAGGCTGACATGAAAAAGAGGAGATTTTTGACACGGAGAATGCAAAAAGAATATCCTCACGACGTATGGACTCAAGATATTGTGTTTTACCTCGACGGAACGGGACTTGCGTATAAGAGAAATCCCTTGGATCAAGCCTTTGCACCCAAAGCCAGCGTATGGAACAAGAGAAGCGAAGGACTAACACCAGGATGTGCCGCGAAGGGTCAAAAAACTGAGAGTGGTTGTCGAGTGGTAAAGCTGATGGTAGCTCTAAGTTATGACAAGGGCGTGGCCATATGCAATTAAAGCTTATGACAAGTTAGATGGCCGTTACTTTGCCAATTTTATTGACGAGAACTTTGAAAGCATGTTTGCCGTTGCAGATAAAGGCAAATGCGATTATGGTTATACAAGACGGAGATCCAAGTCAGAATTCAGCAATGGCTTGTGCAGCAATGGATCGGGCAAACTGTGAGCTTCTAAAAATACCTCCGAGAAGTCCTGACCTAAACCCCATTGAGAATATTAAACTAGTTTCAGACGCATTGCGTAAGCAAGCTATACGGTCGTAAACCACGAAGGAAACATGCGAAGAAATTAAATATAGAAGAGTTATCTCTACAATTCAATCTTTACCCATAGAAGTAGCAAATAATTGCCTCAATGCCAAATCGCGTGGAAGAAGTCATTAAGAGGAAAGGACAGCGTTTAAGACATTAGAACTATCAAACAGCCAAGTACTTTCACGTTGTATATAATTATATCGACAATGTATATGTTGACAATAAAACACGTACAATATAAGATGAACTGACTGTTAAACGGACTGTTTAAAAAATAATTATATTCATCTATACTCATATGACTGCGCGTGTTTGACGAACAAACCAAAGCGGTCTAAACAGGCCGATTAACAACTAAATTAACAATTATATACTTAATAAGTATTTGTGAAACATGAACATGCAATGCACTGTGTATACCATCTCTGTCACTGTGTCAGTTAGACAGTTCTGAATAATTAATTTAAATTAACGCATCACCACAACGGGTCACCGTTTATATACAAGTGCCAAAACAACTGAAGAGAGTACATTGGCCGCACATTAAATACATAAGATCTGAGGTTTGTACCGTAGTACCATGGTAAAGTAGACGCTTCCATATTTTTTTAGAAACTAACATAATACGAGCCGATTGTGCAATGGTGACCCGTTCAAACAAAAAAAATATATTACATAATAATGTATTATTTCATATTTCCTCGGATCACAGTGGTGATCCGCCGCTTATTCAGCGTATGCCAACTTCAAACCATTTAAAATTCTAGAATTTGTTGAATAACTTATCAATGTTTAAGTATATTAGTCAACAAACCTTGTAGAAGAGAACTCAGATGTGTAATTTTGAGAGTTTTAAATGGTGACCCGTTTACGTTGCCGGTCATTATGAGCACTGATTAATATGCTAATTGCATGTATAATGCATTCCCCGCTAAAACGCATGCATGTACGATAAGCGTATGTATAGACATTCAAATATTCAGTGAAGAATAACCTCTGCAAAGCAACGCGGGTATGACAGGCTGTCCACTTGTTCTTCTTGCGGGATTTGCGAGAAGAACTGAAAACAGCGCCATCTGGTCTTCGATTTCCATTTGATATTCAAATTTAGACAAACTAGTAAACGAAATTCACCACACCGCTCTACTGCGTGTACATGTGATAGCTACAGCTATATACGAGAATAATTGTTGTTGTGGAATATTTCAAGATTATGAATTCTTGTGTCAATTTCATTATTTCAATAATTAACTGCAGTATATTCTCACTAATATACGTATATTTATTGACGTTTCTTTTGTCACATATATTATAACTTTTCACCAAAATAAATATAAAATACATAGGTGTTACTCTTCAAACCATGTGTGTTCACATTTTGGAATGATTCTCAATAAAATTTACTGGTTTTATTACTTTTAATTTACACTTGCATCTTACACAATTAAGATGCGCCAAGTGTGCATTCCAAACGTCCCTATTTTAGACAATCGTATGCAAAATAAACGAGACACTTCATGCTCCCGCACCCTTCTCAATGTTGTTTAGTGATTGTTAGCACCGTTTCAGGCCTTCCTTTTTAATTTCAACTTCAAATCGCAACATTGCATGGGGGAAAGGGGGATAAACCTTACAAAATCCGGATGGCATGTTTTATTTTGCAAGGGATTGTATTTCAACAATAAATCTGCACAAGTACCGTAGGTGTAGGAAGTTATGACGCTGAAGGCGTTTAATCCAGAACGCCTGATAATGACCCCACTTGCGTATATCAACACATTTCAAAGATTACAATTTAACGTTTCCTAAATGAAGAGGGCTATTACTATCTACAAGCTCGGAAAAAAGGTCTGTTAACAAAGGCTGACATGAAAAAGAGGAGATTTTTGACACGGAGAATGCAAAAAGAATATCCTCACGACGTATGGACTCAAGATATTGTGTTTTACCTCGACGGAACGGGACTTGCGTATAAGAGAAATCCCTTGGATCAAGCCTTTGCACCCAAAGCCAGCGTATGGAACAAGAGAAGCGAAGGACTAACACCAGGATGTGCCGCGAAGGGTCAAAAAACTGAGAGTGGTTGTCGAGTGGTAAAGCTGATGGTAGCTCTAAGTTATGACAAGGGCGTGGCCATATGCAATTAAAGCTTATGACAAGTTAGATGGCCGTTACTTTGCCAATTTTATTGACGAGAACTTTGAAAGCATGTTTGCCGTTGCAGATAAAGGCAAATGCGATTATGGTTATACAAGACGGAGATCCAAGTCAGAATTCAGCAATGGCTTGTGCAGCAATGGATCGGGCAAACTGTGAGCTTCTAAAAATACCTCCGAGAAGTCCTGACCTAAACCCCATTGAGAATATTAAACTAGTTTCAGACGCATTGCGTAAGCAAGCTATACGGTCGTAAACCACGAAGGAAACATGCGAAGAAATTAAATATAGAAGAGTTATCTCTACAATTCAATCTTTACCCATAGAAGTAGCAAATAATTGCCTCAATGCCAAATCGCGTGGAAGAAGTCATTAAGAGGAAAGGACAGCGTTTAAGACATTAGAACTATCAAACAGCCAAGTACTTTCACGTTGTATATAATTATATCGACAATGTATATGTTGACAATAAAACACGTACAATATAAGATGAACTGACTGTTAAACGGACTGTTTAAAAAATAATTATATTCATCTATACTCATATGACTGCGCGTGTTTGACGAACAAACCAAAGCGGTCTAAACAGGCCGATTAACAACTAAATTAACAATTATATACTTAATAAGTATTTGTGAAACATGAACATGCAATGCACTGTGTATACCATCTCTGTCACTGTGTCAGTTAGACAGTTCTGAATAATTAATTTAAATTAACGCATCACCACAACGGGTCACCGTTTATATACAAGTGCCAAAACAACTGAAGAGAGTACATTGGCCGCACATTAAATACATAAGATCTGAGGTTTGTACCGTAGTACCATGGTAAAGTAGACGCTTCCATATTTTTTTAGAAACTAACATAATACGAGCCGATTGTGCAATGGTGACCCGTTCAAACAAAAAAAATATATTACATAATAATGTATTATTTCATATTTCCTCGGATCACAGTGGTGATCCGCCGCTTATTCAGCGTATGCCAACTTCAAACCATTTAAAATTCTAGAATTTGTTGAATAACTTATCAATGTTTAAGTATATTAGTCAACAAACCTTGTAGAAGAGAACTCAGATGTGTAATTTTGAGAGTTTTAAATGGTGACCCGTTTACGTTGCCGGTCATTATGAGCACTGATTAATATGCTAATTGCATGTATAATGCATTCCCCGCTAAAACGCATGCATGTACGATAAGCGTATGTATAGACATTCAAATATTCAGTGAAGAATAACCTCTGCAAAGCAACGCGGGTATGACAGGCTGTCCACTTGTTCTTCTTGCGGGATTTGCGAGAAGAACTGAAAACAGCGCCATCTGGTCTTCGATTTCCATTTGATATTCAAATTTAGACAAACTAGTAAACGAAATTCACCACACCGCTCTACTGCGTGTACATGTGATAGCTACAGCTATATACGAGAATAATTGTTGTTGTGGAATATTTCAAGATTATGAATTCTTGTGTCAATTTCATTATTTCAATAATTAACTGCAGTATATTCTCACTAATATACGTATATTTATTGACGTTTCTTTTGTCACATATATTATAACTTTTCACCAAAATAAATATAAAATACATAGGTGTTACTCTTCAAACCATGTGTGTTCACATTTTGGAATGATTCTCAATAAAATTTACTGGTTTTATTACTTTTAATTTACACTTGCATCTTACACAATTAAGATGCGCCAAGTGTGCATTCCAAACGTCCCTATTTTAGATGTATTTCAACAATAAATCTGCACAAGTACCGTAGGTGTAGGAAGTTATGACGCTGAAGGCGTTTAATCCAGAACGCCTGATAATGACCCCACTTGCGTATATCAACACATTTCAAAGATTACAATTTAACGTTTCCTAAATGAAGAGGGCTATTACTATCTACAAGCTCGGAAAAAAGGTCTGTTAACAAAGGCTGACATGAAAAAGAGGAGATTTTTGACACGGAGAATGCAAAAAGAATATCCTCACGACGTATGGACTCAAGATATTGTGTTTTACCTCGACGGAACGGGACTTGCGTATAAGAGAAATCCCTTGGATCAAGCCTTTGCACCCAAAGCCAGCGTATGGAACAAGAGAAGCGAAGGACTAACACCAGGATGTGCCGCGAAGGGTCAAAAAACTGAGAGTGGTTGTCGAGTGGTAAAGCTGATGGTAGCTCTAAGTTATGACAAGGGCGTGGCCATATGCAATTAAAGCTTATGACAAGTTAGATGGCCGTTACTTTGCCAATTTTATTGACGAGAACTTTGAAAGCATGTTTGCCGTTGCAGATAAAGGCAAATGCGATTATGGTTATACAAGACGGAGATCCAAGTCAGAATTCAGCAATGGCTTGTGCAGCAATGGATCGGGCAAACTGTGAGCTTCTAAAAATACCTCCGAGAAGTCCTGACCTAAACCCCATTGAGAATATTAAACTAGTTTCAGACGCATTGCGTAAGCAAGCTATACGGTCGTAAACCACGAAGGAAACATGCGAAGAAATTAAATATAGAAGAGTTATCTCTACAATTCAATCTTTACCCATAGAAGTAGCAAATAATTGCCTCAATGCCAAATCGCGTGGAAGAAGTCATTAAGAGGAAAGGACAGCGTTTAAGACATTAGAACTATCAAACAGCCAAGTACTTTCACGTTGTATATAATTATATCGACAATGTATATGTTGACAATAAAACACGTACAATATAAGATGAACTGACTGTTAAACGGACTGTTTAAAAAATAATTATATTCATCTATACTCATATGACTGCGCGTGTTTGACGAACAAACCAAAGCGGTCTAAACAGGCCGATTAACAACTAAATTAACAATTATATACTTAATAAGTATTTGTGAAACATGAACATGCAATGCACTGTGTATACCATCTCTGTCACTGTGTCAGTTAGACAGTTCTGAATAATTAATTTAAATTAACGCATCACCACAACGGGTCACCGTTTATATACAAGTGCCAAAACAACTGAAGAGAGTACATTGGCCGCACATTAAATACATAAGATCTGAGGTTTGTACCGTAGTACCATGGTAAAGTAGACGCTTCCATATTTTTTTAGAAACTAACATAATACGAGCCGATTGTGCAATGGTGACCCGTTCAAACAAAAAAAATATATTACATAATAATGTATTATTTCATATTTCCTCGGATCACAGTGGTGATCCGCCGCTTATTCAGCGTATGCCAACTTCAAACCATTTAAAATTCTAGAATTTGTTGAATAACTTATCAATGTTTAAGTATATTAGTCAACAAACCTTGTAGAAGAGAACTCAGATGTGTAATTTTGAGAGTTTTAAATGGTGACCCGTTTACGTTGCCGGTCATTATGAGCACTGATTAATATGCTAATTGCATGTATAATGCATTCCCCGCTAAAACGCATGCATGTACGATAAGCGTATGTATAGACATTCAAATATTCAGTGAAGAATAACCTCTGCAAAGCAACGCGGGTATGACAGGCTGTCCACTTGTTCTTCTTGCGGGATTTGCGAGAAGAACTGAAAACAGCGCCATCTGGTCTTCGATTTCCATTTGATATTCAAATTTAGACAAACTAGTAAACGAAATTCACCACACCGCTCTACTGCGTGTACATGTGATAGCTACAGCTATATACGAGAATAATTGTTGTTGTGGAATATTTCAAGATTATGAATTCTTGTGTCAATTTCATTATTTCAATAATTAACTGCAGTATATTCTCACTAATATACGTATATTTATTGACGTTTCTTTTGTCACATATATTATAACTTTTCACCAAAATAAATATAAAATACATAGGTGTTACTCTTCAAACCATGTGTGTTCACATTTTGGAATGATTCTCAATAAAATTTACTGGTTTTATTACTTTTAATTTACACTTGCATCTTACACAATTAAGATGCGCCAAGTGTGCATTCCAAACGTCCCTATTTTAGACAATCGTATGCAAAATAAACGAGACACTTCATGCTCCCGCACCCTTCTCAATGTTGTTTAGTGATTGTTAGCACCGTTTCAGGCCTTCCTTTTTAATTTCAACTTCAAATCGCAACATTGCATGGGGGAAAGGGGGATAAACCTTACAAAATCCGGATGGCATGTTTTATTTTGCAAGGGATTGTATTTCAACAATAAATCTGCACAAGTACCGTAGGTGTAGGAAGTTATGACGCTGAAGGCGTTTAATCCAGAACGCCTGATAATGACCCCACTTGCGTATATCAACACATTTCAAAGATTACAATTTAACGTTTCCTAAATGAAGAGGGCTATTACTATCTACAAGCTCGGAAAAAAGGTCTGTTAACAAAGGCTGACATGAAAAAGAGGAGATTTTTGACACGGAGAATGCAAAAAGAATATCCTCACGACGTATGGACTCAAGATATTGTGTTTTACCTCGACGGAACGGGACTTGCGTATAAGAGAAATCCCTTGGATCAAGCCTTTGCACCCAAAGCCAGCGTATGGAACAAGAGAAGCGAAGGACTAACACCAGGATGTGCCGCGAAGGGTCAAAAAACTGAGAGTGGTTGTCGAGTGGTAAAGCTGATGGTAGCTCTAAGTTATGACAAGGGCGTGGCCATATGCAATTAAAGCTTATGACAAGTTAGATGGCCGTTACTTTGCCAATTTTATTGACGAGAACTTTGAAAGCATGTTTGCCGTTGCAGATAAAGGCAAATGCGATTATGGTTATACAAGACGGAGATCCAAGTCAGAATTCAGCAATGGCTTGTGCAGCAATGGATCGGGCAAACTGTGAGCTTCTAAAAATACCTCCGAGAAGTCCTGACCTAAACCCCATTGAGAATATTAAACTAGTTTCAGACGCATTGCGTAAGCAAGCTATACGGTCGTAAACCACGAAGGAAACATGCGAAGAAATTAAATATAGAAGAGTTATCTCTACAATTCAATCTTTACCCATAGAAGTAGCAAATAATTGCCTCAATGCCAAATCGCGTGGAAGAAGTCATTAAGAGGAAAGGACAGCGTTTAAGACATTAGAACTATCAAACAGCCAAGTACTTTCACGTTGTATATAATTATATCGACAATGTATATGTTGACAATAAAACACGTACAATATAAGATGAACTGACTGTTAAACGGACTGTTTAAAAAATAATTATATTCATCTATACTCATATGACTGCGCGTGTTTGACGAACAAACCAAAGCGGTCTAAACAGGCCGATTAACAACTAAATTAACAATTATATACTTAATAAGTATTTGTGAAACATGAACATGCAATGCACTGTGTATACCATCTCTGTCACTGTGTCAGTTAGACAGTTCTGAATAATTAATTTAAATTAACGCATCACCACAACGGGTCACCGTTTATATACAAGTGCCAAAACAACTGAAGAGAGTACATTGGCCGCACATTAAATACATAAGATCTGAGGTTTGTACCGTAGTACCATGGTAAAGTAGACGCTTCCATATTTTTTTAGAAACTAACATAATACGAGCCGATTGTGCAATGGTGACCCGTTCAAACAAAAAAAATATATTACATAATAATGTATTATTTCATATTTCCTCGGATCACAGTGGTGATCCGCCGCTTATTCAGCGTATGCCAACTTCAAACCATTTAAAATTCTAGAATTTGTTGAATAACTTATCAATGTTTAAGTATATTAGTCAACAAACCTTGTAGAAGAGAACTCAGATGTGTAATTTTGAGAGTTTTAAATGGTGACCCGTTTACGTTGCCGGTCATTATGAGCACTGATTAATATGCTAATTGCATGTATAATGCATTCCCCGCTAAAACGCATGCATGTACGATAAGCGTATGTATAGACATTCAAATATTCAGTGAAGAATAACCTCTGCAAAGCAACGCGGGTATGACAGGCTGTCCACTTGTTCTTCTTGCGGGATTTGCGAGAAGAACTGAAAACAGCGCCATCTGGTCTTCGATTTCCATTTGATATTCAAATTTAGACAAACTAGTAAACGAAATTCACCACACCGCTCTACTGCGTGTACATGTGATAGCTACAGCTATATACGAGAATAATTGTTGTTGTGGAATATTTCAAGATTATGAATTCTTGTGTCAATTTCATTATTTCAATAATTAACTGCAGTATATTCTCACTAATATACGTATATTTATTGACGTTTCTTTTGTCACATATATTATAACTTTTCACCAAAATAAATATAAAATACATAGGTGTTACTCTTCAAACCATGTGTGTTCACATTTTGGAATGATTCTCAATAAAATTTACTGGTTTTATTACTTTTAATTTACACTTGCATCTTACACAATTAAGATGCGCCAAGTGTGCATTCCAAACGTCCCTATTTTAGACAATCGTATGCAAAATAAACGAGACACTTCATGCTCCCGCACCCTTCTCAATGTTGTTTAGTGATTGTTAGCACCGTTTCAGGCCTTCCTTTTTAATTTCAACTTCAAATCGCAACATTGCATGGGGGAAAGGGGGATAAACCTTACAAAATCCGGATGGCATGTTTTATTTTGCAAGGGATTGTATTTCAACAATAAATCTGCACAAGTACCGTAGGTGTAGGAAGTTATGACGCTGAAGGCGTTTAATCCAGAACGCCTGATAATGACCCCACTTGCGTATATCAACACATTTCAAAGATTACAATTTAACGTTTCCTAAATGAAGAGGGCTATTACTATCTACAAGCTCGGAAAAAAGGTCTGTTAACAAAGGCTGACATGAAAAAGAGGAGATTTTTGACACGGAGAATGCAAAAAGAATATCCTCACGACGTATGGACTCAAGATATTGTGTTTTACCTCGACGGAACGGGACTTGCGTATAAGAGAAATCCCTTGGATCAAGCCTTTGCACCCAAAGCCAGCGTATGGAACAAGAGAAGCGAAGGACTAACACCAGGATGTGCCGCGAAGGGTCAAAAAACTGAGAGTGGTTGTCGAGTGGTAAAGCTGATGGTAGCTCTAAGTTATGACAAGGGCGTGGCCATATGCAATTAAAGCTTATGACAAGTTAGATGGCCGTTACTTTGCCAATTTTATTGACGAGAACTTTGAAAGCATGTTTGCCGTTGCAGATAAAGGCAAATGCGATTATGGTTATACAAGACGGAGATCCAAGTCAGAATTCAGCAATGGCTTGTGCAGCAATGGATCGGGCAAACTGTGAGCTTCTAAAAATACCTCCGAGAAGTCCTGACCTAAACCCCATTGAGAATATTAAACTAGTTTCAGACGCATTGCGTAAGCAAGCTATACGGTCGTAAACCACGAAGGAAACATGCGAAGAAATTAAATATAGAAGAGTTATCTCTACAATTCAATCTTTACCCATAGAAGTAGCAAATAATTGCCTCAATGCCAAATCGCGTGGAAGAAGTCATTAAGAGGAAAGGACAGCGTTTAAGACATTAGAACTATCAAACAGCCAAGTACTTTCACGTTGTATATAATTATATCGACAATGTATATGTTGACAATAAAACACGTACAATATAAGATGAACTGACTGTTAAACGGACTGTTTAAAAAATAATTATATTCATCTATACTCATATGACTGCGCGTGTTTGACGAACAAACCAAAGCGGTCTAAACAGGCCGATTAACAACTAAATTAACAATTATATACTTAATAAGTATTTGTGAAACATGAACATGCAATGCACTGTGTATACCATCTCTGTCACTGTGTCAGTTAGACAGTTCTGAATAATTAATTTAAATTAACGCATCACCACAACGGGTCACCGTTTATATACAAGTGCCAAAACAACTGAAGAGAGTACATTGGCCGCACATTAAATACATAAGATCTGAGGTTTGTACCGTAGTACCATGGTAAAGTAGACGCTTCCATATTTTTTTAGAAACTAACATAATACGAGCCGATTGTGCAATGGTGACCCGTTCAAACAAAAAAAATATATTACATAATAATGTATTATTTCATATTTCCTCGGATCACAGTGGTGATCCGCCGCTTATTCAGCGTATGCCAACTTCAAACCATTTAAAATTCTAGAATTTGTTGAATAACTTATCAATGTTTAAGTATATTAGTCAACAAACCTTGTAGAAGAGAACTCAGATGTGTAATTTTGAGAGTTTTAAATGGTGACCCGTTTACGTTGCCGGTCATTATGAGCACTGATTAATATGCTAATTGCATGTATAATGCATTCCCCGCTAAAACGCATGCATGTACGATAAGCGTATGTATAGACATTCAAATATTCAGTGAAGAATAACCTCTGCAAAGCAACGCGGGTATGACAGGCTGTCCACTTGTTCTTCTTGCGGGATTTGCGAGAAGAACTGAAAACAGCGCCATCTGGTCTTCGATTTCCATTTGATATTCAAATTTAGACAAACTAGTAAACGAAATTCACCACACCGCTCTACTGCGTGTACATGTGATAGCTACAGCTATATACGAGAATAATTGTTGTTGTGGAATATTTCAAGATTATGAATTCTTGTGTCAATTTCATTATTTCAATAATTAACTGCAGTATATTCTCACTAATATACGTATATTTATTGACGTTTCTTTTGTCACATATATTATAACTTTTCACCAAAATAAATATAAAATACATAGGTGTTACTCTTCAAACCATGTGTGTTCACATTTTGGAATGATTCTCAATAAAATTTACTGGTTTTATTACTTTTAATTTACACTTGCATCTTACACAATTAAGATGCGCCAAGTGTGCATTCCAAACGTCCCTATTTTAGATGTATTTCAACAATAAATCTGCACAAGTACCGTAGGTGTAGGAAGTTATGACGCTGAAGGCGTTTAATCCAGAACGCCTGATAATGACCCCACTTGCGTATATCAACACATTTCAAAGATTACAATTTAACGTTTCCTAAATGAAGAGGGCTATTACTATCTACAAGCTCGGAAAAAAGGTCTGTTAACAAAGGCTGACATGAAAAAGAGGAGATTTTTGACACGGAGAATGCAAAAAGAATATCCTCACGACGTATGGACTCAAGATATTGTGTTTTACCTCGACGGAACGGGACTTGCGTATAAGAGAAATCCCTTGGATCAAGCCTTTGCACCCAAAGCCAGCGTATGGAACAAGAGAAGCGAAGGACTAACACCAGGATGTGCCGCGAAGGGTCAAAAAACTGAGAGTGGTTGTCGAGTGGTAAAGCTGATGGTAGCTCTAAGTTATGACAAGGGCGTGGCCATATGCAATTAAAGCTTATGACAAGTTAGATGGCCGTTACTTTGCCAATTTTATTGACGAGAACTTTGAAAGCATGTTTGCCGTTGCAGATAAAGGCAAATGCGATTATGGTTATACAAGACGGAGATCCAAGTCAGAATTCAGCAATGGCTTGTGCAGCAATGGATCGGGCAAACTGTGAGCTTCTAAAAATACCTCCGAGAAGTCCTGACCTAAACCCCATTGAGAATATTAAACTAGTTTCAGACGCATTGCGTAAGCAAGCTATACGGTCGTAAACCACGAAGGAAACATGCGAAGAAATTAAATATAGAAGAGTTATCTCTACAATTCAATCTTTACCCATAGAAGTAGCAAATAATTGCCTCAATGCCAAATCGCGTGGAAGAAGTCATTAAGAGGAAAGGACAGCGTTTAAGACATTAGAACTATCAAACAGCCAAGTACTTTCACGTTGTATATAATTATATCGACAATGTATATGTTGACAATAAAACACGTACAATATAAGATGAACTGACTGTTAAACGGACTGTTTAAAAAATAATTATATTCATCTATACTCATATGACTGCGCGTGTTTGACGAACAAACCAAAGCGGTCTAAACAGGCCGATTAACAACTAAATTAACAATTATATACTTAATAAGTATTTGTGAAACATGAACATGCAATGCACTGTGTATACCATCTCTGTCACTGTGTCAGTTAGACAGTTCTGAATAATTAATTTAAATTAACGCATCACCACAACGGGTCACCGTTTATATACAAGTGCCAAAACAACTGAAGAGAGTACATTGGCCGCACATTAAATACATAAGATCTGAGGTTTGTACCGTAGTACCATGGTAAAGTAGACGCTTCCATATTTTTTTAGAAACTAACATAATACGAGCCGATTGTGCAATGGTGACCCGTTCAAACAAAAAAAATATATTACATAATAATGTATTATTTCATATTTCCTCGGATCACAGTGGTGATCCGCCGCTTATTCAGCGTATGCCAACTTCAAACCATTTAAAATTCTAGAATTTGTTGAATAACTTATCAATGTTTAAGTATATTAGTCAACAAACCTTGTAGAAGAGAACTCAGATGTGTAATTTTGAGAGTTTTAAATGGTGACCCGTTTACGTTGCCGGTCATTATGAGCACTGATTAATATGCTAATTGCATGTATAATGCATTCCCCGC
Source organism: Muricea muricata (assembly GCA_963855995.1). Classification (NCBI taxonomy): domain Eukaryota; kingdom Metazoa; phylum Cnidaria; class Anthozoa; order Malacalcyonacea; family Plexauridae; genus Muricea; species Muricea muricata. The sequence continues at coordinate 25,762,735 of OY979717.1, forward strand.
TAAAACGCATGCATGTACGATAAGCGTATGTATAGACATTCAAATATTCAGTGAAGAATAACCTCTGCAAAGCAACGCGGGTATGACAGGCTGTCCACTTGTTCTTCTTGCGGGATTTGCGAGAAGAACTGAAAACAGCGCCATCTGGTCTTCGATTTCCATTTGATATTCAAATTTAGACAAACTAGTAAACGAAATTCACCACACCGCTCTACTGCGTGTACATGTGATAGCTACAGCTATATACGAGAATAATTGTTGTTGTGGAATATTTCAAGATTATGAATTCTTGTGTCAATTTCATTATTTCAATAATTAACTGCAGTATATTCTCACTAATATACGTATATTTATTGACGTTTCTTTTGTCACATATATTATAACTTTTCACCAAAATAAATATAAAATACATAGGTGTTACTCTTCAAACCATGTGTGTTCACATTTTGGAATGATTCTCAATAAAATTTACTGGTTTTATTACTTTTAATTTACACTTGCATCTTACACAATTAAGATGCGCCAAGTGTGCATTCCAAACGTCCCTATTTTAGACAATCGTATGCAAAATAAACGAGACACTTCATGCTCCCGCACCCTTCTCAATGTTGTTTAGTGATTGTTAGCACCGTTTCAGGCCTTCCTTTTTAATTTCAACTTCAAATCGCAACATTGCATGGGGGAAAGGGGGATAAACCTTACAAAATCCGGATGGCATGTTTTATTTTGCAAGGGATTGTATTTCAACAATAAATCTGCACAAGTACCGTAGGTGTAGGAAGTTATGACGCTGAAGGCGTTTAATCCAGAACGCCTGATAATGACCCCACTTGCGTATATCAACACATTTCAAAGATTACAATTTAACGTTTCCTAAATGAAGAGGGCTATTACTATCTACAAGCTCGGAAAAAAGGTCTGTTAACAAAGGCTGACATGAAAAAGAGGAGATTTTTGACACGGAGAATGCAAAAAGAATATCCTCACGACGTATGGACTCAAGATATTGTGTTTTACCTCGACGGAACGGGACTTGCGTATAAGAGAAATCCCTTGGATCAAGCCTTTGCACCCAAAGCCAGCGTATGGAACAAGAGAAGCGAAGGACTAACACCAGGATGTGCCGCGAAGGGTCAAAAAACTGAGAGTGGTTGTCGAGTGGTAAAGCTGATGGTAGCTCTAAGTTATGACAAGGGCGTGGCCATATGCAATTAAAGCTTATGACAAGTTAGATGGCCGTTACTTTGCCAATTTTATTGACGAGAACTTTGAAAGCATGTTTGCCGTTGCAGATAAAGGCAAATGCGATTATGGTTATACAAGACGGAGATCCAAGTCAGAATTCAGCAATGGCTTGTGCAGCAATGGATCGGGCAAACTGTGAGCTTCTAAAAATACCTCCGAGAAGTCCTGACCTAAACCCCATTGAGAATATTAAACTAGTTTCAGACGCATTGCGTAAGCAAGCTATACGGTCGTAAACCACGAAGGAAACATGCGAAGAAATTAAATATAGAAGAGTTATCTCTACAATTCAATCTTTACCCATAGAAGTAGCAAATAATTGCCTCAATGCCAAATCGCGTGGAAGAAGTCATTAAGAGGAAAGGACAGCGTTTAAGACATTAGAACTATCAAACAGCCAAGTACTTTCACGTTGTATATAATTATATCGACAATGTATATGTTGACAATAAAACACGTACAATATAAGATGAACTGACTGTTAAACGGACTGTTTAAAAAATAATTATATTCATCTATACTCATATGACTGCGCGTGTTTGACGAACAAACCAAAGCGGTCTAAACAGGCCGATTAACAACTAAATTAACAATTATATACTTAATAAGTATTTGTGAAACATGAACATGCAATGCACTGTGTATACCATCTCTGTCACTGTGTCAGTTAGACAGTTCTGAATAATTAATTTAAATTAACGCATCACCACAACGGGTCACCGTTTATATACAAGTGCCAAAACAACTGAAGAGAGTACATTGGCCGCACATTAAATACATAAGATCTGAGGTTTGTACCGTAGTACCATGGTAAAGTAGACGCTTCCATATTTTTTTAGAAACTAACATAATACGAGCCGATTGTGCAATGGTGACCCGTTCAAACAAAAAAAATATATTACATAATAATGTATTATTTCATATTTCCTCGGATCACAGTGGTGATCCGCCGCTTATTCAGCGTATGCCAACTTCAAACCATTTAAAATTCTAGAATTTGTTGAATAACTTATCAATGTTTAAGTATATTAGTCAACAAACCTTGTAGAAGAGAACTCAGATGTGTAATTTTGAGAGTTTTAAATGGTGACCCGTTTACGTTGCCGGTCATTATGAGCACTGATTAATATGCTAATTGCATGTATAATGCATTCCCCGCTAAAACGCATGCATGTACGATAAGCGTATGTATAGACATTCAAATATTCAGTGAAGAATAACCTCTGCAAAGCAACGCGGGTATGACAGGCTGTCCACTTGTTCTTCTTGCGGGATTTGCGAGAAGAACTGAAAACAGCGCCATCTGGTCTTCGATTTCCATTTGATATTCAAATTTAGACAAACTAGTAAACGAAATTCACCACACCGCTCTACTGCGTGTACATGTGATAGCTACAGCTATATACGAGAATAATTGTTGTTGTGGAATATTTCAAGATTATGAATTCTTGTGTCAATTTCATTATTTCAATAATTAACTGCAGTATATTCTCACTAATATACGTATATTTATTGACGTTTCTTTTGTCACATATATTATAACTTTTCACCAAAATAAATATAAAATACATAGGTGTTACTCTTCAAACCATGTGTGTTCACATTTTGGAATGATTCTCAATAAAATTTACTGGTTTTATTACTTTTAATTTACACTTGCATCTTACACAATTAAGATGCGCCAAGTGTGCATTCCAAACGTCCCTATTTTAGACAATCGTATGCAAAATAAACGAGACACTTCATGCTCCCGCACCCTTCTCAATGTTGTTTAGTGATTGTTAGCACCGTTTCAGGCCTTCCTTTTTAATTTCAACTTCAAATCGCAACATTGCATGGGGGAAAGGGGGATAAACCTTACAAAATCCGGATGGCACGTTTTATTTTGCAAGGGATTGTAGCTCATCTGGAGTAACGCAAGGTACCAAATTAGGACCATGGTTACTTATTTTAATGATCCAAGACCTAGATATCAGCTCTCTATACCTATGGAAATTTATGAAATTTACAGCATCCGAAATATTTGCGAAAGGCAGCGTTATTTTAGCACAACCCAGAATATAGCAGAACCAGTTGTCTTGGATCAAGTTACAGTTAATGGTAAAGAAATTGAACTCGTTGATGGTGCTTAATTATTGGGACTGCTACATAAGAGGTCATTAAAAAAAGCCAGAAAGAGGCTATACTACTTCGTTCAGCTGAAAAGAGCTAGATTACCAGTCGAAGACCTTGTATTGTTTTATACATCCTGCGTACGATCAGTCATGGATTGTGCTGTACCAGGCTTCTATCATGCGCTTCCGCAATATTTAAAGAACGATTTAATACGCCTAGAAAAAAGGGCGATTCCATTATAAATCCGCATGTGAACTGCAGCAGGAGAAATATTGGACATGAAACGTATAGAAGAACATCACAATCTTTTGTGTAAAAACTTATTGACAAAATTGTAAACAATGCAAACCACAAACTTGCTGACTTGTGCCAAAGAAACATAATTCATACTATACCCTTGAAATGAACATTAATTTGACTTACCTCAGTTTAAGACTAACCGTACAAGAAATTCGTTTGTGATCGCGATGGCATAGAAAATGTAAATTAAGTGAGAGTTAAAGCCCGAGAAGCGAGGCTTTTAGCCAAGGGCGAAGCCCGTAGGCTGAATTCTGCTAAAAGCCGAGATTCGAGGGCTTAAACTGACTTATTTCATGATTGAGAAGCTTTCATCAAAAGAGTAATTTAGGATTTATTAAGTGCATAGAAATTATTGTTTATTCTAATTTGCGAACAACAATAGGATGTACAAATTTTTGGGGCTAAATTACAGTATACTTTACTAAAAGAGACGGAGAATCCCAAAGGAGTCATGTTTAATTTATTCCTAAATTTTCGGGGCTTTTAGCTAGATAAGTTGCTTCGATTCACAAGCGAAATGGAGAGTTGAGTGATGAAGACAACTTCTCGCTATCAGGATTAGCGCAAAATACATTTTTACCGAATCACATTATTTTAGATGACGAACTAAGTATAATTGTAAGTATTTTAGAATCTGAAAATCGTGATTTTGTTGTCTTACAAAGAATCGTGCGTGGAAAGAATGGGCGGACGAAAGAAATAATAAAGCACCAGTGAAGCATGATAAAGTACGGGAAGGATTTAATATTAAGCAGGGAATAGCGGGGCAAATGAACTGAATTAACCAAATAATTATAAATGCATTCGATACAGCCCGTGCTGCACGAGCTGTATCGAAAGGGAACAGCGGGCTGTATTTAGATACAGCCCGATATTTCCGAAGTGTATCTGGATACAGCCCGTGCATTTATAATTATGTGGTTAATTCAATTCATAAGCCCGCTCTTTCCTGCTGAATATCAAATCTCTCCCCGTGCTTTAACACACTAGACCTAATGACTGGTATTTATGTTATATACAGCCTGCGGTACATCAAAGAAAACTGACTTAATCATGAAATAAATTAGAGTTATACACCGTGACCGAAGTGTTTATGCGATAAACTGAGGTCTAAGGTGTATAACTAACTTATATCATTATTTGATGAAGTTTACAAGTAAGAAAGAATAGCTTTATTGTGATTACGCTTAAGTGATTACGCTTCAGTTTTCAGTTAAGTGATGACACATTATTGCTTTTAATTCGCTTTGGGGGAATCATTCCCTTTGACCATCATTTAATTCAGGAAAGGAGGAGCAATGCAATGCATCAACTATTTCAATTCCCAATAATGCATTTAAATTGATTTGTGATTTGGTTTTGGGAGCTTTATGTTGAGCCGGACTGGCCAGCTGTGGTTCAGTTTTGAACTAAGTTAAGATTTCACTTAGAAATTATTTAAAATAATTATGGTCAGGAATGCCAACTAGATTTGTTTATGCATGGTCGTTTTTAACTACTTTTGGTAGATTTGCATGAAATTGTACTAATTTGAATAACTTACAACATTTCATACGTGATTGAATTCAGACTATCGGGACTAATGTGGGTTTATATAAACAACAGCTTGGATGTATGATGTTTGTAATGCTCAGCTTGCGAGATGGAGATTGGAATTGATGAAGATTTGTTTACTACGCACTGAAATATGTTGACTATTGTGTGTTCATAATCACCAGTTGTAGTTGTGTTGTCAAAAAATGTGGGAAAATTATATTGTTTATTTTCTTGTAGTTTAATAACAATTTTCTGGTTGAATAACAATCTGTATTAATCAACCGTGTTTAGAGGTTGATATGTATTAATCAACCTCATGAATGCATATATTAGGTTGATTAATACATACCATGAAACGCTGTATTCAGGTGTGTTATTTCAGCCCCGCACTCCCCTGGAGATATTCAAAAGCGCCCCCAGCTTTCAGACACTTATCACGGAGTTGATTCACATAATAAAAGCTAGCAGAACACAATAGAAACTGAATCAATAATGATATAAATGTCAGTAGTGGCTATTAGTAGTAGTATTATTATTAGTTAATAGTATTTATTACTGTTAGTTGTGATTCTTAAAAGCATGCATTTGGTTTCCTTAACAAATATATATACCTATAGTAAACTATGTATGTCTTTAACAAATTAGGATAAATTTTATAAAGTTTTGTAAATTTTACCTAATTCAGCCCTTGACTGCGAAGAAAATTTTTATTTAACTATCTAAAAAACTATCGAAATGTGCCAGCTTTATCGAATATCCCGAACATATCATTAAAGTCTCGATGGTCAAAAGTCAGCATATCAGGAATGATAAAAACAATTAGGCCATGCATCAATCACATAAGACACTGACATTGACGCAGGTACTAAAGCACATGAAACAAACAATATCTCAACATATGGTTGTTTGTTCTTCCAAAAAGGTGTGTGAAAGATTTTTGTGTGAAGTGTACCATTGTAGGTTGTTGCGAGATAGCTTTTACAAGACAGACAATTAAGTCAGTAAATATAAACAAAGTCGGTTTTTCGGATTTTTAAATATATTTTTACGAGCAAACCAAAGTATCGTATCCTTCGTGTTCTTAGCATTGAATCTCGTCTCGTTCGTAAGAGCCCAGTTGTTCATCGCATTAAGGACCACTTGCATGTTTCTCATAGACCCACATGGACCAGTCCGACCAGTTCATCTTTTCTGCAATCGTCAGCGAACTTGTATAGTGTGGGAATGTAATCTTCAAGGTGGACAACAACAAATAATGTTGGTGAAAAAATTAACGCAAGGCACAGTCTTGTACATGACAGAGTACATGCATTACACTTCTTATTTCTTATTTCTACAATTATTATTTGTTTTTAATTAAAGACAGCCTTTCTTAGGAGCAATCCAGGAGAGAGTTTTTAATTGTGTGAACTGTGAGCTTTCGGGAGGTAATTCGAAACTTTCTGATGTCAGAAACGATGGCTGAGGCTTCCCGTTAAGTGTAAATATAATATTTCTCAGTGGAATCTAGATCACGACTACCATAAGCACGTTCACATCCTTCGTGGAATTGGCACAACAAAAGCTATTATTATACAATGCTTACGCAATCTCAATTTTGATTGGTTGATAGCCTACAGACAATTCTCAATGTCAAGCCACCTGCAACGACATTGAAAATTGTCTGCTCTCTGCAAGGACGGTAATGGCGTCTTCGACGAGATTCGCAACTATTTCTGAGGCTCAATTGGACGAACTTGTAGAGAGCATGGATGCCAAAAATAAAAAAGACCAACTTTGTCAGCGGGGAGAGTTTTTGAATCTTACCTGCAAGAAAAGGACGAAGAGGAACCAAAAACCAACGCAGAAATCTGCGATGTGTTGTTGTTTATGTTGAAGCACGGAAGGCAGATCAAGTATTACATTATAATTGTATGATAAAACAATTATTGAATTCGGCTTTCGCATGATATCAAGATTTATCCAGACCGAGGTCAAAGTTATCTGCCTCAACTTCGCTTCGGCAGATAACTTTGACCGCGGTCTGGATAAATCTTGATACCACGCTTAGCCTCATCCAATAATTGTTAAATATCAGTTGCATACGCATCGGCATGCATTTAAAATTGTAGAGAAAAATCGGGATAGGCGAGTATAGGTGCTGAAACGAGCACGGAATTAAGAGACTTAAATGCAACAGCATGTAAATTTTTGGAAGGAAAAAAGAATTCAACTGCTCTTATTTTTTCCGGGTCAATGCAATGCCTGAACGAGAAACTATGTGGCCGAGACATTCAACATGTGTGCAAGAAAACTCCAAACAAACACTTCTGTGGTTTCAGTTGGACTTTTGCTGTGCGTAGACGAGCGAAGGCCTCGTTACGTTTCAGAGGTAAAGAAAAAGACAACTATATCGTCGAGATATACTGGCCAAATACCGCATTAGAGACCATGAACAACAGATTGCATTAAACGCTGAAACGTAGAGGGCGCATAAGATAAACCAAATAGTATTTTGCAAAATTTATAAAGACAATCATGAGTGACAGCTGCAGTTTTTGGTTTTTACTGATCATTGACTTGTCATCGACTCATCGAAGACCCAATACGCAGCCCACGGATTTCATGAAGGAGCGGATTTAGACTCCGTTTACACTAGGGCAAGATTCCGGATTCGTCGCTAATCCGGGATGTTTTAAAATCGGATTCGTTTTACCGTTTACACTAAAGAACAGGAATTGGGAACATGAGATACAACATTATCACAGATAGATTATGAATCCGCATCATTGGAATCTGGAAAAGTCTGTGGGATCTTTGATTCCGAGAAAGTTTTAATCCGACAAAACATCTCTTGTAAACTCTTTCCGTAAAGATTTTAATTGAACTTTCTCCCTCGTATGGTTTTCAAATTTATCGCCATTAATTTCAACTGTCAAAATGGGTCAAAAAATCACAAAATAAGATTGGTAGAATCACGGTTGGGTGAGGCTGTGCAATATAAAGGTCGTAGACCCGAAAGAAAAGGAATCCGGATATTATTACGAATCCAGAAACTTTTGCCCTAGAGTAAGCAGGGTCTTATATAGACGATGACGCTGGCTTTCGTTTAAATTAGTGTCCCAGAGATCGACAAGAAGTCGTCAGACTGGGATGTGTTTAGCTCCGGTAAGTGTAATGTGTTCAACTGGCGTTAAATTTAATTGAACTAATTGGTCAATACATGGTGACAGGCTGAGAAGTGGGGTTATAAGCAAGAAAAGTAGGACGGAATTTTTTCTGCTACTTTAATGGCAAGTATGGCTACCCCGCAAAGATAATAGCGTTCAGATATTCTGGCGTGCGCAGTAACTAAACCAGGGGTTTTATAGGATGAAATACAGGCGGGTAGTTCCCTTAGTTCAGCTGGAATTACAGAAATTAGTCGGTGGCTAATCTGTGGGTGGGGGCAGATAAAGGTATGGTTACCTTTATCTAAGTTAGCTAGCTGATAATACATGAATATGAAACAGAAAAGTAAACTCTCGCATATTTTAAATTTGGTTAACACAACACGCGTACGATCGGCACGGTTTTAATCGATTGTCGGTGGAAAACTAAGGAGGATGTTTAGCTTTGTCCGGCAATCGTTTTCACATTGCATAATTTCTGGTAGTAACAGCTGCACCGCCGTACTGCCGTGGATCACAGCAGAATTGTCACAGCAGGAAATACCAGCCCATCTAAATCTGAATTTAAAACAAATGGTGCGCTTTTTGCGCAATTGCAATTTTTGTGTTATCTAAGCCAGATAAATTGTCACACACTGGGACGTTAATAGTTATTGGTGATAATGGAATGTGTGCCGAACTTTGTCCATAGTATCTTATGGTAAATTTACATGTGCATTGTGTGCATGCTTAAAGTTGTTAGCCAGACTCTCCTATTTTCGCTTTACAAACCATTATTCTTGCCTGGCATGAACATTAAGATCAATGTCTACAATATATGTCTGGGTGCATGAAAGTGTTATTAAAAATTGGCTTACTTAAAAAAGCATTTGCGCTATGATCTAGATCTCTATGAATATCAGTTAGAGTACACCAAATATCTTGTTATCCTAGGATATTACAGAATTAATGTGAATTAAGTTCCCATGAAAGTGCGGAGGAAGTAATGACGCCAAGATCTTTTTCGTTGTCAACTCGACTCAGTTTCTCCGATCCGAGTTTATATGAAAAAGTGAGAGAAGTTTCCTTGCATGTAATGGTGAGCACTTTGCATTTTGGAACATTGAAACGGATGATGTTTTCTAAACTCTAAGAATTCATGTGGGTCAACGATTGTTGTAAACATTTGCAGTCATTAATAGAGGTAATTGTTTGGTGTAATTTAGTATCATCAGCGTAGAGAGCTGTTTGGATCTGGAAGATCACTAATGAAAATGACAAACAATAACGGACCAAGAATACTTCCTTGAGGCAATTCAGAGGTCACCTGTGACCATGCTGAAGCAGCACCTTCTAGAAAAACTTTCTGCGTTCTACCACTCAAATAAGCTTTGAACCAACCCAAGATTGTTCCCGCCACTCCATAAGCACGTAGTTTCTCAAGAACGATTCTGTGATAGAAAGCCTTAACGAAATCGAGATACGAAACGTCAGTCTGTGTGTTCTTGCCTAGGCTATTTCCAATTTGGTGCAGTGCTGATAGACGTTGAGTCACACACGAGCGTTTGCTAAGAAAATCATGTTCACTTTGGCTGACGAAATGTTGAATGTGGTCATAGAATTTAAAGTACACGCATCGTTCCGAGACTTTGACGATTGGCAATAATGAAATGGGCCAATAGTTTTCGGCTGTCTCCTTAGAATCTCCTTTATGTATTGGTGTGACGTCTGCTGATTTCCACTGAGATGGAATACGTCTTGATTGAAGGGAGAGGTTGAAGACAGAGCAAAGACTATGTGTGATTTGTTGGCTGCATTCTTTCAAAAGACGCATAGAAAGGCTGTCAGTACCACTTGCTTTGGACGTATCAAGATTGTTTAAGCAGTTAGCAACGTCGTATTTACTAAGCTCTGTCTCCCGTAGCTGAGACTCGACTAGTAACTGGGACGAAAAGAAGATGCTGTGGATACAGCTTGCCATGCAATTCAGTTAAGACTGTTTATAAACAGACTATACGCATTATGAGCCATCGCTACCCCGCACAATGAAGTAATAGAGTATTTACTTCGTCCCTATATAAAACCGCCGGGACAAGTCAGAGCAGAACCACGGGCATGAGGAGCTAGCCTTGTTTCTGTTTTGTTCAATGTCAGAAACGGGCTACTGCTGACAAGTGATACTGATGGATTGTCATGTGCAAATTTTGACAGATTCCATTGCGAACTAAGGTCACAAAGGAGTAGGGCGACTAGGGTCAACGTGAGCGCGTCTATTTCTTTTGTATGTTCCCGTTGTGTATTTATTTATATTTCAACGTCCGTCACGCATCAACATTCAGCATTCCCGAGCTGTACAAGCGGGTTAGTAATTTAGTTAATTACTTTTTACGAAAACCACCTTATCACAATGTTTTCTCGCCAGCAGGAGTAACTTAGCCTATAGTTTATTATTGACATCAATGCAGCTTGATCAACAACAACTGAAAAACAATTCTCCACAAAGTCATGATACTTTCTAAAAGCTTTTTATTATAAGAGATTTAGGGAACTGTCTATAAACGTTATGCACGTAATTATGCAAAATACCTTCAATTACTACACGAGCTGTGTAAGGCACAGTAATTTAAAAAAGGTCCCGACGATGGAATTTCTTTTGTCGTGAGCGTCGCAACATTGATCTTGTTTTGCGTGGTTCGCTTCTTTCTCCACGTGTTCAAGTCAAAATGGACGCCGTTTTAGGAGCGGAAAACCAGAGTTATGTTATATAAAATATATCTTTCGAAAGTAAAGCCCGTCAGTCTGTTTGCTGTTTGTGTGTTCCATGTCCGAGAAGTAATGAAAAATCTCCAATGTTCGATCCAGCATAAGAGCCTTCACATCTGACGATTGTTTGTTTATGCAATGTTCAGTAAGTGAGCAAATGCCGCTTGCATCTAGGAATCAAACCAAATTTTAAAGTCACGCAACTATAAAGATGAAAGATGATTTTGTGCACGAAATAATATTTTTACCAATACCTTCACGACATGAAGTAACGAGGGGGTGGGGATTGGGTTTCAGAAGAAAAAGTCGATGGGGAAATTATGAACTTACTGTTCTAGGTGCTACGAATATTTCATTATGATTTTCGGTAACAGTTTAGGATATTATTTAATGATTTAATGATTTAGGAATAGAAACTGAATTGCAGCTACACAGCAGCTGAATTGCTCAGTTATCGTTAGCTAAAAGTACAAATACATATATTACTAATACAAACTCTTGCTAAAGATTAAGAACTGTTAAAAGTTTGCACACTACTTGGTATAAAACTATTTTTAAAATGGTTAGAAAAATATTGAAACTGTGTAAAATTAGCATTATTTCTGAGATTGTTATTACGTTTCTCTGGGAGAAGGTAATGCAATTTATGACTTGGATTAGTCATTTTACCAAACTAAGATTGACAAAGTTTATGTCGTCTTTGTGATAGACTTGGGAGTAAGGTGGCTTCCAAAGATTCTCCATAGGATAGATCGGGGTGGATTATTTTTAAGGCTCGCTTTTGAATACGTTCAATTTCATCTGAAAGGTATTGGGTGATACCATAACTCCATGCTTGGCAGCCGTATTCCAACACAGGTCTTATGCAGGTTGTAAAAACAGTTAAAAGTGAATAACGATCAACACCATAGCGTTTTAAAAGGCGAAGGAAATAGAGGCGTTTGGAGGCTTTTGATACTGTATGGGTTATATGAGTGTTCCATTTGAGATCAACAGAAATGTACGTGCCAACGATTTTGGCTGAAGATACTGGAACGAGTTCGTGCTCCTCTATAAATAATGGATCCAATTTTGGATGTTCCAATGCAAAGGAAATAATCATACCTTTGCACTTTGTTTGATTGAGTTTCATGTCATTTTTCATACACCATGTGTTAATATCATTGACAAGGCATTGCGGTTATGCATGTTTCTCGGATGCCGTTAACTTCTCTCTACGCTGTTTAATCACACTGATCCATAATTAGTGGTTCCAACATAGCAGGAATATAGAGAATAATATATAAATTACATAATTATGCAAGAAACTGCCAGTAGTATATAGTATGTAAATAAGGGGTGAATATTTTGTTTACAGGTTTTATATCTATGGCTTAGGAATTAAATTTTTTTCAAAAAACAATGTCCTGCAGCTGACTAGAGGACTGGTTTTCAGGTCCAATATTGCGAACTGAAGTAGCCGAGCATAAAAAAGAGCATGAAAAAATGGTCCGAATGTTATTTCATTGTGATAGACTATCTCCTTTAGTTAGCAAAGTAAAAATTGCTAACTCAGCAAAAGTTGCGACGTCATTAGTTGAATGTTTTAATTTCATTGTTTGAAACCTGTTGGAGACTTTTTAGCATAACATAATATTATGCTTACGCCACTGCAACTAGTGACGTGACAGCTTCTCCTGAATCAACAATTTATCTTTTGCACATTTTTGGACACATGAAGAGTTTCTATCACTGTAAACTGTCAATCGGTTTATGTTTGCAAGCTGTTTCAAACAAAACAATAAATATTATATTGTCAATACCCTTTTTAAAGTTACTTCTTCACAAGCTCTCTTTTCAGCTTTCCCAGGTAGCACAATATTTCGATGTGAAATTGATGTATCGTTATTTTTGTAGGTCCTTATCGTGAACCTTACTTGTTCATCAGATCCGAGACAGAAATTCTTGCGATTGATTTGTTAACTCTGGATACAGCAGTAGTCATCAGAGGACTTACAGGTCTGGCGATGGATATTGACACTGTTGACAAGAAATTATACTTTCACAAGGGAAACGATATATCTCGAGCAAACTTTGATGGCGGCAGCGTTGAAGTTATCGTACAGAATGTTGAACCTCGTAGAGTTAGGGTGGACTGGAAAGGACGTCGCATATTCTGGACAACGACAGCGTTCGGTAATAATGATATTTCCATGGCGACTTTAAATGGGCAGGAGAGAAAAGTGCTTAGAACAACAGAGAACCGGCCTTATGATTTGGCAGTGGACACAGACTCAGGGTGAGTTGTATTGAACTGTTGAAGTAAAATTTTATCATTTCCTATTTTATAATGGTAAAATATTCGCCCGGTTGCGTTTAAAAATCTCTCGACGACTTCCCTATTGCCACCAGAGAACACATACGCACAAGTATTGTTACTATTTTACGTAATATGTATTCTACTGTGTATTAAATGACCATCCCGTTCTTCTCCTAAAATTTAAGAAATGTACTACTGTTTGAAATAAAAAAAGGCCTTTTACATTTGGACCAGCGCCCCCCCCCCCCTCCCTTGACGCCTTTGAATGCGATATCTAAATCAATTATATTCAACAGGTTATTCAACTGTTTTCAATCTCTACAATTGTAGGAAATATAGGTCAATCGTAACTAAGACTGAAGGCAATTTCGAAAATATCCTATCAAAATTTGAGCTAAATAAATTGGGGTTCTTTTTTCCTTTTCTTGATGTATGATGAATGAGATGATAACATTAAAATTCCAAGGGAGGACCTTGCCGTTGGAATTCAATTTAGTTATCTATTTTTGAAACGAAATATGTAAATAAACGATCCAAGCAATTTTATGCCCACAAAATGATCACAGAGTAGATATTTGACCTTTTTTGAAAACATCCTATGACTATGTTATCAGTTAATTCACGAAGTTATTTTAAAAATTGACACTGTCTGAACTGGGAAAGTCAAAGCTAAAGTTTATGTGAAGTAAAAGACAAATCTTTATCTCCTAGAAAGCTTCCACTACAGTTGTGATATAATTTCCTTTCTGTTTTCTTCTTGCATTATTTTTTTAAGAAAAAAAGCAGTCAACTGACACATCCACCTGTTAAGGTTGTGCATAATCCATTCTAATGTACACTAGCTGTACTCTAATTGTTTCTTTTTCACGGAAATGCTACAAAGCGAAAATATTTGAATGAAGACCACAGGACACAAGCTACAACCGGTCCAACTTTCATGTAATTAAATTTCTGTGAGTCCACAATTACACAAACTATGACTTGTGCTGACCGTTGAAAACACAAGTACTCTATATATTTGAATATTAAAAGAATACTTGTATCCCACAGTTGACTACTGTAACAAATTTATACTATCCCAATTTATTATCTAGTCAGATAACACAAAATTAATGCGAACATAATGATGTTTGTGGTGTTACCATGAGTTTACATCCAGTTTTGGAAGTTGAAAAGTATGATTGACCGCGGTGACAATCAAACGACCTTCGGAATTGTCTGGAACTGATCTGATCGCGTGGCTGACTTGGTAAGTTACCATTCCGAAGGTCGTAGGTTCGACTCCCGTCACAGTTAAAAACTAGTTAAGAAAAAAGGTTTGGCTAAATTTATAGAAATAAACAAGCCAACTGTCGTCCCGATGGCACCGGGTACCAAATTAATCGTGACAGTGCGAATGGTAAATATTGCCCTTGCGACAAACCCACTGATCTTGTCTAACGACGTTGCTGTAAATCCTGGGCCATTTGCTCCTAGAAATCAAGCTAATAATATAAGTGTGTCTTCGACCGAAGTAAACGGCTCTGTTCGTCAATCGGTCTCTGACAATGACCCTGGTGATATTGTTCTGCAGTCATTTTTCAACATGTGATTAGATGAAAAAGGGACTCGAATGGGACACTGGAACGTTAGTCATCTTACACTTGACAAATTTGACCAGATAAAATTGTTCTTACTCGACAATCTTTACAGTTTGCTAGACTATTATTTCATGTACGTTTGTCAGATATTCATAAAACATGCAGTTTCATGAAATGTACTCAGATTTGTTCACGTATCATAGGAGGGGGGATACGGAAGAGGGAGTCATATTTCCCAGGAAATATTTCTGGGGAGTGGGGGATTTTCTTGTAAAAGCAAAAGCTTTCAAAGAAATCAGTTTTATAACAGAAACTACATCGATTTACTCTTTGAATGGGCGCATTCAACATGACCGCCGATCTCAAACTATGGCGTATTTCCGACTTCAATTTTATTTGGGTTTTGTGCTACGATGCACTATCCAGTCTTAATACATATCAATGTTCGAAGCCGATACAATAATTATGTACATTCGGGTTTTTACCATAGTGAATAGCATTATATAGTTTTTATTAAATCACATACCGGTAACTTTTACCTCGGATGACAGTTCTTCCACAATTAATTTGTTTGCACTTCCTCTTTGTAAACACACAAAGCAACAACATTTCACATAATCTTTTTCATGTTTTAAAATCTCTAAAAGGTAATATAGCATTTTATTCACGCCTCCTTAGTATAGCAGATGGTTGGAATTGTGTAGCGTCCAGTGAGTGCTGCATCTTTATAGCGTTGCATCGGTCTGTGACGTCATACAACAGCCCACCGTGCGCACACACGTGTCATTTCATCAATATGATTATATTTTGATACCAGATTCTTCCCATGCTGTTTAATTCGAACATGTTATCGGCATCTACGGCTATATGTGCCCTGTGATACAGTCACATCTGCACATTCCAGTTGCCTATATGAATAACCTTAAAAAATTACTATCCAAGATCCAGATCTAAACGTATAACTGCTTCTAACTATTACAAATATACGTTCGCATACGATGAGAGAAAATACCAATATAGTATTAGTATCAGTCACTGCATAGTACAAGAGATGGTTTGGAAACTCGTTTGGATCACAATAGAAGTCATTATCTATGTTTTTCTTCTGGTTTATGGAGAAGTAAGGCTCGATCTTCATCGTCACGTGCATATTGTTGTTTCGCTTAAATATCCAATACCAAAGTTTTAGGAAAGTTAGGCATCCGCGACTTAAACAATTAGGAAATTGCTATTGGTGGATTTGACAAAAACGCCACTCACACGTGACGATGAAGGACCATATTTTTGCATAAACAACATAGATATTGAGATATGTATTTTCTACGTGCATGCTGATTGGCTCTCTTGCCAATAAAATACCGAAGTCGATGATGTTTGCTGTCTCAATCTTGCAATCTGTTGACTGCTTTCGTATCACACGAAGAATTAAGGATTTTAAAGGAAACCGAAAGCAATTGAAGTTGTGTAATCAGCAAGACGCGAAGCGATCAACAATCATTCGGAAGTACGAAACTGATTGCATCGAAGAAAGGCATTCTCTGTTCACAAAAAAAGGAATAAATTAGCAGCCCGATTCACAAAGGTAATCTCTTGGCTGGCAAATTGGTTTAGTAATACGAATTTGATCTTTGACTCTGGAAGTTGTCAATCTAGTTGTCATGGTGGTTGGATTGCACCAGCAATACCCGTCTAACACCGTTGTATAATCCTTCGAAAATAATTTATTTTCGGTTGAACGCAGTGAATTAGAACGTAAATATTGTTACAAGCCATCTCTCCTATTAACTATGGTTATTGTTATTGTGCCTGTGAGATGTTTCAACTTGTTTTGACTTCGCGTGCGTGCCAGATTATAGTTTTCATGTCATACTGCATTTTGTACAGACCTATAGGATATAATGTAAAGTACATACTATACAATCATAGCAAAGATTGTCAGTTGTGTTCAAAAGTGGTGGGAAACTTAAATTTGAAAACTCGCATGCAAATCTTGATTATTTTTAAACCCTTGCACCCCCATACAGTGTTGAATTGATAATGCATTCCACGAAGCTTAATTTGCTGTGACTGATCTATCAGTCCAGAAGGGATGTGAATTGAATGCTGTTTTTTACAAGAATCTAGTGGGAGAAATTATATTCTAAGCAACGCGGGTGTTAAATGCGATAACTTTTGTCATGATAATAGAATAGTTGAAATAAACCACGCAAAGAATGCCATGCAGGCATCTATCTGTAGAATAATTTGAGAAGTGCAAAGAAACCTGCCTTACGATATGTACATAATGTATCAAAACGGCAACGATTAACAAATCAAAAATGTCCTCACTTCAAAGTAACAAAGAACCAAAAAATAAATACGTAACGTAAGTAAATTTTTTTTTGTTGGAAACCCTCAGTGTATGGGATAGTAATTGTTTTCGAGCAGTTGAAATATTCTGATGTCATGAAATTGAGCAGTATTTCAATAACGATACACTGCCTTGTGTCGTGTCTTGGGACCCATGTTCCTGAGCAAACTGAAGCTAATTCTAAAAGTAACTGTAATATGGCTATTTCGTATAAACGAAATTGCCTTGTTTACAGACCGTAAAAGCATGCAATCAACTGCGGATGAAATGAATTCTGAGGTTGATGAGAAATTTGCCTCATGAGAAATCATACTCGATTTATTGGCGTACCCCCACATGATTCTTGTACCTGAATTATTGCGACATATTCTGTGAACCGGCTGAGGAACGGTCCTGTATATTAATCTGTGCATTTATACCTTTCCAACCTTTATGACCTGTTAGGGCGACCAAGGGACTAAGCTTCCATTCTCAAGTTTTTAAAAAAAGTCTTTTCTGATGATCAAAATTTGGCATCTGATGGACCAACGTGACCGTGCGGCTGTAATACCTGTGCGGAACTCTTTTATAGCTATCATCATAGTATCATGGATGTTGCCGTGATATATATGCAATAGAAAAATGCCATTGAAACGCACAAAATAGAGTAAACCAATTGCATGCCATTATTTGCTCTCGGTAAAATCATGGTTTTACCATGACTGGTCTACATTGAACTTGATTTCTTGCGTTTTAATAATTATATTTTAGTGTTTTAAAACCATGCGCTTGTTTTAGCAAACACTGTAAGCACACGATCTTTTTAAAATTGGCAAAGGTTGAAAAATTATTTTAAGCCCATAAAGCATATGTGGCTTGAATAGAGCAAACGGAGTAAGGGCTTCTTCTACTAATATTGTCAATATTTACATTTTATCATAATATACATTATTTAAATGTTTGTACAAATATATAATTTGTCCGCCAGACGCCCACTGTGACGGCATGTGCATGCAAAGAGCTATAATCAGCGCAGTTGTTGAATTTGCTGTACTGGTGTTGTTATCCATCCATCCATATAGCTGTACCGACCAATAACTTTACGGGGAAGAATGAAGTTCTTAGCATTGATACTTAATAAAATAGCCATGCCATACCCGTGGAACAGTATAGGGAATAAACATAGGACCGCTCAGCAAGTCCCCCTATTTTTATGCAATTCATTGTTTACAGATAATGGCGGACAGTCAGTTCAGTGTTTTATTGCCCAGAAAATGCAATTGATAGCCAGAACTAAATGTGGCCACAGACTAAATGTGGCCACAGACTACATAATAGAACATTGGGGGAAAACGTCCGTGCATGCATCAATTTAGTTGACATTAGGTAAAGCCCGGCGCACACTTGAGCTATCAGCTGAGCTGAGCGTCAGTCGTAACCAGTGAACTCTAAATTAGACTGGAACGAAAATTTGGCCGCCATCTTTGAAGCCAAATTGGTTATCAATAGGTTATCAAGTTCAGTCCTTTTCTATTGTTTCTCTCGGCGCGGTCGACACCATTCTTCTCGGAATGCACTGATATTTGATGTTTTTATTTTGATTTAAGAGGTAATTTTATGGTTTATGAACTTATAACCTAGTTTGCAATACAGTCTTTTTTAAAAATAGCGAATACCTCGGAAAAATAGTACTAAGACTGTTTACGACATGTGTAGTTGTTGCCGCCATCTTGGCTTCACCCAAACGTAGGGTTTTTGACTGGAGTTATCGTTCCAGTATTTATAGAGTTCACTGGTCGTAACTGTTGGCGTAGGCTGTTTCCTCAAGTGTGCTGTGTCATATTCTGTGATTTTCGCCACGCTTGGAAAGGGCGTCGGATTTTCAACATGTTGAATAATTTCGTGCACGAATGAACATTTCCTCACAGTGTGCTCTGAGCTAGCAGCTCAGTAATCGATGCCAATAATACGCATGCTTTTTATCACCTATTTCATCGAGTCGTTCGATGGGCTTTAAAGCACACCGTAGTTGAGTGTCGTTCTTTACAATTAATGGTGAAATGACACTCTGTCCAATCAGGAATATTGTCTAAACTTTTCGGGATCTTCACAATTCAATTAACAAACAAAATTTACACATGCCCCTTGTGCTTGGCGGCGTGAAACCCAAGGTTTTACCCACGTCTTACGATTAGCCGCTCTTAATTGTCTTCGCCTTCTACGCAGTAACAAAAGGTAAAGAAAAATTTCTTCATCTTCTGACGAGCTAGAATCATAGCGCTCATTGCATGAGAGCCGTGTTGATTTATGTGAACACGGAAAATTTCCCGTCGCTCATCCGTTGAAGTAATTTTGCATTTTTCGTGCTATATTGTTAAAGAAATATAAATAGGTATGTCCCTTATTAGTGTTTTAGACCTGGAACCTTATTTGTATTCCCAAAGTATATATACCAGTTTATTTTATAGACTGCCATCGACTATTTAACAGTTATTCTACGAGCTCATGTCGTACGTGAGCTGATAGCCGTCGAGGTGCGTAGCACAGAGTCGACTATCGCTCATATACGACGAGAGTGAGCTAATACCATTTATTTTATATTTGAGTCGGTTTTCTTTGATGTACCGCGGGCTGTATCTCAGATACAGCCCTTGAATAAATAATTAGATCAAACTTGTGGAAAAATCTCGACGAATTTCGACTTAAATTGTTTAAAGTCGAAAGATTCTATTAGAAAACCTCCTCAAAAATAAAATAAGTTAGTTAAATACCTCGAAAGTCGGGCTGTATGTCATATACAGCCCTCGGACGCTGCGCGTCGTCGGGGGCTGTATATGACGTACAGCCCTCCTTCTCGGTATTTAACTCTCACATAAAACACTACTTATCGTTATTTAAAAGTATGTTTCAAACAAATTTTGCCAAAAGTTTTAAATTCTTAAAAATTCTTTGTTGACCTCAAAATTGAGCACAGTTTTTGGGAAATTATTCAGTATTAATTCGTAAAAAACTGTATTTTATACTTGTTTAGGTGACATTTAAATCAAGTACTAACCTTCAAAAACTTTATCTAAGTTTATGTGTTGTACGTATGACCAAGAAAGGCTGCCAAAATGCTCAAACCAAGATATTTTGCGATCGAAATACTTTCAGCTGGCATCTTGTTTTCTCTACTTGTAGTGTATGAGCTAATATCCTACTAGTAGGGAGCCAATCAGATTACAGAATACTTACTATTCGATGGCAGTCTATATAACAATAAGTATTCTGTAATCTGATTGGCTCGCTACTAATAGGATATTTAACAATTATTAGATGAGGCTGAGCAGGATACTCAAAATTATTATTCATTGCAGTATATTCTCGCATTCTAATTGGTTGAGAGCCTACGATGAATTTTTCGTATTTTGCTGGTGGCGTGAGCACACGACAAATAATTATCGTATTTGTCATGTGCTCACGCCATCAGAGACAAATACGAGATTTATTTATTTGCCATGTGCTCACGCCATCAGAGTTATTTGTCAACGTTTACAACGTACAGAATATAAGTTTGACTTGAGGTTTATTGTCTGTTTTAATTTTTATTTACATGGCTGACTTTTCTTGCAAAATGAATAATAAAAGAATTATTGAATTCGGCTTTCGCAGGATATCAGAATTATTCAGACCTCGGTCAGCGTTATCTGCCGAAGCGAAGCTGAATAATTCCGATATCCTGCTCAGCCTCATCCAGTAATTCTTAATTATTCAGTTGACTGAGGTCTGAATAATTCTGATATACTGCGAAAGCCAAATTCAATAATTCTTTTATCATTCGTCCCCCACGAAAAATCGGCGATGCGAGTACAAATAAAAACAAATAGTTTTTTAACTTTTTTCTGCATTTTTTTTAAAAATAACGGCATTTTTGAAATTCATGCGAGATACCCCTGAAAAGGCAGCGTATGGACATGACAAATTAATACGACATTTATTTGTCAAGGTCAAAATTTGACCTTGACAAATAAATTTAGCGATATTAATTTTGTCTGCGCCGAAATACGCCTAATTATCTGTAGGCTCTTAACCAATGAGAATACAGGAATATAGTACAATGAATAATAATAGCTCATATCATACTAGTAGTAGCAGAGAAAACAAGATGGCAGAAAAAGTCTTGTTTTGAGCATTTTGGCAGCCTTTCTTGGCCATACGTACAACACATAAACTTAGGTAAAGTTTTTGAAGGTTAGTACTTGATTTAAATGTCACCTAAACAAGTATAAAATACAGTTTTTTACGAATTAATACTGAATAAGTCTCGCTAAAGCTGGAAAAGATTATAATTGTTTTGAATTGCTATAATAACAAAAAATGTGCTCAATTTTGAGGTCAACAAGCGTTTAAGAATCTGAAACTTGCAAAATTTGTTTGAAGCATAATTTTAGAAACCGAAAAGTAGTGTTTTATGCGGTATTGGCTGAAGTTGTTTAGGTCTAAACTGACTAATAAGTAAATTTTATTAAAATATAAGTGCACTGGGAAATTTTTGGTGCCAGTTGTTGTCTATGTAATAAAACAGTTATTCTACTCACTCTCGTCGTATATCAGCTCATATACGACTCGAGTTTGTAGAATAACTGTTAAATATTAGTAGCATTACAGTAAGGTCATTAAGTATTGTATATAGCTCATGTCATTGTTATAATTTGACTCTATTAAAAGGATCTATTAAAATCCACTTTCATACATTCATATGCTAATGGCAATCTTGTAGCAGGTACTTTCAATGAATTGCTAGGGCTGCGAAAGACGTTTTCATTACTGTGGATATCAGTGCAATTATGTGTGGATGAAAGTGTTGATATTTTACATCCAGAAATCCCAGAATAAGAGAAAATTTGCCCTTGGTACAAGGTTGTCCTATTAGCAGCATTTAACTTGAAATAGTAAACTTCTAGTTTAAGTTTCTGTTTCATCCAGGATGAGGGTTCAGGGCAACATTACCAGGTTGACAGTCATTGTCAATTTGCTCTAAAACAGTTGAGATTATCTACACTAAATGAAATGCATACCAATTCCTACACAGGTCATACACTAACTGGGGCAGTTTACAGTTGTACATTTAGACATGCCAACAGTGGATTACTGCAAATGTCAAATGTGACCCTCTTTGGGAAAACATACGTTAACGCTTTGAAAAAAACGCTGTAGAAACCGTTTTCAAACCGTTTATTAGCCGTGATAACGGGAAGCGCTAACCGTGATCGAGATTAGGATGACCGTGATAACAGTTAAAATAAGTGTGAAAACACTTTGGCCTGTGCGTGATAACACTTTGATCTGTGCGTGATAACACTTTGAACTATCCGTGAACACGCTTTGAGCTATCCGTGATTTTTTATCTAAGCGTGAGAACTAGTTCCCCCATTTTGCTTTAATCCATTTTGTTTGCCAGATAATACGGTTCAACTTAAACCGCTTACTGGATAATCTAATCGTCAGAGTTGCACGGATTAAATGGCATTCCGCTAATTCGAGCAATAGGTTTATTCATACATTTACTGTAAAAGTCTTGCCGCGGTATATATGGCGATACGCATAAAATATTTGCTTGCTTTATACGTGACATGTTACTGTTACAAATTGCCCTTGGCCTTGATAAACAAAATTAAAGATTCGAAAATCAAATGCCGTGCTCGAAGATCTGCTAAAACTGTGCGCCGTGAAAATACATTAAAATTATTTATATTGCTAAACATGTATGTTTGCTGATATACAAAAATTGTAGGATTATGGATTTAACTGCATTTTACTATAGTTGTATTGATGACCGTAATACATTGAGCCGTGTTAGACCATGCATGTATACAAAGGTGTATACATATCGGTGGTAGTCCTACAATATCTAGCTAAAATTAAACAATATAAAGCTGATATAAACACAAAGCCTCTGCAAGGAAGGGGGGGAGGTACATTGTAATTCTGGCCTTACAACTGAAATGAATCCCAAATGTTCGCAGGGTACTGCTTTTAGGGGCTGATTATATGATCCCGCTTACCGGGATTACGTGAAGCGTAACATGATTTTAAGGTATTGAAAAAAGTCATAGTTTACGTTGTAAAAAATGTTTAATCCTTGATTGCTTGAGATTTCCGTTTTGCCGAAATATGAAGAAAACAAAATGGTGTATATCGCATTAATCTTTGTTACGGTGAATCTATCTTTGACTTTGTATTGGATCAATGCTGAAAGCATTCGAACGTTGGTCGTTTCGTTTCATAAAATGACATTTTTCAATACCTCAAGATCACTTTACGCTTCACTTAATCCCGGGTAAGTGGGACCATATAATCAGCCCCATAGACAACTTAACGCCAACTGTGTATATGTAGCCAAATAATATAAAAATATTTCTGCTTCTATACACGTCGTATCTGTCTATATGCATTAAGTGAAGTCATGATTTCTCGCTTATACACGAAGCTGATTTCAAAACAAAAAAGTCTAGACTTTCAACTAATATAACCAAGCTCTTACGCGCCGCGCTTCAGACATTGTTCCAAATAATAAACAAACAAACATTATTATATCATTACGAAGTAAATAGCTAAATATTAAACGCACCTCTGATCTTTTACAACATATATGCATGGCATTCGTGGTATTTAGACTGGATTTCAGCATTACGCTGCCAACATCTTGGTCAATATATCGTTACCAAAATGAATATTCATAAATAGATAAGACATTTTCGAAAAAATAATATCACTTGCAGGCGTATTTTATTACTTAAACACCAAATGACTGGTAATGGTTTTTTGACATTCGATCATTCGCAAGCGGCTTATTTGATTGTCATTTTGTTTTAAGCCATATTTCCTGCTTACTGTGACTGCCTCTTTGGACAGACTGCCTATTGCTAATTGCACTGACATATAGATCCACGCATACTGGCCTGAAAATAGTATTTGAGGTTGCTCTCACAACTTTTCAATAAAATCGAAAACTACATAGTTTAAAATGAATATCTGAACAATAATTATCATTTGGAGTAATCAAATAAGCGGATTTGAATCGAGGAAGATGTCAAGTATCCTATTATGATTGAAATCAGCTGTAAACTGGAATAACTTGTAAAAAAGCACGGTGACTGCATATTTTATTTGCTTAAAAGTTTTCTATTAGCATAAGAAATATGTTTAGCATTTTTGAAAAAGTTCTCTTGATTGATTTTTTTTTAACTGGAAAAACATAACAATTTTTTTATTAAAAATGTTTTTACTCAACAGAAGTTTTCTACTTGAATGCTAAAAATATTTCATACGCAATAGGAAACCTTTAAGCTTTTAAAACCAATCAATTAAATCCTATTCAAACGCCATGCATAGTCGTTGAGAACAGTAAATATATTTAGTATTTTTACACAAGTGAACATAAGAAATCCGACGTTATGATTGGTCCAAAATGACGTGACATTCCTTTATATTCACCTACAGGTGAATATAACAGTAAAAACAAGTTTACAAAATCGCGACTATAGCTGCCGTTTTGTACAAATTACGGACAAATAAATAAACAAATTTAAAATAACTTGTGTAAAAATACTAAAACAATTATTCGCCTCAGGCTCGGTGATTATCAGGGAATACTCACCTCGACTTCGTCTCGGTGAATATTCCCCGATAATCACCTCGCCTTCGGCGAATAATTGTTAAATATATCCTTCCACCTGAAGTTTTTAAGCATTTCAAAATTGGTGTTTTTATAGATTTACACATCGAAATTTTAACGACCATGTGCTCTCAGTTTTGTCTAATCAATTAGAATTTATAGCACGTGACCAATAACATTTCGATAGAAAATGTACGCGTGATGTTTGTAAAATTCAGCCTTTTCATAATTAATTTATTTGAGTAAAGCTAGGGGAAAAACAAAAAGTACTGCGCTTGTTAAAATTTGGTATTCATATGTTACTACTATTACATAGGAAAATCTATAATAGAACCGGTTATTCTAAAGTACACTGTTTTCGAACCATGTTTTCTATAATCATGCATTTGTTCTTTCAAAGCATTTGAACCGGTTATCACAGTCTGGCATAATATTAATATTATGTCTGTGATTCACTGCGAATCCGGCATAGGGGCAACAAGGTCTTCCGAACCCGGTTTACAGAACTGACGTATTTCATTGTACAGATACTTTTTCCTGTCGTCGTCTAAACCTTCTGGAATTATTTCTGAAGGAAGGTCGGAGGATGGTAAAACATCCAATTTCTTCAGTAGTGTGAATTTAACCTCTGTTGACGTTAGGAATTCTTTACAGTATACAGTTCCTAGTTCTTTTCTCGAAAATCGAAAATGGTGGTATTTGGTAATGCCTGGAATTTTTCTGAAGTATTGACTTAGGAAAGAAGACCAGTCGTAGGTTTTGACGATGACTTTTCCATCGTGCGTTCCAACCAGTTGAACTTTATTAACACCAATCGTACTGGATGTTTCAATAACAGATCCCAGTTCGTACAAAGATCAAACATAGCTGGCTCTGTATGCTTTTTTCAGCAGACCAAAACAACGATCAGGTGCAAATTTTGTGTGACCGGTAAGGAGGAACGAATACGTTATTGTGTGGTGAAGACCATTTATAATTCTCCAGGCGAAGTACCACAGGAAGAAGTTGTTCTTATTTTGTCCTCCGCAGTTGTCGGCATGAAAATGAACATCAGCCTCACCGAATCCATGATTTTCTAAAAAGAAATGCACATAACTAATTGTCGGATTGGCTCCTTTCCCAACTGCAACACCTTCATCAATCAAGAAATTTACTTGCCGCGGAACTGCTTCAGCAGTTATACCAAAAATTCCGCACTTTCGTGGCGTCTTGAAATAAATTGGACCCGGTTGCTGTGGGTTACTAGGTATATGAACCTGTTGAGCATAGTCAAAGGAATAGTGCATAGTTTTATCAAGTGTACATGCGCCATGTTTCTGCGTAAAATCGAATTCGTCTGGAAGAGATGAAAAATTATCTTCCGATACTCGACAAGCATTTCTGTAGCATTCTCTCTCGGCTTTTGCTCTATCTAGATGTTCGACTTGTGATTTCACGCATTCAGATTTCTCTTCGTCTGGTAAATTAGCTGCCCGCTGTAGCTTGGTCGTGTTTTCCTGACAAGTAGCGCACAGATCAGTCATAGGCTTTGCTACAACTACGTCAGGAAATAGATTCTTCCAAAGTTCAACAAATTTCGTATATGATACTGTAGACTTTCCAGCAGTTTCACAGCTTTCATTAAAACATCTCCAGACGCTAGCCTTGCTTTCCGAACATGATAACAGTTTAATATCGTCCTCTTTGTAACCAGGAATCCTACCAGGTAATAATATGCCATTTTCTTCCACATAGTTTGATATAAATGTTTTTACATCCTCGACAGTTGCTTGAGATAATGTGTTGCTTGGGAGCCGTTTTGTATTCCCGTGAATTCTAGGGCTGATTCCATTTATGTCATAGTGCACTTTAAGTGACCGAAATCTGCTTTCGCTTATGCCATACAATTTTAGAAACATTTCTTTACAAATCGCGATGGACCTAAACGTGAAATTACATCGCGGACTTCTAACTCGTTTCTTTCCAACTTTTTCAAATAGATCCCCATGTGTACATGCTTGTATGTTAGACAAAATGACAAGATCGAGTTCCTCCCTAGTCAACTCCATGCAGTTGTACAGATTTATAAGAATAATTTCCTTAGAAAACAATTCTGAGCAATGATTTCCATTTTCGCCCCCTGAGCATCCGCATCCATCTTTTAAAAATGCGGTAACATTTTCATCCAAACATGAGTTTCCATCAGAATTGTCGTGCTCACCGTCCATAGTTACT
Source organism: Muricea muricata (assembly GCA_963855995.1). Taxonomy (NCBI): domain Eukaryota; kingdom Metazoa; phylum Cnidaria; class Anthozoa; order Malacalcyonacea; family Plexauridae; genus Muricea; species Muricea muricata. The sequence continues at coordinate 25,789,901 of OY979717.1, forward strand.
CTCTGGCAAAAAACTTAATCTCCAGAACGAATTAATAGGCAGTATCCTGATCAAGAGCTTCGGAAGTGCAAATTAATCTGACCCCAAGCCTGAAAACCTTGTTGACTAGGCAATGAGTTATTCATTTTAGACTTAGATTGAACAGAAACCTGTGAGTCTATTAGTTACTAAAGAAAGGCCATGATGCACTAAAGAAAGGATAGGATGCACTTGAATCACTTATTTAGTCCTAACCTTGGCTATAGCGCAATATATAACCAGTGCTTGCAAACAGTCTTAAAGAAATTAAGAATGCATCTAAAAAGACACATTGTGGAATGGAATGATTTAATAGACCTTTGTATATAGTAGTTTACAAAATCAACTTATCTTTTGATTCAACTGATTTCTCAGTTAATACTTTTTGTCGGAATACGAGGTGTTACAGTGAATCTCATAATTTATAAGCTCTCAAATAGTGATCAAAATAGATCTGGGTGCGACAATTGGATTACGAAATGTGATAAATTGCAGGAATTCCCGCCCCATGCAGAGGGGTGCTCTGATGGTATTCTTTTTTTCCGCCACTATCTATATGATTTGCTTTCGCATCTCATTCGATCAGCGCATCTGCCTTTTTAGCTAGTTATTAGATATTCTTGTAAGTGGCATAGTTTTACGATATGTCAACAACAAGTGACTGCATTAGAATAATTTGGAAAACTACATGTAAATGGAGAGACACGGACTATTTTGTGAAAAGGAAAGACGTAAAGCCAGTAAATTTAGCAAATAATGATAACTGGACTACTGTTCCGTTAAAAGAGGGTGACGCTGTTAAAGTCAAATATGCATCCCGTTGGTACAACGCTGAGATTGTAGAATTTGTCAACGATGAGAAAAACGAAGGTTTGTTTTGTTACATTCATTAACAAGACCGTAATTTTATTGTGAAAGGCACAGCCACTTGCAATAGTAGCTAACTAATATATAAGGACCGAATATTCATTATTAATCCCAAATTTATAGTAGTTAGAGATATCGAGGCTGGTGTTGCCAAAGACGAACGTGGCGGCAAAAGTGGGGACCTAGACAGTTACGCGCAGTTTCAAAGACAGCAAGCAAAGCGAGAACGAGACTGGAAGGAAGGCAGAGAAGAAGTAAGGAAGGCGAAAATTAAGAAGCTTGAAAACAGCAACAACGCCAATACAACATCACGCGAAATCCCGAGATGCAAAGAATGTACAGTACTGAAAACAAGGATCAGCCAATTGGAAGAAAAACAAGATTTAGACGATCTGACTAAGGTAAGTACATTGTATATAATATGTGATGTGGCGATGTGCTTCGAAAAGTGTTGGTTTCACAAAATTGTAATATACAATAATTTACTTATAGATGACAATGACTGGATATATAAATATAATTGATTTTGTTATGTCTATACAGCCACATAACTATACAATGCAATGCAGGCTATAACTTATATGCATGTTTGGTATTTTAATAGGTGATCCTTGAAGTCACCAGCGCATTGAAAGACAGTCATAAAAAAATAGAAAAACGTCTTGAGTCTTTAGAGCAAATCGTCAAGTCACAAGAGCCGGTAAGCTATTATATAACAAATATTTTTCATAAATAAATTGAGTACTAGTTATACTATACTCGCACAAGTAACTACTGTCGTAACAAGGTACAGCTAGTTTTATCTGGAATATCCAAATATATAATTATAATATAATGGTTGGTACTTGCGATGCGACAAAGATGGAGTGACATCTGTTCCGAAAGCAGTTATGAAAACATACAATACTATTCTTCTATAAACTATTTAACTACATTTCTTTCATATATCTGTTTGCAGGGTACACAATTCCCGACAATGTAGTCATTTCCTTCCTCTAGCTTTAAAATATATTTATGCGATATTAAAATTCATAAGTAGGAAATATGTTCTTAATTTTCGTTTCACGCAACTATTCTTTATTCTAGATGATAAACGAAATAGATAAGAACACCAAGGAGTCTTTTAAATCGCTAGAAAAGCACTTTGAAACATTAGAAGAGAGCATCAAAATGCCACCTCAAGTAAGTTGATTGCTCTGGTACAATTGCTATCAGCCATATAATTAAAGTCTGTTTTCAATGCAAAGCAGTTGGCTGACACTATATGGCATTCACAGATTTCAGAGAGATGGAGTAAAAAATGTATTAAACGCTTATAAATTTCCGTTCTTCCATGTTATAGCTAAGCGTACGTATAGCTTGCGTTTCCGAAAAAAGGATCCGGGGAAGTGCTTTATGATGAAATTGAAAGCATGCATGCGTGTGCAAGTTTGAAAAAAATATCTGATTATATATGTACATGACTTTTATATATCTATTGTATTATTTTTTTATTCGTATATCTTTCTCTATGCAATTTCAGTTCAACAGCACTTTTGAAAGTTTAAATGACGACATAGCTTTACCAGTGGAAAGTGCAGATGAACTGTCAACCATTGACGTAAGCAGTTTTAGGCACTTGTTGGATAATCCGATTCACAGTGCTGCTCCACAAGCATCGACCTCAATTTCTACAATTGCTGTTGACTGTCCCGCTTCAGATAGCACTACCAGTTGTCGAGCCTTGTCTGAGGATTTAATACAAACATTTGTGACTCCCAGTAAAGATGTGAAGAAAATAAGTAGCGCAATGCAGAGAGACAATGATCCGCGAAAATGTGCCCTAAATCTTTTGCCCTACTTTTTTTCTGCTGACGAACTCAAAGGCAGCAACGCAGATGGTAGTCATGGTAAAAGATCTCTTGACCCTACGAAATTAAATTCCTTAAGAGGTAAATTGTTTTATTTTATGTGTTATAGCTTTATTAAGGCGATAATTTGCACTTACGATCACGTGCAGCCCAGCTCAACGATTTCATTAGTTACGCTATATGCAATATATTTTCTTACTTGTTCGATTGAATGTAGAAACAACCAGTTTCTACAGCTATAATATTTGCAACCTCATAAAGTTACTAAATTGTCGGTTGGCTATAGCTACGCCACTGGATAGTCCATGTTAATTTGCATGCCAAAATGGCGATGGCAATGTTTGCAAGTTAAACTCTTTATAAGCCAAAGTGTGATACGATAATAATTGTAAAGAAGAACAAGTGTAGGTGAAACACTGATAAAAATGCTGTAGAGCGTCACATATATTTATTGAAAATCATTATTTTAAAAGTCGTCCTTATAAATTATTAACAGTTAAATAGTATATCCTAGGTTGGTTACCGAATTTCTCGCTAGAAGCGTCAATTGTTTCTTTCACTTTTTGAAGTTGAATTTGCCACATATATTCTTAGCAGATCTAGAATAAATGGTGTTTGCTGCATGCTCAACAAGTTCCATTAATTGGACTTTGAAAAAATATCAAAACGTGCTTCATGCATTTTTTATACTTTTTAGTGTTGTTATTTAATCGTTTCATCATGGCTAAAGAAGATGAGCAAAAAGTTTGGAAAACGGTGAAAAGCAGCATTAATATGAAATGCCGTTCTGCGACGTATAATGAAAGAAAATTTTGGAAAAAGCATTACAGAATAAACTTTATTAATTATCAAAAAACTGAAAACTATGAATCATATAGCTTTAAATTAAGAAGGACTGGAAATATAGCCAATAAGGACGCTCGTAGTATACACTTATGTTTCTGTAGGCTCCTAAAGCTAAGCCGAGCAAAGTCTATGAGACTTATAGTCGATCAAAATTGCATTGTATCAGTTTCCGCTTCTGAGCATTTTTAAGGCTGACATTGAGAAAATGAAATTCTATTGTTATTCGCCTGTCGTCCGAAACGGTAACTGTTGAGTAATGTTTCATAAATTTTGCTAACTAAGCTGAAATTACATTGGTCAATTTAATCCCCTAATGGAAGTAGGTTTCAACAGATTTTCAACCAGTTCTCCATAGTGCATGATTTATCTGCGACTTCGACCAGCAATATTTATCTGATTCGTATTTACTCAAATTTCCTTCTATATAATTTTACAAAAACGGTGGCATGCAAAAGCAATAAGCTGTCGATTAAATAATTAGCAGGCTAGGTCTGTGTTAGTTTTACAGCTTAGCCTTAGCAAAAAGTTTTCGTTACTCGGACAATTATTTTTTCCGTTTGGAAAGGAAATAGCGCAATTTGAATGTGTGGAGGAAATTACAACTTAAAGATAAGTAACAGCTGTAGACTTGTAACTGTCTCTGATATAATCAGCGGAACATAGACCATTCCGAAGGAAGGCTTATATAGCGATCTGGCTTCGTCTTAATTAAAGAACACTACAACTTAGCTCATCCTCAATCTGAGAAATTGCGATTTGTGCCCTCGATTGACCGGGCAAAACATGCAATGTTAACAGTAAAATGATGTTTTTGATAACTTTACAGTTTATCATTCATGTATAAGTTGAATCAATGTCAAGGAAAACGTAGCTTGCGTGCAGACCCTAACCACGTTTCGCCGGGTTATTAGGGTCTGCACTTAGGCTAAGGAAACAACGTTGGGGATCGAATCAGTACTAAAAGTATAAGTGTGTAGAGAGTACTGTAAAACATAATAAGTCTTATCTTTATCCATGAAACAGGTGTAAATGAACAGAACTATGTCAACTTAAGCTTCTTATTCTGGTTGAGTTGGATTCGTAAAAATCACTAACGCACGGCTTATCACTAACAGTATGTACTGTTTACTAACTGTTTAACTGACCAACGGCATACTGTCGATATGATGTTGTCGAGTACACAAATATAATAGTAAAATATCCAAAAGAAAACAAAAAATAATACGGGTTATTTGTAGTGGCCTTGTAAGTAATAAAGGTTGCACATTAAGCAGATACTTGAATTTAAATTGCTGGCAGTTTAAGTGGATTAATTTTCCCTCAAGAGTTATTTGACACGCACGTGCGCACAATCATGCACAACACCATTATCGAATATATAGAACGGCGATAGATAGCAAAATAGCTACAGTAGACTGGTTCCGAAACGTTCGTTGGTTGTCTAGTCATCTTGCATCGAGCGCTCCCTTTGTTATTTGGGTCTTTATTAAACATGTTCTTACATCCGAATCGAATACACATGAACACGGTTGGCGATCATGGTAACAAAACTTAGGTAAATTTTTACTGCGCTCTTAATTAATGAATGATTTGATCATGCACTAGCCGGCACTGAAGTTTAATTTTAGAACTCTGCTGACTTAAAAATCATTTGAGGACAAATATGAAACTTTAGCGTGTGTCAAGCAGAATCCCATGCATAAACCCATTAATAACTGTAAGCCGAAATACCTGTATTAATTCGTGCATAAATACATTCCTGACTGCTAGCTTAGGAATTTGTGCGAACGGGACCTCGAAAATTTCCTATTAAATATGTGATGTAGCTGGTTTATAATTTAAAATATATTGCACTATACAAAATTTCTGTTTTATGTGATGGTTTATTTTGGCCAACAAAAGAACACTGTTTAGCCATTAAAGAACATACAGGCGACATCACAGACACAAGTATAAAGACATCGCAATGTAATTGAAAGATTTCCAGTTATAACTTGTGCATAATCGTAAATATATATAAACAGTTCAGAAAGATTATAATGAAAGATTTGTATTCAGTGGCTTTAAATGTAGCCATCCATACTGATTTAAAGGGCAAATACAGTATATCTTTCACTGTATAGCTACAGTATACCTAAACAATACAAATAGAGTTGAGATTTGACGTTTCCAGCCAAGGCCCGAGCCGGAAGATATTAATAGAAATTAGCTGCTACACACAGATATGCGTAGTTGCGCTATTTGCGCGGTACATCTATATTTTTCTATATTTTTGCGCGGTATATCCATATCTTTGACTCATCTATATTTTTACGCATATAAATCATATTAGAAAGATGTAAGCATAAAAAATTGTAATTGGGAAGCAGAATTCCATGTATGATGCACTTACACAAAGACACTGCGTGAATGGAGCATTGATAAAGATCTTAGACAGTAAAACTTCATCATCTAATCAGAAATCCAGTCAAAATTAATCACACATGCATGGACGGAAATACTCTGCTCGACTCCGTTGGGTAGAAAGTTGCTGGGTTAATCCTAATCCCTGAAGGCGTGAATCAAAAATTCTGAAACCATGAATAACATTCATCTGTGAAAACGGATGGTTCTATCCGTGAAAACGGGCAGTTCATCGTGTGAAAACACTTTAACCAAAGTGTGAAAAAAAATTATGGTACCGTGTTCACACTTTGGAAGGCCGTGATCACCCCTTGAGCAAACCGTGCCGTGTCCGTTTCGAATCCGTTCTTTTTCTCATTTTCACGCTAAACCGTTAACGTATGTTTTCCCAAAGAGGGTCACAAATGTAATACACGATGTAATAAACACAACATAAAATTCAGACTTGGAATTTGTGTACTTTAATTTTGCTATGTACTTTGTCAGCTCTTTTAAAGACAACTAGCCTGTTCGACTACATACATGCAACTAAATATGTTCATTTGCATCGTTCAATCACTTCTGTCATCAACATGCAGTTAATATGTTAATTGTCCATTACTATACCCATCTCCTTAAAATTGAACATCAAGCAGTTGTGGTATTTTGTTAGGATCATGCAAAGTGTCTTAAACCTAAGGCCAGCATTTTGAAGCTTTAATTTAATAAATCTTACAGATCCCATATAAATCTAGACGTTTTAAAAATACTTGATCATGTGAACATGGCTGGTAGTTTGCAGTTGCCAAAGCAAAGCTTAATCTGTTTAACTCGTATAACCCTACATACATAACTTTCGCTAACAACAATTATTAGTATATCGTGACCAAAAACTTAAGGAAACGTAAGACAAAGTCAAATTAGCAGTGTTTTGAAAACCTAATCTTTCATTAGATACAAATCTAATCAGTACGCCGGCACACCATACTGGAAAATATTTAAGATTTATCTTATCCATTCTTGGTTTATAGGTATTTATTTTGGCAAGAAGCTGGAGGGTTTTTACGACGTATCAGTTTGGCTACTTACCAGATGTTTACTTTGGAAATGAGAGTTAGTGATGATTCAATTATTAAACTTGACTGCATCAACAAACAAGTGTACGGTTTCGAGGAATATGGGCGCTATATATTTGCAAGTGATTATGATGGCGGGAATGAGAGGAAGATCATTAGTGGACAATTTAAGAATTATATACTCAGTGTATTTAATAATTCGCTGTACTTCATGAATTACGATAGATCATACATAAAGGAGATTAATAACGGGAATGCTAGTCGGAGTATTCTGGTGCACAGAAATTACTACTACGACCTGATTGTCGTACACAACTCTCTGCAACCACTAGGTAAGCTATAATAATATGTATAGTTAGGCTTAGAAAAATACATAATGTCATGTGGTTCCAGTTTTATATCATGAAAAAGTTAGGGTTGGTAGGTCAGGAAAAACATTTTTCAATGATTTTTTCGTGGTTTGATGGTTTGAATAGACTAGAGATGCATAATTTGTTTTGTTTGCGCGTCTTTACTATGAAGATTCCGGGACACAAACTAGTTATGTACTGGTTAGCCTACTGCACGTTTTGAACAGTTCGTCTTAAATCAAAGAACAAAATAGTATCACGCTCGGTTAATCGCGTGGAAAAAATAATAGGGTCGCAAAAGAAATTTGTGTTGGTTAGGCAACCAGAACCATGCAGGTATTTTTCGGCCTTCTAATTAGTCAACCAGTACACTCATAAAACTGTAATTAAAACTGTTGATAAAGCGCGGTCATGCAGGTAAAAGCATAGTGAGTAGAGACGTTACTGACTAAAAACAACTTTTTTTATAACTGACAAGCTTTGGCCACTGTGCTGTGATTTTCATCAGGTACAAAGCAAATGAGATTGCTACCCTATACAAACTAGTCTGGATGGGATTTCAAGTTATGCAATATTTAAAACCAGTGTAACAGTGTCTTATGCGATCTTAAATGCGAGACCCAGGCGGAATTGTCATCGCGTTAATCGTTTAAAACAATTAAATTAATGGGAAATCGTTGTTTTTCCCCCTTCTTCGGTCATGTTAGACCTCTGTATTTTATGATCGTGGCTGTTCTTACTTCTTTTGCTTCAAAGAGGGATTTGTAATTAACATATCTATCAGTGTGTAGTCTTTCTGAATATTTCGATTTCATATGAACTGCGTCCCATTCCAAGGACGGAAATCCAGGCAAATACATGTTTGCACCATAAGTAATTTTGTTTTTTCCCCCTCCCCAATCCTGGTTCCATGAGTACAAGACCCTGTGTTCTTACCGTACTATTATCTCAAAGCAGTTGGAGCTGTCAAATTACTACTGACCAATACGTTATACTTCATTACTTCGCCTGACCGCAGGTCATGGTTTTGTCGTCTTCGTCGTGTCAGAAACGCGCTCAAAACTGCATCGAAATCCACTATGATTCAGATGCTTTACGCGCTGACTACAGAATTTTTCCGATACGGACCATCATCAGTAACATCTGAAAAGGGCACGAAAACAACACATCTTTTATCACTTCATCTTAACAACTTACATGCAGTCCTTGGTTAAAGTTGAGAGAATTAGGAGTCGATGAACAAATGACTTTTCATGTAGTGGTCTATGAGATTTTTGGTATATTGCAGTCTAGGCTATCTGTTTTGCCCTAATATAGTTCATTTTTATTGTGGATGTGCGAGATCGGAAATATTTGTACGAGAGCTGACTCGTTGTTTTCGCTGAGTTCAAATCCAAAAAGGTCCCGCTTTGTACACTTGTATAAGTTGCTATTTTATCTTCATTAATTTTTCGATATTTTTTTATTTTTCCAAGGCACGGAATTGAGACACACGATTATGCCACTGGAAAGGAAAATTTTTTATTAACTTGCCTTTCATTTATATTAACACCAGTCTCGAATCAATTTGAGTTATGTGATTTTATGCGTGTTGAACTTAAACAACAAATCTTGCTTGTCTACCACGTTGAGATGAGCAGATAACACTATCTAAAATGCTCAGTTTTAGAGATATTCCCATAAAATCACAAGGAATTTAACACCACGTCTTTTTTTTGGCTGTGGCTGGTGATCGAGTCCTGAAGAGCGAGGTTAAGAGAATGAACATAGTAATGAACATACAGAGCAAGTGGTAAACATTCTTTTATCTGCGACGCTACGCCGCTTACAACCACTCATATTCGCTGCAACATCAAAACATTCTCCAACAATATCGCGTAACTGTAAGATGAGATTCGTGATTGATTTCTTTACAGGCTGGTAGAGGACCTCAACTTCGGTTAATTTAGTCGCAAGAAAATTCGCCAATCGTCTTGTGTGTCTCCCTCAAAGGCATACAATGATTCTGTAATGACCATTACTTTTGATATCACGTGTAAGCACCAAACTCTATACGACTTCAATGAGGTCGTTCTGTATTTCTGGTGATGTCTTCTATCTTTCCCGTGCCCTCATGGAACAGTGTACATCAACACTCCATTACGACTTGAAGATATTGTCGTACTTGAAGGTGGGAGCTTATTGCTTATGAGAAACTGCATGCCCAGTTGCTTTAGGACCGATGTGTTTTGGCCTTCAACAAGCGCCACTTGTTACACGTGATAAACTTTCGAAATTTTTCATGTTTAAAGAGCTCTATAGCTCCTTCCAGTTGTTAAAATAAAACGAATATGCTTTTCAAATTCTGTCCAAGGAAATTATACACACTGGTTATTATTACTTTCATAACTTATCCATGCACGGACATTTCTTGTAACAGTCTTGTTGATTTTTTTGTGAGTGCGTAGCTTTCATTTCCAAACGTTCTCGTTTGGTAATTCATGTTTTTGAAGCGGTTGATTTGGCGCCCTGGAGGTAATGAATCCGGTTCCCTGGATTGACCTTGTCGATGTTTGCAGTGCTTATCCTAGATTCATCTTTGTTCTCTGTATCTGCAACTGGCTTGTCAAGTACACATAAACGAGAGTGAATCTCAAAAGATTTCGCTGGAAAAGCGGAACGGTTTTTGGTGAGACTAATGCCGTTGTCCCCAACATTGTTCTCGCTGACGTTATACCTAGGCCTTAAAGTGCGTATGTTGTCATTTTACATTCGATATATTTGTATAATTAGGTACATTTTAAGACGACGTGCGTTGAAACCTTCAGACAAAACTTTCATCTTCATGTTTTTGTTTGTTGTTTAATTTAGAAGAACTGGAGTCATTTTTGAAACATAAAACAATGCAATACTCACTTGCATGAACTTAAATAGAAAAAAAAACCATGAAGATTGCTTTTTCCTCTAGGAATAAAACTTACATTTCCTAAAATGTCCTAAATGTGCACCTTAAACTGGTAGTTGCTAATGATTATCCTGAGGTGTAAGCTGATGTACTGTACTGGCGCTTGTGATGAAACTGCATGTGTAACCCATATTGTGAGCATTCTACCACTATACTGAACTTGACTTTTTTGCCGTTGTGTACATTTCTTGCATTATTATCTTGGTAGTCTATGTTCATTTCATCATGGTATTCGTCGAATTTTATCCGGTACTGACGATAACAGCGTTTACGAGAACAATGTTTGTGTGATATTGGTTAGTGTTGTTCGACGCCTCGACGATCGTTTTCCTGAATTAGAATCCTGAAACTAAACTGGCAGTCTACTATTGAGTACTGCCTATACACGAGTACTGCTATGTTAAACGGCGCGCACACAAAACTCGAATTCGGCCGGGCTTGACACGTGAGGTAGATCGGCATGATGCAAACTATATTTGGTCGATAAGCGTTCCTATCTTACAAGCACTAAATATTCAAGATGGTTTGGTAGGTATACGGTACCATGCAGATACCAGATAGATATACCTAAGTATGTTCGGTAGATGGATAGGTTGAATACGTAGATAGATAGGTATGTGGGAAAGCAGGTTTGAAATGAATAGGCTAAATACCAGGACAATAAATAGGTACGGAAAATAGAGCAATGACTACTTCGCGTGATTGTATATATATAATGTAGTATGAATTATGGAATATACTAATATACTTAACTAGCAGCAGTTTTGCGTATGTGAAATCAACCGTATTGCAATTGTACGAAAGCGAGATGAAAAGTTTACTCACTGGCAGTCTCTTAGAACTCTCAGGCCAGTACATAAAACCCGTAATCTGTGGAACAACGACCGAAAGAATTCATCCTTAGTTGGAGACCGGAACGTAGCAAATAATCTCCTGCACGAGGTTCAGACTTAATTACCAACAACCTGCTTGAGATACACATAAGAAGCGTCAAATAAAAGAGGGTTCACATTCGTAATTATTAATATCGTTTGTCGAACAAAACAAAATAGGGGACAACTTGAACCAGTGTATAAGCTCTGCATGTCTAATGTATTCCTGCCGGTCGCAAAAATAGACGTATGAAAATTTCTCTAAGTGTATGACAACTATTAATCCGATTGTAAATCGAATATTGCCCCACTGCATTGTTTGCCCAACCATCGCCTACAGTCTAAAGTGCAATAAATTTGCATTTCAGATTTGAAGGGATGCCTTAATGTAACATGTGGTCGTCTTGCGTATTGTAACAATGGCTCGTGCCAATGTGAACCTGGTTTTGAATGGAATGTTGGAAAATGCACAGGTAACTAATACAGATTAAAAAAAAATAGCGAGTAAAATACATCAATTATTTGCTCATATTTCATTGACATTTAGTGGAGTTCAACAGAATCCTTTGTATTTTTCATTTCCGAAAAAGAAATTCTCGAAAAAAACGTGATGAAATTGCGAAAACTTAAAATTTTGTTTGGAAATTCTGTGCAGTGTGAGAAATATGGGCTCGAAAACTTTCTAGGTTTTATATGCACAGAAAAAAAGCACTATATATGCACTGAAAGCAGCATTGAACAATGTTTTGTTGCCCACATTGTTCAAGATTGTTACAATATTGATTAACATTGTTACACCTGATTGCAGGCTAATTCAGGCTCAACAATGCTGAACAGTATTGTTGACAATCTTGAACAATGTTTGCAGCAAAACGTTTTTCAAAGCTGTTTTCACCAGGCCAGAACAGGTTTTTCGTTTTTGCTGTGTACCTGTCTGATTGTGTTACGCTGTTAATTTTCATACCATTTTTGACCCGAAAATAGTGAGAAATTTCCGCACGTCATACAGTTATATAGAGAATTTGCAAACTTCGCAAATTACAGTGCGAACCATGGTATTAGTTTTATAAGATATTTATGCCGTACGTATTCAAGATGAGCAGTGTTGTTCATTAAAACTTACGAACGTCAAAACAAAGTTGTGAGAATATCTGTGCGATGTTGATATTTGATGTTAGTCACATGACTGAAAAAATATGGCGTTGTTCCATATTTGAGGTGGACCACGCTATTAGTTTCAACAGTATGATAACACTATAGGACGTCGTTTTTAATTTAATTGGAAGTGGAAACGACATTCTTTAACCAAAAACAGCATAAGTAACAACAAGAGAATGTTTTAGTTAGAAAATAAACGAACTTGGTGTCATAGTTGGAGGATTTTTCAAAGAATACATGGAACGGAGGAAAAGAGGGATTCTGGACTTCTAAAATGGATAAGAATGGGAGGTATTAGGCGTTTGAAGGAGAACTGTTCGTAAATTATCATGATCAACGTATGTCAACATTTTGAGAAAGTTTGCTTTGCCATATATCTTCAAAACTAGCAATGATGGATTCCTGGTAAGCAACAATGATTCCAAAAATATACCTTAACTACTGCCATGGAAGAAACGTTTGAAACTGGATTAAGCGAAAAGTACATGAAAGCACAAGGGAATTTTCATGTTTTGACAGACAAGTCGAGATCAACATGATAATGCCCTAATGCTGAGAAAAGGAACTTCCGCTAAATGGTTTTAGGTACCTACCAAAGAAGTGGTAGAACGATTATTTAGATTCGTATTATTACGAATCTAAACGACCAACATGTCTTCATATATGCCTAAATGTGCAAAAGAGACCTCTGATCCCTATTTCCGCTGTTACCAGCGGAACTTTACCACTTTTTTGTTGACTCCTTAGCCTCGCCGGTCACATAACATGACTGAATATCAATAATCTAACCCGCGCATGCATTTTCCAAGCTTTATCATGCTGATTTCGTCTGCCTGTCAAAAGGACAAACTTCCGTTGTGCTTTCAAGCATTTTTTGCCTCAATCCAGTTCCAAAATTTTATTCCACGACACTATTGGAGGTACTTTTAGAATTATTATTTCTTACCAGGAATCCATCATTGCTAGTTTTGAAGATATATGGCAAAGCAAACTTTCTCAAAATGTTGGCAGATGTTGATCATTATAATTTACGAACAGTTCTTCTTCAAACCCCTAATACCTCCCATTCTTATCCATTTTAGAAGTCCAGAATCCCACTTTTCTTCCGTTCCACGTATTCCTTGAAAAATCCTCCAACTATGACACCAAGTTTGTTTATTTTCTAACTAAAACATTCTCTTGATGTTACCTATGCTGTTTTTGGTTAAAAAATGTCGTTTCCACTTCCAATTAAGTTAAAAACGACGTCTTATAGTGCTATCATATTTTTGAAACTAATAGCATGGTCCACCTCAAATATGGAACAACGCCATATTTTTTCAGTCATGTGACTAACATCAAATATCAACATCGCACAGGTCTTCTCACAACTTTGTTTTGATGTTCGTAAGTTTTGATGAATAACACTGCTCATTTTGAATACGTACGGCATAAATATCTTATAAAACTAATACCATGGTTCGCACTGTAGCTGTGTTTCCTACACATTAATTAGATGCATCTTTTCTTAACCAAACTGTTACTATTCTCGCAATGGCCTTTAATAGATAAATAAATAGATTGAATTTTAGTTTATAATGTAAATTGTCAATTCCTTCCATACAGTTTAACTAATAATTAATCTGGATTAATCTAAAATTAATCAGAATTTGAACCGTGTTGACAATATAACATTATTTAAGTATTCTTTAGAAAAATCTTATCTTATCAAAATGAATATCTAAAAAAATATTGTTAATCATTTTGTCATTCTCATAGTCAACGTACCTGTAAAGCTATAGTAACAATTAAAGAGTGTACGTTTGGGTAACGTAATCGTGCAATATATTCATCACTTGAAAGTTACATAGTAATTATGAGAGTTCATTGCGGTTTTTTCATTTTTATTTTTGTTTTTGTGGTCCGGTATCTATACGTTTCAACCAATCAAATTGCTTCATTTGCGGTCAAGTATTTCACGCGATATTGGAAACAAAGCCCTACAACTACAAGTAACGAAGCCGAAGCTTAAAATATCCTACTCCAAAAATAGAAAGTATACACATTGAAGTAAATAGCGAACTTAACTGGTGATATTATAGATGTTTGTATCATTAGAAATACTTTGATCACTTGTCTAACAATGTTTTCTAACTTGAAACTTTAGTATCAATGAACTGACTTTTGCCAAAAACGGTAATGACATGGGGGCGAGTAAAATTAGGGCTTAAATTTAAGGCTTTAAATTTCACGCGTGTTTTTAAGGTTCAATTTCATGCGTGTTTTTGAGATGGCTTTATATGTGATAAAGTGACACACTATTAATGTTTCACCTTCATTAATATTAATTCTTTATGATGTTGCGTAGTCTCGTGCGAATTTTCATACCCAAAATGTTCGGTTACGCCTCGCCTTTTAGACCCTATTTACTTGATTCCGCATGAAATTGGGATTGGTGGCCAAGCTAGAATTTGAATCTCCCTATCATCATTCAGTACGAATTCGCAACACGACAAAAAGAGGTCTAGTTTTTTATCCGAACTGTTAAAATTCGTTCAGCATCGCGCAAACACCAGGAACGAATGTGTCTTTGAAGCGATTGCGCGGTAGAAACACTGGCTTTCACAACGTCATTGGCATATAGATATTTTACGTAACCTCTGATACTGTTGTAATCGAATACCGTGTAAGCACTCAAGCAAGAAGGGTGAGAGTTTGCACTGTTCCATGTAAACTGGCAAAAAAGAAGAATTTCGGCCGGTTTCAACTGTAAGCTTGCAGAGTCTTAAATATAATAAAAATCCGCCCTCTCTCGTCATGTTAATATTACATAATTGCTTGCTTCAATAAAACTTCATTCGTTTTTTAGATATTGATGAGTGTTCTTCGTCGCCATGTGGTCCTAATACTGAATACAACTGCACCAACCTCATGGGGTCTTACAAATGCAGCACATGTGCACAGGGATACATATTGGACAAAGTAACAAAAAAATGTGGCGGTATGTATGGGAACAGATTAATATCTGCACTGATGTAGTTAAGGCTCGTTGAATATATTGTGATGACTTGAGCTAGGCAAAGTCTCTTTGGATCTAATTACCCCTGTCTCATCATCATATTTGAACACCATGCATTTACTGGAACATAAGCTGTGAGTGCATGTGTAGTTGCGGGGAATACTTGCGCGTGCTTGAATTAATTGCTTGCATTCAGTTTTAACAAGTTATGGTTTTGTGGCTGTGATGATCTCAAGTGGGATTGCATGGTGCACATATGTTGTCATGCCCGCGCGCTTGTGAGTGTTGATATAGAAATATTTTTATCCCCATGGCTAATTTGGCGTCTTTTAATTGCGATATGTCCAACCAGGCCCTGCTTGTCGATTGAACCACTGATCTGAAAATAGATAACCTGGATAGAGTTTCTATATCTACAAAAATCGTGGCCACTTTTGATGTCGAACACCCGATTCTTGGGACCACAAATGAGCACCCCAAATCGGTAAATAGTGGCAAAATAACCAGTGCGCTGCATGTTTTCTACTTAAATTTGAATCTACTAGCTCAAAACAGTGCAAATTGCTCAGATACAGGCATACAGCTACGAATGCACGCCTTGTTCAGACGCCATAAGTGGTCCCAAGAATTGGGTGTTCGACATCAAAAGTGGCCACGATTTTTGTAGGTATAGAAACTCTATCCAGGTTATCTATTTTTAGATCAGTGGATTGAACGTACGATAATATTAATTAAGAAAACAATAGGACGGCCAGATCTCGTATACCCTGACTGACAAATCAACAAATCAAACCCAAACAAAACGGTGGTCAAACATGTCACCGTTAGAGAAACAAGTCGACAAAAATCTACGAGAAAAAACCCTACGTATATCTACCAAGCGATAAAGGCTCAGAATATTGCTTCTGTGATCAAGAATCATATACTGAAGAAGCATTACACTACCTCTATGGGCGTCTAAAGTAAAGGGGACGCAATTAGTAGTACCAAGATCATACATCAAAGCCAACGGCTGACACACAGTATCACGCACTTGCATAAAACATTTCAAACACACACAAATAGGTCGAATTTGCGCACAAATACATCGAATTCACGCACAAATTATTCGAATTCACGCGTGAAGAAGTCGAAGTAACACACAAAAACAAATCGTTTGTCATTACAACAGGGCAAATTAGTATGATAGTTTATAAAGGCTACCAAGGCTTGATTTTCGCGCGCTTTTAGTGGCTCGCGTCTCACGCCAAATTAGATTTCAGTTCTTAGTCAGGGTTTTTGTTGGGGAATTGTTTACCTGCAATGTTCATAGTACCCAGCGTGAGCAAAGTGAACAGTATTCGTCGTCAGATGAGGAGGTCAACCATCGATTTCCTTGGTCGCGTTTCCGTTCAGGAAGCCTTATTTTGACTGACTTATCTAGTGGTGGTATAGTAAGTGCTATTACTGCGAGTAGCAATCCGACGAATGCTAAATCAACCCGCTCTAGTCTATTCATCGTCATGAATTTACCACAAGTTCTTCCATTCATTGGTAAACTATGCATTACGGCATCAAACATCCTCTGGTCCGTCCAATAAACATGCTCCAAATAACAATCGGCGTCGTGTCATTCCTGCACCAGCATGTTCACGCAATGCTCGCGGATCCGACAGGAATGATTTTCTTTCTTCAAGACGTTTGCTTGCTTCCCAGTTCAGAACACAAAAAAAGTACCGAGGCGTGAAGCTAAATCCCAACTTAATCAAAAGCTCGCTCTATATATTGACATAATCTACTACAAATTTGCTTATAACTGCGCATGGTTGAGACTTCAACGTTTCTATGCTTGCGTGTATGTCCAAAAAAATAAGCACGTAAATAGTAGCAACTTTAACTAATAGTTGTATACAGAACCACACCAACCATATACTGTGTGGTGCAATTTTGCTATTATCCGGCCGGATTATATATCTAGGAGAAATATGAATAGCTCGGCGTGAATCATTTTCAAGAGAGACAATGAAATCATCGGTGTTGGGCAGCCATCTTGCTCGGGCCTTTTTTTTCTAGTTGTGATTTGTGAATGCGCCCGCCCCCCTGGCTCGTTGTATTAATATTTATTTAAGCACTATAGAGTATCATGCTAATTTGCTCCGCCCAGATCGACTTGTTTTTGTGTGTTCATTTTGCAAGTGAAACTCCATGACAGCATGGTAAAATTATGTCCTCTTTTAATTCCACATTTGTAAAAACTTCGCTTCTTTCCGTCGCCATAATTTGTCGGTGACGTACCACATTTTATAGGGAATTCTCTCGCGCAGCTTGATGATAAACGGCCTTGGGTTCGAGGTTGTATGTACACATCTATCGTAGTCCAAGAATTGATAGTCACATCAAACACGTACTTCATTAGCGATGTGAGCATTTCTCACTAAAACAGGGACTACCGAATTATTAATCTATTTCCGGGATATTAGCTGTCTTATTCATGGTTAAATTCTCGCAGTACCAAACACTGCATAGGGATAGATCATCACAAATCAATGGAGGGGTATGTGCTTGCATTAAAGAAACACACTATAAACATGAAACTTTGGATGATTTAAGTTGTTGCGATGACCATGAATGTTTATGGTTTATTTGAGGCCAACACATCTTCCTCGTGGGCTAATATGTATAATTTAATAATTACATTGGTAATATACCATCACTCAGACAGAATCAAAATATCCAAACTGTGGAATCATTGTGACCGGCGATTTTAATCGTCTCGACGTTACCCGATTGCTTAAACAGTTTAGGCTCAAGCAAATAGTTAAGAAACCTACCCGAAACTATGTTACATTCGATTTAATTTTAACTAATATTCACAAGTATTACAATCCACTTTAGGGCTATCCAGGATTTGGGCTGTCTGACCATAACACTATAATAGCTACAGGGGAAAATGTATTACCGAACGCTAATACCAAAAAAACGATAGCAGTGCGAGATTTGCGGAAATGTCGTTGATTGGTCTTTAGTGTTTCATGAAATAGTTAATTCTGGGCTAGACATTATGCCAGAAAGCCAAATTCGCATCCATCCAGCTGGCGCCCCATGGATGAACCAGAAACTTAAATCTCTTATCCTCAGTAGATAAAAAGTTTTTTATATGCGGTGTCAATAGGGACCGAAAAGTTTGCGGGGCGAAGTAATACGAATCTCACATGAAACAGCTCAAAGAGAAGCCTCGAGAAAGTTGTGGAGTGAGGTTAAGCAGCTAAGTGGCATGAAGTCTGCAGATGTAAATTTATCAGATCAGATCAATATTGAGGGGTTTAGGACCCACAATCCGCAGGAACAAGCTAACATCAGTAATGCTTGTTTTTCTAGCACCTACAATATATATTATTAAAACCCCTCGATCACCGTCCGTTAGGAAGGTGGTCTGTGACAAACGTGTACAACAAGCTCTGGCAAAATTAAATCCTGATGAGGCGTCTTGGGCTAGAAAACTTGCCAAATTGGATTTTTAAGGAATATTCATAAATTCTGGGCTTCCCTATTATGAAAATTCTTAATGCATTTCATCATGACATGGAAGAAAGCAGACGTTTCGCAATTACCAAAGAAAAAACCAATGAACACATTAGAAAAAGATTTAAGGCCAATTTCCGTAACTCCCTGTTTTCTAAAGTATCAGAGGAGTTTATTGTTGAGATACCATATGGAGCGATACCAAATTCATCAACTACCATGGCGTTAATTAGCATGTTACATCACTGATTTGCCAATACTGATGGTAACGGGACAACAATAAGAACCATATATTTGATTACCGTGAGGCATTCGACTTTAATAGTGTGGGTAATTTGGGCATACCTCGAAGCATAGTAAATTGGGCATACCTCGAAGGGTAGTAGAACCCCTCTCTCATAGAGCACAGAGAGTCAAACTGGCAAAAGGCTGCTATTCCGAGTGGGATCTAGCTCATCTGGAGTAACGCAAGGTACCAAATTAGGACCATGGTTACTTATTTTAATGATCCAAGACCTAGATATCAGCTCTCTATACCTATGGAAATTTATGAAATTTACAGCATCCGAAATATTTGCGAAAGGCAGCGTTATTTTAGCACAACCCAGAATATAGCAGAACCAGTTGTCTTGGATCAAGTTACAGTTAATGGTAAAGAAATTGAACTCGTTGATGGTGCTTAATTATTGGGACTGCTACATAAGAGGTCATTAAAAAAAGCCAGAAAGAGGCTATACTACTTCGTTCAGCTGAAAAGAGCTAGATTACCAGTCGAAGACCTTGTATTGTTTTATACATCCTGCGTACGATCAGTCATGGATTGTGCTGTACCAGGCTTCTATCATGCGCTTCCGCAATATTTAAAGAACGATTTAATACGCCTAGAAAAAAGGGCGATTCCATTATAAATCCGCATGTGAATTGCCTTGCAGCAGGAGAAATATTGGACATGAAACGTTATAGAAGAACATCACAATCTTTTGTGTAAAAACTTATTGACAAAATTGTAAACAATGCAAACCACAAACTTGCTGACTTGTGCCAAAGAAACATAATTCATACTATACCCTTAGAAATGAACATTAATTTGACTTACCTCAGTTTAAGACTAACCGTACAAGAAATTCGTTTGTGATCGCGATGGCATAGAAAATGTAAATTAAGTGAGAGTTAAAGCCCGAGAAGCGAGGCTTTTAGCCAAGGGCGAAGCCCGTAGGCTGAATTCTGCTAAAAGCCGAGATTCGAGGGCTTAAACTGACTTATTTCATGATTGAGAAGCTTTCATCAAAAGAGTAATTTAGGATTTATTAAGTGCATAGAAATTATTGTTTATTCTAATTTACGAACAACAATAGGATGTACAAATTTTTGGGGCTAAATTACAGTATACTTTACTAAAAGAGACGGAGAATCCCAAAGGAGTCATGTTTAATTTATTCCTAAATTTTCGGGGCTTTTAGCTAGATAAGTTTCTTCGATTCACAAGCGAAATGGAGAGTGATGAAGACAACTTCTCGCTATCAGGATTAGCGCAAAATACATTTTTACCGAATCACATTATTTTAGATGACGAACTAAGTATAATTGTAAGTATTTTAGAATCTGAAAATCGTGATTTTGTTGCCTACAAAGAATCGTGCGTGGAAAGAATGGGCGGACGAAAGAAATAATAAAGCACCAGTGAAGCATGATAAAGTACGGGAAGGATTTAATATTAAGCAGGGAATAGCGGGGCAAATGAACTGAATTAACCAAATAATTATAAATGCATTCGATACAGCCCGTGCTGCACGAGCTGCATCGAAAGGGAACAGCGGGCTGTATTTAAATACAGCCCGATATTTCCGAAGTGTATCTGGATACAGCCCGTGCATTTATAATTATGTGGTTAATTCAATTCATAAGCCCGCTCTTTCCTGCTGAATATCAAATCTCTCCCCGTGCTTTAACACACTAGACCTAATGACTGGTATTTGTGTTATATACAGCCTGCGGTACATCAAAGAAAACTGACTTAATCATGAAATAAATTAGAGTTATACACCGTGACCGAAGTGTTTATGCGATAAACTGAGGTCAAAGGTGTATAACTAACTTATATCATTATTTGATGAAGTTTACAAGTAAGAAAGAATAGCTTTATTGTGATTACGCTTAAGTGATTACGCTTCAGTTTTCAGTTAAGTGATGACACATTATTGCTTTTAATTCGCTTTGGGGGAATCATTCCCTTTGACCATCATTTAATTCAGGAAAGGAGGAGCAATGTAATGCATCAACTATTTCAATTCCCAATAATGCATTTAAATTGATTTGTGATTTGGTTTTGGGAGCTTTATGTTGAGCCGGACTGGCCAGCTGTGGTTCAGTTTTGAACTAAGTTAAGATTTCACTTAGAAATTATTTAAAATAATTATGGTCAGGAATGCCAACTAGATTTGTTTATGCATGGTCGTTTTTAACTACTTTTGGTAGATTTGCATGAAATTGTACTAATTTGAATAACTTACAACATTTCATACGTGATTGAATTCAGACTATCGGGACTAATGTGGGTTTATATAAACAACAGCTTGGATGTATGATGTTTGTAATGCTCAGCTTGCGAGATGGAGATTGGAATTGATGAAGATTTGTTTACTACGCACTGAAATATGTTGACTATTGTGTGTTCATAATCACCAGTTGTAGTTGTGTTGTCAAAAAATGTGGGAAAATTATATTGTTTATTTTCTTGTAGTTTAATAACAATTTTCTGGTTGAATAACAATCTGTATTAATCAACCGTGTTTAGAGGTTGATATGTATTAATCAACCTCATGAATGCATATATTAGGTTGATTAATACATACCATGAAACGCTGTATTCAGGTGTGTTATTTCAGCCCCGCACTCCCCTGGAGATATTCAAAAGCGCCCCCAGCTTTCAGACACTTATCACGGAGTTGATTCACATAATAAAAGCTAGCAGAACACAATAGAAACTGAATCAATAATGATATAAATGTCAGTAGTGGCTATTAGTAGTAGTAGTATTATTATTAGTTAATAGTATTTATTACTGTTAGTTGTGATTCTTAAAAGCATGCATTTGGTTTCCTTAACAAATATATATACCTATAGTAAACTATGTATGTCTTTAACAAATTAGGATAAATTTTATAAAGTTTTGTAAATTTTACCTAATTCAGCCCTTGACTGCGAAGAAAATTTTTATTTAACTATCTAAAAAACTATCGAAATGTGCCAGCTTTATCGAATATCCCGAACATATCATTAAAGTCTCGATGGTCAAAAGTCAGCATATCAGGAATGATAAAAACAATTAGGCCATGCATCAATCCAATCACATAAGACACTGACATTGACGCAGGTACTAAAGCACATGAAACAAACAATATCTCAACATATGGTTGTTTGTTCTTCCAAAAAGGTATGTGAAAGATTTTTGTGTGAAGTGTACCATTGTAGGTTGTTGCGAGATAGCTTTTACAAGACAGACAATTAAGTCAGTAAATATAAACAAAGTCGGTTTTTCGGATTTTTAAATATATTTTTACGAGCAAACCAAAGTTTACAGTATGTCTTTTATAATGTATGAATGAATTGTTGGAAAGTTCTTGGTGTCCTCACATTATATTTACTCTTCCTTATACAAAATTTTGCAATTGTTATATCTATTAACCCTGAGCATTGGAGAATCAGAAAGAGGCCTGATAATTTTCAGACTTCTAGTCTGAAGAATTTCTAGTTCCTCTGTCAGATACATTATAAGGCCGCTCCATATTTCAAAGTAGTCCTTATTTTAGTTTCATATGAGAATGTCCATGATAAAACAAGCAATTATGTTTGCTTTCTGTTTGATTTTATCAATGTGGGTGTTTTTAACATGCAGTTTAAAGGTGTTTACTCTTTCAATCGCAACATCATCAATCATAAGTGATGGTTGTTCAGAAATTGCATATCCAAAACGTATCCACACATTGTATCTCTAAAACGTATCCTTCGTGTTCTTAGCATTGAATCTCGTCTCGTTCGTAAGAGCCCAGTTGTTCATCGCATTAAGGACCACTTGCATGTTTCTCATAGACCCACATGGACCAGTCCAACCAGTTCATCTTTTCTGCAATCGTCAGCGAACTTGTATAGTGTGGGAATGTAATCTTCAAGGTGGACAACAACAAATAATGTTGGTGAAAAAATTAACGCAAGGCACAGTCTTGTACATGACAGAGTACATGCATTACACTTCTTATTTCTTATTTCTACAATTATTGTTTGTTTTTAATTAAAGACAGCCTTTCTTAGGAGCAATCCAGGAGAGCGTTTTTAATTGTGTGAACTGTGAGCTTTCGGTAGGTAATTCGAAACTTTCTGATGTCAGAAACGATGGCTGAGGCTTCCCGTTAAGCGTAAATATAATAATTCTCAGTGGAATCTAGATCACGACTACCATAAGCACGTTCACACCCTTCGTGGAATTCGCACAACAAAAGCTATTATTGTACAATGCTTACGCATTCTCAATTTTGATTGGTTGATAGCCTACAGACAATTCTCAATGTCAAGCCACCTGCAACGACATTGAAAATTGTCTGCTCTCTGCAAGAACGGTAATGGCGTCTTCGACGAGATTCGCAACTATTTCTGAGGCTCAATTGGACGAACTTGTAGAGAGCATGGATGCCAAAAATAAAAAAGACCAACTTTGTCAGCGGGGAGAGTTTTTGAATCTTACCTGCAAGAAAAGGACGAAGAGGAACCAAAAACCAACGCAGAAATCTGCGATGTGTTGTTGTTTATGTTGAAGCACGGAAGGCAGATCAAGTATTACATTATAATTGTATGATAAAACAATTATTGAATTCGGCTTTCGCATGATATCAAGATTTATCCAGACCGAGGTCAAAGTTATCTGCCTCAACTTCGCTTCGGCAGATAACTTTGACCGCGGTCTGGATAAATCTTGATACCACGCTTAGCCTCATCCAATAATTGTTAAATATCAGTTGCAGACGCATCGGCATGCATTTAAAATTGTAGAGAAAAATCGGGATAGGCGAGTATAGGTGCTGAAACGAGCACGGAATTAAGAGACTTAAATGCAACAGCATGTAAATTTTTGGAAGGAAAAAAGAATTCAACTGCTCTTATTTTTTCCGGGTCAATGCAATGCCTGAACGAGAAACTATGTGGCCGAGACATTCAACATGTGTGCAAGAAAACTCCAAACAAACACTTCTGTGGTTTCAGTTGGACTTTTGCTGTGCGTAGACGAGCGAAGGCCTCGTTACGTTTCAGAGGTAAAGAAAAAGACAACTATATCGTCGAGATATACTGGCCAAATACCGCATTAGAGACCATGAACAACAGATTGCATTAAACGCTGAAACGTAGAGGGCGCATAAGATAAACCAAATGGTATTTTGCAAAATTTATAAAGACAATCATGAGTGACAGCTGCAGTTTTTGGTTTTTACTGATCATTGACTTGTCATCGACTCATCGAAGACCCAATACGCAGCCCACGGATTTCATGAAGGAGCGGATTTAGACTCCGTTTACACTAGGGCAAGATTCCGGATCCGTCGCTAATCCGGGATGTTTTAAAATCGGATTCGTTTTACCGTTTACACTAAAGAACAGGAATTGGGAACATGAGATACAACATTATCACAGATAGATTATGAATCCGCATCATTGGAATCTGGAAAAGTCTGTGGGATCTTTGATTCCGAGAAAGTTTTAATCCGACAAAACATCTCTTGTAAACTCTTTCCGTAAAGATTTTAAGTGAACTTTCTCCCTCGTATGGTTTTCAAATTTATCGCCATTAATTTCAACTGTCAAAATGGGTCAAAAAATCACAAAATAAGATTGGTAGAATCACGGTTGGGTGAGGCTGTGCAATATAAAGGCCGTAGACCCGAAAGAAAAGGAATCCGGATATTATTACGAATCCAGAAACTTTTGCCCTAGTGTAAGCAGGGTCTTATATAGACGATGACGCTGGCTTTCGTTTAAATTAGTGTCCCAGAGATCGACAAGAAGTCGTCAGACTGGGATGTGTTTAGCTCCGGTAAGTGTAATGTGTTCAACTGGCGTTAAATTTAATTGAACTAATTGGTCAATACATGGTGACAGGCTGAGAAGTGGGGTTATAAGCAAGAAAAGTAGGACGGAATTTTTTCTGCTACTTTAATGGCAAGTATGGCTGCCCCGCAAAGATAATAGCGTTCAGATATTCTGGCGTGCGCAGTAACTAAACCAGGGGTTTTATAGGATGAAATACAGGCGGGTAGTTCCCTTAGTTCAGCTGGAATTACAGAAATTAGTCGGTGGCTAAATTAATCTGTGGGTGGGGGCAGATAAAGGTATGGTTACCTTTATCTAAGTTAGCTAGCTGATAATACATGAATATGAAACAGAAAAGTAAACTCTCGCATATTTTAAATTTGGTTAACACAACACGCGTACGATCGGCACGGTTTTAATCGATTGTCGGTGGAAAACTAAGGAGGATGTTTAGCTTTGTCCGGCAATCGTTTTCACATTGCATAATTTCTGGTAGTAACAGCTGCACCGCCGTACTGCCGTGGATCACAGCAGAATTGTCACAGCAGGAAATACCAGCCCATCTAAATCTGAATTTAAAACAAATGGTGCGCTTTTTGCACAATTTTTGTGTTATCTAAGCCAGATAAATTGTCACACACTGGGACGTTAATAGTTATTGGTGATAATGGAATGTGTGCCGAACTTTGTCCATAGTATCTTATGGTAAATTTACATGTGCATTGTGTGCATGCTTAAAGTTGTTAGCCAGACTCTCCTATTTTCGCTTTACAAACCATTAATGATTAAAGCTGTTCTGTGGTCAAGGCTCGCAATGATGCGCGATAACATAAGAAATACACACACGCAAGTTTTGTGGGAGAAGGGGTTTCGGGGTGAAACACTCCTGGTCTTGGTTACAAAATATGGTCAAAAACGTCATCCCAAAGACTCATGTTACATTATACTAGATTGCTCATTAGATTTTTATATATCAAAGGAGATAGCTATGCAACTGTACACACAGTTCCTTCCGTTAAGCGCACACGCGACAGAACGTTAAGTATGCGCACACGCGCATACCAAGGAGATAGCTATACTCTCAATACCTATCAGACCAACTTTATACACAGTTGGACAGTTCTTCAGATTCAACTGACCTATCATTACAATAAATAAGCGTGAGTCTATGGGCTTGAACGTGACAATCAGGAGCGTTTCATCCCCACAAATACACAGAATGTGTATTCCCCATAGACGAACAACCAACTCCCACAACAGCTGTAGTCATATAGAAGACAGCTTTTGCCAGGAAATGGTAAGACTTGCTGTTTAGGCATTAACAATGGTTTTATTACAGCTGGATCATCAGGGTGGCCGGGAAAAACCTGGATACAGGAAACCTGGATGGGGCCAGACAAATCCAGCAGCTTCCCCATAAAGCTCCTATATTACAACTTAATGATGAAACCACTGGTAATACGGAAAACAGAGCTGACCATTCTAGCCTTTTTGAAATATTTGTTCATCACTATTTAATCGGTTCAGCATGCTTGTGTTTTATGGCAAGAATAAAAATAACTTGGCATATTCAAAACATTGTTTTGCTCTGGTCTTCATTTTCAATATTTTTGGAAACTTTTATCGTTAGTTTTACAAATCGACTGCGCCGTTAATCGATATACTGAAGCTTGTACTTTGCACTGATTCCGAGCAGCGCGCGCAGACTTACAGCTAGCGATGCTTAACTCACTGTGCAAGCCGCTATATGCCTCACGAGTCAGTATAGTGTTTGGTTATGCAACTTAAGCAGAAACCAATTTGAAATAAATAAACTGTGTCAAAATTTAACTCTAATTTAAAATTGACAATGTAAATATACAGTATATATAAATTCGGAACGGGAGTTATTGTTCTAATATTACTTGTAAACGTATGATAATTTAGCTGTATATAGCTATTGTCATATGTTATTAAAACCATTACCATTACCATAACCAATAAGATGCCCAATGCCGCTAGAATTAATATTAATTTTGAAAGTAAACGTTGGAATTTAAGCATAGTTTGAAGAAATAGATTTTCATTTGTGAAAGCAGAATTTTTTTTTTCCCACTGGTTTTAATAACGGGATAGAATTTCGTGATATGTGTCAAATACAGATCTTGTGCTCAATATTTCTCAAGATATCTCATCTAGGAAAGCAATCATATTTGTATCGCATGTCTAAAACGCATTAAAATATATTCAGCTGATTAGATCAGGTAAGATTACACAATAATCTCTCTTGGCAAGCCTTATTTATGCTCGTGTTCTACCACAAATGACAAATTGTGTGCATTTTGATTAGATTTTAAACGAAATATGCAACAATAATTTTGGAATGCCCTGAATACTTACGATACCATATACAGCTAGCGCACATCATGATAAACTTAATATCAGATGCGACACTCAACTAGGTGCCACAATCCCCTTCTGAGACGTTGATGTTGTTGCAATATCTGCTGTACCGTACTCGCCAGAGCGCAGGGAAGAAACCGCGTCAACAGCTAGTATACACGCATGCTTGGAACGATGCTGGAGACACTATACAAGACGCGACGCTCGACGTTGGGTTTGGACAAGAATCTGCCGTACGTGTTGACCGCGATCGCGTCTAGAACAGCTGGGCTGCTGTTGTAACAACCTTGCTGAGGCATCGTGGACATGGCTTCGACAGCGGCACGGGCCGCACTGGTTGCTATAACGGCTACCGATTCTTCCACGCTACGAGAAACAATTGATCATATCTTATATGCGCCAAGTGGTCCTCGGTAATAACGAAGATTGTGGGTTGTCACGTTAAGCAAATGTCGACGTAGAAGGCAAATTTTCGTTCCCTGCGGCATCTACCGTTGGCCTCGAAGACGAGCTGGTTGCGTGCTGTTGTAGCCGAGAGACTAAAGCATTCTTTGGTCCATGGTTAGGCAGTCCTCTCTCAGTACATTGGCGTCGTAAACTCTCCGTATCACTATTGCCGCCGTTGATCGAGATCGATTATTGCGGTTAGAAATTCCTTTGGCCCTTTAAAACGATTTTTGTTGAAACTTTTAGCCGCGTACCGGCTTGAGCGAGCCCAAATACAATATAATGAAATTCAGTGCGCGTTTCGCTTTGTATTCAGTTAAGCTTGGCTTGCGATTGGTTATTGTTTCGCGCTTGACAAAGTCACAGTTTTCATTGGCTAGAAGAGAATTATTTGTTATTCACGTGCATCAGTCAATTGCTCGCGCTCAATCATGCACCTTGGAACGAGTCTGGCGTATATCTGACATGATGACAACCTAATTGTGCCGCATGCAGGATGCAATTTGGTTTTGTCAAAACAAAGACATTATAAACCGTAATCTGATCAGAACGTTTCCTCATTAACTTCATTTTATTAATAGCTTACAGCTTAATAAAATTGGCTTTATTCTTGCCTGGCATGAACATTAAGATCAATGTCTACAATATATGTCTGGGTGCATGAAAGTGTTATTAAAAATTGGCTTACTTAAAAAAGCATTTGCGCTATGATCTAGATCTCTATGAATATCAGTTAGAGTACACCAAATATCTTGTTATCCTAGGATATTACAGAATTAATGTGAATTAAGTTCCCATGAAAGTGCGGAGGAAGTAATGACGCCAAGATCTTTTTCGTTGTCAACTCGACTCAGTTTCTCCGATCCCAGTTTATAAGAAAAAGTGAGAGAAGTTTCCTTGCATGTAATGGTGAGCACTTTGCATTTTGGAACATTGAAACGGATGATGTTTTCTAAACTCTAAGAATTCATGTGGGTCAACGATTGTTGTAAACATTTGCAGTCATTAATAGAGGTAATTGTTTGGTGTAATTTAGTATCATCAGCGTAGAGAGCTGTTTGGATCTGGAAGATCACTAATGAAAATGAAAAACAATAACGGACCAAGAATTCTTCCTTGAGGCAATTCAGAGGTCACCTGTGACCATGCTGAAGCAGCACCTTCTAGAAAAACTTTCTGCGTTCTACCACTCAAATAAGCTTTGAACCAACCCAAGATTGTTCCCGCCACTCCATAAGCACGTAGTTTCTCAAGAACGATTGTGTGATAGAAAGCCTTAACGAAATCGAGATACGAAACGTCAGTCTGTGTGTTCTTGCCTAGGCTATTTCCAATTTGGTGCAGTGCTGATAGACGTTGAGTCACACACGAGCGTTTGCTAAGAAAATCATGTTCAGTTTGGCTGACGAAATGTTGAATGTGGTCATAGAATTTAAAGTACACGCATCGTTCCGAGACTTTGACGATTGGCAATAATGAAATGGGCCAATAGTTTTCGGCTGTCTCCTTAGAATCTCCTTTATGTATTGGTGTGACGTCTGCTGATTTTCACTGAGATGGAATACGTCTTGATTGAAGGGAGAGGTTGAAGACAGAGCAAAGACTATGTGTGATTTGTTGGCTGCATTCTTTCAAAAGACGCATAGGAAGGCTGTCAGTACCACTTGCTTTGGACGTATCAAGATTTTTTAAGCAGTTAGCAACGTCGTATTTACTAAGCTCTGTCTCCCGTAGCTGAGACTCGACTAGTAACTGGGACGAAAAGAAGATGCTGTGGATACAGCTTGCCATGCAATTCAGTTAAGACTGTTTATAAACAGACTATACGCATTATGAGCCATCGCTACCCCGCACAATGAAGTAATAGAGTATTTACTTCGTTCCTATATAAAACCGCCGGGACAAGTCAGAGCAGAACCACGGGCATGAGGAGCTAGCTTGTTTCTGTTTTGTTCAATGTCAGAAACGGGCTACTGCTGACAAGTGATACTGATGGATTGTCATGTGCAAATTTTGACAGATTCCATTGCGAACTAAGGTCACAAAGGAGTAGGGCGACTAGGGTCAACGTGAGCGCGTCTATTTCTTTTGTATGTTCCCGTTGTGTATTTATTTATATTTCAACGTCCGTCACGCATCAACATTCAGCATTCCCGAGCTGTACAAGCCGGTTAGTAATTTAGTTAATTACTTTTTATGAAAACCACCTTATCACAATGTTTTCTCGCCAGCAGGAGTAAACTTAGCCTATAGTTTATTATTGACATCAATGCAGCTTGATCAACAACAACTGAAAAACAATTCTCCACAAAGTCATGATACTTTCTAAAAGCTTTTTATTATAAGAGATTTAGGGAACTGTCTATAAACGTTATGCACGTAATTATGCAAAATACCTTCAATTACTACACGAGCTGTGTAAGGCACAGTAATTTAAAAAAGGTCCCGACGATGGAATTTCTTTTGTCGTGAGCGTCGCAACATTGATCTTGTTTTGCGTGGTTCGCTTCTTTCTCCACGTGTTCAAGTCAAAATGGACGCCGTTTTAGGAGCGGAAAACCAGAGTTATGTTATATAAAATATATCTTTCGAAAGTAAAGCCCGTCAGTCTGTCGCTTGCATCTAGGAATCAAACCAAATTTTAAAGTCACGCAACTATAAAGATGAAAGATGATTTTGTGCACGAAATAATATTTTTACCAATACCTTCACGACATGAAGTAACGAGGGGGTGGGGATTGGGTTTCAGAAGAAAAAGTCGATGGGGAAATTATGAACTTACTGTTCTAGGTGCTACGAATATTTCATTATGATTTTCGGTAACAGTTTAGGATATTATTTAATGATTTAATGATTTAGGAATAGAAACTGAATTGCAGCTACACAGCAGCTGAATTGCTCAGTTATCGTTAGCTAAAAGTACAAATACATATATTACTAATACAAACTCTTGCTAAAGATTAAGAACTGTTAAAAGTTTGCACACTACTTGGTATAAAACTATTTTTAAAATGGTTAGAAAAATATTGAAACTGTGTAAAATTAGCATTATTTCTGAGATTGTTATTACGTTTCTCTGGGAGAAGGTAATGCAATTTATGACTTGGATTAGTCATTTTACCAAACTAAGATTGACAAAGTTTATGTCGTCTTTGTGATAGACTTGGGAGTAAGGTGGCTTCCAAAGATTCTCCATAGGATAGATCGGGGTGGATTATTTTTAAGGCTCGCTTTTGAATACGTTCAATTTCATCTGAAAGGTATTGGGTGATACCATAACTCCATGCTTGGCAGCCGTATTCCAACACAGGTCTTATGCAGGTTGTAAAAACAGTTAAAAGTGAATAACGATCAACACCATAGCGTTTTAAAAGGCGAAGGAAATAGAGGCGTTTGGAGGCTTTTGATACTGTATGGGTTATATGAGTGTTCCATTTGAGATCAACAGAAATGTACGTGCCAACGATTTTGGCTGAAGATACTGGAACGAGTTCGTGCTCCTCTATAAATAATGGATCCAATTTTGGATGTTCCAATGCAAAGGAAATAATCATACCTTTGCACTTTGTTTGATTGAGTTTCATGTCATTTTTCATACACCATGTGTTAATATCATTGACAAGGCATTGCGGTTATGCATGTTTCTCGGATGCCGTTAACTTCTCTCTACGCTGTTTAATCACA
Source organism: Muricea muricata (assembly GCA_963855995.1). Taxonomy (NCBI): domain Eukaryota; kingdom Metazoa; phylum Cnidaria; class Anthozoa; order Malacalcyonacea; family Plexauridae; genus Muricea; species Muricea muricata. Next base: position 25,821,351 of record OY979717.1, read on the forward strand.
CTGATCCATAATTAGTGGTTCCAACATAGCAGGAATATAGAGAATAATATATAAATTACATAATTATGCAAGAAACTGCCAGTAGTATATAGTATGTAAATAAGGGGTGAATATTTTGTTTACAGGTTTTATATCTATGGCTTAGGAATTAAATTTTTTTCAAAAAACAATGTCCTGCAGCTGACTAGAGGACTGGTTTACAGGTCCAATATTGCGAACTGAAGTAGCCGAGCATAAAAAAGAGCATGAAAAAATGGTCCGAATGTTATTTCATTGTGATAGACTATCTCCTTTAGTTAGCAAAGTAAAAATTGCTAACTCAGCAAAAGTTGCGACGTCATTAGTTGAATGTTTTAATTTCATTGTTTGAAACCTGTTGGAGACTTTTTAGCATAACATAATATTATGCTTACGCCACTGCAACTAGTGACGTGACAGCTTCTCCTGAATCAACAATTTATCTTTTGCACATTTTTGGACACATGAAGAGTTTCTATCACTGTAAACTGTCAATCGGTTTATGTTTGCAAGCTGTTTCAAACAAAACAATAAATATTATATTGTCAATACCCTTTTTAAAGTTACTTCTTCACAAGCTCTCTTTTCAGCTTTCCCAGGTAGCACAATATTTCGATGTGAAATTGATGTATCGTTATTTTTGTAGGTCCTTATCGTGAACCTTACTTGTTCATCAGATCCGAGACAGAAATTCTTGCGATTGATTTGTTAACTCTGGATACAACAGTAGTCATCAGAGGACTTACAGGTCTGGCGATGGATATTGACACTGTTGACAAGAAATTATACTTTCACAAGGGAAACGATATATCTCGAGCAAACTTTGATGGCGGCAGCGTTGAAGTTATCGTACAGAATGTTGAACCTCGTAGAGTTAGGGTGGACTGGAAAGGACGTCGCATATTCTGGACAACGACAGCGTTCGGTAATAATGATATTTCCATGGCGACTTTAAATGGGCAGGAGAGAAAAGTGCTTAGAACAACAGAGAACCGGCCTTATGATTTGGCAGTGGACACAGACTCAGGGTGAGTTGTATTGAATTGTTGAAGTAAAATTTTATCATTTCCTATTTTATAATGGTAAAATATTCGCCCGGTTGCGTTTAAAAATCTCTCGACGACTTCCCTATTGCCACCAGAGAACACATACTCACAACTATTGTTACTATTTTACGTAATATGTATTCTACTGTGTATTAAATGACCATCCCGTTCTTCTCCTAAAATTTAAGAAATGTACTACTGTTTGAAATAAAAAAAGGCCTTTTACATTTGGACCAGCGCCCCCCCCCCCCCCTCCCTTGACGCCTTTGAATGCGATATCTAAATCAATTATATTCAACAGGTTATTCAACTGTTTTCAATCTCTACAATTGTAGGAAATATAGGTCAATCGTAACTAAGACTGAAGGCAATTTCGAAAATATCCTATCAAAATTTGAGCTAAATAAATTGGGGTTCTTTTTTCCTTTTCTTGATGTATGATGAATGAGATGATAACATTAAAATTCCAAGGGAGGACCTTGCCGTTGGAATTCAATTTAGTTATCTATTTTTGAAACGAAATATGTAAATAAACGCACCAAGCAATTTTATGCCCACAAAATGATCACAGAGTAGATATTTGACCTTTTTTGAAAACATCCTATGACTATGTTATCAGTTAATTCACGAAGTTATTTTAAAAATTGACACTGTCTGAACTGGGAAAGTCAAAGCTAAAGTTTATGTGAAGTAAAAGACAAATCTTTATCTCCTAGAAAGCTTCCACTACAGTTGTGATATAATTTCCTTTCTATTTTCTTCTTGCATTATTTTTTTAAGAAAAAAAGCAGTCAACTGACACATCCACCTGTTAAGGTTGTGCATAATCCATTCTAATGTACACTGTACTCTAATTGTTTCTTTTTCACGGAAATGCTACAAAGCGAAAATATTTGAATGAAGACCACAGGACACAAGCTACAACCGGTCCAACTTTCATGTAATTAAATTTCTGTGAGTCCACAATTACACAAACTATGACTTGTGCTGACCGTTGAAAACACAAGTACTCTATATATTTGAATATTAAAAGAATACTTGTATCCCACAGTTGACTACTGTAACAAATTTATACCATCCCAATTTATTATCTAGTCAGATAACACAAAATTAATGCGAACATAATGATGTTTGTGGTGTTACCATGAGTTTACATCCAGTTTTGGAAATTGAAAAGTATGATTGACCGCGGTGACAATCAAACGACCTTCGGAATTGTCTGGAACTGATCTGATCGCGTGGCTGACTTGGTAAGTTACCATTCCGAAGGTCGTAGGTTCGACTCCCGTCACAGTTAAAAACTAGTTAAGAAAAAAGGTTTAGCTAAATTTATAGAAATAAACAAGCCAACTGTCGTCCCGATGGCACCGGGTACCAAATTAATCCTGACAGTGCGAATGGTAAATATTGCCCTTGCGACAAACCCACTGATCTTGTCTAACGACGTTGCTGTAAATCCTGGGCCATTTGCTCCTAGAAATCAAGTTAATAATATAAGTGTGTCTTCGACCGAAGTAAACGGCTCTGTTCGTCAATCGGTCTCTGACAATGACCCTGGTGATATTGTTCTGCAGTCATTTTTCAACATGTGATTAGATGAAAAAGGGACTCGAATGGGACACTGGAACGTTAGTCATCTTACACTTGACAAATTTGACCAGATAAAATTGTTCTTACTCGACAATCTTTACAGTTTGCTAGACTATTATTTCATGTACGTTTGTCAGATATTCATAAAACATGCAGTTTCATGAAATGTACTCAGATTTGTTCACGTATCATAGGAGGGGGGATACGGAAGAGGGAGTCATATTTCCCAGGAAATATTTCTGGGGAGTGGGGGATTTTCTTGTAAAAGCAAAAGCTTTCAAAGAAATCAGTTTTATAACAGAAACTACATCGATTTACTCTTTGAATGGGCGCATTCAACATGACCGCCGATCTCAAACTATGGCGTATTTCCGACTTCAATTTTATTTGGGTTTTGTGCTACGATGCACTATCCAGTCTTAATACATATCAATGTTCGAAGCCGATACAATAATTATGTACATTCGGGTTTTTACCATAGTGAATAGCATTATATAGTTTTTATTAAATCAAATACCGGTAACTTTTACCTCGGATGACAGTTCTTCCACAATTAATTTGTTTGCACTTCCTCTTTGTAAACACACAAAGCAACAACATTTCACATAATCTTTTTCATGTTTTAAAATCTCTAAAAGGTAATATAGCATTTTATTCACGCCTCCTTAGTATAGCAGATGGTTGGAATTGTGTAGCGTCCAGTGAGTGCTGCATCTTTATAGCGTTGCATCGGTCTGTGACGTCATACAACAGCCCACCGTGCGCACACACGTGTCATTTCATCAATATGATTATATTTTGATACCAGATTCTTCCCATGCTGTTTAATTCGAACATGTTATCGGCATCTACGGCTATATGTGCCCTGTGATACAGTCACATCTGCACATTCCAGTTGCCTATATGAATAACCTTAAAAAATTACTATCCAAGATCCAGATCTAAACGTATAACTGCTTCTAACTATTACAAATATACGTTCGCATACGATGAGAGAAAATACCAATATAGTATTAGTATCAGTCACTGCATAGTACAAGAGATGGTTTGGAAACTCGTTTGGATCACAATAGAAGTCATTATCTATGTTTTTCTTCTAGTTTATGGAGAAGTAAGGCTCGATCTTCATCGTCACGTGCATATTGTTGTTTCGCTTAAATATCCAATACCAAAGTTTTAGGAAAGTTAGGCATCCGCGACTTAAACAATTAGGAAATTGCTATTGGTGGATTTGACAAAAACGCCACTCACACGTGACGATGAAGGACCATATTTTTGCATAAACAACATAGATATTGAGATATGTATTTTCTACGTGCATGCTGATTGGCTCTCTTGCCAATAAAATACCGAAGTCGATGATGTTTGCTGTCTCAATCTTGCAATCTGTTGACTGCTTTCGTATCACACGAAGAATTAAGGATTTTAAAGGAAACCGAAAGCAATTGAAGTTGTGTACTCAGCAAGACGCGAAGCGATCAACAATCATTCGGAAGTACGAAACTGATTGCATCGAAGAAAGGCATTCCCTGTTCACAAAAAAAGGAATAAATTAGCAGCCCGATTCACAAAGGTAATCTCTTGGCTGGCAAATTGGTTTAGTAATACGAATTTGATCTTTGACTCTGGAAGTTGTCAATCTAGTTGTCATGGTGGTTGGATTGCACCAGCAATACCCGTCTAACACCGTTGTATAATCCTTCGAAAATAATTTATTTTCGGTTGAACGCAGTGAATTAGAACGTAAATATTGTTACAAGCCATCTCTCCTATTAACTATGGTTATTGTTATTGTGCCTGTGAGATGTTTCAACTTGTTTTGACTTCGCGTGCGTGCCAGATTATAGTTTTCATGTCATACTGCATTTTGTACAGACCTATAGGATATAATGTAAAGTACATACTATACAATCATAGCAAAGATTGTCAGTTGTGTTCAAAAGTGGTGGGAAACTTAAATTTGAAAACTCGCATGCAAATCTTGATTATTTTTAAACCCTTGCACCCCCATACAGTGTTGAATTGATAATGCATTCCACGAAGCTTAATTTGCTGTGACTGATCTATCAGTCCAGAAGGGATGTGAATTGAATGCTGTTTTTTACAAGAATCTAGTGGGAGAAATTATATTCTAAGCAACGCGGGCGTTATATGCGATAACTTTTGTCATGATAATAGAATAGTTGAAATAAACCACGCAAAGAATGCCATGCAGGCATCTATCTGTAGAATAATTTGAGAAGTGCAAAGAAACCTGCCTTACGATATGTACATAATGTATCAAAACGGCAACGATTAACAAATCAAAAATGTCCTCACTTCAAAGTAACAAAGAACCAAAAAATAAATACGTAACGTAAGTAAATTTTTTTTTGTATTTCAATAACGATACACTGCCTTGTGTCGTGTCTTGGGACCCATGTTCCTGAGCAAATTGAAGCTAATTCTAAAAGTAACTGTAATATGGCTATTTCGTATAAACGAAATTGCCTTGTTTACAGACCGTAAAAGCATGCAACAACTGCGGATGAAATGAATTCTGAGGTTGATGAGAAATTTGCCTCATGAGAAATCATACTCGATTTATTGGCGTACCCCCACATGATTCTTGTACCTGAATTATTGCGACATATTCTGTGAACCGGCTGAGGAACGGTCCTGTATATTAATCTGTGCATTTATACCTTGCCAACCTTTATGATCTGTTAGGGCGACCAAGGGACTAAGCTTCCATTCTCAAGTTTTTAAAAAAAGTCTTTTCTGATGATCAAAATTTGGCATCTGATGGACCAACGTGACCGTGCGGCTGTAATACCTGTGCGGAACTCTTTTATAGCTATCATCATAGTATCATGGATGTTGCCGTGATATATATGCAATAGAAAAATGCCATTGAAACGCACAAAATAGAGTAAACCAATTGCATGCCATTATTTGCTCTCGGTAAAATCATGGTTTTACCATGACTGGTCTACATTGAACTTGATTTCTTGCGTTTTAATAATTATATTTTAGTGTTTTAAAACCATGCGCTTGTTTTAGCAAACACTGTAAGCACACGATCTTTTTAAAATTGGCAAAGGTTGAAAAATTATTTTAAGCCCATAAAGCATATGTGGCTTGAATAGAGCAAACGGAGTAAGGGCTTCTTCTACTAATATTGTCAATATTTACATTTTATCATAATATACATTATTTAAATGTTTGTACAAATATATAATTTGTCCACCAGACGCCCACTGTGACGGCATGTGCATGCAAAGAGCTGTAATCAGCGCAGTTGTTGAATTTGCTGTACTGGTGTTGTTATCCATCCATCCATAGCTGTACCGACCAATAATTTTACGGGGAAGAATGAAGTTCCTAGCATTGATACTTAATACAATAGCCATGCCATACCCGTGGAACAGTATAGGGAATAAACATAGGACCGCTCAGCAAGTCCCCCTATTTTTATGCAATTCATTGTTTACAGATAATGGCGGACAGTCAGTTCAGTGTTTTATTGCCCAGAAAATGCAATTGATAGCCAGAACTAAATGTGGCCACAGACTAAATGTGGCCACAGACTACATAATAGAACATTGGGGGAAAACGTCCGTGCATGCATCAATTTAGTTGACATTAGGTAAAGCCCGGCGCACACTTGAGCTATCAGCTGAGCTGAGCGTCAGTCGTAACCAGTGAACTCTAAATTAGACTGGAACGATAATTTGGCCGCCATCTTTGAAGCCAAATTGGTTATCAATAGGTTATCAAGTTCAGTCCTTTTCTATTGTTTCTCTCGGCGCGGTCGACACCATTCTTCTCGGAATGCACTGATATTTGATGTTTTTATTTTGATTTAAGAGGTAATTTTATGGTTTATGAACTTATAACCTAGTTTGCAATACAGTCTTTTTTAAAAATAGCGAATACCTCGGAAAAATAGTACTAAGACTGTTTACGACATGTGTAGTTGTTGCCGCCATCTTGGCTTCACCCAAACGTAGGGTTTTTGACTGGAGTTATCGTTCCAGTATTTATAGAGTTCACTGGTCGTAACTGTTGGCGTAGGCTGTTTCCTCAAGTGTGCCGTGTCATATTCTGTGATTTTCGCCACGCTTGGAAAGGGCGTCGGATTTTCAACATGTTGAATAATTTCGTGCACGAATGAACATTTCCTCACAGTGTGCTCTGAGCTAGCAGCTCAGTAATCGATGCCAATAATACGCATGCTTTTTATCACCTATTTCATCGAGTCGTTCGATGGGCTTTAAAGCACACCGTAGTTGAGTGTCGTTCTTTACAATTAATGGTGAAATGACACTCTGTCCAATCAGGAATATTGTCTAAACTTTTCGGGATCTTCACAATTCAATTAACAAACAAAATTTACACATGCCCCTTGTGCTTGGCGGCGTGAAACCCAAGGTTTTACCCACGTCTTACGATTAGCCGCTCTTAATTGTCTTCGCCTTCTACGGAGTAACAAAAGGTAAAGAAAAATTTCTTCATCTTCTGACGAGCTAGAATCATAGCGCTCATTGCATGAGAGCCGTGTTGATTTATGTGAACACGGAAAATTTCCCGTCGCTCATCCGTTGAAGTAATTTTGCATTTTTCGTGCTATATTGTTAAAGAAATATAAATAGGTATGTCCCTTATTAGTGTTTTAGACCTGGAACCTTATTTTTATTCCCAAAGTATATATACCAGTTTATTTTATAGACTGCCATCGACTATTTAACAGTTATTCTACGAGCTCATGTCGTACATGAGCTGATAGCCGTCGAGGTGCGTAGCACAGAGTCGGCTATCGCTCATATACGACGAGAGTGAGCTAATACCATTTATTTTATATTTGAGTCGGTTTTCTTTGATGTACCGCGGGCTGTATCTCAGATACAGCCCTTGAATAAATAATTAGATCAAACTTGTGGAAAAATCTCGTACAGCCCTCCTTCTCGGTATTTAACTCTCACATAAAACACTACTTATCGTTATTTAAAAGTATGTTTCAAACAAATTTTGCCAAAAGTTTCAAATTCTTAAAAAATATAAACGTTTTCAGCGAAACAAACGCTTGTTGACCTCAAAATTGAGCACAGTTTTTGGGAAATTATTCAGTATTAATTCGTAAAAAACTGTATTTTATACTTGTTTAGGTGACATTTAAATCAAGTACTAACCTTCAAAAACTTTATCTAAGTTTATGTGTTGTACGTATGACCAAGAAAGGCTGCCAAAATGCTCAAACCAAGATATTTTGCGATCGAAATACTTTCAGCTTGCATCTTGTTTTCTCTACTTGTAGTGTATGAGCTAATATCCTACTAGTAGGGAGCCAGTCAGATTACAGAATACTTACTATTCGATGGCAGTCTATATAACAATAAGTATTCTGTAATCTGATTGGCTCGCTACTAATAGGATATTTAACAATTATTAGATGAGGCTGAGCAGGATACTCAAAATTATTATTCATTGCAGTATATTCTCGCATTCTAATTGGTTGAGAGCCTACGATGAATTTTTCGTATTTTGCTGGTGGCGTGAGATAACGACAAATAATTATCGTATTTGTCATGTGCTCACGCCATCAGAGACAAATACGAGATTTATTTATTTGCCATGTGCTCACGCCATCAGAGTTATTTGTCAACCTTTACAACGTACAGAATATAAGTTTGACTTGAGGTTTATTGTCTGTTTTAATTTTTATTTACATGGCTGACTTTTCTTGCAAAATGAATAATAAAAGAATTATTGAATTCGGCTTTCGCAGGATATCAGAATTATTCAGACCTCGGTCAGCGTTATCTGCCGAAGCGAAGCTGAATAATTCCGATATCCTGCTCAGCCTCATCCAGTAATTCTTAATTATTCAGTTGACTGAGGTCTGAATAATTCTGATATACTGCGAAAGCCAAATTCAATAATTCTTTTATCATTCGTCCCCCACGAAAAATCGGCGATGCGAGTACAAATAAAAACAAATAGTTTTTTAACTTTTTTCTGCATTTTTTTTAAAAATAACGGCATTTTTGAAATTCATGCGAGATACCCCTGAAAAGGCAGCGTATGGACATGACAAATTAATACGACATTTATTTGTCAAGGTCAAAATTTGACCTTGACAAATAAATTTAGCGATATTAATTTTGTCTGCGCCGAAATACGCCTAATTATCTGTAGGCTCTTAACCAATGAGAATACAGGAATATAGTACAATGAATAATAATAGCTCATATCATACTAGTAGTAGCAGAGAAAACAAGATGGCAGAAAAAGTCTTGTTTTGAGCATTTTGGCAGCCTTTCTTGGCCATACGTACAACACATAAACTTAGGTAAAGTTTTTGAAGGTTAGTACTTGATTTAAATGTCACCTAAACAAGTATAAAATGCAGTTTTTTACGAATTAATACTGAATAAGTCTCGCTAAAGCTGGAAAAGATTATAATTGTTTTGAATTGCTATAATAACAAAAAATGTGCTCAATTTTGAGGTCAACAAGCGTTTAAGAATCTGAAACTTGCAAAATTTGTTTGAAGCATAATTTTAGAAACCGAAAAGTAGTGTTTTATGCGGTATTGGCTGAAGTTGTTTAGGTCTAAACTGACTAATAAGTAAATTTTATTAAAATATAAGTGCACTGGGAAATTTTTGGTGCCAGTTGTTGTCTATGTAATAAAACAGTTATTCTACTCACTCTCGTCGTATATCAGCTCATATACGACTCGAGTTTGTAGAATAACTGTTAAATATTAGTAGCATTACAGTAAGGTCATTAAGTATTGTATATAGCTCATGTCATTGTTATAATTTGACTCTATTAAAAGGATCTATTAAAATCCACTTTCATACATTCATATGCTAATGGCAATCTTGTAGCAGGTACTTTCAATGAATTGCTAGGGCTGCGAAAGACATTTTCATTACTGTGGATATCAGTGCAATTATGTGTGGATGAAAGTGTTGATATTTTACATCCAGAAATCCCAGAATAAGAGAAAATTTGCCCTTGGTACAAGGTTGTCCTATTAGCAGCATTTAACTTGAAATAGTAAACTTCTAGTTTAAGTTTCTAATGTTTCATCCAGGATGAGGGTTCAGGGCAACATTACCAGGTTGACAGTCATTGTCAATTTGCTCTAAAACAGTTGAGATTATCTACACTAAATGAAATGCATACCAATTCCTACACAGGTCATACACTAACTGGGGCAGTTTACAGTTGTACATTTAGACATGCCAACAGTGGATTACTGCAAATGTCAAATGTAATACACGATGTAATAAACACAACATAAAATTCAGACTTGGAATTTGTGTACTTTAATTTTGCTATGTACTTTGTCAGCTCTTTTAAAGACAACTAGCCTGTTCGACTACATACATGCAACTAAATATGTTCATTTGCATCGTTCAATCACTTTCTGTCATCAACATGCAGTTAATATGTTAATTGTCCATTACTATACCCATCTCCTTAAAATTGAACATCAAGCAGTTGTGGTATTTTGTTAGGATCATGCAAAGTGTCTTAAACCTAAGGCCAGCATTTTGAAGCTTTAATTTAATAAATCTTACAGATCCCATATAAATCTAGACGTTTTAAAAATACTTGATCATGTGAACATGGCTGGTAGTTTGCAGTTGCCAAAGCAAAGCTTAATCTGTTTAACTCGTATAACCCTACATACATAACTTTCGCTAACAACAATTATTAGTATATCGTGACCAAAAACTTAAGGAAACGTAAGACAAAGTCAAATTAGCAGTGTTTTGAAAACATAATCTTTCATTAGATACAAATCTAATTAGTACGCCGGCACACTATACTGGAAAATATTTAAGATTTATCTTATCCATTCTTGGTTTATAGGTATTTATTTTGGCAAGAAGCTGGAGGGTTTTTACGACGTATCAGTTTGGCTACTTACCAGATGTTTACTTTGGAAATGAGAGTTAGTGATGATTCAATTATTAAACTTGACTGCATCAACAAACAAGTGTACGGTTTCGAGGAATATGGGCGCTATATATTTGCAAGTGATTATGATGGCGGGAATGAGAGGAAGATCATTAGTGGACAATTTAAGAATTATATACTCAGTGTATTTAATAATTCGCTGTACTTCATGAATTACGATAGATCATACATAAAGGAGATTAATAACGGGAATGCTAGTCGGAGTATTCTGGTGCACGGAAATTACTACTACGACCTGATTGTCGTACACAACTCTCTGCAACCACTAGGTAAGCTATAATAATATGTATAGTTAGGCTTAGAAAAATACATAATGTCATGTGGTTCCAGTTTTATATCATTAAAAAGTTAGGGTTGGTAGGTCAGGAAAAACATTTTTCAATGATTTTTTCGTGGTTTGATGGTTTGAATAGACTAGAGATGCATAATTTGTTTTGTTTGCGCGTCTTTACTATGAAGATTCCGGGACACAAACTAGTTATGTACTGGTTAGCCTACTGCACGTTTTGAACAGTTCGTCTTAAATCAAAGAACAAAATAGTATCACGCTCGGTTAATCGCGTGGAAAAAATAATAGGGTCGCAAAAGAAATTTGTGTTGGTTAGGCAACCAGAACCATGCAGGTATTTTTCGGCCTTCTAATTAGTCAACCAGTACACTCATAAAACTGTAATTAAAACTGTTGATAAAGCGCGGTCATGCAGGTAAAAGCATAGTGAGTAGAGACGTTACTGACTAAAAACAACTTTTTTTATAACTGACAAGCTTTGGCCACTGTGCTGTGATTTTCATCAGGTACAAAGCAAATGAGATTGCTACCCTATACAAACTAGTCTGGATGGGATTTCAAGTTATGCAATATTTAAAACCAGTGTAACAGTGTCTTATGCGATCTTAAATGCGAGACCCAGGCGGAATTGTCATCGCGTTAATCGTTTAAAACAATTAAATTAATGGGAAATCGTTGTTTTTCCCCCTTCTTTGGTCATGTTAGACCTCTGCATTTTATGATCGTGGCTGTTCTTACTTCTTTTGCTTCAAAGAGGGATTTGTAATTAACATATCTATCAGTGTGTAGTCTTTCTGAATATTTCGATTTCATATGAACTGCGTCCCATTCCAAGGACGGAAATCCAGGCAAATACATGTTTCCACCATAAGTAATTTTGTTTTTTCCCCCTCCTCAATCCTGGTTCCATGAGTACAAGACCCTGTGTTCTTACCGTACTATTATCTCAAAGCAGTTGGAGCTGTCAAATTACTACTGACCAATACGTTATACTTCATTACTTCGCCTGACCGCAGGTCATGGTTTTGTCGTCTTCGCCGTGTCAGAAACGAGCTCAAAACTGCATCGAAATCCACTATGATTCAGATGCTTTACGCGCTGATTACAGAATTTTTCCGATACGGACCATCATCAGTAACATCTGAAAAGGGCACGAAAACAACACATCTTTTATCACTTCATCTTAACAACTTACATGCAGTCCTTGGTTAAAGTTGAGAGAATTAGGAGTCGATGAACAAATGACTTTTCATGTAGTGGTCTATGAGATTTTCGGTATATTGCAGTCTAGGCTATCTGTTTTGCCCTAATATAGTTCATTTTTATTGTGGATGTGCGAGATCGGAAATATTTGTACGAGAGCTGACTCGTTGTCTTCGCTGAGTTCAAATCCAAAAAGGTCCCGCTTTGTACACTTGTATAAGTTTCTATTTTATCTTCATTAATTTTTCGATATTTTTTTATTTTTCCAAGGCACGAAATTGAGACACACGATTATGCCACTGGAAAGGAAAATTTTTTATTAACTTGCCTTTCATTTATATTAACACCAGTCTCGAATCAATTTGAGTTATGTGATTTTATGCGTGTTGAACTTAAACAACAAATCTTGCTTGTCTACCACTTTGAGATGAGCAGATAACACTATCTAAAATGCTCAGTTTTAGAGATATTCCCATAAAATCACAAGGAATTTAACACCACGTCTTTTTATTGGCTGTGGCTGGTGATCGAGTCCTGAAGAGCGAGGTTAAGAGAATGAACATAGTAATGAACATACAGAGCAAGTGGTAAACATTCTTTTATCTGCGACGCTACGCCGCTTACAACCACTCATATTCGCTGCAACATCAAAACATTCTCCAACAATATCGCGTAACTGTAAGATGAGATTCGTGATTGATTTCTTTACAGGCTGGTAGAGGACCTCAACTTCGGTTAATTTAGTCGCAAGAAAATTCGCCAATCGTCTTGTGTGTCTCCCTCAAAGGCATATAATGATTCTGTAATGACCATTACTTTTGATATCACGTGTAAGCACCAAACTCTATACGACTTCAATGAGGTCGTTCTGTATTTCTGGTGATGTCTTCTATCTTTCCCGTGCCCTCATGGAACAGTGTACATCAACACTCCATTACGAACGACTTGAAGATATTGTCGTACTTGAAGGTGGGAGCTTATTGCTTATGAGAAACTGCATTCCATTTGCTTAGAACTGATGTGTTTTGGCCTTCAACAAGCGCCACTTGTTACACGTGATAAACTCTCGAAATTTTTTATGTTTAAAGAGCTCTATAGCTCCTTCCAGTTGTTAAAATAAAACGAATATGCTTTTCAAATTCTCTCCAAGCAAATTATACACACTGGTTATTATTACTTTCATAACTTATCCATGCACGGACATTTCTTGTAACAGTCTTGTTGATTTTTTTGTGAGTGCGTAGCTTTCATTTCCAAACGTTCTCGTTTTGTAATTCATGTTTTTGAAGGGGTTGATTTGGCGCCCTGGAGGTAATGAATCCGGTTCCCTGGATTGACCTTGTCGATGTTTGCAGTGCTTATCCTAGATTCATCTTTGTTCTCTGTATCTGGAACTGGCTTGTCAAGTACACATAAACGAGAGTGAATCTCAAAAGATTTCGCTGGAAAAGCGGAACGGTTTTTGGTGAGACTAATGCCGTTGTCCCCAATATTGTTCTCGCTGACGTCATATCTAGGCCTTAAAGTGCACGTGTTGTCATTTTGCATTTGATATATTTGTATAATTAGGTACATTTTAAGACGACGTGCGTTGAAACCTTCAGACAAAACTTTCATCTTCATGTTTTTGTTTGTTGTTTAATTTAGAGGAACTGGAGTCATTTTTGAAACATAAAACAATGCAATACTCACTTGCATGAACTTAAATAGCAAAAAATACCATGAAGATTGCTTTTTCCTCTAGGAATAAAACTTACCTTTCCTAAAATGTCCTAAATGTGCACCTTAAACTGCTAGTTGCTAATGATTATCCTGATGTGAAAGCTGATGTACTGTACTTGCGCTTGTGATAAAACTGTGTAACCCATATTGTGAGCATTCTACCACTATACTGAACTTGACTTTTTTGCCGTTGTGTACATTTCTTGCATTATTATCTTGGTAGTCTATGTTCATTTCATCATGGTATTCGTCGAATTTTATCCGGTACTGACGATAACGGCGTTTACGAGAACAATGTTTGTGTGATATTGGTTAGTGTTGTTCGACGCCTCGACGATCGTTTTCCTCAATTAGAATCCTGAAACTAAACTGGCAGTCTACTATTGAGTACTGCCTATACACGAGTACTGCTATGTTAAACGGCGCGCACACAAAACTCGAATTCGGCCGGGCTTGACACGTGAGGTAGATCGGCATGATGCAAACTATATTTGGTCGATAAGCGTTCCTATCTTACAAGCACTAAATATTCAAGATGGTTTGGTAGGTATACGGTACCATGCAGATACCAGATAGGTATACCTAAGTATGTTCGGTAGATGGATAGGTTGAATACGTAGATAGATAGGTATGTAGGAAAGCAGGTTTGAAATGAATAGGCTAAATACCAGGACAATAAATAGGTACGGAAAATAGAGCAATGACTACTTCGCGTGATTGTATATATATAATGTAGTATGAATTATGGAATATATTAATATACTTAACTAGCAGCAGTTTTGCGTATGTGAAATCAACGGTATTGCAATTGTACGAAAGCGAGATGAAAAGTTTACTCACTGGCAGTCTCTTAGAACTCTCAGGCCAGTACATAAAACCCGTAATCTGTGGAACAACGACCGAAAGAATTCATCCTTAGTTGGAGACCGGAACGTAGCAAATAATCTCCTGCACGAGGTTCAGACTTAATTACCAACAACCTGCTTGAGATACACATAAGAAGCGTCAAATAAAAGAGGGTTCACATTCGTAATTATTAATATCGTTTGTCGAACAAAACAAAATAGGGGACAACTTGAACCAGTGTATAAGCTCTGCATGTCTAATGTATTCCTGCCGGTCGCAAAAATAGACGTATGAAAATTTCTCTAAGTGTATGACAACTATTAATCCGATTGTAAATCGAATATTGCCCCACTGCATTGTTTGCCCAACCATCGCCTACAGTCTAAAGTGCAATAAATTTGAATTTCAGATTTGAAGGGATGCCTTAATGTAACATGTGGTCGTCTTGCGTATTGTAACAATGGCTCGTGCCAATGTGAACCTGGTTTTGAATGGAATGTTGGAAAATGCACAGGTAACTAATACAGATTAAAAAAAAAATAGCGAGTAAAATACATCAATTATTTGCTCATATTTCATTGACATTTAGTGGAATTCAACAGAATCCTTTGTATTTTTCATTTCCGAAAAAGAAATTCTCGAAAAAAACGTGATGAAATTGCGAAAACTTAAAATTTTGTTTGGAAATTCTGTGCAGTGTGAGAAATATGGGCTCGAAAACTTTCTAGGTTTTATATGCACCGAAAAAAAGCACTATATATGCACTGAAAGCAGCATTGAACAATGTTTTGTTGCCCACGTTGTTCAAGATTGTTACAATATTGATTAACATTGTTACACCTGATAGCAGGCTAATTCAGGCTCAACAATGCTGAACAGTATTGTTGACAATCTTGAACAATGTTTGCAGCAAAACGTTTTTCAATGCTGTTTTCACCAGGCCAGAACAGGTTTTTCGTTTTTGCTGTGTACCTGTCTGATTGTGTTACGCTGTTAATTTTCATACCATTTTTGACCCGAAAATAGTGAGAAATTTCCGCACGTCATACAGTTATATAGAGAATTTGCAAACTTCGCAAATTACAGTGCAAACCATGGTATTAGTTTTATAAGATATTTATGCCGTACGTATTCAAGATGAGCAGTGTTGTTCATTAAAACTTACGAACGTCAAAACAAAGTTGTGAGAATATCTGTGCGATGTTGATATTTGATGTTAGTCACATGACTGAAAAAATATGGCGTTGTTCCATATTTGAGGTGGACCACGCTATTAGTTTCAACAGTATGATAACACTATATGACGTCGTTTTTAACTTAATTGGAAGTGGAAACGACATTCTTTAACCAAAAACAGCATAAGTAACAATAAGAGAATGTTTTAGTTAGAAAATAAACGAACTTGGTGTCATAGTTGGAGGATTTTTCAAAGAATACATGGAACGGAGGAAAAGAGGGATTCTGGACTTCTAAAATGGATAAGAATGGGAGGTATTAGGCGTTTGAAGGAGAACTGTTCCTAAATTATCATGATCAACGTATGTCAACATTTTGAGAAAGTTTGCTTTGCCATATATCTTCAAAACTAGCAATGATGGATTCCTGGTAAGCAACAATGATTCCAAAAATATACCTTAACTACTGCCATGGAAGAAACGTTTGAAACTGGATTAAGCGAAAAGTACATGAAAGCACAAGGGAATTTTCATGTTTTGACAGACAAGTCGAGATCAACATGACAATGCCCTAATGCTGAGAAAAGGGACTTCCGCTAAATGGTTTTAGGTACCTACCAAAGAAGTGGTAGAACGATTATTTAGATTCGTATTATTACGAATCTAAAGGACCAACATGTCTTCATATATGCCTAAATGTGCAAAAGAGACCTCTGATCCCTATTTCCGCTGTTACCAGCGGAACTTTACCACTTTTTTGTTGACTCCTTAGCCTCGCCGGTCACATAACATGACTGAATATCAATAATCTAACCCGTGCATGCATTTTCCAAGCTTTATCATGCTGATTTCGTCTGCCTGTCAAAAGGACAAACTTCCGTTGTGCTTTCAAGCATTTTTTGCCTCAATCCAGTTCCAAAATTTTATTCCACGACACCAGTGGAGGTACTTTTAGAATTATTATTTCTTACCAGGAATCCATCATTGTTAGTTTTGAAGATATATGGCAAAGCAAACTTTCTCAAAATGTTGGCAGATGTTGATCATTATAATTTACGAACAGTTCTTCTTCAAACGCCTAATACCTCCCATTCTTATCCATTTTAGAAGTCCAGAATCCCACTTTTTTTCCGTTCCACGTATTCTTTGAAAAATCCTCCAACTATGACACCAAGTTTGTTTATTTTCTAACTAAAACATTCTCTTGTTGTTACCTATGCTGTTTTTGGTTAAAAAATGTCGTTTCCACTTCCAATTAAGTTAAAAACGACGTCTTATAGTGCTATCATATTTTTGAAACTAATAGCGTGGTCTCCCTCAAATATGGAACAACGCCATATTTTTTCAGTCATGTGACTAACATCAAATATCAACATCGCACAGGTCTTCTCACAACTTTGTTTTGATGTTCGTAAGTTTTGATGAATAACACTGCTCATTTTGAATACGTACGGCATAAATATCTTATAAAACTAATACCATGGTTCGCACTGTAGCTGTGTTTCCTACACATTAATTAGATGCATCTTTTCTTAACCAAACTGTTACTATTCTCGCAATGGCCTTTAATAGATAAATAAATAGATTGAATTTTAGTTTATAATGTAAATTGTCAATTCCTTCCATACAGTTTAACTAATAATTAATCTGGATTAATCTAAAATTAATCAGAATTTGAACCGTGTTGACAATATAACATTATTTAAGTATTCTTTAGAAAAATCTTATCTTATCAAAATGAATATCTAAAAAAATATTGTTAATCATTTTGTCATTCTCATAGTCAACGTACCTGTAAAGCTATAGTAACAATTAAAGAGTGTACGTTTGGGTAACGTAATCGTGCAATATATTCATCACTTGAAAGTTACATAGTAATTATGAGAGTTCATTGCGGTTTTTTCATTTTTATTTTTGTTTTTGTGGTCCGGTATCTATACGTTTCAACCAATCAAATTGCTTCATTTGCGGTCAAGTATTTCACGCGATATTGGAAACAAAGCCCTACAACTACAAGTAACGAAGCCGAAGCTTAAAATATCCTACTCCAAAAATAGAAAATATACACATTGAAGTAAATAGCGAACTTAACTGGTGATATTATAGATGTTTGTATCATTAGAAATACTTTGATCACTTGTCTAACAATGTTTTCTAACTTGAAACTTTAGTATCAATGAACTGACTTTTGCCAAAAACGGTAATGACATGGGGGCGAGTAAAATTAGGGCTTAAATTTAAGGCTTTAAATTTCACGCGTGTTTTTAAGGTTCAATTTCATGCGTGTTTTTGAGATGGCTTTATATGTGATAAAGTGACACACTATTAATGTTTCACCTTCATTAATATTAATTCTTTATGATGTTGCGTAGTCTCGTGCGAATTTTCATACCCAAAATGTTCGGTTACGCCTCGCCTTTTAGACCCTATTTACTTGATTCCGCATGAAATTGGGATTGGTGGCCAAGCTAGAATTTGAATCTCCCTATCATCATTCAGTACGAATTCGCAACACGACAAAAAGAGGTCTAGTTTTTTATCCGAACTGTTAAAATTCGTTCAGCATCGCGCAAACACCAGGAACGAATGTGTCTTTGAAGCGATTGCGCGGTAGAAACACTGGCTTTCACAACGTCATTGGCATTTAGATATTTTACGTAACCTCTGATACTGTTGTAATCGAATACCGTGTAAGCACTCAAGCAAGAAGGGTGAGAGTTTGCACTGTTCCATGTAAACTGGCAAAAAAGAAGAATTTCGGCCGGTTTCAACTGTAAGCTTGCAGAGTCTTAAATATAATAAAAATCCGCCCTCTCTCGTCATGTTAATATTACATAATTGCTTGCTTCAATAAAACTTCATTCGTTTTTTAGATATTGATGAGTGTTCTTCGTCGCCATGTGGTCCTAATACTGAATACAACTGCACCAACCTCATGGGGTCTTACAAATGCAGCACATGTGCACAGGGATACATATTGGACAAAGTAACAAAAAAATGTGGCGGTATGTATGGGAACAGATTAATATCTGCACTGATGTAGTTAAGGCTCGTTGAATATATTGTAATGACTTGAGCTAGGCAAAGTCTCTTTGGATCTAATTACCCCTGTCTCATCATCATATTTGAACACCATGCATTTACTGGAACATAAGCTGTGAGTGCATGTGTAGTTGCGGGGAATACTTGCGCGTGCTTGAATTAATTGCTTGCATTCAGTTTTAACAAGTTATGGTTTTGTGGCTGTGATGATCTCAAGTGGGATTGCATGGTGCACATATGTTGTCATGCCCGCGCGCTTGTGAGTGTTGATATAGAAATATTTTTATCCCCATGGCTAATTTGGCGTCTTTTAATTGCGATATGTCCAACCAGGCCCTGCTTGTCGATTGAACCACTGATCTGAAAATAGATAACCTGGATAGAGTTTCTATATCTACAAAAATCGTGGCCACTTTTGATGTCGAACACCCGATTCTTGGGACCACAAATGAGCACCCCAAATCGGTAAATAGTGGCAAAATAACCAGTGCGCTGCATGTTTTCTACTTAAATTTGAATCTACTAGCTCAAAACAGTGCAAATTGCTCAGATACAGGCATACAGCTACGAATGCACGCCTTGTTCAGACGCCATAAGTGGTCCCAAGAATTGGGTGTTCGACATCAAAAGTGGCCACGATTTTTGTAGGTATAGAAACTCTATCCAGGTTATCTATTTTTAGATCAGTGGATTGAACGTACGATAATATTAATTAAGAAAACAATAGGACGGCCAGATCTCGTATACCCTGACTGACAAATCAAACCCAAACAAAACGGTGGTCAAACATGTCACCGTTAGAGAAACAAGTCGACAAAAATCTACGAGAAAAAACCCTACGTATATCTACCAAGCGATAAAGGCTCAGAATATTGCTTCTGTGATCAAGAATCATATACTGAAGAAGCATTACACTACCTCTATGGGCGTCTAAAGTAAAGGGGACGCAATTAGTAGTACCAAGATCATACATCAAAGCCAACGGCTGACACACAGTATCACGCACTTGCATAAAACATTTCAAACACACACAAATAGGTCGAATTTGCGCACAAATACATCGAATTCACGCACAAATAATTCGAATTCACGCGTGAAGAAGTCGAAGTAACACACAAAAACAAATCGTTTGTCATTACAACAGGGCAAATTAGTATGATAGTTTATAAAGGCTACCAAGGCTTGATTTTCGCGCGCTTTTAGTGGCTCGCGTCTCACGCCAAATTAGATTTCAGTTCTTAGTCAGGGTTTTTGTTGGGGAATTGTTTACCTGCAATGTTCATAGTACCCAGCGTGAGCAAAGTGAACAGTATTCGTCGTCAGATGAGGAGGTTAACCATCGATTTCCTTGGTCGCGTTTCCGTTCAGGAAGCCGTATTTTGACTGACTTATCTAGTGGTGGTATAGTAAGTGCTATTACTGCGAGTAGCAATCCGACGAATGCTAAATCAACCCGCTCTAGTCTATTCATCGTCATGAATTTACCACAAGTTCTTCCATTCATTGGTAAACTATGCATTACGGCATCAAACATCCTCTGGTCCGTCCAGTAAACATGCCCCAAATAACAATCGGCGTCGTGTCATTCCTGCACCAGCATGTTCACGCAATGCTCGCGGATCCGACAGGAATGATTTTCTTTCTTCAAGACGTTTGCTTGCTTCCCAGTTCAGAACACAAAAAAAGTACCGAGGCGTGAAGCTAAATCCCAACTTAATCAAAAGCTCGCTCTATATATTGACATAATCTACTACAAATTTGCTTATAACTGCGCATGGTTGAGACTTCAACGTTTCTATGCTTGCGTGTATGTCCAAAAAAATAAGCACGTAAATAGTAGCAACTTTAACTAATAGTTGTATACAGAACCACACCAACCATATACTGTGTGGTGCAATTTTGCTATTATCCGGCCGGATTATATATCTAGGAGAAATATGAATAGCTCGGCGTGAATTATTTTCAAGAGAGACAATGAAATCATCGGTGTTGGGCAGCCATCTTGCTCGGGCCTTTTTTTTCTAGTTGTGATTTGTGAATGCGCCCGCCCCCCTGGCTCGTTGTATTAATATTTATTTAAGCACTATAGAGTATCATGCTAATTTTCTCCGCCCAGATCGACTTGTTTTTGTGTGTTCATTTTGCAAGTGAAACTCCATGACAGCATGGTAAAATTATGTCCTCTTTTCATTCCACATTTGTAAAAACTTCGCTTCTTTCCGTCGCCATAATTTGTCGGTGACGTACCACATTTTATAGGGAATTCTCTCGCGCAGCTTGATGATAAACGGCCTTGGGTTCGAGGTTGTATGTACACATCTATCGTAGTCCAAGAATTGATAGTCACATCAAACACGTACTTCATTAGCGATGTGAGCATTTCTCACTAAAACAGGGACTACCGAATTATTAATCTATTTCCGGGATATTAGCTGTCTTATTCATGGTTAAATTCTCGCAGTACCAAACACTGCATAGGGATAGATCATCACAAATCAATGGAGGGGTATGTGCTTGCATTAAAGAAACACACTATAAACATGAAACTTTGGATGATTTAAGTTGTTGCGATGACCATGAATGTTTATGGTTTATTTGAGGCCAGCACATCTTCCTCGTGGGCTAATATGTATAATTTAATAATTACATTGGTAATATACCATCACTCAGACAGAATCAAAATATCCAAACTGTGGAATCATTGTGACCGGCGATTTTAATCGTCTCGACGTTACCCGATTGCTTAAACAGTTTAGGCTCAAGCAAATAGTTAAGAAACCTACCCGAAACTATGTTACATTCGATTTAATTTTAACTAATATTC
Source organism: Muricea muricata (assembly GCA_963855995.1). Lineage (NCBI taxonomy): Eukaryota > Metazoa > Cnidaria > Anthozoa > Malacalcyonacea > Plexauridae > Muricea > Muricea muricata. The sequence goes on from OY979717.1 coordinate 25,843,083, forward strand.
ACAAGTATTACAATCCACTTTAGGGCTATCCAGGATTTGGGCTGTCTGACCATAACACTATAATAGCTACAGGGGAAAATGTATTACCGAACGCTAATACCAAAAAAATGATAGCAGTGCGAGATTTGCGGAAATGTCGTTGATTGGTCTTTAGTGTTTCATGAAATAGTTAATTCTGGGCTAGACATTATGCCAGAAAGCCAAATTCGCATCCATCCAGCTGGCGCCCCATGGATGAACCAGAAACTTAAATCTCTTATCCTCAGTAGATAAAAAGTTTTTTATATGCGGTGTCAATAGGGACCGAAAAGTTTGCGGGGCGAAGTAATACGAATCTCACATGAAACAGCTCAAAGAGAAGCCTCGAGAAAGTTGTGGAGTGAGGTTAAGCAGCTAAGTGGCATGAAGTCTGCAGATGTAAATTAATCAGATCAGATAAATATTGAGGGGTTTAGGACCCACAATCCGCAGGAACAAGCTAACATCAGTAATGCTTGTTTTTCTAGCACCTACAATATATATTATTAAAACCCCTCGATCACCGTCCGTTAGGAAGGTGGTCAGTGACAAACGTGTACACAAAGCTCTGGCAAAATTAAATCCTAATGAGGCGTCTTGGGCTAGAAAACTTGCCAAATTGGATTTTTAAGGAATATTCATAAATTCTGGGCTTCCCTATTATGAAAATTCTTAATGCATTTCATCATGACATGGAAGAAAGCAGACGTTTCGCAATTACCAAAGAAAAAACCAATGAACACATTAGAAAAAGATTTAAGGCCAATTTCCGTAACTCCCTGTTTTCTAAAGTATCAGAGGAGTTTATTGTTGAGATACCATATGGAGCGATACCAAATTCATCAACTACCATGGCGTTAATTAGCATGTTACTTCACTGATTTGCCAATACTGATGGTAACGGGACAACAATAAGAACCATATATTTGATTACCGTGAGGCATTCGACTTTAATAGTGTGGGTAATTTGGGCATACCTCGAAGCATAGTAAATTGGGCATACCTCGAAGGGTAGTAGAACCCCTCTCTCATAGAGCACAGAGAGTCAAACTGGCAAAAGGCTGCTATTCCGAGTGGGATCTAGCTCATCTGGAGTAACGCAAGGTACCAAATTAGGACCATGGTTACTTATTTTAATGATCCAAGACCTAGATATCAGCTCTCTATACCTATGGAAATTTATGAAATTTACAGCGTCCGAAATATTTGCGAAAGGCAGCGTTATTTTAGCACAACCCAGAATATAGCAGAGCCAGTTGTTTTGGATCAAGTTACAGTTAATGGTAAAGAAATTGAACTCGTTGATGGTGCTTAATTATTGGGACTGCTACATAAGAGGTCATTAAAAAAAGCCAGAAAGAGGCTATACTACTTGGTTCAGCTGAAAAGAGCTAGATTACCAGTCGAAGACCTTGTATTGTTTTATACATCCTGCGTACGATCAGTCATGGATTGTGCTGTACCAGGCTTCTATCATTCGCTTCCGCAATATTTAAAGAACGATTTAATACGCCTAGAAAAAAGGGCGATTCCATTATAAATCCGCATGTGAACTGCCTTGCAGCAGGAGAAATATTGGACATGAAACGTATAGAAGAACATCACAATCTTTTGTGTAAAAACTTATTGACAAAATTGTAAACAATGCAAACCACAAACTTGCTGACTTGTGCCAAAGAAACATAATTCATACTATACCCTTAGAAATGAACATTAATTTGACTTACCTCAGTTTAAGACTAACCGTACAAGAAATTCGTTTGTGATCGCGATGGCATAGAAAATGTAAATTAAGTGAGAGTTAAAGCCCGAGAAGCGAGGCTTTTAGCCAAGGGCGAAGCCCGTAGGCTGAATTCTGCTAAAAGCCGAGATTCGAGGGCTTAAACTGACTTATTTCATGATTGAGAAGCTTTCATCAAAAGAGTAATTTAGGATTTATTAAGTGCATAGAAATTATTGTTTATTCTAATTTGCGAACAACAATAGGATGTACAAATTTTTGGGGCTAAATTACAGTATACTTTACTAAAAGAGACGGAGAATCCCAAAGGAGTCATGTTTAATTTATTCCTAAATTTTCGGGGCTTTTAGCTAGATAAGTTTCTTCGATTCACAAGCGAAATGGAGAGTTGAGTGATGAAGACAACTTCTCGCTATCAGGATTAGCGCAAAATACATTTTTACCGAATCACATTATTTTAGATGACGAACTAAGTATAATTGTAAGTATTTTAGAATCTGAAAATCGTGATTTTGTTGTCTACAAAGAATCGTGCGTGGAAAGAATGGGCGGACGAAAGAAATAATAAAGCACCAGTGAAGCATGATAAAGTACGGGAAAGATTTAATATTAAGCAGGGAATAGCGGGGCAAATGAACTGAATTAACCAAATAATTATAAATGCATTCGATACAGCCCGTGCTGCACGAGCTGTATCGAAAGGGAACAGCGGGCTGTATTTAGCGGGCTGTATTTAGATACAGCCCGATATTTCCGAAGTGTATCTGGATACAGCCCGTGCATTTATAATTATGTGGTTAATTCAATTCATAAGCCCGCTCTTTCCTGCTGAATATCAAATCTCTCCCCGTGCTTTAACACACTAGATTTAATGACTGGTATTTATGTTATATACAGCCTGCGGTACATCAAAGAAAACTGACTTAATCATGAAATAAATTAGAGTTATACACCGTGACCGAAGTGTTTATGCGATAAACTGAGGTCTAAGGTGTATAACTAACTTATATCATTATTTGATGAAGTTTACAAGTAAGAAAGAATAGCTTTATTGTGATTACGCTTAAGTGATTACGCTTCAGTTTTCAGTTAAGTGATGACACATTATTGCTTTTAATTCGCTTTGGGGGAATCATTCCCTTTGACCATCATTTAATTCAGGAAAGGAGGAGCAATGCAATGCATCAACTATTTCAATTCCCAATAATGCATTTAAATTGATTTGTGATTTGGTTTTGGGAGCTTTATGTTGAGCCGGACTGGCCAGCTGTGGTTCAGTTTTGAACTAAGTTAAGATTTCACTTAGAAATTATTTAAAATAATTATGGTCAGGAATGCCAACTAGATTTGTTTATGCATGGTCGTTTTTAACTACTTTTGGTAGATTTGCATGAAATTGTACTAATTTGAATAACTTACAACATTTCATACGTGATTGAATTCAGACTATCGGGACTAATGTGGGTTTATATAAACAACAGCTTGGATGTATGATGTTTGTAATGCTCAGCTTGCGAGATGGCGATTGGAATTGATGAAGATTTGTTTACTACGCACTGAAATATGTTGACTATTGTGTGTTCATAATCACCAGTTGTAGTTGTGTTGTCAAAAAATGTGGGAAAATTATATTGTTTATTTTCTTGTAGTTTAATAACAATTTTCTGGTTGAATAACAATCTGTATTAATCAACCGTGTTTAGAGGTTGATATGTATTAATCAACCTCATGAATGCATATATTAGGTTGATTAATACATACCATGAAACGCTGTATTCAGGTGTGTTATTTCAGCCCCGCACTCCCCTGGAGATATTCAAAAGCGCCCCCAGCTTTCAGACACTTATCACGGAGTTGATTCACATAATAAAAGCTAGCAGAACACAATAGAAACTGAATCAATAATGATATAAATGTCAGTAGTGGCTATTAGTAGTAGTATTATTATTAGTTAATAGTATTTATTACTGTTAGTTGTGATTCTTGAAAGCATGCACTTGGTTTCCTTAACAAATATATATACCTATAGTAAACTATGTATGTCTTTAACAAATTAGGATAAATTTTATAAAGTTTTGTAAATTTTACCTAATTCAGCCCTTGACTGCGAAGAAAATTTTTATTTAACTATCTAAAAAACTATCGAAATGTACCAGCTTTATCGAATATCCCGAACATATCATTAAAGTCTCGATGGTCAAAAGTCAGCATATCAGGAATGATAAAAACAATTAGGCCATGCATCAATCACATAAGACACTGACATTGACGCAGGTACTAAAGCACATGAAACAAACAATATCTCAACATATGGTTGTTTGTTCTTCCAAAAAGGTGTGTGAAAGATTTTTGTGTGAAGTGTACCATTGTAGGTTTTTGCGAGATAGCTTTTACAAGACAGACAATTAAGTCAGTAAATATAAACAAAGTCGGTTTTTCGGATTTTTAAATATATTTTTACGAGCAAACCAAAGTATCGTATCCTTCGTGTTCTTAGCATTGAATCTCGTCTCGTTCGTAAGAGCCCAGTTGTTCATCGCATTAAGGACCACTTGCATGTTTCTCATAGACCCACATGGACCAGTCCGACCAGTTCATCTTTTCTGCAATCGTCAGCGAACTTGTATAGTGTGGGAATGTAATCTTCAAGGTGGACAACAACAAATAATGTTGGTGAAAAAATTAACGCAAGGCACAGTCTTGTACATGACAGAGTACATGCATTACACTTCTTATTTCTTATTTCTACAATTATTATTTGTTTTTAATTAAAGACAGCCTTTCTTAGGAGCAATCCAGGAGAGCGTTTTTAATTGTGTGAACTGTGAGCTTTCGGGAGGTAATTCGAAACTTTCTGATGTCAGAAACGATGGCTGAGGCTTCCCGTTAAGCGTAAATATAATAATTCTCAGTGGAATCTAGATCACGACTACCATAAGCACGTTCACACCCTTCGTGGAATTGGCACAACAAAAGCTATTATTGTACAATGCTTACGCAATCTCAATTTTGATTGGTTGATAGCCTACAGACAATTCTCAATGTCAAGCCACCTGCAACGACTTTGAAAATTGTCTGCTCTCTGCAAGGACGGTAATGGCGTCTTCGACGAGATTCGCAACTATTTCTGAGGCTCAATTGGACGAACTTGTAGAGAGCATGGATGCCAAAAATAAAAAAGACCAACTTTGTCAGCGGGGAGAGTTTTTGAATCTTACCTGCAAGAAAAGGACGAAGAGGAACCAAAAACCAACGCAGAAATCTGCGATGTGTTGTTGTTTATGTTGAAGCACGGAAGGCAGATCAAGTATTACATTATAATTGTATGATAAAACAATTATTGAATTCGGCTTTCGCATGATATCAAGATTTATCCAGACCGAGGTCAAAGTTATCTGCCTCAACTTCGCTTCGGCAGATAACTTTGACCGCGGTCTGGATAAATCTTGATACCACGCTTAGCCTCATCCAATAATTGTTAAATATCAGTTGCAGACGCATCGGCATGCATTTAAAATTGTAGAGAAAAATCGGGATAGGCGAGTATAGGTGCTGAAACGAGCACGGAATTAAGAGACTTAAATGCAACAGCATGTAAATTTTTGGAAGGAAAAAAGAATTCAACTGCTCTTATTTTTTCCGGGTCAATGCAATGCCTGAACGAGAAACTATGTGGCCGAGACATTCAACATGAGTGCAAGAAAACTCCAAACAAACACTTCTGTGGTTTCAGTTGGACTTTTGCTGTGCGTAGACGAGCGAAGGCCTCGTTACGTTTCAGAGGTAAAGAAAAAGACAACTATATCGTCGAGATATACTGGCCAAATACCGCATTAGAGACCATGAACAACAGATTGCATTAAACGCTGAAACGTAGAGGGCGCATAAGATAAACCAAATGGTATTTTGCAAAATTTATAAAGACAATCATGAGTGACAGCTGCAGTTTTTGGTTTTTACTGATCATTGACTTGTCATCGACTCATCGAAGACCCAATACGCAGCCCACGGATTTCATGAAGGAGCGGATTTAGACTCCGTTTACACTAGGGCAAGATTCCGGATTCGTCGCTAATCCGGGATGTTTTCAAATCGGATTCGTTTTACCGTTTACACTAAAGAACAGGAATTGGGAACATGAGATACAACATTATCACAGATAGATTATGAATCCGCATCATTGGAATCTGGAAAAGTCTGTGGGATCTTTGATTCCGAGAAAGTTTTAATCCGACAAAACATCTCTTGTAAACTCTTTCCGTAAAGATTTTAAGTGAACTTTCTCCCTCGTATGGTTTTCAAATTTATCGCCATTAATTTCAACTGTCAAAATGGGTCAAAAAATCACAAAATAAGATTGGTAGAATCACGGTTGTGTGAGGCTGTGCAATATAAAGGCCGTAGACCCGAAAGAAAAGGAATCCGGATATTATTACGAATCCAGAAACTTTTGCCCTAGTGTAAGCAGGGTCTTATATAGACGATGACGCTGGCTTTCGTTTAAATTAGTGTCCCAGAGATCGACAAGAAGTCGTCAGACTGGGATGTGTTTAGCTCCGGTAAGTGTAATGTGTTCAACTGGCGTTAAATTTAATTGAACTAATTGGTCAATACATGGTGACAGGCTGAGAAGTGGGGTTATAAGCAAGAAAAGTAGGACGGAATTTTTTCTGCTACTTTAATGGCAAGTATGGCTGCCCCGCAAAGATAATAGCGTTCAGATGTTCTGGCGTGCGCAGTAACTAAACCAGGGGTTTTATAGGATGAAATACAGGCGGGTAGTTCCCTTAGTTCAGCTGGAATTACAGAAATTAGTCGGTGGCTAATCTGTGGGTGGGGGCAGATAAAGGTATGGTTACCTTTATCTAAGTTAGCTAGCTGATAATACATGAATATGAAACAGAAAAGTAAACTCTCGCATATTTTAAATTTGGTTAACACAACACGCGTACGATCGGCACGGTTTTAATCGATTGTCGGTGGAAAACTAAGGAGGATGTTTAGCTTTGTCCGGCAATCGTTTTCACATTGCATAATTTCTGGTAGTAACAGCTGCACCGCCGTACTGCCGTGGATCACAGCAGAATTGTCACAGCAGGAAATACCAGCCCATCTAAATCTGAATTTAAAACAAATGGTGCGCTTTTTGCACAATTGCAATTTTTGTGTTATCTAAGCCAGATAAATTGTCACACACTGGGACGTTAATAGTTATTGGTGATAATGGAATGTGTGCCGAACTTTGTCCATAGTATCTTATGGTAAATTTACATGTGCATTGTGTGCATGCTTAAAGTTGTTAGCCAGACTCTCCTATTTTCGCTTTACAAACCATTATTCTTGCCTGGCATGAACATTAAGATCAATGTCTACAATATATGTCTGGGTGCATGAAAGTGTTATTAAAAATTGGCTTACTTAAAAAAGCATTTGCGCTATGATCTAGATCTCTATGAATATCAGTTAGAGTACACCAAATATCTTGTTATCCTAGGATATTACAGAATTAATGTGAATTAAGTTCCCATGAAAGTGCGGAGGAAGTAATGACGCCAAGATCTTTTTCGTTGTCAACTCGACTCAGTTTCTCCGATCCCAGTTTATAAGAAAAAGTGAGAGAAGTTTCCTTGCATGTAATGGTGAGCACTTTGCATTTTGGAACATTGAAACGGATGATGTTTTCTAAACTCTAAGAATTCATGTGGGTCAACGATTGTTGTAAACATTTGCAGTCATTAATAGAGGTAATTGTTTGGTGTAATTTAGTATCATCAGCGTAGAGAGCTGTTTGGATCTGGAAGATCACTAATGAAAATGAAAAACAATAACGGACCAAGAATTCTTCCTTGAGGCAATTCAGAGGTCACCTGTGACCATGCTGAAGCAGCACCTTCTAGAAAAACTTTCTGCGTTCTACCACTCAAATAAGCTTTGAACCAACCCAAGATTGTTCCCGCCACTCCATAAGCACGTAGTTTCTCAAGAACGATTGTGTGATAGAAAGCCTTAACGAAATCGAGATACGAAACGTCAGTCTGTGTGTTCTTGCCTAGGCTATTTCCAATTTGGTGCAGTGCTGATAGACGTTGAGTCACACACGAGCGTTTGCTAAGAAAATCATGTTCAGTTTGGCTGACGAAATGTTGAATGTGGTCATAGAATTTAAAGTACACGCATCGTTCCGAGACTTTGACGATTGGCAATAATGAAATGGGCCAATAGTTTTCGGCTGTCTCCTTAGAATCTCCTTTATGTATTGGTGTGACGTCTGCTGATTTCCACTGAGATGGAATACGTCTTGATTGAAGGGAGAGGTTGAAGACAGAGCAAAGACTATGTGTGATTTGTTGGCTGCATTCTTTCAAAAGACGCATAGGAAGGCTGTCAGTACCACTTGCTTTGGACGTATCAAGATTTTTTAAGCAGTTAGCAACGTCGTATTTACTAAGCTCTGTCTCCCGTAGCTGAGACTCGACTAGTAACTGGGACGAAAAGAAGATGCTGTGGATACAGCTTGCCATGCAATTCAGTTAAGACTGTTTATAAACAGACTATACGCATTATGAGCCATCGCTACCCCGCACAATGAAGTAATAGAGTATTTACTTCGTCCCTATATAAAACCGCCGGGACAAGTCAGAGCAGAACCACGGGCATGAGGAGCTAGCTTGTTTCTGTTTTGTTCAATGTCAGAAACGGGCTACTGCTGACAAGTGATACTGTTGGATTGTCATGTGCAAATTTTGACAGATTCCATTGCGAACTAAGGTCACAAAGGAGTAGGGCGACTAGGGTCAACCGGTGAGCGCGTCTATTTCTTTTGTATGTTCCCGTTGTGTATTTAATTACCTATATTAGTTGACCTTCATCTAAGGACATACAGGGTGTCCCAAAAAAACCAAAAACTATTGAAATCACCTATTGTTAACATTTGAATGCCCTAGCACTTGTTAAAAAATTAAAATATCTTTGTAAAGTACGTTTGTTTTGCTCATGGGAATATTGATAAAAACCAAATTGACTAGGCTAGAATAACCCATGCATAAAATTTGATTGCATTTTTAATATGCACTCGTAGGTTTAGTTTTTATGTCTGGCATAAAAATGGTTAACACTGAGTATTACTGTTAATTATGACGGTTATGTCAATAGTTTATCCACTCGTGGGTTCAATTTAGTGCTAGGCATTGAAATTCTAACAATGGATCATTTTCAGTAGTTTTTGGGGTTTTTTGGGACACCCTGTACATGTATTAGTTCGTATTTGCAATCTCGATGACTATAAACAGGGCATGAGGGAATTCACTACCACAAATGTAAAATACTCTTTATTTTTCACGAATAGTGTAAGCACAATGACGTTGTTTCATGCATGTATCATTCAAAATCATTTACACTCAAGTAATGCTCCACAGCATATGGCTATAGAATCCTACAGGTATGAAACTATTAAGTTTCCAAGTTAATTATACAGACAACTTACGTCTTTTAATGCCTAGGCTATGGCGATGAAATGCTAAAATTTAACTTCGCCAATATACTCAAAGCAAAGGCAAATTGCTTTATCGCCAACCAGTCTACAAACAGAACACCGTTATTGGTTTTAAGGGCCGTAAATATGTATACACAATGAATTTTGAATGGACAAGCAAAGATAAGCATGGATTATATTGTACGTTCATTAAAGATACCGTGCATTTACTTTCAAATCTGCTTAGTTCTTTCAAATCAAGTAATGCATACGCATACTCGTCATAGGACATGGTGGCGTGCTACAACCACTTTCGATGATAAATGAAGCGGTTTTTATGAATTTGCTGGATTGCGTATTGGCAATATAACAAGTGAAACGGCCATAACTAAAAATGCGTACCTAATATTCTGTTATCCTGGGGAAATTACTCACATAATCATGATACATATGTATATATATTGTGCTTCAGCTTGCTAGATATCAGCCAGGCGATTCAATTTGCTGAGCAAGCACTAATTTTCGCCGATATGTAGTGGCTTTAATCCGCTAGGTCGAAATTAGCATATATTCACTAACAAAACCAATCAGATATTGGATTTTGACGAAAGACATTGCATAAATGAATATAAGTCTGCATATGTCCTTAGATGCAGGTCAACTATTTCAACGTCTATCACGCATCAACATTCAGCATTCCCTAGCTATACAAGCCGCTTAGTAATTTAGTTGATTATTTTTTTACGAAAACTACCTTATCACAATGTTTTCTCGCCAGCAGGAGTAAACTGAGCCTATAGTTTATTATTGACATCAATGCAGCTTGATCAACAACAACTGAAAAACAATTCTCCACAAAGTTATGATACTTTCTAAAAGCTTTTTATCATAAGAGATTTAGGGAACTGTCTATAAACGTTATGCACGTAATTATGCAAAATATCTTCAATTACTACACGAGCTGTGTAAGGCACAGTAATTTAAAAAAGGTCCCGATGGTGGAATTTCTTTTGTCGTGAGCGTCGCAACATTGATCTTGTTTTGCGTGGTTCGCTTCTTTCTCCATGTGCTCAAGTCAAAATGGACGCCGTTTTAGGAGCGGAAAACCAGAGTTATGTTATATAAAATATATCTTTCGAAAGTAAAGCCCGTCAGTCTGTTTGCTGTTTGTGTGTTCCATGTCCGAGAAGTAATGAAAAATCTCCAATGTTCGATCCAGCATAAGAGCCTTCACATCTGACGATTGTTTGTTTATGCAATGTTCAGTAAGTGAGCAAATGCCGCTTGCATCTAGGAATCAAACCAAATTTTAAAGTCACGCAACTATAAAGATGAAAGATGATTTTGTGCACGAAATAATATTTTTACCAATACCTTCACGACATGAAGTAACGAGGGGGTGGGGGTTGGGATTTAGAAGAAAAATCGATGGGGAAATTATGAACTTACTGTTCTAGGTGCTACGAATATTTCATGATTTTCGGTAACAGTTGTCGGTTATGCATGTTTCTCGGATGCCGTTAACTTCTCTCTACGCTGTTTAATCACACTGATCTCATAGTTAGTGGTTCCAACATAGCAGGAGTATAGAGAATAATATATAGATTACATAATTATGCAAGAAACTGTCTGTAGTATATAGTATGTAAATAGAGGGTGAATATTTTGTTTGGAGGTTTTATATCTATGGCTTAGGAATTAATTTTTTTTCCAAAAACAATGCCCCTCAGCTGACTAGCAGACTGGTTCACAGGTCCAATATTGCGAACTGAAGTAGCCGAGCATGAAATAATTTGGATGATCTGTGCCCAATAGAGCATAAAAAAGAGCATGAAAAAATGGTCCGAATGTTATTTCATTGTGATAGACTATCTCCTTTAGTTAGCAAAGTAAAAATTGCTAACTCAGCAAAAGTTGCGACGTCATTAGTTGAATGTTTTAATTTCATTGTTTGAAACCTGTTGGAGACTTTTTAGCATAACATAATATTATGCTTACGCCACTGCAACTAGTGACGTGACAGCTTCTCCTGAATCAACAATTTATCTTTTGCACATTTTTGGACACATGAAGAGTTTCTATCACTGTAAACTGTCAATCGGTTTATGTTTGCAAGCTGTTTCAAACAAAACAATAAATATTATATTGTCAATACCCTTTTTAAAGCTACTTCTTCACAAGCTCTCTTTTCAGCTTTCCCAGGTAGCACAATATTTCGATGTGAAATTGATGTATCGTTATTTTTGTAGGTCCTTATCGTGAACCTTACTTGTTCATCAGATCCGAGACAGAAATTCTTGCAATTGATTTGTTAACTCTGGATACAACAGTAGTCATCAGAGGACTTACAGGTCTGGCGATGGATATTGACACTGTTGACAAGAAATTATACTTTCACAAGGGAAACGATATATCTCGAGCAAACTTTGATGGCGGCAGCGTTGAAGTTATCGTACAGAATGTTGAACCTCGTAGAGTTAGGGTGGACTGGAAAGGACGTCGCATATTCTGGACAACGACAACGTATGATAATAATGATATTTCCATGGCGACTTTAAATGGGCAGGAGAGAAGAGTGCTTCGAACAACAGAGAACCGGCCTTATGATTTGGCAGTGGACACAGACTCAGGGTGAGTTGTATTGAATTGTTGAAGTAAAATTTTATCATTTCCTATTTTATAATGGTAAAATATTCGCCCGGTTGCGTTTAAAAATCTCTCGACGACTTCCCTATTGCCACCAGAGAACACATACGCACAAGTATTGTTACTATTTTACGTAGTATGTATTCTACTGTGTATTAAATGACCATCCCGTTCTTTTCCTAAAATTTAAGAAATGTACTACTGTTTGAAATAAAAAAGGCCTTTTACATTTGGACCAGCGCCCCCCCCCCCCCTCCCTTGACGCCTTTGAATGCGATATCTAAATCAATTATATTCAACAGGTTATTCAACTGTTTTCAATCTCTACAATTGTAGGAAATATAGGTCAATCGTAACTAAGACTGAAGGCAATTTCGAAAATATCCTATCAAAATTTGAGCCAAATAAATTGGGGTTCTTTTTTCCTTTTCTTGATGTATGATGAATGAGATGATAACATTAAAATTCCAACGGAGGACCTTGCCGTTGGAATTCAATTTAATTATCTATTTTTGAAACGAAATGTGTAAATAAACACACCAAGCAATTTTATGCCCACAAAATGATCACAGAGTAGATATTTGACCTTTTTTGAAAACATCCTATGCTATCAGTTAATTCACGAAGTTATTTTAAAAATTGACACTGCATGTCTGAACTGGGAAAGTCAAAGCTAAAGTTTCTGTGAAGTAAAAGACAAATCTTTATCTCCTAGAAAGCTTCCACTGCAGTTGTGATATAATTTCCTTTCTGTTTTCTTCATGCATTATTTTTTTAAGAAAAAAAGCAGTCAACTGACACATCCACCTGTTAAGGTTGTGCATAATCCATTCTACTGTACACTGTACTATAATTGTTTCTTTTTCACGGAAGTGCTACAAAGCGAAAATATTTGAATGAAGACCACAGGACACAAGCTACAACCGGTCCAACTTTCATGTAATTAAATTTCTGTGAGTCCACAATTACACAAACTATGACTTGTGTTGACCATTGAAAACACAAGTACTCTATATAATTATTTGAATATTAAAAGAATGCTTGTATCCCACAGTTGACTACTGTAACAAATTTATAGTATCCCAATTTATTGTCTAGTCAGATAACAAAAAAATAATGCGAACATAATGATGTTTGTGGTGTTACCATGAGTTTACATCCAGTTTTGGAAACTGAAAACTATGCCTGACCGCGGTGACAATCAAACGACCTTCGGAATTGTCTGGAACTGGTCTGATCGCATGGCTGATTTGGTAAGTTACAATTCCGAAGGTCATAGGTTCGACTCCCGTCACATTTAAAAACTAGTTAAGAAAAAAGCTTGGCTAAATTTAGAAATAAACAAGCCAACTGTCGTCTCGATGGCATCGGGTGCCAAATTAATCCTGACAGTGTGAATGTTAAATATTGCCCTTGCGACAAACATACTGATCTTGTCTAACGACGTTGCTGTAAATCCTGGGCCATTTGCTCCTAAAAATCAAGTTAATAATATAAGTGTGTCTTCGACCGAAGTAAACGGCTCTGTTCGTCAATCGGTTTCTGACAATGACCCTGCATGGTGATATTGTTCTGCAGTCATTTTTCAACATGTGATTAGATGAAAAAGGGATTCGAATGGGACACTGGAACGTTAATCATTTTACACTTGACAAATTTGACCAGATAAAATTGTTCTAACTCGAAAATCTTTACAGTTTGCTAGACTGTTATTTCATGTACGTTTGTCAGATATTCATAAAACATGCAGTTTCATGAAATATACTCAGATTTGTTCACGTATCATAGGAGGGGAGATACGGAAGAGGGGGTCATATTTCCCAGGAAATATTTCTGGGGAGTGGGGGATTTTCTTGTAAAAGCAAAAGCTTTCAAAGAAATCAGTTTTATAACAGAAACTACATCGATTCACTCTTTGAATGGGCGCATTCAACATCACCGCTGATCTCAAACTATGGCGTATTTCCGACTTCAATTTTATTTGGGTTTTGTGTTACGATGCACTATCCAGTCTTAATACATATCAATGTTCGAAGCCAATAAATACAATAATTATGTACATTCGGGTAGTGCATAGCATTATATTGTTTTTATTAAATCACATACCTTTTACCTCGGATGACAGTTCTTCCACAATTAATTTGTTTGCACTTCCTCTTTGTAAACAGGCAAAGCAACAACATTTCAAATAATTTTTTCGTGTTTTAAAATCTCTAAAAGGTAATATAGCATTTTATTCACGCCTCCTTAGTATAGCAGATGGTTGGAATTGTGTAGCGTTCAGTGATTGCTGCCTCTTTATAGCGTTGCATCGATCTGTGACGTCACACAACAGCCCATCGTGCGCACACACGTGTCATTTCATCAATATGACTATATTTGGATACCAAATTCTTCCCATGCCGTTTAATTCGATCATGTTATCCGCATCTACGGCTATATGTGCCCTGTAATACAGTCACATCTGCACATTCCAGTTGCCTATAATTATGAATAACCTTAAAAAATCACTTTCCAAGATCCAGATCTAAACGTATAACTACTACTAACTATTACAAATATACGTTCGCATACGATGAAAGAAAATACCAATATAGCATTAGTACCAGTCACTGCATATTACAAGAGATGGTTTGGAAACTCGTTTTGATCACAATAGAAGTCATTACTATGTTTTTCTTCTGGTTTATGGAGAAGTAAGGCTCGATCTTCATCGTCACGTGCATATTGTAGTTTCGCTTAAATATCCAATACCAACGTTTTAGGAAAGTTAGGCATTTGGCATCCACGACTTAAACAATTAGGAAATTACTATTGGTGGATTTGAAAAAACACCACTCACACGTGACGATGAAGGACCATATTTTTGCATAAACAACATAGATATTGAGATATGTATTTTCTACGTGCATGCTGATTGGCTCTCTTGCCAATAAAATACCGAAGTCGGTGGTGTTTGCTGTCTCAATCTTGCAATCTGTTGGCTGCTTTCGTATCACACGAAGAATTAAGGATTTTAAAGGAAGCCGAAAGCAGTTGAAATTGTGTACTCAGCAAGACGCGAAGCGATCAACAATCATTCGGAAGTACGAAACTGATTGCATCGAAGAAAGGCATTCTCTGTTCACAAAAAGAAGAAAATGAATTAAATTAGCAGCGCGATACACAAAGGTAGTCTCTTGGCTGGCAAGTTGTTTTAGTAATACGAATTTGATCTTTGACTCTGGAAGTTGTCAATCTAGTTGTCAAGGTGGTTGGATTGCGCGAGCAATACCCGTCTAACACCGTTGTATAATCGTTCGAAAATAACTTATTTTTGGTTCAACGCAGTGAATTAGAACGTAAATATTTTTACAAATCATCTCTCCTATTAACTATGGTTGTTGTTCTTGTGCCTGTGAGATGTTTCAACTTGTTTTGACTTCGCATGCGTTTCAGATTAAAGTTTTCATGTCATAATGCATTTTGTACAGACCTATAGGATATAATGTAAAGTACATACTATACAATCATGGCAAAGATTGTCAGTTGTGTTCAAAAGTGGTGGGAAACTTAAATTTGAAAACTCGCATGCAAATCTTGACTGTTTTTAAACCCTCGCACCCCCGCACAGTGTTGAATTGATAACGCATTTCACGAAGCTTGATTTGCTGTGACTGATCTATCAGTCCCGAAGGGATGTGGATTGAATGCTGTTTTTTACAAGAATCTAGTGGGAGAAATTATATTCTAAGCAACGCGGGCGTTATATGCGATAGCTTTTGCCATAATAATAGAATAATTGAAATAAACCGCGCAAAGAATGCCAGGCATCCATCTGTAGAATAATTTGAGAAGTGCAAAGAAACCTGCTTTACGATATGTACATAATGTATCAAAACGGCAACGATTAACAAATCAAAAATGTCCTCACTTCAAAGTAACAAAGAACAAAAAATAAATACGTAAGTAACTTAATTAATTTTTTGTTGGAAACCCTCAGTGTATGGGATAGTATTTGTTTTCGAGCTGTTGAAATATTCTGACGTCATGAAATTGAGCAGAATACAAGGTATCTCACTAACGATACACCGCCTTGTGTCGTGTCTTGGGACCCGTGTCCCTGAGCAAAATGTAATTCTAAAAGTAAATGTACTAAGTAGGAAAAATTTGGCTATATGGTATAAACGAAATTTCCTTGTTTACCGACCTTAAAAGCATTCGATCAGCTGCTGATAAAATGAATTCTGAGGTTGATGAGAAATTTGCCTATCATACTCTATTTATTGGCGTACCCCCACATGATTCTCGTACCTTAATTGTTGAGACATATTCTGTGAACCGGCTGAGGAGCGGTCCTGTATATTAACCTGTGCATCTATTCCTTGCTAACCTTTATGATCTGTTAGGGCGACCAAGGAACTAAGCTTCCATTCTCAAGTTTTTTTAAAAAAGTCTTTTCTGATGATCAAATAAATTTGGCATCTGATGGACCAACGTGGCCATGCGGCTGTAATACCTGTGCGGAACTCTTTTATAGCTATCATCATAGTATCATGTATGTTGCTGTGATATATATGCAATAGAAAAATGCCATTGAAACGCACAAAATAGAGTAAACCAATTGCATGCCATTATTTGCTCTCGGTAAAATCATGGTTTTACCATGACTGGTCTGCATTGAACTTGATTTCTTGCGTTTTAATAATTATATTTTAGTGTTTAAATGTTTGTACAAATACATAATTTGTCCACCAGACGCCCACTGTGACGGCATGTGCATGCAAAGAGCTATAATCAGCGCAGTTGTTGAATTTGCTGTACTGGTGTTGTTATCCATCCATCCATATAGCTGTACCGACCAATAACTTTACGGGGAAGAATGAAGTTCTTAGCATTGATACTTAATAAAATAGCCATGCCATACCCGTGGAACAGTATAGGGAATAAACATTAGGACCGCTCAGCAAGTCCCCCTATTTTTATGCAATTCATTGTTTACAGATAATGGCGGACAGTCAGTTCAGTGTTTTATTGCTCAGAAAATGCAATTGATAGCCAGAACACAGACTAAATGTGGCCACAGACTACATAATAGAACACTGGGGAAAAACGTCCGTACATGCATCAATTTAGTTGACATTTGTCTTGCGAACATGTAAAGCCCGGCGCACACTAGAGCTATCAGCTGAGCTGAGCGTCAGTCGTAACCAGTATCAATAGGTTATCAAGTTCAGTCCTTTTCTATTGTTTCTCTCGGCGCGGTCGACACCATTCTTCTGGGAATGCACTGATATTTGATGTTTTTATTTTGATTTAAGAGGTAATTTTTTGGTTTATGAACTTATAACCTAGTTTGCGATACAGTCTTTTTTAAAGATAGCGAATACCTCGGAAAAATAGTACTAAGACTGTTTACGACATGTGTAGTTGTTGCCGCCATCTTGGCTTCACCCAAACGTAGGGTTTTTATCTGGATTTGTCGTTCCAGTATTTATAGAGTTCACTGGTCGTAAGTGTTGGCGTAGGCTGTTTCCTCAAGTGTGCTGTGTCACATTCTGTGATTTTCGCCACGCTTGGAAAGGGCGTCGGATCTTCAACATGTTGAATAATTTCGTGCACGAATGAACATTTCCTCACAGTGTGCTCTGAGCTAACAGCTCAGTAATTGATGCCAATAATACGCAATCCATGCTTTACAGCACACCGTAGTTGAGTGTCGTTCTTTACAATTAGTGGTGAAATGACACTGTCCAATCAGGGATATTGTCTAAACTTTTCGGGATCTTCACAATTCAATTAACAAGCAAAATTTACACATGCCCCTTGTGCTTGGCGGCGTGAAACCCAAGGTTTTACCCACGTCTTACGATTAGCCGCTCTTAATTGTCTTCGTCTTCTACGCAGTAACAAAAGGTAAAGAAAAATTTCTTCATCTTCTGACGAGCTAGAATCATAGCGCTCATTGCATGAGAGCCGTGTTGATTTATGTGAACACGGAAAATTTCCCGTCGCTCATCCGTTAAAGTAGCTAATTTTGCATTTTTCGTGCTGTATTGTTAAAGAAATATAAATAGGTATGTTCCTTAGTGTTTTAGACCTGGAACCTTATTTGTATTCCCAAAGTATATATACCAGTTTATTATATAGACTGCCATCGACTATTTAACAGTTATTCTACGAGCTCATGTCGTTCAGCTGATAGCCGTCGAGGTGCGTAGCACCGAGTCGGCTATCGCTCATATATACGACGAGAGTGAGCTAATACCACATAAAACACTACTTATCGTTATTTAAAAGTATGTTTCAAACAAATTTTGCCAAAAGTTTCAAATTCTTAAAAAATATAAACGTTTTGGGCGAAACAAACGCTTGTTGACCTCAAAATTGAGCACAGTTTTTGGGAAACTTATTCAGTATTAATTCGTAAAAAAACTGTATTATTTTTATACTTGTTTAGGTGACGTTTAAATCGAGTACTAACCTTCAAAAACTTTATCTAAGTTTATGTGTAGTACGTATGACCAAGAAAGGCTGCCAAAATGCTCAAACTAAGATAGTTTGCGATCGAAATACTTTCAGCTGGCATCTTGTTTTCTCTACTTGTAGTGTATGAGCTAATATCCTACTAGTAGGGAGGCAATCAGATTACAGAGTACTTAGTATTCGATGGCAGTCTATATAACAATAAGTATATTCTGTAATCTGATTGGCTCGCTACTAATAGGATATTTAACAATTATTAGATGAGGCTGAGCAGGATACTCAAAATTATTATTCATTGCAGTATATTCTCGCATTCTAATTGGTTGAGAGCCTACGATGAATTTTTCGTATTTTGCTGGTGGCGTGAGCACACGACAAATAATTATCGTTTTTGTCATGTGCTCACGCCATCAGAGTTATTTGTCAACCTTTACAACGTACAAAATATAAGTTTGACTTGAGGTTTATTGTCTGTTTTAATTTTTATTTAGATGGCTGACTTTTCTTGCAAAATGAATAATAAAAGAATTATTGAATTCGCCTTTCGCAGGATATCAGAATTAGTCAGACCTCGGTCAGCGTTATCTGCCGAAGCGAAGCTGAATAATTCCGATATCCTGCTCAGCCTTATCCAGTAATTCGTAATTATTCAGTTGACTGAGGTCTGAATAATTCTGATATACTGCGAAAGCCAAATTCAATAATTCTTTTATCATTCGTCCCTTACGAAAAATCGGCGATGCGAGTACAAATAAAAATAAATAGTTTTTTAACTTTTTTCTGCATTTTTTTTTAAAAATAACGGCATTTTTGAAATTCATGCGAGATACCCCTGAAAAGGCAGCGTATGGACATGACAAATTAATACGACATTTATTTGTCAAGGTCAAAATTTGACCTTGACAAATAAATTTAACGATATTAACTTTGTCTGCGTCGAAATACGCATAATTATCTGTAGGCTCTTACCCAATGAGAATACAGGAATATAGTACAATGAATAATAATAGCTCACATCCTACTAGTAGTAGCAGAGAAAACAAGATGGCAGAAAAAATCTTGTTTTGAGCATTTTGGCAGCCTTTCTTGGCCATACGTATAACACATAAACTTAGGTAAAGTTTTTGAAGGTTAGTACTTGATTTAAATGTAACCTAAACAAGAATAAAATACAGTTTTTTACAAATTAATACTGAATAAGTCTCCCGAAAGCTGGAAAAGATCATAATTGTTTTGAATTGCTATAATAACAAAAAATGTGCTCAATTTTGAGGTCAACAAGCGTTTGTTTCGCCCAAAACATTTACATTTTTTAAGAATCTGAAACTTGCAAAATTTGTTTGAAGCATAATTTTAAAAACCGATAAGTAGTGTTTTATGCGGTATTGGCTGAAATTGTTTTCGTCTAATCTTACTAATAAGTAAATTTTATTAAAATATAAGTGCACTGGGAAATTTTTGGTGGCAGTTGTTGTCTATGTAATAAAACACTTATTCTACTCACTCTCGTCGTATATCAGTTCATATACGACTCGAGTTTGTAGAATAACTATTAAATATTAGTGGCATTACAGTAAGGTTATTAAGTATTGTATAGCTCATGTCATTGTTATAATTGACTCTATTAAAAAGATCTATTAAAATCCACTTTCATACATGCATATGCTATGGCAATCTTGTACCAGGTACTTTCAATGAATTGCTAGGGCTGCGAAAGACATTTTCATTACTGTGGATATCAGTGCAATTATGTGTGGATGAAAGTGTTGATATTTTACATCCAGAAATCCCAGAATAAGAGAAAATTTACCCTTGGTACAAGGTTGTCCTATTACCAGCATTTAACTTGAAATAGTAAACTTCTACAATCAGTGACAAAAGTGCTTTGGACAGTAGTTACACTTGATGTTTAAAACGAAATGTAGAAATGTTTTAGGCATATATACCAACTCCCTCCCTCGCCCACCCTATACAATGTTGCTGGTTTAGTAAGAAATATTTTTAGCCCATAGATTTCCCATCAACATTGAAAGGGGGGGTGCGGGGGGGGGGATACATTGGACTTGTACTATTTTTTTATGTTTTGTCCAGAGTGTTTTGTCACTGATTGTAGTTTAAGTTTCTAATGTTTCATCCAGGATGAGGGTTCAGAGCAACATTACCAGGTTGACAGTTATTGTGAATTTGCTCTAAAACAGTTGAGATTATCTACACTAAATGAAATGCATACCAATTCCTACACAGGTCATACACTAACTGGAGCAGTTTACGCATTTGTACATTTAACATGCCAACAGTGGATTACTGCAAATGTCAAATGTAATACACGATGTAATAAACACAACGTAAAATTGAGACTTGGAATTTGTGTACTTTAATTTTGCTATGTACTTTGTCTGCTCTTTTAAAGACAACTAGCCTGTTCGACTACATACATGCAACTAAATATGTTCATTTGCATCTGTCAATCACTTCTGTCATCAACATGCAGTTAATATGTTAATTGTCCATTACTATACCCATCTCCTTAAAATTGAACATCAAGGAGTTGTGATATTTTGTTAGGATCATGCAAAGTGTCTTAAACCTAAGGCCAGCATGTTGAAGCTTTAATTTAATAAATCTTATAGATCCCGTATAACGTCAATCTAGACGTTTTAAAAATACTTAATCATGTGAACATGGCTGGTAGTTTGCAGTTGCCAAAGCAAAGCTTAATCTGTTTAACTCGTGTAACCATACATACATAACTTTTGCTAACAACAGTTATTAGTATATCGTGACCAAAAACTTAAGGAAACTTAAGACAAAGTCAAATTAGCAGTGTTTTGAAAACCTAATCTTTCCTTAGATACAAATCTAATTAGTACGCCGGTACACTGTACTGGAAAATATTTAAGATTTATCTTATCCATTCTTGGTTTATAGGTATTTATTTTGGCAAGAAGGTGGAGGGTTTTTACGACGTATCAGTTTGGCTACTTACGAGAAGTTGACTTTGGAAATGAGAGTTAGTGATGATTCAATTATTAAACTTGACTGCATCAACAAACAAGTGTACGGTTTCAAGGAATATGGGCGCTATATATTTGCAAGTGATTATGATGGCGGGAATCAGAGGAAGATCGTTAGTGGAAATTTTTGGGTTGATATACTCAGTGTATTTAATAATTCGCTGTACTTCATGAATTACGATAGATCATACATAAAGAAGATTAATAACGGGAGTGCTAGTCGGAGAATTATGGTGCAAAGAAATTACTACTACGACCTGATTGTCGTACACAACTCTCTGCCACCACTAGGTAAGCTATAATAATATGTATAGTTAGGCTTAAAAAAATAGATAATGTCATGTGGTTCCAGTTTTATATCATGAAAAAGTTAGGGTTGGTAGGTCAGGAAAAACATTTTTTTCAATGATTTTTTGGTGGTTTGATAGTTTGAATAGACTAGAGATGCATAATTTGTTGTTTCGTTTGCGCGTCTTTACTATGAAGATTCCGGGACACAAACTGGTTATGTGCTGGTTAGCCTACTGCACGTTTTGAACAGTTCGTCTTAAATCAAAGAACAAAATAGTATCACGCTCGGTTAATCGCGTGGAAAAAATAATAGGGTCGCAAAAGAAATTTGTGTTGGTTAGGCAACCAGAACCATGCAGGTATTTTTCGGCCTTCTAATTAGTCAACCAGTACACTCATAAAACTGTAATTAAAACTATTGATAAAGCGCGGTCATGCAGGTAAAAGCATAGTGAGTAGAGACGTTACTGACTAAAAACAACTTTTTTTATAACTGACAAGCTTTGGCCACAGTGCTGTGATTTTCATCAGGTACAAAGCAAATGAGATTGCTACCCTATACAAACTAGTCTGGATGGGATTTCAAGTTATGCAATATTTAAAACCAGTGTAAGAGTGTCTTATGCGATCTTAAATGCGAGACCCAGGCGGAATTGTCATCGCGTTAATCGT
The DNA here is from genome assembly GCA_963855995.1 of Muricea muricata. Classification (NCBI taxonomy): domain Eukaryota; kingdom Metazoa; phylum Cnidaria; class Anthozoa; order Malacalcyonacea; family Plexauridae; genus Muricea; species Muricea muricata. Next base: position 25,865,401 of record OY979717.1, read on the forward strand.
TTAAAACAATTAAATTAATGGGAAATCGTTGTTTTTCCCCCTTCTTTGGTCATGTTAGACCTCTGCATTTTATGATCGTGGCTGTTCTTACTTCTTTTGCTTCAAAGAGGGATTTGTAATTAACATATCTATCAGTGTGTAGTCTTTCTGAATATTTCGATTTCATATGAACTGCGTCCCATTCCAAGGACGGAAATCCAGGCAAATACATGTTTGCACCATAAGTAATTTTGTTTTTTCCCCCTCCCCAATCCTGGTTCCATGAGTACAAGACCCTGTGTTCTTACCGTACTATTATCTCAAAGCAGTTGGAGCTGTCAAATTACTACTGACCAATACGTTATACTTCATTTCTTCGCCTGACCGCAGGTCATGGTTTTGTCGTCTTCGTCGTGTCAGAAACGAGCTCAAAACTGCATCGAAATCCACTATGATTCAGATGCTTTACGCGCTGACTACAGAATTTTTCCGATACGGACCATCATCAGTAACATCTGAAAAGGGCACGAAAACAACACATCTTTTATCACTTCATCTTAACAACTTACATGCAGTCCTTGGTTAAAGTTGAGAGAATTAGGAGTCGATGAACAAATGACTTTTCATGTAGTGGTCTATGAGATTTTTGGTATATTGCAGTCTAGGCTATCTGTTTTGCCCTAATATAGTTCATTTTTATTGTGGATGTGCGAGATCGGAAATATTTGTACGAGAGCTGACTCGTTGTCTTCGCTGAGTTCAAATCCAAAAAGGTCCCGCTTTGTACACTTGTATAAGTTGCTATTTTATCTTCATTAATTTTTCGATATTTTTTTATTTTTCCAAGGCACGAAATTGAGACACACGATTATGCCACTGGAAAGGAAAATTTTTTATTAACTTGCCTTTCATTTATATTAACACCAGTCTCGAATCAATTTGAGTTATGTGATTTTATGCGTGTTGAACTTAAACAACAAATCTTGCTTGTCTACCACTTTGAGATGAGCAGATAACACTATCTAAAATGCTCAGTTTTAGAGATATTCCCATAAAATCACAAGGAATTTAACACCAAGTCTTTTTTTTGGCTGTGGCTGGTGATCGAGTCCTGAAGAGCGAGGTTAAGAGAATGAACATAGTAATGAACATACAGAGCAAGTGGTAAACATTCTTTTATCTGCGACGCTACGCCGCTTACAACCACTCATATTCGCTGCAACATCAAAACATTCTCCAACAATATCGCGTAACTGTAAGATGAGATTCGTGATTGATTTCTTTACAGGCTGGTAGAGGACCTCAACTTCGGTTAATTTAGTCGCAAGAAAATTCGCCAATCGTCTTGTGTGTCTCCCTCAAAGGCATATAATGATTCTGTAATGACCATTACTTTTGATATCACGTGTAAGCACCAAACTCTATACGACTTCAATGAGGTCGTTCTGTATTTCTGGTGATGTCCACTTGTCTTCTATCTTTCCCGTGCCCTCATGGAACAGTGCACATCAACACTCCATTACGACTTGAAGATATTGTCGTACTTGAAGGTGGGAGCTTATTGCTTATGAGAAACTGCATGCCATTTGCTTAGAACTGATGTGTTTTGGCCTTCAACAAGCGCCACTTGTTACACGTGATAAACTCTCGAAATTTTTCATGTTTAAAGAGCTCTATAGCTCCTTCCAGTTGTTAAAATAAAACGAATATGCTTTTCAAATTCTCTCCAAGGAAATTATACACACTGGTTATTATTACTTTCATAACTTATCCATGCACGGACATTTCTAGTAACAGTCTTGTTGATTTTTTTGTGAGTGCGTAGCTTTCATTTGCAAACGTTCTCGTTTGGTAATTCATGTTTTTGAAGCGGTTGATTTGGCGCCCTGGAGGTAATGAATCCGGTTCCCTGGATTGACCTTGTCGATGTTTGCAGTGCTTATCCTAGATTCATCTTTGTTCTCTGTATCTGGAACTGGCTTGTCAAGTACACCTAAACGAGAGTGAATCTCAAAAGATTTCGCTGGAAAAGCGGAACGGTTTTTGGTGAGACTAATGCCGTTGTCCCCAATATTGTTCTCGCTGACGTCATATCTAGGCCTTAAAGTGCACATGTTGTCATTTTGCATTTGATATATTTGTATAATTAGGTACATTTTAAGACGACGTGCGTTGAAACCTTCAGACAAAACTTTCATCTTCATGTTTTTGTTTGTTGTTTAATTTAGAGGAACTGGAGTCATTTTTGAAACATAAAACAATGCAATACTCATTTGCATGAACTTAAATAGCAAAAAATACCATGAAGATTGCTTTTTCCTCTAGGAATAAAACTTACCTTTCCTAAAATGTCCTAAATGTGCACCTTAAACTGCTAGTTGCTAATGATTATCCTGATGTGTAAGCTGATGTACTTGCGCTTGTGATAAAACTGTGTAACCCATATTGTTAGCATTCTACCACCATACTGAACTTGACTTTTTTGCCGTTGTGTACATTTCTTGCATTATTATCTTGGTAGTCTATGTTCATTTCATCATGGTATTCGTCGAATTTTATCCGGTATTGACGATAACGGCGTTTACGAGAACAATGTTTGTGTGATATTGGTTAGTGTTGTTCGACGCCTCGACGATCGTTTTCCTGACTTAGAATCCTGAAACTAAACTGGCAGTCTACTATTGAGTACTGCCTATACACGAGTACTGCTATGTTAAACGGCGCGCACACAAAACTCGAATTCGGCCGGGCTTGACACGTGAGGTAGATCGGCATGATGCAAACTATATTTGGTCGATAAGCGTTCCTATCTTACAAGCACTAAATATTCAAGATGGTTTGGTAGGTATACGGTACCATGCAGATACCAGATAGGTATACCTAAGTATGTTCGGTAGATGGATAGGTTGAATACGTAGATAGATAGGTATGTAGGAAAGCAGGTTTGAAATGAATAGGCTAAATACCTGGACAATAAATAGGTACGGAAAATAGGGCAATGACTACTTCGCGTGATTGTGTATATATAATGTAGTATGAATTATGGAATATATTAATATACTTAACTAGCAGCAGTTTGGCGTATGTGAAATCAACCGTATTGCAATTGTACGAAAGCGAGATGAAAAGTTTACTCACTGGCAGTCTCTTAGAACTCTCAGGCCAGTACATAAAACCCGTAATCTGTGGAACAACGACCGAAAGAATTCATCCTTAGTTGCAGACCGGATTGTAGCAAATAATCTCCTGCACGAGGTCCAGACTTAATTACCAACAACCTGCTTGAGATACACATAAGAAGCGTCAAATAAAAGAGGGTTCACATTCGTAATTATTAATATCGTTTGTCGAACAAAACAAAATAGGGGACAACTTGAACCAGTGTATAAGCTCTGCATGTCTAATGTATTCCTGCCGGTCGCAAAAATAGACGTATGAAATTTTCTCTAAGTGTATGACAACTATTAATCCGATTGTAAATCGAATATTGCCCCACTGCATTGTTTGCCCAACCATCGCCTACAGTCTAAAGTGCAATAAATTTGCATTTCAGATTTGAAGGGATGCCTTAATGTAATATGTGGTCGTTTTGCGTATTGTAACAATGGCTCGTGCCAATGTGAACCTGGTTTTGAATGGAATGTTGGAAAATGCACAGGTAACTAATACAGATTTAAAAAAAATAGCGAGTAAAATACATCAATTGTTTGCTCATATTTCATTGACATTTAGTGGAATTCAACAGAATCCTTTGTATTTTTCATTTCCGAAAAAGAAATTCTCGAAAAAAACGTGATGAAATTGCGAAAACTTAAAATTTTGTTTGGAAATTCTGTGCAGTGTGAGAAATATGGGCTCGAAAACTTTCTAGGTTTTATATGCACAGAAAAAAAGCACTATATATGCACTGAAAGCAGCATTGAACAATGTTTTGTTGCCCACATTGTTCAAGATTGTTACAATATTGATTAACATTGTTACACCTGATTGCAGGCTAATTCAGGCTCAACAATGCTGAACAGTATTGTTGACAATCTTGAACAATGTTTCCAGCAAAACGTTTTTCAATGCTGTTTTCACCAGGCCAGAACAGGTTTTTCGTTTTTCCTGTGTACCTGTCTGATTGTGTTACGCTGTTAATTTTCATACCATTTTTGACCCGAAAATAGTGAGAAATTTCCGCACGTCATACAGTTATATAGAGAATTTGCAAACTTCGCAAATTACAGTGCGAACCATGGTATTAGTTTTATAAGATATTTATGCCGTACGTATTCAAGATGAGCAGTGTTGTTCATTAAAACTTACGAACGTCAAAACAAAGTTGTGAGAATATCTGTGCGATGTTCATATTTGATGTTAGTCACATGACTGAAAAAATATGGCGTTGTTCCATATTTGAGGTGGACCACGCTATTAGTTTCAACAGTATGATAACACTATATGACGTCGTTTTTAACTTAATTGGAAGTGGAAACGACATTCTTTAACCAAAAACAGCATAAGTAACAACAAGAGAATGTTTTAGTTAGAAAATAAACGAACTTGGTGTCATAGTTGGAGGATTTTTCAAAGAATACATGGAACGGAGGAAAAGAGGGATTCTGGACTTCTAAAATGGATAAGAATGGGAGGTATTAGGCGTTTGAAGGAGAACTGTTCGTAAATTATCATGATCAACGTATGTCAACATTTTGAGAAAGTTTGCTTTGCCATATATCTTCAAAACTAGCAATGATGGATTCCTGGTAAGCAATAATGATTCCAAAAATATACCTTAACTACTGCCATGGAAGAAACGTTTGAAACTGGATTAAGCGAAAAGTACATGAAAGCACAAGGGAATTTTCATGTTTTGACAGACAAGTCGAGATCCACATGATAATGCCCTAACGCTGAGAAAAGGAACTTCCGCTAAATGGTTTTAGGTACCTACCAAAGAAGTGGTAGAACGATTATTTAGATTCGTATTATTACGAATCTAAACGACCAACATGTCTTCATATATGCCTAAATGTGCAAAAGAGACCTCTGATCCCTATTTCCGCTGTTACCAGCGGAACTTTACCACTTTTTTGTTGACTCCTTAGCCTCGCCGGTCACATAACATGACTGAATATCAATAATCTAACCCGTGCATGCATTTTTCAAGCTTTATCATGCTGATTTCGTCTGCCTGTCAAAAGGACAAACTTCCGTTGTGCTTTCAAGCATTTTTTGCCTCAATCCAGTTCCAAAATTTTATTCCACGACACCAGTGGAGGTACTTTTAGAATTATTATTTCTTACCAGGAATCCATCATTGCTAGTTTTGAAGATATATGGCAAAGCAAACTTTCTCAAAATGTTGGCAGATGTTGATCATTATAATTTACGAACAGTTCTTCTTCAAACGCCTAATACCTCCCATTCTTATCCATTTTAGAAGTCCAGAATCCCACTTTTCTTCCGTTCCACGTATTCTTTGAAAAATCCTCCAACTATGACACCAAGTTTGTTTATTTTCTAACTAAAACATTCTCTTGTTGTTACCTATGCTGTTTTTGGTTAAAAAATGTCGTTTCCACTTCCAATTAAGTTAAAAACGACGTCTTATAGTGCTATCATATTTTTGAAACTAATAGCGTGGTCCACCTCAAATATGGAACAACGCCATATTTTTTCAGTCATGTGACTAACATCAAATATCAACATCGCACAGGTCTTCTCACAACTTTGTTTTGATGTTCGTAAGTTTTGATGAATAACACTGCTCATTTTTCATTTTTATTTTTGTTTTTGTGGTCCGGTATCTATACGTTTCAACCAATCAAATTGCTTCATTTGCGGTCAAGTATTTCACGCGATATTGGAAACAAAGCCCTACAACTACAAGTAACGAAGCCGAAGCTTAAAATATCCTACTCCAAAAATAGAAAGTATACACATTGAAGTAAATAGCGAACTTAACTGGTGATATTATAGATGTTTGTATCATTAGAAATACTTTGATCACTTGTCTAACAATGTTTTCTAACTTGAAACTTTAGTATCAATGAACTGACTTTTGCCAAAAACGGTAATGACATGGGGGCGAGTAAAATTAGGGCTTAAATTTAAGGCTTTAAATTTCACGCGTGTTTTTAAGGTTCAATTTCATGCGTGTTTTTGAGATGGCTTTATATGTGATAAAGTGACACACTATTAATGTTTCACCTTCATTAATATTAATTCTTTATGATGTTGCGTAGTCTCGTGCGAATTTTCATACCCAAAATGTTCGGTTACGCCTCGCCTTTTAGACCCTATTTACTTGATTCCGCATGAAATTGGGATTGGTGGCCAAGCTAGAATTTGAATCTCCCTATCATCATTCAGTACGAATTCGCAACACGACAAAAAGAGGTCTAGTTTTTTATCCGAACTGTTAAAATTCGTTCAGCATCGCGCAAACACCAGGAACGAATGTGTCTTTGAAGCGATTGCGCGGTAGAAACACTGGCTTTCACAACGTCATGGGCATATAGATATTTTACGTAACCTCTGATACTGTTGTAATCGAATACCGTGTAAGCACTCAAGCAAGAAGGGTGAGAGTTTGCACTGTTCCATGTAAACTGGCAAAAAAGAAGAATTTCGGCCGGTTTCAACTGTAAGCTTGCAGAGTCTTAAATATAATAAAAATCCGCCCTCTCTCGTCATGTTAATATTACATAATTGCTTGCTTCAATAAAACTTCATTCGTTTTTTAGATATTGATGAGTGTTCTTCGTCGCCATGTGGTCCTAATACTAAATACAACTGCACCAACTTCATGGGGTCTTACAAATGCAGCACATGTGCACAGGGATACATATTGGACAAAGTAACAAAAAAATGTGGCGGTATGTATGGGAACAGATTAATATCTGCACTGATGTAGTTAAGGCTCGTTGAATATATTGTAATGACTTGAGCTAGGCAAAGTCTCTTTGGATCTAATTACCCCTGTCTCATCATCATATTTGAACACCATGCATTTACTGGAACATAAGCTGTGAGTGCATGTGTAGTTGCGGGGAATACTTGCGCGTGCTTGAATTAATTGCTTGCATTCAGTTTTAACAAGTTATGGTTTTGTGGCTGTGATGATCTCAAGTGGGATTGCATGGTGCACATATGTTGTCATGCCCGCGCGCTTGTGAGTGTTGATATAGAAATATTTTTATCCCCATGGCTATATAATTTGGCGTCTTTTAATTGCGATATGTCCAACCAGGCCTTGCTTGTCGATTGAACGTACGATAATATTAATTAAGAAAACAATAGGACGGCCAGATCTCGTATACCCTGACTGACAAATCAACAAATCAAACCCAAACAAAACGGTGGTCAAACATGTCACCGTTAGAGAAACAAGTCGACAAAAATCTAAGAGAAAAAACCCTACGTATATCTACCAAGCGATAAAGGCTCAGAATATTGCTTCTGTTATCAAGAATCATATACTGAAGAAGCATTACACTACCTCTATGGGCGTCTAAAGTAAAGGGGACGCAATTAGTAGTACCAAGATCATACATCAAAGCCAACGGCTGACACACAGTATCACGCACTTGCATAAAACATTTCAAACACACACAAATAGGTCGAATTTGCGCACAAATACATCGAATTCACGCACAAATAATTCGAATTCACGCGTGAAGAAGTCGAAGTAACACACAAAAACAAATCGTTTGTCATTACAACAGGGCAAATTAGTATGATAGTTTATAAAGGCTACCAAGGCTTGATTTTCGCGCGCTTTTAGTGGCTCGCGTCTCACGCCAAATTAGATTTCAGTTCTTAGTCAGGGTTTTTGTTGGGGAATTGTTTACCTGCAATGTTCATAGTACCCAGCGTGAGCAAAGTGAACAGTATTCGTCGTCAGATGAGGAGGTTAACCATCGATTTCCTTGGTCGCGTTTCCGTTCAGGATGCCTTATTTTGACTGACTTATCTAGTGGTGGTATAGTAAGTGCTATTACTGCGAGTAGCAATCCGACGAATGCTAAATCAACCTCTAGTCTATTCATCGTCATGAATTTACCACAAGTTCTTCCATTCATTGGTAAACTATGCATTACGGCATCAAACATCCTCTGGTCCGTCCAATAAACATGCTCCAAATAACAATCGGCGTCGTGTCATTCCTGCACCAGCATGTTCACGCAATGCTCGCGGATCCGACAGGAATGATTTTCTTTCTTCAAGACGTTTGCTTGCTTCCCAGTTCAGAACACAAAAAAGTACCGAGGCGTGAAGCTAAATCCCAACTTAATCAAAAGCTCGCTCTATATATTGACATAATCTACTACAAATTTGCTTATAACTGCGCATGGTTGAGACTTCAACGTTTCTATGCTTGCGTGTATGTCCAAAAAAATAAGCACGTAAATAGTAGCAACTTTAACTAATAGTTGTATACAGAACCACACCAACCATATACTGTGTGGTGCAATTTTGCTATTATCCGGCCGGATTATATATCTAGGAGAAATATGAATAGCTCGGCGTGAATCATTTTCAAGAGAGACAATGAAATCATCGGTGTTGGGCAGCCATCTTGCTCGGGCCTTTTTTTTCTAGTTGTGATTTGTGAATGCGCCCGCCCCCCTGGCTCGTTGTATTAATATTTATTTAAGCACTATAGAGTATCATGCTAATTTGCTCCGCCCAGATCGACTTGTTTTTGTGTGTTCAAGTGAAACTCCATGACAGCATGGTAAAATTATGTCCTCTTTTCATTCCACATTTGTAAAAACTTCGCTTCTTTCCGTCGCCATAATTTGTCGGTGACGTACCACATTTTATAGGGAATTCTCTCGCGCAGCTTGATGATAAACGGCCTTGGGTTCGAGGTTGTATGTACACATCTATCGTAGTCCAAGAATTGACAGTCACATCAAACACGTACTTCATTAGCGATGTGAGCATTTCTCACTAAAACAGGGACTACCGAATTATTAATCTATTTCCGGGATATTAGCTGTCTTATTCATGGTTAAATTCTCGCAGTACCAAACACTGCATAGGGATAGATAATCACAAATCAATGGAGGGGTATGTGCTTGCATTAAAGAAACACACTATAAACATGAAACTTTGGATGATTTAAGTTGTTGCGATGACCATGAATGTTTATGGTTTATTTGAGGCCAGCACATCTTCCTCGTGGGCTAATATGTATAATTTAATAATTACATTGGTAATATACCATCACTCAGACAGAATCAAAATATCCAAACTGTGGAATCATTGTGACCGGCGATTTTAATCGTCTCGACGTTACCCGATTGCTTAAACAGTTTAGGCTCAAGCAAATAGTTAAGGAACCTACCCGAAACTATGTTACATTCGATTTAATTTTAACTAATATTCACAAGTATTACAATCCACTTTAGGGCTATCCAGGATTTGGGCTGTCTGACCATAACACTATAATAGCTACAGGGGAAAATGTATTACCGAACGCTAATACCAAAAAAATGATAACAGTGCGAGATCTGCGGAAATGTCGTTGATTGGTCTTTAGTGTTTCATGAAATAGTTAATTCTGGGCTAGACATTATGCCAGAAAGCCAAATTCGCATCCATCCAGCTGGCGCCCCATGGATGAACCAGAAACTTAAATCTCTTATCCTCAGTAGATAAAAAGTTTTTTATATGCGGTGTCAATAGGGACCGAAAAGTTTGCGGGGCGAAGTAATACGAATCTCACATGAAACAGCTCAAAGAGAAGCCTCGAGAAAGTTGTGGAGTGAGGTTAAGCAGCTAAATGGCATGAAGTCTGCAGATGTAAATTTATCAGATCAGATCAATATTGAGGGGTTTAGGACCCACAATCCGCAGGAACAAGCTAACATCAGTAATGCTTGTTTTTCTAGATCCTACAATATATATTATTAAAACCCCTTGATCACCGTCCGTTAGGAAGGTGGTCAGTGACAAACGTGTACAACAAGCTCTGGCAAAATTAAATCCTAATGAGGGGTCTTGGGCTAGAAAACTTGCCAAATTGGATTTTTAAGGAATATTCATAAATTCTGGCCTTCCCTATTATGAAAATTCTTAATGCATTTTATCATGACATGGCAGAAAGCAGACGTTTCGCAATTACCAAAGAAAAAACCAATGAACACATTAGAAAAAGATTTAAGGCCAATTTCCGTAACTCCCTGTTTTCTAAAGTATCAGAGGAGTTTATTGTTGAGCTACCATATGGAGCGATACCAAATTCATCAACTACCATGGCGTTAATTAGCATGTTACATCACTGGTTTGCCAATACTGATGGTAACGGGACAACAACAAGAACAATATTATTTGATTACCGTGAGGCATTCGACTTTAATAGTGTGGGTAATTTGAGCATACCTCGAAGCATAGTAAATTGGGCATACCTCGAAGGGTAGTAGGATTCCTTTCTCATAGAGCACAGAGAGTCAAACTGGCAAAAGGCTCCTATTCCGAGTGGGGTCTAGGTCATCTGGAGTAACGCAAGGTACCAAATTAGGACCATGGTTACTTTAATGATGCAAGACCTAGATATCAGCTCTCTATACCTATAGAAATTTATGAAATTTACAGCATCCGAAATATTTGCGAAAGGCAGCGTTATTTTGTAGCACAACCCAGAATATAGCAGAACCAGTTATCTTGGATCAAGTTACAGTTAATGGTAAAGAAATTGAACTCGTTGATGGTGCTTAATTATTGGGACTGCCTACATAAGAGGTCATTAAAAAAGCCAGAAAGAGGCTATACTACTTCGTTCAGCTGAAAAGAGCTAGATTAGCAGTCGAAGACCTTGTATTATTTTATACATCCTGCGTGCGACCAGTCATGGATTGTGCTGTACCAGGCTTCTATCATGCGCTTCCGCAATATTTAAAGAACGATTTAATACGCCTAGAAAAAAGGGCGATTCCATTATAAATCCACATGTGAACTGCCTTGCAGCAGGAGAAATATTGGACATCAAACGTATAGAAGAACATCACAATCCTTTGTGTAAAAACTTATTGACAAAATTGTAAACAATGCAAACCACAAACTTGCTGACTTGTGCCAAAGAAACATAATTCATACTATACCCTTAGAAATAAACATTAATTTGACTTACCTCAGTTTAAGACTAACCGTGCAAGAAATTCGTTTGTGATCGCGATGGCATAGAAAATGTAAATTAAGTGAGAGTTAAAGCCCGAGAAGCGAGGCTTTTAGCCAAGGGCGAAGCCCGTAGGCTGAATTCTGCTAAAAGCCGAGATTCGAGGGCTTAAACTGACTTATTTCATGATTGAGAAGCTTTCATCAAAAGAATAATTTAGGATTTATTAATTGCATAGAAATTATTGTTTATTCTAATTTGCGAACAACAATAGGATGTACAAATTTGTGGGGCTAAATTACAGTATACTTTACTAAAAGAGACGGAGAATCCCAAAGGAGCTTTACGTCATGTTTAATTTATTCCTAAATTTTCGGGGCTTTTAGCTAGATAAGTTGCTTCGATTCACAAGCGAAATGGAGAGTGATGGAGACAACTTCTCGCTATCAGGATTAGCGCAAAATACATTTTTACCGAACTACATTATTTTAGATGACAAACTAAGTATAACTGCAAGTATTTTAGAATCTGAAAATCGTGATTTTGTTGTCTACAAAGAATCATGCGTGGAAAGAATGGGCGGACGAAAGAAATAATAAAGCACCAGTGAAGCATGATAAAGTACGGGAAGGATTTAATATTACGCAGGGAATAGCGGGGCAAATGAATTGAATAAACCAAATAATTATAAATGCATTCGATACAGCCCGTGCTGCACGGGCTGTATCGAAAGGGAACAGCGGGCTGTATTTAGATACATCCCGATATTTCCGAAGTGTATCTGGATACAGCCCGTGCATTTATAATTATGTGGTTAATTCAATTCATAAGCCCGCTCTTTCCTGCTGAATATCAAATCTCTCCCCGTGCTTTAACACACTAGACCTAATGACTGGTATTTATGTTATATACAGCCTGCGGTACATCAAAGAAAACTGACTTAATCATGAATTAAATTCGAGTTATACACCGTGACCGAAGTGTTTATGCGATAAACTGAGGTCTAAGGTGTATAACTAACTTATATCAATATTTGATGAAGTTTAAAAGTAAAAACCATAGCTTTATTGTGATTACGCTTAAGTGATTACGCTTCAGTTTTCAGTTAAGTGATGAACACATTATTGCTTTTAATTCGCTTTGGGGCCATCATTCCCTTTGACCATCATTTAATTCAGGAAAGGAGGAGCAATGTAATGCATCAACTATTTCAATTACCAATAATTGTGATTTGGTTTTGGGAGCTTTATGTTGAGCCGGACTGGCCAGCTGTGGTTCAGTTTTGAACTAAGTTAAGATTTCACTTAGGAATTATTTAAAATAATTATGGTCAGAATGCCAAATAGATTTGTTTATGCATGGTCGTTTTTAACTACTTTTGGTAGATTTGTATGAAATTGTACTAATTTGAATAACTTACAACATTTCATACGTGATTGAATTCAAACTATCGGGACTAATGTGGGTTTATATAAACAACCGCTTGGATGTATGATGTTTGCAATGCTCAGCTTGCGAGATGGCGATTGGAATTGATGAAGATTTGTTTACTACGCAATGAAATATGTTGACTATTGTGTGTTCATAACCACCAGTTGCAGTTGTGTTGTCAAAAAATGTGGGAAAATTATATTGTTTATTTTCTTGTAGTTTAATAACAATTTTCTGGTTGAATAACAATCTGTATTAATCAACCGTGTTTAGAGGTTGATATGTATTAATCAACCTCATGAATGCATATATTAGGTTAATTAATACATACCAACGCTGTATTCAGGTGCGTTATTTCAGACCCGCACTCCCCTGGAGATATTCAAAAACCGCCCCCAGCTTTCAGACACTTATCACGGAGTTGATTCACATAATAAAAGCTAGCAGAACACAATAGAAACTGAATCAATAATGATATAAATGTCAGTAGTGACTATTAGTGGTAGTATTATTATTAGTTAAAGGACATTGGCAATAAAATTTTATTGTTTTATTTATTGTTTTATGTGAAAGAGCATGAAAACGTAAGCTGATTGGCCGTTTACTGTAGTAGACTATCTCTTTTAGTTCCGAAGTTATTTGCAAAAATGTACAAAATATAAACTGCTGATTCAGCAAAAGTTGTGACGTCACTAGTTGGGTAAGTAGGTTTAATAAATACATAAACGAGCATAGCTCAGTTATTATTAACTCAAATTCAATAAACTTTTGTACACAGATACTGCATTGCAAGATACATCCAAAAACATTTCTAACGTCGTTGCTATGGTAACACTGCGTCCCCAGGCTCCGCACAGAATTTTTATAAAATTGCTGTATACTGGAACTGGTTATAATAACATGATATCAGAAGTTTGTTTGCTATACATATGCAAGCTTGAAGTTCAATGGGAAGATCATTGTTCGAAAAAAATGTCCACGTGGATACATACAACAAGTTATAGAAATTTCGTAGCAGGGGCCTGGGGACGGCAGTGTTACCTTGGGAAGAAAATTAGAAATGTTTTTTGATGCGTCTTGTCATGTAGTATCCATGTGCAAAATTTTGTTGAGTTTGACTGAATAATAATTGAGCTATGCTCGTTTATGTATTTATTAAACCTACTTACCCAACTAGTGACGTCACAACTTTTGCTGAATCAGCAGTTTATATTTTGTACATTTTTGCAAATAACTTCGGAACTAAAAGAGATAGTCTATTACAGTAAACGGCCAATCAGCTTACTTTTTCATGCTCTTTCACGTAAAACAATAAATAAAACAATAAAATTTTATTGCCAATGTCCTTTAATAGTATTTATTACTGTTAGTTGTGATTCTTGAAAGCATGCATTTGGTTTCCTTAACAAATATACATACCTATAGTAAACTATGTATGTCTTTAACAAATTAGGATAAATTTTATAAAGTGCATGATACCTTGAACTTTTTTGTAAATTTTACCTAATTCAGCCCTTGACTGCGAAGAAAATTTTTATTTAACTATGTAAAAAACTATCAAAATGTACCAGCTTTATCGAATATCCCGAACATATCATTAAAGTCTCGATGGTCAAAAGTCAGCATATCAGGAATGATAAAAACAATTAGGCCATGCATCAATCACATAAGACACTGACATTGACGCAGGTACTAAAGCACATGAAACAAACAATATCTCAACATATGGTTGTTGGTTCTTCCAAAAAGGTGTGTGAAAGATTTTTGTGTGAAGTGTACCATTCTAGGTTGTTGCGAGACAGCTTTTACAAGACAGACAATTAAGTCAGTAAATATAAACAAAGTCGGTTTTTCGGATTTTTAAATATATTTTTACGAGCAAACCAAAGTTTACAGTACGTCTTTTATAATGTATGAATTGAATTGTGGGAAAGTTTTTGGTGTCCTCACATTATATTTACTCGTCCTTATATCACATTTTGCAATTGTTATATCTATTAACCCTGAGCATTGGAGAATCAGAAAGAGGCCTGATAATTTTCAGACTTCTAGTCTGAAGAATTTCTAGTTCCTCTGTCAGATACATTATAAGGCCGCTCCATATTTCAAAGTAGTCCTTATTTTAGTTTCATATTATGAGAATTTCCATGATAAAACAAGCAATTATGTTTGCTTTCTGTGTGATTTTATCAATGTGGGTGTTTTTAACATGCAGTTTAAAGGTGTTTACTTTTTCAATCGCAACGTCATCAATCATAAGTGATGGTTGTTCAGAAATTGCATATCCATAACGTATCCACACATTGCATCTCTAAAACGTATCCTTCGTGTTCTTAGCATTGAATCTCGTCTCGTTCGTAAGAGCCCAGTTGTTCATCGCATTAAGGACCACTTGCATGTTTCTCATAGACCCACATGGACCAGTCCGACCAGTTCATCTTTTCTGCAATCGTCAGCGAACTTGTATAGTGTGGGAATGTAATCTTCAAGGTGGACAACAACAAATAATGTTGGTGAAAAAATAAACGCAAGGCACAGTCTTGTACACGACAGAGTACATGCATTACACTTCTTGTTTCTTATTTCTACAATTCTTATTTGTTTTTAATTAAAGGCAGCCTTTCTTAGGAGCAATCCAGGAGAGCGTTTTTAACTGTGTGAACTGTGAGCTTTCGAGAGGTAATTTCGAAACTTTCTGATGTCAGAAACGATGGCTGAGGCTTCCCGTTAAGTGTAAATATAATATTTCTCAGTGGAATCTAGATCACGACTACCATAAGCACGTTCACATCCTTCGTGGAATTGGCACAACAAAAGCTATTATTATACAATGCTTACGCAATCTCAATTTTGATTGGTTGATAGCCTACAGACAATTCTCAATGTCAAGCCACCTGCAACGACATTGAAAATTGTCTGCTCTCTGCAAGGACGGTAATGGCGTCTTCGACGAGATTCGCAACTATTTCTGAGGCTCAATTGGACGAACTTGTAGAAAGCATGGATGCCAAAAATAAAAAAAGACCAACTTTGTCAGCGGGAGAGTTTTTGAATCTTACATGCAAGAAAAGGACGAAGAGGAACCAAAAACCAACGCAGAAATCTGCGATGTGTTGTTGTTTATGTTGAAGCACGAAAGGCAGATCAAGTATTACATTATAATTGTATAATAAAACAATTATTGAATTCGGCTTTCGCATGATATCAAGATTTATCCAGACCGAGGCCAAAGTTATCTGCCTCAACTTCGCTTCGGCAGAATACTTTGACCTCGGTCTGGATAAATCTTGATATCACGCTTAGCCTCATCCAATAATTGTTAAATATCAGTTGCAGATGCATCGGTATGCAATGCATTTAAAATTGTAGAGAAAAATCGGGATAGGCGAGTATAGGGGCTGAAACGAGCACGGAATTAAGAGACTTAAATGCAACAGCATGTAAATTTTTGGAAGCAAAAAAGAATTCAAATGCTCTTATTTTTTCCGGGTCAATGCAATGCCTGAACGAGAAACTATGTGGCTGAGACATTACACATGTATGCGAGAAAACTCCAAACAAACACTTCTGTGGTTTCAGTTGGACTTTTGCTGTTCGTAGACGAGCAAAGGCCTCGTTACGTTTCAGAGGTAAAGAAAAAGACAACTATATCGTCGAGATATACTGGCCAAATACCGCATTAGAGACCATGAACAACAGATTGCATTAAACACTGAAACGTAGAGGGCGCATTAGATAAACCAAATGGTATTTTGCAAAATTTATAAAGACAATTATGAGTGACAACTGCAGTTTTTGGTTTTTACTGATCATTGACTTGTCATCGGCTCATCGAAGACCCAATACGCAGCCCACGGATACAGGTTCAGAAACTGCAGATGATGACGATATACCAAATGACATGCAAGGGAAAATGAGCAATTCCGATGACGATTGGGATGAATTTATTTGAAATATCCAAACACCAGCATAAGGTATCATCATCAAATAATATTGATAACTATGTTGATGAAATCCTCCACCACACTTATAAATTGGGGTTCTGAAGACTGAAAAGTTGTTGCATTTATCAAATTAAAAGAAAATGAAGGAATATGTCTTTCAAAGTTATTTGCCCGTACAGGTATTTATTATCATGAAATATTGAATTAAATAAGTAAGAACCATCTAATAATAATAATGATAATAATGTATTCTAATTCAAAAGATGAAAGCACATGTCTTAAGTTACAATGGGTGAATTACATTAATCTATATACACGTATTATATCGAAAAATTAATCAATTTACAACAGATGTTTTAAAACAATCTGTAACTAAACTCGGATAATTAGTGTCTGTCCCAAAAGTTATTTCATACTCTTTTTTCTTGGCAGAAACTTATACGAGAGACTTTTCTTGGTCTTGTGCGTTTTAAAGATGATTTTGTCTAGTCTTTCAAGCAGATCATGAATATTAACAGGTTCTGTTATACGCCTGTAACACCTTTCAAGAAACCTTTGAATAGTATTCAACTCGGCTTGTGAACATCCGTAGATGTAGTAATTAATAGTGGTAGTTAATATTCGTAATTATCAACGAATTAAATAGATAACTTAATTGAACGCGTGACTGTAACCTTCTGCTTTAAGTGTTCTGATAACGTGCAGATACTTATTTACCTTAATCAATTCTTACGGACATGGGTATTAAATTTGTTGTTATTTTTGAGCGTAACTCCCAAAACAACCATCTTTCTACACTGAGATATGTTTTGCACCAATTTCAGCTCTTCCCTATAGCCTTTTTGAAAGGTTAATTCCTTACATTTCTTCGGATTACTATGCACTGCATTTTCAGAGTCATCCGTACAATCAAACCAAAACGGTTCTAAAATTTTAGAAGCACCAGCATATTTTAACATCGCACTCTCATGATCTATCTCAATTTCCAAATAAAATTTAAAGAGATAAGGTCTGCAAACACCTCCTTGTGTGGTTCCCTTATTGACATATTTCTATACCTCATAATAATCTTCATAAACAACTCTTTGCTGCCTACCTTTAAGGAAGCTTAAATACTAGTTTGTGATATGTGGACTTAACGGCACGGTCTTCAAAAAAAGCCTGGCGGCTTTACACAATTTTTATTATCCAATATCCTTATTAATAGTTAACGTCATTCCACCATTTTGTACTATCTATTGGATCTTAAAAGTTTTCTCCATTGTTACAAATGGCTTGCGCTATTTATCATAAATGTCTCATAAATAATGAATATGCGCATAAATATATTTACTTTTTCATATCTTTACATTTGCTTTTGTTTTTAACATGGACTTCACTAACGGCGTCATCCAATACGGATCTCTGCAAGACATAGACATAGTCTTTGTTTTGCAGGTATTCATATAAGAATAATAAGATCATGTATTTTCTTACTAGGATAGTCTACAACTTCATCAAAATTCGCTGCTTTCTGGACTGCTTCCCAGTTTTGTTCCGCGAGAACCTTATAAAAAGCATCCTTACGTTGTTTTCGAAAAAGGATTTTTTCCTTATTGGTTTAAGTTTCATCCCAGCTGGTAAAATCATTCCAGTGTGATCGGTCTTTATTAACATATTAAAAGGAGTCAGTGCATCCTGAGAGTAAATCATTTCTGTTCGTCAGACAGTTATCTAGACAAGCGTTGTTTCTAGTTGGAAAATCCACCATTCCGTCCCATCCTAGTAATTGCTTCCAATTTCTTAATGTTAAGTTGATTCAAACTTAACCAAATTCCTCCACAAACAATATCAATAACATTTATATGAATAAAAAATCATGCTTGCATGGTCGCATCGAAAATGAATTTAATCTCACCTGAAAATATTTCCTATCAATACATTTAAAAATAAGAGCAATTACCTGCGCCGGAGAGAGGTAAATACCTTCTTCAATCTACATTATTTTACCAAAAACTGCTCCATGCAGAGAACGTAAACAAAACCCTAGTAGCCAGCTACCCACCCCGCTTCAAAGAGACTAGTAATAATATCAAAATTATATAGATAACATAAAGTTTCCTGCAACAAAATAGCGGAACACAATTTTCGCAGGATTGTAAATTTTAGAAATTCAACGGCGAATTGTGAAAAAAACCTGCAGGATTGTGCGAGGGACAACAGTCAATTCGTTTTCAGCAAGCAAAAAACTATAGATTTATGTAATTTAAAGTTAGTGCCCGACCGATGGCAACGAAACGGAAAGATAATCAGATTGGGATTACGGCCTATTTGGATTACTTTACAGTACTGCCAAGAAATTACTTATCATAAACAGCGCCCGAGACGCGGGAAATTTCGGAAGCGGACGCCCGCGGGCGCGTTCGTGCTGCGTCCAGCGTTCGTCCACCTTGCGTCTCGCAAGTTCGTCCTGTTTGCGTCCACTGGTGATCGGACGCAGATACACTTTTACCTTTGGTATACTGTCGGAAAGCATAGTGCCTTGTGGATTTCGTTGGTACGAATGAGTCTTAAAACATCTCCACGCCATATTCAGGATTCCAGCTATAACTTTGAAAACCAGGCTATTTCTTTGCCATGCTTTATATAACAATGGCTACTGATATGCCTTAAAAGCAAACGTGTTTTGAGGGAAACAAGTTGGCATTTTTTCACTAGTAAACATTTTGCCTCGTAGCTGACTTCAAATTCCGACGCTTCTGAAAGTATTTTGATTGAAATATCCGTTCCAGATTACTTTGGCAAAACCTTCGTCAAAGAAAATAGGCGTCCGTTTTGTTTGACGAGTTGGCCAACGATGACGCATTTTATTATACGATAATTACCTACAGATTTCTATATATTAACATATATGTTATCACAAGTGATTCTCTGTTTTGTTTTGCATTCTTCACACTCGATTGTTTGACTGTTTTGAGCTTTCTTCACGCGCTAAATTGAAACAGAAGACATCGCACATCGAATTGAAAAGCGCACACCGATTTACACTGAATATTGATCAGTTCCTCCTCACAATCGCACGTTTGTCATGTTTCAAGAACATATTCAGGCGGAAGACCTATCATGAAAAAGTTTACAATAGATCTTGGTTACGGCGATTTAAGACCCAATAGTTGAGTACATAATAACGGAGTGTAAACAATTTGATATGACAGCGAGGCAGAGAAGTATTCATGTAATGTGGGTTTGTTGTAAGGTAAGAACAGTTTAAAAGCCATAATCACTAGCGCTACGATCTTTAGTCGACAAAATATCTCAAGATTTTAGCTGAACAACATGAAATTTATGACTGCGTTATATCTTCCGTTTTCGTTGGTACAGCAACATTGTTTTATGAAAACAATTTATAGTATACATATTTATTTCGTAGTGGCTGTGCCAGGCTTCCACCAGATTTTAAGAAAGGTAAAACTCGAAAAACGAAAAGCGAGCTTAATGGAATGCAAAATATTAGCTAAGAAAATAGTGTAACATTGTAACATTGTTTTTATGAATCCTCTGTCCTTCGGCGGGTGGGATGCGCAAATATTATTTAACGATAGTCCCGACTATGCATGCACCTAAAATTAATATGTAGAGTTCGTGGTTTCGGTGCGTCCAGCAAACGCAAATTTCGTCCGCGGGCAGCTAGCACGGACGCAAGACGCGTAGAGCCCGGGGGCGACCGCGGGTAGATGCACTGTCAAATTATTTCTTGGCAGTACTGTATAAAATATTTCAGGAAAAAGGCCAAAATGATTATCACTGACTACTTCACACACAGAGATACAGCGAGTAGAGTGCAAAATATAGCTATACATAACGTACGTGGCTGTAGACCTGAATATATATATATATACAGCTAATTCAAAAAAGGTTGTCCTTTCAAACCTTAAACTCTAAGCATGCAAAGGATGATGGGGGACAAATTTTAAGCTTTAGATGTGCATATTGGAGCTATTTGTGAGTGGAATGTTTTCTTGGGGGAAAGTTACCATGTCTCTAAAACAATCGGCTCCATACATGCTTTCTAAGCTGCCTAAATTGTGCTCCCATCATGCTTTGCTGGTTTAGAGTTTAAGGTTTGAAAGGACAACCTTCCTTGAATTAGCTATATATATATATTTATATATATAATATGAAATAAACAGGGCGTCAACAGTTGTGAATAAACATTTTTGTTACTAGTTAGTTTCGTGCCACACGTTAATACCGTGTGGTACTCTTCAGACAAAATGTTCTAATGACTAAGATATATTTACATGAAGGATTTTATAGGGATTTAAATTGCGGTTCGTTGTGTTTATTGGTTATTTACAATTTTTGAAAAAGTAACCGTTTTTTGCGGTGTAATCTATATATATATATATATATATATATATATATATATATATATATATATATATATATATATATATATATATATATATATATATATATATATATATATATATATATATGCGCACTGATCTCTTTAGTTGCTATTATCTTCTAGCATTGAATTTATTCCGATGGCAGCACTACGAGAATAACCCAGATCGTTTATTGAGTGTCTTTGTTTGATCGGCGAGAGTTATAAATAATTTTTCAGTCAGGCATTAATTGCAGTGTTTATAGCAAGTTACACTTGCCGTTTACGGGTTCTTCAGTGGGTTTGGATTGGAGGATTTGGTGGTTATGGGTAGAGAGTGCATTTTCCATGCAAGAGTAGCTGACTTCGATTGATTTCTATTGAAGATCTTATGTAACCGGTTTGATTTAGGAATTTTTCTCTAATAATTGAAGGAAACTACGACTAACGTTTGTTCTTACCTTCTTACTGAAAAAAGGATTAAAGAGAGATATTTCTTTGGCGTTTACATTTTGAAGGCGAAGCAGAAGCGTTGTTGGTGGGATTAGGTGAAAATTCCATTTTGGTGTTCTAATGACTGTGGTGTAAGGTATTCTGGCAGAAAGACGCTAAGGAGTGAAATGACGATATCGGATGAGAGTGAAGATATTCGTTTGTTGACCGAATTTAGGTTCTGCTTAATGATGGATGTAGGGTGGTTTGATCTGCTATCAACATGTAATGGCTCGTTGTTGGGTTTTCGGTAAGCGGACTGTTTTTGATATTTAAACTTAAATGTGATGTATGCATGTATGTATGTATGGGTGTATGTGCGTATGTGGTATACACGTGTGGATGTGTGTGTCCTGGTGCCAGGTTGCTCACCGACGTAGTAGGTTTGATGTCACAGTCACCAACTCTAATGTGATCGATCTTACCTTTACTTAATTGTTGTCCAGTCCTAATATTATAAATTCAGTTTTGTCATTGTTCAACATACGTTTCTCAGAACCCATCCAGTTTTTTTATATCTTTAATACAACATTATATTGGAATGATTGCCGCATCTTAATTGGCTAAACTCTTGGGACTGAATGACAGATACAGTTGTGAATCGGCTGCAAAACAATTAACGCACGTTAGGAACATGACGATTTATTATATCAAATAACCTACTTGCATAGATGTTAAATAATAACGGTCCAAGACAAGATCCTTGCGGAACATCACAATTCTGTTGAAGCTCATTTGAGACTGATCCATTAATTTAGAAACGTTACACAATTATAGGCCTCTTTCCATTGCCCAGCGAAGAATCTAGACTGAAGAGACAAGTTAATCATTAAAGTGATGACGGGTAGCAGCTCGTCTGCACACTGCATAATTATCGAGGTCCGCATTGGACGTAATAAGCACGACTTTTTTGTTGATCGAGCAATAATATTTTTAACGTCATCAATAGATAAATCTTTAAAATCAGAGAAGAGGACTTTCAAACTACTAACAATAACATCGTCAGAATGATCAACTACTGTTGTATTGTTCAAATTAGCAGGAATATTGTGAACCTTCTGAGCAAAAAACTTGCCAATATCATTGGCTACAACTTCTGCATCGCATTCCTTTGGTAATGATAATATCCTCGGTTCTTTCAGCAAAGTTTTAGTCGCTTTAAAGAGCTTAGCCTGGTCAATACTATTTTTTTGAATAAAGTCTCGATAAATGCGTACAACGAGCCTTATTCAATTAGAAAGTAGCATAATTCCTCCTCTGCTTAAAGCAGCCAAGTCACATTCGCACACACTTTTAGTTTTTCTCCATTTGCGCACAGCTATTTGTTTTACTCTAATTGGAGATTTAATTTCACCATTGAACCAAGGAATACGCGGTCTTTTAGTAACTTTTTTGGTCTGCAGAGATGCATGCCGATTGATCAACGAAGACAGTGTCGAATTGTAACAACCGACAAGTTCATCCAAATCAGTGCAAAGTGCTGACTTGAGTTTCGTGTAATCACCAAGTCGAGAGTGTGACCTTGCTCATGAGTTGGTACATCCACATGTTGCATAAAACCCATAGATTCTAACATGTCGAGAAATCCAACTGCATACGCATCATTAGAATCGTCAACATGAATATTAAAAACAATAATCAGGTACGCAGTAAACTCCGTAGTGAAAGTCCTAACCGTGACTGGATGGTTGGTCGAATACGGCGGACGGTAGATAATCACCAATTTCATTGAGAATGACTCAAATTTAACAATCAGTTCAGAAATCTCAAAAGAAGACTCTTCTACACATTTTATATTCAAGACAGTAATACTGTGACAGTCTGTATGTAGAAGAGTAATGCCACCACCTTTAAGCTTTGTTCGGGTATGATTAATGAGTTTATACCCATTAGGAATGATCTCTAAACTTGCTGCAATGTCATCAACAGTTAACCCTGTTGAAGTCGACACATTTAAATCCGCGTTCGAATCGCGCACATACTCAATGAAACTAGCAGATTTTGTCTTAATTGAACGAACATTAATTAAAGACAAAGCATGTGGCAAATTAGTTGATATCAAACTTCGATTTTGAACAGAAATCGGAAAAAGATTTTCAACTGTGCGTGAGTCAGTTCTTTACAAATGCCTCGCCGAGCAGTTACTAATACAGGAATGTCGTGTGTAGACATCTGTAATGGTGCAGGATTAAGTTCAATATCTCCAGCTCTAATCAGTTCTCGAAGGGCTGCACTGCTGTTGCTGTAATAGACCCGAGACCGTTGCACTCTTTTCTCCTTAATTCAATATCTCTGCTTTGACTTACGGCGTGGCAGTAGTTGTGAATACAATATTCAAATTTCTTGTACGTAAATTACGTCTCGTTGAGCATGGCCAATCTTTGACTCATAATTAAAGCAAAAATTTGCCATTTTTTCCAGCTTTACTCCAAAAAGAACCACAAGCAAAATCAGCAAAAGCATGGCCAATTCACAGCACACAACAGCGAAATACAATCCAATTTATTCTAGATCTATTAATGTCCTCACCGTTCAGTAAATATATATATATATATTTTGAGATATTTTATATAACGACACGCATAGGAACACACGGTTTGTGGGGTTATGGAAGTGTGGGACAACTGCTCCATATACTGTATTTTTTATCTGCGAAGAGCTGGGTGCTGAGCGGTTCCCAGGGCATATACTCGTATTGAAAAGCTGGATCTTGGGGAAAGTCGATTAGGATATATACTGATTTGCAGCTGGGTCCTAATCTGCCCAAGACATATACTTTTATGGATTTTGAGCTGGGTCCTGAGTCGGCTAGAACATATACTCCATTTAGAGCTGGGTCCTAGCCTGCCTTGCAAGACATATACTCTGAGCTGGGCCCTGGGAAAAAATGATCAGGGAAATATTTCTTAGAACACTGATCTGGCTCAGCACATATACTCATATGCGGAAATAGAGTGATTTTGTAAATGGGAATTGGCTGTATGCCATGTTGCCCAATTCCGTAAAGAAAACGTGAGGTCTATGGTAAAATTGCGACCTCATACTAGAGCAATTGCCTCAAACACTTCATTCTTTATTTTATTAAATACATAATGACATTGATATAACGGTCTAGTGAATGCTGATGCGCGTTAATATCCAACGAAGATAATATTTATATATAGATCGAAATATAGTTCAATGTTCCCGGGAATTCAATATCACTCCCTAGGCGGGCCCATAACATACCGTAATTACTTCCAAGCACCATCTTGTAACATCTCGTTACATCAGGGAAAAGGCTGGAGCATGGGGTGGTTGGTGGGCGATTCTTCAAATGATTCTTTACAGCTCTCAATCCAAGTAAGAATGATATAGGCAGATAAGGCTAACTCGGATATCTGACCATGTTTAACTATAGTTTCATTGTTATAGTTATGAATAGGTCAAACATAGTGGTTTGGACAATAATTCATAGACGATACTGCGTGCAGTAGCCTACGGGTTTTTGGCAAGCAAATAATGAAAGTCTGTGATAGAGTCTTCCTTTGTTTAGGCAATATTAGCTTTCGAGTTGGCTTAACATAGACATTTTAAATCTATAATTTTTTTAGGTCTAGCGCATTGAGTATCGTCCATTAATAATAATTTGTACTCGTAAAAATTACCATTATAATATATTTTGTGAGCCATACTCACAAGTGACCTGATCCAAGCGATTTGTAACATTAACGCCTGTATTCTAAATGAGTGCAACTCACCACTCATTGAGTGTCCACTCACACTCGCCTAGTACAATGCGACACTCACACTCCAACTATTCAAAGACACCACTCACACTCAAGTGAAGCTCCGATTTTGATTAAAGTGTGAGTGAGAGGTATACCTCCCTTAAGCCGCACTCAGTTAGACTCAACTTGATTCAAACATGGCGGAAAGGTGGTTAAGAAGGTTAGAATTAGTGGATAATGTCGCCAGAAACAACAGAGACAGGAGGAGACCATATATTTTCGATTATGGGAAATATGACGAGGAGCAGTTTCGATCCAGATACCGGGTACTAAGGCTGCATTCAGAGAGTTACTGGATATAATTAGCCCAGACATATCTGCACACAACGACCGAGGAAAGCCCATTCCTGAAGATATACAACTTTTGTTGACGCTCAGGTTTTACGCCACGGGTACATTCCAGCTAGCATGCGGAGACTTGTGAGCAATTTCGCAGCCATCAGCAAGTTGAATTATTAAGCGAGTATCCGAGGCAATCGCTCGCTTAAAGAACAATAACATAACATGATTAATGAAGCATGGAGCAGAATACGTCCTAAAACTGAAAAACCAAATACGCTAAGATGCCCTTGGGCTGACATAATGGTACGGTATGACCAATGACTACTGCACTTTTCATTTTAATAGACACTACATTGCCAAAGAGAATTATTGAAAGCATAATATTCCTGTTGTTTTTTACGCCTGTGGTAATTGCATATTTGAAGATTGTGCTTGCAATTTCAAACTCAAAATGAGGCGTAGAGATAAGGCCACAAAAAGAATAACTGTTTTAGGAAGGTTCCATTGCACCTGGCGGGGAATTGAATTGTTCGGATAAAGCTTCCCACGCTTTATTTTTATGTTGTATGGTTTTATAATCATTCTTTTTATTTTATACAAAATCTTTGTGCTTTCGCACTAATTCAGTTAATAGCGACATTTCCAATTGCAAAAAATATTGTCTACCTTCAGCCATGTTGTTCAGCTACGCTGTACGAATGCATCGACAAGTCTACAACAGTCTCACCAGTTTATATACCTTCTATCGTTAATTATTCATCAACATCCAACCTAAACTCCAGCAAGTCACACTCGAGTGAGCTCTTTGAATACAAAGTCGCTAATATTTTCAAGGTTGAGCTATCCCTTGTTGAGTAGACACTTACACAGATACTTCAATCCTACTTGAGCGCATGTCATCGCGTCGCACTCAAGTGTGAGTGTGAGTGAGCTTCTTGAATACAGGCGTGAGTGTTCCCTTGTTAAGCGGACACTTACACTCATACTCCACTCTCACCCACACTTCAATCCTACTTGAGCGCATCTCATTCGAGTCTGAGTGTGAGTGAGCTTTCTGAATACAGGCGTAAGAAGTGAAATTAGAAAAATGTATATACTGTCCTGTGTGAGTGTTTTTCCGAAAGATTGTTAATTTGTACCATCAGAAGTAAGTTTGATATCCAGAAAATGAACGTGGCTTTTGTCTATAAATTCTTCATGTGTGAATTGGATAAATGTCAGACGGTTTGGCTAAAACTAGTGTGTCATCAACATATTTGACGTAAAACTTTAATTTGTCGGTAAAGTTCTCAGTTCGCAAAAAATTTTGTTTTTGCTACAAGCGTCATGCTAAAGTTTTTTCAGTGTGAGTTTTTTAAATCTTATGTAAAATGATGTTAATTGTTTTGTTAAGAGGAATGTTGGTGAATAAAGATTTGACGTCAAAGGATATAAATCTGTAGCCTTCTGTGAATAAATTTTAGGGATGTTTTTGGTTCTGTTCATGGCGTCAAAACTGTCTCTTCAGTTGAATTCATTGTGTGTGAGTGGGTTGAGTAAGCAAGATAAGTACCTAGCAACCGTGTCTATGTATAACAGGTCTAAAAGGCGGTAGATTCTCAAAGGTTTTATGAGTTTTAGGAAGGCCGTGTGAACGTGCTGGTCCAGTGGAATGAGGTCCTATGGTATTGTATACATCATCGTTAATTTCGCCTCAGTTGTGTAACGTTCTTACAAAAGTGTGTTTGTGAAGTTGTTAGTTGTGTCAAGGTGTTATTTTTGTCAAGTTTACAGAATTTAGTTCGGTCGGCAAACTATTCGGTCATGTTACTTACACTCTCTTCAGTAGGACTACACCGTTATCTTTGTCTGGTTTCAAGATGACACATTTTTCGTTCAGTTCTTTGAGGATTTTTATGCGTTTGCAATTGTGATCATCGTTTAGCCGTTTGTCATCAAAGTCCAGGAAATTGCATGCCAGTGCTCTGATGGAATGTTTTATTCTTTGTTGCTTCATGTAGCCTTTAGGAAGTAAGTTTTGGCGTTCCAATTGGTCCCATATAGGTCGAGTGGCAAGTCCGTGTTTAAGTCCAAAAATCAATTCATGTTCGTTAATAGTTGTATCACCTGTTAGGTTAGTGATGATTTCATTCGAGTTTTGTGTGAGGCCAATTAAAATGTTATGTTCTTTGAGTAAAGAAGTATATTTTCGTTCGTGGTGATCAGAGACTTCACGTAGTTTCTTGTCCATTTTGTTTCTTGACGTGGTGTTTTAATGCCACGAGTTTTAGCCAGGAGTTTTGAGTGGGAATCAGAGTTTCGTGTTCACGTAGTTGGGTGTTGAGTTCCTTAAGGGAAATGCGTTGGTCTTGTATTCGTTGGTCTTGTATCGCTCCTGAAATATTAGTGCTGCATCATGTAACGGGCGTCAGTGTTGCTGAGGTGCGACCAATAATTGCAATCTCGAAACCGGACAAAGGTAACGGTGTAGTCCTCCTGAAGAAAGCAGATTATCCAAGTAGCATGACCGAATTGTTTGCCGACCGGACTAAATTTCGTAAACTTGACAAAAATAACACCTTGACACAACTAACAACTTCACAAACCTACTTAAGGTGGCTCGATATAGTAATGCTCACAAATAAAGACGGCATGTGCCAAATTTAATGTTATTCACACAAATCGTTTTAAATATCACGTTTACAACAAATAGATACGTAAAACATCGACTATTGCATGTCATGTGGGAGGCTGACGCCATTTCGCGCGTAAAAAATGCAAACTGGATGTGGATTTACTAATTGTTGACGTCATTAAAAAATTCAATTTTTAAAACTGAATGTGCTAAATCTCCTTATTTTGCACGGTGACCTATCTTGAAATTTTGTAGGCAGCATCGTACCACAAAAGACTTGCATTATACAAAAAATAAAAAAATTCTGTAATGTGGAAAAAATGTTTTTCAAGAAAACAGTATTTTCGTAGTTTAAAAAAAATTGGCGTTACAGAATTTTTTTGTTAGTCTATGGTGTTTGTAACATGATGCGAAGAAAAAAATTGGGGGTCACCGTGCTTCTTTCAGACTTGCGCAGTAAAATAGATCGTTTCTGAGTAAATTTGATACGCAAGTGTTGCCATAGCAACGGAGCATTGGCCATCAAAACTGCCATAATTTGAAAGAAAATATGTTAAAATACATGAAAAATTCAATACGGACTTATTTAAATTTAACAGAGCGAAAATTAAAAGCAATAAGTAAACTATAGCTTAATTTTTTGAAAACTGTATCGAGCCACCTTAAGAACGGTACACAACTGAGGCGAAATTAACGACGATGT
The DNA here is from genome assembly GCA_963855995.1 of Muricea muricata. Taxonomy (NCBI): domain Eukaryota; kingdom Metazoa; phylum Cnidaria; class Anthozoa; order Malacalcyonacea; family Plexauridae; genus Muricea; species Muricea muricata. Next base: position 25,894,095 of record OY979717.1, read on the forward strand.
ATACAATACCATACGATCCGCTAGACCAGCACGTTCACATGGCCTTCCTAAAACTCATAAAACCTTTGAGAATCTATCGCCTTTTAGACCTGTTATAGACACGACTTGCGCAGATAACCAAACAATTGCTAGGTACTTTTCTTGCTTACTCAACCCACTCAGACACAGTGAATTCAACAGTTTTAACGCCGTGAACAGAATCAAAAACATCCCTAACAACTTACTCACAGAAGGATACAGACTTATTTTCTTTGACGTCAAATCTTTATTTACCAACATTCCTCTTAACAAAACAATTAACATCATTTTACATAAGATTTACAACGAGAACAAGATAGCGACCACACTTAAGAAACGCACACTGAAAAAACTCTTGCATGACGCTTCTACCAAAACACCATTTTTGCGAACGGACAACTTTACCGACAAATTGACGGCGTTGCCATGGGTTCATCTTTAACTCCTATTTTAGCTAATATTATCACGATAGCTTCAGAAGATGCAATTATAAAAGATCTTCTACACAATGATATATATATTATAGAGTTTTACCTTAATAATGATATTATAGAGTTTTACGTTAGATAATTATGTTGATGACACTAGTTTTAGCCAAACCGTCTGACATTGCTTTGATATTGAACAAGTTGAATAACTATCACCCAGATATCCAATTCACACAATCATGAAGAATTTGTAGACAAAAGCGACCTTCATTTTCTGGATATCAAACTTACTGCTGATGGTACAAATTAACAATCTTTCAGACAAACACTCACACGGGACAGTATATACATTTTTCTAGTTTTACTCCTTTGTCTTACAAACTCGCATGGATCAGGACACTTGTGAGTAGGGCTCACAAAATTTGTAGCATCAAAACTTTACTTTCAGGTGAGATCAACACTATCTTCAGTTTTGTGTCTTGGAACGGATTTTCTAAACGGGTTGCGACTAAACTGAATAAGCAAATGACCCCTAACTCAGACCAAACACATACCAACTATAAAGCGTCCCGAGAACTAATAGTTTTCCTATAGAAACACAATAGAATGATTAGTTTTTGCAGTTGGCATGTAATCTCAGCAGACTGTGATGAAAATATTACAATTCAGGCAACAGCTGTTTCTCTCTCGTTACAGCAACTAAGTGCAGCGACTAAAAATTTTAGTTTGTTCCGATTCAAAAATTTCAAACTTTTACAATTTTTCTCATACAAGTTATGCACTCTGATTCCATGTGAGCGTCGGCGCGTGTAGGCATCTCAAATGAAATATTTCGTCACAGTACGAAAACGTGGGAGCAAATCGTTGTCGTTGTTTTTATGGCTGTACTTTTTAAACAGAGCTTGTTTTATGTTTTCTAAAGACTGCTGAAAATAATTTTTGCCATCTGCTGTTAGATTTACGTTCTTTTGTTATGACTTTTCAGAAGCAAAGATCAGGTTGGTAAATTCGACAACTTCAAAGAACAACACGGGAAGAATCGAAGTATATCATCCCAGTTTTGGCTGGGGTACTGTCTGTGATTATCTGTGGGGTGAGACTGAGAGTAGCGTTGCCTGCCGTCAGTTGGGTTTCATTGGAGCGAACGCGACAAGGAAGGAAGCTTACTTCGGTCGAGGAAGTGGTCCGATATTGCTTGCTGATGTTCAATGCACTGGTAAAGAATCATACATATGGGATTGCAGACACTTGGGATGGAATGCAGCAGTCTGTGGCCATCATGAAGATGTGGGTGTTGAATGTTACTGATACTTCATTGATACAACGACCGGTCATTTCATTGGATTAAAAAATTGGATCAGAAATTTGAATTTATTTTTCGGTGTTTATGTGAGTTTTATTGAAGAGTGAGCTACAGTCGAGCTCGTGGAAATAATACGTTCTATGTTTTATGTATTTATGTTTTCTTTACGACATTTTTGCTACCTGCTCTGCAGGCCTTTCTGTGCAGGCAGTAAATTCACGTCGCGTTCCTTTGTAAAATTAATCATCGTATTTCTGGCGGAACCAGCCTATTAACAACAAGCCTCACTTGTGATGTTAGTTTTCTCATCCAGTTATGTTTTATCATTTTTGAGTAACAATTACTGCGAGGACTATCTCTTCATATATGTAACTCACATAAGCACCACCTAGTAGGACTTTACATACGCATATATAACGTTACACAATGCATGAATGATTAATAGTTTAGCAAACTTGAGTGCCCATTCAACATAGTTTTTGGCCATGAAGATTGTCAAGAGGATGTGTTTAATTGTCTTGATGGCATTGGAATCGAGAATTTTAAAACAGTGTGCTAAAATGACATCAGTAAAAATGAGAGATATACGATCTTACGTCATCTTTTACATGTGATAAAATGACATGCATCTCAAATTCGTGTTCTATGCATTTCATATTCTATCAGCCATATTCTATGCACTTCACGGTTAAAATATTGAATTCGTATTTTGTTAACACATCCTTTGACTATGGCTATAAAATATTTTGATCGTTACCCTTACTGTATGTACTTCTGGACCGTGAATTGTTCTGAATGCGTGGAAGGTTAAGATGATGGTCAGTTTACACGAACACTCAAACAAGAGATGCATGTTTTTTTTTTCAAAATTAAAACCCACAGTAATGCTTTTCACTATGGTGTGTGGCTGCTTTGTGGACTAAAATACACATCTGCAAAATAGTATAGCTTTGAATACAAATTTTAAATTCAGTTAAAAATAACACGATTTAAATGGTCAAGCACAGTACACTACTGTACTACTCTTGCTCAATGCTTATAAACGTGATAGATGGCTATCTTTGACGGCATGTTTACATTATCCTAGCTTGTCAGAATGAGTTCAAATGTTAGGCTAGCATGATTTGCGTAAAACAATCACTATACCTGTAAACTTGAATCGACGTACGCTCAAAACTCTTTGAAAACACTGAAAATTTTGCAGAAAAAACCCATAAAGTCTTTTTGCTACCCCAAGAATTTCTTGTTTATAATTATCAGTAATGTTTATGACCACGAAAATAGTGTTGGGATGATTTCAATGTATTAAAAGAAAGCATGGTTAATCACCGTCTGTCATTTTAGTCCGACTTGATCATGTAAGCGTTTTCTAAAGACCATTCCTAAATAGCACTCCTATTATTTTTCTCACCCTGCAAACGCCAGGAAAGTATTTTAATACCATAAATGACCTCAATTCAATAATAAATTCCTAAGCGTCTACTATATCATTTACAACTGTTACGTCAAGGCAGTTTTTTAATCGGTAAGACTGAACCAATGAGCTCAACCTTTCCACCAAAAGAACAAACGGTCTTTGTATTCGCATTACAGAATGTAGTCTGAAATTAAAAAGAAACATTATTACAGCAACATTATTACACTTGTAGTGGCTGCAAAATCATATTAGACTTGTAGTGATGAACAGTTTTAAAATTTGTAGTAACATGCAAACTTATGTTTCTTATCATTCATAATTGCATGAGGAATTTTGTAGTAGCTACATGATTGCATGATAATATTTTGTAGTGGGTTGCTATGGTATTTAATATTCGCAATAAGTGATTGATTTAAAGTTGATTAATGCTTAACTTACATAACGCTTATAGGGAAGTACATAATGTTTGCAGCAACTGGCAGAATGTTTGTAGAGGGTCCTAAAGGGTTAAAATGGGAGCTGGGAATTGCTTATTTTTGGCTGGGATAATGGGATTCCATGCATTGGGATTTGGATTCATAGGCCAAAAACCAATTGAAAATGGGATTAAGATTTGAGTAAGATCCTCTTAAGGACCCTGTTTGTAATGACTCGCAAGTGAAGCCCTGCAGATGATTGAGATTTGAGAGTGTTTAAGAGGGAGGTGTTCTGGAAAGATACGATATGGCTCACTTGCTCAAATCTAAATTTAAAGTTGTTTGGGTTAGAAAATAAATACACAATCATATATTACATTGTGTTGTGTGACTATTGTGTCAATTTACCAACATGATCAGGAAAAACATTTCAAATCAGCTTGGATTTCACATTAAACCTGGTTTCCATCAGTAGTCGTGAGTATATCAAAGGGACCGATGTGATGTGTATGTACGCCGGCTACACTTAATATGATTTTGAATACAACCCACAAAAGAAAAGGCAGATCTGGACTATATCACATCCTCGAGAATGACTTTGCTACGACAGTTACGACCAAATGGAAACTAGGCTTAAGAGATTTTGTCCCAAGATTTCGTAAATCACAATCCTTGTCAATCTGAAAACACGCGTGAAACTTGACTTGCCCGGTCAAATCTTTTTTCTATTTTTAAAAACTTATCCCGCCTGTTACGTTATTACCCAACAACAAAAACTATGATATAACACTTTGTAAAATCATCGCGATTTAATTGGCTATTTACCATCACGTGATATAAAATAGAGATTTTCATTTTACCGAGTTGATTGGAACATTCCAGCTTTCACCGAATCACTAATATTCATACTATTGCATGAACGCATAAACATTCATTATATGTATATCGTTTAACCGTTTTAATACTCCAATTTTTTTCCAGTTTTCTTAAAAAAAACGACAAAAAATATATAAATATAGTCTGAAAATGACATCAAAATCACCTCGTCTTTCATGTCTTTCTGTGAAGCGAGATTATACATTAGGCAGCCCTTGACAATCTATGCGAACTTTCAATCCTCGCTGGAAAAAATACATCGAAAATGAGGACTTGCAAATTTTATTCGCTAAACTCTTCTGTTTTTAATTCTACTCATTCTAAAAAGCATAAGTTACATACTAGCAAAATGTCTCACTATAGCAAGAACTCTCGACTACCTACAATTTCTACAGCTTACAAAGACAGAATAGAGTGGGAATAAAAACACCTTAAGCAATAAGAAAAGAAGGAAGAACTTCTTTCATCTGAAGCATCTTTACATTTAAAACCAGATGAACTAAATGATGCATTAAAGCTTCCCAACTTTTAACAAAGGTAATCAGAGGTTATGGACGGTAAGTTTTTGTTTTATTTATAATATTATTTATATAAACCATAATTCTGACGGACGATAATGTGAAAAATCAATATTTTGAAAAATCTATGAGGCCTTTTTACTGCATCCCTCTATGATATCCGACAGTTAGCCGCCAAGTGAAGGCATTTGATCTAGGATGATAACTTACATTTTTAGGCATTCATTTCAAACCACGCAGCCCTCAATATGTGTGTTCTATTTAACAATTAAACAACGAGGTCGAGTTGTCTATGAGCGAATATAGTCAACGAAGGAGAAGCCTGATTGACTATTCGCTCATAATAGACAACGAGGCCGAGTTGTCTAATTGTTTTAGTATACACTCTCAACTGTATCCAACAACTATCTTTGCATTAATTTGGAGAAAAAAGCAACAAATAAATTAAATTTAATTAAATTATTTGCACACGCGCGAGATCACGCGACATCACATGATCAAATAAACGTTCTTAATTTCTGAATAACAAGTCAAAAACACTCAAATCAACTGTCAAAAAACAGCTTGCTTGGGATTATACTGTACGTTCATTGCAAAAGATGTGTTAAACATTATGTACGAAAAATCAAAATGTTATAATGCATAAATTAAAAGTACATTTGGAAGCGGTAGATCCGTGATGCTTAATTGATGATGCTGTTGTCAACGATCGACACAGAACAGTTGTGAAAAGCAAACGAATGGGGGCCTCGCATGTCGATATTCGTCGCTTTATTTTCTACTTGAAGCTGAATATCAGTTGTACTTCCATTTTGATGCCATTTTGAAGCTTTGTTTTGTTGTTTTTTTCAACTATGGACTATTACGAATAGTCCATGGTTGAGAAGCCAATCAAAACTCTGGATTTGTAATAGTCTATGGTCGAGTGTGTACTAAGTAAGAGTTAGATACCGAGAACGCAGGTTCTTAGCCAGATACAACCCGAGAGGCGTGACCCGAGGAAAGCATCCCGAGGGGCCGTAGGCCCCGACGGATGCTTTCCAAGCGCTAGGCCTCTCGGGTTGTATCTGACTAAGAACCTCCGTTCTCGGTATCTAACTGACTTAGTTAATATTCAGGAGGTAATAGGATAAAAACAATACTGAATGGTAGGAAATAAAAAAAATAAAGCATAGATTAATTGCCTTGTGGGGTTTCAGTTTGAGATATTTGAATATATTAAAACTGTTTTACTTTGGCGACTCACTTCATTATTGATTTTGTATTGCATTCGACTCGATTAAAGTTCAACGACAAAAGCGATGATGGCGAGCGATGACGAGTCATTTTATATTACACAAGATTCTTTTAGGAAGGATGTAGATGTAGAGTGATTTTGACCCAAATTTTTTGGAGTGGGCTAACGATGACTTTTACGAGGCACTAGACGAAAAGAAAGACAAAAGCAATGGAATCCAAGCAAAAGCTTGTTCGAGCAGACGTAAAATTCCCCCGGTCAGTGACGAGGATTTGGAGAGGAGATTAATCAGAGCTTTGAGATTAGTGATTTTGGTCAGAATTTAAATTCTGAGAGTTTTGTGTGAAATTAAATTAGAATTTATTTTATTTTATTTTGTTATAGTAGCGAAAGGTGGCTAATTAAATATTCAAGGTATCTAACTCCATAGTGACCCTTTTTACAGGTCACTATGGAGTTAGATACCCTGAATTTTTTATTAGCTATTCAATTCTATTCATCAACCCCACTTTTCCTTGCAGAGCTATCAAATCCCTCCCCTTGCTTTAAGAGTCTATGCCATATAAAACCCTATTGAAAACAAAGGAAACCGACTGAAATATGAACTAATCAATGATAGTACCGTGGCGGATGAGCATTTACTATAATAGCTAGGGCAACAATGATAGTACCATGACAGACGACAAAGGTGTTGACGAGATGGCCAAATGATCAAAATATTATTTAACATTGTAATGCTATAAACAAGCCATTAAATCGTTAAATGATCAGGATGTTTTAGTCTACAATGGTACCCGTTTTAAATAGAATGCAGACCTTGTTTTACTAAGAAAATTTGTCGAAAATATTGTTGGGCTTGTTGGTGCGAGGAAATCAACTGGAGGCATGTCAAAACAATCTAATTATAATAACTCGAACTCGGGTATTATTGTTGCGTGGTACCCGTGTAAGCTAATCTTTAACTTTTAACGGTGAGAACGGTGAATCGCTTGAGAAAGCCCCTGTGAGAATTTTAAAAAAATGACGGTGCCGAGAAAGCGACTTTGAGTTCGGAGTGTTTATAAAAAAAGCTTCGTGATAACCCGGACGATGCTGCTGCGCCAAAGGATTTGGCTTGTATTTGTCAAAATCTCAACGTAGCTAACTAATGAAGTGGTCAACTCACCTACGTTATTAATAATGTTTCTGGAAGCGTTAAAGATTTTTTGACGCCTGATTGCTCATCTTTGGAGGAATTGGAAAACTTTATCTGCCGCTAAAAAATAACAACATTTTTTTAGCTCAGTCAGTTAAAAGCTCTGTAACAGTTGTTGTTAAACTCGCGGACAGCCGACCGGACTCCGAGACCCGGAAGTCACAGCACGGGTGAACAGGAGGTTTGGGATTTTCAGATTAGGAGGTAGAGTAAAGAATTATTATTGAGCCGATAAATACAGATATATAACGTTGAGTTTTTAGAGTTTACACTAGTGGCAGCGGTAAAATGGATGATGATTGATGTAGATTAATGTGGAAGAACGGAGAGGACGTACGAGGACAAAGTATCGAACAGACGAAGCAACCGCAGAACAAGCTTTTCTGACCCGAAATCGTCAACCGGGTGAGTCATTTCTCGTATATTCTGCTGTTTTGGAGCGTTTGTATCGTCAAGCGTTCAAGCTTGAACCTGAGACAGATTTCTCAGAGCCGTCAAAGAAAGCAATTACCCGCCAATTTCTTCGGGGGATTCCTCAGCCTATATCCTCGAAACTACAGCTTGACTTTCCTGACGAAAGTTTCAAACAATTAAACTAAACATGCACGTCGTATGGAAGAGGTCCTATCTCGCACCCAGACCCCCACCGAAGACGTATCCACCGTAATATCTGCCGAGTCTACTGAAAGCAAACTTGAAGCTCTCTGCACAGAATTTAAAGAACTTAAAACTATTCTCCACGCTCAGGCAGCACAGGAACCAGCAGGGGAGGTACATGCTGGGGCTTCTAAACCGCACCCCCTTCCCTCCCAACAATCTCCGCATCGCTCCCAGCGACCCTCTTCTCCCAACTTCCCACCTCAACGATGTTATTCATGTGGATCCATTGCACTTGCAAAGAAATTGTGAGCGTAGACCCCCTATCCGAGGCAGGGGCAGGACCAGTGGGGGAGGTTACCCCAACAACCTGCGGCACGAACCTCCACTACCATCACTTATTTCAATTGTGGTGGGTTGGGCCACTTTGCTGGCCAGTGCCCCTCCCCTTTAAACTGAAGAGCGCCAGTGTTGGGGGGGGGCACACTGGCGTCGAACACGAACAAAAGTCCCCCATTTTTACCCAAACGTCCTTGGTCTCAGCGTAAATCTACCTTGCACGTTCTTGGAAAAGTTAATAAGATAAAATGCACCTTGCTGCTGGATACTGGATCTGATGTTACATTTGTAAGTTCTAGACTGCTGGGTGTAGGAAAATGGAAATTGACCCCACCCCAAAGTGTCCCATCAACTGCCAATGGCAGTCCCCTGCAATGCTTAGGCGAGATTACCGTCAGCATTGAGATTGGTCATGTCTCGAAAACGAACATTCGGTTACTTGTTATTAAGAATTTAAACACCCCAGCTATTTTGGGAATGGAAACTTTGGAACAGTTTGGCTCCTTTTGTATTGATTGGACTAATAAGACCCTTACCCTTGGGGAGGCAAAACTAGTACTCGAGAAACACTCTCACGGATCAGTCTTTTCACCTGTTGTTGTTTCCCTGATTTCGAATCACACTATCCCTCCACGCTCGCAATGTTTTGTGTTTGCTGGCTCTTCAGATGTTAGCACACATGATCAAGATGTATTATTTTCTCCCTTCAATGACAAACTGGCTCGCTTAGACGTTTTGCTTGGGGCTAGTGTCATTTCTGCTAGCGACCAAAACCGCATACCTGTTACTGTATTGAGCAATAGTGAACACCCTGTCCAGCTTTACGCAGGCACTCGTGTCGGTGAGCTATCTCCAGTAAAGGTTCAAGAGCCGACTTGCCATGTCAATAGTGTTTTGCATCCCCCGTCTCCAGACCCAGCGTTACCCAAACGAGAGCCAGCAGCAGTTGAACTGGAGCGATGTGACATTACAATAGCGGAGAAACACAAACTTAAGTTGTTATTGGAGGAATATAGGGACGTGTTCGCAAATAGTGATGATGAAATTGGTCGCACTCATCGAACTCAGTTTCATATACATACAAAGAACCAAGTTCCTGTCGCAGTAAAACTCCGCAGAACACCATTTGCTTTACGAAACGAAGTTAATCAACAAATCAAAGATATGGAAACCCGAGGCATTATCGAGCCCTCTTCATCACCTTATTCTGCACCCATTCTACTGGTACCCAAGCAGACGGTTCTTATCGTTTTTGTGCGGATTTTCGAGCTTTAAACGATGCAACGCTTTCGGAAGTGTTCCCTCTACCGTCAGTAAGGGAATGTCTTGATTCCTTCCATGGATCCAAACTGTTCTCAACTTTAGACCTGTATAGTGGGTATTGGCAGATCCCTATCGCGAAGGAACACCGCCATAAATCTGCATTATCCACAGAGTCAAGCCACTGGCAATTCTGTGTAATGCCTTTTGGTGTAAAAAACGCTGCTGCTGTTTTTGCTAGGCTCATGGCCGATATTATGCAAGGACTACAATGGAATGGTATTGCAGTTTACCTGTACGACATAATCATCGGTGGTAAGAATTTCCAGGAACACTACGACTTGCTGCGCGATGTTCTTGAGCGATTACGTGAAGCCAGGTTAACCATCAAGTCAAGCAAGGTCTCCTTATGCCGCAACAGACTCAGCTTCTTGGGACATCAGATCTCAGAAAAGGGAATCGAGCCTGACCCTCACAAGTTAAATGTTATTCGTCATTGGCCACGGCCTGAGAACACCAGCGATCTTCGAGCATTTTTAGGTCTGTGCAACTACTACGGTGATTTCCTTCCGAACCTGCAAGACCGGGCGCGTGTCCTTAATCAGTTAACCGGAAAATCTAAGTTCGTTTGGTCTCTACAAAGACAGGAAGCTTTCAATGATTTAAAGTTCGCCTTAAGCTCAGAAGATGTTATCCTCCAATTTCCGAACTTGTCTGCCCCGTTTGAAGTCAGCACGGATGCTTCTGATACGGGCATTGGATGTATATTGTCCCAACGTGATAGTTCTGGGTGGGATCAACCTGTCTTATTTGCATCAAAAGCGTTGACAAACAACGAGTTGAACTGGCACACGCGTGATGAAGAAGCATTCGCTTTTATCTTCGCGTTAAGGAAATTTCGACCATACCTTCTGGGACGAAAGTTTATCTGGTACACCGATAACAAAGGTCTTCAGTGGCTGCGAAACACTCGTGACCCTCGTGGCCGTTACGCACGTTGGCTAGAAAAAACCGAGGAATTTGATTTTGTTGTACACCACAAAGCTGGTGTGACCAATTCCCATGCGGATGCGTTGTCCCGCATACCCAAAGTTCACTCGGTACGGGATGGTCAATTTACACCCCAAGAACTCCTGGAGTATCAGCGAGCAGATCCTGTACTGGGTGTGGTCCTCCACGCACTAAAGACGCGCGGATTTAACATACCCACACAAGACAATGTGCTACGTCAATGGCAAAAGAAGCGTAAATTTCTTACAGTCGGAAAAGCAGACGGACTGTTACGGATTCGTTACAACATTGGAAAGCGGATAGTAAACCAGCTAGTTGTCCCCACAGCTCTAGTCCCCAATGTATTACGTCTGAAGCATGACGATGCAGGCCACATGGGTTCTGCGAAAACAATCAACTTAATACGTAGAGAATGTTTCTGGTTGACTATGGTCAAAGACGTCCGACAGTATTGTGAATCTTGTGTCACTTGTGCTAGCAGTTATCCTGCTCCTTCTCATCGCCGTGCACGTCTTATCCTTTCATCACAACCGCATGAACCGTGGCAGGAAATAGCGATCGACATTAAAGGGCCGTTTGGCACAAAACCAAGCAAGAGAGGACATCGTTATGTTTTGGTTGCCATCGACCTCTTCACTCGAGCCGCTGAGATTGTACCTATCCCGGATAAGTCTGCGAAAACCGTAGCAAGTGCCATCATCCGGGACGTGTTCTGCAAACGTGGAATTCCAGAATCCCTTCTCACAGCTCGTGGCTGCGAGTTTGACAATTTAACGTTGGGTATGATTGCCCACGAGCTAGGAATCGACAAGAAACGCATTTCAGCATTACATCCCCAAGCCAATGGAACTGTTGAAAGGCTTAATCGAACTATCGGCGACATGTTGAGGAAAGCAACGAACACTCACGGAGAGGACTGGGATTTAGAAATACCTTTTGTTTTGTTCAATTACATGAATCAAGACCACGAAGCTACTGGTTATTCCCCTTTTTTCTTGTCCCATGGCAACATTCCTCGTACTCCAAGGTTGGTCGTCGCGCCACCTCTTGCTAAGAGTCAACAACCGGCTAGCCAGTGGGCTGCGACCCTTTCGTCCCGCCTTAAAGAAGCTCATTTGCGAGCACAAGCACGGGACTTACAAACAAACCAACGGGCAAGCAGTGAAGAGACTTGTAGTGAACTCCATGTGGGAGACTCAGTAATGATGTATGTACCCTTTAAACCAGGATTCCCCACAAAGTTGCAGAATCTTTGGCAGGGACCGTACGTTGTGGTCAAATGCCTTCAAGGAAACACGTACCCACTTAAACACCAACAAAACTTTTGCAAAAGGGTGTTACGCCACCGTGACCAGTTCAGGATCGTTTAGCACCCGGCCAGAGCGGCTTCGACCTAAAACCCCGACCACACCTGAAAGGGAAGAGCCTCATACAACATCCCAGACCCTACAACAAGACGGTGACCCCTCATCGCTAACCACAGCAACGCCAGAGAAACCGGCAGGCTCGTGTGCGGGAACAGCTCGTGGGACCCGGGAAGAGACTGACGTAAAGAGAGACGAACAGCAGCTAGAACCAGCCAACGACATAACGAATCCGGAATCGCGCGTAAATTATCCTGATTGTCGCAAAACGTCACGAACACGAAAACCACCCGTGAGATATGGATGGGAACTGTTTACTATTTGGAACTACAATATTTAGACTATTAATTTATTCGAGTAACCATAGAAACTTTTAGGTTATGTTTTCTGTTAACTATATTAGGGAGAAAGAGTGTAACAGTTGTGTTGAACTCGCGGACAGCCGACCAGACTCCAAGACCCGGAAGTCAGAGCACGGGTGAACAGGGGGGTTGGGATTTTGAGATTGGGAGGTAGAGTAAAGAATTATTATTGAGCCGATAAATACAGATATATAACGTTGAGTTTTTAGAGTTTACAGCTGTACCCCATCTCCGTCATCATTTGACATTATTAGGTCGGGGACTCTGGAGGATCGTTCCAAATACTTAAAGCGGAGATGAAATCAGAATTTTTATACTTGAAAGCTGAACTTTCAGAACAAACGAAGATTAATGCATGTAAACAAGATATATGCCAATTAGCATGAAAATCTTATTTTAAAATTACGCTTGAGCAAACTTGAAGGAAAAGCTAAAATGTCTGTAAATAAAAGTATTCCCCGTTGTAAAGAAAATTCGCAAACAACCGCTCCAACTGATGATAATGATGATAATGCATATTATGCATTAGCGTACTATACAGGTACAAGGCGAGTAAAAAAAAACTGACGCCCTTTCAAATACGGTTTATTCCCATCATAGATATTAGATTTCTATCAATAGTGAAGCTAATCCCCCCTCAGGGGGGGGGGGGGGGTTAACGTCAAGCAAATAATTATTAAAAATTAACCCAGATTTCTAGTATCTATAATCCTTAGTATTGGAATGACAAAATATACGTCACAAAATATGGTCGCTTTTAAAGTTTTTAAGACGTCCCATTTGCAAACTTTTCCTACTGGGAAATATATGTTATGAAAAACAGATCGTATCACACAAAGCCCGGCCACATTGCCTTGATGCCATGTAGAGTTATAGTTTATACTAGCCGTAAATAATATAGCTATAGTATTATTAACCCACTCAACTATCTAAGTAAACATTTTAAACGAGGCGTAAACAAAATATAAACAAACGGAAACTTCCTGCCCTGTATTAGGCCGCAGTATTTATGTAAATTACTATAATATGCAAATTTCGTCCCTTATTATTATGTGCGTACATGCTGAACGGCATGATCGATAATAAAAATCCAGCCAATAGGAATTCAGGATTTTTTTGAATTAGCCAATTGGATAGCCAGTATTTGTGCCCCTGATCGCTCAATGCTCATGCGTAAGAACGCTTTTTTGATTGCTCATGTTCGAAGGCTGAGCTGCAGCCGGACGATGTTTTTACTGGGCTAGTAAAGTTTTAATGCAATGAACTGCACGAAGTTTAGTGACTGGACTGCTATTTTAATTTATTAATTTCCAATTCTGGCTGACTTTTACCTTGGTCGCGTGATCGCTCTGATCACCCCTAGATCCGTTCTTGATGTGTACGTCTGCTAAGAGATATACTGTAGTTGCTAATCTGCTTTCATTCTCATTCTTAATATGTATTTATTTATTTCAGCTCACAAATATCGTGTTCACGTGATCACTGGTGACGTCAAAGATGCTGGGACTGACGTACGCGAATGTTTTCATTACCATAGTTGGACAATATGGAGACTCTGGAGAAAGACTGCTGTCGAAATCTGAAACTCACATTAATAAATTTGAGCCAGGCAAAGTAAGAAGATAAGACTTGAGCCTTTATCATTAGAACGTGACTTCTTATGCTTATCAACGCTCTCATTTTTATCATATTACAGGAAGACATATTCCCATTAGAAGCGGCAGATCTGGGTACCATCCACAAAATCAAGATACGTCATGATAACGCCATGTTGAATCCAGCTTGGTTTGTCGAAAGAGGCCAGATTGATGGTCTCACATGCAGCGATAGACAATTCATGTTCCATTGTGAAAGATGGCTGGCGAAAAATAAAGAAGATAAGAAAATTGAAAGAAATTTTTATGAAAAAGATAACAAGGTATTGATCAGATTTTTCTCTCCATGCAGATATTTATATGAAGCGAAAATAATTGTTGCAGTGTTGTGACGAACATAGAAAGATTGAACAATATTTTGCTGCCCACAATGTTTAATTTTGTCGACAATATTGTTTAGCATTGTTTCACGCCCAGGCCCAGCAATATTGGTAGGAACAAGTACGAAAAATGTTGGTGTTCTATAAGTTCTTTCACTATCTAAAACTTACAGTCAAGTGAAAATCGACGTCTGGAGTGAAGGCTTTGGTCAGAAAGTTAGCCGTGAATTCCAGACGTAGGACCCTCGCTCGAACATCGATTTCCTCTATCGTTTTAGGTAGTGAAAGAACCGATACCTATAGCGTACAAAACAGAGTGTCAGATTCACAGCTGGCGCAAGTGGTTAGCGTATTGTGCTTCTCACCACTGTGACTTCTCGTAGCTGATCACACACTGAGCTTCGAGGGTTTTCTGCGGGTACTCTAGTTTTCCTCTCTCTTTAAATCAACACATTGTAGGTAATATATGTGAGAATATAATGTTGTATGACGAACTTGTTAAATAGGGTCACTGTTAACCTCATGATTTCCTTTACAAGGAATATGCGTATGCCTTGAGTAAATGCTTGAAATATGAAACAATATGAAACTAATAACGTATAATGTACTACCACTAATAACCAATAATTATTTTTATTCAAAGGTGGTAAAAGAATCCTATGTGGATCATACTCGGACCCACATGATCCGTAAGTTTACCTTGAAGTTACAATTACTTAATTAGCAAACATAAGCTGTTGATAACTTTCATTGCTGAGATTCTCTACCATTGTGAATGTTTCATCTTTCAAAGGAAAGCTTTGAGAGATACGCCAAAGTGGTTTATGGTTGATGTGAAATTAATGAAAATTCACATGGTAAGTTCTTACGTGTTGCCATGATTGTATTTCCAGGATGGATAGTTGTCTAATTGACTATCGCTTCCTATAAGCTTCATTATCTAACAACGTTAGTTTGAGATATTTTTGTGAAGTAGTTTATTGCAGAGTCAATGGTTTCTAAACAGGAGCACAAACAAAACGGTGGACCATTAAAATCACTGTCGTTGCTTACCCAATCAAGACTATCAGTAGCACATTTGACTGAAGGTAAGCACCTCTTAAGTTTTGAAACAAAAAATATACCGAGTTAGTCTGCAGGAATTTTTATCTAGTATTTTTGCCCCAAGTTACTAAAAGAAAATAGCAACATATTTTGTTTCTGTTTTAGAGTCTTGAGGACAAGGTTGAAATTAGGTTGAAACTTATCAGCTAGTGAAGAATGGAGTATGTTAGTCATGCAAGCTAAATGCATCACTACGGTCTGGGGTCACTGTCTTTACTATTACTTACTTTAAGGTCTCGACAGACTGTTTCATTGGAATGTTTTCATCTAGCTTTATTAATTACCTCATGGGCAGACTTACTCTAAAAGATAGCCAGGATTTCTAAAAAATAACTTTTTTAGTTTGCTGTGGCAGTATTACTATAAATTATGCTTACAGTGTTGCATAAAATAAAAATTAAAGTGTTTAAAATTTTTAGCAATCAATATTCTGATATGAAACTTGCAAAAGAAAGCCCTCGGTTTCCGAAGTAAATCCTGTACTTTCTCTGAAGGATTGTGCAGAATGTTGAGTGTTGCAAGTGTTTCGAGAAATTTATCCGTGTGTGCAGTTGAAATTACAACAAATCTACCACAAGGATTTTTCTTACTAAAAAGATGAAATATTTCTATCTTATTTTGTCCACTGTCATCTCTGCATCTATGAAGTGGAGAGAGTGGGGGAGTGGGACACTACAGAGCGATCGGTTTAGCAAGTCTTGTACATTTACCAAGTGAAACCTGGGGCTGAAAATTAGATGCCCAAAATGCAAGACTTCTAAGTGGGGCAAGACATCTAAAGGGAAGTCGAAATTTGCAAAATTAATAACTGTTGTCTTTTTCACTTTCCGTGGGCCGTT
Organism: Muricea muricata; assembly: GCA_963855995.1. Lineage (NCBI taxonomy): Eukaryota > Metazoa > Cnidaria > Anthozoa > Malacalcyonacea > Plexauridae > Muricea > Muricea muricata. Next base: position 25,910,354 of record OY979717.1, read on the forward strand.
TCCTTCTTGATCGAGCTTGATACGCCATTACGTTCAGTGTCCTTGATATAGGAGTCTTTTATTGATGGCCTTGGGTTTAATTCCCAAACACTGAATGGCAGTTTTTAGTTCTTTCAAGTAACGAGATAACATTGCCACAAGATGGCACTGGGTTATCCCTTTGCCTAACAACGACAGACAAACACATAGTATATTCTATAAGTCTTCACCCAGAACTCAGCGATTCAGTTTGAATCAACGAGAAAGCTTGACGTTCACAGCTTGCACATTACTGTCCATTTTATATGTCATAATTAAGGGAAAGTACGTCGCCGTTGTCTTACAATCCCGAATTAAGGTTACCGGTGCCGCCAGTACAGTTAAAAGCACCCATTCATATTTTAAACTGAATCTGAAATCGGTTACAGCGTGACATATTGACTAGACACAGCATCACGCAGTGCTGTTTTGTTGCAATGTCAGTATCCCATACAAGTTGTCTTTAGCTCTTTTAAGCAACGAGAGATGACATTGCAACAAGATGGCACTGCGTTACACTGTGCCTAGTCAATATGTCATGCTGTAACTGATTTGTAATTCAGTTTGTGCAAAATATGAAATGATTTAAATGGGTGCCTTTAATTGTAATGGCGGCACTGGCAACTGTATAACAACTGCGATGCACTTAGTTTACTTGGAACATAAAATGCACTGTTATATGCAAGCTGTGAACGTCAAGCTTTCTCGTTGATACAAACTGAATCGCTGAGTTCTGAATCTTAGCTTATGGAATATACTATGCGTTTGTCTGTCGTTGTTTGTGTATTTTGAAAAATTTGTTGCAAGCGTGCATATTTCAAAGTGAGAATGCAGGGCCATCTTGTTGCAAAGTTATCCCATCAGTTGAAAGAGCTAAAGACTGCCATTCAGTGTTTGGGAATTAAACCCAAGGCCATAAAAAATGACTCCTATATCAAGGACACTGAACGTAATGGCATATCAAGATGGTCCTGCTTCTCACTTTGAAATGTGCACGCTAGCTTGTAACCAATTTGTCAACATACACAAACAACGACAGACAAACGCATAGTACATTCCATAAGCTAAAACTCAGAACTCAGCGATTCAGTTTGTGTCAACGAGAAAGCTTGACGTTCACAGCTTGCATATAACAGTGCATTTTACGTTCCGAATAAACTAAGTGCATCGCAGTTGTTACACAGTTGCCAGTGCCGCCATTACAATTAAAAGCCCCCATTTAAATCATAATTTCATATTTTGCACAATAACTGAATTCCAAATCGGTTACAGCATGACATATAGACTAGGGACAGTGTAACGCAGTGCCATCTTGTTGCAATGTCATCTCTCGTTGCCTAAAAGAGCTAAAGACAACTTGTAATAGGATACTAACATTGCAACAAAATAGCACTGCCTTATGCTGTGTCTAGTCAATATGTCACGCTGTAACCGATTTGAGATTCAGTTTGTGTAAAATATGAATGGTGCTTTTAACTGTACTGCCGGCACTGGTAACTTTAATTCGGGATTGACAGACAACGGCGATGTACTTACTTTAATTGTGACATATGAAATGGACAGTTATGTGCAAGCTGTGAACGTCAAGCTTTCTCGTTTATTCAAACTGAATCGCTGAGTTCTGAGTGAAGGTTTATAGAATATACTATGTGTTTGTTTGTCGTTATTTAGGCACAGGGATAACACAGTGCCATCTTGTGACAATGTTATCTCGTTACTTAAAAGAACTAAAAACTGCCATTCAGTGTTTGGGAATTAAACCCAAGGCCATAGAAAAATGACTCCTATATCAAGGACACTGAACGTAATGGCATATCAAGCTCGATCAAGAAGGAAACCGTCCAGGGAAAGTCGAAAAAGACAACAGTTATTATTTTGCAAACTCCGACTTTCCTTCTTGCAGACTTGGCCAAAAAAGATCCTTAAACACAGCTAAAGAACTATATTACTACACAGCTTTGATTTAGTCAGCGTTCTCGCCTTTCACTCATTCCTGAAAGAAAGCGCTCGTTTTAAAGGCTTTAAATGCGCTTCTTTGCGCATCCGTGTTTGCACCGTAAGCATTAGGAAGAACTCCGCCATATATGTTTGGACATAGTGTAGTGGTTTAGTTAGCTAAACCACTACACTTTGGTTCCACAGTGTAGTGGTTTAGTGGTGCCTTGAAGTCTTCACGTCGTTATTTCTTAACGAAGACAACTTGTCTTCTTGAACGAAGGGAAATGACGGCAAGAAGTCTTCAATGCACCAACCCTACAGGCCTGTCCGCAACAGTCAGGTTAAGGAAATTAAGGTGCATAACGTTTGTCTCCTTGGCCTCGCGGTACTGCCTAGTATTTTCCTGTACTCCACGCCCAGCTTTGACTTCAGTTTTGGGTGGATCGGCGACCGATCAGTGCAACCTCAGTTGAACTTGAACGGTTCCCGATCCGCCGAAAAACAAAGTCAAACGATGCGTGCAATTTGGAAGACAGTTACTTTTACCTCTCCGCCACGGAAGGAAAGATGTTTGCCAATGAAATCACGAACGGGTCTTTCCTTGCTCATCAGCATGCAAATAAAAAAAATGCAAAAACGCCCCCCTTACAGGCGTTTTTTGGGTGAATTAACTAATTAAACTACAAGTAAAGAAGTAGAAGAATGACCTGAGTTAGAAATAATGGCGAAAACACCTTACTCGGGCAATAAAAACATATTTTCACCTTCGTACATAGATGATAAAAAATTATACATACGGGTATTTTTTTGGCAAACATGGGTCATCTGACGTCATTTGCTGCTAGTTTCTTTAACACGAAGCTTCGTTGAAAATCTCTCCTCTTTCACCGAATGTTCAGACACCAAAAGTCTTCAAAGTTCCACAGAAATGGCGCAGGATTACACAGAAATGGCGACGAAGACATAAAGGAGACATCTGGGGCAAATTCGAGCTAAAATGTCGAAGAAATGGAGAAAAAATTGAGAACAAACATATGGCGTCGTCGAGAAAATTTAAAATCAAGATGGCGTCAGTCTTCTTCTCCGATCTGAAGACGCAACGAAAATCGCTGCAGTGTAGTTGGACATCAACAATATTGGATACACATGTAAGTATTCTTTAACTACTCTACGTATGTATGTATTGGTTGTTTCAGGAAAATTCTGTTTGCTTACTAGCTCGAAATTTCGCTTTATAAATTTCAGATAAATGTACTGATATACATATGACTGAGTTTCTAACAGAATAATCGAATGAAAAAATATCGAGGTAAAACAATTTTTATCTGAAGTTTAGATCACTCAGCTCCACAACTGTCTGATTCGAGCTAGACATTAATTTTGTTTGAGAAAATAAGTAGCTATTTGCGTCTTTTTGAGTATTTATTTCGATTTACATTTTAGATATTCCAGTGATAAAGCGAGACAACCACTTGACGAATGCAATGCGATGTAGTGGTAAGAAAACCAAATAGTACAATATACTTTACTATACTTGTTAATCGCATGCAGGTCAAAATTACCAAAATATGATTGCCTAATGAGGAGGGGATATTTTCTTAAGTCAGGGCAACATTTACTTGACCCTGATTAAGCGACACTTTCATCTTTCTCAATTAAAACAGATATTAAAAGAATACACAAAAGCATTCTTTAATAAATAAAATGCAGTGTTTTAACTGACCTTCTAGCGATTCATGATTAAAATATGTTCTTTTTTTGTTGATATACAAGTACGTGAGTGCCATTTGATCTAAACTCGCATTTGTAGTGAATTATTTTTAAATAAATTTTATCCTGCATATTACCTATACAAATGACTTCTGTACGTTGAACTCTTTTCTTAACTTTATTTTTACGACTTCGCCTCTCTCTTAAATCCCCCCTCACTAGTAAAACCACACCCACTCAATTGGGTGATCAATAGACAATTATTATCGTATATCAAATGTGGTATCTTTCTGTTTCTTCAAAACCGCTTTTGCTCACTGATACACTGCAATCTATACAAGAACAGGTAATTCAGATTTGCAGTTCAAATTTAATACTAATTTAATGACTGCTTATACAAACTTGAAACTGGCTTTAATTTGAACTGCAAGTCTGAATTTCTCGATCTTTACCATCCAGGCCTTGGCTTAATTTCTTTCGCTCTAATTCAATCTTTATCCTGTTTACATCCTCCCCCCCGTACCCTCCCAAACATAAGTTATTCATTCGTAATGATAATTTTTATTCTGTTTGACAATTACATTTACATGATAACTACATTGAAATACTAGTCCTAAGAGGCTACTTACCGATATTTTGCAATTACAACCCGCCCATGTCAACATTGCAACCGGTGTACCTAGAGTAAACCTACGACAGTTGGCAGAGCGTTGACTAACATAAATTTAATCTCATAAGTGTCACAAATCAGAAGTGGGGATTGAACTCACGACCTCAGAGGTGGCAGGGGCTTGCTCTGATGATTGCACCACTTAAGGAGTACCGTGTAGCATCAAACAATCCAACACGAGAAATCTAAATTCTATCGCGTAATTATTTCATAAAATAATTACGTAATAGTTTCCTGGTCAGGATAGCGTCATTCATGTATTTAAGATGTTGTCCGCACGCGTGAATGACGCTATTCTGAAAAGAAAAACATTTGCTATTTTATTAGTCACCCTCGTTCCAAGGGCCTCTTTGTGGAGAAGGATGTGATAAACAGTCCGGTCAAGTCTAGTCGTCACTTGACCAAATTTTCCAATATATTTGCAAAATTTAATACAGAACATAATTACTCGATAATTTGGCTGGAAAACTTTCAAACTATTTGGTCAAATTTGGTCATGTGACAACCAGCCTTTGTCAGGCTCTCCTACTTCAGGTTTTACCACTGAGGCCCTGGGGACGAACTTGCTTATTTCTTTCTTTATGCAATAAAAAATGTAATCCAAATTGCGGTCATTTTTGGCCGTTCGTTTTAGTCCTTTAATGTGCACGGTCAAATACTTATCAAATATATAACTCATGTTTAAATGAGTACATTTAACCTCCCCACGACAGAGCAATTAGCATTCAAGTGTTTATTAAAAAATTTCATCCAGGTTTTTTTTACAAAAAATCCAAAAGCGGACTTGAAAATGACAGCCAAAAATGCCTCCAAATTCCTCTATTTTGTGTTGCGTTTTTTTGGAGGTAGAGTCCCCTCCATATATATACAGTTTACTGCTTACGCGAACACGATTTCCATCTGGGCATCTCTCGCTACCAGAATACGGTGGTGTCAAGATTTTGCGCATGGACCTCAATTCATCCAGGAACTTTGTCCGTTGACAACGCTTTGTCATATGCCATGCCTATTATAATTACTTATAGCCCTCCCTAATACTTGTTAACCTAGTTTTCTTCGCTTATCTTGCATTTAGTTTTCTAAACATCGTCATTATTTATTTTTTCACAAGACGGCGAGTGAGAGTGAATATTCACTAACCACAAACCAGAACAAGATGGGAAATCGGCAACCGTTTACATCGCAAGATGTCAAGAACAAAATACTATGCAAAGGTACAATTTGCCTAAGTAATTTATAATTAAATTTCTGTTTAGTTTCCAATATTCTAAAGTATTGTTTGCGAATTTATAATTTTTTCCTTATTCTGTGATGGTTGACGGGATATGAGTCAGTTTCTTACCTACTGGAGAGAGAAATAGTGCCAACCATATGAGACCATTAACAGAAGAATGAAGCGAGATCAAACGAAGTCAGGACGATCCAAAGATAAGGTGAAAGTAAGTTTATTTCGTCGCTTTGTCAGTTCAACTTTCTATTCTCTGCTTCGTGAACTTGTGCCAACTTTAATTTGCTCAAACTAACGTTGCGGTGTGGATACACAAAACACAGGAGCATAAAAAAACATAGAATCTTTCACTATCTGAAACGAGATAAACAGAATTAGACATTTCTAGCGAATGTCCTCGGTGGCTGCGGAAATCAATAGTCACAACACATTTTATAGCAATTAAATGGGCTGTTTGCCATCTTGGGATCGTTTTTAATCTCATTAGCGTTGATTTTAGTCGCTTTACAACCTGAGTTAGCCGACTAAAACCACTCCCAAAAAACAATAGCCAGTTGCTTAAAATGTTGCTAATGAATAGGATGTTGAAATTTTAATCTCGCGTCACCCTGCTTGTTACGTACATACAAATCATATGTCTAACATATCGCGTATCCAAAATAATCGAAGACGACGGATAGCTAATATAGGTAATATTTTAATTTCATGCTCTACAATCTATATACTCGAATATAGGCTTAGATAACACGTTAAATAACAGTTGTTAATAGTATACACATCGATATACAGGCTGTTTGTCTTCTATCTGCGCATATAGAACGAGAAATTACCATAATTCGGTATTTTCAGCCAAAATATTTCGAGAAATAAGAGACACTCAAGTATCAATGCCTTGAGTATTATTGTACAGTACACTAACGTCTATCACAATCGTACATACATCCTGCAATTGTTGATATTTTCGCTGTCATCTAATCAAAATATTTTTGTTTTTCAAAAAGGACGCAATGAGTCCAACATCAAATAGCAAGCCAAGGCCAACATGCAAGGTTTAGAAATGTAAGTTGATAGAATAAATATTTTTGTCGAAACGATATTAAGTGATTTCATCGCAAACCTCAGGAGATATTTCATTTCTTAGCAATACGTGTTTATTGACTCTAACAGAAAAGATGGGGGATGAACACTTTACCAAAATGCATTGCGGTCGGAAATCGTTTAAAAAAGCAAATTGACGGTTGCTAAATTACAAGCATAAGAGAGGAAGTTATTTTCTTTGTTTTGTTAAAGTTTTATGACCTTGGGGGTTTTTCATGGCCCGAAATGTATTTTGGTAAAATGTAGATACTGTCATCTTTTTCGTTATAGTCATGTGTACACATGGCGTAAAAGTGCGAAAAAATTGACGTTCAAGTGCGTGTTCGGGGTAATAATTCCCTGTTCTCAGTACGCGAAATTAAATTTTAAAAATCCAAGCCCTACAGGTAAATCTAACCAAATCTTCAATCCATCAAAGTTAAAACATGACAAATAAAACGCTGGTCAGGATTAGGATTAGGGTTTGGGTTAGGGGCTTGGATTAAGATTTATATGAGAACACGGAATTATTAGCGTGATCGGAATTCCGTTTTTGTTATATTTGTCAGCGCGGCTGACAGCGTTTTGGCAGGAAAGTAGGCAGATTTCATGTTATTCTCCTTGCTTTTAAAAGTAATGCTCTTGTTTATTAACTTCGAACATGGTTTTCCATAGCCTTTTTGAAAAGGAGAAATCAATCTCGTTCCCAGAGCCTTTTCTGAACTTGAGGGAGGGAAAGGGCCCTGGCACCGGCTGGCTTCTTCTGCAATTTCATTGGTCTATCATCTCACAAAGAAATTTACTCAATTATCAATTTACTCAATTACTCAATTTATCTCATATTTCCGTGGAGAAAAAAATACCAGTAAAATTTCCAACATTTAACGCCTAACAAAGCCGCTGAATAACGTGATTTTTTTTAAGCACTTCGAATGTGTCAGTCATTTTGGTAAAATATGTGTAGTTATCGCGCTAATTTATTCAAAAACCACGGCTCGTGGTTTTAAAAGCCAGCCGGTGCCAGGGCCTTTTTCCATGCCTCAAAAAGGCCCTGGGAACGCGTTTGAGGGGAAATAGCTTGTGACAATTGTATTAAACTGTTTATAATATTAATTTATGGTATGGCTTTTACCTGGTTTTATCATTCCAGTGTTTATATAGTTCACTGAGTAGTACACATTGACACAAAGCCTTTTTTCTTAGGTAAACCCCCTGCCTGCAACCTCACGCCATGTTTACAACTTTTAACAGTAAACAGCTGATTCTTAACGAATAATTATCACGAATGCTACACGGGAATTGGCATGAAATTTCGAGAACAAATTCTGCATGTTAACAAAAATACTAATCTCGTGACATTTTGAAGACAGTGTACTTCGAACACAGAAAAACGTTCTCCTTTTTGTAATTTTTTATATAAAAATACAGTAGTTTAATAACTATTCGTAATTATCGTCTAATACTTCAGTTCTTTCATTTCAAAAGATGATGAGCGCCTGAGCGGCGGACAAACGCAAGAAGAAAAGTCCAGAGTAAACGACCCTCGATGATATTGGACCCACAAAAGAAAAACAATCAACAAGAATGAGAAAGCAAGTCGCTACGAATATGACAGTAGAGGATATTATACAAATGTGAGTTAGTAGAAAACAAGATATTTATTATTTAGAGATCACAGAGGATTTAAGGAAATTTTATGTCCCTCGTTGAAGAAAAGAAAAAATTTGGTGAAAAATGAAAACTGAATTAACACTTAAACCAACACTTTTGAAAAATAAGACGACGTCTTGCACAATAATGACACTTCTGTTTGTTTCGTTTCATATTTCGAGTTCAAAAAATCAGGTAAAAAATACAGCATAATGGTTAATGTTGACAATATTTCTGAAAGAAACAATACCTTAACGCTGGGAAATCTTGCCCCCCACATTTGAGTCGAGGTTATTTCTACAAACAAAACAAACACTGCATGTTACTTGATATGTTAGTTTGAACGAATCAATTTCAAGTAATAAGTTGTAGCAAAGATAATTTAAAAATGGGATGTCAAAGTTTATTAATTCTTTTCTATTACAATCATTAGCAGAGTTAAAAACAACGGTAAAAAAGTTTTCTAATTCCCAGAGGAATATAATATTTCTTTGTTTCTTCATTGATATAGGCATGAAATCAGTAACCTTGGCTTTTTTTTCTTGTCTTATATCTGCATGAAATCAGTGGGATGCATTATATTTTTTGCGCATTTTTAATTCCCAAGGGAATACAGATTGCTTTGTTTGGATGACTTTATAATGAGAATCCTCTTTGGACTTTGATTAAATATGATAAGTATCTTAGTGCTTTCGAGTTTATTTTGCTAAACAGAAACAATGGAACAATTAAGTCATTGTTTGTGTGCACTAAAGCAAATGGCAGAAAGGTTTGAGAGCAGCTGCAACGTACCATGCAAATGAAGGCGTTTCGGTTAAACAATTATGAGAATTGCGGTAAATTTTTAAATGTTTCTATCTTTTTTCAACCTTAAAATATACTACGCATACGGTGCTTGAATTGCATGCCAACTACAGCTTAGGATTTAAATTTCTATGGACGAGTTTTAATTAAAATTCACGTTCCGTTATTAAGAGAATTATATATACTTTTTCCGTTCTCATGCTTATTTGACCCAGCCTTAGATTTTGGTAAGTAAAACAACACATTCTATAGGAATGAAATGGGCTGTCTGTCATCTTGGAATCATTTGTGATCTCATTAGCGTTCATTTTGGTTAGCCAAGTAGAACCACTCCCAAACAACAATACACAGTTGCTTAAAATGTTGCTAATGAATATGATGTTGAAAATCTAATTTCGCGTTACCCTGCATGTCACGTACAAATCATATGTCTAATATAAGATATCGCATATCCAAAATAATCGAAAACGATGGATAGCTAATATAGGTAATATTTTCATGCTCTACAATCTATACACTCGAATATAGGCTCAGATAACACGTTAGAAAACAGTTGTTAATAGTATACACATCGATATACAGGGTGCTTGTCCTCTATCTGCGCATATAGAACGAGCAATAGCCTAATTCGGTATTTTCAGCCAAAATAATTCGAGAAATAAGAGACACTCAAATATTAATGCCTTGAGTATTATTGTACAGTACGCTAACGTCTATCATAATCGTACATACATCCTGCAATTGTTGATATTTTTGCTGTCATCTAATCAAAATATTTTTTTTCAAAAAGGACGCAAAGGCAATGAGAATGAGTCCAACATCAAATAACAAGGCCAACATGCAAGTTTAGAAATGTAAGTTGATAGAATAAATATTTTTGTCGAAACGATATTAAGTGATTTCATCGCAAACCTCAGGAGATATTTCATTTCTTAGCAATACGTGTTTATTGACTCTAACAGAAAAGATGGGGATGAGCACTTTACCAAAATGCATTGCGGTCTGAAATAGTTCAAAAAAGCAAATTGACGGTTGCTAAATTACAAGCATAAGAGAGGAAGTTATTTTCTTTCTTTTTTTACAGTTTTATGTCCTTGGGGGTTTTTCATGGCGCGAAATGTATTTTGGTAAAATGTAGATACTGTCATCTTTTTCGTTATAGTCATGTGTACACATGGCGTAAAAGTGCGAAAAATTGACGTTCCAGTACGTGTTCGGAGTTCCGTTTTTGCTATATTCGTCAGCGAGGCTGACAGCGTTTTGGCAGGAAAGTAGGCAGATTTCATGTTAATCTCCTTGTTTTTAAAAGTAATGCCTTGTTTATTAACTTCGAACATCGTCTTCCATAGTCTTTTTGAAAAGGGGAAATCAACCTCGTTCCCAGAGCCTTTTCTGAAATTGAGGGAGGGAAAAGGCCCTGGCACCGGCTGGCTTCTTCTGCAATTTCATTGGTCTATCATGTCACAAAGTAAATATATTCAAAACCACGGAAATATTCTCATATTCCCGTGGAGAAAAAAAATACCAGTAAAATTTCCAACATTTGACGCCTAAGAAAGCCGCTGAATTACGTGATTTTTTCTAAGCACTTCGATGTGTCAGTCATTTTGGAAAAAGATGTGTAGTTATCGCGCAAATTTATTCAAAAACCACGGTTCGTGGTTTTAAAAGCCAGGCGGTGCCAGGGCCTTTTTCCATGCCTCAAAAAGGCCCTGGGAACGTGTTTGAGGGGAAATAGCTTGTGACAATGGTATTAAAACTGTTTACAATATTTATGGTATAACTTTTACCTGGTTTTATCATTCCAGTGTTTATGGATTTCACTGGGTAGTACACATTGACACAAAGCCTTTTTTCTTAGGTAAACCCCGTACCTGCAACCTTACTCCATGTTTACAACTTTTAACAGTAAACAGCTGATTCTTAACGAACAATTATCACGAATACTACACGGGAATTAGCATGAAATTTCGAGAACAAATTCTGCATGTTAACAAAAATACTAATCTCGTGACATTTTAAAGGCAGTCTACTTCGAACACAGAAAAACGTTCTCTTTTTTGTATTTTTTTATATAAAAATAGAGTAGTTTAATAATTATTCGTAATTATCGTCTAATAATTCAGTTCTTTTATTTCAAAAGATGGTGAGCGGCGAATAAACGCAAGAAGAAAAGTCCAGAGTGAACGACCTTCGATGATATGGACCCACAAAAGAAAAACAATCAACAAGAATGAGAAAGGAAGTCGTCACTAGCTAATATGACAGTAGAGGAAATTATACAAATGTGAGTTAGTAGAAAACAAGATACTTATTATTCAGAGATGAAAGAGGATTTAAGGGATTTTTAATGTCGCTCTTTCAAGAAAAGAAAAAAATTGAGTGAAAAATGAAAACTGAATTAATACTTAAACCAATACTTTTGAAAAATAAGTCGAAGTCTTGCACAAAGTCTGTTTCGTTTCATATTTCGAGTTCAAAAAATCAGGTAAAAAATACAGTATAATGGTTAAGGTTGACAATATTTCTGAAAGAAACAATACCTTAACGCTGGAAAATCTTGCCTCCCACATTTGAGTCGACGTTATTTCTAAAAACAAAACAAACACTGCAGGTTACTTGATATGTTGGATTGAACGAATCAGTTTCAAGTAATAACTTGTAGTAATGATAATTTAAAAAGTACACTCATTAGCAGAGTTAAAAACAACGGTAAAAAACGTTTTCTAATTCCCAGGGGAATATACTATTTCTTTGTTTCTTCATTGATATATGCATGAAATCAGTGGGCTGCATTATTTTTTGCGCATGTTTAATTCCCAAGGGAATACAGATTGCTTTGTTTGGATGACTTTATAATGAGAATCCTCTTTGATTAAATATGATAAGTATCTTGGTGCTTTCGAGATTGCTTTGGTAAACAGAAACAATGGAACAGTTAAGTCATTGTTTTTGTGCACTAAAGCAAATGACGGAAAGGTTTGAGAGCAGCCGCGACGTACCATGCAAATGAAGGCGTTTCGGTTAAATAAGTATGAGAAGCGGTAGTTTTTAAACGTTTCTATCTTTTTTAACCATAAAATATACTAGGCATACGGTCCTTGAATTGCATGTCAACTACAGCTTCGGATTTAAATTTCTATCGATAAGTCTTCAGTAAAAGTTTACGTTCCGTTTTTAAAATAATTATATATACTTTTTCCGTTCTCATGCTTATTTGACCCAGCCTTAGACTTAGGTAAGTATCAGATTTATATTTACTTCGGATCGGTTTAACATAACAAAAAGCCCATGCCCTTTCAGCTAAGGTTTTACGTTTGAAAACTCAATCAAATACTCAGTTTAAGTGGGTTTAAGTAGCTAGAGATAACGTAATTTATCTTTTTATTTTGCTTTTTTGTTCATTACGTAATTTATTAGCTAAATGTATGGACTGCGAGGGTGTGAGCCGTGTGTAAGTTGCATGGGGTTAGGCTTATTAAAGCAATTAAAATTTTGAAAGTATGTTAACAATGCAAAATCAACCATCGAAAACAACACAGTGGAACAAAATAGCGGATAGAGCGTTTGTACATTTTGCAATTTGTACATTTCACGTATAAAGACAAGTATGGAGCTTACCTGTTTGTACATTGGACCTTTAACTTTCTCTTCACGCTTGGCCTAAAATAACTGAATAAAAATTACATTTAAAATACATACTTTAACCGAAATTTTAATTCCTTTAATTTTCTGATTTGGGTGGCAGTCGGGGTGGTGGCGGTGCATGCGGGTTTATCAGCTGTGAGTGACTGTGCGATGGTGAGGAAAGTGAAGGTAACGAATGGAATGCAGGAGCTTAGGACCGAGGAAGACAGCTTAGAACTGAGGCAGATAGGCAGTCGGTAGGATCAGAGGGGGGCACTCGTCATTTTGGCTTTGGGAATCAAATTTGCATGATGAGTCGCTAAAATTTGTTGTTTTAATTTTTTAGGTATGCGCGGCCGCTCTCCAGAGAAGATCAACTTAGCAATTGCATTAGAATTTGCAAGGTTGGTCTTCTCTTCGCCTCGCTACCCCGGCCAGCTTTCCGAGTGCTACTTCCACCGTAAATAAGTAGAAGTACTTGTACTTCTACTTAGGTGGAAGTAGGACTTGGAGAGCTGGCTGGGGTAGGGGGATTTTTTTTATTCATTTTTTCAATTCCCATGGGAATTGAACTTTTAATTAAAAAGGGGTCACATGTAAATTTTGTAAACAATTTATTGAAAAGAATTTGTATAGATTACAATTTGAATAACAATAAAAAGAGATTAATTTCCACAAACGTGTACTTAATTGAATAGCAATAGAAGAAAACAGAACATGGCAGAAAAAGAACTATTAATCTTGTGCTTAACACAAGTGAGCAAACATAAGTGAAAGATAAGTAAAACCAGATAAATTCTTATACTTCAGGATATAAATAATTATGAATCAACTGGAAGTGATAAATTTTGCGAGTTTGACAGAGAAATTTTCCATTGGTACACAAACACTGAGTTGTTTCACAATTACATGGAAAATATATGGCTCTAAATCACGCAATTGATAAAGTCGAAGTATGTTTTGTTCTCGTTAGAAACGTAGTCAGCGCATTTTTAATTGTTTTCAATTTATCTCCTGTAAGAAGAGGACGGTACTCCTAAACAGGTCTAACTGAAAAGGTTTTTGAGAGTCCAAACTACGATCTCAACCTCCAGGGGGAAGAAACCCGCAGAGTACCTGGAGAAAACGCACGACTTTTGGCAGAGCGTTGACTCTCGCTCTCACTAAGCAATGCAACTACAGCAATAAAAAGCGTTTTTGCTAATAGAAAGACACGATTTTAATGAGCTGTTTCTTTAAAAGTCCAGAGAAAATAAAGTCTTTTTGCTATGTAAAGATTAAGCACATATGAAGCCCATAGAAAAAGTTTTTACAGATTGAAAAACTGTTCCAAACGTCGAAACCTCGCGAGGAAATGATTAGTTTTTATACTGATTGAAATATCAAATTGAGAAGGTTATGAAATTTAACATTCAGAGCCATATATTTTTCTGATTGTGCTTTTGACCTGACAATGTCGAATTGATTAAATATTGTCAACTTCATTTTTCGAACAAAGAATACATGCTGCACAGAAGAAAAGTTAAATATTTTTAAGGATATTGTGCAGAGCACAAAATTTCAGAAACAAACCCTTTGAAAATTCTACTTGGCCAAAAAGTTCTCATGTGCACCATTTGTACTATCATTTGTAGCAAAGGCATCTCATTTCGTGAGATGTGCGATGCTTTTTCCGCAAATTATGGTAATTATATTTAGTTGGAATAACTTTTAGGAGTACCATGCCAATCATAATTTTATTTCCTTTATGTTAACCTAAGTATATTTTTTCATATAAAAAGAGCTGTCTAATTCATGAGCTCTGTAAAACCTTTTGGGTTCCAAGTTAATACTGAAGTTACTCAATAGTGGAGCAGTTTTTAAGGATTTGTCAGAAGTTCAAAAATGTGCAGCATTAGTGTTACATAATAAAAATAATGCGCGTAAAAATATTAAAGCTTTCCATGGAACAAAACACTTTGTTGCCTTTCAAAGAACTTATAGTTTTAACAGTGAAAGAAACAAAACCAAAACATCGAAATATACAAGATTGGTCTTGCATTGGAAAGAAAATGCTTAAGCACTGAATTTGATCAATTTCAAAAGATATCATTGTCAGGTTAAAAACAAATCTCATTGAAGTATAAACTTATCTTTACTTACTTATCGAAGACCATGTTCAAAAGCCATGTTAACCTGTTTTCTTATATTATTATTACTATACTATGGTTACAAAGTGGAACTATTTGAAAAGAAAACTTGAACTAAAGCAAGGAAAATGAACATATAAAATAACAAATTCTTTCAACTTTTTTCAACTGTTAAAACACAAATTCACCACAACCAGAGAATGGAAATAGTTCAGGGAAAAAATTGAAGGTTAAAGAAAATCTCTTGTGAGTATAAGACTATTGAATCTATTTTACCTGATCTTATGCCAGACTATTTTATTTATGAATAGGAAAGACCCGAAATTCAACAAACTAAATTTGGCACGTTAAGAAATCTGTACAATTTAAAATCTAAAATTGCTTAATATTGCATAAATTGACTTATAATTATTTCAAGTCTGTTAAATATGAAGAACTCTGATCATATAGTATAGTTCTACCGCTTCAGTTCATCTTGATTCCAAATATTAGTTCCACTTTGCAATAATTTAACCTCAAGTACTTCTTCTTGAAGGTAGAAAGTTCATTTCAAAAATCACAAAGTATTTCTAACTTTTAGGGTGGTGCAGTTCAACGGGTTCTGAATTTGAAGCAAATAATATTTAAATTTTGCTCTGATATGTGATTTTCAAATGAACTTTCTAAACTTTCAAATGAACACTCAAAGTCAACTTAAACAAAAGAAGATTGAGATGGTAAACCAGGAAACAAAATAGATGCTTCTAAAATGCTTTTTGATTGAATTAATAAAAAATTATATCACAATTTTGATGTTCAGGTAGAGATATATTTTCCATTGATAGAAAACTTAGCAATACAAAATTAACAGTAAATTTCATGGACACATTTAGTAAATAAAGAATTATATTTGTTTTTGATAAAACCACCTCAATCTTTATATTTGTTTAATCAGTACAACATTATAATTTCAAATAATGACAAACTTTAATTGCTTTAGAGTGTTTGAAAATACATTTGAACCAAAAATTCATTTTTAAAAATAAATTTGTCTGATTGAAATAATCGTTAAATGCATTTGGGTCTACGATAACCAATTTTTCTCAGAAAGACTTTAAAATTGCTTTTTAGAAATACAGTCAATGGTTACTAAGTGTCAAACACAGTGTGGTTTTGAATGATGAGAGAATTACATTACTGGACTGTATAACATATGTTTTTCCTAAAACTTGTTGGACATTATATGAATCTCAATTGATCTATCATTTGAAAACATTTCATTTGATGTTAACCGCCTGCAAAATGAAATTGCATTTACAGAACATGCTTAATTGCAATAGGAAATTGGTCTATTTGCGTGACACTTTTAGGATTAAGTGGAGCTATTTTTATTGCTCCCTGTCTTATGTCCCTATCACAGAACACACTAATTGTGATGGATGGCATAACATGTTCTCAAAAAATTAGCCATTATATTACAGACAAATAATTTAAGGGCTAAGTATGCAGTTAGTTAAGTATGTAGGGTTAACCTGATTCAAGCATGAAATCTGTAAATTAATTTTGTAGTTGTAAATATGCAATTCAGCCTCTGGGCTTCCATATGTTTACAATAAACCATCATTCATTCATTCATGTAGTCCGGAAAACATTACCAAACTGCTACCAAGATTTGTTGTTTTGAATTTTTTAAGGCTTTACATGTTTTTATAAAACTAAAGAAAAATAATTTAACCAAATAAGACTTTTTTGCTTTCAGAAAACAATAAGTTCATCATTATTTAACATTTTAAAAATTAAAATGCTTTGCAAATTGCTTTGAGATTTCCCGTGCAAAGTGGTCACACAAAATAATGATCTATTTGGATGAGAATAACTGTACATTCCGTTCACTAACTAGCACTGGCAAGAAAATAAATATATTTTTTCTAAATCTTAAACATTGCCACTTCCAGTGAGAAACACCATACAATCTGCAAAGCATTTTAATTTAAAACAACAAAGCATAAAAAATATTAAGACCTTTTGTGCACATTTCATCAACATTGTTCACATTCTCATCATTGACCCAGCCAGATTAGTATTCATAAAACTTTCAATGCCATACCATAGGTCTAAAAAATGTTAAAATATAATTATAAGCAAATTAAAATTTTACTAGACATGGGTGAATCTCAGTACATGTAGTCAGCATATGTTCTTACTCAAATCAGTAGAGTATCTTTCTGTAAGTAAAAAAAAACAGTTTAAAAATATGCACATGGTATGTTGCAAGTTTATAGATTCATTCAACAACCAAACTACAAGTTTTGAACCTTAATAGAATGATTATGCTTACAACTACATACTTACTGCAAAATATTTAACTGCTCAACGAGTGATGTAAGAGTTATCCACCATTTACGCTAAACGGGCTTCGAATAACCGGCCCCAGGAGGGCAAAATAACCACAACACATACCAATTACTGTGTATCTGTATTACCAAACACAGCCTGTCAATTTTGCCTGCCTGAAGAAACAGGAGTACCCAGAGAAACCCACAATTGTAGCAAAACTTTGACTCATCAACACTCTCTTCACAAGAACAATGTTCAAATCAGATTTAAACCCCTGTCAAACCACACTCAATGTGTGGTACTTGGCAACTATGGTATGGTACTTTCCAAGTTAATTGCAAGGTAAAACTAAACGGACCACAATAGAAAATTATGGTGCTTTATAATTTGCAACTTTACTGCTCAAAAATACACAGACTTTTCTTACATACCAGCACCAAAACTAACAGCAGAATTCATCTAAACTGCAGTTCTTACTTCGACAATCAGGCATAACGAGGATAAGGCATGCTTTAAAACCACACGTGAAAATTTCAGACTTTGCATGATCAAATATTTCGTTAAAATCAGCCTTGATTGCACAACATTTATATATATCAGAAATATAGACGCTCTGCTACAACTACTGGTAAAAGACAACGCATATTACCTTGAAATAAAGGCAAGATTGTTTAAACATCTTCGATAAAACTTGAAGGACTTCTGCATTTTATTCTGGTCAAAATTAAAATTTTGGCATTTTGGCGAGGCCGTTCCGACCTACCGACGAAAACATCCGACGTCGTGCGTAAGCACAGTTAATGGAGACGAGATGGTTTGGAAAGGGCTATCTTTAAAAGGGGGAACGAGGAAACGGGGAAACGGGGAATCGGGGAAACAGGGAATCGGGGAGACGGGGAATCGGGAATGCTTTGCGGTTCTCAATCGGAAAATAGCCATTTTTAATTCCAAATAGTTTGTTGATAATTCTTTTCTAAACAACAGTCAGATTTGAGCTACTAGAAGGTAGCTAGGGCGCGGTTTACACTGTCAAATTTTTCGTTGGTAGATTCTAGGTTTTAAAGTATTTGTAAGAAACTATTGAGGAAAGTGACTTAGTATTTAAGGCTTAGTTCCCTCTTTCAAATATTGGTAACAAATCCTTTATCGGGGAAACGGGGAATTGTGAATTAGAATAATTGTGAATGTGTAATCTTTAAAATCTAAGTATTTAAACTTTACTTTAACACTTTGAAACATAACTTGAAATATATTTAAAGGCTTGTTACAACAATGTTGGCCAAATTATGCAACAAACTTGAAATTGTTTTGCTTGTTTTTCCAATGTTTTTGATGATTCTATATTCTACTTTTCCAACTAAAAGTTGGTGCCTTGAAGAACACTAGCAAAAAATGCAACACCATTCAAAATTGTTGCATGAAATTGTTGGGTCCGTTTAAAAAAAGGCCTTATTAACTGTAATACAACTGAATTATTATGTTACAAATTTCAATTGTGATAAAGTTGATAAAAAACCATGCAATTAAATGATACCATGACCAAAAATGGAACGTTAATTAGGGAGACAATTTTGAATGGCGTTGCATTTTTTGCTAGTGTTCTTCAAGGCACCAACTTTTCGTTGGAAAAGTAAAATATAGAATCATCAAAAACATTGGAAAAACAAGCAAAACAATTTCAAGTTTGTTGCATAATTTGGCCAACATAGTTGTAACAGGCCTTTAAATATATTTGAAGTTATGTTTCAAAGTGTTAAAGTAAAGTTTAAATACTTAGATTTTAAAGATAACACATTCACAATTATCCTAATTCACAATTCCCCGTTTCCCCGATAAAGGATTTGTTACTAATATTTGAAAGAGGGAACTATGCCTTAAATACTAAGTCACTTTCCTCAATAGTTTCTTACAAATACTTTAAAACCTAGAATCTACCAACGAAAAATTTGACAGTGTAAACCGCGCCCTAGCTACCTTCTAGTAGCTCAAATCTGACTGTTGTTTAGAAAAAAATTATCAACAAACTATTTGGAATTAAAAATGGCTATTTTCCGATTGAGAACCGCAAAGCATTCCCGTTTCCCCGATTCCCCCTTTTAAAGATAGCCGTTTGGAAAGTGGGCGGAGTTTCGGAACATGTCTTGGACCATGCTTATAAGGATCACGTGCCAAACTTCATTTCTATTAACTGTGACGTAAGCAAGTCGATGGTTCCGAGCAATCAGAGAGAGAAAATCTGATCCAAGGAGGAGGAAGGGGGTCTGTATATATGTATTTTTATCCTTATAACTACAGTAGTTATTATAGATCAATAAGAGAAGATCCTTACTGGACCTCTAAGAAGAACAGTTGAGAACTGATAGAGCTATCCAGTATAAATAAAGTTAGTTTAGTTTAGGTTTCCTGCTGTAGTAACACTGGATCAATAAGGGATGATCTTTACTGGACTTCTGGGAAGAACAGTTCAGAACTGAGAAAGCAATATTTGTTCAACAGAAAGAGCTTTAATATTATTTAAAATATTTATTAGTAAAAATTTGTCTGATTGACACAAATAAAAGTATTACACTACAGAGCAAAGTTCGTCATTCAGTTTGTCATAAAATATTCACAGACTATTTAGTGGCTGGTGCAGGGTTGAGGAAGCCTGGTGCTTTTGTTTGCAGCTCTTGATGGGGCAAAACCAAGAACTCTTTGAATATTCTGTAAAAGAAATGAAAAATTCGTGTTGGTTGTTATATCAAGTTACAAGTACTCCGTTTAGCAGTTGAAAACGAACCCCAGGAATTATTACGTACCTGCTTAATAGACATTGTACATAAGATATAGAGAAATATAAAGGAACAATCTGTGTAGTCAGAGCCAAACAAATTACGATGAGATAGACCTTGAAACCATGATATTGGTACAAACGGGAGCTTTGCTACGTCTCTGCCATCAAAACTTAACAAAACATAGAATATTGTTAAACCTTGAAAATCAATGTTCATAAGAAAAGAAAGATAAATTTTCATTAATGCCGTAAATGTCAATCCGATTGCGAACATCGATTTCATTTTAACCTGGTTGAAATGTTGAAAATGAGAAAAAACACTACACAATAAAAATACATGAATATGCTTGTCTAGTTCTTAGCATTGATAGATCTCTGTTATTATTTCTTAACACGTTCTAAAACGTTATAAATATTTATAATTTATAATTACGTTAGACTTACGGTGCAAGTTACAATGCTGCACAGAAACTGAGCAATTTTCTTTTTTTGTCCACCAGACATATCTGTTGCTTTCTCTTTCTTCCGCTCCACTAAACAAGACACAAAGAATATTAGCACAAAATTTCAAACATTAAAACTTTACTTCAATGAACATCACAACGTTTGTTAGGTCATATATAAGAAATATAAGAAATATGACCTTTTCCGTGCTGATATACAGTTACATCAACACGAGTGGCAACTGGGAAACGAGAAGATGCATGTGTGGGTGGGCTAGCTAACAGTCTCGATGTATATTTTCAAGCTAGTGTGCACGTAGACAATGTTGTTAAAGATGTCAAAAGAGAAGGTGAGTGTGGAAAGTGACTTGTGTGGAAGGTACAATGTTCCCGAGGTACAATCTTCTGAGGTACAACGGCCCAGGGTACAATTGTATCGAGGTACAAACTTTTTTATCATTGAATTTAATTACTACGTGCAAAATTGTTTTCCGGTAATTGATTGCAGGATGATTCGGTACCGGTTACTGTTCTTGTTAAAAAGGTCGAATATGGAGTTTAGAAGATGTTCGTTGTACAGTACGTTTGCATGGTGAATATCAATCAAAGTATTATCAAGATTGCACTGTTATTAGCACTGATAAAGAACCGAGCTTACGGGTTCGAAAGCTTACTGTAAATTTATGCGGTGTTTCCACAAAATTATACTCCGATTTACTAGATGTTGTTTTTCGCAGTTTTTTAATATTTTATTACATTGTCTGTTTTTATAGATCGCAACGTCGAATGCTGTTTATATAGTTTCAAGCAGTGAAAGATCTTATGTGTTTCTGTGCTTTTCACTGCACCACCGACAGTTGCAACGTTATTTCGTGATAATAATTTTTATTGAAACGAAAATTGAACTTGCAAACAAATTGGAAACGGCAAAATAAATTGACAAACTTACATTAGCTCTATATCTGGATCGTCTTCATAGAAGATCACGCCGATGCTGTAGGTAACAGGTTCACTCATACCCAGTCAACTATTATAAAGTAAGGAGAAAATTAATGTTTTACTATTGTAAATTTCGTATAATCACCTCTACTAACTATACTACATGTAGTTAGTGTATATCAATGTATATATCCCGCTTGATTTCATATCCTCAACTTCTGAATTGAAATGCTTTTCATCGCCTGACGTGTTTTAACCATCCTTTGTAAACCCATCCTTACTGTAACGGATTCTTCCTACATGAAACGATATACATAAATATATATAGCATGCAACTGTCGATTTATCATTCTTACTGCAGTTAATCGAAATGACAAGATTTTAATTTAGGATTCAACAATTTGAACAAGGAATTTATACGTGTTTATTTAACAGTTCTGGTTTTAAAAAGTTTGGATTCAATGATGATGCGCACCTGCTTCAATATCAGCCAAAATTGCAGGATCCCATTGGAAGTGAAAAAGCAGAGGGCCTGAGCTACTTAATATTAACGCGGACCAGTTTCCCGCAGCTGCTATGATTTTCTAACGTCAACTGTTTTAAAATAGGGGTAGTTTTAAAAACGTGTTTTTTTAATTTCATTCAGAAACCAAAACAATAGGCAGTGTTTTCCAAGTTTGCAGAAAATTCGTAAAATGGCTACTCAAAATGAAGAAAGTTTGGAAAGAAATGCTGCATTTCGAGGGGCGCAACGAGGCGTTTTGACAACTAGAATGTTGCCATAGAAATATTGAAAGTTAGATTTGGTAAACCCCAAACCATAGCCACTGCACACATGGATGACTTGTTAATGCTACCTTCCTTAGGCTCTGACTGTCGGGTTAAAGATCTTAGGGCAGTTTTGGATCAGTTGACCATTCACGTACGAGGACTCGAAACCCTTGATATTAGTGCTCAGTAGTATGGCAGCCTGCTTACACCCATTGTAATGTCCAAGTTACCTTCCGATATTCCATTATTACTTGCACGAAAACAAAGGGTTCCATTTTGGAGTTGAACAGTATCATAGAATTACTAAAGGTAGAAGTGGAGTCGAGAATTATTAGAAAACCATGGGAAAGAAATCGCGTGAATGGAGGAAAGAATAACGTTACAGGAGCATTTTTAAACAATTCGAACAGTCAGACTGGCAGTATCATATGTGTATTTTGCTCAAACCCACATTTCTCAGCGTCCTGTGAGGAGGTCAAAGACTTTGGCAAACGTAGAGAGATTATAATGCGAGATCGTCGTTGTTTTCTGTGTTTGAAAAGAGGACACAGAGCCTCAGAATGTAATCGTTCGGTTCAATGTCGGAAATGTAAGAAACGTCACCATCAGTCCATTTGAAATATATACAAAAACCCGGAGACCACAGTCGTGCCAAGAATAAAAGGCCTCTTGAAAATCAACAGGCTAATTCGGAAGATTCTAATAATACGAACCATGATAATGCAAGAGCTCTTTCTGTAACCAATTTTACAGAGAGATCAAGTGTTGTTCTCCAAACTGCTACAGCAATGGCTCATGGAACATCTAACTGAATGGCTGTACCAGTTCGAGTCCTATTTGATGGGGGCAGTCAGCGCAGTTATATCACAAAAGATTTAAAGGATTGACTTGGTTCAAGTCCAAAGCGTGTTGAAAGCTTGAATTTAAGTACGTTCGGCGATAAAGTATACCCGTCCGCAAACAAAGATGTGAATTGGTTGAACTCGAGTTGTTCTAAGGGGATGCTGATTCTCTGAACATTTCTGCGTTGATATTTTCACAAATTTGTAATGACTTGACTACGAAAGTTGATCTTACGGACTGCCCAGCTTTAGAATCACTTGACCTAGCAAGTGATGCCAGTTGAACGTAGACCGAACATAGTCCCATCATTATTTGATATTTTGGTACGATTTAGATCACATACGTATGCTTTAGTTGCTGATATTAATAAGGCATTTCACATGATTTCAATTAAAAGGGAAGACAGAGACAGTCTGCGGCTTTTGTGGTTAAAGAGCGTGGTGGTGTATCGTTTTTTGTCGTCTTGTGTTTGGCCTCAAGCCCAGTCCTGCTATTTTAGGAGCCACAATCAAGCATCATCTATCAAAGTATTCGGAAACTACTAATATATTAGAGAATCACTTATGATGATTTGGCAACTGGAGCCGATTCTGAAGACAATGATGTGCTGAAGTGATGCACAATGGTGGTTTCAAAAGTATGGTTCACGAAAGTATATTGCAAATTGCTAAAATGACGGTGTTCAAACAAGTCATGCAGAAGGAGAGAGTCAGTAATGAGCTGAGCAATGAATCGTCGCATGTTGCACTTACAGAAGATGATACACCATATGCGAAAGTCTGTTTTAATCCATTAGGCAGTAATGAAAAATGCGAAGTGAAGGTTCTGGGCCTTACGTGGAATTACGTTTATGATACGTTCAAATACAGTGTACAGGATTTGGTGATTCTTGCTACACAATTAACTTTAACAAAGCGTTCGGTTTTGAAAATGTCAGTCAGAATTTTTGACCCTCTTGGGTTAATTACACCATTTAGTATCAATCTGAATATTCTTTTTCAAGAGCTGTGCTTGTAAGCAACTGCCTGGGATGTTGAGTTGTCTGATCCGCTTAAGGACAAGTGGGAGAAATTGATTCTACAGTTACCCTCACTTGACGATATAGCAGTAACAAGAAATTGTTTTCCAGCCAGTGATAACGGCAGGTTATCGAATTTCATGGATTTTCCGATGCGAGTATCAAAGCGTATGCCGCAGCCATATACGTTCGTGTAGTTGAAGAACATGTCATCCATACAACGCTTCTGCGTAGGAAGTCTCGTGTTGCGCCTGTCAAAACACAAACCATTCCACGCTTGGAGCTCTTGGGAGCAGTTTCTTCTGGCTCGTTTGATGGATTCAGTAATAAAGGTTTTTTTGGACAGTGTTTCAGTCGACAACGTATTTTACCGGACAGACTCTGTTATTGTAGTCCTTTCCAGGCTCAACGGTGGAGGATCTAAACGACTACATAAAACCTTCCCTAAAGAGGAAACCTAAAAACATTATTCTACATGTTGGCACTAATGACTTGAAATGAAAAAGTGCTAACGATACTGCAAAGAACATTAAAAAGTTATGTAAATCTATCAAATCAGACCATCCTCAAATGTCAATCAGTGTTTCCGAAATTATCCATCGAGAAGACAATCAAGAGCTCATGAAGAAAGCAGTGGCAGTTAATAAGAGTTGTTCAGGTATAGTGAACAAAAAATGTTTTATCTAATTAGGAATGAAAATATTGACAAAAATAAGCTCAATCTGTATGGGCTGCATCTAAATAAACAAGGTTCAGCAGAATTAGCCAAAAACATTATTAATCATATAAACTGTCTGAAGTATCTTTGATTCTACTGAGCAGTTGGCAGAGAAAATCCCTGAGGAGCCCCTTACTGTACACACTCGTCAAGTTGAAAATAAACTAGATTTAAAAGGCTTTTCGATAATGCATTTAAACATTGCAAGCTTAATTAAACATATTGACCAATTAAGAACGATACTATTAGAAAAGCCGTGCCACATTCTAAGTATTAATGAAACTAGACTAAGTGAAAATATTGATGATGGCTTTATTAAAATAGATGGCTACGATGTTTTCCGGGCCGATCGAAACCGAGCAGGTGGTGGAGTGGCTTTATATGTCAAAACGGCTATAAACGCCAATCTGCGACAAGACCTTGAAATAATATGTTTGGAAATAAAAAGACGAAAAAGCAGGCCATTTTTCGTTATTAGTTGGTACAGACCGCCAAATAGTCCTACTGAAATATTTGAGAAATTTGAAACAATGCTTCGTAAACTAGAGGCAGAAGGAAAAGAATATCACATAGTGGGCGACTTAAATTGTAATTTGTTGGATACTGAAAAGAATATCCATAGTCGACAACTTACAGATATCATGGATATCTATCAGTTAGAACAGATTATAACAGAACCAACACAAATCACAACTGACACGGCATCATTAATTGATGTATTTATCACCAACAGTCCACAAAAAGTGAAATCGAGTGGAGTGATTCGTCTAGGTATTAGCGACCCCTATATGATTTATGTATGTACAAAAGATGCAATAAATAGATCGCCTCCCAAAATCGTCGAATCACGATCTTTTAAAAACTACAACAAATTTGCATTTAGAAGGGATCTGTACGATGCACTAAATTCGGCCAACATAGAAAACGAGTTAGACCCAAACAAAATGTGGGAAATTTGGAAGAATGTGTTTACTTCTATTGCAGATAAACACGCTCCACTGAGAACGCGTAAAGTTAGAAGTAAACACACACCATGGCTGACTAATGAAATCAAGAAACATATGAATAATCGCGACTATTTAAAACAAAAAGCGATTCAGACAAAATCTCGGTATTCTTATGAGGCGTATAAAATAGCACGAAACAAGACCAACAAAATAGTAGAAAAAGCCAAGTCAAGATATTTCCAACATACTATAAATAACAATGGCAACGATCGAAAGCAATTATGGAAAAGTGTCAACCTCATTAGAGGTAAAGGATCAAAAACAACTAATATAACCTCTTTAGAAGTAGAGGAAGAAACTATTACAGGTGATAAAAATATTGCTGAAACTTTGAATTCCTTTTTCGTAAATGTGGGTCCGTCACCTTCGGAAAAATTGCCAGAAAGTCAAAACAATTATGCTGATTACTTGCAATATTATGCACACAATGCCTTTACCTTTGATGAGGTTAGTGAAAATGACACCTTAAAGTTGCTTTGTAACTTAAAGGATTCAAAATCTACCGGTCCAGATAAGATCAATGCGAGACTAGTCAAGGATTCTGCTGAAGTAATTTGTCCTATATTGACAAAACTTTTCAACAGATCCTTGCGGCAAGGGATTTTCCCTGAAGATCTTAAAAATGCTACTGTTTCTCCCATCTATAAAAACGGTGACAAATCGGACTGTAGCAATTATAGACCGATTTCTGTTTTATCGACCATTGCAAAAATTTTGGAAAAAATTGTTTATAATCAATTAATTTCTTATATAAATGAGAACAATATCTTAACAAATAACCAATTTGGATTTCGAAAATCTCATTCAACGACAACATCATTACTAAAATCCACAAATAAATGGTTTTTGAATATTGACAAAGGTCTTATAAATGGAGCTTTATTTTTAGATCTACGGAAAGCATTTGACACCGTTGACCATAAAATCTTAATTGATAAGTTAAAAGTTTATGGAATTACAGGGAGTACCCTAAACTGGTTTATATCTTATCTAGACAAAAGATATCAAACATGTAAAGTAAATAATGTCAAATCATCTAGGAAATTAATTAAGTGTGGGGTTCCACAGGGATCAAATTTAGGGCCTCTACTTTTCCTGTTACACGTCAATGACCTGCCAAATTGTCTTGATCAAGCAGAACCCTCTATGTTTGCAGATGATACTAATGTTTCTACATCAGCAGAATCTGTTGAGAAACTAGAGACACAACTAAATTTCGAACTTGATAATATTTATCGCTGGTTAGTAGCAAATAGACTAACGCTAAATGTTTCCAAAACAGAATATATGATTATTGGCTCTCGTCACAATCTAGGTAAGATTAAGAAAGACCCGACAGTAAAAATTGGTAGCGAAACTGTAAACAGGGTTCATACATCAAAGAGTCTTGGCGTGATCATTGACGATAAGTTGAAGTGGGAAAATCAAATTGATAGCATGAGCAAAAAAGTTTCACGCGGAATTGGAGCGATAAAATTAATCAAACCTTATCTCCCTAAGAAGTGCCTAACCCAGGTTTATAACGCTCTTGTTCAACCATATTTTGATTACTGCTCCCTGGTATGGCAAAATTGCAAACTAGAGTTACAGTCGAAACTTCAAAAACTTCAAAATAGGGCAGCAAGAATTATCACCGGAGATAATTGGGAAATTCGTTCCAAGGATGTTCTGAAAAAACTAAATTGGCTACCACTTAATCAGTTACGATTGACTGACAGGCTATTGTTTATGCGCAAAATGTTAAAAGATGAAGTTCCAATATCAATCTCTGACCAGTTCCAATTATCAGTAAATAACCAATACAATTTACGTAGTAATTGCACTATGCTAAAACTTGCAAAACCTAGAACAAACACATTGAAACGAAGTTTTAGCTACCATGCTGCTAAAACCTGGAATAAACTGCCAACTGATCTGAAGAATCTAAGTATATCTGATAAGTTATTCAAACTTAACTTACAAGATTTCATCAGTGAAAATCCTTCATTTGTAAGTAACTTTTCAAGTTATTTATAAATGCTAAATCTATATAATTATGTATCCTACTTCTATCATTACCAATTTATTATTAGCTTTATATATTCAGTAATTCTAATGTAATATGCATTCCATTAATTCTTGTATTTTGACGTTTTTATCTTATTATCTCTACACGGCCTTATGAAAAGCAACCTTTTTTTGTTATCTAATTAATAATATTGTACCTCTTTTTATCTATATTGGCTTAAATAGGTTGATAAGTTACCGTGTATAAAGAATTTTAAATAATAATAATAATAATAATTTTAAAAATCTGAAAATCTCAATTTATTATGACAAAAAATAAATTACATGTCACAATGATCTTCAATTATCTAAACTAAGAGTAACAGTTCACTGTAATATTCAGGTCCATTCTCTAACACACCAAACGATAGCAGTTAATAGAAATTTAATAACGCTGGATCGTTCCATTGCTTATTCCTTCTACAGTAAATAAAGAACGTAGCCCTAAGAGCTACCTCCATGCATTTAGCTACATAATAATAATAATAATAATAATAATAATAATAATAATAATAATAATAATAATAATAATAATAATAATAATAATAATAATAATAATAATAATAATAATAATAATAATAATAATAATAATAATAATAATAATAATAATAATAATAATAATAATAATAATAATAATAATAATAATAATAATAATAATAATAATAATAATATAGTATGCTGGATTCGAAATGAACGTCCTTGGAAGCAATATCTTATGCGACGTGTAGAAGAGATTCGTAAGCTAAGTCAAGCGTGCAAGTGGTATCATTGTCCGGGAGTTTGCAACCCAGCAAATTTGCCAACCCGGGGAGTTCACGCAGATCAATTAGTCGAGAGCCAACTGTGGTGGACAGGACCCGATTTCCTAAAGTCCCGCGAAATACCATGTCAAGAAGATGCAGAGGAATTGTTGTTGAAGTAAGAGAGCGTCTTACACGAAGAAATCAAAAACCCTTCCAATACTACTCACATATTCTTGATACTCCAAGAAGAAACGGCCTCTTCGTGTAGAAGTTTAGATCAAGTCATGAACTGTAATGATCTATGAACATTGTGCAGGGTAACCTGCCTAAGTTGAAAACAGTGTTAGCTGTGACGTAATTACCGGAAAGGTCTATAACGCAAGACAATTCGGTTTATATATGCTGACGAATGTGGCGTGTTAAGGTACAAGGGAAGAATTGGACACGCAAATCTTTTATCTGACACGGTCAATCCTGTATTACTACCTACTCATCATCACTTAGCAAATTTGGTGATAAAGGAAGTTCATTCGAAAATGATGCACGGTGGAGTAGCGTTGACGTTAACCGCAATACGGGACAATTATTGGTCTTAAGAGGAGGAGAGGTTATGAAAGGTTTTATTCGACATTGCGTTGTATGTACGAAGCATGCCGACAAACCTTTTCCGTTGTTTACGCCACTAAGTCTGCCCGAAGTCCGTGTTGACGATGGTCCGCAAAGGACAAATACTGGAGTAGATTACGCTGGGCCAATGTTTGTCGTCAAAAGAAATGTCACGGAGCAGGGTTCCACCGAGAGAGCGTATCTTTGCCTATTTACACGTGCTTCGACAAGGGGAGTTCATTTAGGGCTGGTAGAAGATTGTTCTGCAGAACAGTTTCTCTTGGCTTTCCGTCGTTTCGTTGGTCGCTGAGGTCTACCTCGTGTAACAATGTCGGACAAGGCAAAGAATTTTAAACGGTCCGCGAAAGAAATTACGAAAGTTGGGCGATCGACCTTGGTTCAAGAACATCTGGAAAATATACGAGTAAATTGGATGTTTATGGTGGAGAAAGCCCCATGGTGGGGTGGATAAAGAAATCCGTTGGTCGTGCACTTCTAACGTTTGAACAATTAAGAACATTGTTGACGGAAGTCCAAGCTGTTGTGAATTATCGTCCGCTGACTTGTGTTTACGACGACATCGAAGGTATTTCGTATGCACTATGGCCAGCACACTTATTACACGGCAGACGGATTACGAGAATCACGAGAGCTACGAAGTGATTAGTATTCACGAAAGTTTAATGAAGCGCGCCAGACACCATCGGCATCTGCTACGACAATTAACGACACGTTGGAAACACGAGTATCTGACAAGTTTACGGGAGAACGCCAGAAAGATTAACTGATAAAGAACCATGTATAAAGGTCGGGATTTAGTGGTTTTAAAGAACGATGCAACAGCGAGGTGTCTTTGGAAGATTGCGAAAGTTACGAAGTTAATCGAAAGTAAAGATGGAAAGAGCGGAGCTGCAGAGATTCAAGTTTTGGGTTCGAACGAGAAACTATAATCTTTAGGACCGTTGCACTTATTCATACGGATTGAGATTTCAGCGAAGGAGTTTGAGAATAAAGAAAGTAAGCAATCATCGTCAGCGAAACCGGGACTCAATACGATTGCGGTAGAATTCCAGCCTGGCAGAGTAAGGCGTGAGGCAGCCGTAACTGGTGAACTGAAAAGACGAATAATGCAGAATACTTAAACATTTATATAAAGGCTTTAATAGTTTCGATTTAATTGTTGATTTAATTGTTGAGTGTGCAGAACTTCCATAATGATTATGTAATTATATTGTAGTAACATTAAGTACTCAATACTAGCCATCGCGGGTGCAATAACATGTGCTTGGTTCTTCTTTCGTTTTGTGTGATATAAAGGGTTACAAAATACATTGTTTATATTTTTTTCAATCGTGTGGAATTGTGGAGAATTCATGAGAAAATATTCGTTATTACACTAACTCTTCTGCACACACCGACATCGTATTTAAGCAAATAAAGATCTCCAAGAAATGAAGCAAGCGGGTTGGTTGGAAGAGAGGCGGAGAGCTAGCGAAGTAATCGGCTAGCTTTGTGCAAAAAAGACGCTCGATGGAGCGTATACTCGCTGGGGCTTGTATTGAAATGATTCTTGACTGGCTGAGCGTCGAAAAGTCGATGAAGATTGAATTCTCGACTTATACAATATATTACACAAATACTTAACATGACCTAAATAACCGAAATAGATCAATTCCCTGACCTTGATATAGGCACTAACTTTTACTAGCCTACCCTGTCGTCAAATTTGCAACAAATTTCCTGAGCAGTTTTTCCACGAGCGCAAAATGAAATTCGTATATTGCATTCGCCAACATGAGTACCATCGAGTTTTTCTTGCCCATTTTCTCCGTCCATTACAGAAGCATAATCAATCAGTATCAGTGCATAACCACGTGGTTGTCCTTGTCTGATTCTTGCAACCTAAGAAATGGTACACACAACACACTTCATATTATAAAACTTTGACGGTCATTGTGGCGTGATATGCGGGATAAAATTAATGAGCTAAATTACATTATAGCCCGATTAATAATTTATTTACTAGAAGTTACTATCGCAAGGAAACTGCTGCCTCTGCATTTCACATTTCACACCATGACAACACTGCTCTCTACCTCTTTGGGTAGATCATTATTTTTTATATAATCATGTGGGGTATTTTTCGTACTTAAACAACCAGCATCAATGCTAATGCCATATATGGTGTGATCACAGTTTGAATGGATCGTCTGAATAGTCGTATTACTGAATTTACTGGTACTTAACGCCGTCAAAATGCATCTAAAATCAATTCGACATCCAAGTACGCTTGGTAAGTTGGTTACTGACAATTCGACATCCAAGTACGCTTGGTAAGTTGGTTTCTGTGCTCGGGATAAGTTGATTTTTAAGAGTATGAACGTACATGCGATCTCCGAGTGATAAAATGTTATCGACAGTTTGACAGTTCCACTCGCACACGGGAATTGTTTGTTCAACAAACACAGCTATTAGACTAATAAATGAGCACTGTTTTTCGCGAGAATCGTTACTAAAACGTACATCGCCTTGATGGACACTTCCACAGGTAAAAAGCGAAAAAACTGAGTGGTCTTTCCAAGAAAAGTAGTACAAATCTTTTGGACGACTTATCTGTCCCTGATCTTGGGGATATGTCGAACCAAGAAATTGCAAACGCAATTAATTCTGCTCTATTGGAACCACTTCAAGTTTTCGACACATTTGACCAGTCAACTATGGAACTAGACGTCGAGGATGACGGCGAAGTCTTAGAGGTTTGTGTGGTTCGTGTATGTCACTTATTACGGCACCTCAATAAGTATAAGTCTCCTGGCCCCGACAATATTTTAAACTGGCTTTTGAAAGAATATGCTGAATTACTAGCAGACCCCATTACAGATATTCTTAATACCTCTTTTAAAGAACAGAGAGTTCCAATTACCTAGAGGACTGCAAATATTACCCCAATTCCTAAAGTGAGGCTAGTTACTAATCTAAAAAATGAGCTTCGCCCAATTTCACTTACACCGTGTCTTTCCAAGATGGCTGAAGAATTAATTGTTAACGACTACATAAAACCAGCCGTCCTGAAAATAATTGATCCCCGCCAATTTGGAACAGTACCTGGCTCCTCTACAGTTACGGCCCTGATTAGTATGTTTCATAAGTGGCTGGGTGACACAGATGGAACAGGATCCACTATTCGAGTATTATTATGCGACTACAGCAAAGCGTTCGATTTGATTGACCATCGCCTGCTCGTCAACAAGATAAAACAGCTTGATATTCCTAATAGTGTAATAAACTGGGTTATAAGCTTCTTGACATGTAGACTTCAAAGGGTTAAACTGGGATATGATTGCTTCTCTGAATGGGGAGCAGTCCCCTCGGGTGTGCCTCAGGGAACTAAACTTGGCCCTTGGCTCTTCCTGATTATGATAAATGACTTGTCAGTCTCAGACCCATTCAGCCTCTGGAAATACGTTGATGATTCGACTGTATCCGAAACTGTTATTAAGGGCAACCCAAGTGAAGTCCAATTGGCAGCCGACCAAATTCATGACTGGTCAAAAGAGAATAAGTTCCAACTTAACTGTGACAAAACTAAAGAACTCACTATTACTTTTACTCATTCGCATCAGGAAGCCAATCTACCACCTATACATGTTGAAGGCAACCCGATAAGAACAGTAACCAGTGCCAAGTTATTGGGTGTAACAATAAATTCCAAACTCTCGTGGAATGACCACATTGCAAATCTAGTGGCAAAGGCATCTCGGAAACTATATTTTCTCGTACAATTAAAACGAGCCAAAGTGTCCACTGCGGATATGGTGGCATATTATTGTACATGTATTAGATCCTCCTTAGACTATGCTTGCCAAGTGTTCCATCACGCGCTACCAAAATATTTGCGTGCAGACCTGGAACGCATCCAAAAGAGAGCAATGCGTTGTATTTTCCCGCACCTGCCATACTCTGCTGCACTGGTCGAAGCAAATATCAATTCCGTCAATGAGCGACATTGTTACCTCACCGCGAAACTCTTCAAAGAAATTTTAGAGAACCATAATAATAAATTGAATCATCTTATCCCAAAAGTTAATGAAACTCCCAGACCCATTTTAAGGAAACAAAGACCACTGAATGTACCACGAGCAAAAACTGATCGCTTCTTTAACTCCTTTATAGTATCTGGTTGTAGGGCATATAACGACAGTAACAATTTCTAAATAATTCTTAGAGAATTTTATTGTATATATTCTACCTAACATTCTTACTATTGTATTATTTATTTTCATGTAAAGTTACGCAATTCAGCTTTTTGTGGCTGCAACGTATTTCTAATAAAACGATCTATCTATCTATCTATATTAACCGTAGGAAAACAAAATAAAACTTTTTAACTTACCGAAAGCGTTGAACTTCGAACTCGCTGGAAAAAGAAAGCACGAGGTGTAGAGCGCCCGCGTTAACTTATCTAAGTGCGTTCCACTATTAAAATAGTATTATGGTTTAGCGCTCTATCAAACAAACACACATCGAAAACATCAAATCGAAATTTGCCAACACTTTACATAGCTCGCGGGAGGAGACTGGTGCAAGATTAGTGCGCTGCCTCCCTGGCGGGAGGCAGCAATAAATAATGCTTACGTAATACTTCATGTTTACGTAATCACGTAATGCTTCAGAAGGCTTTACGGAAGTATTTCTTGTTCTTTTGAACGCAAAATAACGAAAATGAACATACTAATATCTGTTTTCAAAAACTATATAAGAGCTACACGACGCGTCGAAGAGATACACGATGCTTCCAAGAATAACACGGCGCGTCAAACTCCGAAAAAGTCGCGACAATTTCGGAACGTGTCAAATCATGAAGCTGCAACGAACTCGAAAAGTGACCACACGGCATTCGACATGACGAAATTAACTTTTTGTCAGCCAGTTGACGCCATAGACTGAATTCAACCTAGATGTTCACAACGCATAATACACACAGAAAATTAAATTTTTGTGTTTAAACACTAAATGTATCTTCTTTGACATGCGTTGTACCCATGGGAAACCCAGAACTACTGCTCTGAAATTACTGTAATAATCAGTGGCCAATTTGAATTTCAAAAGCGTCAGGTTGTTTGACACACCCTGTAGACGTATATTGCTACATCGTTCTAACTATGTGTAACTATATGTAAATCATAAACAAATTACTTGCCTTGCAAAATGTTACATTGCCCACTGAACTGAACAAATTCTTAAGCTGCAATCGGCAAACGATTTGGTCAGCTTATCCACAAACAAGCTTCGCGAATGTTTTGCTTCTCCTGTAGTCAAACTCGATGAGACAGTTTCAACACGTATTATTCTTGCATTGACAAATTTTGCATCCGTCTTAAGAAATGATCCTTTGCTTTATTTGCACTTTCTTCATATTTGTATTCGATAAATCAATAGCCTTTTCATTGATATTTGCGCAAGAAAAACGAAAGCATTTTTGATCTCCCCATGTTGGCTGATCAAGTTTTTAAACTGTTCTTCGGCGAAGTCAGACGAAATATTTCCAACGACAAAAAATTGCTACCGCTTGACGATGGTGTGAATGTTTGAGGGGGTGGAGCTTCGATGACTGAGATCCTCAGGCCTTTAAACAATTGCCCGTTGATTAGTTTTGCAGCTCTCTTTGCTTCATTTGCCTTTGCGAGAGTTACAATACAGGTAGCTACACAAAGATATAATTTAAACGTAAATAAGTCACTAGGCAACCACCTAGGGGAAAATACGAGGCAAAGTCAAACTGGGCTAGTTCATTTCATAAAATGAACCACTGTTCAACAGCTGTGAGGGCAAAGGCTTGTTGAAAATGTTCAACACATAGCCTTGGCCTTCACCTAATAGATTACACATATTACAGTTCATAACTACCTATTAACTGAGAGTGAGGTCTTTACGTGAAAATATTAAACCGAGCTCTAGTCGTATTGTCCGAGCGACAGCCAGTTGAATGCGGCAAGACCGAGGTTTGATATTCTCCCCTGAAGACCGAGCGATCGAGGTTAATAAGTAGTTTATTATATGGCATTTTGAATTCTTTTATGTCCATCCGTTTATTTGTATAAAGCTGTATCCTCAAGGTAGTAAATCTCACCCATTTCGACGGGAATTTACATCTTTCAAAAAGTCTAATAGTCTCACTGTACTTCACTGTTTGTTGCTGTAGGGCATTTCGCTATGCCTCGCCACGGTAAGAAAGGCATAACGGGGAAATCCGGACTGCAAAATTCTTGAAAGCCACATATTA
This sequence comes from Muricea muricata, assembly GCA_963855995.1. Lineage (NCBI taxonomy): Eukaryota > Metazoa > Cnidaria > Anthozoa > Malacalcyonacea > Plexauridae > Muricea > Muricea muricata. The sequence continues at coordinate 25,945,711 of OY979717.1, forward strand.
ATACTTGTACTTAATATTTCTACATTACCTAAAGGATTCCTGTCACATTATAGTATCGCAGGCTATGTTTTTATTATTTTTATCTCATCCAAAATTAACAAATAATGTTTAAAATACTTTTTTAGTAGATTTCCAATTAGAATAATATGATAAAAGCAACAAGGATTCAACGAACAATGTCTAAAGCTGGTCCGTAAACTGACTGCCAGCACAAAATTGAATTTGCAGTACTATATGAGGTGAGACTAATCCTCGTACCAATTGCATAATAAACAATCATTGAATGAGGTCAAGTAGGAGATGAGGAATTCGTAAGGCCGAGCTTTGTGTTATCTGAGGTTAGCCGAAGGCTCAGACAAACCCAGGCTTTAATAATTCCTCATATCCTACGAGAACCAAATTCAATAATTGTTCATTATTTATTTGCATTTTTATCAGACTCAGAATAAATGCTTGCCTTGTAAACAAGACGCAAGCTACGGAAGTAGCCATTTGGCATAAGTCATAATGTCGAGTACATATATTCAATATCCAAACAAATTACGTCACAATGTCGAATATGTGTTTTTAATATCCGAACAAGTTATGTCATAATGTCAATTATTTATTGAAAATATTTTAGGAGTTTTGATTGGTTAAGAGCCAAAGGTGAAATCGTCATATCCACTTGGTAGTTGCCCAAATTTGCGATTGAAAATAAATATACGACATTATGAGTCACTTTGTCCTATATTGATTGACCTTGTAATCTGGCATTTGTTTTAAGATTTTTTTTCGTAGTCTGATTGGCTTATTAAAGTTTCCGAACAATTTCATGCTGTTCCATTATTAGCGGCTTGTGTCTTCTTACTTACAAAGCAAGCGTTTAAACTGATTTTAAAATATTTTCAAAAAATAATAAAACAATTATTGAATACGGTTCTCGCAGGATATGAGGAATTATTAAGGTCTCGGTTTGTGTCTTACACCAACCTCTGCCTTAATAATTCCTCATATCCGGCTTGAGCTCATTCAATAATTATTTAATATGTATTTTCAATATTCTATGGCGATATGGCTGTAACTCCAAATTTGGGCAACTACTGAATGGATATAACGCTTTCACCCACGGCTCTTAACCAATCAAAACTTTTGAATTATTTTCAATAAACAAAACGCCTGCTAAGGCGTTCACTCCGCCTGCCGAAACGAAAATGGGCACAAGGCCAGGCAGGGCTGTAACTAGAGAGTTCATTGGGGGTGGGGTATATTCACTTATTTCTGATCTGCCCCCAACTAATTCCTTTTTAAATCAATTATTATTAGGGTACCTTCCAAGGCATTTTACCAGTAACACATTGCTAGCACATCTTATGTAATCACTAAGATAACCAAAAATCAATGTCTGAGTGACTTGCCAGGCACTCAGCCCAGAATCCTAGTAAGATTGCATTTTTTAGAATTTAATTTAAATTAGACTTTCATAGCACATATGTTAAACAAGATTCTTTTGTCATAATACCACCAATATATAGCTGTTTTATTTTGCAAGTAAAGAAAATTTTACTAAAAGTGTATACAATACATCAATATATTAACCTGATAGCATCATTTAAATCTATTCTGTAGCACACTGCCTGAAGTCTCCACGATATAATTTGTTGGGAACTTTAGACTAACATATGTATTTCTGGAATTGGAATGTAAAATGTCTCTTACCTTTTGTAATTATACGAGATCCCACAAGCAAATAAATCATTTTGCATGAAATATTAGAGTCTCAACATAGGTAGAAATAGAAAACCAAGGAAAGAAATCACAACGTGTTTAGAATTAGGAACACATTTCCTAGACTCACTCCTTAATCATGGAATGATGGAGTCTATCAGAATTTGCCGTTTTAAAACATTTCTAGAGCAATGTTTTGATAAAGAACCTTCCTGCCCCTTTTTTTTTAACTTTTACATGTTAAAAATTGTGTTTTGTGTACAGATATTTCAGTAGAATTTGCGTTTGATTCTTGTGTAGAAATTTCTAAATTTTCTTAAAAGTAGGAACACAACAGAAAATGACGGAAACACGCTCTCAAAACTTCACCGCTATACATCGCTCCTCGGTAAAGTTTCGCGGCGGAATTTGTCGTTTTAAAACATTTTGCATGAGAATCTTTACACGTAAAACATTCTTGCGGTTTAGATGTTCTAGCATACATGTTAAAATGCGTGTTTTGTTGACATATTCCGCTAGAAATTGAGTTTAAACGCCGTGTTTAGGTCGGCTCACGCGGCTTGTGCCCAGCGGTATCAACCATGAGCGCTGCGCCAGCTTGTGACACCGAAAAAAAAATTTTAAAAAAACAGAAACGGAGCGAATTTAAAACTCCGCGAGTGATAACAAAACTAAGTTATTTAACCAGATAAAATTATCTTCTTTCAACTGCTCACCGCAAAAACATTGCACCTTTTTTATTTTACAAGCGAAAAGTTACATCACCTGTAGTTTAGGTAACTCGAATTATCTACTTAAGAAACGAAGAACAAGCGTAAAATGTGTACTCGCAACGATTAAATACTCAGTGTGCTTGAGTCTGCGAGTAAAATGACTCTAGAAATGAGTATTTAACAGTTGAGAGGATTTAAACAATAGGTCTGAAACAACAAACATATACCTGAAGCCATCAGAATACTGGAGTACTTAAAATTCTGGAATTTAAAAAGTTCTTGAATGATCTGCTGAAAAAAAAACATGGTACAGAGAACTAATTAGATATGATTAGAAAAATCAACAACTTACTGAAACACCTTTTAAATGTGTTTGAGATATCTAATTCCAATAAAGGAACACAGCACACGCGAAATATCCGAAATAAACGCGCACGTCAACTCTTGCGAGCAATTCCAACACATCAAGTCTCTTTTGGAACTCTCGTCCAGGGCGCTTATATACCCAGGCGGGGGAAACGCGCTGACAAAGCGCTGATCGATGTGTGATGCGGCAGGGAACTGGTGCGAGCGTGTTTTTTTGAACGAATTCGGAAGGAGCGTGATTTGGTAGCTTTGTCTTTGTGCGGTTTTTACTCCGGTTTTAGGAGAAGTTTCACGAACTTCTTAACTTGAAGTTTCGAAACAATGTTTCCTTTACGTCTGAGTGCTTTTTTGTGTTTATTGGAATGTTCTTGCTTTGTTCTGTTGTGGACAAATGGCTTGAAAAGAATGGTGCATATGTGGCTTTTAGCCAATAAACGCAAAAAAAACCTTAAACGCAAAAAAAACTGAATTTATGCTTATTGGATCAAGACAACGGCTGTCTCAAATCATTTCTGATCCAATCCTATCGATAGGATCTGAGGCCATTAAGCGTGTTTCATCCACCAAAACACTTGGCGTAATGGTGGATGAATGCATCACCTGGAATGACCATACTGATAAAGTGGCAAAGAAAGCTGCAAAGGGAATAGGAATATTACGTAGATTTTCTTGACAAAGATACGCTTAAGACCGTTTACAGCGCTTTTGTTTTGCCACATTTTGACTATTGTGCGTTGGTATGGCACAATTGTTCCAAAGCTTTGCAAAACAAATTGCAAAAGCTTCAAAATAAAGCTGGTCGAATAATTACAGGTGATAGCTATGAAATTGCCTCAGATACTGTCAGAACCAAACTTTGTTGGGACACTTTAGAGGAAAGAAGGGAAAAACAATTGGAAACCTTAATGATACAAATAATGAAAGGTAATTCAATTGCTTACCTTCGAGAATTTTTTACATTTTGTTCTAATCAAACGTATCAATTAAGAAGTAACAATCATGTTCTTCGCTTGCCTAAACCCAACACGAACGCCCTAATGCGGAGTTTTGCGTATAAGGGTGCTGCAGCTTGGAATAATATTGAAGAACATAGAAAGTTTTAATTCTATCGTACATTTGACTAAATTTTTATACTTAATATATGTTTGTCTTTAGTTTTTAACAATTTTAACTTGTACATATATATTATACTCATTTAATTAATATTTTGAACTTGTAGATACACGGCCATCTGAAAATCAACCTTTTTATTTTCCACATAATTTTTATCGTCGTTTTAGTTTAGTTAGGGCGAGGTTGAGATGTTACCGTGTCAAAATATTTGTAAATAAATAAATAAGTATAATAGGAGACAAGATATTCAACAAGGGTATTCGTTGATATTCGTTGGGTCGACGGATCTGGTTTTGTAAACAGTGATATATATTAGTCCAGAATATCAATTTATCAATGAACTAGAACTATCAGATGCCTTTCTGTATCAGCTCGTCGAAGCTCCAACTAGGGGAAATAACATTTTAGACTTGGTTTTATCGAACAATCCTGAGCTAGTGGACACAATTTTTGTTGAAAATACTGAAGGACTTCCCTCAGACCATAAAAGTATTTCATTTAATTTATTCCGTCTAGCTAAAGTAATTAATTCACCATCTAGATATGTCTATGACTTTAAGAATGCTGATTTTCGGTCCCTACGGGCCTATTTGTCCGTGGATACTAATGACATCCCCGAGGGGACGATGGATGATGCTTTGAAGTCATGGAAGAAAGAGTTTCTTGAAGCAGTTAATGTTTTTGTCCCCAGGCGTAAAGTGAGGCATTCTCAGCGAGCGCCGTGGATTGATCGTGGTCTTGCCTATGCTATCAAAAAGAAAAAGACCTTCTGGAAGAACAAAGTGCGCCGGTCAAACGATCCTGCAGTCTTTGAGGAGTTCAGAAAACTACATCAGCAAATTAAAAACTGGATTCGTGCTAATCGCAAATCCTATTTTAAACGGATAGCATCGGAGATACACTCTAATGCTAAACCGTTTTGGTCTTTTTTCAAGCTTAAGTCTATTCGCCGATCTTATCCTGATACAATGTTATTGGAAACTAATATCGAAGTTACATCTGACTTAAGCCGGTTTTCCACTAGCGAATTTTTTCGCGCGACGCGACTTTTCTCTTTTGTCTAAGCTCAACTAGTTCCGCATGGTTGCAGCTGAAAGCTCAAGAACAAAGGGAAAAAGTTGCTTCGAGCGAAAAAATTCGCTAGTGGAAAACAGGGTTGCCAGATTGCATGCATAAATTAGCCAAACTTTTAACAATGCTCTTTGTTTTTACTTTTACTCTACTTGTTCCTTTCCGATTCCCAATGTGGTGGATCAGCCTTCGCTGTCGCAAATTGTTCTTACTGCGGACGAAGTTTTGGCTGACCTGAAAGGATTAAATGTAAACAAAGCAACTGGTCCTGATGAAATTCCGGCTAAGTTGATTGCTGAATGTGCCGAAGTTATCGCCAACCCTATTTGCGATCTTTTTAATTTATCCCTATCAACTGGTAAATTCTTTTCTGAATGGAAAGATGCGAATCTAATACCACTTTTTAATTATCGTGGCAATTATCGTGGCATATCATTACTACCCATATTATGTGTCGTTTACATCGGATCGTATTTACCATCTTCAGCACAGTTTTCGTAAAGGTCTTTCTTGTACTACGCAGCTTCTGACCGTTCTTCACAAAGTAGGAAAGATTCTTGACAAGGGAGATGAAATAGACATTGTATATCTTGATCTTACTCGTGCATTCGATACTGTCTGTCACGCTCACCTTCTACAGAATCTACGTCCCTACGGGATTACTGGTCTTCTGTTTAATTGGCTATCTGACTACCTCTGCCATCGTCGTCAGCGCGTTGTTGTAAACGGTGCATCTAGCTCATGGGTAGAAGTCTGCTCTGGTGTGCCTCAGGGTTCAGTTTTCAGGCCGATTTTGTTCATTCTTTATGTAAATGATCTTCCAGACAGTGTGTCTTTCTCTAATATTGCTAAGTTTGCTGATGACACAAAATGTTTTAAATCCATCAAAACTACTTGTGATGCCAGCCGATTTCAGCAGGATTTAGACTCACTGTCAGTTTGGGCTTCAATCAATGAACTAACGTTTCAGATCAACCAGCCAAATGTGAGAATCTTTGGATTACTCGCAAACGTTGCAGTCCACAAAGGTCCTATACTCTTAATGAAGTTACACTTAAATCAGTCACCATCGCACGTGATCTTGGCCTACAAGTGTCTCATGATCTGTTATGGGCGGACCATATTGCGGTTATTGTGTCTAAAGCCAATAGAATGCTCGGCTTCCTGCGAAGACATTGTTCAAAGGGTGTCCCTTGTCACATCCAGAAAACACTCTATATATCGCTGGTGAGATCACATCTTATTTATGCTAGCCAAGTATGGTCACCCTGTCTGCGTGGATCTATTTATTTGATGCGAAGTTTGGAGGCGGTACAACGGAGAGCCACACGTTTCATCCTCCGTGGCTTTGAACTTGATCATAAATGCCGGCTGATTCAACTTCATCTGCTGCCTCTGTGTTACTTCCTCGAATATCTGGACCTTCTCTTTTTCTTTCGCTGTATAAACGGCGAGATAAGTCTTGACATATCCGAGTTTGTACAGTTTTCCAACTCTAAAACACGTTGTGGATCCTCTGGGATGGATCTTCGCCTTAACTTTGCTCGTACATCAACATTTCGGGAGTCCTATTTTGTTCGTATCTGTCCGCTGTGGAATGCGCTGCCCATCGACATTCGAACCTCCGACCGTACGCCAATCTTTAAATCTCGCTTAAAGAAGTTACTATTTGCCCGCCTGCATTCTACATTTGATTCGGAAAATACCCGCTCATGGCGAATTATTTGTCCCTTCTGCAGAAACGTTAATGTGAACTCAGTTTGTAGCTGTTAATTTTAATAACTCTGAATAATTGTTGAATAATGTCTGTATATTATGTTTCTTATGTTAATCGTTCTATGTATGTTGTATTTTGGAGACAAGCCTTTGTAAGGGACCCTGTGTCCTATTGCTTGTTTCCCGTGATTGTTGTCCCAAATGTCATAAATTATAAAAAAAAAATTTAAAAAAGGAAATACAAGTCAAAATGCTGCCCCACGTAACAGCATTTCAGGTGTGTCGAGCTTATTATTGTCTGTTTGTATATGGAGATACCTCACAGAAATTGGAGTTGATATTTTATAGCTGCTTTGGTCTGAATTCGTGTAACATTTTCGCTACATGTTCGTCTGTTTCGATGCATCGTGTGGTTACAACATTTATCAAGTATCTATAAAAATATCAATCACTTTTCAACAATTTCTCCATGGTCCAAAGATAACAAAATAATTGTGAACGTTTTCATATACGATTAAGATTTTGGCAGACTCAGTTATTTAGTTAAACTGACGCGCGTTTAGCGTGAAAATGCTTTCCATGCAGACCTATAGCAAACTTGTACATTTCAAGTTAAGATAAATATCTTTCTTTCATCATATAGTTTGAATTCTAGTTGATGGATTTCTTCAAACTACTTTTTAACATTCGTTGTCTAAAAATCGAAGACGAAGTAGAATGTATTGATCGATTTTGTTACCTCTACACCGTGAAGGAATTGTTGAAAAGTGATTGATATTTTTATAGATACTTGATAAATGTTGACGGTAGACATTTAAATCGGTTATTGTATCACACGATGCATCGAAACAGACGAACATATAGCGAAAATGTTGCACGAATGCAGACCAAAGCAGCTAAAAAACATCAACTCCGATTTCTATGAGTATATCCATATACAAACAAACAATAATAAGCTTGACATACCTGAAATACTGTTACGTATAGGCAGCATTTTGACTTGTATTTCCTTGCTGGATATCTTGTCTCCTATTGCACCCATACTTTTCAAGCCATTTATCCACAACAGAACAAAGCAAGAACAGTCCAATGAACACAAAAAAGCTCTCAGACGTAAAAGAAACATCGTTTCGAAAATTCAAGTTAAGAATTTCTTGAAACTTCTCCTAAAACGTTAACCGGAGTAAAAACCGCACAAAGACAAAGCTTCAAAATCACGCTCCTTCTGAACTCGTTTAAAAAACACGCTCGCACCAGTTCCCTGCCGCATCACACATTGATCAGCGCTTTGTGAGCACGTTTCCCTGCCCGGTATATAAGCGCCCTGCTCTCGCCTGACTTAACGAACCCTATATGTAGAAACATAACCCAACTAAACTTCACAATTGTAAAATAATTGATAAGTCAGACCATAGTTAATAGAGTAGATGGTTTGGAAACTCATTAGAATAACAATATAACTCATTATCTATGTTGGTCAACGTTTATTCAAAAATATGGTTCTTCATCGTCACTTGTGTATTGTGTTTTCGCCAAATCCACCAATAGGAATTCTTAAATTACCCTATTGTTCAAGTCGCGCATGGCTGAATTTCCTAAAACGTTGCTATTGGTTAGTTAGGTGAAAATACAATACGCACGTGACGACGAAGGACCTTATTCCTGCATAAACCAGAACAAAAACATAGATAATGACTTATATTGTAGCTCTAATGAGTTTCCAAACCATCTAGCTCTATTAACTATGGTCAGACCATTGGTCCATGATATTATTTAAAAAGTCTCTTGCCATACGGCGAAGAAAACCAGTACTAAACCACGGCGTTAAAGCTTCAAAAAAGCTTAACATATTTCAATAACTCTGACTACTTTACTTTGCATATATAATTAATATAGCTGCTTCTGCAATTTAATACTAATCCTGATGATGACTACAAATTAGTCGCAACGTCGACTCAATAAAACAATCAAAATGTTGTTCGTAGTTACTGTTCTTTTGTATTTCGTTAAAATACTGGCTGGTTCTCCTAACTATTGTCTCACTGGTTACTGCACTTTACCTGCTGAGCTAAATATTCACAGATTTACAGTCGGTTATTACTCGTTAAAAACATAAATAGAACTGAAATGCGGAAAAATCATTTTTAAGTTTACTAACCACTTCAGATAAATAACCATTTTCTTGAACAAGAAACTTTATTTTCTCTTCGTATTCTGTCTTGAGGGACTTTACATACGTTCTCTTGCAGTTCTGTTTTCTCGATTAGAAGATCATGAAGCCTAGTGTAAAAACAATAAAATATTTGAAACGAACGTTTTCAGTGTAGGCTAATTGCGATATTCACTCTTGCCAGAAGGCGTTTACATATGTGTGCATATAGACTGTTCTTGATGGTATGACTGGCGTGATTGATTACTGTGCTTGTCTGACAACTCATAACAATGCTATTCCAATAAGATGCTCTATTTGACTCACAAAGCAATGTCGTCTTAGTAAGTCTTTGCAACATGGAAGAGTTTTTCCAACACGAAAAATTGGATGGTCCAATCTCAGACTCTGGCCAGGAGCCTGTTGTAATAATATCATCATTCCTCCCCTCCCCCCTCCTTTTTTTAATACCCTATTGATTACTCTTGCCAAGTTTTGAGTTGCTGTTTTGCATAATTGCTGAAAAATTCGCTAATAAAGAAAAGAAGTAAGGCATTTTCTGAAATTGGGATAGTCAGGCAGCTAGAAAGAAAAAAACCCATCCTATCGGGGAACAATTCCATTTTGGCTTTATATTGTGCCTTTAGAATAAATTTCCAGGTGACTATTGATTTCCTCACATTCTGATTGGTCAAGATTAATCGCTGTCTCTGGAGTGATTTTCACTTTTTGTTTTTTTTATGTATGAATTTTTGTAAAGTTTAGTTGATTATCATTTGCAAACTAATATTTGTATTATGTGTCTATTTAACAATTAGTCACCTCAGGCTCAGTGATTACAAGCGCACAATATAGTTACAATACTTCACCTTCAGCTCAGTGAATATAGGCTTGTAATCACCTTGCCTTCACCGACTAATTGTTAAATAGATTTAATAAACGTATTTTTCCATGTTGGCAGCCTTTAAATTACTTCTGAGCTCCAGGCCGCACGTTTATCTTAATTTTTTGTATACCCTTGTTGAAGTGATATGGAATGACCTCTTCAAGATCTAGCAGTTAACCCCAAACCTTATATTTTACTTTGTTCAGTGACATATTCATTCACACATGTGAGAAGCAGAAAATCTCTGATTCTTACAACAAGTGTGAACCAGGCTGTATAATCAATACCTTGCCATACATTGATGACAGATCTGGTTTTCAGTCTAGAACTTTGCCACAGAGATCAAACAAAATTTGTGGCTTCCATTAATAAGAACCAGCTTGAATATAATATTCCAATACTCACCACATAAATCAATAAATTTTCAGATTCCCTATGCCCAATCCTAGGAAACATCATAATTACCAAGTTAACAAAATCGACATAGATAACCATCCTAGTTGACCATACAAGGTGAAATTTCTGAAACTCTATAAAATGTTATTGCTAACCTCATTTTTTTCTATTAAACAGACTAATTTGATCCTTTGTGTGAAATTGTAAGTGATTTTGAGAGATATGATGTCAAGTTTCCAAAACTGATGAAGATAAAATGGCCAGTCTATTTATTAACAGACCCCTCCCTCCCCCCAAAGTGGAAAGTTTGCACAGCACGGCCGAGATGTCGGGCATGCAATTTTGATGTCTCCTACGTATATACTTTCTATGAAATTTCATAAATCTTGGGCATGCAACTTTCCAGTCTGGCCCTCTTGTATAGGGTCTATTCACAATCACCTTAGAAAATTTGTATGCACAATTGGTCACCCCATGTTACTAACCTCTATTAGATACTGTTATTCCCCCTTGGATAACAAACATTTTCAAGGATTTTAATATGAATTGCATTATTGATATTTTCATTTACTAATTCTTATTAGTATTTTCACCCAAGTGACATACAAACTCCAATGTTGTGATTGGTCCAATGTGATCTGATATTCCGTTATATTCACCTACAGGTGAATATACAGTAAAAACAAGTTTACAAAATGGCGACCAGCTGCCGTTTTGTACAAATTACGGAAAAAGAAATAAACAAAATTAGATAACTTGTGTAAAAATACTAAAACAATTATTCACCTCAGGCTCGGTGATTTACGAGGAATATTCACCTCGACTTCATCTCATGGATATTCTCCGATAGTCACCTCAACTTCATCTTGGTGAATATTCCCCGGGTGATAGTCACCTCGCCTTCGGTAAATAATTGTTAATTATCAAACTCATTAATAATTCTTGAAGAAAATTGAAAGACATGAAAAATATCAACCAAAAATGAACAGGCTTTGTGTTGGCCTTTTGAAACAAAAGCCATCATTTTTATGATTCGTTCTTTAGAAAACCAATTTCTATAGTTTATTTATTGTCTTTTGTTGTTATAACCAACTACTCACAAAGCTTGTTGGCATAGGTTGATGCCTTGATGGTAACCCAAAGAATTACATGTTTATCAGTCCAGTGTCTGTACGCGCTGATCTACAGATTACTTGCATGCAGTAAACTTTCTCGCAATTTCCTAAGTTTTTAACATGTACCTTTCATTTGAAAATATGACTGTTCGAGGTCGTTTATTAAAAAGCATTACTAATAGTATAAATACATACTATAATACAAATCAAGCATATTTTTTTCATCACATGTAAGGAAAAAAAATTGTAGGCAATTCAACATACCTTCTAGATCAAATTCGGACATGTTCCTCGCTGACGAGGGCCAATATTAACCAGGTATAACAATCAGTTAACGGGACAATTATATTTTTGAGAAACACGTGCTCAAGATATACTTAATTTCAAGTCAAATCTGCATTTAAATTTTCTGAACACATCAGCGACACAAAGGAAGCAACAATTCTGTCGAATATTAACGAAATTGCATGAACATTCCTAGAGATATTTAATAAAAAAACAAATTTAAAAATCACTACTGTGAAATACGCACGACATTCGACACGACATTCGACACGAGATTCAACACGATATTCAAAAACCGTACGCACTCATTTCAATCGTTCAAAATTTTACCAACAGATATAGTCATTATTTATCTTACTAATTGAACTAGAAAAGAACTAAAACACTTACTTCTTACCAGTTAACAATAATAACTATATTTAATACCTAAAATAGCCGAAATTTTCAGTCAAAGCGGTCCATACCATGCCCCAAATATACAGTACAATACTAAAACTAATTAGACAAACGAGATTTGAAGTCCCGAGTAAACTGCAATTTTCTCCGCCGCAATTCTATAAGATTTCTTAAAATTTGAATATCTTAGAGAATTTCGTATTTACTTTCTATCGGTACAAGCTTCGTAGGTGGTGCAAACCTATAAAAGGCGAAATTCCAAGTCAAACGCGCTATATCCTGCGCAGCATTTTAATTAGAATTAATCGCGCAAACAACCCATTAAGTCATCTTGAATAAACTGTAATCATTGATATATATTCCTGGATAGCGCAACCTAATACTGGCGCCTAGAAAATGTTGAAGTCAGCAACTCGCCAGCGGCGGCCATATTGGACTATCCCACTTCCAATTGAATAGTATATTAAGTTGTGTCGTTTTATGCGTATTTTTTATTTTCTTTTGCCGAAGTTGGGCCAGTTTTTTTTAAATCGCGACGATGGAGCAACGAAAAAGAGTTTGGAATAAAAATTAGAGGAATTTCGCGTCGTAGATTAGAAAATTATCACATATTTCGGATGTCAAGGAGTGGACTACTCGACTACAGCCTCGCTGTTTCACATATTTCACTGCGAAATGTCAGAATAAAAGGTTGTTTGCAAACAAGTGATTGAAAGTGGTGGACATTTTCAATTTTTCCATGTAGAATGTTGCAGTAATACAGATAAACAGGTATGACCTATTTAGATGAAACACTAAATGTATATCATATATTATACATGATACATTTTAATGTTTATTTCAATGTTTGCTGGATATTATAGGCATTGATGCTAGTGTTTTTAATGTATAATAAACAAAGATTAAAGTGCTGTTTGATTACAATTTCTGGAAGAACTTCCAGTTCTTTGTATAGGGACATCTTTGTCTGTTATGGAGCTCTACGTAGCAGAACCTTTAAATCCATTGTTACATGTTTGGTTTGTCTCACGAAACTTCACTAATTCACTTTAAATTGCTGGCATTTTGTATTTAACACTATTTCTACATTTTCGTGAAAGCATATACTGTATTTGAAATAGTTTTACCTTTCATTTCAGGTGTATTCAAGATGCTGATAGTACAAAGTCAAAAGACGAAATTCAGGAGCAGCTACATAATTCAGCAAGAGAACTGTTGCTTAATTGAAAATAACTATTTTGTCAAATTTTTATTATTAAAGATTTTTTTAATTGGAACAATGTGTAATTTTTCATAATAAACAATAGTTATTCTATTTACACTGCTTCAATAGGATGTTAAAGCCAGAGGTGTGTGTACTGTATACTCTGTATGTGGGTGCATTATTTCTGTTTTGATGAAACTGATGGCTTTAAAACAAGGACATACAGCATTACTAAATATCTTCATACTTTAGGAATATCTAAGATAAGTTTATAACTTATCAAAATAATATGCCAAGTCAGTTCAGCAGAAGATTCTTTGTGATGACTGCCGCACTGCTCTAGGATCACAAGATAACACTGCTCCATCATCTGAGTTCCTGAAATTGAAAGATAGTGGCAAATTATTCAAGCCTTCCCCCAGTGTCGTCAACATTTGTAATGAAAGCGAAAAGCGTTTTGAAAGAATGCTGGCAAAAAATGCTGGGAAGCTTCCCCATGGCAAAGGCATACCTGAGGCCATTGCTACAGTAGTTTTAAGCACTTTAAAAGTATTATCCCTATTTACAGAACTAGATGATCACGTGTTTGATTGGACAGTGGATGACAATCATGTTTACAAGCTGATCAAGAAGATTTTAAAATGCTACTGTAAAGTCCGGCTGTACCACTTAGGTAAAGAAACTACGGCAGATTTATCTGGTGAAAAAATCCGAAAAAAATTAAATAAGTTGGTTCTTTTCCAACACCAATGACAAAGAGACCAACAGGAATATGATTCGATTCAAAGTCACAGATCGTGCAAGATGGTAAGATGTCACTGCACATCAACGCAAGAACAATGTCAAAAACCTTACTTTATAATTACCTGTTGAGAGAATCTCTTTCTTCAACCTTCGTTTAAGTTCTTCATGGGGTCCATTTGAAGATGGTGTAAATGCAAAATGATTTGTTTATTTAAATATGGCTGCATTGGCGGCATACCGTGGTCTGTGTTCACTCCTACAAACTTGAATTTATCGAAGTTACGATGCCAAAGTAACTGAATGCCCGTGATTTTTCACTCAAAATCGTTCTTTTATTGTGCTATCCTTATAATTAAACTATTCGGTCCGAATACTTTTACATATGATGCGAAATAATCGCGAAAAGGATGGCTCAGTATTACAAGTGCATACCTAATAGCACTGAAAGTGGGATAGTCCAATATGGCCGCCGCTAACCGCCGCTGACTTCAGCACAAACGCCGGATGCGCTATCCAGTAATATATATCAGTGACTGTAATTTTCTCGGCCGCTATTGTAAAGGACCCCCCAAAAATTTCATATGTTACACAATTTTGTATACCCTTTCTAGCGACAGGCGGTGTGCGAACTGGCATCGCAATGCATGATGGGAAAAAAACCAAATTGGTTCATTTGCATACAGGCCTTGTTTAAACATGTTCTCGTGAATATTCATGATGGCCTTGATGGGAATTCATGGTCTGTTGCCTTTTATCCAAAAATACAGTAGAAAATGTAACTTGCGGACGTTTTCTGGTCAAACTACAGCGATAGACGCTTCTTGCTGGATACATAAAGCATTGTGTGTATCCATAAACTGGACTGGAAGTCGAGAAAGGTAATTTTATTGATCATGAATTTCATGCTTCACAAATGTGTAAAAGTAATGTGTATGAAGCAAACGTTTTTGATGCTTTATATTACTGTTTGTTGTTAGGATACTGTTGACATAACAATAGTCTACGTTTGTTATCTCTGATATTTATAGATTTGGTGACATTTTCGAGAAATATCTACAAATAGTAAAAACGTCTGGGGTTATTCCGTTTGTTGTCTTCGACGGTTCGCACTGCCTGCAAAAGCCAGCGAAAATGAAAGACGTCGAAGGTAAGATTGTAAGAACATAATAAAACATGGAAAATCAATGTTTGTGATCTGTCCAAATTCTATTTTCATATTTAAAAGTTACTAATGTTTATAACTTTATTTGGTATTTAGAGAACGCGAGAAGATTCTCAAACAAGCAGACGATCCTGGCATCTCCAAACGTGAAGCAAATAAACTGCGTAGCCGAGCTGTATCTATTACTTTTGAAGATATTGTCATTTGCATAAATGTTAGTTGACAACTTCTTCGTAGTTTTCTGATATTTTACACTTAGTACAGGATGTATAAAAAAGAACCCATTGAAAATCGACCATATATATGATTTGAATTTTTTAATTTGATTGCCCTTCCAATTAATGAATATTTAAGGTATATAATGTTCTGTTTCTTATATTTTCTTCAAAAGATTTGTGTGGCAGATGGTATTAAGTATGTTGTGTCACCATATGAATCGGATGCACAAATTGCTCATATATTATCAATTGGTCGTGCCAATTTTGCAATCACTGAGGATTCTGACATGTTGGTTTATGGTTGCAAAAAGGTTTGTATAGTTTAATAGATTTTTCCAATTTTATTATTGATCATTCCAATATTCAATAAAAATTAACATTTCAGTAAGGACCAGATTTAAATCATTTGGAGCATTTGTTAGAATCAAAACACGTACAAGCCTTTATCAATTGTGTATATGACTCCATGTGGTTTGAAAAAAGTGTGTATCAGGCACATTCAGTACAATGTATAAGAAACGTAAGAGCTATTGTTTCACATATTTTTTATTAGGTGATTGTTAAACTAACCATGAGTGGGCATGGGGATTGTTTCCTACTGGATGACATATTGAGTGGTTTAAATATAAACCAACAACAGTTTCAGCAAATGTGTATAGCTGCTGGTTGTGACTACCTTGCAAATGTGAAGGGTGTGGGCATACATACAGCATATCGCTTTGTCAGTCAACCAATTGGAGATTTGTTGGAACGGCTCCTTAAAATAGGAGGATCAGAAGAATATAAAAATCATTTCAGGAAGGTTGAGAAAGTTTTTAAACACCAGACTGTGTTCAACATGGGCTCACATTCAACTGCTCCTCTAGAGAAATGTGATGCAGATCTCACTGAAGATGTCCAATGTCTCTGTGGAAAGTATCCTTTATGAATTAAAGTAATATTAAATATTGTTGCATTTTTTCATATTTTTTCTGTTTGTGTTTACCTTAATTAACTTCAGTAAACTGGAATTCCTCTATGCCAATGAAATGGCTGTTGGGAATATCGACGCAAAAAGTGGAGAAAAAGTCAAAAACTACCCTCTTTTAGCAAAGGTACTAACTAGCCAGTCTACAGATCCAGTTAAAATAAGGTTTTAGTTAAAAATTAATATTAACTTTCATGATACCATTCATACTACAGGACCAAGCAACGGGTGAGCAAAATGGAAAAGATATTGACAATTTTAATTCCACACCACTGCAAAACTCTAATGGTATGTTGAAATTATGTACATTTTTCATTTATAATATAACATTTTTATTCAGAGAGCTATTGGCTAAGATAATACTGAATGCCAACAATACTGGCAAAATGAAAACACCCCATCTTTCAAGCATTGTGTTTCACCAAATTTCTCATTTCACCTAAATTCAAGTTGTGTTGATATAACTGTATATCAACAGGTTACAATTAAACAAAATGAACCACTGTCTATTGGATCGTGCATGTTTAATACATACTGTAACAGTGTATATAAAAATCCACAGAATATATGATGAAGCTATAATTTTGTACTTTAGATGGTACTAACTGTCAAGAATTCTTATGCGAGATTACTCACATTAATCAAGATTCTTTGGTTTCATGGGAAATCCCACACTTCCCAGTGATAACCTTGGAATTTACATTTGTGCAATTCAAGAAAGACACACAGCTATATAAAGGTGTGATCCAAAAATGTGAAGCAAGGAACATCCATCCAGGTACATTCACTTGTAATTCACATTGTGAAATAGAAATTCATGGTGAGAAGTATACTGTGTTGTGGAAATTGGTACCCGTTAAATCAACATCTACAAGTGGTGAAAAAAGCCATACAGCGTCTA
Source organism: Muricea muricata (assembly GCA_963855995.1). NCBI lineage: Eukaryota > Metazoa > Cnidaria > Anthozoa > Malacalcyonacea > Plexauridae > Muricea > Muricea muricata. The sequence continues at coordinate 25,962,820 of OY979717.1, forward strand.
ACACTGTATCTGATGATGACTTGGAAGAGGATGACTTAGTGCAGCCACCTGATGGTACAAAGCACTGCTTACCATTTAAGGTTCTGGGAACTTGTCACCATGTAGTTCGCCAAAAAGCCCTTGAAGAAGCCTACATCTATCTGGAAGAACACAACAGACCAATTTTTGCAAAAATTGAGGCAGAGCCCGACAATCCTCATGACAAGCATGTGATTGCAGTTTACATTATGTCCTCATCAGATTATGAAAAAGTAGGCTACCTAGCCAAAGAACTCACGCAATATGTTCACCCAGTCCTTTCTGATAAATCACTCGATGTAACTGTGAAGAAGATTCGTTTCTGTACCACCTATCGCATGGTTGGATTCTATTTGACACTTAACATCACCAAAAATGGTCTTTGGGATAAAAAAGTGATTAATGCAAGCAAAAAAGTGAAATAATCACAAAAACAGTAATTTTAATGTTGTTAAAATATATATTTATATTAATAATTTTTACATATATGTTTAATGTTTGAAATGGATATGCATAGATATTTATTTTTTGTCTTGTTTAAAGGAACATTGAGAATGCTTATACTCCGACTGTGCTTAAAAATACATTAATTAATAACAAACTCTATTATGGCTATTAGAAATTAAATTATTTCCGATAATAAATTTGCATAAAATACTAGCTAGAACGTTTATTGACCTGCGTAGCAACCCTTATTAAGATGCCGTTCAGAGAGATCACTTGCCTTATATGTGCCAGGAAAACCATATCTATGACAACAATGTTCATTTAAATCAAGACAAAGGCATTTTCACTTTTGAAAAGAAAAACAGAGTTGTTGCTTCTAAGGTCAAAATTACCATGACCATGATCATCAAATTTGTTCTTTCCACACCAAATGTTCATCAATTAAATAAGTAACTCATAAACTTTAAGTGGATTTTCTATATATTTATTAAAAGCAAAACCAGTAAACCACCCAAGCCTAACACTTCCCCTTGAACATCTTTATTATCTTGCATGCTTTTTAAGATGTTTTAAAATATACAGCTATTTCAATAAAGGTTGTCCTTCCAAAAGCGTAAACTGTAAACTATGAGCACGCAAGGGATGACGGGTTATTGCTTATTTTCACCTCTAAACTCAAAATTATTTCTGTGAAACAGCATCGAGGGCTCATTGGAAACTTACGACGGGATATTTACTTGCTACAAAAGTAATTCCGCGAGTGTCCGGGCCTACGTAAACAGTAATCCATCATCCCCTGAGAGCTCATAGTTCACAGTTTACGCTTTTGGAAAGACAACCTTAATTAAACTAGCCGTACAGCAGATAAGAATATGAAAGTTCTCTCAGTGTTCTCTTAAGGCCTTTCTACCGGTGGCAGTTCCACGGGTTCTCTGTGAAATTTTGCCCGTGCTGTCAGCTGCCCTCTCTGTGGCAAGGATGCCCTATTTGCCACAAATACCCCAGGGTCACCTCTTCGTGACAGGTTTACCTTGTCGAGTCGCTCTTTGTCTTTTCCTTTTGATGGCTGATTGAATGAAGGCAAATCGAAATCTGTGTATCGCTCTTTGGCTCCAGACCAATAGTAGAACTTCAATCCAGGATCAATTCTCTTTGCAAATTCATTCAAAATCTTCCTCTGAGCATCAAGGAACTGTTTCATATTAAATATTTCACCAAGCATGTCGTGCATAAGACCGATAATTCCCTCAACGTCATCCGTCCCCGACGCTCGAGGATGCTCTGGGAGAAGACCTCGATCGTTGTATTCCACACGTCGCTGCTCTCTACTCTCAAGGTTGGCTATAAGACCAACGACAATCTCCTGAGTCAAACCACATATGCCCTTGATTTTTCTAGATTTAAGATGTTAAATACCACAATTTGTGAACCATTATTTTAAGTAATAAACCCGAACACCATCTAAGATATGCAGTAGATAATGATTATTACAGTGGAACAGGAAAATTTTACTCAATATTTTGCAGAAAGCAACATCAGGCATTAGTTATCTTTGAAATGTGATGTGGAAATTGAATTTGGAGTTATTAGCACATTAATATTATCAAAGTCATGTTACCTATTCACATCGATAGTGGTATAATCTGGCAGAGTATTGTACCATGGGATCCAATCGGACAATATCCACTGCTTCATCTCATTACAATAGCACGACCTTTGCATTTCTGAAAGACCCCGACCATCCACTGCTTTGTGCCAGTTGTGCAGACGCTTTATGATGCGACCATCACTCACGTGACCGTTTCGTTCCAGGAAGGAAATAACGCCAGGCCCTATTAGACGCTCACAATCTGGCACTGACTGCTTATTTCTTCCTGTGAGGGCTTCATATGTCAAGCCAGATAGAGGATCATGCAAGGCATCTCTGAGGTGCCGTAGGTCTACGCCTGGGATGTGCCCTTCCCGAAGCCTCGAAACAATGCGCTTTAGTAGATGGTTGTGATCCTCGCGATGATGTATTCTTTCACCAGTTTCATCTTTCTCCGGCTGGTATAGGTTGTCAGCAAAATTAGCAGGATCAGTTGCATGGTCCTTCAGATCCTCCACACTTTTTCGGTAGATTAAAATAGCCATGATAGATTTCATGACCTCCCCAGTTGTTTCAGGTCTTCCTATAAGATGGATCAATAACATATGTTGTCAATTTGACGGTTAATCTACATACCGGATACTTAATAGGGTATTTTTAATATCTATATACTGTATAGAATACCTTCCACCCATGGGTGTGGATCATGCATAAATGGGAATAGTTTCCTTCGAAACATGTGAACAGCATTTTCAAATGACACTTGACAATCAACCATAAATTCATTTAGCCAATGGACCTCTGCCAGGGGAACAGCTGCATGACCACAAACAGGTTGTCCTATATTAAATGGAATAACTTTATCAAAACAGAGTAGAACTAGGGCATATGAATGAAGTATTTCCAAAACCTTTTCTTTGTATGTTGCATTGATACAACTCACCCTTTTCATCAAGTTGAAAGTAAGAAAAGATGGTTTTCACATGAATACTCCTTGCTTGTCTTTTTGCACTTTTTATAAGTTCAATTACAGAAATTGGACGTTTAATTCCCATCGTTCTCAAAGAATTGAATTCCCCATCTGTTGTAAAACCTAAAGAATTTATACACAGACAAATAATATTAATGTGCAAGTTAGGATACATGTAGATTTGAGGGAATTTCTATTTCTAAGCAAATAAGAGCTGGGATGTTCAGTAAAATTGTTATTAGTGTTTGGGGTTATATTTGCTTATTGGGGTTATATAATCACTTGATCAGATTCTGGCAAACATTTTAACAGAAAATCACCACACACCAACAACAGTCATTCCTTTACTTCTCATAGCATTTTCCAGCTGAATTTCAAGCTCCCTTAATTTCCCATCTGTTAGAGACATATATGGCATAAAGCGCACAGGAATGGCATAGGGCTTGTGATTTCTCAACTCATCTGCAATCATGAAAACCAGTAAATGAGTTGCAGCTACTCGCTTCTTTGAAAATAATCCTTTCAGGTAATTGAGAAGCTCCAACTTTATAGCATTCAAATCAACGTCCTCAGCACCATCCACAAACATGTTTAAATCATGTTGTAGGGCTTGAACTTTCTTAATCAACTCATCATATCCAGCAGCATTCCAAGCCAATTCCATCATGGTCTTCTCAATCGTCTTGCCCTCCTCAACTGCCTTATTGTATGCGGAATTTGCAGATTTTGAACCACTTGCTAAAAACTCTAAATCATTCTGTAGATCATTTATTATTTTGTCTAGATCTTTAAAAATCCACTTTAATCTCGCAGAAGTACCAATACGTCTAACAAATGAGCATCTTGTCTTATACTCATTAAATAATATTTGCAATGACCCATCACCCAAGTCCTCGTCTCCGGTGCAGGTCCCACGCACACTCTCTCGTAAGCCTTTTCGAATGTCGCATCCATCTGCCTTGATCCACCACCGACCTTGAGGATTGGTTTCTTTGGCTCTTTTGAGTGCCTCTACCTAAGCATTGAAAAGTATATAGATATAACTTAAGATTTACACATGCAGTGATAAATTCTTTTGTCAATAAGTGGGAACAACTATACAGACAAGGAAATAAACCATAAAAAGCAATTAATAGTAATTATATATGAAGATATATTCATATCAGGGCTTATAGATAGGGGTGTATAAAATACATATTGCATATTTGATACATATTGCATTATTGCATATAATGCAATATGTATCAAATATGCAATTTTTATTTACATGCAATATGTATCATATTTGATACATATTGCAGTATTGCATATAAAATACATATTGCATATTTGCAGTTTAGGTCACCCCCACAGATGTTTGGGAAAGAGTCACTCTATAAATAAAAGTTAGAGAAACAAGAATGGAATAGGGAAATGAAATCTTATAGCACTGCCAGTAGTGACAATGTTATAACAAATACCATAATTTTTATGGAAAAATCAGAAAATACAAATTTCACATTTTGTCAATGATTGTGAATGGGACACCCTAGATGGGGATATAAGTTCAAGGAAAAAGGTGGCTAGCCTAATATTTAGGACATGTCACCCAAGTGGTATTGTTCACACATGCATTATATTAATCTTAGAAGTACTTACCTGAGTATCAACAGTTTTTGTAAATTTAGAAGACCCAATTCGCTTTTGAATCTGCCGAGCACTGATGCTTGCGATGTTAACCTTACTCTATAAAATGTAAATGAAATACAAAAATTATCCTGACCAGACTTGTGAATTTCAGTTCGCCTAACGAAAATAACATTTATGCCTTAATAATTAATACTTGCACCATACAATATTAAATGAGATTATAGACCTATTACCACAGTATAAATTAGAGTATATTTCCAAATAATAAACAAAATGAAACCCAAAACATAATGCTGTTAATCATGGGTCATACATATCTGAGTTGTGTTGTTGACAACTTCTATTGCCAGGTGGTTGTATATGATGGAATTTCTCTAATTCTTGAAAAGGAACCAATCCAAGTGCTGCATCTTTTTTACTCTCTGTCGAAACAGAAGTCCACAAATGTGACACTGACACATTCACAGGTTCTTCCTCAGCAATAGATTCTAGAGAAGGATTGATGGAGGAATCTGTTTGGATATCTTCACAGGTTTGTAGTGTGGTTACAGCATCATCACTGATGGACAAGTTAGATATACTCAGGTCAACATGTTCAAAAATTTCAACTTCTTCAACGTTGATATGAGAATCTGTGCCTAAGTTAATTGATGAATGCTGCAATGCCTCTTGAATAATGTAGAGTTATTAGTATTATTACGGTTGATTTTTAGCCTTTTCAGCTGTTACTATCATGTTCGAGGTTGAGGTGAGATATAAACACTGCAAAATGAGGTTTTCTGAAAGCGTGCTCATTCGTACATCACGATAATTTTAATTTAGTGTATACTTCCCAATGTTTTAGACTACCTCAGAAATTTTAAAGGTTTTCACAAATTCGTTGATTTTCAAATTCCGCAGGAGAAAGATTTTCAATCGTAAAATTTTAGTCCCGAATTTAGGGGCGTATTACTACTTTCAACGTCGATTTTTGGGTGATTCTACGGAGTCACTTTTAGGCATACCGTGGACTTGCTGTGAAGTTTCTGGACTCCACGATTTTGTTCATGCCTCAAAGTTATGGCGTTACATCCCCGCCAAAATTCATGTTTCTTATTTTACCATCTGGTAATGTTAATTAATCGGCTCGTTTTCAATTTCGGCTTCTTGCAAATTCGATGAGTTTAAACAAATTCAGCACGTTTTAAATTTGGCTTGTCCATTGTTATAAATAGAGATGCGTGGACATCTCGCGTGTATGACGCGCTTCAGTAAGCACATGGAATATTAATGATTTTGTTGTTTAAGAGTTTTGAGTCAAGGCAAAAATACATATTTTTCGAAGTTGTTGTCTTGAATTGATTTCAGTCAGTATAGAGTGAAGTTCATTAAATAAAGAGTATAGATCAATTTATCACATGGTCCTTCGAGCCGGATATGTCGGCAGAAAAGAGTAAGAGAGCGATCCGAAGAGGAAATCGAGCGTTTGTAACGAAAGTTATTCAGACGGCAAATGACGCCATTAGCACGTTTGGTGGAGCTCAGAACGAGAAAGATATTTTAGAAGGCTATAAAGTTACGTTGAGCGATAAGAAAGAATCAATAAGGAAGCTTGATGAGGATATTTTAAATGAAATTGAAGACGAAGAGCAGATTGAGCAAGATGTTTTTCAGGCTGGTGAAGTTGGTGAGTCGATTAACAGAATGATTGTTAAAATTGACAATGTTTTGAAGTTTTCTATCACTGAGCAAAATAATGTGTCTGCACCAGGAGGACTGGGGTCAAGTGACTCAAGTGAAACCCAGCAAATGCACTCCCCAGCAACCAGAGCAAAATTGCCAAAACTATCCCTAAAGAAATTTACTGGAAATCCAATTGATTGGCAGTCATTTTATGATAGTTATTCTGCAGCTGTTCATAATAATAACACTTTGTCTAAAGTAGATAAATTCAATTATCTAAAGACCCTACTGGAGGGCCCTGCAGCTTCAGCCATTGCAGGATTTTCATTAACTGAAGAAAATTATGAGACTGCGCTTGAGCTTTTGAAGGACAGATATGCCAATCCACAAGTAATAGTTTCCAGTCATGTTGATGCTCTGTTAAAATTAGAGTCTGTTACCAACATTCGAGAAATTTCCAAGATAAGAAAGCTGTATGACAGCATAGAAACACACATTCGTAGTCTGGCTAATTTGGAAATACCCAGTGAATCATATGGCACAATACTAATTCCAATGATTCTTGCCAAACTCCCTGAAGCAATGCAATTGTTAATAAGTCGCAGGGTTGGCAAGGATAACTGGAAATTAGATGATTTACTTAAAGAATTCAGAATTGAATTGGAAGCTCGAGAAAGGCGCTCCTTGTTGCATAGCACTAACGAAAAAAGGGACGGTGCACGAAGGAGATATGAGCCACATACTACATCTGCCCTATTCATGGCAGGTAATAATCACCCAATACAAAAATGCTCCTACTGTGGGGAGCAACATTTGTCATCCAAATGCAATATTGTGACAGATATTGCAGCCCGAAGAGCCATCCTTCGGAAGAAAGGAAAGTCTTTTGCATGTCTGAAGTCTGGTCATATAGTTCGACATTGTCCGTCAAAGTTTAGGTGCCCAAAATGTGGAAACAACCATCACGTTTCTCTCTGCGAAGGAGTGAAACCCAAAGAAAATCCAATTAATCCCAATCAAGACCAACATCCATCCCCCCAGGACAATCAAACACCTCCATCTGCTAATGTACATGTTTGTGTAAACAGCAATACCTCAGTGCTCTTGAACACAGCAAGTGCTATGGTCGGCAAGCCAAATAGTCCTCAGCAACAGAAATCAAAATCGAGAATTGTCTTTGATTCCTGTAGTCAGAAATCATATATATCAAACCGACTAAGGAATGCATTGGGCCTCCAACCTGTTAGTAAGCAATCCTTGCTTGTTAAAACATTTGGAAATGACTCTCCTAAACTGATGTCCTGTGATTTGGTGCAAGTTTCTATTACAGCTAGTGATGGCTTGGAGTTATATGTAAATGCTTTCAGTGTGCCTTATATCATTTGTAGCCCGATTTCAAACCAAGCTGTAGAATTGGCGACAAAGAACTACCCACATCTGAGTGGGTTAGACTTAGCAGATGACAGCAGCTCTTTAAAGGATGTGGACATTGATATTTTAATAGGAGCAGACTTCTACTGGAACTTTGTGTCCAATGAGTCTAGACGCGGAGAAGGGCCTGGACCCGTAGCCTTGCTAACTCAATTGGGATGGGTTTTATCTGGCCCAATTGAAAGTCATGTTAAAGAAACCAGTAGTACAACCAATTCCGCTTCAACTCATGCTTTACGAGTTGATACCACCCCAGTCCAAGACGAGCTAACAAACACGAACATGAACGAGCAGCTAAAGAAATTTTGGGATTTAGAGTCAATTGGCATTCGTGGTGATGAAAATTCTTTGTATGATAAGTTTGTAGAGGAAGTTAGATTTGATGGAGAGAGGTATGAAGCCAAGCTACCCTTTAAGGAACATCATCCCACAATTCCTGATAACTACGCAGCCAGTGAAAAGAGGCTAGGACGATTGATGCATCGACTCCAAAGACCAACCAACTCTCCTAGCTGAATATGATAGCATAATTCAAGAGCAAATCCAGAACGGAATTTGCAGCCAGTTGACCCACAAACTATTCCCAAGCCTGGGAATGTACACTTACCCCACAGGGAAGACAGATCTGTCTTATCTATCTTATCTGTCTTCGGCTTAAAATGTCGCTTCTTTCGAACGACCCGTGGGGAACACTGCTCGATGCTCGACCGATGAGGAAATGGTTGGGAGTGAGGGGTTGTACATCATTGGGGTCATTCGAAGGGTACCCTAAAGGTCTCCCGTTAATCAGCGACTTTACTTCGGCGAACACGGTGCTCATTTCGTTCTACGATAACCGTTGACTTCCGACCACAACTCGAATGGCACGTTTAACTTGTTTTATCAGGCTCTCGTATATTCCACCTTGATGTGGGCTTCGCGGCGTCGTGAATATCCAGCGAAGTTGATGGAGCGTTGCGAAATCTTCGAGCTTCTTTCTCATCTTTACAAATAGCTCTCTTAACAATCTCTCTGCACCGACAAATGACATACCGTTATCGGAAATTATCGTGCTTGGCCAGCCATGGTGTGAAGCGAATCTTCTCAGTGCGTGAAGGAAGGCTTCAGCTGACATACTCTCTACGACTTCCAGGTGGATGGCTCGTACCGTAGCGCAGGTGAAGATGGCATTCCAGGCTTTAACACTCTTGTTTCGCGAAACTTTCAGACTGAACGGACCAAACAAATCCACACCAGTTACTGTAAATGGTGGGGAAAAGGGTTTCACTCGCTCTTGAGGAAGATCTGCCATCAAGGTGGAGTGGGGTCGCTGACGAAACTTTCGACATATCACACAATTCTTGATGATCCCTTTCACCATACGTCGTCCGCTGATGATCCAGTACTCACGTCTACTCTCGGAGAGGGTTCTCTCGCAGCCCGCATGGCAAACCTTTTCGTGAAACTCTTCCATTATTAACTTCGACACGTGGTGGTTTCCGGGTAATAGGATGGGATGTACTTGATCATACGGAAGGGAAGCTCTTTTGAGCCGTCCACCAACTCGGATGACATCGTTTTCCACAAAGGGTGCAAGATCCTTGTAACGATCTTTCCAATCAGTTAACGTACGCTGTACTTCACGAATCCAGATCATTTTCGCATTGTGTAATTCACAAGGTTGAAGAGGACTCAATTCAATCTTTGATTTATCTTCTACGCTGACCCGCGCGTTACGACCAAAACGCATACAGTAGGCCGTAATTCTCACCAATCGTTGCCAATTTGAATAATTCGTTGGATCAATGGATGGGGTTGTTGGATTGATGCTTCCCACGATCTTGGGTCTCTTTCTTTCAACATCATTTTCTATAGTTCCAAGCCTTTCATTTGGCCACTCACTCTCTGGTAATCTCAAGAACGCCGGTCCTTGAAACCATCGGCCATAGATATTCTTCACATCGACTCCTCGACTCAGATCATCAGCAGGATTCAGAGCAGAAGGAACATGCTGCCAAAGACTTGATTCCCATGTTGGCTGGATTTCAGCTACACGAACACCTACGAACGCCTTTAACATTGTAGAATCAGATCGCAACCAATGCAAGACTATCTTGGAGTCAGACCACAGCTTAACCACCTCTGGTTTCGTTTTAAACTCGTTATAGATGGTATTCGCCAATCTTGAAGCGACTACTGCTGCCATCAGCTCCAACCGTGGGATAGTTGCCTGGCGTAAAGGTGCAACTCTAGCTCTCGAGGCTATGAGACTCACTTTAGGACCTTGGGAAGTGGGCCAGAGAAGATAAGCAACGGCTCCATAAGCTGTGGCACTTGCATCAGCGAATACGTGTAACTCTGATGGTCCACAAATCTCGTAAGGACGTAGACATCGCGGTATTGTGATCTCATTTAACTCTTCTAACTCTCGGAACAGTGTACGCCACAGGTTGCATATTTCCTCAGGCAATGGATCATCCCAATCGTATTTTTTTGCCTTCCAGATTTCTTGGAGAGCGACTCTTGCTTTGATAGTTATCACAGAGGCCAATCCGAGAGGATCAAACACGCGCGAAATTCTCGACAGAACTGTTCGCTTTGTTAGTGCTTCTTCATTATTCATCTTCTTTACGTAGAAACTAAACTTGTCAGACTGTGGATTCCATTTGACTCCCAAGGTTTTGATTCCCTCTTCACCGTCTAGGTTAACTTCATTTGACTTTGTACTTTCCTTGCTAGGCTCTGTCACGCTTTCCTTCGAATTCTTTGTCTCAGAACATTGGACGCTTTGAGTTTGTAATTCGTCAACGGGAGACTGTACGTCTTGCACTTCTTCAACGGACGACGAAACAAACCATTCCTTTATTTTGAAACTCCCTGTAGCTAATACGCTGTCCACTTCGCTCATGCTCTTTGCAGCTTCTCCTTGAGACTTTGTTGAATTGATAAGATCATCCATGTACCGATCACGTTTGAGAATAACAGCAGCTCGTGGATAGTGGGGCTCGTTCTCATTTGCAATTCTTATCATAACAAAGCTTGCCATGTCTGGTGAGGGTTTATCCCCAAACGTAACTCTTTGAAGGGCATAAATCCTTGGATCTTGACTCTCGTCTAAGTCTCTCCAAAGGTAACGATGAACAAAGGTGTCTTCTTCCGGAAGAAGGATTTGCAAATACATCTTTGATATATCGCCAACGAGGCCAACCAGATCTTCTCTGAAACGTAACAATACTCCAAGTAGATTTCCAATTAAGCAGGGACCTTTGTAGAGAAACGGATTTAACGATACACCATGATGTTGACAGGCAGGATCAAATACTATCCTCAATGGAGTGGTCTTCTTCTCCGGCCGATAAACTCCGTGATGAGGCAGGTAATACTCCGGTCTATGTTTGGCTTCGACTTCCTCTTTTGACAACTGACGCGACCAGCCGTTTTTCTCATACTCATCCATGACTTCGTTGTACAAACGAGCCTTATCACCTTTCTTTCGCAGGCTTCTCTCTAACGAGAACAATCTCTTCTCCGCAAGCACATAGTTGTTTGGCAGGAGAGCTTTATCTTTCTTCCAAGGAAGACCAATTTCGTATCTCTCACCTTTCTTCTTACGGGAGCTTTCCATGAGCTCGATCGCCCTTTTATTTTCAATTGACATGACTGACTCTGAACAATGACACTGGGGGGCTTGAATACCGAGGGTTTCAAACTCGTAGAATTTCTGTAGATTGACTGGTTGGACGAAACTGACGGAGCATACGTTTGATGATTTCGGTGACCTGTCGGCACCCATGACAAACCAACCGAGCTTTGTTCGTTTCGCAACAGGCTCAAACTGACGACCTTGACGCATTTCATCTTCCGCGTGCAAATGACTATACTGGACCTCCAAGATAAGATCAACTGGACCAGCTTTATGCGCAAACTCGATGTCTTGAAGGTGAGCGAACGATTTCAGCCACGGACGATCCAAACGTGGGACATTTAAGACTGTCCTCGCAATCTCGTGTGCCTCTATTTTGTGCTCATCAGAACCGTTTAATGCCGAGATAACGAATGTCACTCTTTTGCTTTCTGGCTCTTCAACCTTTTCTCCGCCAACTACCGCGAGATTTATTCTCTCCCGTTTCCCTTGCAAACCAAGAGATCGTGCGAAATCCTTTCTTATTACAGTGGTACCCGCACCGCTGTCGATGAGCACGTTTCCCTCGCGAATTCGACCGTTCGGTGCCTTAAAACAAACTCTGACGACTGGTAGAATGCTTCCTTTATCCAATATAGACGAGATAGCTCCCATCGTCTCGGTTTCTTCGTGCAACAGCTGATGATGCATACGAGTACATCCGTTCTTTTCGCATTTTTTCTTAGACCTACACTCTTTTGACATGTGTCCTTTGTTTAAGCAGGAAAAGCACAATCTTGCATTCTTCATCAAATCCAAGCGTTGTGGCACAGTGGAGTCAGCTACAGTGGGACATTCTACGACTTTATGGTCTTCATCGCACACGAAACACTTTAAGGTCTTCTGTGCTGCATGTATACCACTCTTTTCCTTCTCGTCGGCCCTTCGCGTCTCGTACTTAGGAGATCTGGTGGTAACGTCGCCAAAATCAGGATCGAACTCAACCTTTACTTGCTTTCTCAGGAAAGTGCTTATATCGTTAATTGTTGGGCTTTTCTGTTTATCTCTAATCTCCACGACGATTCCTTTCCATTTCTGAATGAGATAATAACACGTTCTAGAGCAAAGTGAAATATTCTATTTAGCAAAATTCCTGCATTATTTTATCATTTTCTCGAATACTGGCAACACAATTGCAAAATTATTTTCTTTAAAGATAAAATGGAAATTTTAATTGGTTTTTCGCCACAAAAAAAACGTTGTTGCAAAAATGGAGTTTTTTTTTGTTTAATAGGCGACGTCAATAACAACCATAAAATAACAATATTTTTATAATAAATGATATTCAAAATATTTTAGCACTGCAAATGCAGCGCCAAAATTATGGAAATGATATGACATTAATTATTATCTAAAATATTTTGGCACTGCAAATGCAGCGCCAACATTATGAATTTGATATGCATGGGTTAATATCTATTACATTTTGGCTCTGCAAATGCAGCGACAAAAATTATGAAAATGATATAACTTTCATCAGTATCTAAAATATTTTGGCTCTGCAAATGCAGCGACAAAAATTATGAAAATGATATAACTTTCGTCAGTATCTAAAATATTTTGGCTCTGCAAATGCAGCGACAAAATTATGAAAATGATATAACTTTCATCAGTATCTTAAATATTTTGGCACTGCAAATGCAGCGCCAACATTATGAATATATGATATACATGGGTTAATATCAAGAACATTTTGGCACTGCAAATGCAGCGACAAAAATTACGAAAATGATATAACTTTCATTATTATCTAAAATATTTGGCACTGCAAATGCAGCGCCAACATTAGGAAAATGATATAACAAGCTTTAATATCTAGAATATTTTGGCTATCAAAATGATATAACATTAATTAATAGCTAAAATATTTGGGCACTCAAATGTAGCATGCACCAATACCCAGATATATAAACACTCCCACTGCGTAAATCAAGCACAAACTCAGGTCCTGAAAACTGTGTGATAAGTTGAATTTTATATCGACTGTGAATGATTGGACTGTCCGGCATTTTATCTCCCATTTTTTGAAGGACGATTCCATCCATGCTTTGGCGATATAAGTTTTTGACTTCGTCTTTTTTTATCCGGGCTTCTCGTTGTTTGGAAACCATTCTTGTGCATTGACACGAGTTTTGCCATTAAACTTTGTGAAATAGCGTGTATTGCCATCCAAGAAGCTCTACAGACTGAATACCCTCTCACTAGGTAGGTTGTGCCATCCCTATTAAACGCAGTAAAAATAGTAATATATGATGGTTTTTCTGGCAAACAAGGTGTTTAGGATAATATGGGGCTGCAGACACACTGTCTATTTTCAAAAACACTCAGCAAGTCTTACAGGCGCTATACGGAATCGATTTACGGGGCTAATAATGCGCAAGCTTTTGATTTAATGAGCTTATAGAATTTTCAGCGCGCATAGTCCAGTAAATAGCTTTAATATAATAAGGCCTTTAAAGTACGCAATTTATACATTCGCAAGCCTGTAAACCAGCATAAAATTAAGTCTGTATACTAACGCATTATTAGACGATTAGTTGTCATTTTAACGAATTGACAGATCCATTATTGTTAGGTGCTGAGGTAATAAGAGGCTATAATTTTGCCAATTCGTTACATCTTCTTGCACTAACAAACCTTCGATGACAAGTTTGAAATCTCTCATATTAAATGCAAACTCCTCTCAGTTACGTTCCTCGCGATTTTTGTTAAAAAAAACTGTAAAAATTTGCCCTTAACAGATGCTCCGGACACTAACTATACAAAATGGGAAACGGGAAACACGTGGATTTTGTTGAGTCGCAAAATACCTGTCATTTGAATGATCCTTTAAATAATCTAATAGCCACTGACTCTTTCCCATGGAAGATAACTGCTGAAATGAATTCCTTGCTAATACCATGTTAGGGAAGTCCATTGCACTTGTGCATTCCTTTGGGCAACATTGTAGTGTACGTACTAAAATTGATTCATTTAGAACAATTGCCGGGTTATTTGTATTCTACTATGAACATTAATTATACTGAATATTAATGTAACCTTCCATGGGAAAAGAAATGTTAACGATGTTTGGTCAGTTAAACGATGACGAACGGCAATATCTATACTGTAGCAAAGGCGTTCTAAGCATTAGTAGCGTTCACCCGCTTGAATATTTTCACCCGAACCGACTATATTTTTATGTATCTAAATAGCTGCGTGACCTGGCCTTTCACATTGCAGATTGATTTTTGTACGGCAAAATAACATGCACTCTGTGTGTACTCTACGGTGACCGACAAGGGCAAAACGAGTAAGCGTGTATCAAAACACAAATTTATTAACGCGAACACGGATTTATTAGCGCGATCACGAATTTATTAGAGCGAACACAAATTTGTTAGGAAACACAAATTTATTAGCGCAAACACAAATTTACTAGCGACAGTGCTTAATGTCGGTTTCACAAAGTACCAGGGAAAATACATAATATATCACTATGGGGGCATTTTCTCGCGGCGATAACACGTGTGCTGCATTGTGAGTATCAGAGTAGGAATTTCATGGATCACAATGTTTTGACATTGCTGTAGCTCACGTGTTGAACAAAATTTCAAGGTCTGTTCTCAAAGTGGGCAGGCAATTGTGATTACTATTGATAATAAATTAAATGTCCGTTATCAGCCACTTCTCTCTCCGCAAGCAACGAAACGTTCGGGTCTAGCCTTGCGCGTTTCGATCTCTTTTCCGTACAAATAAAAAGCTCTTTCCTTTTCTTTCGCTGTTTTGAACGAACTCAAACGTTTTGGGACGACATACTTGTGGGCGGCTTTGACTTAGTATTACGACTTGGAATTTGGTTGACGCAAGGTTCTAGTGACTGATAATGGACCTTGATTATCAATGGTATACTGCTTGCCCACGTTGAGAACAGAACTTGAAATTTTGTTCAACACGTAAGCTATAGCAATGACACTACATAGTGATCCGTGAATAACTCCTACTCTGATACTCACAATGCAATAGGCATCGCCCAGTGAGCACACGTTTTATCGTCTCTAGCAAATGCGCCCGTACACGTAGTGATATAATATGTATTTTCCGCTAGTGCTTTGGGAAACCGACATTAAGCGCTATCGCTAATAAATTTGTGATTGCGCGAACAAATTTGTGTTCGAGCTGCTCTTGTTCGCGCAAATAAATTTGCTTTCGCGCTAATAAATTTGTGTTTGCGCTAATACATTTTTGTTTGCGTTAATAAATTTGTGTTCGCACTAATTAATTTGTGTTCGCACTGATAAATTTGTTTTTTGATACATGCTTACAGGTTTTGAATACTGAACAAGTTGTTGAGCCTGAATCCAGCCCACAATCTGGTATAACAGTGCTGAACAATATTGTTGACAAAATAGAACAATATGGGCAGCACAACATTGTTTAATCCTCAACTCCTAATTTTTTTTGCCGTGTAGCTTAAACCGGGATGTAATCGCTCGCTGAATTTTATTGCGATTTTAGTCTTCAGCCGTGTTGAAATTTTAGCTCGACAAACCGGACGGAAACTCAGCCCGGGCTGTAAACAATCCATGTACTCGGTACCGCAATTTGACCCAACCAGACGTAGTTACAGACCATTATGACTTATGTGAACGTTTTGTGCGATGCTTCTAAGACGTTTTAGTAACATTTCTAACAATTTGATAAAAGCTTTAGTGACATTTTTATAATGATCTTTTCTGATATCCTAACCGCTCTATTATGAACGTTTAATGATCTGAAACATCTGTGAACGAAATGCTAATTCGTATTAACGATAACAAACGGATAACCAACGATATTTGAAAATGTTTTATCAGAAAATCATTAACTTTTGTTTCCATATGGAAGTTCACAATATAAGCCTATTCAATAAATACCTTCATCGATTGATTTCAACTTCTCTGCTTTTCCAGTTGATGAGTTTTGTTCAGACTGACATTTACTGCTTCTACAAGTTAATAAACGACGTTGAAAACCATACATTAATTGATCCTTGCATTGTAAAACTGAGGGCACTCCATTTCAAAGTACACAAATGCGCGGTTCGTTTTCAAGACCCCATATATACTTATGGCATATAGAGCTGGATCATGAACCACGGACGAAGACATTACTGCCTGTTTGACACATGGAATCCAGAACTGATTTGCTTTGTAAGATAATACCCTTAACGCCGTCTTTAAATCTTTTGCACATTATCTCCTTCATAAAAGGTTTCAAAAATAATACCATATAAATCATGCTATAGTTCTAGGTGATGCGACGGAAAATTAAAGTTTTATTTGGAGTTGACTAACGGCTGCATGGGTTACTTATGCCTAAGGTTTAAATAATTAAACGCATGAACTTTTATTAATTGGTTATACGATTAATGTCCTATACGATTCGTATTCGATGAATCAGGTCATAACAAACAAGTAATTTGTTGTGTTTCGCATTTCTGTACCATGAATTCAATGGTTCAATGTTAAAAAAGAAATTTGGATTATCAATGTAATTTGCAACGTAAGTTGACCAATAACAAAGCTATGTATGTAAAACACCCAATCTACTTTATGTATGACCGTATTGGTTTTGTATTTTGTCTGAACGCAAAATTTCTGATAATGTCACTCTTTTAATATCCAATCGATCTGCGGTAACATGCACAGAGCAAGTTAATAAGTTTACAGCTTGATTGTGGTGGCAACTTTCATCTATCATCCTCATAGATCGTGTGTGCGCTGGTAGGCGATTTACAGTCATTCTGTGGCCCACAGAAATGTTTCGTGATATTTGGTCTTCTTCTCGATCAACATGTGTGTTACGCGTTCATGTAAAAATGCACAAATTTTTGCTCCCCGTTGGACTAGCATCCTTTCAATGTGCCTTGCTTTGCAATGTTTTTGTTTGTTTAAGTTTAGGTAAAAAAATGTACCTTTCAAGGGACAACAGCCTTCGCGAGTTTTCCCCGAGTTCAGAATCATTTTGTGACTCTAAAAGATGTTGTATAAACTAGGAATGAGAATGCACTACAAAAAATTTCAGAATTGTCAAAATCCTACATATCAGTTTTTATACTTTGATCGCGACTCTCAAACTACACATACAGAAGCATCTACTCAGTTTGTGAATGCATAAAATTTCTCTTAATTGTAGTTATTTAGTTCCATTTAAGCAACTTGAATAAAAGTGGGTACACGTGCATGTATTGTAAATTGAAATTAGGTTAATGTTCGCGATCATTTATGTATTGGGCAACACAGGTCATCATTTTATGAACGTTGTATGTTCTTACCTTCTGCATCGCATTCATCACTTCAGTAAACAATTGGGGGGAAACCAAAGTCGTCGTCAAAAACCGTTGAATCTAATTCAGCTTCTCCGTATGTCGTAACACTTGATTCAAGGACTTCACTGCAGCTCTCGACGTCAATATCTACCTCTAACAGGTTACTCGTGGCCAGTGAACTTTTACTGCTAGGACTTGTGAACGGCGTTAACGAAAGTTGGCTGGCTTGTTCATCCATGTCTGGTTCTAGCAGATCACTCGTGTTTAAGTCCATACTGGACTTAAAGCACGCTCGATGGATTGCAAGATATAAAATATATGTATTTAGCCAACAGTTGCCAGAGTTTTTGCTTTCTACCAAGGTGCTGTGTTGCACTCAGTTTGCCGCAATTATATCAATCATCATCGTGTTTGTTATTTCTTTTCTGCGGGACGTTGTCAAACATCTCAGGGTGTGCTTTCGTTAAAAACAGGAACAAATTATCCATTGTTTCGGCGTGAAAGATAACGGGAGGGTACTTCTTGTTCACCTTACAATGAAATTTAATTATTCCTTAACTTTCCTTAACAAAATTTTAGCGACACATTTGGCCAAAACTAAAAGCCCTTTTAAATTTGCCAAACTCGCGAGTTTTTAGGCTGAATATGTGGAGTATGCCATGATCAATAAACCTGCCAAAACACAAAATATATAAAGGATATTACATAGTAATTCGTGGCGCGAACATATGAATATTGTATTTTCCATTAATTAATCAAAACAATATTTGACTTACTCATTGCGCTCGTTCTTAAAATATTGATTTTAACGCGATATTCTTTTCATCTATAGTCAGAAGTCGGAACTAGAACACCCATAAATCCCGCGGAAATACGCACAAGTTTTTCATGTGTTACATATTTTTTCACTAGTAAAAATATGGAAAATACAAGTTTTTTTAGTTTTCGGTAAAACACTCATAACCATATAATAAGAGCAGATATTTACCGCCTGGTGGCGAGATTATTGTTGACAAATATTTTCTTGGCCGGCGAGACCTACATCGTCAACAAGGTAGACAGTGTTGACATGTGCCAGAGCACATTACATGCCGCCACACCTTAAATCCGTTAGATAGCCTTGCCGCCTCTCTTGTTTTTGCAAAATAAAATTCGGATAGTTGCTTCTCTCTGCTCATTCCGTTCGGGCGAGTATTCGGGGTACGTTCAACTTAGTTGCCTTATAGCTGCCAAGAAAATATAGCTAAGTGCAAACGCAATATGCCATCAAAAAGAACTAGTACTCCGAAAAAGAATGTTGAGCGACACGACCGAGCAAAATGGTGGTTAGTACAGAGTGACGAAGGTATTTTTATTGAAAAGAGCACAGGTCGTGCAAAGAGCAATGGCTAAGAACTCTCTGCCGTTAACGACATTAGCGCAAGTAAAACAAAAAGCGAATCATTAAAGGTAAGAAAATTGACGTGTTGCATCGTTTTTATTGCATTTGTAATGGGAAGTAATTATGCTGTTATTATCGTTAAATCTTACACTTATTGTCATGGATTCTCACAAAAATTATTACTCATTTTCCTGACATGATTTTGAGACTTCCAACAAGCACCCGTAGTCTGAGATAATTATACACACGTTACCTTTTTTTATCTACCATGTCTCAGTACGAGCTTTGTGTTTATGCAGTAAGGAAGGCATATAAAATTTAAAGGAGATTTGCATGAATGTACTTTATGATCAAACTTCGTTTTCATCGTTCTTTATACTATTACGTAACTTCCTTCTTATAGTTTTTAATGTAAAATGTGTTTTCATGTCGACATTTTGATATTAGTTCATTCCTTTTATTTAGCAAGCTGGCACTGTTTGCATTTATAATGCACAGTTTTTCGGTAACGCACAGGTTACAGCGCTTTGCCTTGTTGTTATAGGCTTTCGCTCGGGCGATCGTTGACCACTCAATATTGTAATCTTTGTTGTTGCTCTTTTAATACTGAGTATATAATTAGTGCACTACCTTGCTCGCTTGCTTCATACTCCCTCGTTACGGCATGCAAATGGAATGGATTGCAATATTATTGTGCATAAATTAACAGTAATACTTATCTTTACAGAATTGGACAGCAGACAATGTAAGCCATTTTCTAAACCTAGTCAGGAGAACAATCTCAGAAACAACATGATGGAAGCAAGATTCATTTTATTTTCTGTGACCAGCCCCGTAGATCTCATGGTCAGACAAATGGATATGATTGGAAACGTGTTGCAACAATTGGAGTTGGTGTGGGAAATATTCTATTATCACAACTCAGAAGCAATTCCAAAAGGTATTCTAAGAGTAGAGCAATATTTTTTTGGAGGAATTTAGGTTTGAATACAGTAAGATATGCATGAAATGTGAACAGGAAATCTTAACCCTGGGGAAGTGTGCATTACAACATGTTTATCACAAAGCAGAGACGTAGCTAGCAATGGTTCTCTATTTTATAGAGCGATGTCTTCCTACCTGCACAACGTGGCCATTTGTAGTCACTAAGACATCAAAATGTATAAAAATGACAAGCTTACTTTCCTGTCCTGGGGATGCAATAGTAAAAGAAAAGACACTGGTATTTCTTATGGTTAACAACAGCCCATCAAACTATACGAGAAATTCTTAGACACTCTCAAGGCAGATGCTTCACCCTATGTCATTGACGCTTGCAGTGGCGTGGGATCTTGTGGAGTGGCATGTCAAATGACAAGAAGAAAATGTATTATCATTGAAAAATCTGAAGTCAAAGCGAGGTTGATTAGCCAAAGATTGAAACAATGACTGCACTAATAACAGTAGCCGATCGAAGTAGAGTCATAGAAACATTTAGTTATCATACGTTCAAATGCCGAGCCAAAAATTTCGCTGCAAATGCAGAGCCAAAGTTGTCGCTGCAAATGCAGAGCCAAAGTTGTCGCTGCAAATGCAGAACCAAAGTTGTCTCTGCAAATGCAGAGCCAAAGTTGTCGCTGCAAATGCAGAGCCAAAGTTGTCGCTGCAAATGCAGTGCCAAAGTTGTCGCTGCAAATGCAGAGCCAAAGTTGTCACTGCAAATGCAGAGCCAAAGTTGTCGCTGCAAATGCAGAGCCAAAGTTGTCGTTGCAAATGCAGTGCCAAAGTTGTCGCGGCAAATGCAGAGCCAAAGTTGTCACAGCAAATGCAGAGCCAAAGTTGTCGCTGCAAATGCAGAGCCAAAGTTGTCGCTGCAAATGCAGTGCCAAAGTTTTCGCTGCAAATGCAGAGCCAAAGTTGTCACTGCAAATGCAGAGCCAAAGTTGTCACTGCAAATGCAGAGCCAAAGTTGTCACAGCAAATGCAGTGCTAAAGTTGCCGTTGAAAACGCAATATACTTTACGAAGCTAGTGAGAAAATATAGCACCGTTTTAGCAACTATTTTTTACGTGTTGCAAGAAATGAATGTAGCATGTAATATTGGTAATGACAAAATTACACTTTCTGGACAAATATCACTGTATTTACAAAATTTGACTTTGACATTTTTGCTCGTTCCTGATTCATTCTATATTTTGTAAAAATTCAGTTATTTGTCAATAGTTCAATTTGACTTGTCATGTATATTTGTGGACAATTATTCCAAAATATTTACATTTCTTCCATGACATTTTATAGGGTTGCCAGTAGGCAAAAAAAATCTAATTATTGGCAAGTAATTAACAAAATTTTCTGCAAAAACTAGGGAAAATTGTACCATTTTGCCAGAAATTTGGAAAATAGAATATTTCACTTTGCTCTAGAACGTGTTTAATCCGGTAATCTCATTATTATCTTTCGTAAGTTATCACTCGTGTTTACGTCAGCAAAGTACTTGACTTGATGTAATGTTGCTATGCAATTAACTAGATCGATCGAAAGTTCTCGAAGTGCATTCCTATCAATCCTTTGAATTTTTTCACCCTTTGTGAGACGATTTACTAAAGAACGTGCAATCATGCTTGGCTGTCCGAATTGTTCCTTTAAAATCTTTAATGCCGTCGCATACATAACACCCTTGGACCCAAGACCCGAGATCGCTCGTTCTGCGTCACCACTAACGTGCATTTTTAATTGAATCATTCGCATGTCATCTGTTAAGTGCGGTTTGTCATGAATATGAATTTTGAACCGGTCAATGAAATCAGCGTACGACAACGCGTTGCCACTGAATTTAGGGAGCTTGATGGTCGGTATGTCTCTGCTGGCTTCTAATTTATAAAGCGCATCAGCTACAGAAACAGCTTGGGTTGATTCGGGCAAAACGGTTACATTAAACTCTGTTAAATCGTCTATCCATGCATCAAAGGGACGAGAGTTTACTGAGGGCGCTGGGTTTACGTTTGGCGTGCTTGAAACTGATATGGGACTTAAGCTAGATTGTTCTAGAACGGTGGGAACTGATGGGGCTTCATTTATTTGCGAGGTTTCATTTCCTTGTGAGACAACATGTACTTCGCTTACAAGATTATTATCCGCGTTTGTTACAGGCTGAATTTCGGGCCCTTCGAGTGGCGGCATATCTTGCATACTTTGCATATTTTCCGTGGTACTTGGACTTTGAGTTTGGGATGCCCTCGACAATGAAAATGTACTAAGATATTGTTCAACTTCTTCTTCTATTGAGTAAACGTCATTAGCTAATTCATTTTCCCATTTATCCAGCGCTGGTGTTTGCCTTTCCTCAGCAAAATCATACAATTGCGCATGCAAATTACGCGCTCTTTCAAAATCGCATCTTAATTCCCTTATCTCCCTTTCAAATCGTTTTTTGTTTTCATTTTTCTGTTCAATGTATTCCTTAATACGTTTTATGGAACGGGTAATCCTGGCTCTTAGTTGTTTTCGTTTACTTTTGACTGTAACCTGAGGTTCAGGTTTCTCGGCCACAGAAGTTGACTCTGAGTCGGACATTTTGCAATAGGTTGCAACAGGTTCTCGAATTACTTGTACCAAATGTTCAATTTGCCTACTAATCGGCACATATATCCTTCAGAAGTTGTTTGGCACTGACTGAACGGACACGAGTCGAACAGGGATTTCTTTAATATTTATTAAGATAATATATTCTACACAAAAATGAAGTTTAACTATATATAAGTAAAAGGTAAAAGAGGTACAAATACATGCATTCCAATCGTTCTCGAATCAAACTAAACATAAATACTAATCAAAGCACAACTATACGTATAAACAATTAAATTTCAGTACCTGAAGGGTGGATCCCTGTAGACTTGTCGACTAATTCTTTGTCTTATACTTTTCTACACTTTGCTACGCTCTAACCACTGCGTACTTTTATATGTCTCTTACAAAACGCCTAACTGATAATGTCACTCAATTGCAATATCTTTACTATGGAATGCTGTAAACTTAAACTAAAATGACTACACTTATAATTAGATTAATTAACGAAATTAAAATTTATGTATTGCTTAAAATAGAAATGTTGTTGGCTATTCAAACCAACGCTGTCAAGTCATCTTCAATAAACTACAATTTTCTCGTCCGCAATCGTATAGGATTTTTTGAAAATTTCATATGTTATATAATTTTGTATTTCCTTTCTAACGATACCAGTTTCGTAAGTGGCACAAGCCTATAAATAGGCGAAATTCTATGTCAAACTGGACGTGTCCGCTTACGAATTTTAATTATAGAACTAATAACACAAACACGCTGTCAAGTCATTTTCAATAAACTACAATTTTCTCGTCCGCAATCGTATAGGATTTTTTAAAAATTTCATATGTTATATAATTTTGTATTTCCTTTCTAACGATACCAGTTTCGTAAGTGGCACAAGCCTATAAATAGGCCAGGGCCGGATTAACGCTCCGCGGGGCCCGCGGCATATTTTCAGCGCGGGGCCCTTGCACCCCCCGTCCCTCAAATAAAGAGTTTATCAGATGCAATGAAAACCGTATTGTATTTTGAATTACGTTAGAAGATTAATTTGAGTGTAATTTCAACAAAATATATAGCACAATACTATATACACGTTAAAGGTAAAATGTTAAGCATAGCTAGCTAGTAGACTAGACTGTAAACTATAACTGACATGGTATTTTTACTCTGTAGATTCCCAATAAATGTTATGCCTACGGGATTTTTTAAACGCAAAATCATTAATTAGAGATGACATGTCAATACTACGAAGAACATTGGTCTCAATGTTGAGCAGAGCAAGGCTATTGAGTCGTTCCTGTGTCATGCGTGATCGAAGATGACTCTTTAGTAATTCAAGTTTTGAGAACGACCGTTCACCAGAACAGTTTGATACCATCATGCTTAGGTAGATACGGAACGCAATAACAGTGTTTGGAAATACACTTTCCAAATTGTTTGAAACAAGAAGCCTGTATATGCGCAGCTCTAGCGACTCTACGTTAAATTTGGTGTCATCTTCCGTGTCACTGTCCTCATTCGTCTCATCCAATGATACATTTGGGGTTGAAGAATGTGAAGGGGCAGTTATATCCAATGCTTTCTTAGCAAACTCGGTATTGAGAAAACTAGAACACTGCAGCAATTCATCAGACAGACTGGCTTCCAAATCACTAGGGAATGTTTCTCGCAGGCTTTTTGCACTTTTTATCACCTCTTCATTTGAAAGGTCTGCGAGTTTTCGCAGAAAGCCAAATCTTCCAGCAATAATTGCGTAAGCACTCAGTCTTTTTTGCAACTCAGCATCGAGACTGTCGATAATTACCAAGAACGTACCTGTACGAAACTCGTCAGCTGGAGTCTGCAACAATTCAGGGACTAATCCTGGCTCCTCATAACGGCGATTTCGTTTACGTACCCGCTTGCCTTCTTCTGCATACTGATCGCATTCACTTAGTTTTTTTCCTTTGGCTTCAAATTCTTCAAATCTTGTACGCAGTGACTGGACAAATTCAATTAGCGACTCAAATAGAGCAACGGCGCTGTTAAGGTCTTGATCGGCTGATTGCAAAGCTTGACTTGTTCTGTGAAAACGTTGCAAAATCTGATGCCACAAAGCTGCAAGAATTCCAATTTCAAGTCGGTCCATGTCAGAGGAAAGGATACCAGCTTCATGTTTGGCTTCTGGCTTCTCATCTTCTCCAATATGTATTTCTTCTAAAGCGGCGTTAATTTCATCATATCCTTTCACTGGAGCTTTAGTGGCGTCCGCGCGCGCTGACCATCGAGTATCAGACATGCGTTTGACTGTGGGAAGGCTTTTGCTTGAAAGCTTGTCAGTCAGAACTTTCCAACGATGAGGTGAAGCTGCAAAGAAGGAGTATAAACGCTGGAGGAAGCTGAAGAATCCAGTGGCGTTCTGACAACAATTTGCCGACGACTGTCCAACAAGATTAAGGGAATGTGCGACGCACGGTACGTACTCCGCTAGGTTACAATGCTGCCGAATAATGGCCTGCATACCATTATATTTCCCGCTCATGTTGCTTGCATTATCATATGACTGGCCACGGCAATCAGCAATATCAATGTCATTAGTTTTTAAATATTCGAGTAAGCTTTCA
The DNA here is from genome assembly GCA_963855995.1 of Muricea muricata. NCBI lineage: Eukaryota > Metazoa > Cnidaria > Anthozoa > Malacalcyonacea > Plexauridae > Muricea > Muricea muricata. The sequence continues at coordinate 25,988,045 of OY979717.1, forward strand.
GCTAGTTGTATTCCGCTGTGACCTCGCATGTTAAGAAAGGTTAAAAATCGTTCGACAAGACCAGAGGGTAAGACGTATCGAAGAATGCATGTCAGTTGATCAACATGAGAAATATCGGGGGTCGAGTCCACAGAAACGGAGAAATACTTGGCAGTTTTCACTTCGGTAAAGATGTGCTCGCGCACACGAGTTGCCATCAACTGGATGAACTCTTCGCAAATTGTCTTCGACAGATAGGATGTATGACCTCTCCCCTTGTTTGCGTTACGGTTGATGTGTTGCGCTAAAAATGGATCAAATACTGCTATAAGCTCCAATGTTCCCAAGTAATTGCCATTTTTGGGCGATCCAACGATCTCATTAGAGCCACGAAATGGTAAACCACGCTCAGACAGGTAACGGATAGTTTCTGTGATTCGCTCGAGTACTGCACGCCAATAATCCCGGTCTTCACTGGCCTGTCTGACCAGTTCCGAATCAACACGACAGCCAGCGTCACTGCGTTGAAGTAACTGAATGACAGCATTTCGGTGTGCAGCACTTCTCTCGTGTCGTGGAATTGATTGAGAAGCGCGTTTCCAATCGCTGTACCCTTGTTTTCCAAAAACAAGGCTGTCGTTCATTAGTTTACACACGAAGCAGAACAGGGCACGTTTAGATGGTGAGTAGCAGAGCCAGGTTCCAGGATGTTGCTGTTTTGTACTGTATATTTGGGGCCTGAGATGGACCGCTTTGAATGAAAATTTCGGCTATTTTAGGTATTAAATATAGTTAGTGTTGTTAACTGGTAAGAAGTGAGTGTTGTAGTTCCTTTCTAGTTCAATTTGTAAGTTAAATAATTACTATATGTGTTTGTATACTTTTGAACGATTGAAATGAGCGCGCACGGTTTTTGAATGTCGTGTCGAATGTCGTGCTGAATCTCGTGTCGAATGTCGTGTCCAATGTCGTGCGTATTTCACAGTAGTGAGGACAAGGGGGGTATCGTCACCCGAAGAGGGAATTTATGACAGTGCGTGACTTTGATCAATTTGGGGGCGCTGATTTCAAAAATCGATGTTATACGGGCCAACGCCGGGGCCTTCAGCCTCGTTTTGATGCTTATAGCCTCATTATCGTGCATATATAGGAAACACGTTAGTTTGCTTGGTTAGGCATGAAAGTTAGTGATTTTGGTCTATTTCGCTGCGCTGATTTCCAATATCGTGTTATATAGGCTAATACAAAGGCTTTCAGTCTCGTTTTGGCCTGTACAGCCTCGTTTTGATGCAAATACTGGGAAAAGGTTCGTTGGCTCTGTTGGCCAAGGAAAGTAGTGATTTTGGTCCGAGCTGATTTGAAAAAATCGATATTATAACAAGATATACTGGCGGCTTCAGCCTCTTTTTGTTAACATAGCGTTTTTTATGAGTAAAATCGTGGGAAAACCCGACTTAGATATGCAAGGGAGCTGGTAATTTCGGGTCATTTTGATGAGAAAAACAATGCTGTTGCCCCATTCAATGGAGGTCATTTATTGCATGATATTTCAAGCATGTACATTGTGATCACAAACTTTCATTCTATTTTTTAAAATTCACTAACATTTTCAATTTCCACATCCAAATCATTCTCGTATTCTTCATCATCGGAGCAAGAACTATTCTCACTATCCGTTGCTGCAAGTAGCGCATCAATCTCCTGGGGGTAACAGATGTCACTCCAGACAACACTTCCATCTGCGTTCCATCCATGTCCGTCAGGGCTTTCAAGATCCATTTGTAGCTGACCAGCGTGTCGGAAGATGTATGCGACGTAACTTGCTCTCATGATGTGATAGCGCAGATTTGAAGAACATGGTGGCATCAGACTTAGGTCGATGATCTTATTTTCCTTGTGGAACCTGTCCCAAAATACTTTCCTCCTTGCCTCATTTACTGATTGGATGCGTGGATACCCGTACAAAGAGCAGACGAACCATTCCAAACGCCGAACTAACTCCTCACTTACTGTGACCTCTGTACCCAAGGATGAGAATAACTCGACAAAAGCATTATTCTTTGTCACGGTTTTCCACACGGCTAGCTTTCCCTTTCGAAAAAAGCTGGATACGTAATCATTACCAGAAAATGCGTGCATTCCCAAAGGAGCTCTTCTTTGGTCAGGGGGCAAACCACTTGACGTCACGTCGATTATTTTCCCGTTTTTCCCGGTGCCATTATCGATTAAAATCTGCGTGTCCGAAAAATCATGACAAACGAACAACGTGATTATATCTATATCACCAGATGGCGACCGTATCATTGCAGTTGAACCTGGAGGCAATTGACTAGCGCGCAGAAATGCAACGAGTTTCGTGTCCGCTTCTTCATGGTCGCTGGTTAATTGTGGTAATGCAATTGCTTTATCTTGGTTGATCTTCTTGCACACCGACTGGTTAGAAAAGTATACGACTTTATCGCCAAGGCTGTTTTTGTCTTCTTCAATGGACTGTTGTATCAGATCAAAAAGCATTGCCTTGTTATCCCCATTGCGAAGAAAGTTGGAAAAGTCATAAGGCGCCTTCATGTCAGGGCTGTTAAGAACATACCGTGCACCAACTCCTCTAGCTTGCCGCTCACCTCCTTTAATACTATTTTTCTTGTATGTGTCGCATAGCAGATAAATGATCTTGTATTGCTTTGGGATAGTCGTGATAATCTTGGTGGCGAGATCTCTTATCGTTGTAACCTTTTCAACAGTACACCGAATAGCAGCAGCAAGATCCAAAAAATAAATCTGCATTCTTTCTGCGGGAGGGAGGTCTTCAAAGTTAAGAATAGCAAAATCGGACATGGCTGCAACTACTCTTCACTGTCTTTCGAATAGCTCCATCAGGAGTACTCAATGGGAGGCTGACTGGTGCAAGTGGGTAGATAAGACAACTGTCAAGATCAACCGCCGTCTTTCGCTGGTGAGATAGAGTAACTAACTTCCCGAGAATATTCCTCTGAAACATCACTTCCTTGCATTTACCGCCGATGTTTACCTTACTTTTTCTGGAAGAATCTGTGAATGTTTTAGGTTTGCATTTGCGTATGGGATCAAAGAATTTTTCTGTAGATTCGTTACTTGACATTCGCTCTTCAAACTCATGGAGCATTTCTTCGCCAGCTTTCTCCATGCTTAAAATGCTGTTGCTGACTTCCTTAGAAACTGGACATCCCGACACAAGATTGTACAACTCACATTTATCGAGTTCTCTGCTAAATGGATCGATAAATTGTGCTGTAAGTGCTCCGATGATGTTTTCAACAATTTTGTTTAATTTTAGAACTTCACTTGGTCGAAGACACTTGCGAGGATTTGACGTGGTCTTGGACAAACCAGTGATATCGATGAGTGATTCTACAAATCGAATCTGAAACGGTCGGTTCATTACCCACTTGGAAACAGCAGTTTCACTCGCAGCGAAATACGTCACTCCACCTGTAATGAAAGTGCTGTGGTCAGTAAACATTATGTAACACAAAAAATTAGATGACGTACAAAAGTAGGTGCCCTTTCGAAATGACTGCCCCCGCAGTGATGAATGGATATAATGGAGAGGCCAATTAAAATTGCAGACGACTTTTTCTGTATAAAATTCAGTTAGGTCACTATTGCTCAGCGAAACGTCATTGATTTCAAACTGGTACAATGGTTTCCTCCCACAAGAGAAGTAGAACACCAACAATACTGCAAAATTTACTTCACCTTAATACCTAACTAATATATGAGGGAGTATTTATAACAGTTCCTCAATTTCTTTATATTTCCACCTAAAAGATAGTGCTAAACTTTCTTCACAAACTTACCAGCCGTTTTCGCATTCTTCATGTAAGATTGCTCACCAGCCAAATCAATTGCTTGTCCTATACCGAGGTTGTTACGTCTAACAGATAAATCAACAGTTTCCACTTTCCATTTCAATTTTGGCTCATGGATGGGTGTCGTTAAGACATTCAAGCGACTTGACATAGTAGCTGCCATATCTTGAATAGTGAACCCTGTTAGTCGCGAAGCATAATGCCAATGACTGCCGCCACATAAGAAGACGAAGTTCAAAATCGTTGACATTGATGCCATAGTGCAGCTTGTGCTGCCGTTCAACGAGCTTCGAATACATGGCCCAAAATTGAGGAGTTTTGCCAAATTCTCGATCTAAGCATTTCTTTTTTTGCTCTTCATAGAATTTCCCATACTCAGCAACCGAAGTATCCTCGAGCAATGGCGAGATATCGGAATATGATGGCTGATCCAGTGCAAATTCTTGTATAATCCTTGGCACGTCTGGTAGATATTCCTGCACGAATAACCTTTCAAGTGCTTCTGAAAATGCTTCGTGCACAAGCCAACAGCGATTGTAATGCTTCCCCGAAATTAATCCTTTAATTCTACCTGAACTGCAAAGTCCAGCCTGAAATAAAATCTCCTCAAAGCCACTTCCAGAAACAAATGATCCGATGACGCCAAAGAAAGCCATCATGGCATGAAAGTCACCAAGATGTACAATGATATCTGACCAGCTATCTGGATTATTCCAAATGACATGATATGCCTTAATTGCTGCACCTACGTCGAATGTAATGTGCGTGTACCGCATGTTTGATTGCATTGATAACTTTTGGGATGTCAAGAATACTTGAACAATCGTCTCGTATCCTGTGATGGGTGCTTGGACTGGTGGCAAATACGTCATCTTCGTTGCATGAGACTCAGCTTTTTGAAAGAGAGAAATAATCCAGCCAACGAACCGAGGATGTATTTGATCGTTTTCACTGAGGTTTCGAACAGTCTTCCAAATATTCAGCAACTTTGTTGCCACTTCGTCATAGGCCATCAGCCACTCGCCAGATTTATGACTTTTCGTTGCACCCCAACGGAGACTAAAATTTAACCATTCTATTTAACGCTTTTGTGTCCACATAATCCGATTTTAAAATGTTGTAGTAGATTCAGCGTGCAGTTTTCAGTCAAAATGGGTTCAAATTTGCAGTATTTTCACAATTTTTTATCGTATTTTTGCAATTGCGTGTAAGTCCACGCCAGTGAACTCTAATACAACTGGAACGATAACTTGGCCGCGATCTTTGAAGCCAAATTGAAGGCCAAGCAACCAAAATATGACCTATTTTCAAAAGCTCTTTTCGACCCTTTAACTTCGTGTTTTAGAGCCAGTTAGGTACTAAATATTTTCTAGATAGATTGAAATTTCATGTACCTCAACTTTCCAGGACGTCAAGTAAGATTTTAAAATATTTTTTGGCTGCTAAAAATGAAAAACAGTTTCGGCGAAAACTTTGTCACGAAATATCTTTTTTAAACAACTGATACCTTTCAAGTTTTAACAGTTAGATGGAAGAGGCTGCCACGAACAATCCGTAACCGAAGTTTAAAGCTTTAAAACTAATGCTATCTGACGAAAAATATAAGTTTTGCACGTATTTTTAAATCAACCATACAAATACATCACTTTGAAAACCTCGATTTACTCACATTTTAGAAGGGCTACAGCAAAGACTAAAAGCTCAAAATAAACAGCGATACCTGAACTTTAGCACAAGATAAGTTTTGGAAGTGTTGAAATGTTTCAAAGCAATATATTCTTGAGTTGAAGAGCGTAGTTTGCTTCGTAATTTGCTTCGGCACGTTGAAACTTTCGTCATTTTCCAGAGTAAAAAACTGATAGTCTTCAATTTTTGCCGTAACTAAGTGTAGAACAGTCAGGACTATCCAGAAAACCAGGATCGAATCTTTAAAATTGAAGTCTTGTGATGAAAATTCTCATTTTTCAAGCATATTTAATTTCGCTCAAAAACAAACTTTTCACTCCTCGTAATTTTCCCCACGCGGTCCTTTCGGACAAGCCATTTTCCCCGCGCGGTTCCCGCCTTTTGCTTCAAATTTGGCTTCATCCGATCATAGGACGAAAACATAGGAGTTATCAATCCAGTTGTATTAGAGTTCACTGGTCCACGCTCGTTCCACGAATCACGATATTAGAGATTATGGCACGCTATTGGTCAACTTTGTATCTCGCAAAGGTCAGTATAATTAGTAGGTCGCAAAATAAAGTGCTGTCATGGCCGTGACAAGGAGCGTGTAGGTTTCGAAACGCAAATTATTCAAATCGTCATAGGATGTTTTCGAACGATTTTTGGCGTAAACAACAAGTTGTTATTTTCCGCTGCTAACAAACAGTTCCCATCTAATGCGTAAATTTAGCTTAGTAAGCGCGTAAACAAGTGAAATTCTCATTACTAGAAGCACGTTTCATCTACCAAAATGCGTATATGCGGTTACCTTGCCCAGCCGCGCTATATCTGTTACGAAAACAGATTGCTAGATTATGTTAAATTCCGGCGTGTTTGCGTAAAAACAATCCACTTAGTCCGTATAACTCATTATGCAATAAGTCATCAATAGATCATATGAAGGTCTCCATAAAAAGACAACTAACAAAATATTTACGTGTTTCAATTTATCACAAAAACGAGTTTTCTTGTGCGAAAAAAAATTAATACATAACAAAGAAATAAAGAATTCAAAGGATTTGAAACCGCATAATTATCTCCTATGGTCAGCGGCATGCTAATCTTATTTAACTTCATCTTGCGTAGATAGGACGATTGACGAATTTTGGCCTCCCCTGCATAATGTCGCTTTTTGAAATCAACGCGGCAAAACGAACCAACATTACCAACTTTCTTACCTATATAAGGCAACTAATGTTTTCTCTGTATTCGCATCAAAACGAGGTTGTATGAGCCAAAATGAGGCTGAATGACTTAGTATCAGACCATATAACATTGATTTTTGCAATCGGCGCACTAAAATAGTGAATTAATTGTTAGTGAATTTAAAAAAAATAGAATGCAAAGTTTGTGATCACAATGTACATGCTTGAAATATCACGCAATAAATGACAACAGCATTGTTTTTCTCACCAAAATGACCCGAAATTACCAGCTCCCTTGCATATCTAAGTCGGGTTTTCCCACGATTTTACTCATAAAAAGTGCTATGTTAACAAAAAGAGGCTGAAGCTGCCGGTATATCTAGGTATCAATCACAACAACCTGCTGTCTCAGAGTCAATCGGGAATTCGATCCTTACATAGCACAGTAACGGCGTTGTTGGAGGCTACAAATGACTGGTGCGCTAATGTGGACAACGGACAGTTGAATGGGGTAATTTTTATTGATCTAAAGAAAACCTTTGATGCAGTCGACCATGGTATCCTCTTACAAAAACTAGAGTGCTATGGAGTTGATACAGCCGGCATAAGATGGTTTGAATCGTATCTTTTTGCTAGAACTCAAAAATGTGTTGTCAATGGTAAGCTATCAAATTCTGTAAAAGACGGAGTCTCCCTCCAAAAAAGTCAGAAAATCACGACAATCATTGTTAGCAAGAGCAATAGATTAGCAATTCGCCCCTTTCTCTTTGAGACGTTGAAAAATTTGATTATGAACAACTTGCGTCCGATTATTATTAGACTCCGTCTTTTCCACTTTATGGGGACATAAAGTGGAAATGACGGAGTCTCTCTCCAAAATAGTCAGAAAATCACTACAATCATTTTTTAGCAAGAGTAATAGATTAGCAATTCACTTATATACAATTAAATTATTTTAAACAAAGCCAGGCATGCACATATTACTGTTTAATACAGCCATTTATAATTTGTAAGTTACAGCCATTTATAATTTGAAAATTTAACATGCACGTGTGTACGTAACTGTAATTGTTAACCGCTGTAATTGTTAATGGTGTTTAAACAAAACTATTTGTTGAACTAAACAAAAACATTAAAACTCGTAAATCGATAGTGAGTTTATGTTCGCCATAAGCTGGCAGATTAGACGCCAACATATTTACTCTAATCGAATTTTTCAACGTCTCAAAGAGAAAGGGGCGAGTTGCTAATCTATTGCTCTTGCTAAAAATTATTGTCGTGATTTTCTGACTATTTTGGAGTGAGACTCCGTCTTTTCCACTTTATGCCCCCATAAAGTGGAAAAGACGGAATCTAATAATAAGTGATGTTCTTTACATTATTTGTTCAGAAGTTGGAACAAGCGAACAGAGAACATATAAATCCCGCGGAAAAACACACGCGTTTTTCACGCGTCACATATTTTTTCATATCTTGACTAGTGAAAATATCAAAAATACGAGTGTTTTAGTTTACGGTAAAACACCCATAACCATGTAATTCCTAATAATTTCTAAAGAAATGTTCTCTGTATGTATTTAATTTCTGTTCTTTTCTACGTGGTAATACAGTAAGCTTCATTACAAAGTCTTTAAAAAAATATAAGAAATAAGAAAAGGTTTAGATTACTTTCAACGTTTGTCACCATACGCATACGCATTGTCACCTCTGTCATAGGCATTATTACAGTTCGTCGTGGTTCACGTTCGCATTACTTCTACAAAGCAAGACGACAAATATTCTTTATTTTCCCGATACGGACCGCTCAGCCGGACCGCTAACGGTTTTCCCTAGCGCTTACCATATATGGTTTGTTTTTCACCATTTAATTTATGGCAAGTTTGTTTCAAATCTAGCGTGTGCAAAATTGAAATGCGTGTACAAAAAATTTCAATTTAAAAATGTTTTCAATAAAAAATCGAAATGGCAAAGCCGCATTGCTTGGAGTTTTACTGTTTTTAGTGAAACAAATAAATCTGTTATTTACCGGCAGCGTCGGTCCGGATGGGGAAAAACAGGTTATTGGCTTCCTTGTTTTTACGAACTGCTTTTGAGCGGAAAAACATTTTCGTCTGTTGTTCAAACTGGGTTTGACATTGGAGTCTAAAGAGCTATTTATATGGATGGGCGAGATGTCGCTTGAAAGAGGCGAGATATCTCGCTAAGGGATAAAAATATTCCCAACCCGCTTGCCGGGATGAACGGGTTTCGATTATTTCGAAGTTTCGATAGTTTCAAACATATATAGCAGCTATAGCTCGAAACGACAAAACAACTGACGGCAAATTGGTTTCAATAGCTGTAATGTTAATGAATAGTGAAATGCAAACAAAAATTAATCAGACATAATAAGTGCTACTCTGGTTTTGTTAAATGAATGAAATCACCGAACAAAGATTACATTCACGACCCAACGTTTCGACACTCCGGTCTAATGTCTTCATCAGGGGTGATCCGTAGAACGTGAGACTGATGGGAAGTTGCCCTTTTTGGATACTTATGTTCAGAGAACTACTGATGGGAAGTTGGAAACTGTTGTTTATCGTAAACCAACTCATACTGATAAATATCTGTCATTTAACTCGCATCACCCGAGAAGCCATAAAAGGTGTTCTAGAGAGCGGAGAATTTAACATCGAACAACGATGCTAGGGAAAATGAGTGTCAATATGTAACCAATATTCTGAAAGAAAACAATTGTCCTAAGAGCTTTCTCTACGATTGTTTAAGGCGTCCAACCTTGACTCATTGTAACTCTCCAGAGGGTGACTCCGCTGTGAAAGGTTTTGCAATAGTCCCGTACATTCAAGGAATTGCGGAACCAATCAAGAGAGTTCTTAATAATTGTGGTATCAAGTTTGCCCTGAAACCCTTTCAGACATTGGGACATATTTTTGCGAAACCCAAGGATCGTATTCCGACTGATCGGAAAACACATGCTGTATACTCTATACCATGCGGTGATTGCGAGAAAGTATATCTGGGTCAAACAAAACGCCAGTTTTGCACACGTCTGAAAGAACATCAAAGGGCTGTTTCTAATTTTAACAGCTCAAAATCAGCTTTGGCTGAACACGTGTGTGAAACAAGCCATAACATTGCGTGGGAAGATTCTAAAGTCATTACCACTAACAATCGTTATGGTCAAAGGCTTTGTTTGGAAGCCTGGCATATCAATGCGAGCCCTTGTGCCTTAAATAGGGATGACGGAAGTCATTTACCACAAGAGTATTTACATCTTGTTGGTAGATGACGTCACCTTGACAGCATATAAGGTCGTGAGTTTCAACATCAGATCACCCATGATGAAGACACTAGACCGGAGTGTCGAAACGTTGGGTCGTGAATGTAATCTTTGTTCGGTGATTTCATTCATTTAACAAAACCAGAGTAGCACTTATTATGTCGGATTATACACCTGGTTGCGATATAGTCACAAAAAATTAATCTCACATTTTCACTTACTGGGCTTATCCGGCTCCTTATAAACAGCTCTTTAATAAAAGCTAGGTTGTCGTGGACAGAAAATAACATTTGAATTTGAGTTTTCTACGTACGTACGTATACACGCAAAGAAAGAGCGTGGTTCGTACGAAAAATACCACAAATAAACACGTATTCGCGCTAGTGAAACCCTACAATCATTTTCAAAAGTACTTGGGACACCAGCAATTTTTCATGAAAAATCAACATAGACCGTTGATTTGTCTATAAAATCCATATTTCCCCTCCCCGCCTCCCCAATCAATGTTGGCTTCCCAACCTCACCACACTAACGCATAATATGTTTAACGCATAATATGTTATGCTAGGTTGGGTCACAACATTGAGAAGGGGGCGCGGGGGAATGAATTATTTTTTAAAAATGAGAAATTTCCTCAAGTGTCCCAACACTTTTGAAAATGATTGTCTGAACATAATATTGAAAGCGATTTTAAGCTTTGTGTGGGTAGGCCAAATCTTTTGAAACCAAATCAACATTCTGAATATATACAAGTATTGATAAAGCAATAATGCTGGACAATTCCGAGCAAAAGTTCAAAACAGTTAATAATTAACAGAATCTGAATAAGTGTAAATAAATTGTTCAATTTGGCGAAAGCACATTTTTTTGTATTTGTGCCTTAATTTTTTTTGTCTTGTATAATGTAATCCAGAAATTCCTGATGGATTTCGTGATGAAGTCTATAGTTCCAGCTGCGGCTTTAAAAATACCAAAACCTGCATGTGCATCTCGAGCTATTTTACAATCAAGTTTTAGAGAAAAAAAAGTTTGTGTGGGTAGGCCAAATTTTTTGAAACCAAATCAACATTCTGAATATATACAAGTATTGATAAAGCAATAATGCTAGACAATTCCGAGCAAAAGTTCAAAACAGTTAATAATTAACAGAATCTGAATAAGTGTAAATAAATTGTTCAATTTGGCGAAAGCACATTTTTTTGTATTTGTGCCTTAATTTTTTTTTGTCTTGTATAATGAAACACAAATTAGAAAACAATAAGACGACCATTTTGAAAAAAATCTAAACCATCCCAATTCGTTACCAACAATAATTTATCTCTAATCCAGAAATTCCTGATGGATTTCGTGATGAAGTCTATAGTTCCAGCTGCGGCTTTAAAAATACCAAAACCTGCATGTGCATCTCGAGCTATTTTACAATCAAGTTTTAGAGAAAAAAAATTACTTACTAGTATCCATTTCCTAAAACGGAAAAAGAGAAGAGATGAAATGTCGCGTTCACTACAAACGTTATTACTACTGACTCATGCAGCAAATTACTTACTTTTTCTTTTTTTTTAAATAATAAACCACACCAACAACGATCACTATGAACACCAAAACACCAACAATTATTCCTACAATGAGACCAGTACTTGGACCATCACTCCCTGCACAAAAGAAGATATATCTAGTTACTAAGTGTTTAGACCTTGAAGGCATGAAGACACAATAGCTACTGCATTTAATTAATACATCTTCATTCAAAACTTTTACTTCGTAGCAGAAAACGTTCTATATTTAATCGTCAATGGTATGGTTTTGAAATGTTAGTGCTACAATAAAATACGACTATACCATGCAAAGATAGTCACATGTTACAAATAATGCATCAGCGAACGATTCAATAATAGTTTCAATAAATGCTCCGTGTGAAAAATACACATAAAATTAAAATATAGTTTTGTGGAGACACCAGGTAAGTTTATCATCGCAAAGCTTTCGATCCGTAAGCTCGGATCTTCATCAGTGCAAATAATAAATAACAGTGATGAGGATCCAGGCTTACGGATCGAAAGCTTTGCGCTAATAAACTTACGTGGTGTCTCCACGACATTATATTTTAATTTGATATTCACCATGGAAACATACAAGGATTACTTTTAAAACTTAATTAAAATTTAAAATCGTCACTAATTTTTGGGGTACACCAAAAAAACGTTTAGGGTGCATAAAAATGTCTTAACTTATTTAGCCCCAAATAAATAGTTAGCTTAAAAAGATCAAATACCCCAAGCTATCAGTAATAAAATAAATTCACGATACAGTTAGGGGGTTACACATAACAAGACGCCTGCTCAGGCGTTCACACTGGCCTCACGGCTGGTAAAATTTAAAAAATGTGGTTTGGTCTCAATTCCCTAAAAACGTTGTTTACAACATTTGAGAAACAAAGTGAGCATGAACGTAGGTGCGTTCGGGCGTTTGGGACCTATATACCCCGTTACGCCATAGCTTGTTGTAAACTGTGTTCTACAAATTGAAAATAACGCGACTAACGACTGCGATTGAAATATCTCATGAGCAGGGAAATTGCACAAAGAAAAATACATTTATTACAATTAATAAACGCCATTGGCACTGACGAAAAGTAAGAAAATATATAAAAACTGATTAAATGATTACAATATTCTAAACATTAATTTGAAATGTGTACATGTTCTTCACTTATCGACGGCCGTCACTTCACAAACATTCAGAGTATGGCACAATAAAAATCCATAGAAAACCAAAAGAATTCGGCAATATCTTAATTCGGAAAACACAGAAAAAGTTCACACGCATGCGCAATAAAATATAATTTTAAAAATGCGTCCCACAATTACAGCGTGTAAGATTTGTAACGTAGTTAAATACGAAATTCGTTCTAGTTCATATTGTTTAAAACCGAAATGGCGGGTTGTTTTAGCTAAATTGCGAAATCCTGAGTCCACGGTGTCGCAATGGAATGCCACACTTGCGTCGCAAAAAAAACCCCGAAAAAGACAGCAATGGCATTTTATAATTACCTTGTTCACCAGTTGGGTTTGGCGAAACAGGTCGAGGAGTTGACTTCTTCGCTAAAATTTAATTAAATGATGTAAAATTTTAAAAAATCATACACGACGTGTACATAGTCAATATTTTTAGCAGGATTCATACTTTTTAACACAGGTATGGTTCTTTAGTCACTATGTTGATAAATCGAAGACTGTTTAGCTATACCACTTGAAGGACAGTGCACGTGCCGTTATTACGGTATTTGATTAATTACAATGAAAGCAAAGTTTTTTCGCTTGCTGTATGTACGTGTGTACTTGAAGAAGTTAATGAAAGGCTGATGTCATACATTCTATATATAGCCGTGCAACACACTTCGCCTGTAGTAAGTACTTAAGATCGCAGGTTCGAGCCTGTTTTAGACTCATGATAGTTGTATATAGAGTTATTAGACGCTCTGCTGACGGGCGTGGAATAAGGTCATGTTGTGCTATATATTTTCACATGATTCGCAACAGAAGAGCTTGAACATCATTGCACTTAAAGATTGTTCTTGTTTAATAAATCAACGTAGTCTAGGTCCTGTATAGGGTTTTGTCTGCGTTTTATTTACCAGAGGTAATCTCAACTGTTTTAGGGTAAAATGACCACGTCGGTCAACATGGCATATGTGCCAAAACCTGAATCCGGCACGAAAGTCTTCAAAACGACCCCGCCCTAAAACGGCAGTGTCGACATAGCTCTAACCTCAGACCAATGCAAGCAAAAGCCTATCTGAAGGGCTTATAGTGTTTAGAGGGGTTGTTTATAGGGGTGGTTATTAGAAGCAAAACATTGCCTAACTATAATATATTCCAAGAAAATCACCATTCAACATGCCTGGTCAACAGCTAATTATGCATAAAATCACTAAAATCGCTGGCAGAAATCAAATTTACATATTTCCTACAAACAAGACGCCTGCTAAGGCGTTCACTCCGCCTGCCGAAACTATTGCCAATGAATGAAATCATACTCAAACCGTAGAGATTTTTCAGTAATTATATTTGAAATTGGACATTATATATCATATCATTAATTCTGAAAGTGATTAAATACAATTAAACTACATTAATATTTCATTGGATTACATGGTGCAAATGATTCAAAAACTGGCATTAATCAATGATTTACGATACCTGCAGAGTGGATCTCTACAGCCTGGAACTATCTCTGTTCGAGTTTTATCTAAACGTCTGAGCCCATTTTGTTATTGTCGCACACTTTGCGCAAAGCTATTCTTATCCTATATCAAATTACGGCGTGCAAATCATCAATGAATCAGCGGGTAATCAGGTTAAATATGTCAATCAACATGCATAAATTACTCGTATAAATTAACAGAATAAAATAATCATTGTCTTAGCTACTACATCCGAAACAACCCTCCGGGCCGCCACTAGGCTGAAACTTCTTCTTCTAGAATCGGACAACACTTCTGAACTGATCGCTTATACTCTCCGGTATTCGTTTTTAGCTTCACATTTCGTATCACGCCGTCGTTACCCGGAAATACTTCGATAACCCGTGCGAGATTCCATTTTCCTCGACTGACGTTTTCATCAACCATTAGCACAACGTCGCCGATCTTCAACGGTCGTTCTTTCCGCTTCCATTTGGTTCGTTGCATCAGAGTTTGTAGATACTCTCTCTGGAAACGGCTCCAAAACAATTGCACCAGTGACTGGACATACTCGAATCGCTGTCGATAGGTCTTTGCTTCTCGGAAGGGATGAGGTGGGATATCAGCAGTCGCACGACCAAGGACTAGGTGGTTCGGGGTAAGAGGTTGTAAATCATTTGCATCGTTTGAAGGTTGACCAAGAGGGCGGCTGTTAACGAGGGATTCGACTTCGGCAAAAACTGTCGACATCTCATTCCATGACAGCGTTTGTTGACCAACAATCACACGCAATGCTTTCTTTGTCAGCTTGACCATACTCTCGAAGAACCCTCCCTGATGTGGACTCTGAGGCGTGTTAAATTTCCACTTTATCTTGCGACTGACGACGAAATCTTCAATCTGTTGTTTCTCTTCCTTAAAAATCCGCTTTAGCTCGCTCTCAGCGCCGACAAACGAAGTTCCGTTATCTGATATCATCGTCATGGGCCATCCGTGATGGGCTGCAAAACGGCGAAGAGCGTGCAAAAATGCTTCTGCCGACAAGTCTTGAACGATTTCCAGATAAATGGCACGGACCGTAGCGCAGGTAAACACGGCTCCCCAGCTCTTTATTTTCTTGTTTCTTCCGTATTTGAGCCAAAATGGGCCGAAAAGGTCTACTCCGGTGACAGAAAATGGTGGAGAAAACAACTGCAATCTCTCTAGTGGTAAGTTGGCCATCAGGGTGGAATATG
This sequence comes from Muricea muricata, assembly GCA_963855995.1. Taxonomy (NCBI): domain Eukaryota; kingdom Metazoa; phylum Cnidaria; class Anthozoa; order Malacalcyonacea; family Plexauridae; genus Muricea; species Muricea muricata. The sequence goes on from OY979717.1 coordinate 26,003,425, forward strand.
GGTACTGGCGGAGCTTCCGACATGTCACGCAATCTCTCAACAACTTCTTGACCAGATTTCTACCCCGCAGAATCCAGAACTTTCTGCGTGTTTCACATAGTGTGCGTTCTCGACCTGCATGAAGAACGCGGTTATGACAATCTCGAACAATCAGATTCGATATCACGTGATCTGCTGGCAACAACACAGGGTTGGATTCGTCGTAAGTCAAGGGTGATCGAGCTAGTCTCCCTCCTACACGAACAACTCCGTCTTTCTTAAAGGGTGTTAACTCTTTGTACTGTTCTTTCCAGTTTCCCAACTCGCGTTGTACCTCCTTGACCCAATAACGCTCGGCGGACTCTATTTCTTCTGGAAGAAGGGGACTGGCGGATACACTATGAGATTTAGTGTTTCTGATGAAACGAAAACAGTAGGCTGTCACTCGACAAAGTCTCGGCCAATTCGAATATCTTGATGGGTCGATAAAGGCGGTGGGTTTTGATTGAAGAACAAACAAGGGTTTTCTTAGCTTTACTTCGGGAACATCAGACGGTGTCTCGCTTGTTTCGATTGGCCATTCCTCGGGTTCTTTCGTCAGGAACACGGGGCCGTTCATCCACCTTCCATTCATTTCGGAGACCGTAATTCCGCGACTGAGATCGTCGGCCGGGTTGAGGTCTGATGGAACGTGGCGCCAGGTGGCGGATTTAAACGTTGATTGAATTTCTACGACTCGTACACCGACAAAGGATTTGAGCGCCGTGGATTCTGAGCGGAGCCATGCTAACACGATCATCGAGTCTGACCACAATACTACGCGGGCTGGCTTAATCTTGAACTCGTTGCAGATGGTCTTCGCCAGTCTTGTCGCTATGAGGGCTGCCATAAGCTCAAGACGAGGTATCGTCGTTTGGCGAAGGGGTGCTACTCTGGCCTTGGCTGGTACAAGGCGCACTTCTCTTCCAGTGGATGTAGGCCAAACCAGGTATGCTGCTGCACCATACGCAAAAATACTGGCGTCGGCGAAAACATGCAGTTCTGGGCTTCCGTGGACGCACGGCGGCTGAAGACATCGAGGGGACCGAACCGTGTTCAGGTTTGCAATTTCTGCGAATAGCTTTCTCCAATTCGATTGCATTTCTTTGGGAAGAGGATCGTCCCATCCGAACTTCTTCATTTTCCAGATCCCTTGAAGCGCGGTTCTTGCCTTAATGGTGACGACTGACGCAAGGCCTAACGGATCAAACAATCTGGAGATGTTGGACAAGATGCTCCGCTTGGTGTGAATCTCCTTTTCACTTAATTTTACCTGGAAATTGATAGTGTTCGTGTTAGGGTTCCACGATACTACCAGAGCTTTCACTCCCTGCTCTCCATCCAGCTGTACTTGGTTCGCGTCGGAAGGATCTTCTCTGGGTTTTGAAATGTTGTTAACCAAGGGTGACTCAGGGGGTTGTTGGTTGGATGGTCTTCCTTCTTTAGTTAAGCACTCCCTTAACTTCTTTGATGAACAGTGCCACTCCTTTATCCAGAAACCACCCGCTTTCAGTATTTTCTCTATGTCTTCGATTCTCTGTAGGCTGTCATTCACCGAGGGACAAGAGTGGATTAGATCGTCAACGTATCGATCGCGTTCTATGATCTTCGAAGCCTCGGGAGCGGAATTCTCGTGCTCCTTTGCCATCTTTATCATGACAAAGCTCGCCATGTCTGGTGAAGGCTTGTCGCCAAACGTGACGCGAAGAAGGGCACAGATTGTGGGCTCCCTTGTCGTTTCCATCTCTCTCCACAGGAATCTGTGGACTTGACAATCACTTTCGGGCAAACGGATCTGTAGGAACATTTTGGATATATCTCCGGCAAATGCAACTGCTTCTTCTCGAAAACGCAAGAGAACGCCAAGTAAATTTCCGATTAGGCACGGGCCTTTGTGGAGAAAGGAATTTAACGAAATTCCTTTATAAGGACAGGCAGGATCGAATACGATTCGTAGCGGTGTACTCTTTTTGTCTGGCCGATATACACCATGGTGCGGTAGATAATATACAGGACCTTCGGTATTCTTTATTTCTGTTTCTGACAATTTACGAGCCCAACCGTTGGTTTCGTACTCACGTATGGCGTTGCTGTATCTTGTCGCCTTGTCGGGATTTCTTAACAAGCTTCTCTCCAAAGACTCCAGTCGTTGCTTTGCTAGGGAGAAGTTGTTGGGGAGTTTGGCGGGATCTTTCTTCCACGGGAGACCGATTTCGTATCTTCCATCAAGCTTTCTACAGGACGACTCAAACAACTCTATCGTCTTTCTTCCCTCTCTTGTCATGATCTCTTCTGGGCAGTTGCAATCAGGCGCTCTAACTCCAAGTGTCTCGAAGTCGTAGAATTTCTCTAAATCAATTTTCTTGACAAAGTTCAAATAGGCCGATGTCGAGCTGTGGGTATTGTCTGGGCCGATCACGTGCCATCCTAATTTCGTACGTTTTGCGACGGGTTGGAACGGCAAACCTTGACGGACCTCGCTCTCTGCGTGAAGGTGGCTGTAGTGTACACCGAGGATTAGGTCCACGGGGCCGGAACTATGAGGAAACTCGATGTCACTTAGGTGATCAAACGACTTCAACCAATCTCGATTTAGGGCGGGGACGTTAATGATAGTTTGATCCAACTCATGAGCTTCGACAGGATAGGTCACATCACCGTGAAGCGGGGAAATCCAAAACTTGACTCGTCTACTATCGTCTTGTGTAATTCTTTTACCACCAACAACCGCTATGTCGATACGTTCCTTTCGTCCTTGTAACCCGACAGCCTTAGCGAAATTCTTTCGAATGACCGTCGTACCCGCGCCGCTGTCAATAAGGACATTTCCTTCTCGAATGTTACCGTTCTTCGACTTGAATCGTACTCTAACTGCTGGCATAATACTCTCTTTGTCGAGCGCTGACGTTGCAGAACTGAGGCGAGAAGTATGTGGTGGAGGTGGGTCTTGATGGAGTAGGTGGTGATGGAAACGAGAGCAGCCGTTGACGTTACATTTCACCTTCGACTTGCAATCCTTTGTCACTGACCTCGGTTAAGGCAAGAGAAACATAATCTTTGGTCCCTGACGTGTTGAACTTTCTGCTCGATCGTACAACCGGAAAATGTCGGGCATTCTACGACACGATGTTCTTCGGAGCACACGTAACATTTCAGGGGCTTCTTGAAATCCCTCTGACCGGAGTGGATACCTCGCAATGGCCGCCGTTTGTCCGACTTCTGTATATCGCCGAAGTCTGGATCAAATTCTGCCTTAACACGCTTTCGTATAAACTGTCCGATATGCTGGAGTGATGGAGTTTCGCCCTTTTCTCGCAGATCGGAAGCCACGCCTTTCCACTTGTCAATCAAGTGGTCAGGCAACCCAGTAATAATTTTGCGCAGGTTTTCTGTCGCATTGACATCTGCCAGATGATTAAGTTGCTTTAATACCGCAATGCAATTAATTACATCAAAAGATAGCTCTTGTAAAGACTGTCTATCGTTGGTTTGTATTTTTTGATTGTCGACCAGCTTCGTTATATAGGCTCTAGCTATTACGCTTGCCTGACCAAAATGTTCCTTGATTGTTTTTAACGCCGTTGCGTACATTGCTCCCTGAGAGCCCAAACCGCTTATCACTCGCTCGGCACGTCCGACTAAATGCATTTTTAGTTGCGCCATCCTCACATCATCCGAGAGATGGGGCTTGTCGTGAATAAGTAGCTTAAATCGGTCGATAAATTCAACGTAGGTCAATAGACTTCCATCGTATTTCATTAATTTAATAGTCGGAATGTCCTTACTGGCCTCTAATTTGTACAACGCTTCGGCGATAGACATTTCTGAATCATTCGCTGATACAATCGTTTTCGTAAACTCGCTTAAATTATCTATCCAACTGTCGAATGATCGGGGTGATGACAGATTGTAATTGGCTTTAGATTTCGAAATATCGCTGGCGATTTCGGAGTTTGTATTTTTTGCATTTTCAGGCTCTAGAATGTCTAAACTCGTTTTAGGCACCGTTTCGTTTGCTTCAAGATTTGGCTCTGACTGAGACTGACTAACTTCGACCGTATTTTCCCCTGGGGCTGTATTATTTATTTCCTCGCTACTACCACCCGCGTCGACAGAACTAGCATTATTGTTCATCATGGATTGTTCAGATGTCTGTTCGCTCGTTAAAGACGTTGTGTTAGCGGGTTTTGGTCCAGAGATTGACTGAAGGAACTTTCCTACCGTCTCTTCAACGTCATAGAAATCATTAGTTAAAATGTCCTCCCAATCGTCCATAGTAGAGATTTGCCTCTCGTCAACATATTCGTACATCTCTGCATGACACTCACGCGCTAAGTCAAAGTCTTTACGAACTTGTAAAATTTCCTTTTCAATTCGTTTGCGCATCTCCGCGCCTTGCTCGATAAACTTCTTTATTCTATTAATTGATCTGGTGACCTTACCTCGTAGTTGTGCGCGCCGCTTCTTGAGCTGTTCGCCCGCTTTTGCGTTTGACTCACCAACACTTTGTGATGTTGTTTGCGTCGCTTCGACTGACCCACTTTGCCCTTCGTTGTCGCTCATGATTTCACCCAGATAACCAAACACTGCCTGCTAACTCGGCACCACGTCTTCACGTAAACGCTTCTTCAGAACTTGTTGCCAATGAATGAAATCATACTCAAACCGTAGAGATTTTTCAGTAATTATATTTGAAATTGGACATTATATATCATATCATTAATTCTGAAAGTGATTAAATACAATTAAACTACATTAATATTTCATTGGATTACATGGTGCAAATGATTCAAAAACTGGCATTAATCAATGATTTACGATACCTGAAGAGTGGATCTCTACAGCCTGGAACTATCTCTGTTCGAGTTTTATCTAAACGTCTGAGCGCATTTTGTTATTGTCGCACACTTTGCGCAAAGCTATTCTTATCCTATATCAAATTAGGGCGTGCAAATCATCAATGAATCAGCGGGTAATCAGGTTAAATATGTAAATCAACATGCATAAATTACTCGTATAAATTAACAGAATAAAATAATCATTGTCTTAGCTACTACATCCGAAACAGAAACGAAAATGGGCATAAGGCCAGGGACGGCTGTAACTGCAGCGTTCATTGGGGTTGGGGTACATTCACTTATTTCTGTTCTGCCCAACGAATTCCTTTTTAAATCAGTTATTATTAGGGTACCTTCCAAGGCATTTTAAGACATTGCTAGCACATTTTATGTAATCACTAAGATAACCGAAAATCAATGTCTGAGTGACCTACCCAGAGTGCTAGTAGGATTGCACTTTTTAGAATTTAATTTAAATTAAAGACTTTCATAGTACATATGATATATATATACAAGATTCTTTTGTCATAATACCACCAACATATAGCTGTTTTATTTTGCAAGTAAAGAAAATTTTACTAAAAGTGTGTACAATACATCAATATATTATCCTGATAGCATCATTTAAATCTATTCTGTAGCACTGATCTCTACATATTACTGAAACCACAATCACAATTGGGCTACCTAGGGCAGCACCAGTATGGAAAGTGTGGCTGTTTTCGACGAGATCTTGGGTGTGCATACAAAAAAATCCAAGTGTGCAGTGTGCAAAACTGTGACAAGTGCACTCAAGTGTGCATGTTTATTAGACAAGTAGCACTGATCAATGATAAATTAAAATTAAACTTCAACATGCATAATTAATACATTCTTCGAATAAAAATATCACACTCCTTATTGAGTACGCAAATCACAAGGTATTAAATTTTCGCCTTTTTCTATGCATCTTCCAGACCTCTCCCAGTCTTTCACACTCCCTCATACCTTGCGCTTTCAGCGCAAGAATCGTAATCAAGTGTCAAACCTGAACGTAACAAAAATTCTCGTGTGTGCATTTGCCATACTTTCCATACTGGCTGTAGCACACTGCCTGAAGTCTCCACGATATAATTTGTTGGGAATTTTAGACTAACATATGTATTTCTGAAATTGGAATGTAAAATGTCTCTTACCTTTTATAATTATATGAGATCCCACAAGCAAATAAATCATTTTGCACGAAATATTAGCATCTCAACATAAATATAGAAAATCAAGGAAAGAAATCACAACGTGTTTAGAATTAGGAACACATTTCCTAGACTCACTCCTTAATCATGGAATGATGGAGTCTATCAAAATTTGTCGTTTTAAAACATTTCTGGAGCAATGTTTTGATAAAGAACCTTCCTGTCCCTTTTTGTTAACTACTACATGTTAAAAATTGTGTTTTGTATATAGATATTTCAGTAGAATTTGCGTTTGATTCTTGTGTAGAAATTTAGAAATTTCTAAATTTCCTTAAAAGTAGGAATAACAGAAAATGACGGAAACACGCTCTCAAAACTTCCCCGCGATACATCGCTTCTCGGTAGTTTCGCGGTGGAATTTGTCGTTTTAAAACATTTTGCATGAGAATCTTTGCACGTAAAACCTTCTTGCGGTTTAGATGTTCTAGCATACATGTTAAAATGCGTGTTTTGTTGACATATTCCGCTAGAAATTGAGTTTAAACGCCGTGTTTAGGTCGGCTCACGCGGCTTGTGCCAGCGGTATCACCCATGAGCGGCGGCACCGACTTCTGACACCGAAAAAAAAATAAAAAACAGAAACAGGGCGAATTTAAAACTCCGCCTCGCCTACGGCAGGCGGAGTAAAAATCATTATAACATGAAAAACCATGTTCAATTGAATCCAATTATTGCAGATTTCAAAAGGATTGACATTATCTTGTTGGTATACAAGGCCTTGTACTTCACTTACCCCCCCGCAAAACACGATTTCAGCCATATTTTCCGTTTTGTTTGCTTTTTTATCGCCAAGTAGCCGAAGTCTCATACAATTCTTGTACTTTTCCATAATCACAGATGACTAAAGAATAACTTAGCCCATTTTTGACTTGTTCTGAGACTATGCCGTCTACTTTATCTTCGATTTGGTATCCTCGACAATTAGCCAAAATTGCCGCCATTATGAAGTCTTGCCGCTTTTGTGTCCGATAAATGTGACTTCTTCGTCTTCATGTGTATTTATATTATGTAATCCAACAGTACTTTATACTATTGAATTTCTAAAGGTGATATTATAAACTTCTATCAAATTTCAATATAAAAATCCACCCATATAAAATCGAGTGTCTTCAAGCTTCGAAATCATTTGAAAGTCACGCGCAATCGTCACGAAAATTCCTCGTGGGCGATCATACCGGGGGGAGTGTATATTTTCATGATATTTGCATGTTGTTTTGTTTTTAAGCTTTAAGGTGGCTCCCTACAGTTATAATGTTTCAGTTCACGTATTGTTTGAAGGTCTACTATTTCTTTTTCGTGAAAGTTGTGGTGTTGAAACTTAGCCACCACATTACCATGATGTTAAACATTTTTAAAGATGAAAACTTTCGTTCGTTCATTTCGTCGCCATGGCAATATGGTGTTATGAACATGTCATATTTTTTATGATCTTTACATAATTTATTAATTTTCCTTCGGTGAATTTTTCTAATTTTTTTTCTGATGACTTTTGGTTGATGAAGGAATAACATGATAAATTTTGAGACGAATTGTAATAAAGGCAGGTTCTGAGAAATTCACGAAAAACTAGTACAACAATTCCATCTAATAGAATTTTTTGAAATTTTGATATGTTTTACTGCTTGTTTGCTAGGCGAGGCGGAGTTTTAAAATGGCCCCGTTTCTGTTTTTGTTTTATTTTTTTTATTTTTTTTCGGTGTCGCAAGTAGGCGCAGCGCTCATGGGTGATACCGCTGGCACAAGCCGTGTGAGCCGACCTAAACACGGCGTTTAAACTCAATTTCTAGCCGAATATGTTAACAAAACACGCATTTTAACATGCATGCTAGAACATCTAAACCCCAAGAAGGTTTTACGTGCAAAGATTCTCATGCAAAGTGTTTTAAAACGACAAATTCCACCGCGAAACTTTACCGAGGAGCGATGTATCGCGGGGAAGTTTTGAGAGCGTGTTTCCGTCATTTTCTGTTGTATTCCTACTTTTAAGGAAATTAGAAATTTCTACACGAGAATTAAACGCAAATTCGCGTGAGCCGACCTCAACACGGCGTTTAAACTCAATTTCTAGCCGAATATGTCAACAAAACACGCATTTTAACACGTATGCTAGAACATCTAAACCCCAAGAAGGTTTTACGTGCAAAGATTCTCATGCAAAACGTTTTAAGACGACAAATTCCACCGCGAAACTTTACCGAGAAGCGATGTATCGCGGGGAAGTTTTGAGAGCGTGTTTCCGTCATTTTCTGTTGTATTCCTACTTAATTTAGAAATTTCTACACAAGAATCAAACGCAAATTCTACTGAAATATCTATATACATAACACAATTTTTAACATGTAATAGTTAAAAAAAAGGGACAGCAAGGTTCTTTGTCAAAATATTGCTCCAGAAATGTTTTAAGACGGCAAATTCTGATAGACTCCATCATTCCATGATTAAGGAATGAGTCAAGGAAATGTGTTCCTAATTCTAAACACTTTGTGATTTCTATCCTTGGTTTTCTATTTCTACCTATGTTGAGATGCTAATATTTCGTGCAAAATGATTTATTTGCTTGTGCGATCTCATATAATTATAAAAGGTAAGAGACATTTTAAATTCCAATTCCAGAAATACATATGTTAGTCTAAAGTTCCCAACAAATTATGTTGTTGAAACTTCAGGCAGTGTGTTCTTTACTTGCAAAATAAAACAGCTATATGTTGGTGGTATTATGACAAAAGAATCTTGTTTAACAGATGTACTATGAAAGTCTTTAATTTAAATTAAATTCTAAAAAATGCAATCCTACTAGGACTCTGGACAGAGTGCTTGGCAAGTCACTCAGACATTGATTTTTGGTTATCTTAGTGATTACATAAGATGTGCTAGCAATGTCTTACTGGTAAAATGCCTTGGAAGGTACCCTAATAATAATTGATTTAAAAAGGAATTAGTTGGGCAGAACAGAAATAAGTGAATAGACCCCACGCTCAATAAACTCTCTACAGTCAACTCTCGTTATAGCGGACACCCTGGGGACGGTCATTTAGTGTCCGTAATAGCGAGAGTCCGCAGTAACGGGGTGCGAACAAAATTTCCAAATTTCAGTGTGTATAGAATGTCAGTAGTAAATAACAGTATTTTTGGTTTAAAATGTCTAGTTTATTCTAACATATAATTGAGGTTTATTGTGATGAACGAGCGCAAAGTACAAGTCAAAATTAAGTAAAATTGTATCTAAATTGAACTAATCCTAACCAAATTACAACAATAGAAAAAAATCAGTGTCAAATGTCTTTTCTTTCCCTCACTGTAAAGATACTTTAGATAAAAAGTACATAAACAGTTCTATTTTGAGGCAAAGTACCTTTCTAGCGTGCTTTGGTGTGATCTCTCGTTTACGGAATCCTTACTTACTTTATCCGCTAGCAAAAAAAATCGTTTGTAAGTGAAAACTTTCCGCGCTGAATAAAAAAAAGCTCTATGTTCCGTATTCAAGAACTTCTCGTTAGCTTTTTAGGCTGCTCGTTGGAAAAATTTCATTTTCTTCGTCAACACTATCACCGTTATCATCACTGTCACCTTAAACCTTGCCAGCCAACCACTCGAGGCTTTAAACTAGGCATAACCTAGTTTGTCTGCAACTTTCGTCGCAAATTCTTGGATCAAAGGACCATCAACTGGAATTCGCCGCTCTGTATTTTTCTTGAACCATTCCAAACAGCGTCATTTAAGTTTGCGTATATTCTCATTGAGAACAAGTGTTTGTAACATATTTTGTTTACAATTACATATATAGTTCGCCCTGTCAAAGTTAATGTCATTAGTTGCATATTATGTAAATCATTAATCAAAGCAGAGTTTGTAACATATTTTGTTTACAATTGAAACTAAAGTATCATAAGAATGTAATTAACACTAGTATTTTGTCGTATTTTAGCGCAATTTGCCGGTATGAGTAATCAAATTCGTGCCTCAGTAAAAGCAATAAATCTCGCTGATCTGGCGTTAAATCATGAATCCGGGCCATCTTTGTCAATCAAAATGAAACTTTTGTCACGCAACATAATTAAGTTTAAAATTATGTACACCTAATAATAGCTCAGTTACCACAGAAGACGTGCTGAAAATTTCATGAAGATATCTTGTTTAGTTTTTAAGTTTTATACGTTTAAAGTTTACTGAAACGCAGTAAATTATACTCAGACAATCAGTGACATAATTATTGGACCGATTGCTCAAAACATACAACTGACCCCCTTCCCCCCCTTTCAATGTTGCTCATGTGGTGAGCAATTTCAGCAGTAAACGGCTATGGTCTTGTATGATGGCGCCAATAATTTTTATGGCCGATATAGCAACACTGAAACGGGGGGAAGGGGGGATTACATGTGAATTTTTACAAATGCTTAAAAAATATCTTATTGATCTAAGTGTCCCAAATTTCAATGTCACTGATTGTAGATTCGGTACAAAAAACCTCCACATAAGGTATAAGGGATTAAAGTTTTTGTAGTTAAGCTAGGCCACAATGCATTAATGCACTCTCCCGACAAAAGGTGCGCCAGTAAATATATACGTTGGACACAGCAAACGAACAGTTACACAAGTATATTTAAATACACCAATTAGATCATACGAAGTACACTGTGTAGAGAACGTATCTACAACATCGTAGCTAATATCAATTTTACGAGTGTGATTTACACATATACACTATTTTTTACAAGAGAGAGAATATAGAGAAATGAAACAAAATGGAAGAAGTAAACACAAAGACATAAATGACATGTTGGACAATACAATATTAACAATTTAACACACAAGAAAGGAGCAAGGTTCCAGGATGGCGGCACACATGAACGGATTTGAAGGATAGAAGGATAAATTAATCAGCTACTATAGTTTGATATAAGTAAACTATTTGTCACGTATGTTGTTCAATAAAAGCTTTCGTAATTTTGTCATCCTTTCGTATATGGAATAACTTGGCTTTACGAAACATACATCCAGTATGAACGCACGGCTTGTTTGGGTGGCTCATTCTTGAATTGTTTAGCACGAAGTTGCTTCGTCTTTGACAAGTATCGGTAAGCATAATGTAGATAGCTTTCCAAACGATACGTTAAATCTGGTATGAATGAATTTGTTTGATTGACAATATCTGTATCATCATCAATTGGTTAGATACAATGGTACAAGATCATTAATCCCAAAGTGATGGAAGGTTGTTTGCAAAGTTTATTGACAATCATCACATTTGTCCGTCTCAGAATCAGTTATTATTGAATCCCATCATTCGCAATGTCAAGAAGCATAATTGTACGTAGAGAGATAAGTTTGGTGACTGTAGCTGGCCTATTAAAAGCAACAATAGGTTATTAAATACAAATGAATGCACGACTATGATTAGGTATGTGCTTATTGAATACGAATACAATTTATTAGCATTAAAGGCATTATTATATTTACCTCAAAATCTTTGATGTAAATATCAGTGGAGGGCCGGATATATAGATTATTCCAGTGTTACGATTATTTCATCAAATTGGTATGGCACTGATCCAATTGTTTTGAAGCAACAAGCATAATTGCACGTAAAAAGATACGTTTTGTGACTGTAGCGATACGCACGACTAGGATTACATACGAGGGTATTGAATACGAATATCGTATTAGCATTAAAGGCATTGCTATATTTACCTCGAAATCTTTGATGTTTCAGGCTAGCTTGGACGTGATGTGATTAATTTTGAAATACGCCGCCGAAACCTGAAAGAAAAAAAGTGAATAAAACTGAAAGAGACAAGAGAAATATCATTGTATATTCAAAGATGCTTACCTTTTACATTAATCAGAGGCAGGCCAATAAATATTGGCCTGATTATCTAACCATGTCCATGCTATGGCTACGTCTATACCATTTCAATAAATTATGGCTCTCTTTTAAACATGTTATTCATATGCTTGCTATCATTACTTCCTTACCTTAACGGAAGCCCAAATTGCTTTGTGATCACTAAAGTAAGTTTCAAGAGTACCTGCCTGGACATCCTCTTCAATCAAATTCGTATATAGATGATCAATCAAAGTTCCATTGTCTGTTGTACAGCTAGATATACGTTGCTCAAGACCATTTTCATTAATCATAACGTTGTACAATGATCTTCGTTCTACCTCATCAAGCCAATTAACATTGAAATCTCCCATAAATATGACCTGGGAAGAGGGATTTTCCTCCAATGTAGTACGAATGGCAGATAAAAGAGAGGATAATACAACCCTTGGAGATCTGTATATTCCAATTATAATCAAGTCTGGGTGTTCGACTGTTCTTGCGATAGTCACCTCGATCCCATGACAGTTTCTCGCACAAGGGTATCCATTCAACATTCGAAGCCTGGAATAAACAGCTGTTCCATGATATGGACGACTGACATTTGAAGTTTCATCATTTCTAAATAACTCGTAGCCTTCAATTGCATACATTTCATCAGGGTCATTTCGACTAAACCTTGTTTCTGTGAAAATTGTAATGTCGGCTGATAAATAATTGATATCTTTTCGAACATCCTCAATATGCTTATGCAAAGATCTTGCATTCAGATAACATATTTTCAAATCAGTGTTCGCCAACATGTACAAGGGAGTAAAACAAAGATCTAATTTATACTCATTTCTCAGCAACTGCATCTCTTGTACAACTTTCGGATCAACGCTAATTTTACTCTCACAAAGATCAGTAATATACAATCCTTCAATAGTTGTTACTCGGCTTAGAGCAACATAATGTATATGAGGGATGGTCCTTCTTGTATTCAAATTAACGACGACGTGTGACTGAGTATCGCCTTGTGACCTGTGAACAGTTTTAGCCGAAGCTGGTCTCAGAGGAAACTGTTTCCTTACAACTTGAGCTGACTTTGTTTTACCTACAGCAAACTGAGTTGTAACGGGTTTAATAGGAGTCCAAGTATTTGGTATACTTCCTGTGTAAAGGTTTCTATTTTCATGTCGAGTTTTCTTTCCAACGTCATCGTAGTCAAACTGAACCCAGACGAGTCCAGAAGGTTTATTGTCATTAGTCAAGTGAATGTGTTTAATAACATTACTTGCTCCGTTAGTCATACCATCATCGGTCCGTATGTTTATCGCAATTTCTGTCCGTTGTCCAACGGCTATATTTAATTTATGAGCCAACTGTTTAGAATTCTTCAAAGGAACATACGGTATTTGTCTCATTATCTTCTCTTTAAGTTCAGCTGAGCATGCACCAATGACGATGTCTTAGGCCTTTATTGTGTACTTATGAACGGACTTGGAGTAGATTTAGGAGAACCGGAAGTAAATTGACACTTCCTATACTAGGAATTAAGACAAAACCGGAAGTAGACCACGTGTAGGACAGTAGGAGTGTAGGAGAAGCGAAAAAGTGTTGAGATGTGAGAGGGTTTTGTGTGTTTGTTTTGTAATAAATTATTCGTTTAAAACAATGGGTGAAGCGATTACTTTTATATAATGGAGTGTGCCAAACGATTTGGTACACTTATCAACACTATCGAATGACTGGTAAACTTTATCGTTCTATTCATCAACTAGCGCATTTTGAATAAATAACCGTGGCGCTTCTGTAGGGCATTTGCTCTCATCAACACATCTTTCCTTCAGTTTTTGAAGATCGCTGGCTGTATGATTACCTTCGCGAAGACGATTAAGGATCTCAGCAAACATTTTGCTTTCTCTTTGACGCATAATTTCATCAAGCTCAAACATCTTAAAATGTTTTCTCCACAAATTTGGAGCAAGAATATTATAGAAATTTAAACACTGAACATCGGTAAACACGTAGCCATCCATTACAGGCTTCAGTTGAAACAAATCACCAAGTGTGATTATACTTACACCACCAAAGTCTTCCTTGGTACCTTTCAAATCTTTCAAACGATTATTTAATTGGACAGTGAACATACTGTTTCCAACCATGGACATCTCATCCAATAATATTAACTTCAGTGCTCCAAGTTCACATCTCATTGTGTTTAATCGCCCAGAATCTAATGGCTTGTAATTTTTTAGGGACTGACTTGCCGGTATACCAAAAGCACTGTGAATCGTGTTACCTTTTATTAAGTACGCAGCTTTCCCTGTTGGAGCAAGCAACAATATTTGAACACGACGGAAGTCCTGGCCAGCTCGTGAATTATAGTACTTCAAAGCAGCCTGGTAGATTGACTTAATCAGGTGAGACTTTCCTACACCACCACCTCCGCTGAGAAATGCGTAAAATGGTTTCTCAGAAGTTTTTATCAATTGTAGAGCGTGATAGAAAAACTCTCTTTGCTTTTTGTTGAGCATCTGAACTAAACCTCGATATTCATCATCTGGCATTTCATTTAAAATAAGAGGTTCATTATTCTGCTGAGTTGAAGGTATACCCAAGCTATCTGAAAGGTGATCAAATGTTTCATTTAAATCTGGATGTGTATCAGTGCATCCCTCATCTTGATCTTGCCGCTCAAGATCTTGTGTGACAGGCGCTATAGTGTCATATGCATCATCATCACATTCTTGCAGGTGATTTCCGACCTCATTTAAGTCCTCGCAGCATATTGCATATTGCTGCATTTGTTCGCCTATTTCGTCACGTCGAGCTAAGTAGTGCTCTTCGAACGTGGAGTAGTTTTTTAGTAAATCAGTTTCTTCATTTCGCCAAGAAGTAAAAAGCATTAACAACTCACGATAATGTTTTTCAGGTTGAGCTTCTTTATTAAACCAGACACTACGGATTATTCTCGCTTGAGTCTTTTTCTTCAGTTCTTTATTTCCAGTAGAAACACCTGGATTATCATTAAGCAACTCATCATCATTCTGTTCCTCTTCGTTCTCTAAGAGCAGATTATCGACATCACACTTTTTGTTTGTTTTTCTGTAACCCTTTTTACTACAAGAATCATACCAAGCAGCCCAATCAGCTAATGTTATATTTTGCATACATTCAGGACGTTCAATGTATCTTTTTAAAAGACCGCCGGACTGAATTTCTTCGCTATCATCTGATAGATTTTCAATTTCACTTAAAGGTTTTAACAACTCTACTCGTTCTGCAGGTGGAGATGTATTAATGAAGATAACACTGCGTGATGCCTTTCTCATAGGCAGTTGAAGAACCACATAGACTGCTTCTTGTGCACTGATTTCTACCGAATTCAAAAACTTGTTACCAATATCGCGAACTTGCTGTTTAATGTTCGTGTTTCCCTCTTTCGCTTCCTCAACAGCTTTACGCAGTAATTCACTCATTCCCTTCTGAGCTTTAGAAATATACGAAACGATGTACATTGCACATGCGTACACATCTAGAACGTACTGAATGTCCATATTAGCCCTCCATGCTCGAAGACAGGTGGGATTGTAATTATTAATTCGTAATTCATTTGGACTTCTTTTCAAAAAGATGGTTGGAGAGTTCAAAGATGACCGTATTGCAAGGATGTACTGACGTTCTGAAACGTCTAATTCTTGTAACAGTTCATCAAACGTGATGTCTTTACCTTCTTTAAAATCATTTAATTTATTCTTCATGCTCTTCCACAATTCTTTGCTAGATTTAGCATCAGCTGGAGAGGTATCACTATCAAGGGGGTAAAGAATCTGAGTACACCTTATAGGTGGTTGTGGATAGTTAAATCTACAAATATTTTTTGATTTTTTCCTGCAAGTATGAGAATGCCGGTGTGTCTGTCTGTTAACAAGATCTTGTAACTCAGGGTCGCTTTCTGCTTTACGACATGTAATTATACGATCAATGCATGCAACAACATCTTCATCTTTATCAACACCAAACACTGGTGCATTGTCAAGCCAGATCAACATATGAATGTGAGGTGATCCTCGCTGCTGGTACTCGACTCTATAAAACCAATCTTTGATTTTTCCTAAGGGAGCCAGTTCGCTCATTAAGACATCTTTCAAGAAAGTATCGAATTGAAAATCAAAATGTCTAGCACAAGTTACTGGATCACTTTGAATCAGTCGACATTTCTCCTCCCAAGTAAGATTATTCAGTTCTTCATCACTATAGTCTTTGTGATCAATCAACTTACCAAGAATTCTCAATAGGTGATTCCACTTTGTTTCTGCAGAAGAAAAACTGCAAAATAATGAAGCTGGTCCTAATTGTCGAATCATTGCAAACAAGTCCTTTTTGGCTTTTTCAAAGTAAGGAGGTGAACCTCTTAATGTCTTCAAGAATCTGAAACAATCATCATGGTTAATCAAACTTTGCAAACCTTCAGTTGTTTTTAAAACTCCAGCTGTTAGTGTTCTGTTTCCCATTTTGTTTTTTTTCGCAGTGCAATTTGTGATTGTCCTACCAAAAACTTCATTTGAAGTTTCTTAGCTTTGAAGAATATATTTTCAACACACATAGCTGCTCGACGATCAGATCTTCTTAACTCTGATTTACATATTTCACTATAATGAACATTTCTCAACCTTTCTTTGTCATCAGGTCTTTTTTGTCCAAGAAATATTCCTGGATAAGCCATTTCTTCAGAGAACTGATCCCTAAATACACTCAATGGTTTGTTACCCTCACCAGGTGCAAAATTATATATTTCCTGTTTTTCATTATCACTTACAAAATCTGAGGTAGTCAACATACTATCTGTTGTCCCTGCTGGTATTTCAGCTTCATCTTCACTCCATTGATCATCTGGAATGTTTGATGTTGATTCATCATCTGCATCATCTTGTGTTTCATCAGTGCCACAAGTCTCATCTGCTGATACTGGAAAACTTCTCAACCAATTCTGGTCAATGGTGATACCCTCACCTTCATACAAAGAACTTGTATTGACCAACCATGCAGCTGCTTGCATTACTTTGTGAGGTCGTATATTCAGTGAAAGTGCAGAACTTTTGTACTGTAATCTTCGCTTAAGTTGAACTTTAATTGTACCAGTCTCATTAGGCAATCTAGGTAGCATATTTACTGTGCTGTTTACATCTGCTGGAACATTAACAACATTACCAGTAATCTTGAGTTGACCACCCCTTGCTGCCTGAAAAATCTTTTGAAATGCTAACCGAGGAGCAATAAGTCGACATTCTAGTTCATTAAGATCAAAGAAAGAAGGTTTTTCTGGAAATTGCATGCCGTTAGCTATTGCACAAGGAGGAATTCTTCCTTTCTTTAAGTGATTGTTGCAGGTTTGACAAATCCACTCAATATCATCAACACTTTTTATACTTTGGAGATACTTGGTTATGTCAGGATTGATCAGTCTTAGTCTGTCTGCTGGCGAGACAGAATGTTTATAACTTCGTCATAACTTCACCATAATTCGTCACAGCAAGTGCAAATATACAATGGTCCAGCAGATATAGAGTTATGAAACTTTCTAACAAGGGCTAATTCAGCAATATTTTCATTTGGAAAGTGATTACTTACAGGATTGGAAGTTCCTTCTCCAATTGGACGTGAGCTGTAATTATCTTTTTTCTCACCCTGTGCTCTTTTTCTAGAAGCTCTCTTTCTTTCACGTTCTTTTGCAAGTCTAGCTTCCCTTTGTTCAGTGGGCTCATTTTGTCTTTTTGAGGTATTATATTCCCTCATTTTGGCAAGTCTAGCTTCTCTTTGCTCAGTTGTCTCATTTTGTCTTTTTGAATAATCATATTCCCTCATTTTTGCAATTCTAGCTTTACTTTGCGCAGTGGTCTCATTTTGTCTTTTTGAATCATTATATTTCCTCATTTTTTCAAGTCTAAGTTTCCTTTTCTCTCTTGACTCATTCTGTCTGCTTCTTTTTTTCGTATTTCTATACTCATTAGTTCTAGCACTACTTTCACTTTGCTTGGTTGAAATATTTGATATAATTATCTTTCCTGTTGATGATTGGTCAAAATTTGGGACACTCAATGTTTTGCTGTTTACATCATGCTGTTCAGCTACCTCAGTTGAACCTACCACACCAACACTTGTAGATAATTCTGTCTGCATATCATTATTACTGATACACTTTACACCCTTCAACTCAAATGGCATCACAACATTTGATCTTGATGTTAATTGAAAATACACTCCAAGGTTTTCTATTCCCTCTACTGATATTAAAACACAATAACCCAATGCAGATGGTCTTCCAAAAACATCCCGTGAATGTGAATCAAACACTTTAAAGACACCAGGAAAAGGCATCATAATTGCTACAGTATTCATACCAATTGTAAGTAAACAACTGTTATAGTGCAAAGAAACAAATACTTCATTTAAAGCATGCTTAAGTGTCACGTGCGGAAGACTATTTTCAGCCATATGTAGTGCTCCTGAAAAGGAATTACTATATTGCAAATTATAAACATGGTTGTCTACATCTACAAACCCTGGGACATCAGTTAATAATAAATAACTCTTATTTATACTTTGGCTGATAATACCATACAAACTGTCACCACATATTAAAATTGAGTTTAGCATCAATCTATCCCAAATATTGACTGATTTAATTTCTTTGTATACAATTGCACACAATGACATAGCTACACATTGTTTACCAGCATTCATACCAAACATTAACTCATTACCTTGATTAAAATCAGCATGGACAGTATACGCTGGATCAACTATATCATTTACAGTTCTAGGACCTGGATTTTCCTCAACATCATTTGAAAGTCTAAGTAATAATGGCACATAAACAGCATGATAATACATCTTTTGTACATACCACTGACACACTTCTTTGTTCCTTTTTGCCTTCTTTAATTGGCTTTTGAGATATGGAAAATAAAATACATTGAGGTAAAACATTAATAGTATTTGATTCCAAAGTTTACCTTTCAGACAATGTAGTCTATTACGACAATTTGTAAAATTGTGGTGTGATCCAATTCTTGAGCGATATACTTCTATGCTAACACCCATACCTGTATTTATTCAGAATTTAGTATAAATTTAGCCTGTTTGATTTCAGACTAACTTTCAGTAGTAGAATTGTCAGTAATTTCGTTAGTTATGTATTTCCTGCAAGTAGGCAGGCAGTTGTTTCGATTCCAGCACCGCTGGGTTGTTTGTTTGAATACCTGCACAATGGCTAGGTTAATACTTTGATATACCCGCACAATGGCTGGGTCAATTTGATTACCTGCACAATGGCAAGGTTCAATTTTAATACGTGGCCTTTCACGTTAATGAGTGTCTGATCTAAGACCAGCGCGAGCAACAATGGCTCCTTTCTATCTGATTTTTTTTGAATACGTGAACACAACACGTATAACGCGCGACAAGATGTCAGTGCAGGCAAGTTTGCCTCTTGTAATATATTTGTACGCTCTTTACTTATCTTACTGCGATCAAAATATTCGAGCACAGTAGATAATGAGCGATTGAAATTCAACAAAGTATTTCAAAAATAAAATATCACTTACCTTAAGTTTAATATGAAAACAAAAATCGTAAAACCACAGCGTAGAGCTCAAGAATTGGAGAAAATACGAACGATCTGTCGCACCTCGTTGCAAACACGAAATCCAGCAGCAATTCCGTGTGTGTTGCGACATTTTCCGAAAATCATAACGATCGAGTAATCGACGCTTCTTCGCTATGCCGACAATCGGCCGAAGATGTGGACATACATAGATACCATACGGACACTTTCCAGCTATAACATAGTGGTTAGCTGCGCATGCGCGGCTACCCACAAAAACTGGTTAAAAACATACGTACTGTTTAACTATTCAAAAAGTCAAGAAAATAATGAAGAATGATCATGTTTTGGTACATAAAAGCACTCAAAAACAAGTTCTGTGGCTCTTGTTTTAAAAATTTTGCCGAACTACGAAAATTCCACGCGAAAGTCGCGAGGATGACGTCTAATCTCACCATACTGATCTATATAAATTATTCGTAAACTGTATCAAACTGTAGGGAGCAACCTTAACTACAAGAAAATCTGACATGTTATGCATTTTCCCTATTTTTATTTTGAGGGCTATGTCACTGCAGTGACAATACGTACGTTTCAATTTTAAAACCTTAGTGGGCCAATAGTGGCTTTTATTTGCTTAGATGCTTAGTTATGATGTACTTTGGTATAATAAAAACAACCCTTCAAATAAAAATGCGGAAAATACATAAGTCTGTCAGATTTTCTTGTAGTTAAAGCTAAAAAACAAAGCATTACGCAAATATACACGAAAATATAATAATATGAATTGTTTACTTGTCTTGCTGTGGAAACAAGCAAACGTATTCGTGAAAATATTCTTTCCCCCCGGTATGGTCACCCACAAGGAATTTTCGTGACAATTGCGCGTGACTTTCAAATTATTTCGAAGCTTGAAGACACTCGATTTTATGTGGGTGGATTTTTATATTGAAATTTAATAGAAGTTTACAAAATCAACTTTAAAAATTCAATAGTATAAAGTACTGTTGGATTACATAATATAAATACACAGGAAGACGAAGAAGTCACATTTATCGAAGAACACAAAAGCGGCAAGACTTCGTAATGGCGGCAATTTTGGCTAATTGTCGATGATACCAAATCGAAGATAAAGTAGACGACACAGTCTCAGAGCAACTCAAAAACGGGCTGAGTTATTCTTTAGTCATCTGTGATTATGGAAAAGTACAAGAATTGTATGAGACTTCGGCTACTCGGCGATAAAAAAGCAAACAAGACAGAAAATATGGCTGAAATCGAGTTTTTGCGAGGGGGGGGGGGGAAGTGAAATACAATGCCTTGTATATCAACAAGATAATGTCAATCCTTTTGAAATCTGCAATAATTGGATTCAATTGAACATGGTTTGGCATGTTATAATAATTTTTTGTAGGAAATATGTAAATTTAATTTCTGCCAGCGATTTTATGCATAATTAGCTGTTGACCAGGCATGTTGAATGGTGATTTTCATGGAATATATTATAGTTAGGCAATGTTTTGCTTCTAATAACCACCCCTATAAACAACCCTTCTAAACACCATAAGCACTTCAGAAAGGCTTTTGCTTGCATT
The DNA here is from genome assembly GCA_963855995.1 of Muricea muricata. Taxonomy (NCBI): domain Eukaryota; kingdom Metazoa; phylum Cnidaria; class Anthozoa; order Malacalcyonacea; family Plexauridae; genus Muricea; species Muricea muricata. Next base: position 26,024,520 of record OY979717.1, read on the forward strand.
GGTCTGAGGCTAGAGCTATGTCCACACTGCCGTTTTAGGGCGGGGTCATTTTGAGGACTTTCGTCCCGGAATCAGGTTTTGGCACGTACGCCATGTTGACCGACATGCTCATTTTACCCTAAAACAGTTGAGATTATCTCTGGTAAATGAAACGCATACAAAACCCTATACAGGACCTAGACTAACGGTGCGTATTAGAAAACACTGAAATTTTAAAATAAAAATAGAATTTTGTAAAAGAAAAAATAACCCCGTCGACTAACGCTTCGAACACCTGTTTGTTGCTATCTCAGCCCCTTGTGTGCTCAGGACCACGCAAAATCGGGATTGTGACGTATTTGACATTTAAAGTAAAACCATAAGCTCGATAACTCAAATCCTATGAAAGTTATCCTTGATAACTCCAATGCTACAATGCCTGATTTGCATAAGTATCAGTAATACTTACGATTTACAATTAACTCGATTGATGTTTTATTCGTTGCCTCCTTTACCCCACTTTTAGCTTCGCATCTGTAGGTCCCATTATCATCTTTAGTAACATTACTGAGAGACAACGTTGCATTCTCTATCCCTGTGTCACAAACCTGTGACTTATTTTTATACCAGGTAACGTTTGCAGGGGGGTAACCACGTGTTCCGTTGCATTGGCACGCAAAGTAACCACCTTCAGTCACGTTGGTGACTTTGGAACAATTGGCTGAAATTATTGGTTTTACTGAAATGTAATAAAATGATTCAAATGTTATTCTCGTAGAAACTAATTTTGTAAGAGAAGTAGGCAAAACAAATCCGAACGCTAGATCCAAATCCGAACGATTCGTTTAAATTTTAATGCGCATCGGATGTATTATTTGTCGTCGGAAAAAATCGGGCTTAAAACAACAACAGCAACAACAACTACTGCTGCTACTACTACTGGTACTACAACTACGAATCACAGAATCAAAATCCATGCCATTTCCATACTATGAATTTCCATACTTTTTCATGTTTCATGGTACAGCTGCATCACTACAGCGCAACCCCAGGGCGCACTCACTATTTGCTTTTAGAAATATCTCGAACTAACACCGCCAATTATATTTTACTACCATAAACGGCACAAGTAGCAATTCGGTGTTTTGGCCCTAAAAAAGGCGTTCGAATAGGCCTTTCCCACTGAGCTTTACTAATGTATCTGGAGGAGCGGCTCGGCACGAAAAAGTGTCGCAAAAAAGATGGCGGATTTTGGCCTTTGCTGACGCCATATGGTTCCTCAGCCTACAGGTATTTACCACTGACCAACCGCGATCCTGAGCTTTTAAAAAACCTTCGCCCCTCCCCTGGTTTTTGCGAAAACGTTTTATGGCTTGGTTGTTTTCAGGGAAAAAATCGAAGATAAAATAGGCTTTTTTCGCTCGTGAACGCAAGTATTTGTAAAAATAATGTGGAAATGTTTCTTCTAGCAGGTAAGAATCTCGAAACTTTCAATTTTATATCGTTTTACTGGGTAAGTTTGCATTTTGATTCCCAAAGTTTACAGAAATGCGTAAAAAAATTTTGTGAAACGCTGATGCAAAGTCTGTTTATTTATTAGGTACATCCGCATAAACAGTTCTGTCTTCAGCATCAGGCACTGACTTTTACTTTAATAGAACGGTTTTTTATGGACAACAAGTTTTCCTTGATGAATGCTTATAGTCATGTATCCATGATTTAATGTTTGCCTATTTGCAGTTTGATACTGAAGTTAATTATGTCACTTGACAGTGTAGAACAATCTCTCTGTGCCTGATAAAAACATCTATGCCTCTGTGACCTCTGTTGGCACAGTAATTGTACATTGAAGTGTAGATAAACAGACAATTAATTCAGCTTGTTTTTGAAATGCAATGTAGTGTCAGTGGTGCATAAGATAACATTTTGGGTCATGTCTATAGACCAATTGCGAAACTTAGTAACCGCGCCTTCGCGTGGCATGAAAATGAGGCTTATTATGCAAAAGCTCTATTTTACTTGTTTACTTTGTCTACGAGTGTCGAAGTACATATTGGACCTACCGTTCGTATCTGTCGGAACCTGTTACTAATTACTTACTTTTAGAATAATTACTTTTTGGTTCTATATATCAGAGAGAGTTTGTCTGATATAGACAGAAATGACTTGGTGCCAGACCGCCTGGAAACGCTATGTGCTGAAATCAATCGCCCCTTTAGTAAATCACTTTTTGTCTGCACATGGTATAGGCCTCCAAATTCAGATATGAACTTATTTAATGAATGTGATGTATTTCTTCAAAAGTGCGACTCTGAAAATAAAGAGCTAATTGTAGTAGGTGATATTAATTGTGACGTCATGAAGTTACCACCAGATGCCCACACACAACAATTCAACTTTCTGTCTTCCCTTTACCAATTGGACCAATTAATTAACAAACCCACAAGAGTGACCAAAAAGTCGTCAACCTTGATTGATTTAGTCCTAACTACCATGAAAGAAAACATATCAGCATCCGATGTTATACATGTGGGGATGTCTGATCACAGTTTGCACCCTCACTGACTTTATTTTTAATTTATCGCTTGCTACTGGTATATACATAGATGAGTGGAAGCAAGCACGTGTAACGCCAATATTTAAATCTGGGGATACACACGTAAAAATCTCACAACTTGTAGCAAGTCTGCAGACAAGCCGTCAGCAAGATGTGTTCGCACTGCTTGTACCAAGTTTGTCAACAAGTTGTTCCATACTTGTTGACAACTTGTAACAAGCTCGACGAAAATATCAGACTTGTTACAAGGTTGTTCTAACAACTCTGATACAATCCTGTTGTAGCAAGTTTGTTACAAGATTGACAACACAAGGCTGTAACAATATTGTTATATCATGCTGTATCAGTCTTGTTGGAACAATCTTGTAACAGGTCTGACAGTCCCATCAAGCTTGTTACAATTTGTCAACAGCTTGTTCCCAACTTGTTCCAACAAATTCGGAACAAGCAGTGCGAATACATCTTGTGAACAACTTGTGAACAGACTTGTTACAACTTGTTTGCAGGTCTGTAGCAAATTGTGCGTTTATACGTGTGTAGGAGACAATGTGAGAATTATCGGCCAATTTCTATTTTACAAGTGGTGAGTAAATAATTTGAAAGGGAACTCTTCCGTCAGCTGTATAGTTATCTGACTGAAAACTCCCTATTGTCCAAGTACCAATCTAGCTTTCGTCCAAAGCACTCGACTGCAACTGCCCTCATCCAAATGTGTGATGAGTGGTTAGAAAATATGGATAATGGTAAATTAAACGGAGTCGTGTTCTTAGATATTAAAAAGGCATTTGACTCTATAAACAATTATATTTTGTTAAATAAAATGAATGAACAATTTGGAATTTTTGGTATGGAATTAAAATGGTTTGAATCATATCTAATGAATAGGGAACAGCAATGCAGTATTAACGGAGAATTATCTAGCAATAAAGTTATTTCATATGGAGTGCCTCAGGGGTCTATATTGGGGCCACTCTTATTTTTATTATATATAAACGACCTGCCTGATTGCTTAAAATCAACAATCCCAGGCATGTACGTAGATGATACGGAAATTTCGTCCTCTTCAAATGATGCAAATGAGCTTGTTGTAAAATTAAATTCAGATCTTGCTCATTTTTGTAACTGGCTTAAAGAAAATAGACTGCAGATGCATTCCTCTAAATGCAAAATGATGTTTATTGGCTCCTCATATAATCTTAATAATATCATTTGTGAGGAACCCGTTGTAGCAAATGGAAAACCGATTTCTCGAACTAATACACAAGTTTGTCTGGGAGTAAAACTAGACGAAAACCTTAGTCATTACTTAAGCCATTACTTAAGCCATTATACTGTATACAGAGTTTCTTCTCCATCTAATCTGGTTAATTTCAAAACAAAGACGTGTCACTAATGGCACTCACTTTTTACAGCTCAGAAAGCAATAGCTATATGGGAAGAAAACGTGGATTTATTTTCGAAAAAATTTCGAAAAAATTCTGAGGCTGAAAAGCTAGCAACTACCATGAAGTTCCAAAAAAAATTAACGTATACAGTATAATGGCAAGTATAGTCTTCCACAAAAATTATTTACGTCGAATTTAACAGGTCATTGAGAAAAAGTTCAAAAAACAGCAGAATGAAATTTGGCAAAGATGTGCTTAAAATTTCATGTACGAAAGTCTGAAAAATAATACTTTTTGGTTCATTTCTAGTTGAGATAATTCCAAATGTACTAAATGTACGTAGTGCTTGAACGCAAATTGATGTATCTACCATGCACTTAAATACTCAAGTTGTGTTTTCCAAACTAATTATACTTGTCTTTTGCAAGAAAAAAGGATCGTAATGGTAATACACCTAACAATGTGTATTAAAAAGGATCGTAATGGAAATATACCTAACAATGGCAGGTAAAACCTTTTTAAAATTCCAAAAATATTTTGTACCAACTTTTGCGTTTTTAATCAGAAAAACAATTTGTGCTGAGTTGAAAATCTTACCTTGAAGACGTAAATGTACCGGATCCGACGGCATACTACCAAGGTCGTTCTCTGCAACACATGTATAATTTCCAACATGACTCTTATTAACTTTCTCAATAATATACGTTTTTCCTTTCGAGACCGGTTCAGTTTCATTGCGAAATATTTCAAAACTTGGGTGTGGAAGAGCATGCGCTGTACATGACATAGTGGCCAATTCAACATTCCTTGCCAAGTTTATTGCTACATTTTCAGGTGAATCTATGAAAATAATTTTAAAAATATGGTTAGAAGCTTAGCAAAAGATTTACAATTTGCTACATGAAGTAATAGTTATTTGCGGGACCCGACCCATTTTTTCTTATTGATACTTTTCTGTGAACGTTTTTGCAATACAAAGAATACATAATCCTGAAATTTTACGTGTCTTATTACAACATATGAACTTCAACAGAAATACGTTATATGTGTCACATATGAACCGACAAGAAATTTAAATGCCGCTGACACACCTGCTCAAGTAAAAAAAAAATTAACCCAAATAGGACGAGGTTTTTCTTTCCGTCCGACAATGAAATTCTATTTCAAGGACAAAACTTTTCCTTTATTCATAACCATTACAAAAAGATAACGCACATTGTGTGTGTTAGAGACGAGGATGAACTGTCATTTGTTTTGAAGTTTGTACGAAAAAATGTTCTTTGTAACAATGCTAGGTCTAGACTTGAGAATATTTTTTGACCCCTGACCATTTTGGTACTGCGTTTAATGCCTAAATTAAAACTCAAAGTAAAAAAAAAACCCTATAATAAATGGCATTTTTGGATATAGTGTGAAACCATAAGACTAGTGTTGATTATACTAACAATTTACGATCAGTTCAATAGATGTTTCACTCTTCGCACTCTCACTACTTTTAGCTTCACATCTGTATTTCCCGGTCTGCTCTTTATCAACATTACTGCGAACCAAAATTGCTTTTTCTTTTCCTGTGACAATCTTTCCACTTCTGTTATACCAGGTAACTTTTGCAGGAGGATTACCATCTGTTCCGTTGCATTTGCATGCAAAGTAATTATCACTTTCATTCACATAAGTGACATTGGAACAATTTACTGAAATTTTTGGCGTTACTATGGAGTAAAATAAAATTATTGAAATGTTACACCATGAGCGAGAGTTATTCTACAATGTTGGAATTAAACTTTTTTGGGGGGGGGTGAATTACAATCCAGATTAAAAGTTGTGGATAGAATTCATTCTACAGTGAAATCCTGCGCCCAAAAACCTACATTTTAAGAACCTGTTAGAATAAAATTATGTTTTCCTCGCCATAGATTTATTTGTTCAGTGAATGTTTTTCCACAAAAATCTGTGCGAAAAGTCGAAAGCGACGAAAGAAGGGAGGAAAGAAAGGATTGAAACATCGACGGGTCGATGAATGATGTCTTCCAGGAGTAGCCTGTTATCCGACAATTCCTGAACATTCATCGCTAGATATCCAGATGTCTTCTGGATCGTCTGTGTGCAAACGAGGCACTGTCTTTATTTGGATAACCAAAGTTAACACGAAGCCGAAAATAGTTCAGCATCCTTCACCCGAACGCTTCCGGCCGTCATGAGAACAAGCTATTCCTGGAATACATTGTGCGAAAAAAGCTTTGGAGTGTTTCATGCAAAACATGCAAAAGATCGATTGTATATTAAATCTAATATATCAGTTATGGAGTTATGTCCCTAAAAACATTGAATCTGCAAAAAAATATTTGAAAAGAAAAGACTTTTCAATCATGGACCCGTCGATGTTTCATCTCTTTCTTTCCTCCCTTCTTTCGCCGCCTTCGACTTTTCGCGCCCGCGTTCCTTACATATAAGCGATGATTTCTGCTCCACGAAACGTTATGCAGACTAATAGTGCAACGAACCGATGAGATTATACAAGCGATAATCAAGCAGTAATCAAGGGCTCAAGTAAAATTCAATGGGTTTTTATAACTAAATACAATATTAGCAATATGAAATATCAATACTAATTCAATGCGTAACTCATAGTGGGGCACCCTATGTTACAACTTCCAGTAATAGTTTAATGGTGCTATTCTGAAAAAACAATACACAACTCCGAAATACTTATGTTCAATTTGGTTTAGATGGCAATCACTTGACATTACACATTTAAACATTGTATCGAAATTTGGCAACTCATATCTCCATATTTATGACAAATCACATTCTTATAACAATATGTGGTTAAATTACAGAAGGAACTAAGAAGTGCGCAAAATGAGAAAGGCTTACTTCATTTGTTATGATGTTATATGTTTACATACTGCGCGTCATGCGTATGCTACTTACTATTTACGATCAGTTTTATTGATGTTTCATTCTTTGCCTTCTCGTGACTTTTAGCTTCACATCTGTACGTCCCATCGTCATGTATACTGACATTACTACGCACTAGCGTGGCTTTCTCTTCTCCTGTGCCAAGCTCTGTGCCATTTTTATACCAGGTAACATTTGCAGGACTAGGTTTACCATCTGTTCCTTTACATTCACATACAAAGTAATCACTTTGATTCACTGTGGTGGAACTTGAACAACTCACTGAAATATTTGGTATCTCTGAAATGTCACAAAATAATGTAAGATTGATTTTGTTAAATTCCAGCCACACAATAATGCCTTCAATAAAGTCCTTGGCAACGTTTTATTTAAGGATTACAGCACTCTTGGAGTGCATTATCGGGATTTACAAGCACTCGTTCACGAACAAGAAACAAGAAATTTAACACTGCACTCGGCTGCGCCTCGTGCAGTGTTAAATTTCTTGTTTCTTGTTCGTGAACGAGTGCTTGTAAATCCGATAATGCACGAACAAAGAGTGCTGAAAACGTTTTAATATTCAATTTGAGTAAACGTTAAAAACATGTGCATTTGGAGAAACATTTGCCTGGAAAGGTTCAACACCGAAAACGTGTATGATACTAAAATAAAACGAGTTAAAGTTTATCATTTAACAGTTCCTTGATTGTTCTTTAAATCAATTCAACATATTTGTATTCACAAGAAAAATAAAGAAGTGAAGCAAGCCATTTAAGTGCTCCAAGGCAAGAAAACAAACTACATGACAAAACCTCTGCTCCTCGGAGTTCTCGCATCCGTTTAAAAGCATTAAATTTAACTAAAGAACAACCAAAAGCTTACCGTTAATAATAAAAAATAGGAACGCGTAGCGTACATGTGGGTAGCCGCAAAAAGATCAGTGAACTAGGCTAGTTATTTCGAAGTTTGCGACGCTACATGTACTTCAAGTGCATTTTTTTACCATTCTGATTGTCTCACTTGAAAATTTACCTTTTTTGAGGATTCCATTGTTTCCAATATTATCTGGCAAGATCTCGAAAATGGTCTATTGTGAGTATTAAAAACCTGTGGTCACAATTTTCCAGGTTATGCTCAAACCATCCGCTAAGTAGACTTCTGGGGGTTTTATGTAACAAAGTCCACTATTGATACAAACTGAAATTAATTCCTAGATTACATTGCAACTTAATGTTCAAAACTGGTGTACCATAGGCATTTCAATGGTTAAATGCGACAAATTGTCATGCTTAATTATATGTTTCCAGTGTTGTAATCTCTCTTGCCAAAAAGTGTACTAGCAAACATGCAAACATATATATTGGACACAGTTATGACAAAGTAGTTTGCACATTTGCATGGCTGTTTCCACAAAGCTAAACTAGTAAAGTAGATTTTATTAATACCATAATTAGTCACATAAAGTACAAGTATACTGTGCAGCCAACATATGTACCGGTACACCAAAAATAAAGAGAACGTTTTGAACATAAGTATACAGAATTGAAGAAAATAGAGAAGGAAAAAATATAACTAAGATTCCAGGATGGTGGTACACATGAAAGTATATATAGACATGAAGCCAGGACTTAATGACAACAACAATAAGTTTTCAGAAGTTTTCCAATTTTAAATTTAAATTGGTAATGGAGCAGTGGCAGACACTAGGGGGGGGGGAGGTGCAAAGGAGGATGCAAGACCCCCCAATAATTTTTACTGAAGCTCTAGTTTTAAAAGGTGGAAGCACAAGAAAGTTTTTATTTCAATAACTGGAATCATTACTTATTATTCAGTACAATTTAGATATATAATATAACCAGATTGTGCATCAGGGCTTAGGCTTGAAGTCAGATTTGGCTCTCGAGACTTGAAGACAATTGTTGTATGGAGAAAATACAGCCCCAAATTTCCATAATAGTTTATGTCCCTCTTTCTGTTTAAATTTTCACATTCGTTTACCATTGAGAATAATCCACGAAAAAATCATGTCTTCCACATACTTCACAGCCTTCAGAATTCTGTAAAATACCATTCCCAAATGCTAGAAAAAGTGTTTCAAGGATTGTAGTTTTCAAAATTTACCTGTAGGAGCATGCCCCCAGATCCCCCTACCATGGGACGGACATATAAATCTTAAGAGGCCCCTGGAACTTGCCCCTCCCTCAATATTTCATGAAGTGTCTGGCACTGAATGGAAGATTGCTCAATTAATCAGCTACTGGCATGTTGCTGTTAAATCTTCGGGTTTGAATGACACCACAGCTCCAGTATTAATGCACAGCTTGTTTGCACCATTCAGTTATTCGCTATTGGCAAACACGATGTGGTGAACTCTCTAAACAAAGCAAAGAGCTGGTATGAATCCCCTTGTATCACCACTAATTGTTTGGAGATAACAGTACGAGATCACTCATCCAGAATGGATGCTAGCTTGTTTGCAAGGCTTAATAGTTATATCTTATCATCGTTTATCAATCTGAGAATCAGGTAATTTGAATCACATCATTTCTAAAACATATTTGCAAATAATAGTTACCAGAAATTTTTGTTATTTTCCTCCCTTTGTCCTGTATCAATGTGTCAACTGTCAAGCTGTTCAATGGTGCTTCCCTTATTTAGTACTTGCCACTTGCATGTTTGGCATCTCTAGTTCCAATGAACATTTTATAATTCTGCATGAAAATACCAAATAAGTTTGAGGGCAAATATATCGATAGTTCATCTTTGTTCTATCGATCACCTTGGAAGAGCGTTTGGCAAACGATATTTGTGAAATATACGAGTATTTTAATACCGGGGTCGTTACAATGGAGTTAAAGGGCATGTTCGAAAACGAAAATGGATTATCCAATCTGTCAGTTGTCAGTGAATCAGGTGTGGTAAACACAATTCACTGGAGTAGTGACGCTGAAGCAGGTGTGGAGGAACCACTCAGTCAAGTTATCCCAAGTCAAGCGGATGGTTTGTCAACACCTGGTGAAGCGAGGAAATGTTGGAAGTTGAGAGACTTTGCACAAGGTCTAACAGATACGTTTTGCCAGATGAATTCCAATTCCAATTCACATCCAGCCACCAAAACCAAACCTTCGGATGAGGAGATGTCCTGCAAAGACATTTTAGTCCTAGTTAAAAACATGAGGGCAGAACTCCTTGCATTTAGGGAAGAATGCGCTGAATCAGTGAAAAGATCTGAAAATAAAGTTAATGAACTTAATTCTGTGTTGGACGCTAGAAATTCAAAAATCCAAACGCTGGAAACGGAGATATCAAGCCTGAAAGGACAGTCAAAAGCCATTCACGACCGGTTTAAAGAGGAGATAAAGGGAAATGCTGAAGAGCTAACTTCTGTAAAGGGCAAAGTAGAAACTATGGAGAAAAAAGTCAGTAATACAAGTATCAAGAGAAAGCAACACCAAAGACATGGTGAAAGCAATTCAAGTGAACGGAAATCCTCAAAGAACCAAGTGGCGGAACCCCAGAGCATAGATGCAAACCCGTCAAAGCACGGAAAAGGGGCAGATCCAGTAGAAAATAACAGAAAATCGGACACTCAGAAAGAGGAGACCTTAAAGACTACCACAGTCAAGAAAAGCCTCGTGCAAAAAGATAGAGAGTAAGCAGAGATCACGCAAGGTGGCGGACAACTTAACGCACCTAATGAATCAGGGAATAAAGCAATAGGACGAAACACAATCCATGAGAATAACGAGACAAACAACGTGAATGACGTTCAATTTGTTGGTGTTGAAAGACAAAGGATAAAACGTGTATTCCTTGGAGGCGTAAGAGAAGGCGTTAGTTCAGAAAAGATCAGAGAGTATATGACGAAAAGGAACATAAATCCAACATTCGTTCGCTTGATGCAAAGCAAAAGGAAAGGAACTATGTTCGCGTTCGTATAAATGTCGTCGCTAAAGATTTCGATGCTGTGAAAGAGACATCTTTCTGGCCTGACGGAGTATATGCCAGACCCTGGTTATCATTGGCTAAATGGCAAGACCGTCTGTCCACGAAAGAGCCACAACTCTTGGACAGCTCATACAGATCTAAACCGGAGACCAATTCAATCTGAACAAGTTGAACATCGGGCAAATAAATATTTGTAGTTTGAAGAATAAGATGGATGAAGTGAAGATAATGCTTGAAACAAACCAATTTGATATACTAGCTGTCTGCGAGACACATCTTAGCAAGAAAATAGGTAACAGACAACTAAAAGTTGATGGATATCGAATCATTCGACGAGATCGTCCCGATGGCAGAAGGGGTGGTGGAGTGGTGGTCTTTGTATTGGAAACTCTGACTGCAGTACACTTAAAACATTTGGATCATGAGAAAATAGAAGCTATATGGCTAAGAATAGTAACCAAATCAAGCTCGGTGACAATAGGTTCATTCTATAGACCCCCGGATGATACGGCTTTCTTTGAAGATATAGTAATACCTATAGAAAAAGCTTGGTACAAATACAAGAACTTAGTTTTGGTAGGGGATTTTAATGTCAATTTTAGCAAAACAGCACACGAACATGAGCTGAGACTACAAGAAAAACTTATGTCTGCGCTTGTCCAATTTTGACTGTTCCGTCATAAATAAAGATTTCACAAGGGTAACGCCTACCACAGGAACAATGATCGACTTGATAATTACAAATAAAGCCGATTTGGTGGAAAATATTAAAACAGCAGACACTGGAATATCCGATCATAATCTAGTATCCTTCTTTATGGATTTTAAGCCAAGAAAGGTGCCTCCCAGGATAGTAGCTATAAGAAACTACAAGAAAATGGAGACAGAAAAATTCAAGTTGGATCTACAAACTGCTCCATGGTCTACTTGTGAAATGATCGAAGATGTCGAAGACAAATGTTCAGTATGGACAGATATATTTAAAGATATATGTGAACAACATGCGCCAAAAAGAAAAGTTAAGCTTCGACGACGAACATTGCCATGAATGAGCGGTGCATTAAGACACAAAATGAACAGGAGATACAAGGCACTGCAGAAAGCAAAGAAAGAAAGAAACAACGAAGGACTGTGGAAAGAATATCGGGAGTTGAGGAATGAGGTGACAGCAGAATTAAGGAGAGCTAAATCAACCTACTTTGCGGAGCTTGCAAATTGTCAAAAAATAAACACACGGAAGTATTGGAAAATTTTAAATCAAGCCAGTGGGAAAGAATCAAACACGAAGACTATTCGTGCGATTAAATCAGATACCGGCGCATTGGTCACAAACGATGGAGAGATAGCAAATATATTGAATAAGCATTTCGCAACTACAGGAGAAAAATTAGCAGGACTCCTGAACAGCCATTACGTGCCAACAGTAGGGCTCATCGATCGAATATCCCCAACCGTTATGGAAATTGAAATCCAGGAAGAGAATGTAAAAGAGAATTTGTTAAGGCTCAATACACACAAAGCGACTGGCCCAGATGACTTGCCACCGATTTTGCTGAAAGCAGCTGCCGAAGAAATTGCACCATCATTGACAGATATTTTCCAAACAAGTGCAAGGACTGCTACCCTACCTAGTTTGTGGAAGGTGGCAAGAATAGCAGCAGCATATAAAAAAGATGACAAGACAGACAGAGATAATTATAGACCATTATCCATGCTGTGCACTCCAAGCAAATTAATGGAGAAGGAAGTACACAAAATCTTAGTTAACCATATTGATATCAATCCTGGTTTACTAAATCCAAACCAGTGGGCATACAGGAAAAATAGTTTAACGGAAGCACTGTTGTTACATAGGACAGAGACATGGAGGAAAGCAGTCGACAGCAACAGAGTGGTGGGAGTTGTCTTCATCGACTTTAAGAAGGCTTTTGACTCTGTCCCTCGTCACCAACTACTGTTAAAGTTACAGCGGGCAGGCATCTCTGGAAATTTGTTGTTGTGGATCCGGAACTACCTCTGTGACCAACGCCAATTTACTAAAATAGGACTGTGTGATTCTGAAAGAGAGAGTGTTGATTACGGGGTGCCACAAGGATCAGTCCTAGGGCCCCTATTATTCGCACTCTTTTGCAATGATCTTCCGGACTGTGCACGGCATGATGAAGAAGAATTAGAAATGTACGCTGATGATACGACCTTGACTAGTATAGGTGAAACAGTTGACCAAGTAATCCTCAAACTAAATGAGACATTAGGCCTTGTGAGTGAATGGTGTTATAAAAACGGAATGACGGTCCATCCAGCCAAAACAGAAGCCATGCTCATTAAACGCGGAACTTTCGTAGGTCCTCTACCACCAGTACAGTTAAATGGTAGTTTAGTGAAGTGGGTAAAGAAGGCAAAATCTCTAGGAATGACTTTGGATAATAAGCTGAAATGGAATGGGCACATAGAAAATGTCAAACTTGCATTCGTTAGGAAACTAAATTTGTTAAAATCAATGGGTTTCCTTCCAAAACATATGCTGGAAGATTTTTACTGGAAAGTAATCTTTCCATCCATAACATACTGCATTTTAGTTTGGGGAAACTGTAGTAAGACACATTTCAAAGCTTAAGAAAGGTTGCATACAAGAGCCGCACGTATAATTTACAGGTTGAATTGGGACATACCAAGCCAAGAAGTGATGCATAAAACTGGCTGGAAAACACTGAGCAGTACGTATAAGCAAAGAGTATTAAGCACCGTTCACAAATGTTGTTACGGTGAGGCACCAGACCAACTATTTCAGAATATAATTACAAAGAAAGATAATAATTTAAGAGGATCAGAAAAGTTGGTTATTCCAAGACCAGAAACCAACTTCCTGCATAAGTCAGTAACATTTAGGGGAGCAGTATTGTGGAACAAACTACCGACCGATCTTAAAAACGAGGAACGACATAATAAATTTAAAATGTTGATACGGCAACAAGATCTTGAGGTAAGGGATTTTACCTCCTACACAAATAATAATGATCTGAACTATATCTATTTCTAAATTTTTTAGTCATATTCTTATATATATATATTCTTACTATTATCATTCTTACGATATTTAATTTATTTATAAACTACATATATTAACACAGCTTATGTAAATAGATTTTATTATACTGGTAAACACACGACCACATCAGCAATTTGCTGCTATTTTTCATATCGTGTTTAAATAAATGTTTTTGAATTGAATTGAATTGAATTGGTCTTTTCGTCGATTTGATATCGCATTGATCATTGATCTCCCAACAACACTGACATACCCATCTGTACCCAGCAGCTAGCCTAAAAACAAAACAATATCAAACTAAAGGCAAATGAAGGCACGATTCGAACTGAATAAGTACAGATTGTATACGAATATGATGAGACATGTGGTTAAATTAAATTAAAATATTCCATCAGCGTACACAATCATCGATTGGAATAAGGAAACTCCTTATTTCAAAGACAAAATGGCACTTACCTTCAGTTTAACACGACGGTATTTGTCAAAAAGTCTCCACGCTCGCTCCTTGTAAATAAGAAATGTTTTTTTCAGCAATTCCGTGTGCTTTACGACATTTCCCGAAAGATTGTCGTCAAGTCGACGCTCGCCGAAGATGTGTATATATATGCGGACACTTTTCAGGCTATAACATAGTGGTTAGCTGCGCATGCGCGGCTACCCACAAAAACTTCATACTGTTGCTCTTTTAGTAGTTCCATTTTCGTCTATCACCAGTATTTTCACAAGAAATGAATAAATATAAGTGCAGTTAAGCTTAAGCTATTTGTGTCTCCAGAACACAAACAGGATAAGAAAACCGGTTAAACTGCTGTACTTTCACACGTTAAAACGTTCAACTTTAACAGAAACATCTCATGTTGTTTTTCTCTTAGCCTTGTAAAACGTTGCCGCCGAAATTAGCTTTACAGTCCTCCCTAAAGTCGACTTTTAAAAGTTTTAACATTCGGCCATCTTTGCCGTGCAATAAAAATTTCATGCACAGTATTACTGCACGCCCGTGCGTTTTTGTCGTGTAAAAGAAACTCACGTGGTACAAATCGACCAATCAGAACATTAGTTTACGAAAAATGAATATTAAACAGTTTTCAAGAATTATACAGTTTTCAAGAATTATACAGTTTTCAGTCGATATTTCAACTTCCCGTCTATTGTTTAGACTTAAGACGAAACTGAAGACATGTCACGCCTGGGCCACTGTGAAAGACAACGTGAAAGACACTTGTCGCTGTTTTTCATCTGCTGTATGATGTGTTTACTAAAAATACCGAAAAGTATCTTCTGTCCAATAATTAAGTCACCAAATTATTTTTTCAACACGAAAACTACATCTGGTATTTCCAAGCATCCATGTATTTTTCTGTGTAACTACAGTCTTTCCTACCAATGTAAAATATCCAAAAGCTATGATTGATTGAAAAGCTATAATATTCAGTTTTATCAGTGCCCGAAATCCCTATAAAGCACTGTACTTTAAAATATAATAAAAGTGGATAAAAGTCAAATGGATACCAAGATTGTGACGTGTGCTATGCAGTTTATATTATGATGTACATTGCATGGGTATTGTAGGAAAACGTTTCCAGGATTCAAGGTTGTAAAATCGGAAATTTGTTGTTATTTATACAATACTAAATGAATTTCATAAAGATAAATTTTCCTCTTTCTCTCGTATCAATCTTGTTGACGTGCCTAATTTTTGTCGTGGAAAAATTGTATAGGTACCATATGACACCAAGATGTTTATCAGTGCATTTGAAAAAAGGAAGCTCAACAGTGTACGAGCGTATGCACTATATAGCAAACTTTCAAAACCGATTTTCTCGACTTTTCTCACTCCTACTCCCTTCTAAGACTTAGGCTTCAATAACATACTTTTTCACAGGCCTAATCAGACATGTACAACAATCTACAGGTCGTCGCAGGACTGAGGACTAGCAATAACTTTGACGTTTCGTCAACAATGTCGTTGCTTGAAACGCTCAATAATACTGCAACGACATTGCTGAAAAAAGTTTCTACCGTGTACTTGTCTGACCGTTTGTACTGCGATTCTATACAATTCTATCGTGTAAAATAACTCCGGTGTATTGCTATTAAAGCCTTGATTAATCTTCCTTTGCTGTCACGTAGTGTTTGGCTATTTTGCATTGAAAATATATGCTGTATGTACAGTATTATTAACATCTTTCATTCTCGCTGTTGATGAGTACTCACGTTTTGAGACAAACCTACAAACTGATTACGGCACTAGTTGTATTTAATAAAACTTTACTCAAATCTTGAGCTTGCAACTTGGCCTCAAAACCTGTAACACAAAATAGCGAAATTCATTCTTGGGTGTCATTTTCCAGTCTCTTGTCTTTTCCAGTCACGTATGCGATAAAATACTTCCAATTTTCCTTACTTGTTTTCAATATTTTGAAGCAGACATTCAAAGTAAGCGTAGCAGAGTGTAAATTCTATTTTGGATCACTTCAACGACAAAAAAATTTAAAATATTTGACCCAATATTTGCGGACTGAAAATGACGTCCAAAAATGGCTTTAAATTCTGTGTTAAGCATTTTGTGTTACACTTTTTGCAGTCCCATAGATACAGAGCTCACTTATTTTGCAGTATTAGCTGCCGGTAAAGGATTCCGTGATATGGCTCCACGGATTAAAAAATTGTTATAATACAGCCAAATATTAATCTATTTCGTATTTTTTCGCTACTGGAATAATGGCAGCACATAAGCTGTGTTAAGCATGATCATCAGCTCACTAAGGCGTAACCATAAAGAAAATACAGAAAAATACACAGGAATTAAGTCAAAATACATCGAAATCAGCATAAGCATAATACCAAGCTTTAACAAAATACAGTAAATGTGCGTTATTCTCTCTTTTTACGCTATTCTCACATCGTAGAGGCGAGCAGGCTTAAATTTATTGCAACACTTGTAAGAGCTGTGTAATTTCAAAAGCAAAAATATATTATATAATTGAATTTTGTCATAAAACATTTGAAGAAAGATTGCACGTCGATCTTTTTAGACCACATGAAAAGGAATTATACTCTTAGACAGTAAAAAGCAAGCAGTTATAGAAATACTTACTTAAGACAAGAACTGTAACATCAGAATCAATCCTATCAAGGTGTTTGGTAATTATACCGAATCGATAATTTCCATCATAGTCCTCATCAACGTTTTTCAAAATCAATGTTGAAGGTTTTCTCACTTCAAACCCTTCACCCAAGCTGGTAGTATTGTCTCTACCTGGATTACGATCACCAGCAATCCAAGAAAATGTTTCAGTTGCTCCACTGTCTCTGCCACTCCAGAGCCTCTGCCACTGTCGAATTGCCAAGGCTGCTGGGTCAATGCCACTAATATTCCATTTTATGTTAACATTTTTTCCTTTGAGAACATAGTATTCCTCCTTGTCAGGTGTAACAGTGATTGATTGACCTAAATAATAGAATTACAATATTTTTGATCATGAAATTTCAAGCTAAAAGACAATACCCACTACCCAGATCTCTTGTTCAACTTGCTAAGAACAATTAAATATGTTGGATGTATAACATATTGTGATATCCAATGAAATTAGGAGAAAAAAACTAAAATAAGAAGTGTCAGAAAAGTGAACAACCCACCTACTTGACACGAGAATGCATGTTTTATGAGTCATTAAATAAGTCGAACACTTTTGAGTCAATGAGTCAGTATACATATACATATATATATACTAAGTATACTTCAAAATGAGCATTCCACGTGGGTCATCACTCATTGGACTGATTCAAGCATTAATCGCAGACAGTTGACAAAAGGCAATTTGTGTTCACACTGACAATCATATCTTTTATCCCTCTTCAAAAATGAGTTATATACTGAGAACTTGGGCTGTATATAAGTGGTACATTTCCTCCCTAATATATCACTTAGTATATCACTTGTTCTTGGTATACAACTCCTCAAAATCATACCTTTACATGATAACGTCCAAAGTAAACTGAGTAATTTAACATACCAGTACATCATTTTATTGAGAGTAATCTATACAAACTAAAAAAAATCAGGAAAAAAGATTTCCCTGTCAATAAATGATGCAGAGTGGTGCTTTAACAAATAAGATTAAACCATAAATTGGAATTAAAATTCCCAAATTTTAGCTTCGGTAGCAAAAATAATGTGCCTTGTTAGCAATGTTAATTTTTTTAAGAGATTAAGGCCTGTTAGGCTACTATAATTTTTTTCTTATAACATGTAAATGATTAATGGAATTGCTTTTGTTCAAAGATGAAAATGTGCTATTTTGACAGGTTATTTTCATTTGAATTGTATTTGCTCAATTTTTCTTTAAATTTCACAAAAATTGTGTCAATCGAAAGCTAAAAGGCTGGTCTTTTCGGCTGTGAAAGAATGATCTATGTAGGTTAAATAATGAATGCACTAGAGCACTCCAAAGTTTGACTCCCTTTTTTCTATACACCCTAAACAAGGCCTTACAAGGGTGTGTTGATCAAAGGGTTGGGCTTATTTTAAAGAGATAAATATTTTTATTCTAATTTAATTAATATTTATTTTTTGCTGTGTAATTCGTGGCTAACAGTAAATGAAATCATTTGTCTTTGCTTGGTTCAAACACCCAAAGTCAATCAAAACTACTAACAGAACATATAAAACTATTAAATGTTTCCTGTTCAACACATTCAAAACATGGGAAACACACATGTATTCACTCGTGTAATTTACAGAAGAGGGGAGGTCAAGACCCAAAAGTGTGAGCAGAGGTGTAGCCGGGGGATAGTCATGGGGTGGAGGTCAAGAGCATACAAGGCAAAAAAATCATTTGTTAGGTTTCACTCAATTAAATACTGGTACCAATTATGTCTCAACAAAACAATTTAGGAAAAAAGGTAAATAATGTAGGTCCACTATTTATCCACTTATTTGGAGCTCTAACCCTTAAATTGACATTTCGTCATAATTGTTGTAATGACATTTTCTTGTGAAATATTAGTCCTAGGCCTACTGCACCTCAAAATGACCAATTTCTAAAAGCACCATCTCTGAACCATATTAGCACCTCAGATAAGCCAAAGCTTATATGTTTGGTAGATAGCACTATGGTAAAAGTGTCATATTTGGGTGTGGTCAGTTTTGGATGTTTCATTCTGGATAAATTTGGGTTCAGGCAGCCATAACTGCCATGTTTGACCCTAAAACAGTTAGTCCGGCCTAATTATCTGTCCTAAATGAAATGAACACAAGTTCCTACACAGAACACAGGTCCTAGACTGCATAAAGATCTCACAAATTTGTACAATGTTCCTTTAAGTTTATAACAGTTGCCTAAAATACACGTTATGATACCTGCGTGTATTGAATGATTGACCCCAGTTGTTCAGAGCAGGCTATGTTCCTATGTGCAAGCCAGTAAGGGATTTCAGGGAGAGTGGTTTCTAGGAAATTTTCAAACAACAAACGTTCGAAATGCATAGTATTTAGGCTTACCAGTCAAAACGGCCCCAAGTCAAAACGGCCCCAAGTCAAAACGGCCCCTAGTCAAAACGGCCCCAATCAAAACGGCCCCAAGTCAAAACAGTCCCTAGTCAAAACAGCTCCAAGTCAAAACACCTTTTTGGTTATAGCATGCATTGAAATATTGCTGTATATGTTTATACTGTACATTACCTGTCAAATTTTAAATCTAAGGATTTGGACGTCGTTGAGGTTGTAAATATTTGTCTATGTAGACAAACTAACTTAAGTGGCAGTCTCCCTAAGAGCGGTCCGTTTATCTTCGTGTCAAAAAATCAATTTCCCTGAAACTTGGCACACCGAAAGGGTTTCGTACACAACTAATAAAAATGCAAAATTTTTTTAAAAATATTCTCTTTCCGCTTTCGTAGAAGCTCAAACTCACTTTGGTCATTTTTCATCCATTTCAAGGCCGAAGTTTTGCAATATTTCAAACGTAAACAAACGTGTGGAATAGTTCATGCATCATGCTTGAACGTAAATGGCAGTAACATTAGCAAGTTCGTGCCTACAAATATCATCTTGCAAGAGTGTGAAAACAATCCAAGGGCTGTTTCAATATCATTAAGCACAAATTAAGATATATAAGAAAATCACAGAATAGGGAAATATTAAGTTTTAAGAAATCGGCCGTGAGAACCTCATAATTTAACGAATGATTTTCAAGGCCCTCAAAGAGTAATTTAAAACAATAAAGATAATAAAATACTACTTACAACGACGTTTTCTTGTTTTAGACGGTGCAACTTGGGGGCGGAAGTGAACTGACAAAAAGATCGAGGGAAACCACTGAGCTATCACTGTGAGCTATAGGTAATATATTTGGAGATGGCGTTCTCGAATAAGCGCCGAAGCCAAAAACATGGCGGACCAAAAATGGATGCTATACATACCGACCATGATACCGACTCACGAAAGGTCACCAAAAAAACCCCGAAGCAGAGCGACTTTTTCCTTTCGTACGATAGTAGCGGTAAAAGAATCCGTAATTCCAAACACAAATATCGGTCTGTGGCTGAACGCAAAAGAAACAAAAAGGACGCTACTTGTGGCCAAACTATGTGTGCTGTGTCAGATTCGTCGGGCAGGCGCAGTGTTTTTACTAGACAGATTACCAATCTCGCCAATCCGAGAAGGAAGGCACTAGATAGGATCGAGTAAAACCACGGCGAGCCCGCAATAAGTTAATACTTGATACATTTGACAGCGGTGCCTACAAGCACGGTTACATAAGCAGTATAAATATAGTTTTTAACGGTGAACTTTCGATTGGCCGCATTAGCTCAGTGGTCTAGGTCGCACGCTTCTGACCTGTTTGTTCCGGGTTCACGCCCAGCTGCACGCTTTTGTTTTATACTTTTTTTTCTTAATTTTTTGAATACTTTTTTTTCTTATATTCTTATATTTTTTCTTATTAAAACTATTCTCACTCACTGGGACTGTATCTACTTCACCAAATTTAGCTAAAGCGCGAGCCCGAAGGGCGAGCAAGGACTAGGCCCGCCGTGGTTTTACTCGATCCTATCTAGTGCCTTCCCACCCGGTCAGCTCAAAATTATTTCTAAAAGCCTTTAAAAACATGGCATTATTTCTAAAAGCCTTTAAAAACATTTTAAAAGTTCCCTTTTCGATGCAAAACATTCATAGCATTATTTTTAGTTGCTTAATGCTTTATAATAGTCAAAAAAAATTTTGACTAAATTTCTAAATTTTTTGTATAAGACCCCCTTAATAAGATTCCGCTTAGGTCAAACGGTCAATATAACTATACGGAGTAATTATGATTAAAACAATAAACATTACACATTTATACTGTCTTCAAGCCTCTTACAGGATTAATACAAAAGTTCATATCAGACAAATCCCAACGAATTATGTATCACTTCCGAGCATATGAAGTAAATTATTGATTTCCACAGCCTAAACCAAAGCTTTTACCACTGGAACCCACCCTATTTATGCTTGAGGATGTACTGCAAATTATGGATTGTACCCATTTTTTACTTCATTTTAAGACAAAAGTTTTGCACGTAAAAACCGCAGGATTTGAACCCACCAAACTGGCAATAAACACCCAAGCACGTACCTGCGAACCACCTGCTGAAACACGAACACATGATGTTAATTATTAGTTTCAATCAATTTTTTAGGATTTTATTTATTGATTTATCCTATTTTTTATCTTTTTTTCCACGCAAATTATTTTCAAAAAACTACCACAAAACGCCGAGAAACTGGGCATCGTTAATTCACGCAGGAGCAACATACATAGCCATGACCCTGACCCTACTCCAATTCCAACCCTAACCTTAACCCTAACATAACCCTAACCCATATCATAGCCCTAACCCTAACCCTAACCCTAACCCTAACCCTAACCCTAACCCTAACCCTAACCCTAACCCTAACCCTAACCCTAACCCTAACCCTAACCCTAACCCTAACCCTAACCCTAACCCTAACCCTAACCCTAACCCTAACCCTAACCCTAACCCTAACCCTAACCCTAACCCTAACCCTAACCCTAACCCTAACCCTAACCCTATTTGTAAACAACCATAGCCCATGCTATGCTACACCAATTTTTTAAGGTTTTTCAAAAATTACGACATGAAATTGGTTGATATCATTGATTTAGAATACACGCCCAAGCTTGGAAGTTTGCATGGCCCAGTGCTGCAGACTTTGGAGCAAATTTCCATTTAGCAAGGTTCAAGTCTTGCTAAAGTCAATCGCGAACATTTTTGTCTTGAATGCCAAGCTTGAATGATTGATGCAGTGTTATAGGCTTTGGTAGGAATTACTTGTTAGCGTGGTTCACCTCTCGCTGAAGTCTTTTTTCAAAATTTTTTGCTTAAAATGAAGTAAAAAATGCTTAAAATAAAAAATTCACGCATCATGTTCAAGCTTGAATGAGTGGTCCAGTGGTACAGGCTTTGGTGCAAATTACAGAATTTCGGGATCAAATCTCGCTGGAGTCATTTACCAAAATGTTGGCTTAAAATGAACTAAAAAATTGATCAAAATACTTTAATATATACTATTACATGTTCAAGTTTCAACAAATGATCAAGTGGTGCTGGCATTGGGGCCCTGTTCCAGTCTCGGCGAACTCATTTGCACTATTTTTTGCTTAAAATGAAGAAAAAAATTGTTTAAAGTACAAAATGTACACTAGATGTTCAAGTGTGAACGGGTGGTCAAGTGCTGCTGGCATTAGCGCTGTTTATCAGCTGCGTGGTTCAAATCTGGCGGAAGACATTGGCAAAATTCTTTTCTTGAAATGCATTAAAAAATTGGTTAAAGTACAAAATATGCACTAGACGTTCAAGTCTGAACGGGTGGTCAAGTGGTGCTGACATTAGTGCTGTTTATCAGTTTGCCTGGTTGAAATCTGGCGGGAGTCATTTGCAATTTTTTTGCTTAAAATACAGTAAAAAATAGGTTAAAATCAACAATTTGCAAGAGATGCTCAAGCTTGAGCGACTGGTGGAGTGTTGCTGGCTTTGGAGCCCTTTAGTGCAATTTGCCATGCAGTTAGCGTGGTTCAAATCTCGCTGCAGTCTTTTTCAAAAAATTTTGACTAGAATGAAAATTTTGTTAAAATAGATAATTTACACCACCTGTTAAAGGTTGAGCGAGTGGTCAAGTGGAACTGAATTTGATGCAAAGTGCCGTTTAGCGTGGTTCTAATCCCACTTAAGTCATTTATATGCATAAATTTTTCGCTTAGAATGAAGGTAAAAATTTGGTTAAAGTCAATAATTTTACACGATACTTCCAAGCTTGAACGAGTTTTCTAGTGGTGCTGGATTTAGTTTAAAATACCAGTTTCTCTGGTTCGAATCTCGCTGAAGTCAACGGTGAAAGTTTTTGGATTAAAATGAAGCGAATTGTTAAAAATCAATAATTCACAATACATTCACAAGCTTGAGTGAGATGGTCCAGTAATATATATGTACTTTTGGTGCAAATTTCTAGATAGTTTGCTTTAAATCTCTGTGAAGAGTGTTGCAGCAATTTTGCAGCAAAAAATTCTACAAGTCAATCATTTACATAACATGCTCAAGCATGACGAGTTGTGTACTGGTGAATATTTGGTATATGTATTGCTCTGGTTAGTCACTCAGTAGCCATTTGCAATAACTTTAGCTTGCTTTTATACGGGTGCAGCAAAACTTTTATAGCCGGAAAGACCGCCCAGCTCGCTTAATCGTTGAATAGTAAAAGCCAGTTATTATGCCTCTCAGCGACTTCAATTTGGCTTGGGAAATCTCTCAGCGCTACCGAAAAACGCCATCGAACTATCAGGCGCCGCGTCAACATACATAGCGTAGCCGGGCGACAAATTACTCCTGCTATGCAAAGATTTTCCTGTTCATTGACTGTGAAAACAATTAATCAATTAACAATGAGAGTGAACAACGATCGAAATTACTCCTGCCATGCAAGTATTTTCGAGTTCATTTTACTGTGAAACAATAAACAACGAGAGAGTAAACAAAGTCCGCTATAATGTTCAAATTGTAAAATAAAACACAAAAAACTGCCAAAACATATTGAGAACAGAAGTAAATGGTGTGGCTGGTGTATAAAGATCTGTTATTGGTGGTAAGATATGGTCACGTAAATCAGGGAAAGCAAGCCTTTGGTCGGTGGCCAGAGGCTTATTAACTTCTGCTAATTTATGGTATAGTAACATAATTTTGTCAGATTTTGTCAGATTCTCCAATTCTGTTCTTTCTCTAGCCTAAAATTTGTGTTTTATGTGCAATCGGAAAATATACACGCGTCTAAAAGACACATATATATGCGTTCAAAGTGTTTAATAAAAAATGTACATTGGATTAGAGATCATATATCACGAATCGAACCCATTTTGAAACAAATGGCCAACCATACGATATTACCGGTAAATATTTGTACGTCAAAGTTCCGAGAATGAAAACTTTGAGGTGCAAAACATTTAAAAATATATATTAAAATCAGTCCAGTCCAGTCCAGTCCAGTCCAACCGTCCAGTCCAGTCTAGTCCATGTTTTGTACTATGCCGTCTTTGTCGGCATTTTGTCGGTTCTTGTCGGTAATTAGTATGACCGAATTGTAAACACTTCGGAAGTTTGGCATTATTTTAGGTGCAAAAAAACTGTTGTGGTCGCGTTTTGCTGATGAATTAAGCCATAAGTATGCGAGATTTTAAAGTTACAATACCTAGAATTAAGAGGCTGAATGGTAGATCCTGTAAAGGTAACTTAGGTAAGAGTTATGAATTGCTGATTATATGCAAATTTTAATACCGTCAATACTAAAGTGCTAGTGGAGAATATTACCTGATTGTGTTCATAACTCATATCAATCCTATTATCCCAGTGTATACTCAAACACTTCGTAATATATGATATATTTTTTTAATTATAACCTGTGTACTATATTGTGATCTACATCATGTGTAGTAAATAATGGTTTATCTATAGTTAGTATTTGTCTAGTTACTTTAGGGGAAGCATCCAT
The DNA here is from genome assembly GCA_963855995.1 of Muricea muricata. NCBI lineage: Eukaryota > Metazoa > Cnidaria > Anthozoa > Malacalcyonacea > Plexauridae > Muricea > Muricea muricata. Next base: position 26,049,380 of record OY979717.1, read on the forward strand.
ACTCAACTTGCCACGAAAAACGTCAATTTGACGTTTCTTTTCCATACCCACCCACCCAGCCTAGAAACGTCAATCCGGGGCAACAAAAAAACAAGGTGAGTACTGGATTTTTTATTATGTTTCCTTCAATATAAATACTTTGAATTTACCGTCTGGCGAAATAAGGAAGCTTGTTTGTTTTGTATATTCCTTGATTACAAAAAATATTGTGCAGGTTTGTGTCGCGTATATCAGTTTTAATAAAAGTGCATATTACAAATAGAATTATACATTATACGAAACATGTTTATTTCATTTTGCCACGGGCAAAACTTCAAAGAAAATAACCCACACACCCACAAACGTCAAATTGACGTTTCTCGTGGCAAGTTGAGTATGGATGCTTCCCTTACTTTATGCATCAATTATACATTTATGTATTGCCAACTGGATCACCAGTTGTATGATTTTAAAAGACAACAATACTATTTATATTTCATTAAAGATTACCTTGAACAATATGAAATATTTTGGCATCTGAAAATTACTCAATGTTGTTTCATGTATTACACCATTTGCCCCTCATTAAGCAAAAAAAGAATGTCATTAAGATCATTTTGCAGCTTCACGAGTACAAATCGAAATTTCAATGACACATTGTGTGCAAGTCAATAAGCGTGAAGGGATATTCAATAGCAACAATTGACTCAAGTTTGCATAAAAATTGAAATCCATTAATCAAAGCTGGAAATTCAATAAGAGTACAAAGAACATTCAAAAACCCAAAAGAAGTTCTTGTTTGAATACAAGAAACGCTCAATTAGATAAAAATGTGTGTTCAATAAAACCTAGGTTTACTTTATAGACACGCAATCATATTAACCCCAAAAACAAAAAAATGCAACGTCCATTATCAAGTTTTATCAGTCTAAGTTTGTTTGTGGCGTTGCTATAACTCTGCTGTGCTTGCCACCCATCCTGTCTGGAGCCTTGCTTGCTTTCTGCAGTGGTACACTGTACAATATTTCATTTCGTTTAGACACCTTTGTAACATTTCACGTTATTCAAAAAATTTTAAAACAATTCAGCAAAGCCAAATCTTCTTGCTGTCCCAGCTGCCAAATAAATAAATGTAACTGAGAGCCATTACACATTGGGCCAACTTGTAAATATTCATGTTTGGCTTGTAACAGATTATTATGTGTGCAAAATATATACACTGCTTTCATCAAAAGCTTATAATCTGCTTAGACATGTGACTTAGCAAACTAGCAAATTACTCAATAGCAAAGCCAGCCTGACAATTTGGTCATGCTATGCAAATTTAAATCATCATCATTATTGATTTCTTTAGAAAATGATTCCTTATATGGTCTATAAACACAGAAAAGATTTGCATTTGCATGACCAAATGTCAGGCTGGTTTTGCCACTAAGGGACTGGTCATAAAGTATAGGGCGGGGGCTATGGAAATTGGGTTGTGGGTCATGAATTTTTCAAGTCACAAACAGGGGTGGGTCATGCAAATTTTAAGGATATACTGGGGGATATTTAAGGATTTCTAGTGCCAAATAGGGGGTGGGTCATGTATATTTTGTAGGAAAATCTGGGGTGGGCCAGACAAAATTGGCCTTTTATTAATTAAATTTTTATAGCCCCCCCCCCCTGTACTTTATGTCTAGTCCCTAAAATTACTATTTCTTTCATCTTGGTACATATAGTAATTTGATGGTTTAATTAGCATAATTGACTAAATGAGGCTAAATACATCCTAAATGTCCTCAAAGATTCATTGCTCCTTTTATGTTGAGTGTAATGATAAGGTCAGAGGTGGGAGGATAAGGGAGGGGAAAGCAAGTATTGATCTAGTCAGGATCTGCCACACTAATTTAAATTTAATGTAGATTTGATTTCAAAAGAAATTAGTTGAGCAGAAACAAGTATAGAAATATTCCCCTCTCCTATCTCACCACCACAATTGCACTTCTAACTTTACACCTGAAAGACAGTGCTGCAGTACCTCAACTTAATTTGTTAACTGACACAATATAAGCTTGCTAGATGACTAAATGGCCACTGAACAGGTTGGTGGCGTGATTGACAAAGCTGGTACTGCTATTTTTTTAAAAAGCTAAGTATTCTTGAACATGTGTTAGAAATAAAATAGTAGAGAGACTGCAGCTCAAGGGTTTGATTATAATGTTGGCAAATAAAGTTAGTGATCAGGTGATATTATATGTTTTTTATTTGGTAGAAAATACGAATTATTACTATTATATGTTTATAAATGTCAGATTGTTATTTTCTATAAAAAAAGCCCTGACCAAAGGTAATTTAGGCAAACTTTTGAATTAGGAATATTCATTAGCACAGCTGGAAAGAGCATCCTAAAATTAGTAACATGGTGATGTTTGGTTGCAAAATATTGTAAAATGCTGAAAATATATTATTGTGAAGTTTGCGAATTTTATGTACTTTTGTATTATGCGCGGAAAAGTGCAATCTCATTTCGAAATCTGAAACTTCACAATTTTTTCCGCGGTGCGTATGAATACTCCTAATTCAAACGTTTGTCACAAAGGAGAATCGTCCATTGGATGCTTAGACTGTATGAAATGTGATTTCCAAGCAAGTTTAATTTTATTTGTTTTTTGGGTTTTTTTTACTTTGTGTTTTTTTGGGGTTGGGGTTAGGGTTGGGGGCTCCCAAAGAAAAATAAGGTCCTTGGCTAATACACGACACGGTCTTATTTCTGAATGCAGGCTATCTGATTGTTGTTTCTGACTCTTTGATCTCTGACTCTCGGAATTCTGACTCTTGGATTTCTGATTATCGGATTTCTGATGATCGAATTTATGATTTTCGAATTTCTGATTGCTTGTTTTCTGTTTGTCGGTTTCTGAATGACGGCTATCTGATTATAGTATTTCTGATTGGCCTGGTTGTCCTATTTTTGATTGTCGTATCTAAGTTTGAGGGTTTCTTATCCTCGTATTTCTGCTGTCGGTTTTCTGATTCACGTATTTCTGCTTGTTGGTTTTCTGATTGTCAGATTTCTGATGGTCGGATTTCTGATTATCGGATCTCTGATTGTCCGATTTATAAATGTCCCATTTTTGATTGTAGGATTTCTGATTGCCGGCTATCTGATTGCCGTATTTCTGATTGCCGGATTTCTGATGGTCGGATTTCTGATTATCGGATCTCTGATTGTCCGATTTATAAATGTCCCATTTATCATTGTAGGATTTCTGATTGCCGGCTATTTGATTGCCGGATTTCTGATTGCCGGATTTCTGATTGTCGGATTTCTGATTGTCGGGATTCTGATTGTCGGATTTCTGATTGAAGGCTATCTGACTGTCGTATTTCTGATCCTAAGATTTTTGATTCTCGTATTACTAACTCTTGGATTTCTGATTGTAGACTCATTTACAATCTCATTCAAAATTATACTAATAATTGCATGAGAAAGAATGTGAATTAAGAAAACTGCAGTATAACGTATACCCACTTCTCTTGTTTTTCTCCCGCCCTCGCATGACTCCCGAAATACGTCTCGTCTACTCCTGTTTCCCGCCTGTCTCCTACCCTTATTCTTCGTTATTAAATTGCTCCTACAGTTTGTATAATTATTGTAAATCGAATACAACGTGCAAGTAAAAATTATCATAAATTGTAAGAAGGATCACGGTGAATCTGCAATTTACAAAATTCACCAGCCGGATATTCCCAAGCTATTGTGCCAGTCAAATGACGTAAAAAAATTAAATATTTCAAATAAATACAGGTATAAATTGTAATAAAATTTACTGCCATCAGCTTCGACTCGTGAAGTGGAGATTGCTGTAGACTTGTATCGACAAAACTGTAAAGTATGAAAATTTTGCGAGTCGTGGCCAGTCCTGAAGGGACGGTCCTTTTCTCGTTTTCCCAGTACAAAATTTAGCTAAATCCCAATCCCTGTTGTTGTGTGCTTTTGACTGAACGACCGACACCGGCAACGTTAGTTTAGGATAGAGTCAACGGCTATCTTTAAAACAGGGAACAAGTGAATAGGGGAACCGGGGAAGTGCACTCTTTATCCTAAATACATTAGACAGTGCGAAAACAAACCTTACCTCCCTTCCCAAATTTTAATTAGGCTAATTATATCTATCGATAACATTTTAACTGGTGTATCCTTGAAACGACAGACATTGCAAGAAACATGTTTATTCAACTGTTTCACATTTTGCCGAGCACTTTGCTGCCATAGGTAACGTAACCAACGTCATATTTTGCTGTTCGTCAATATTTTGTACCCGACAGATCAGTTTGAAATGTTATTCATAATTTTAAATATTTCGTCGCTCAATTGACGTTTAGAAATTGCCAACCTCTGTTCCCCGGTTCCCCGTACCCTGTTTTGAAGATAGCCTAGAATCAACCCTTCAGATGGTTTACTGTGATTTGTATCACCACCAGACCCCTTTTACCCCATCCCTTTTCCTCCGGCTTTTAGGCTCGGAATTCATCGACTTGCTTGCGCACAACGTCGTCGGGTTTGCAGTCGTTGGCAGTCGGAAATTTCCAATTTTTACGATCTCCGCATTGTGAAACCTTCAAGGTACCGAAGCAATCCTGTATTCATTTTAAGGTAACTTGCTTTATTTTTTTCCGTATTTGTTGAAGAATATACAGATTCCTGATGTCAACGAAGTTTGTGGTCAATGAGGCTGAATTTTACCCAACATTTGACAGTCTACAAGTTTGTATTTATTGACCTGCATCTAAGGACGTAAATTTACGAGCTTTGTTAACGAGTTATTCAGTTTTACAAATTTGCATACTGTAAAATCTCTTGCTTGCACAACACCTATGTAATAACAAGGTGCATAGAAGGGCTAATAAAAGGCCTTAAAACATTAAAATGCGATGCAAAATAACGAGTGAGCTATAAAAATAGTTTCAAATCCCTATGTGTAGCGTGCTCTGGTCATTCCGAGATTTCACTTTACGAATCTTGTTATATATCTTGAGAAGGATGGAAAGTTTTGATTAGTTTTGCATATGTTGACAAATTTCATGCACAAATTATTGTAAGAAAACCCCATGTAAAACGCTCAGTTTTTACACTAGGTGTAAGATTATATTTTTAACATAAAATTAGTGCGAAAATGAAAGACTAACGCTGAGAAAATGTGGAAACGTTGTGAACAATATTGCCAGATGTTTGTTTTGCACATTTTACTAAAGCCTTGTTCAAATTTTACTGGACCACGATTTTACTAGATTTTCATTTCAACCACCCCACCCCCTAATTTTTTGAGGAATCATTTAATTTGTAGCTGCACATGCTATTTTATATTATCCAATTAAATGGTGGTGACTAATTAACTATTAGTCACCAAGGGTGAGGTGATTCCAAGCCTATATTCAGTGAGCCGAAGGCAAAGTGAATTTAGGCTTGTGATCACCAAGCCTGCGGCGACTAATTGTTTTAATCTAAATTTCTTGGTGTTTATAAATAATAATCAACCCAACTTTATAAAAATAAATATTCACTTCAAACATATTGCTGTGTAAAAAATCCAAAAAGCTATAGTATAATTATTGGCCAGTGATTATCACTTCAGAGGAAGTGAATCTTGAGCAATTAGAATGCAGTGAATTGAATGGTCACCTGGAAATTTATACTAAATGTCATTAGGGAATTCTAGAAATTAGGTGTAGCCAATGTTTTTTGCAACCTCTTTAATGATTATTGCTGAAGTTTGCTGGCTATAAATTCCTTTCCTAACCATCATAGTACCAATTATGCTAAAATAATTACCAAATCCTTGAATTTAGCAAAATTTTACCACAAAATTTTACTAAAAAACTTTTTTACTAGGTTTATGTTAAAATTGCCTGAGCGGTTTACATGTTGTTTTCTTACAATAATTTGTGTATGAAATTTGTAAATATATTCGAAACTAATCAAAGCATTCCATCTTTCCCAATATATATGACAAGATACGTGAAGTGAAATCTCAGCATGACCAGAGCACACTACACATAAGGATTTCAAACTATTTTTATGGCTCATTCATTATTTTACATCACATTTTAATGTTTTAAGCTTGTTGTTGCCTTTAAACTACTGTACTAGGCTTCCTATGGTTGCAGCAAAGAAATGTGTATGCATGAATACATGGACCATCAGGTAAAGAATACTAGAATCATTGAAAGCTATACAAGCAAACATACACAAAAGTTATAATTAAGACTGGAAAAAAGGAAAGCAATACTTTTTGCCCCACTTTTAGCCATACTTTATAGAGTAATTAAAACAAACTACACATATTTAAAATAAGCATGTTTAACTTGGTTTCATTAGTTGTTTGAGTACAGATTCAGTGATGGCAGCATTGATAGTAGGCATATAAATGGAGATAATACCTGCAATATATCACTCAGACTATAAGAATCAAAACATTCAAACACTGCAATTCAGTAGTTTTATATGTGCAGTGCATGGGTGGTTAGTATTCTCCATATGTGTGAAAGCCAAATCAGACACATATTTAACTTGTTTTGTCTGCAATGTTTTAGAATCTTGATGGACATGCAGCTAGAGTATATTTTTTATCGACTAATTGTCCACTGTAGACTAAACAAAAATCTCACAAAGACTAGATTACTTTGAGTGTATACGAATGTATATAATCTGTCAAGATTACTCTCTTCATATAGTAATCATTCGAGCCATGTTTTGAATTTAAGTGATGTAGTAAAAGCCAATAAGACATAGAGATTCTGTTTCTTTCATTGTGTTAATGATATTAATGAGGCTTCACATTCTCAGATACAGGTCAACTATTTAGCACGTGAGAAGCCTTGATCTTTAATCTTTGTAAAAACTGCAGTTTAGATAAAATCTATTGTTACTTTTTATGTTTGGTTGTAAGAAAACAAATAAGGTCTCATCAATAGAAAAAGCATAAAAATCCATCAAAGTTTATGTATGTTTTAGCTGTAATGACTAGGAATTAAACTGAGTTATCACTTGAGTTAGAAACATTGAAGTTTTTTCCCCTGCTCATGTCACATTATCCATGCATATGTTCATTTAGTGGAAAGTTGTTTTTTCTTTAGGCACACAAGATTTCCTGCAGATTTCTCAGTTATGCATCAAAACTACCACATAGGCACATCCCCATAGAATTTTCTGCTCCAGATGCTTCTGCCAATACTATCACAAAGTTGTTAATTCATTACATGGCATTCGGCTTCATGGAACTGTAGTGTATATTAGTGCACTCTAACTAATAACTCATTTTGAAAATAATATTTGCTGGCTAGACTTTTATGATACACAAGTATCAAAAGCTATTAACCCATGTTATACCATTAACCCATTAACTGCAGGGCTAGCTTATAGCCATTGATGTGACATGTAAAATAAAGTTATGTAAAATAAATAAATTATTTTAATTAATAATTAGTCATGCGTGTGTTATTAATTTTTGTATTTTGTATCAATTTTTTTATTATTTTTATTATATTTAAAAACTGTATGGTTTTATTTGTGCTGCTGTTTGTCACATCATGCATTTTTTCGGATGTCTTACTTCTCATGCGCAAATACATGTACAGATAAATAAGTGTATATTTTTTTTGCATTGTAGAGCATCTCAGAAGTGCTCAATTTTGCTATTAATTTTATTCAAAGAAGCAATATTTTATAAAAACAGAAAAATTTAGGCTTGTGATCACCAAGCCTGTGGCGACTAATTGGTTTAATATAAATTTCTTGGTGTTCATGAATAATAATCAACCCAACTTTATAAAAATAAATATTATTTGTAGAGCATCTCGGAAGTGCTCAATTTTGTTTTAATTTTATTCAAAGAGGCAATATTTTATAAAAACAGAAAAATTTAGGCTTGTGATCACCAAGCCAGCGGCAACTAATTGTTTTAATGTAAATTTCTTGGTGTTTATAAATAATAATCAACCAAAATTATAAAAATAAATATTCTCTTCAAACATATTGCTTGATGTTAGGAACAAAAGAAACTTGATTTTACGTTCATTTTTACATAATTACAGTTTCATTTTTACTTATACCTGATGCGTGCATGAAGTGGAAGCTGTACATTCGTAATTTCTTATTTTCTTCCCCAATATCCAGAAAAGATCTTGCACTAGAGCTGCCCACTTTCTACTGCAGAAGTTCAATATTCACTTTCTGGCCAGTCAAATGCATTTTCTGGCCAATGAACTGGCTATTGACAACAGTTTATTTGCCATATTGTGCTAAAGGCATAATATTAATCGTTATTTGGCAGGCACTGCCCCCCCCCCCCATCCTACATGCACGAAATGGTGTATAGGCTTGTAGTTGTGCACTGGTTAAACCAGTTGCTTTGCAGCTCATGGGTTGCAAGTTCGATGATCAAAGGGTCTCCTAAATGTTATGGAACGCTTTCCTCGTCAAGTCAATGCTAAGCCAAGAGTTTCTCTAGGTATTCAGGTTTCCTTCCTCACGGAAAGTTGACAAGGTTAAATAATATATGTACACAGTAAATGGTATACTGTATACTGTTGTAGTGACCCTGTCCTAGCTTGTGGCGAAGTTAAATATTGAATATGCCCCCTCTACGAAACGTGATTTAGTAAATGTATGGTTTACATTTCCTTATCTTATATTATGACATTTCTTGTAGATCTGCATTGGGTTTAAAGTTCCATGAAAGGTTATCCAGATTGTCAATGTTAAGGAAGTGGACTCAAAGAAAAAGACATAGAAGGTCTTTAAATTTTCATGTTTTATTTTGAATTGAAGTGATTTGAATATTTTTTGGGTGATGCTCCTGTCACATGTGACATTGTTGTTTATTTTGGTGTTGCAAAAGCCACTGAAGATCAATGGAACTGCCATGTCACGTGTGTAGCCAGAGAATCATAAAGTTATGATGTACACAATAAGTGGCTATGTTTATGTTTAAAGAAAAAAAACCCTTTCATCTATCACGAAAAATATGTCTCGAAAAACAATGTTCATAGAATTTTACTGTCAACGTTATTTCATAATTCTACAACAATTAGATTTCAGAACCATCCTCAGAGATTTGAAAAACTGGATTCATATTAATCTGACACTGCAGAGAATAACGAAAATTCGTTGTCTCAAGCGGGATTGGAACTCGCATCTTCGGGTTACTAGACCGCCGCACTGCCAATTGAGCTATTGAGCCAACTGGGATTGGTAGCGAGTCGTATTTAATTTAAGTGCACGAAATATTTTCGTGACGACCTGACGCTTGTCTTTGAGGACGAGCATTGTTTCAATTCAATTTCACAACCATCCTCAAAGATGAAAAACTAGATTTGTATTAAGGTGGCTCGATACAGTTTTCAAAAAATTAAGCTACAGTTTACACTTTCAATTTTCACGCTATTTTAACATATTTTCTTTCAAGTTGGCGGTTTTGATGGCCAATGCTCCATTGCTATGGCAACACTTGCGTATAATATTTACTCAGAAACGATGTATTTTGCTGTGCAAGTCTGAAAGAAGCACGGTGACCCCCAATTTTTTTCTTCGCATCATGTTACAAAAACCATAGACTAACATTGTGCAAAATTTAAAAAAATTCTATAACGCCAATTCTTTTTAAACTACGAAAATACTGTTTTCTAGAAAAACATTTTTTCAGCATTACAGAAATTTTTTATTTTTTGTATAATATATTTTTGTGGTACGATACTGCATACAAAATTTGAAGACAGCTCACCGTGCAAAATAAGAAGATATAACACATTCAGTTTCAAAAATTGAATTTTTTAAAGACGTCAGCAATTAGAAAATCTGCATTCAGTTTGCATTTTTTCGCGCGAAATGGCGTCAGCATCTCACATGACATGCAATATTCGGTGTTTTACGCTTCTATTTGTTGTAAACGTGATATATAAGAAGATTTGTGTGAATAACATTAAATTTGGTGCATGCCGTCTCTATTTGTGAACATTACTATATCGAGCCACTTTAATCTGACACTGCAGAGAACAACAAAAAATTCGTTCTCTCGTGCTAACTGGGATTGGTAGCGAGTCTTCTCCAATTTGAGTGCCCAGTTAGCTCGATAGCTCAATTGGTAGAGCGGCGGTCTAGAAACCCCCGAAGATGCCCGAGTTCGAATCCCGCTCGAGACAACGAATTTTTCGTTGTTCCCTGCAGTGTCAGATTAATCTAATTTAGTTCTACAACAACTAGGACAGGATGATATTTGAAATGGTAGTTTTTTTCTAAACTAATGTATTCATCATTTTGTGCGACCACTTATTATGCAAAGTCTCATTTAGTCCGAGACCCTAAAGGACGCTCACAAAATGATTCCCCCGCCATGGTTCAGGCACTAATTTTTCTCTCTATGAATGTATAAATTTTTATATATTGAATACGAATTCACTTGTTGGCACTTTCAGAACCTTGCAGTTTTTTTTTGTAATTTACGGTCAAGCATCAATATTTTTCACTTAAATTTCCGTTGCCTGTGGCGGATCTAGCGTAAGTCAAAATAAATTACCACAGCTCATTCTAAGATATATTTACATTTTAAAATACCTTCAAAGCAACTTCATTGGTTTGATTTTATTCTTTTGAAATTCATAACCTATGACATTGCTATAAAGTTATTTTGAATTTAAAATTGAGCTGCTATAATTTAGTTTGACTTATCCTGGATCCGCAACTGGTTGCTTAGTTTTTAAGTAATAGTTAACTCGTTAAAGGAGCTGATCTTTATAGGGATTTACAAACGTGCAGTAAATATTCCTTTTTCTTATGCTCAGTATGGTTTACAATTATGCACATGTGACCTAAGTACTGCATCGTGATTTACATGTATTTATAAAATAATAGAAACTCTGAATAATTTCGCTGTTATTTAATATCAACGTTTCGTCTTATGCAGTCGCTGCTACTGTAATGACTCCGAAATCTATGAACACATTAATTGTAATGATTTTAGCTTTAACTCAAACTTCCTGTTAAGTTTGCCTTTCAACGAACCATCCCTACTAAAGGAAACTCTAATAGAAAACGCGGTAATTATTGATAAATCCTAAACTTACGTGTGTCCTTCTGTTTAATCGTTTACCAAACCATATTGCTTTACCTTTTAGTAACCATTAACCGTAAACCAAAACTATATTGCTTTTCATTTACCTATAACCTTGTCTGCCTTCTTAATATATTAAAACCGTGTTCTTATACTCTCGCCTTATAATTTATGCACAAAATTAATTGCCTTTACTCTTGAATAAAATGTAAATAATAAAATGTAAAGTTCCTTTATATACCCGACCCTTTGAACTGGGGACGTACTTTAACATATATTATCAAATTTATTTAATAACGACGAATAACTGCTTTCTTCAGACGATTAACCAAGCTTTTTTAGTATTTAAATTTCTTGTGCTTCCTTGTTTTCCAGTAGAATAAGCAGCTTCTTGATAGACGATGCAGTTCAGCAGTCGAAGTCTTTAAGATTACACTTCTGACATAACCCTTTGAATCTGGTTTCGTTTCTATGACACGACCCATCAACCTGTGATTTCGTGCTAATGTGTCATTTTTAATCAGAACTATGTCACCCACAGTCACATTTCGCTTGGACTTTCGTTTGGTTTGTTGTCCATTTTTGTCGGGTTTGAAGAGATATCAAATATTCTTTCTTCCATCGTGACCAAAAAAGATTCGCTAAATACTGTACACGACGCCACCGTCTACGAAGATAAAGATCCGCTCATTCAAGTACTCCAGGTGTAGGAAGGATAATTTGGCCTTTCATGGTCAGGGAAATAGGATTTACGTCGTCAGGATTGGCATATGGAAATTTCAGGGGTCTAGAATTGACAATTGCTTCAACTTTGCATAACACAGTTCGAAACGATTCGTTGTCAAGTTGGTCTCTGTTTTCATGAAGAATTCCCGCTAAGGTCTTGCAAACACTTTTAATTTGCTGATCCCAGACTCCGCCCATGTGGTGGCTCGATGCTGGTGGGTTAAATATTCATTCAATGCCCAAAGTATTCATCTTATGATAAATGACTGAGTGATCCATTCCATTAATCGCTTTCTCCAGCTCAGACTTCACGATAAAATTTGTGCCGTTATTACATCTGATCTGTCGTACTGGTCCACGTCGTGCCACAAACCGTCGTAAAGCCTGTATATAGGAATGAGTCCGTGTTCAAGGAATTGGAGACTTCCAAATGGATAGCTGTATTCACTAGGCAAGTGCACAGGGCTCCATACCGCTTCAATACAGACCGTCTTTCTTTGATATAGAAAGGACCAAAGTAATCTACACCGACGTATGTGAATGGTGGAGCAGGATTAACTCGGTCTTTTGGGAGATCAGCCATTTTTTGCTTAGCAGGCACTGCTCGAAATTGTCTACGCAATTGGGCTACGCAATTCTGAAGGCAATGACGAACCGCTGCGTTGGCGCCAATCACCCAATAATTCTCTCTCAGGGCAGCCAGAATCGTTTATGAATATCGCGAATTAAAAGAGTTGTGATGTGATTCCTTCGAGACAAAATACATTGATGTTTTGCTGATTCTGACATATCTGCATTGGACAAACGACCTCCCACGCGCAAAATTCCTTGCGAGAGAACTGGGCTAAGTGTATAGATAGAACTTGACTTTTTAATTTCTGTTTTCCGTTGCCTTTGCTTCTTTTTTTCTGTACCAATGGTGTTTGTGATAACACTAATTTCTTTTCCATATACTTGGGCTTGCAAACATGTAAGAATAGCTTCTTCTGCCCTCTGTAACTCCTGTATGGTGACCGGTGCTGTTATCAGCAAAGGTTTCGCGTTTAAATTTCTTCTTTTCTTTGTTTTTGTTATAATGATAAAATATTACTCAGGATTCTTACTCAAAGGTTTTCATTAAACTTTTTATTTTTGCGACGTTTCGGACAGTTTTACTATCCCTTTTCAAGCTTTTTACTTAAGTAAGGTTACAAAAATCACAACTATAACTACGAAACTGTGATTTTTGCAAGATAGCCAGTTACTCTAGATGATTCTATTTAAGGCCGTTTTCCACTTCTACCGTATCGTAGCGAAACGTAACGTATTTCATAGTTTCGTGAACACTCAGGCACAACTAATGATATGGACACAATAGAATACGCTACGTTTCGCTATGGTACGGTTTAAGTGGAACACAGGCTTAAGACACGATCTCAGGTGTAGGGATTTGATCATGGTCAACAGGAATAAACTCTCTTGTGAACACATTAATTTCAATAGGATTATCGTCACTCAAATCGGTGACGACGAGATTCGTAAGGACATTACTGCTAATGTAGCTCCGACTATGCATCGTTCCCAATTGTAATGCTGTTTTCACGCCTTTCACGCCCAATCGATTTTGCAAATTCTCTGTTATGACTGATCTCCCGCTACCGTTGTCGTAAAAGGCATACGTTGTAACTGATTTGCTGCTGCCTTTTTCCTTATTCTCACAGGAAGGATTGTGTGATAAATAATCGACACGCATACACCAACTCCAGATTCTCTTTCTTTTGCAGGTAAACCGATGTAGCCACTGTTAATCCTTTCTTCCTTTTCTTGCTTCTTTGATTGAAACTCAGGAATGTGCAACGCTGTTGGATGTTTTTTACCGCAAGACTTGCTTGTGAGTTTCTGTATGCACCCCCTTGCAATATGGTTTTTTCCATAACAAGAAAAGCATAACTTCCTTTCCTTCAGAAGTGACTTTCATTCCTCCATAGATTTCTTAATGAAGTCACCGCAATCGTCCAGCTGGTGAGATTTATTACAACAAGGACAGAATCCCTCCACTTTGTCAGCGTTCTTTACTGTTCGTTCGGGAGTAACTCGTTCTACTGCCATTCCAACTTTCGTCGCAAAGCTGAAGTTATTTTCACTAGCAGATAATTTCATTCTATCCTTATTTTTCACGCTTTCTAAGCGATCGCTCGTCTTTCGCTATGTTGACAGGAATATTCTCCTCTTGTTTTAGCAGTTCTCCGTACACCTATTCTCTGGCCTCAGCCTTCGCAATCTCTGTATCTGCAATCGTCCACAAAATATTTGAGACAAACTCCTTCCCCCAATTTCAATGTTGTTTTCTGCCATAAAATGTTACATATCAAAGTAACACGTTAAGGTGGCTTCCTACGGTTTTAGTTAAAAAGTGCGTTGTAGCCGTTAAGACCGTCTCATTTCCACATCTTTCATTATAAAACTATGAAATTCAGTACAAGTGTTATTAAAGTCTTGCTGAAGATTTTACAGTGGTGATTTTGCGCTAGAAGATTGTTGCCATGGCAACAAATAGATAAGAACTTGGCTTGCGTTTCGTCTTTTTTCCGCAATTTTCGAGATTTCCTTCGGGGAATTATTTTTGATTGAACATGTTGTATGGTACTGACGTAAGGGTTTCACTTACACACTTTAAAAAATTCTATCAATAGGTTTTTTTGTTATCCTACAAAATGTCAAAAATCAATATAAAAAAAATCTCTTTGATAAAATTTTTCGAAAAAATGACATTTCAAGCACTTGAGCGATGGTAATTGATGAGCAAAATTTTAAAAAAATTCACCGAAGGAAACGGGCAAAATTTACAGTTTAATTTCATTATATTTTTGTGGGTAGCCGCCCGCTAACCACTATGTTACTGTGCTGGATGTATGTCCCAATGTCTGATAGACGGCACATGCGCCGCTAATATGACGTAATTTGCATTGCGGTAATGCAGTTATCAATGGCCGATACTTTATGTCTCGACTGGCCTTAATAAAATAAGTCATCATGTGTGACCTATATATATAACTTTGCAAAGCTGTATCTCCGGTTTAATATAAGCTATTTACACAAAAAACGCCATTTTAGCCGGTGTTACAATATCTTTCAATCCAGCCTATTATTTAGAAGTTTACTAAACAAGAAATGTGATTTTTTTCCATCAAACGCTTTTCAAACACAGAAAACTCCAGAACATAATAGTTAATTAGTATGCAAAAAATATATACAGCTATTACTTCCCTATCTTACATCGTATATTTTTCAAAATGCCACTGAAATAATCGCTACAGTTTTCTCTACATTTTAAGCTAAGTTTCATACGAAAATACTACAAACTAAAAAAAAATACAGCGAAATGTAAACTATAGCGCGGTAACGATGTTTACGTACAAAATATTAATTACTACAAATTATTTTGACCTTTCGCTGCGAAATTCCACGGCATCCTTCACTGCAGCTTCCTCAAAATACCACTGAATGAATTGCTATCGTTTTCCCAAGATATTTGCCACTTTTGAGCGAAAAATATTAAATATTGAAGACGCTACAGCGACTTGCAGCCTAAACGTGAAGATAGTACAAATGTCGCATTAGATTTGAGTCAATTTTAGCCCGTAAATATCACATTTCACCCGTCAAAACATGCGAAGAAAGTACCCTACGGTTCCCTAGGACTCGGAAACCGTATCTACTGGTTAAAATCTCGTATATAGCGTGTTTCCGCGTGCTTATAGCAACAGGCATTCCTAAAATAGCATGCTGCACGTGCGCGTAAAAACCCGATATTTTCCGACAATTCCTGAGTTTGTGTAAACAGTTGAAAATAGACTTCTAGCATAGGTCGCCAAACTAAGCTCGCACGCAGTGGCACGCCACGCAAATTCGCCACGCACTTGCGTGGCGAATTTGCGTGGCGTACCACTGCGTGCGAGCTTAGTTGGGCGACCTATGCTTCTACTTGGCCAAAATAAATGGACTTTTCAGCAAAATAGTCGTCAATATTTCATCTAAATTTAGTTCAGATATTCCGACAATGAATTCTGCAAACAATGTCGCCAAGTGGAAAACAGGCTTTATAAGGCATAAGAAAGGCATTGGCCCGATTTTTATTTCTGAGTTCGCCGATCTTTTCGCGGCTGCCCACATGTACGCTACGCGTACCTATTTTTTTGCTTTGACGTCATGAAATTTTTGAAACCAGTTTTTCTCACGTGGGGCCCGGCACATTTCGTGGGCAACAACCAGAACAGCGAGAAATGCTGTTCTGCCGAGAAAATTATTAGGTTGGGAAGATTGAAGATTGCTTGCCTAAAATAGTTTTGCAACCCTACGAGGCTTTGCTTGAATAACTGTGTTCAACCTTAAATTTTTGGCCAAAAAATTGAATAAAACACCTATTGAAGTATCTCTCCATCTACGGTATCTTTACCAAGATTTGGGCATTAGGAGAAAGCAGTTACTCGATAAATACAAACAATTTTCCAAAGCAAGCATATCTATAGGCATGCGAGGAAACCAATTGGAAATACAGTTATCGATAAAATAAAACACAACTCTGGGAGACCTATTAACGAAAATCGATTTAAAATTAAGGCTTCAATTTGCAAGAAAGCACTAGCGTAAATTATGTCCAAAGTTTTGAAAGAAAAACGTTTCGTTCTACCTTGATGGGGTCAGTTTTACCCATAAGTTTAATCCGCGTGATCAAGCGCGTTCCCCAAAAAACAATGGCCTGGCGACGACCTAACGAGGGTTTAAAGCACAAATTAATGCACTGCTAAGGGAGTCATGAGGGCACATGGGGAAAAAGTGGCACATTTTTGCAGTAATAGCATATGGGAAAGGAATTGTCCTATGTGAGCAATACCACGGAGAGTTGAACTGTCAAAGTTTTGCTAAATTTGTCCGTGAGCATTTTCCACGCTTATTTGCTACCTGCTCAAATCCCAAGGGTAAATTATTTCTCCAAGATACAGATCCGTCTCAAAATAACAGGAGAGCAAGGGATGGTGTTTTGATTAGTGTATGAAATATCATAAAATACAATTCATCAGGTTTGGTGAATTGTGAAGCACTAGTACGTGTTAGTAATCCTTAAAGTATTTGTTCTTTAGAATATAAGGAAAGGATTTGAAGTCACAAAGGATGCCACCAGAGGTATAGATTGTTGTTTACTTGTTATGCTCGACAAATATTCTAACATTTACATAATATCATAGTATGTAAATTCGATTCTTGCGCAATTTTAAATTGGTTGCCGAATAACGTATAAGCTGACAGTTGAAAATTTTGTATACTATGTACCCAAATTCTCTGCTCTTTTTTTTCTTAATGTAAAGACAATCCACAAAATATTTAAGACAAATCCCCTCCCCCGATTTCACTGTTGTTTTCTGCGCCATAAAATGTTACATTTTAAAGTAACACGTTCAATTTTGTCCGTCAATGAGTCGAATATGACTTTAGCGTTTGTGTAGAGTTCATATACATTGACTATGCGTTTGTGTTTCAACATTGAAATAAGGGCCCGGGGGAGAGATTCCAAATGCCTCGATATATTTTGTGGACAATTGTAGCCTCAAATTTTCAGCAGCAGCCTCGAGTTCTTGTTTGAGCATCGCTTTTTTTGCCAATAATTCTGCCATTTTAACTCTTTCTTTTGTTCGAGAAGACGCCGTTGTAGAGGATTTACTTAAAGTTAGAGTCCTTAACTTTAGAACTTTCATCCAAATTGTCCGATAAGTTTTATATAAGATACTGTACATCATTCTGCAAGTTTTATCCATTCTCGGGCTTGATTTCGAAAATCCAGGAAAGGCCTTTCCCTGGCCTCATAACGCGCAACTTCTCGTTCCTTTCCTCTTCCTTCGACAACGCACTCCAATATTCATGATGTATGTTTTGATATTTTTTGAATAAATCACTGATATTGTGTAATCCTGATTTTAGTAAATGTAGGTAGTCCTCATTCATCATAAGTCTCGTCATTTCTGTTCGTTCTCTTGTAATAGCCCTAGCACGAACCGGTCTTGTGTGCTTGCTGAACGTTTCACTTGACTGACCATGAGCGAATTTTAAGTCTTCAACTTTACCGTAAAGGTTAATCATAATATGGCCTCAAATATAGGAACTTTTGAACTAGTGTAGCAGCAATGTGCCGGTTTCTGCTAATAGGATAACTTCGATACTCGTATATAACTTTCTTTATTTTGTAATCCATAAAATACGGTTTAAAACTACAAGTGTACAAACAAACATTATTCGCATACAAACAAGCGGCCTCAAACACATATACGCGAACAGTTACTTAACGCATATAAACAATCATTAACTTACTTGTGTCCTTCTGTTAATTGTTTACCAAAACATATTGCTTTACCTTTTAGTAACCATTAACCGTACACCATATTCCATATATTGCTTTTCTTTTGGTAACCTATAACCTTGTCTCCTTTCTCAATATATTAAAACCGTGTTCTTATACTCTCGCCTTATAATTTACGCACACAATTAATTGCCTTCACGCTTCATTAAATGTGAATCATAAAATGTAATGTTGCCTTTACAGTAATCTACTCCAGTATTTGTTCATGGCGGACCATCGTCAACACGGACTTTTGGCAGACTTGGTGGTGTAAACAACGGAAATGGTTTGGCAGCATACTTTGTACATACAACGCAATGTGGAATAAAACCTTTCACAACCTCTCTTCCTCTTGGGATCCAATAATTCTCCCGCATTGCGGTTAACATCGACGCTACTCCACCGTGCATCATTTTCGAACGAACTTCCTTTATCACCAAATTTGTTAAGTGGTGATGAGTAGGAAGTAATGCAGGATTGACCGTATCAGATGAACGATTTGCATGTCCAATTCTTCCCTTGCATCTTAACTCGCCACATTCGTCAGCATATATAAACCGAATTGTCTTACGTAATTTGATGCACAACTGGTGGTGATCTTTGAAACTCCTTGACAAATACTTTCGATTGAACAGTCCGAATCCATGAATTTTTTGCATTATTCATTTCCTCCGCCGCTGAGACTCGACTCTTCGTTAAATCGTTGTGGTTACCAGAAGTTCGATACCTCACGTTCCGTATAAAACGATAAATGTAGCAGGTTACCCTGCACAATCTTGTTAGATTGCTAAAGCCATTACAGTTCATAACTTGATCTAAACTTCTACACGAAAAGGGCATTTCTTCTTGGAGTATCAAGAATATGTGAGTAGTATTGGAAGGGTTATTGATTTCTTATTGTAAGACGCTCTCTTCCTTCAACAACAATTCCTCTGCATCTTCTTGACATGGTATTTTGCGGGGCTTCAGGAAATTGGGTCCTGTCCACCAAAGTCGGCTCTCAGCTAATTGATCGGCGTGAACTCCCTGGGTTGACATCTGCTGGGTTGCAAACTCCCAGACAATGATACCATTTGCACGCTTGACTTAGCTTACGAATATTCCTCTTCTACACGTCGCATAACATATTGCTTCCAAGGACGTTGATTTCGAATCCAGCATACTACTGAAACACAGTCCGAAAAAGACCTTATTACTGAACTCATCAAACGAGCCAGAAGAACTGCTCCCAACAGCTCCCAGCGTGGAATGGTTTGTGTTTTGACAGGCGCAACACGAGACTTCCTACGAAGAAGCGTTGTATGTATGACATCTTCTTCAAGTACACGGCCGTACATGGCTGCGGCATACGCTTTGGTACTCGCATCGGAAAATCCATGCAATTCGATAACTTGTCCGTTATCACTGACTGGAAAACAATCTCTTGTTACTGCTATATCGTCAAGTGCAGGTAACTGTAGAATGAATTTCTCCCACTTGTTCTTAACGGGTCAGACAACTCAACATCCCAGGCAGTTGCTTACAAGCACAGCTCTTGAAAAAGAATCTTGTAATGAACTCAAGAGGGTCAAAAACTCTTGCTGACATTTTCAAAAAAGAACGCTATTTTAAAGGTAATTGTCTAGCAAGAATCACCAAATCCTGTATAGTGTACGTGAACGTAACATGAACGTAATTCCGGGTAAGGTTCAGAACCTTCACTTCGCATTTTTTATTGCAACTTAATGATTAAAACAGACATTCGCATATAATGTACCATCCTCTGTAAGTGCAACATGCGGCGATTCATTGTTCAGCTCATTACTGACTCTCTTGTTCTGCATGATTTGCTTAAACACCGTCATTTTCGCAATTTGCAATATACTTTCGTACACGAAAAGAGTTCCTGTTCCACTTACGAAAATTGAAACCACCCTTGTTCATCACTTAGCTTGCCGACTTGTACACGCGTATTACATTGTCTTCAGAATCTGCCCTAGTTGCCAAATCATCATAAGTCGTTCTCTAATGCTTTAGTAGTTTCCGGTCACACTTCGATTTGCTTTGATAGATGATACTTGATTGTGGCTCCTAAAACAGAGGCCAAACACAAGACGACAAAAACGATACAGCTGCACCACCTTTGATACATCATCTTCCACGCTCTTTGACCACAAAAACCGCAGACTGTCTCTGTCTTCCCTTTTAATCGAAATCATTTGAAATGCCTTCTCAACATCAGCGACTAAAGCATACGCATGTGATCTGAATCGTACTAAAATATCAAATAATGATAAGACTAAATTCGGTCCACGTTCAAGTGGTCGTAAATATCGTCCTCAGTCAGCACTTGATGTCGAAACTTTGAACCGACTTAATGACTATTTTGGAAATTTATGCTCTGATCCAAATTACAATACCATAGAACCTGTTAGTGTTACGAGTGATATGGATGTTCCACAGCTTACATCACTTCAAGTTCTCAAGTCACTCGCCACTATCAAGAAAATCGCCTCGGGATCGGACAAGATCCCATTTTGGGTATGGTGGGATTACGCTGACGAGTTGGTTCCAGTTGTACTTCACTTTTGAATTTATCGTTGCGCACGCAGACATGTGGCCAATGGTATGGAAGGAAGCGAATATCGATCCATTACCCAAAATTGACATACCGGTGAAAGATTCGGATTATCGTGGTATTAATGTTACACCAATAATTGCCAGAGCTTTTGAGAAAGTAGTCTACAAGTGCTTCTGCAAGGATACGATGGAAAGTTATCTTAGTAATAATCAGTTTGCATATCGGGAAGGCGGTAGCTGTGTGGATGCTTTGCTTTCAATTCAACATACTACTGTATATGGTTATCTAGATAATAAGGATATTAAGGCAGCAAGACTTTCGTAATGGACTTCTCCAAGGCATTTGACTATGTCAATCATTATCTATTATGTGAGAAGCTTAAGAAGTTGCCTCTCCACCCAATTATTATAAATTGGTATATTAGTTTCCTCCGGGATACGAAACAACGTGTTGTTTCGAATGGGATTGCATGTAATGGGAAGTCTGTTAACAGGGGAACAACTCAGGGAAGCGTCAGTGGTCCATATTTGTTCAACATATTCATTAACGATCTTACTGTAGTACGTAGTACTGTACTCCACGGTCGCAGTCCCGGTTTTTAAATGTAAAGATCATAATTCAGCTGAAGTTGTGCAACAATTTTTCAATTGGACTGAAAATAACAAAATGGTTTCCAACCAAGAGAAATGTCATGAACTTATATTTCGAATACTGTAGCCAGAGACGTGCCAGGCGGAAAACGTATTCTTATTATAAAGATCAATGCCCAACATAGTGCTTTGAGTAAGGCCATAAAAACAAGATTTAAAATAGAAATTATTTATTGTGACGTTTCGTCTTAACTTAAGACATCTTCAGACAAGTGGATAATATTACATACAAAGTTTAAATATATATCTATGCTAATAGTGTTGTTATATTTACAAGGTGTAAAATTACAAGGGTTAATTAAGGATATAGACGTGTGAAGGTGGATAGGACATTACAAACACACACAACATAAACGACAAATTAGAAGAGGTTAAGAGGAATAGAGTTGCCTTGAACGTTTAGATTAGGTTTGTATTTATTAATGAGGAGACTCTCGTGTATCATTAATTCGTATGAGTCTGAGGAGGAAGAAAGAATTTGAAAGTCGTCAAAGCTAGCAGGGTGCCCAGAGGCGTTTATATGGGACAGAATACTAGACATAGCTGGGTTGGTTGAATGTTTTCCCGTGATTGGAGAGATACCCAGATGTTCAGATATCCTAGTGTGTAGATGGCGCGTGGTTTGACCCACATACGACGCGGAACAGCATCGACACTTGAATAAGTATACCACACTGGATCTCAAGTATTTGGGAACTTTATCCTTGAAGGGTAAATCCCCGGAGTATCCCCGGGTATCCCCGAAGCTTGTCGACATCATCAGGCAGTTACACCGCAACATGGGTGCAAGGGTCTGTGTCAGTGGGAAACTGTCAGCTCCGATTCCTGTTGAAAATGGTGTGAAACAAGGCGATATCTTGGCACCAACCCTGTTCTCGATTTATTTTACTCTAATGTTTGAATTTTCATTTCATGAGTGCGAGGTTGGGGTATTCATCCGCTTTAGGACCCCCGGCAATGTTTTTAACCTCTGTTGTCTGAAATGTAAGCCGAAAACCTTTATCCGTGAGTTCTTGTACGCAGATGATGCGGTTCTGGTTGCGCATACGAGGGAGGATATGTAATTTATAATGGCTGTCTTCTCTAAGGCCTGTACCGCATTTGCGCGGACAGCTGATATGTTTCAGAGTAGTCAAATCAGCAGGATATAAAAATACTGTAACAGTCTTTGGTAGTTATTTCAAAGGCTCTTTCAAATTAGAAAAGAATGCGTTTTTTGTTTGTTGCCATTACCTTTAAATTGTTATTTTATTGTTTAGCTTTTATGGTCGGCTTTTATGAAATTCAACAGGACATAATAATACGAGTATACGATGTTGAGTAGTTTTGAAAAGTTTAGTCATAAATAATGACTATATACAACCTTGTAAGCCTTATCATGGCTTCTTCAAAGTATATTTTGGTCTACTAATTACTCTTCTTATTTTAGTAAAATTCTATTTGTTCATATCTAAAATTTACAAATATGTTGCTATCTTTCGCAGAGAAAAACAAATCATGGTATTGATCCAGACAAATGACACGAATCAGTTTCTCAAATCCAGAGGTATACAGTTATTTTTGGTATTACAAATTTACCCTTCTTTGATATTTTTTTCTGTTTCTCAATGTACCAAATAATACGGCGTTTTCATTGCTGTTTACATGTAGTCAAATTTCAGAAGCATGTTAAATACGTTGACCAGCATGAGAAGGGCTAGTTACCAGTTCTACTTAAGCAAATTAGTGACTTCATATACTTGAATAAAAGCTTCAATATCCATAGCATTTATGCAATCTTTATATACGTACACAGTAGCTCACTTTTGTATCTTTGTTTTAAAAATTTATGCGTGTAAAATTATATATTATATGTAATGTATATAAATCTCAAATTTGATGAAAATTGTCCATATATTTTTAAAAGTGCACCTTATCCAATTTCGCACTTTTATGTTCGTAAAATTTATTTACAATTTAATTCGTCTTTTTTCTTAGGTATCAAGAAATGCCACCCGACCCATCGCTTACTGCAAGTAACTCGGGAAACAAAACAAATCATTCGAAAGATCTGTTTGACGTGTCAGAAGAATGGTGTGAAAATACTCTTTCACTCGAAGGACCCGGATCAACCAAAGATTAAAGAGATCTAAAGAACAGTCCAAATCTCCTTGATTCCTCTTCCGACTTTGCTGACAAAAAGAATAAGATGTATGTTGAAACATATTAGAAACACACACATTTGGTTTGCGAAATACAAAAGAGTGCTTAATGACATCAGGGCGCTTATAAGATAGGGCGGCGAAACGCCTGTGATATCCCCGAATCATGTGTGATGCGCCGACTGTCATTAGACTGAAAAAAATTTGCACTGTATGTGTTGACCTTGTGTTTGGCAGCAAATGTGTGCAATTTCGTGAGATTTGCTTGCTCCAGTGCAGTACAATCATCAATACATTTTGGGTTGACCCCCACTCAGAATTACTGAAAAATGTTCCAGTGAAACCCAAGAATTGGTTCAACTATTTTCAAAGTAGATTTAGTCGATGTACTTAAAAGAGTTTTTTCGGGTGCGATAAGGAGTAGCGAACATTAGCAAACGTAGGCGCGGACATGAAGTATCATAAGTTAGTATGGTAGCGTAAGCCACGTTGTTGTAACGTTGTTGTAGTAATAGGACTAAACTTGTATTGACATTTTAAAGATTAAAGGTTAGAGATTTGTACGAATAGTTTTCCGTTACAAAGGGACGAAGCCAAATTGGCCACAAACATATTGTGAAACACGCGCGACAAGAAATGTTTTAAACCGTTAGAACGCTTTGTAACCGTATATGCTAATGCCTTTGTCAAATGTAGTGATTGCATTGGACATGTAAAAAGCGTTGCTATCTGTAGTGCCAAATTGAAGAGAGAGTTTTTAACGTTCGGGGATGAAAGTTACTTCAAGTTGTTTATTGAATGATACCATCTTGTTGCTTGCTGGTTATAGCAAAGACGAAACCTGTTAAATTTGTCTACGAACATGTTCTTTGACATTTTTGGATTTGACATATGCTTGTTTGCTTCTACAAAGGACTATATAGTTTTTTGGTAATACTGTAGTTCCATCAGCACATACCATTTGTTTTCGCATTGCCCCTAACATAGTTTGTAAAATTTCTTGTGATGATTTGAGTTGGGAAAACAAGTGTCATCATTGAATAGAGCACTAGCTCATCTTCTCTTAAAGGTGAAGTATTTGTAAATTTTATGGATTATATAAGGTAGTGCCAGATGTAGTTGGTGAAGTTTGGTCTGTCGTTAAAGCTCTGGTGTTACCTTTGCTTACAACACTTGCACCTGAGGTGGTAGAACAAGAAGCTGTTTCATAGTTGTCTTTAACTAACAATGCAGGTCTTGGTGGTGTTTCGAATGTTGCTTGTCGCTTGTTTACTATTTCAGTCGACGTGGAAATGCCTCGTTTTTGGCTGTTTGACATATTTCTAAGAGTATACTAAATAAAGAAGTAATATACAGTATCTCTGTAATATTAAATGTACTATTAAAATAAAAGAACAAAAAGGCTAATTTTTTTGCATACAAAAATGTTGAAATAAGCTCACAGCATTGCCAGTATTAAACGCGAGGACTATATGAGCCTTAGGACTATGAACGCTAGGACTATTCCAATCTAATCGCAATTTTTTCGACGGACTCAAACTACCAGGGAACACTTTTAATCGTGTGAAATAGGAAAAAGAAATTCAGATAAATGAATTGTTTTTTTTACGTTTGAAATTTTGGTAAATGCTAATTTTCGCTTTATTTTTAAATATATTTTTTTTACTCGACCCAGGCCCCTCACAATGTTTCTGAAATGTGATCAAGACGTGTAGTTTCATGGTTGTGGATTTTAAAAAGGGGGTAAAAAGTTAATCAAAAAGTTATCATTTTAAATGCAAGTGAAATGGATCCCAGTTACAAAGACTGTAATTCTGTGATTTCCCTGGCTTTTTTTGGGTGCGACAAGGGTTTTTAATCTTTTATAAAAATATTTCCAGTTGGAAAACTTTAATCCTATGTAGCGATGTGGTCTAATGTCTTCCACAGTAAGTACACATTTTCTTGCAATATTTTTCCCACTACGTTTGTAGATATGTAATGAAAAGTATATCTTATCTTGCACGAACAGTTGTAAATTTACAACTTGATTTTATTTCAGGGTCGTAATATTGCAAAAAACACCGTTTTAAATTTGTTGAATTGTCTACACTATTGCAAAAAAAGATCAAAAATATATGCTATCAAATTCTACGGTATTACTCATTGACATAATCTCTATCACGTCTCTGAATACGATATTATTTGGTCATTTCCTGAAGAAAATTAGATATTTCTTGTATGCGTCAAACTCGGGAACTCGTGCGCCCCTTAGTTTTGGAGTTCAAGATTTTATAGTTCAGCTCATTTAGAAATATTTTTATCGTACCATACCAATGATTGACAATCCAAACAACACAGAAAATAATTGTAACAAATTTACTTTAAAATACTTGTGTATTTAGAGCTGTGCGAACCAAAGCTTGTTAAAATATTTGATTTACTTCGAAAATTATACATTAGCAACGCTACGTCCAAGGCCTAAAACGCGTCACACATTATTCGGGGATATCACTGCAGGCGTTTCGCCGCTCTATCTAACAAGCGCCCTGATGACATATAGACAGCAAAATGTATAATCGTGCAAAATCCCTAAAAAACGTGCCACAACAGGCTTTCATCCAGAAGAAATCTTCAAGCGGTGGATCAAGATTCCTTCTGGATGAAACAGACTGTAGTGGTAAGTTTTTGAGGTATTTTGTACGATTATATGTTTGTATAATTCGTTCTTTCTTGAGGTCTCCACATAGTGCAAATCGTTCAGAGAAACACACCAAATAAAGAACGATATAAAGATACACCACCACGCGAAAGACCGAACTTAACCAACGATATAATGCGTACAGGCAGTTCGGGTTCCTCTTCCGATTTTGATATCAAGATGGGTGCTGTGTGAGTTGGAATATATATTTAATATAAACAAAATATGGAAACTCCTTCCTAAATTCCCTGTGCTAATTATTTCTAATTTGTGCGTTTTGTATCATGTGGTTTAGAAAAAGAACATAGTCTGAATTGGAAAACAATGTTGACACCAGTTAATCGGAGACGACGGATAAAATTGAATGTTACAATGGTAACCTGCTTCTTCCTGTTTTCTCACGAAAGAAGACTGTGCTTTCTCCAGCTCGAGTACTTTCGCTACTTTGAAACATTGATCTGACAGCACGGTCTCGTCGACGTTGATATGTGACCATCAGCCATTTCGTGTTAACATCATACATTCATAGTAGATTTTGAAGCTTTGAAATTCAATGACGACGTAAAGTGTGACGATGCAGGATCCTGGAAGAATAACAGCAGCTCCAAGTTTTCTTTTGCTCATGATGGCGATACATGGACCCAGATTACAAGCCGAAAAGCTGGATCGAAAGGCGATTGTGTACTCAAAAGGGAGAATTTTTTTCTGCGGGATGGCAATGAAAACGACTTTAGAAAACGAATTGATACTATAGTGTAAGTACAACAAACTAATATCTGATGTATTAATTTGTCCCCATTTCTGACGAATAGGCTTTGCTCGAAACGTCAATTTGACTAATTGTATCGTTTCTTTGCTGGAAGACAACGTGTTCTCAAATTTTTGAAATTATTGTATTATGGCGAATTTCATTACTCTGTTCTCATTTTATGTAGGCAGTGGCGCATCTGGAATTTTTGATACCTTAGTCAAACTTTTTTCTCAATGACGTCATAATAATGACGTCACTAATAACGTCACGGTGTATGGCTGTTTCGCCCACTGAGCTCTACTAACATATCTGGAGATCGGGCTCTAATACCTCGCCAGTCAAAAAAGTGTCCTCGAAAACAGGTGGAAATTTTGTCTGGGCATGCGCTAGAATTCGTGCGGTTAACAGAAAAGAGACGTGGGACAAGTAAATTTAGCAATTCGATTTTTGACCGTTTTAGGTGAGTTTTTGACCTCGTTTTTTCTTCCAACCCAGTTTTTATAAATTTATTGAATTATTTGGAAGGCTAGGAAGGCATGAGAACGTTCGGAGGCTAAATTATATAAAATGCAGCTTTTGAGCAACCTTGTACATTCGAACGGCCTCGAATTCCCACGGAAATGTCTAATAATTCCTCCTAACCCGAATTTTGAGGTGAACGAATTATCCCCCAAAATAAAGTATGTGTTTCAAGCAACAGTTTTAACCATGTTTCGTTTTGAGGCACTCGACTAGATTTTTGAAGTATTTTAATTTTTGTGATTTTATTGCATTGATCTTCACCCCCATAAATCACCCTGTATTAAAGTGAAGGGAGAGAGAAATATATTTGCATGATTTCAAAACTATTCATATCTTTTGAATCAATAGACTACAGTCTTTCAAGTGATATGCTTTAACGAACAGGATTGGCAAAAACATGTCATTTTTAGTGGAATTAATATATGTCACACAGTGGTGCCGTTTTCGTTATCAACCCGAATTTTACATCAAAAATACTTTGATTAATGCAGTAAGAAAGCTTTGAAAATTGATTTAGACATGCTTTCGTCTTGAGGCACTCGACTAGATTTTTTACAATCTTGAGTTGAATATTTAGCTTTTTCCAATTTTTCAGCAAAATCACGATTTTTGCACTACGCATTTTTAAGGATTTAAATCATAAATAAAATTTTTAAAGGTGTTTCCAAGTAGAGAAAGACATGAAAGATATATGTGAAACCCACCACGTGTGTTTAGTCTTTTAATTTCGTCTGTCCAAACGATGAAGAAAACTTGCATCTTCGAAAAATTTATGTTTCGTCCATATTCAGGGGTTTTAATACTATATAAATGGCTGATTTCATTTAGAAGTCTTCTATTTATCCCATTTCCCCATAACATTCGTAGTAAGGAATTTAAATTCTTGAAAATCTACTGTTTTCTTAAAAAAAAGAAGCCCAAAAACTTGTTTTTGCTCATTTTGCGACCGCCTGTAATTTACTGACTAGCGGAGACAAAATTCCCACCTTTTGCGTTGAACTGAACCTGTTGTCCTCGAAAACATGGCGGCTTTTGGCCAAAAATACGTCATTTTTACGTCACAAGTTTATGGTATAGACCACTGACCAGCTATGAATGTGGAAAAAGGGGTTAAAAATGAAATATTTTCACACCCCAGGCGTTTTTTGTAAAACTCGAGCGAGAAATATTTTCAAAGACATTTTTTATTGAGAGAAACAAAATGCCTAATTCTTGCTTCGTCTTTTGGTCTTGGAAGACTGGAAAGAGAAAAAAATTATCTCTTTGTCGGTGAGTATAAATAGTGAATAGTTTCGTGCAGCTACTTGTATATTTTTGTAAAAATTAATCACGCATGCACTACTTTTTTGAATCGCTTGACATCAAAGTTTCTTCGCATGTAATATTTATTAAAACGTATTTCAGGTCATTTGTAACGTGATAATACACTTTAATGCGAGCTTGTTTTGAGTTAGCAAATCGTCCAGCGTCCGTTTATACGTTTTGAACTTCCAGATTCTGTGAAAAATCCAGAGTTGTGCAGCATGCATGTATGGGT
The DNA here is from genome assembly GCA_963855995.1 of Muricea muricata. NCBI lineage: Eukaryota > Metazoa > Cnidaria > Anthozoa > Malacalcyonacea > Plexauridae > Muricea > Muricea muricata. The sequence goes on from OY979717.1 coordinate 26,078,386, forward strand.
AAAAAATGAAAACAAAGGTGGACCAGCCAAGTTTGTTCCGGTGAAAGATAGCCGTATATGTTTAGAGCACTTTACTGCCAACATGTTTGAAGAAGATGGCCGTGGTGGAAAAGCAGTATTGAAGCCATATGCTGTACCCACAATCTTTAAGCGGCTGGCTGAGGTTAGTCTCATGTCATATTACATTTACTATATCTAATAAGATGCCAATGAATGGCATATATATCAACATTGAGAACCCCATAAGTCACATCTGACCCACTAGAGTAAATAATGTCATGAACACCTGATATTTCCATAGGATATTTCACTATATTATATAAACAATATTTACAAAAAGGACATCATGCAAGGTTACAAGTGAAGGTTCTTTGTCAGGAAGATCACTTTGTTTGACATATAAAAAATATCAATTTACAACACCAAATCCCATGCATTATCAATTGGGGCCAAATATAACCCAAACTTGTTGTTTTTCAACCATGTTTTCAAAAGTGTCTGTACTGAAACTAACCTCCTAGGGTTAATTAATTGTTCTAAAATTTGTATTTTTTCCTAAGATCTTAAATATATATTTATTTCTTGTAAATTATAAATTAGATACCACATCATATACTTTTTTTTCTTGTTTCAATCTTTCGATCTACCAGAGTGAAGTTTTTGACCTAGGATCAAGTTACCATCAAATGACAATTAATAGATGTAATTTTAATCCAGCAAGTAAAGGAACAAAAATAAGTCTGAACGCTATAACTGAATTTGTACCTTTTTAGGTCTGATAAATGCGCTTCGATTTTATTAAATACGTAAAAAACCTAACATGTTGTTATGCTGTCAAGAATGTGATATTTCAGCTTACAGTAAATAGTACAGAAAAACAAAGCATTATCAGAAATTTCATGATTAACTATTTCATATAAGACAATTAAACAGTAACCTTGATTTTTTAAGTTCTTGTTGAGTTAAGAGCCTTTGAGAGTTATGAATATCCAGGTTAGTCCACAGAAATTTTGCAAGATTTCATCCTTTTTGTATGTTTTGGATTTATATACTTGGTAGAACTGTTTTATGTGTAACAATGTTCTAAAATACCTTGAAATGTTAATTTAACACTGTTGAATGCTGAGTAGTTTGGTCCATTTTAAAATAATCTACAATGATTATAATAAACACTCATTGTCACTGTCCAGTTGAAACAAATAAATATATGTTGTTTAGGGAGAAAAAGAAAAGGTGCCTATAGTGGTTTGAAGGAAGCAGTTCTTGTGACTGAGGAATTAGAAGCTGCATCCACAGAACCAGGTTGTGTTAAAGTTGTTACTGGTAGTGACAACTTGGGATTTCAATTTTGTAAGTAGCCAGCCAGGAAAAAAAGGAAACTCCCTGATGAGACTCAAAGTAAAGTGAGAAGTGATGAAGCAAATGATTATGATCATTTCTACTATATAAGGTCTCCTTGTAGATTAAGAAGAAAAGTTGATGATCTTAAAGACCAGGTTGAAAGTTTGAAGAAGAAATTGAATATACCTGAAAAAAAAAGGTGAGCTCCTTGATGACAGTGGAAAGTGAGTTAAAATAAGAAAATTTGTCAGTAGTGATTGTGCTAATATTCTGGAAAAAAATTTTAATTGAGTTACGTAAGGAACTTATGAAAAGGTTAGTCACACAGAAGAAAAAAAATCCAGGTGCATATCCAAAAGAGTTACGGGCATTCGCCATGACCCTGAAGTTTTACTCTGCAAAGGCATACAAATATGTTAGAAATATGATTTAGGGTTACCACATCTGTCTGTGGTCAGCATTTGGTACAATGTTATCGATACTGAACCTGGCTTTACCAAAGAGGCGTTCACAGTTATTTACAAGCGAAAGTTTTGGCTGGAGAACGAGACGGCCAGGAAGTAGTTTGCGCATTGATGTTGGATGACATGTCTATACGCAAGCATATCCAGTGGGATGGTAAGGCAGATAAGTACCACGGGTTTGTTGACTATGGCACGGTCGAAGAGAAAGCAAACCTGCACATTGTAAGATTAAACATTGAATTGTAATTTTTTAGGCTATTACCAGTATTTATTAATTTCATATTAATAGCAAGTCTATTTTCAGACTTTTAGATGATCAAACACAGAAGAAGTAGGGAATTTATTCCGATTTATTCAATCTAAAAGCGGCATAATGCAAACTGTATGCAATGAAGTAATAAATTTTCAAATTATTCCAGAAGTAAAATACAGCATAATATGCAAATGCGTATTTTTTTAAAAAATTTACGTTTCTCAATTTAGGAAGATGTTGCAAATGTGGCCTAAAAGGCCACTATGGATGAGAATGCAATGCAAGTATGTATACATTTAACCTACAGTATATATTAATATGTCTTCATCTGTCAACAGCAACTGAATTTTCTCTCTACTCTACATTTTACAAATAAAATTAATTACAGTTTGGCAATTTCTGGCTGTCCTGAATTTTTGGGCATCTATGAGGCCTGAATCTATAAATATGCAGTATATATTTAATTATTAGAGGCAGATCAATTCTCATCTGACGGGAGAGGTGCAGATGTTCCTTAGGGGAAGTGCATTGGTGCAGTATACCAATGACTGGACTTTGTCTATCTTGTGCCACTGCTGTTTGTCATAACATTATATAGAATGTCATAACATCAATATAGGAACGTACAGAGCGCATGCTGTTCTACTCAACAGACTGTGGGTTATTCCAGTCCGACAACGAGTGTATCCAGTCACAGTATCCGGAGACATTCGCCAGGCGTTTTTACAAATACGAGTACGTGAATCCGAACGAGATACTTTACGATTTCACTGGCGGTCGCATGCGGAAAAAGAAGTCGAAACATATCGTTTTACACGACTTCTGTTTGGACTCACACCTTCCCCGTTTCTCTTGAATGCTGTCGTGGAAGCCCATCTTGACACATGGCAAGAGAGATGTCCAAAAGTTGTAGCTGAGCTAAGGAGTCTCTACGTTGATGATCTTCTTTCGGGAGGACGAACGGCCCAGAAAGCCCAACGCACCAAACAAGTAGCTACAGAGATCCTTCAAGATGCAACGTTCCAATTGCATAAATGGAACTCGAATGTTCCGGAACTTGACCAGGAAACAACGCAAGTGACAGACGAGCAGACTTACGCGAAGCAACAATTAAACTTTAGCAAACAAGATTCAAAACTACTCGGGTTGAAATGGAACTAGCGACAAGACACGCTGAGCGTGGTTGTATCCAAGGAAAGAGTGCAATCAACAAAAGGAGGAGGACTGGGGAATTTAGCGCGAACGTACGACTCTCTTGGACTTATCGCACCAGTGACACTCGAAGGCAAACAAATTTATAGAGATATATGCGAATCGCAAAGGGCTTGGGACGCCCCTCTGGACGAAAGTCTTCAAAAACGTTGGCAGAAGTGGGAGGAAGAGACGCCCAGTGAATATACAGGGCCACGGTCAATCACAAACTTTCAAGAAGAAATCGAATCGGTGGAATTAAATGCGTTTAGCGATGCTGCAATGAAATTGGTTGGTGCCGTGATTTACTTGGTCGTTAAGCAAGCATCTGGTTCTAGTCAACAACTCGTGGCAGCCAAAAGTCGTCTTGCCAAGAGAAGCTTAACAATACCGAGACTTGAATTAGTCGGCGCTGACATGGCTACCAATCTTCTTATCAACGTACGCAACGCCCTTGATAATATTCCGACGCCACAACAGCTGAGGCGAAAGCAACAAAAGAAGTTGAGAATTGAGAGTTGGAGCGTGGATCAGAAGGTTCATACATAACTGCAGAAACGTCGAGAGTAAAATCGGGCCCAATTACCACCGAAGACGTAATCACTGAACGAGCTGGTGGATTCGACAAGTACAAGAACGAGAGCAGAGTCAACCACATTTCGCAAAGTTGGCAGAAGAACTAGGACCACTTACGAACGCAGATAACCTACGAGTATGCCACGGGAGAATTCAAGGACAATATTTCTCCCCAGAGAGTTGAAGTTTGCAGAGAAGTTAGTCCAGCGAATACACCTTGAAACGTTGCACGGGTGAGTAAATCTAACTATGGCAGCAGTTCGCGAACAATTCTGGATTCCAAGGTTACGCAGTCTCGTGAAGAACGTTCGCAGTAGCTGTCATGGGTGTAAGAGATTCTGTCCGACATCGATCATCAAACCAGTCCCAGGTCAACTACCGGAAGAACGTACCACCGTAGGAGTAGCCTTCGAAGTCATCAACACAGACTTTGCTGGTCCAGTCAGATATAAGCGGAAGAGCAACAGGAAAGGAAAAGCCTATTTGATTATCTTCGCGCGTAGCCTTTCCCGTTCGGTGCACTTAGAGCAACTACCGAATTTGGAAACAGGAACGCTTATACCATGTCTTAAGCGTCTAATCGACCGTCGTGGACGACCTCGCATCGTTTACTCGGACAACGGTGGAACGTTTATTAAAGCCGCCAAGTGGATCTCACAACTGCGTAAAGACGAGCGTATCCAAGGTTTACTAGAGCAACACGAAATAACATGGAAGTTCAATTTAAGCCGTGCTCCTTGGTGGGTTGGACAATTCCAGCGGCTTATCGCCGTTGTGAAGTCGGCTATGTATAAAGTAATCGAAAGTGGAATCCTTACTAGGGCGGAACTTTGTGAAGTGTTGTTAAACGTCGAAACACAGATAAACCGTCGACGGCTCAGTTATGTTGAAGATGATCCAGAATTACCCACGTTAACACCTGCAACTTTCCTACATCGGCGTACGGCTCAATTGCCAGAAGAGGAAACTTGGACAATCACGGAACATGATCTCAGAAAACGAGCGAAGTTCCTTAAGTCATGTAAGGATGGATTATAGAGAAGATGGCAAAGAGAATATTTAACAGCATTACGGGAAAGACATAATCTAACCCACAAAGTGAGCAAATTTCAACCTAAGGAGGGCGATGTAGTTATTGTAAAGGGAGAATCCAAGAATCGAGGAACGTGGCGTTTGGCCATCGTGCGGAAAAACTTCGTTGGAAGGGACGGAGTTGTTCGAGGTGTCGAGCTCAAGACGGGAAAGGGAACATTAGAAAACCAGTTCAACTATTGTATCCTTTTGAGTTAGTTTGCGAAACAACACCCAACGTGAATCGAAGAGTCTTAATCCAGGAGCAACTGAATTTCGACCCAAACGGGCCGCAGCAGCTACACCAAACGCCCTGATGAGACAAATCCAAGAAATAGAAGACGAAGTGGATATGCTGAACAAGTAGTGAGAACAATCTTATCGTTGACATTTATGACTAACATTGAGTGACATAAAAACATATGCATCTAGAGTAGAACGCATATGGGGGGAGTGTGTAGAAGATTCCTGCGCACAGGCAGAACCTGAGCTAAATCGGGCGGGAACTTTTCAGGCGAACACATGTTGTTGTTGTTGTGCGAAGCGAGTGCACTGTATTTTCAAAGATTTATGTAAATTTATTTCTTTATTAAACATTGTCTTTTAATTTGTATGGAGAATTGTTCGAGGAGGCATAATATTGAACCAATTTTCTACACCTTTCTGGCCTTGTCCCTGTCACATTGACTGCAATGTGGGCTAACATCTACCTGGTGCATTACCTGGTGCAGTCCTCTACCATGGTGCTCCTGCTATATGTCTTCAGCCTTTTCAATGCTGAGAATGAGCGCTCACATTCACATGAGGCAACTGGAAAAGTTGCTAAGATGCGAAGGGAAACTTTAATATTATCAAACCCATGAAAAGTCAAATGTTTAAGTGTGGCAGCACTGCTATGAGACCTTAACCTTGATAATTATGTTTTCCAATAAGACTGCCAAAGATCTAACTCACCATCAAGAGCCGATGGATTAGAAAGATCATCTTCATAGAAATTAGTAAAGGTTTTAAACCTATCTTTCCAATCTTAGGAAACAGAAGCAGTTAACATGGAAATATTTTTAGAAGGAACAGTACTCAAACCATAATAAAGGTTAATAGTGCTGAACTCAAACCTTGTTTTCAAATCAAAAATTAGTTGGTCTCGTAAAGGAATAGTAATGGAGATCCTAAAATAATCAGGAGTTGAAGCTGGAGGATTATCTCTATGTTTTTGTTTTGAAGCACACCTTTGCATTTTTTCTTCAATTGAAACTTTGTCTGCTAAGGCCACAGCTTCAGTGTACCAACGATCATGGTACAAATCAGCCTTATTTCTCATAGTAATGCCCAGTTTCTTTAATGCATCACTTAAATGAATGCCACAATTATTTCAATGGCTGTAGCTTGCATATATGAATATATGATAAAACGTTCTTATGCGCAATATTTAAAATAGCACAGTAGTATAACACGTTATATAATAATGATAATATGTTTTTTTTTTTGTCGAGGGTATCTACATTGTACTATCTGCAACCGTAAAGCTTTTGTTGTCTTACCTTAAAGCCACGTGGGCTATGTTCCTCTGTGCTTTGAGGTGTTGTGGCAAATCGCTATAGATTTGTCCTAAAACCTCCCTGTTATCGCTAGATAGAGCAGACAACACACGATTTATTCAACATGCTTGAAGAAGCCATAATCGATCATAAATGAGCACGCTTTTCACTGACCGCTGCATTTCGTGCTCAAGTTTGTCGAAAACAATAGAACGTGTGCATGTGGCATTATGGAGCGCAAGTCAGTCAAGATTGGAGTTGACCTATCACGCAGCACGGTTTTGACTAACTTGACTAATTTTGACTGATTTGAGCACGAAAACATCTGTCAGCGGCCTCCCCTGAAGTTAGTCAAGAAGTCGAAAGAAAATCAGCCTCCTTAGTCAATCAGGGGGTAATCAACTAAGCAACTGACGGTCTTTATGGGGGAGGGTGAACATGCTATTAATCTCGACTTAGGCTCCCATAATTCGTAAATCAATTGCTTATAATATTGTACGCGAGAATTCGAACAACAAAAGTTTAAATCGCGTTCTTGCTCGGAATTTAACAAGAAATCTGGCTTCCATTTATGCTAAATATAAAATTTAAGCAGGTGAATCTTCAATGGTTTAGAATAAATTGATATTGAATGTAATTTATTCGCAGACTTTGTTACGTTAGTCGCTTGACTAACTTGGCTAAAGCTAGATCCGACACTGTATGTAGGGACGGATGGTCGAATACACCGATATTGCCTAGTGTAGTACTTGTTCAAAGAAGGGAAAGAGCATCCAATTTAACCGTGGCAACACAAAAACTCGAAGACGCAAACGAGTATGCCGTGTGTTAGAACATGGCAAAGCACCAAGCAAGTCATCAAGAAAAACACCAATACCATGAATCCACGAGAAGTGATTTACAAGACCGTTCACGATGATCTTGGAGGCATTCCAGGCTGTTCGGGTGTAAGACAACTACTGAGAGATAGACAACAGGTAAATGATGTTCGCTATTTCAAAAGTTGATTGGATGCCATTACCGTCGGCGTCATTCCGTTTAATAAATTTTATTGTTTCCCAATTCCTGAGGTCTTTCCAGAGTGGTCTATCCATTTTCGTCGGCACAATGCATTGGCTAATTAATTAGTTCTATTTTGTACAGGTCAAGGATCTATCAAAATATATCCAAGAAGTCCGGAAACAGCAGAGGAAGACCATCTCAGAGAACACGAACGATGGCGACCCTTGGTTCCGTCTTCTAGGAGAAAGCAAAAAGCAGGCAAAAATTGAGATACAGCGTTTATTCGCGATATCAGAATTCCTCCTGAACCTCTCTGTGTTTTGACATCGGACAGACAATTAAGCGATCTGAAGAGATTTTTCTGTAACCCAGTACAGTATCGTCCGTTTACCGTTGATCCAACATTTGATGTTGGGCAATATAATGTCACACCAATCACGTATCAGCATCTTGCATACGAAGAAACTTATTTAACCTTCACAGCTACGTTGAAAATTCTTGAATATGATGATAATTATTGGCATTATTATGAGAATTATTGGCATTTGAGACAGATGATGAACAGGCTTGTAGGAAACTTCATGTTAGGATAGGTAATTAGGTTTGAAGACACAGGGAGAGCCGAACGTGCGAGTGAGATGTATACGTGTTTAATACAGGAATTAAATTGATGATTTTTAGTGAGTTGTGAGTTAGTTTAGGAAACGTTACCAACAAGATAACGTTTTCGACAAAGTGTCGACCCTGGCGGGATGGTCAACCTACGAATTTGCACAAAGGCACAAAGCAAAATAAAAGCGCTAAAATTTCGAATCGGAAGATCAGGGGATATTTTAGCGAAAGGTAACAGAGAAGCCTTAGAGAGACAACGCCTTCACTGGGAGCGATTTCTAGTATGATCAACACGTTAAAGGAAAGAAAACATGTTCTCGCAGAGCAAATCTGAGGAAGAAGTAAGATTTGGGCCCAATCGCCAGAAAGAACGTTGGCTGAAGCAGATCGGTGTGTAGGGAAGCTTACTAATGAAATTAACAACCTTGATGCGGTTGCCCAGGAAGCTTTGACACGAAAGGAAGAACAACGGAGATTGGAATTTGAGAAGGGCCTGACTGAGCAAACGTTAGGGCAAGAAAAGGAGGAAGCCGAAGTGAAATAGATGTCAGCCTTTGAACACCAGCAGAAACTAAAGGAACTACAACAAACTGTATCAAGTCCGAAAGATTTACAGCAGCTAAAATGCCCAAATTGATAATTGCGATTTTCACTGGTACACCCCAAGACTTGGTGAGATTTTTGGGTCAGTTTGAAACCCAAATTGACAAATCGAATGTGGATGATGTAACTAAGTTTTCTTATCTGAAGGAATTAATGGATATAAAGGTTAGAAGACTCATAGATGAAGTTACCTACTATTAAAGAGAGAGATGTTGCAAAAATCCATTCATTTTACAAAACTCTGCTGTTTAACGTCGAGTCACTGCAAACGCTGGAAAGTCTGGAGAAACTGGATGCTGCGGTGCGATTTAATTTCGATATGCTGGAAGTAATCAAAAGCGAGCCAGCGATGACTAACGAGAAGTGGAGTGAGTGGACATTCATAGAATTCGTCAATGAGTTGGAACGTTGGACAAAGAACAACCATATTAAACAGCCGCATGGATCAAGATATCACGGAAAGGAAAGAGACAGATCCTACTTTGTCAAAAGGTTGTTTGTACTGTTCAGACGAAAGCCGTAAAGCCATCAGTTGTGACAAGATTGTAAATTCTGGCGAAAGAAAGAAGATTTTGGCTGAAAAACAATTATGTTCTAATCGCGCTAGGACCAAGCATCGCGCTGCAGATTGTAAAAGCAAGCGTGTTGGACATGCCATGGTAACATCGCACGTTTATCTGTGATAAGAGTCCTCCGCCTCGAGAGCCAGGTATGACTGCCAATTTCGTTGGAGCCTCTACCGTTGTACACCCTATTGTAGTTGTCTGGATAAATGGCTACAAATTTCGAGCATTGTTGGACAGTGGCGCTAGTCATTCCTATGCGTCGTCAACAGCCATTAAGCTGATCGGTGCCAAATGCAAGTCGGTTGGCGTGCGTCAGATCGTGATGTTAGCACGGCCCGAAAAATGCAAGTTTAGGACGCGTTCGTCGAGTCTCTCAACAAAGACTTCGTCCTCGATGTAAGCCTAACCAAGATAGAGAAAAACGATTTGCTTCAGCTAGAAAATCCTCGGTACAAGGAAATCCTTACAAAGTTCCATCATCTATACGGTGTCTACATGGACGATTATGATGACAAAAATACGCTACCTGTACATCATAACCTAGGAGCGAATGAATATGCCAAGTTCCGAACCAACAAAATTCTGCGTGTCAGTAAGACCGGAGAACCGGTGGCTGAGCACACCCAGTTTGGATGGGCGCTTATGTCTCCCGGAGAGGATGGAGTAGGTACGCTTGGTTGTTTTGCTGTCAACTCTACTACGGGACGTGTTGCGTTTTTATTGGATCAAAGATCCCAATTTCTCCGAGATCGAAGTGCTTCGGTTTACCAGAGTTGTATTCGGTCTGGCACCGTCCCCGTTCCTGCTGAACGGAGTTATTCAACAACACTTAGAAACGCTTGAATCTCGTTATCCAGAAAGTGTCGCTGAAGTAGGAAAAAGTCTGTACGTCGATGATCTTATTTCCGGTGCACCGACTACAGAAGAAGCCAAAGAGTTAAAGCGTGATGCAGTCGAAATTTTCGACGACGCTAAGTTCAGGTTACATAAGTAGCATTCGAACGTTTTCGAACTTGAATCGGGCAGTGTCGAAAGTGAACCCACCTTTGCCAAACAACAACTAGAGGGAAATTCAACTTGTTCGGACAGCAATTTATTAGGATTGCCATGGGGTAAATTTAATGATCATTTACGTGTAGAATTTCCAACCACACCAGCGGTGTTAGCGAAACGAGGTGTTCTTGCGTATTTAGCGAAGGTGTACGACCCGTTGGGCCTGGTCTCACTGGTATTGTTGGAAGGGAAATTAATATATCGTGACATTTGTGATGCAAAGATGCGATGGTATGCGCCTATCTCAGACACCTTACGTGAACGGTGGAAAAAGTGACAGCACGCATTACAGCACATCATACATATCTTTTACACGAAGTATTCCTGTGTACCGAGAGCCACTTCAGGAAGTGAAATTGCATTCGTTAGGGGATGCAAGCAAAGAAGGGGTGTGAGCTGTCGTGTATGCTGTTATGAAACAAGACTTTGGTGTCGTTCAGGAGCTAGTGGCCGCCAGATCGCGTCTTGCCAAAACAAGTCTCACCAAACCGAGATTGAAGCTTGTAGCGGGCCATATGGCTGTAAATCTAGCTGTAAATGTGAGAAGTGCGTTACAAGGGTTGAACATCACGAAATATATCCACTGTTAGCTAGACAGCACAGTGGTACTCCATTGGTTAAACGACAACGGCGAATAGCGGCAATTCGTTGCGAATCGTGTGAACAAATTGAAAAGTCAAGAGAATGTGTTATGGCGCCATGTACCAACTACTGAAAACCCTGCGGACCTGGGGAATCGTCGTGTTAGCGTAACAGCAGCAGAGCTATGGTAGAATCGTCCAACATGGTTGGCAGATCCAAGTAAATGGCCGCCTCAATTCGTGACAAATGCAAGTGAAATAAGTGACGGGGAGAGGAAGGTTCAACGAGAACTTTCTGTGGTTGCTGGGGTTGAGGTGAGCAATTACCTCGACACTATCCTCAGTAAGTTCAGTTTGCGTAAAGCCACGAGGTTTTTTGGATGGGTCTCGCGGTTCATCCATCATTCTCGAAATCCTTCCAAGAAGATGGATGGAGCGATGACAACTGACGAAGTTTTAGCTGCAGAGATGTTTTGGGTGCAGCGAACGCAGCAACAAGCAGTAAATTCTGAAAAGTTCTTTGAAGACAAACTACAATTGAATCTACAATTAAACGCAGACAGAATCTGCGTGTGTTGTGGCAGAATCCAGGGCGAATATCCCAAGCAGTTAAATTTACCAGATTCATCATTGTTTACGACCAAACTAGTGCAAAGGGCACACGTGTGTACCCTATACACGGCGGTGTAGGATTAGTTATGGCAAAGATTCGTTAGATGTATTGGATACCTCGTCTTCGCAGGCTTACAAAGAAAGTGATTTCTCATTGTTGGGATGTAAGAAATTCAGAGCAGTTCCTGCGCAGACTCCGCCTGCTGGTCCATTGCCGAAAGTGAGAACCGAACAGTCCACACCATTTAACGTCATTGGCGTTAATTTTGCAGGACCAGTGAAGTATCGAGATAAGGGAAAAGAACGAAAGTCGTACATTGTACTATACTCGTGTAGTTTAGCTCGGGCGGTGTTCTTAGACTTGCTACCTAGTCTCGAAACGAAAGAGTTTATTAGGAGTTTCAAACGCTTGATTGCAAGGAGAGGCAGACCGTCATTAATATAGATAACGGTTCCACCTTTGTCGCAGCTGAAAAGTGGTTACAGTCCGTCCGGAAAGACGAAGAGCTGAATGATCTCATGCGTGATTATAAGATATCATGGCGACTTATCTCAGCCGAGCCCCCTGTTGGGGAGGGCAGTTTGAGAGATTAATCGGGTTGATGAAGGCAGTTTTTTACAAGACCGTGGGCGGTGCAATGCTCACTTAAGAGGAATTAAGTGAAGTGCTCCCCGATGTTAAAATGGCAATGAACAATCGACTGCTCGGTTACATGCAGGAAGACGTGCAATTACAGACGCTTACGCCAAACTCGATGCTGTTCTTGAATCAAAATTATCTACCAGAGTTAAAGCCTCCCCAGGAAGATACCAACATGAGGAAATGAGCGAAGTTTTTAAGCCGTGCGAAGGACGAAATGTCAAGACGTAACTTGGACAAATGAGTATATGCGAGCGTTGCGAGAGCGTCATCAATTGATACATGAGTCTAAATATCATCACATTAAGGCCGGCGATCTAGTGCTAATAAGGTCGACAGAGCGAAACAGGAACCATTTTGGCTTCTCGGAGTCGTAGAAAATTTGATCTCGGACAAAGACAAAGAGTGATTCGGGCAGTTCGATTACGAAGTGGTCGTGATCGGTTAGCACGTGCAGCGCAGCAGATATATCCGTTAGAACTTAGTTGTGACATTTTCAAGAACGGAGACGGGAGAACACAAGTTAAAGTGAGTCGGAAGCTATATCATATCTTTTCGAACCAAGTGCACCGAAATATATTCCGAAACGTCAAGCAGCAGTCGAAGCAAAGAAACGGATACGTGAACTATTTAATGATGAACAGCGTGAATGACTGTTAACCATCACCAAACATTGGTTATGACTATTTACATTAAGTATAACTAATACTAGCTTGTGATCGAACAGGTAAAGTTAGTTTTTGGTTTAGTTTCCAAGTTAGCATGTGAATCATCCTGATTCACATGGAGGAGTGTGTTGGAAACTTCATGTTAGGATAGGTAATTAGGTTTGAAGACACATAAGAGAGCCGAACGTTCGGGTGAGATGTATACGTGTTTAATACAGGAAATAAATTGTTGACTTTTAGTGAGTTGTGAGTTTAAGAAACGTTACCAACAATATAACATTTCGACAGGATCTCTTCTCAGGATTTCTTTTGATAGATCGATAAACCTGTGAGCTTCATTTGAAAAAGAATATTGCAAAGAAACTACGCGAGATGCAATTTTCAAAAGATTTTAAAAATGAAATAATCGCCGACATATTTGGAAAGAGGCGTGGAGGTGCCTTTGAATGTGGCTTAATGGACGCCAAGAGTGAAGAAGGTTTCGATGCAATGTTAGACAACCTCGAACAACGATCGTCATCAATACACGTCAACGGCGCAGATTTCCATGCTTGGTTTCGAGCAAGAAAAAAAAGAATTTCTTTGTTTAGTCATCAGTCCGGTCCGCCAAAGAGAGCAGGTCTTGGTTCTCCTCCGGAATCCTTTATCACAAGTCGGTCTGAATAGACAAATCGCTCAATTCAAGAGTTTATCAAATCTGAAGATAAGGAAACCAAGAAATAGTCTAGGACATGTATATGAGTTTGTATGCATTTCATTTAGGACAGATAATATTAACTGTTCTAAAGTGCTACTGTGGCGAAATTTTTATTTCAGTTATACCTCGATAAAGTTTGTATTTTAGCGGCCGCCATTAAAATGCGCCATATTGGAAAGGTCATAATGCTAAGAGGTCTGTGACATCATAGTCTTAACTCGAGTTTCGCGGGGACAGCTATTGTAATACATAAATGACTAGAATCAGTTGGTTAAATACACATTTTAATCATGCCTTCAACGCGTTGTGTCGTAGAAGATTGCTCTAATGTATCTGATAAAATACAGGCATATCATTCATTGCATAAGAGTCCTAATTACAAATCTTTAAGTTAAATGAAACGCGCCAATTTTTATCCAAGTTCGCGGCAGAGTCGCTTTATGACCTGTTTGGAGCATTTCTCGACGGATTGTTTTGAGCGTTTACTTCATGTGAGTGGTGTGTCACGAAGACTCAAGCCCGGGGCTGTACTTACTATTTGGAAGAAATCACCTGCGCAAGTTACAACAAGACACCGGCGTAAGGTCAGTGGAAATATGAATACACATTAGCAACATTTGCATAATCTGTCAGATCTAATTTGTTGATCACGCGACGTTTGTGTAATATCTCCATGCTTTCTAAAATAGGTTGTAAAGGACATCCAAAAAGAAACATTAAATACGCAAAGCATCGGAGGAAATGATTCTTCAAATTCTAAAAACCAAAAGGCAACTGAAACTCCAGAAGTACAAGAATATATTCATTATATTGTAAGTTTAAAACTACAGTTTGAAGGCAGAAATTTCTATATTATAAAAACTTATTTACAAAATTTACTTATTTTTTAGGCTCAACCAATTTCAGGTGAACAGGTACCTATTTATAGACATGTGTAACATATCATATAAGTTCATACATTTGATACAAAATAATAGTAACAACAGTAACAATTACTACAATATGTTACGTGCTTATAAAAACATGATTGTAATACCATGCACTAAACTACACCAAAAGTCATTTTGCGCTATGTAGTATAATGTAGAAAAGGTTGTTGAAGAACTTATGGAGGATATGGACACATACCCTGATACAACTGATCCTGATGAATCAGACAGTAGTGCTGACGATGTTGACCCCACATGGGAGCCTGAGAAACGTGAAATATGAAAAAAACTGCTGATGGTGATGATAATTCAACTGGAAGTCAGTAAGTCGTTCTTTAAAAGTCCGGCAATAATTGGAGATTTTGCTATTATTTATTACAGAAAATTTTGCTTTATAATGTTATCTAATTCTTTAACTCATTTAATAGATTAAATGAAGGAAAAACAAAACAGATGAGCCAAATGGCATTGTCTTCCTTTCGAATTTACTATTTCTTTTATAACAGCGTTTGTATGAGACCGACATGAGACAATAGCAAAGTGGATGAGGGAAACATGTGCTCAAATGTGCAAGGAATTAGAGAAACCAGTTGTTAAACACCTCTATGATTTGTGGCACTTTGGAAAAAGTAAATATTATGTAAGATAAGATCCAACTTTTAAACATTATCGGGATTTTGATTCTTATTGTAATCAATATTAATTATGTCATACAGATACAGAAAGTTCGTATCAAACTGGCTAACGAACAGGGCTGTGAAGTGCCAGGAAAATGGAGAAGAGCATGTGTGCGGCATTTCTACTGGGTGCGCTACATCTACCTTGTCTGGAGTTGGAGAAGTTAAATGGGCACAATTTAATCTTTTTTGTACCACTTTATTAACATAGATAAAGATTTCCCCAACAAAATTTTTGTAAATGCAGTCACGGTGATATTCTGAAGCCACGAGTTTGGTTAACAAATGGTATTTTCGTAAATTTTTGTATGATTAATAAAAAGTAAAATGTTTGCAACTTGATCACTGTAGGAACGAATGTATCTGTTGAATCACTTTTTTTATCAGAGTACAATGAAGTATGTGAAGAGGAATTGAAAAAAGAAACCCCCGAACCACTGCATATGATGCGAAGTGAGAAAGAAGCAAAGAATATATGATGCTATAAACATATTCTGCTCACGAAAACGCAAAATTAACATAGACGTTCCACCAACGTGTAACGGCAAAAACCTAGAATGTTACTGAAAACTTATTCAGTTCGAAATTAATAATTCAAGTCATTTCATTTTATAGAAGAAAAGCTGAAGCTTTGTTAGGCAAAGCAATAGGTCAATGCCAAACATCGTAAAAAAGAAAATCAATGTGCAAGTAATGTGGTGTTCCAATGAAAGGCCACTAGAAAGGAAGCTGTTCAGCAAAAAACAGTAATTTAGTAAACAATGTGTAGATATTGTAAATACTGTGTTCCTTGCGTGGCTATATCCCACTACTGTATATATCATATTAAATATTAAATCACCATATTCACTATGCTTGTTTAGATAATTTGTTAACTATTGACATTGGGAAAAATAAGTATGATTTTTAATACATGTCTGTATTACGTTTTTATATATTCTCATGTTCCCGGAATCCTGTGTAAGGGCGATGGTCAGTGTTGGGGAATGTCGATCGTATTTTGAACAACACGGCAACGGGACATGTCTAGAACTGCCCTTGAATTCCCATACGAAAGGCACAAATTGTCTGTACGACGTACACTGCTCGTAATAACCTGTAAGCAAACATACGTACAAACATAGTTCGCAATATTGTAATTGCGTACCTGCAAATCTTGCAAAATTCAACAAAACAGTGAAATTCCTTTCACAAAGCAATGATATCGTTGCAGATACTTATAGTGTTCAAAAATATGGGTTTCCTTGGATACGATGAGATCACAGCATATTACCAGCAAAGGCATTTTCTCTTCCGTTCGATCAATTTATATTGGCATGCTTGCCAGAAAAATACTTTGGAATCCCTGAAAGGAAAAGAAGTTGTTTTAGCTTGGGATACACGACACGATGGCATGGGACATTCAGAAAGGTATGGGACCTACACTATATTTTGCTGCACAATTGGACTGATCATTCATCTTGTTGTTATTCAAATAAAATATATTTTCATTGAATAGATTCAAATCTAATTGTCATTCAACAATCCATTATCTCTAATAACAGGCAAACCAAGCAGGAAGTAGCTGAGCTATGGAGTATATTGCATGGTCACCAAAACGTCATATCATTTTTTCTCAAAACCAGTATGATTATAACAGCGTTTTTATGAGACCGACATGCAACAATAGCAAAATGGGTTAGAGAAACATGTGCTCAAATGTAAGGAATTAGGGAAACCAGTTATTAAAAACCTCTATGATTTGTGGCTCATTGGAAAAAGTGAATATTATGTAAGATAAGATCCAACTTTTAATCATTATCAGGATTTTGATTCTTATTTTAATGAAGACTAATTATGTCATACAGATACAGAAATTTCGTATCAAACTGGCTAACGAACAGGGCTGTGAAGTGCCAGGAAAATGGAGAAGAGCATGTGTGCGGCATTTCTACTGGGCCGCTACATCTACCTTGTCTGGAGTTGGAGAAGTTAAATGGGCACAATTTGAATCTTTTTTCTACCACATTATTAACATACATAAAGATTTCCCCAACAAAATTTATAATAAATGCAGTCACGGTGATATTCTGAAGCCACGAGTTTGGTTGACAAATAGTATTTTCGTAAATTTTTGTATGATTAATAGAAAGTAAGTTGTTTGCAACCTGTATCACTGTAGGAACCAATGTGTCTGTTGAGATCACTTTTTTTATCAGAGTACAATGAAATATGTGTATATTATTCTGTTCATACATGTAGGTTCTCTTGCATACGAAGCGCTGAAGAATGCACTTGCCAAGCAAACGCTGGTAAAAGCTATCAAAGTCTTTTGTAAGTTTTACTCTATTGCTAATGTGAGGTAATTTATAAGCCATTTTGTTGCATTGTATACTGTATGTTTCCAGTATTTTTTACAAATTCTAGCATATGTTGAAGAAATTTCTGACATTATGCTGAAGACACCCAGAAAACAGCTGAAAAAAATTGAAGAGGAATTGAAAAAAGAAACCCCCGAACCACTGCATATGATGCTAAGTGAGAAACATGCAAAGAATGATGCTATAAACATATTCTGCTCACGAAAACGCAAAATTAACATAGACGTTCCACCATCGTGTGACGGTAAAAACCTGGAATGTTACTGAAAACTTATTCAGTTCGAATGTAATAATTCAAGTCATTTCATTTTATAGAAGAAGAGCTGAAGCTTTGTTAGGCAAAGCAATAGGTCAATGCCATACATCCTAAAAAAGAAAATCAATGTGCAAGTAATGTGGTGTTCCAATGAAAGGCCACTAGAAAGGTAGCTGTTCAGCAAAAAACAGTAATTTAGTAACCAATTTGTAGATATTTTAAATACTGTGTTCCTTGCCTCGCTATATCCCACTACTGTATATATCATATTAAATTTTAAATTACCATATTCACTATGCTTGTTGTTTAGATAATTTGTAAGCTATTGACATTAAACAAAGTATTTTGCTTTTTGAGTTATATGTTCGTAATCCATTAAAGAGTTTCCAACCTTATGTTATTATTACTATCAATATGGACGGCGCTTGCGGTGCGTGACAATGTTAGGAAGAATGGGGCGAGTTGAGCATTGATCAGTGCATTGATCGATATTTACAAGGTTCTACACCAAGTTTTGGGCTTCCTATGATTATACAGAAAATTTACAATAGTATTCAGATTCATAAATAGCACCAAGATTGCGCTTGTTTGGTACAAATATTTCACATGAATTACACTACTGATAATAGTAAAACATAGTTCACGGTACAATATATATTTAATTTATTCTCAACACAGTTTTTAAGAAATAGAAAACATTTTCCGCGTATCGATATAGAGTTATACAAAAACGCGTGGAAGTTTTGGAAAAACGAGAAATTGCGTGGGAACACGAGCACGAAGGGCGTCGCCCTCAACTATCACCGCATAGAAATCTCGAGCTCGTAATATAATTGTTAAATAGAAACATGGTTTTTTGAGCTTTCGACCAATCAGTGACCATGTTGTTAAAAGGCTATTTTATAAATGATTATAGATCACTTAAATATCAAAGGTGTATTGAGTTCATTGGTGCGTTATCACATAACGCAGGAAAAGTGTGCTGTATTGAAAATGGCCAGGAGTAAAACGTCAAGAAAACTGTATTTACGAGTGGATAACGCTAACCATTTGATGAAAATATCGATGAATTCTACTATAAAGACCAAAAAAGAAGACCGTTTTAAGAATTTCTGTCGTCAGAGGTAATTAAACTTAGTAAACACCGATTATTCTCATTTTTTCGTGTGTGAACTCTGGCATGAAAGCTCATTTAACAGGCTATTTTTTGACGTATCGTAGTGTTTATTTGCTTGACTCAGCTTGTAGGTTGCTCGCTACAATTCTTCAAATTTGTTGTTCTTTTTTCACGTATAATGTTTTTAAAATCGGATTTGTTTTATTTTGTTTTGGTAGCGAAAGACGTACGGCTTTTGCTTGCGAGCACGAGCAGTGAACTCAGATCATATATTAAATGTGTTACAGACTGTTAAGTTCGTGTTTTGTTTACAAATATATACACGCACTTGCTGAATGTACAATGAACGAAAAATTTTGTTTTTCGTTCATTGTACATTTAGCTCGCGCGTGTATTTGTAAACAAAACACTCACAACAGTCTCTAACCCTTAAATAACAATATTTTTGAAAAGTAAACAAAGTCTTTTTACGGATAAACTTTTTTAAGTCATAATTTTTACTTTCCTTCAAGGAAGACAATGAAATTTCATTTAAACTAATTTTACCACATTATAAATATAACGAATTTTTGTGTTCATGATACAAATGTTAAAAAACTGATGCTTTTAATTACCTAATTTAATTGACCGTTTAGTTTGGTTTTGTTAGTTTTTTAGGTTAATGGTTGAAGCCTGTACATACACGTTTTGAGCATGTTTAAAATTATTTAGTTATGCCCACCTGTCATAAATACATGACTAAGCGCATGTCCTTTATCTTTAGACGTGGGTGTCATAATAACTCCGCTTTGACCCAGCCGTTAATTAATTATCGCAAAACTACGATGAGTTTGTGTGACGTTTTACACTTGGCCAAATTTTCTTTAATTTGGTGCGGATATACCACACTAGACTAAGTTTCTGTCCACTAACTTAAAATAACTTTTCAGAATTCAGATTTCATGCGTGAATGATCAAGACACTTTTTATTGACTTGTGCAGTATACTAGGCAGTCTGCAATATGTACAGACATTTTTGTTGTATCAACATCAGCTTTTCATAACGCATTTACAAATGATTTATATACAAGGATTATATTGTTATGCTATACAAGCAATGCTCAATAATGTTGGAAAGAAATATATTACAATGCAATCTAGGTACTAGATTATAATTGTTTTTCAGTTGGACAGAAATGCAGAGTGAATTCCAAATTTATACTGGGCAATAGTTAAAGAACCTTTTCCCAGCTGTAATTTTACATTTACGTGTCTGAAAGTCATATTTGATTGTCTGGTTAACTATATGACCAGTATTTTTTTTACAAACTCATTTAATTGACATAATAGCATCCCTAATACAGAGTTCCACTGTAACAGGAAGCCATTTCAGTATGACCAGTAATTTATGTCATAAAGCATTGTAATTTCAGAACTATGAGAACACAACATGAGATATAAGTTCAGCCATATTGTAGTTTCTTATGCTCTAAAGACTTTGAACTATTTATGAGTGAATTTTTCCACTGAATTTAACACTACACATGTATGAAAGATATGTTTACCTCTTATCAAAATTACTTTCCTCAACAGGGCGTGTCCAGACACAAAATAAAGATTTCAAAATACCATTGTGTTGTCATATTTTTTTGGAACATGATTTTTTTTAAATAATACTTTCAATATTATTTTTGTCTTTGGTTGTACTTTTGTTATTGTTATACCGAATTTTTGTGGATAAGAGTTTCTAAAGATGTAAGACCAGTTTTCCTCTAGGGATGACAGAACTAAAATAAAGAAATAAAAGTCTTGAGGGTTAGGAGTTTCTAATTGTATTTTATTTTATCAAAATAGTCAACAAGTCTGCGCAGCATTTTGAAACAACCAAAAAATTAACTACCATATTCTAAGGCAACTAATAATAAACAGATGTTGCACAAAAAATTGAATTTAAAGAAAAAATTCATGTAAGTCTGTAAAATAAGATCAAGCACTATTGTTCAAATTAATGTGGGGGTTTTACCATAGGGCCTCTGCATCTTTTGTATCCAATCCAGGGTAGATTATGCTCCAATTTCATTTACTTAGTTCCTTTGTACAAAACTTGCATTAGTCAAAGCCACATTTTGTTGCAATTGTAACAGGTTAACTTTAATGCCTGATCTATTACTGACAAGTTTTAACAACTGAGATAGCAACAATAATACACTTGACCATGCTAAATAGTACATTCACTTGAGTAACAGAAAAATTTTTATCTTTAGATTATTTTCCCTTTATTGTAGAGTAAACAGTTAACAAAATCGTAAAAACTAACGATTACAAGTTTCTACTAGAAATTTCGTAACGACTCGAAGTGACTCTGATGGATCAAAGTCTTATTGTCAGTTCTGTAAATAAGGTTCCTTGGTCGATCTTATAGCATTTTCCAATATCAATGAACGGTTATGGTAAGGTCACTGGAGGCCTGTGGCACCAAGTTCGTAAAGCCATAGCCAAGGGACTTTAAGGTTCAAGTAAAGATACAGCCGATTCCGTTTGACCGTGAAACAACATGCGTTCGCAACGCACGTTGGGCTATTAAAAATTGACCGTTTCTAAGGTCAAATGACATTGTTTCTAAGGGGCGGGGTTTACGTTAGATAGATTGATAGAAGCCGTTTTGCAGCATTTTACTCGGCATTTTACTCGGCATTTTACTCGGCATTTTACTCGGCATTTTACTCGGCATTTTACTCGGCATTTTACTCGGCATTTTACATGTACTTGGCTGATAAAAAAAGCTATCGAGAAGACGAAAACCATGTGTATGATGTCTGTAGTGAAAGTTAAAGTTATTTGCGACTATTATGCGACAAAGAGGGTAACGCCGATTTTTATGATGGAAGAAGAACTAATGAATTTACCTTACGATGAATTCAAAACACGTCTTACAACCGAAGTTCCTCACTTGCAGAAGATGAGTTCATCTTTGAGACTGGTAATTTTGGAAGATGATGTGGAAGTTGATTTACCGTCGTCTTATTTTAATTTCTAAATAAAGAGATTGTTAGAAAAGGAGAAAAATATCACGATAAAGGCCTTCGAATTTGATTCTCCTGGCTTGCACATCACAAACAGTTCGTCGCTGTCAGGTGTGGAAAAGGCAAGTAGAGACGATATCCTTGGCAGACCTACACGTGTTGAATACTGGTCGGTCATTACGAGCAAAACGATCTATTTCTTTGCCTACACCAACACCTTTGTTCGACGAATCAGATGACGAAGACGACGCAGAACAGCAACGAACAATAATGTTCCCTTTAGAAAGATACGCAAAAAACAAGCAAAGGGCAGTGGACGCTATCCAACGTTTGTTGAAAACCAAAAAATAGGAGCTCGCAAGTTGTGAGAGCAAAATTCGATTGACTTCGCAGCAGAATTCAGAATATGAAACGGCTGTAATCCTAACAACGTGCGGTAAATGCCACCTAAAACTTGGACTTACTAAAAAGCGATGCAATTTCAGTCCTTGTAAATCAGCGTACTCGTGTGGATATCTTTCATACATGTCAGTGAAAAAATTAAAATTTCCAATTTGCAAAGAGAAGTTGCTAAACTGGAAGGAAATCTTTCAACAGCTCAAAACGAAATCCAAAACGCAGAGATTGCTATAAATAAGTGACAACGTCCGTCCCAAAACAGATAGAAGATGTAATTGTTGCGGAATTACCGCGCAGATACATACGCTCCGAACGGTCATATAGAAACTGGACACTTTTAAACAAGGACGTTGCCATTCTGCAGAAAAATTTACATGGAAAATTTCCTTCAAGACAAAATGTACTCCAGCTCATTACAGCGTGATCCTTGATTCTTCTATCCCATTAACCGATCACTGCATGAGTTCACATGCAGAAACGTCTTCTTTCAAATGAATACGGCATCGTTTTCCCCACAGATAATGACGGAGGAAACAGCATCATTGAGCGGTCAACTACAGTCTCTTCAGCGTCAAAACCCGCAAATAAATCGGGTTGCACGTCAAGCAAGGCAAGTTTGAGTTGTTTCCTTGCTTCTGCACAAGAGCAGAAGGATTTTAAATTGGCCCTTCAACTGGAGCATGAAGAGATTGATTCTCAACACAAGATTCAAAACTCAAGCACATGTTTGGATCCAGATAGTTCATGCAGTTCAAACGCAACAAACACCAGTGAACACATGGATCTTGAGTTCGAAGCTAACGCAGCTGCCGCATTATTGCAGCTACAGCGAAAACATAAGGATAAGTAAGTTTAATACATCCACCATGGATGTAGAGTTGCATTGAGTTGCATTATATTTGCACGGACAGCACTGTTATTCTTAGCGCATAGATACTGTATTACTTGCAGCATTCGAGTAAATTGCAAATTAGATTCTAAAATAAATCAAAACAATATCTTGCACTGTGGCATAGTCGTGATAGGAATTTTGATTTTTAAGTATTTTAAATGGACGTTTTTGGCCGTAAAAATTGTGAAGTTTGGTGCTTTGAAAGTCCCGAACATTATAAGTGCAAGAAGTTTGCAAATTTTAAATTGACATGATCCAGACTGCAAAGTATGTCAACAGTGCCCCCGAGATTTCTTACAGAAAAAAAATTTGCTCTAATTTTCATTGTACACATATTTTGTTACTTTTGCCTTTTAACTCACCCATGATCCGTGCTTTGCAACTGTTTAGCGCACCTGCACCTAAGATTTGTGCTTTCTCGGCACCCGAGATCTCGTCGAAAACTGCCATACTCTGCAGTCTGGGACATGATCATGATTAGCTTGTATTATTTTTGTTCATTTTGATATTTTGTTCTTGGTACTATAGTTAAACACAACTTACTTACAGCAAACCTAAGGTTGTGTAGTAAATTTTAGCATTTATTTGTAGATGCATTTGTTTGATTATTAGCTATTAAAATCAAAATACAGACGACGCATGCAAAAAATATAGGCCAAAAGGGAAGAAATGCGAACGAGACGATCACTATGACCTATGTAAATCATCTCCCTCACAAAAATATAGAAAATATCAACACTTTGTATAATATCAGATTACAACACAAAACAATAACACAACAATAGACAGAAGAGAATGATTATATATTTATACTATAAAAATTACTACTTTTTATCATGTAAAACAAATTATTTTCATATTTACAGTTCTAATTTGTCGGTTTAATTAGCACACCCTGAATATAGATGTGCTTTAAAATAACACAACAGTCTGGGTTACATTACAATTCATATTTAGTGATTGCGTGCTACACACAAAAGACCACACTGAATTCAGATTTGACCCACTTATCTAACACATTACTGGTGTGCTTTGAAGCACACCTTCTGATTTAATAGCACAACGTTGGCATTTCATGCGCTTAGTCATCAGCAAAGTTACAAGGCATTAATAAAAACATTCACAGCACAAAATATTATGCATTTAGAACAAATTTAAACCCGCAAATAACCTGTTACTCGAAAGAATTCACGCATATCGCCCAATGTGATCGAATTTAGGGCAGGGACTCTATCAGATTAGCATTCGTTAAATCCCGCAGCCGGTATTTCAACAAAGTTTTAATTTTACCGAACACGTACTCTCTGCGCCTGCGGGGTTAAAATCCGGGCTGTAGCATACCATATAAACCAATTCTATATTCAATTCATGGAGAAAATCATCTAATATCTCACCACCTTCGTTGTGGTGGAATGGACAATTGTCCATTAGTATAACATCACCAGGTCCTAAGCATGGTCGTCTAGTATTTGGATCAAACGAATGAAATGCATCTTGAAAGAAACGCAGAAACTCAAAAATATTTGACGGTCCATTAACCGTGTTAGCGTACGTAACACCTGTTAAACCACAAAGCAGGTTAAGAGTCACATTGGCTGTTTGGCAGTACCTACGTACTTCGACTGCCCAGCTCTCTCCAACCTTTGCGGGGCCATAATTTCTTGAATTGATCCAGCGTTAGGAAGTTTTATCCCACACTCGTCGAAATATTATATGGACCTTTTCCGTACAAGTAGTCTACGAAAAGCTGTGTATAAGCCATATGTTAGCAATTGTGAAACGTTCTTGAGCCACATTCGTGATTTTTTTAAACGAAAATTGTCCATCAGGTAGTTTATATTTTACTGCATTACAGAGAGAGGTTGTCGACGTACAATCTTTTGGGAGATCTCGAAACACGTACAAGCACTCGATAATTTCTGAATACGTTATAGACGGATTTTGCGTTTTTAAAAATTCCACTAACTGAGTGTATCTAAAAGTCGAGGGTCGAGAGTAAAAAGTCGAGAGTCGAGAGTAAATGTCGAGAGTCGAGAATCAATGTCGAGAGTAAAAAATCGAGAGTAATTGTCGAGAGTGGACAAATGTCTTAGGAACAACAAAGTAGATATATTTTTAACAAAATATGCAGAAGAATCCGCTTTTTACTGGGTTCGTATATATAAACTCACAATTGTATGGTTCGTTAGATTGTGCTCAACGTACAAAACTGCATCAACTTTCGTTTAAAATAGACATACGTTAAATGAAAAAAGTGAGGTTTTTCAATGCTTCATGTTCTACGCATAATTATTCTTTCATTCGGAGCAGCTATAAAATCTAAATTTGCGAAATAGATAAACTTCAGGGGATCGCGGAGGCGTTTATATGTTAGTTTTGGGTTCCCCTTTATTTGGTAAATCTATAAAAAGGAAGTTTATATTTAGCTTATACCTGCGTTATTATTATTGACAGCGTGATAACTATTTTCATGTGAAAGATTGTGTTTCAATTAAATTGTTCTGTTTCAAATACTGTACGGATAGTATTTCCTTGATTGTTTACGCTTTATTTTCTCGTGCATGTATATCCAGGAAGTGAAATTATTTCCGTAGTCGTGCATATTTTGTTAAAAATATATCTACTTTGTTGTTCCTGAGACATTTGTCCTCTCTCGACAATTACTCTCGATTTTTTACTCTCGACTTTTTACTCTCGACATTTACTCTCGACTTTTAGATACACTCCCACTAACTGAATACTGCGATTTCCAGTTGAGCGTGGAATTGCGAATGTTTGTTCGTTAAGTTTTGTAGTTTGAATAATAAGTTTGTGACGTCATTCTACATTGTTACTAGGGTGCGCTCGCAATGTTGTCAAGTAAATACTGTAAATTATACGAGAATACTTAAATACAGACGTTTCAAAGGCTAAGCATGTAAACCTGATTCCAAGCATGTATTCAAATTATATAAAGAATTGTAACGTTTGCTCACAAATCTTTCTTATAAGTAACTTCGCATATTAAAATCATGATATTTTGGAATCAGTTTCACGAAGCCATAACGTAAACATGAATTCGTACTCACATACTTAGGTATTTAGCATCGAAAATTTTATCACACAAAGCGCCTATCAATCCTCTAAGACATATAACAGTTGATAGAGGGTCTTAAAATAGCCGAAAATGAACACATTTCTTTTCGATTATTAATTTGAACCTTTATCTTTGCGGCTTTGCGCACGCAACTTTGCATATATTACTCTCGATTTCAGTTTGCTTTTGAAAAATCACTTCGAATGTTCGTTTGTAAGGTATGCTTGATGTTCATCACAACTTGCCATTTCCTCTTGGCTGTTCTCAAACTAAAATATGAAGATGCAATATTTGGATATAGTATGTATAAACCATCCTTTAAAGTCTTTTTATAGCATGCCACCTAATGTTGAAATATTAAAAAAAGCCGGGAACATAAACAAAGCAGTATCTAAAGTGTGTTCAAGTTGATAAATGATAAAAAATAGTTATACCACTGAGTGTCATGGTCTGCAGTCTGCTTTGTTTGCTTTAGTCTATATCCAAAGTAATAATTAAAATATCCAGAAGATACATGCAGAGTTTTTACAAATAAATACTAGATTCTAATAATCACATGAAAACATTTGACTAGACAGTATATATTTGATTTCTATTGCAGCTCAAACCAATGATCCCGCCAGCTTTAATTTGTGTTTTCTACAATAATACTTCACAGCCACTGACCAATTACTTACAAAGGTATCAATCTGTTTTTGTGCCACAGAATGTGGAAATTGCTCTGAAGCAATGTACAATGTGTCACGAACACAAATTGACAGGACCTCTTTTGCATTCCAATGAAACAATGCTGATGTCCTTGGAATACAAAGTTTCTTTGCACCAGGAAGTGAACTACAACAACAACAAATAAATTATGTAAAATAATGTAGATGTGTGTAAAACTTGTTTGCTATATAGAAGAAATGCAGCCAAATGTCAGAAATTGAAGATTCCTACCTTAGATACTGAAAACTAAAAATTTCATTACATCCTTCACTTTCAAACAGGTGATCATGATGGAATAAACCATATATTTCAGCATCTATTCGCATCTCATCCCAAGTGGACTCAAATGACATTTTAGCTACAAATCCACTTTCAACAAGTTTTGCACGTGTTTCATCCCTTGGAATAGTACAATTTGGCCCACTCATTGGAGGCAAACAAACTACCTTTTTGGTGTGAATCTTTGGTCTGGGTTCAGTGGCCCTACGCCTTTTCCTGACAGGAGGCAATTCAGCTTGCCTGTCTAGAAACGAACTTGGTGATGGAACTGGTGCAGATGTTGTAAACACTCTTTGTCTTCCTCCCCTCTAAAAGTACATTTGTGATGTTACTATGTACTTTTTGTACTTTTTTACTAAATTTACTCAAGTACAACGTGCCATATAGTATATTTCAAAACAGAAAGAAAACTTTGGACTAATATTTCCAGTCCTGTACTTTTTTTATGGCGTCATGCGGTGCACCAACATGGCAGAGCTCTGTCTGTGACCTTACATGAAAATGATCTATCCTAGGGAATGGTCATAATTTAGCAGGAGAGGTGGGGACACTGGGGAGGTGAAATTCAAAATTTTAAGGAATGATACTGGTAAAAGTTTATGTGGAATTCTTGAGAGTATGCCTATCATTGTAATGAATTCTTTAGGGGTAAAGGGCTTGAGATTTTTTGAGCTAGAGATATAGGATCTCAGGGCTTGGAGCCTAGAATCCAGGGCTTAGAATTCTTCAGGGGTAAAAGATTTTGAGTTTGGAATTCTTCAAAAGAAAAGTGATTTGAGCTTGGAATTCTTCAGGGCCAATGTGTTTTGAGCTGGGAATTCTTCAAGGGTAAACGTTTAAGCTTGGAATTCGTCACAGCTTAGAATTCTTCAGGGGTAAAGTGTTTTGAGCTTCAAATTTCTCAAGGGTATAACTATTAAAACATGTATCCTCGACAGGGGGGGGGGGGCAAATATTAAATGGAATAGCTCATTGACAGAGGGGTTCATAAAATATTAGGCAGTTCATATAAATGCTCTGAGAGGCATTTATAAATTATTTTATTATATAGTTGACAGTAAGATACTGAAAATACACCAAAAGATATTTTCCATATCGATCACGTGATCATTTCCCGCCAATAATTTTGTATTTTCAAAATGGCGATGTTTGTAAGAGCAGCGAACCAATTTTTGTCACCTTTGTTTAAAGAAAAAAACTACATGTTTGTGTCGAAAAAAATGGAAATACTACAAGAAAACACTAAAATGATGAGCAAGTATGGTTTTAGTTTAAATAATATTGAAATAAAGCCATGTTTTTAGCATTATGATCGAAAATTAATATTACTGACTTGGGTCTTAAATTGTTTACAACTATATAATAAACAGAACATTACACGGCGGTTTGAAGATATGAATTTTATCTTCTCGTGGTGAAAACAATATTTTACTCACTCGCTCCGCTCGTTCGTAAAATATTGTTTTAACCACTCGAAGATAAAATTCATATCTTCGCACCGCCGTGTAATATCCTCTATATATGTTCACATTTAACATGTATACAACAGTGATATCTTCTAAAACCTATGACTTTTCTTGTATAAATCTCCATAGTTATTAATATACATAGTACATGTACTGGATAAATAATTCATATTCGCTAATTTACATATACAATAAGATACAACACACACCTGCTGCTCGTTGTTTGGTGTCGAGGTACTGGTGGCCGCTGCATTCGTTTCGCTGGTTCTTGACTGCCGAAGAGCGTTCGTTACAGCTTCTGATATAATTCTTGCTAAATCGTTGTCATTTCGGCTCGCCATATTGTTTCCTCACAACAGCTTCCCGCCAAAATCATTCCCGCCTTTTTAGCAGTAACCGACGGCCGTAGCAAGCGCCCGCAAGCAAATAAATCGCAATGTGTGCGTTACTAAATAGCATTTAATCACAACAGTTTTAGTGCGATTTAAATGACAATAACAACGCATTGCGATTTATTTAAATGACAATTACAACGCATTGCGATTTATTTAAATGACAATTACAACGCATTGCGATTTATTTAAATGACAATTACAACGCATTGCGATTTATTTAAATGACAATTACAACGCATTGCGATTTATTTAAATGACAATTACAACGCATTGCGATATATAAATCGCAATAATGTGAAAATTGCGATATATAATTTAGACTTACGGACGGCATTGCTATTTATAAATAACAAACAAAAATAGAGTGTGACACAGCAAAAACATCTAAATCGCAACGAAAACACGTTTGTTTGTGTTGATGACTTTTTTTACAAACGGCGCCCCATAGTTTTGAAGCTCGTTCCGACAATTTACGATGATTGAGCACTGAGCAATTTGATTAGCTGACTTATTATGGCAGCCAGTCAGAACTTGCAAAGCTGGCTCATCGCAAATTGTCGGAACGAACTTCAAAACAAACATTGGAACTTTGCAACGAACATTCCGAGCTTACAAACGAACATTCGAAGTGATTTTTCAAAAGCGAGCTGAAAACGAGAGTAATATGCGAAGTTACTTATAACAAAGATTCGTGAGCAAACGTTACAATTCTCCATATAATGTAAATACATGCTTCAAATCAGGTTTACATGCTTAGCCTTTGAAACCTTTGAAACGTCTGTAATTAAATATACTCGTATAATTTACAATATTTACTTGACAACATTGCGATCGCGCCCTAGTAACAATGTAGAATGACGTCACAAACTTATTATTCAAACTACAAAACTTAACGAACAAACATACGCAATTCCACGCTCAACTGGAAATCGCAGTATCACCATCTGAAATACTCCGTCTGTTTCCACCTCCATGCTTCGGTTGAAGGTTCTCACTTTCGCAGTATTGAATCCATAATTTTGACACTGTCCCATTCGATACTTCAAACTTGTTTGTCACATCAACAAAGCTCCCCTTGAAAATACCTGTATCTTTATCGCCTCCCTTAGATTTGATTTCGTCAATAATATTAAGTCTTCTGTTTGGAGAAATAGGCTTTCTGTTTTGAAAACAACGACCTTTCTTGTTTACCCGCCACATTTCTTCATGTATTATACCTCAACTTAGACTGTACGGCCTGCCCACTATGCTGTTCCCCGCCCCTTAGAAACAATGTTATTTGACCTTAGAAACGGTCAATTTTTAATAGGTCAATTTTCAAACGCAATCGGCTGTATGTTATCCTCCAAATATATGTTTACAAACAAAGTAAGACAGCAGTTATATTCCAGCAATTTATCGCAGTACTTTTTATATCAAACTACAGCGCGCAACTTGGGCCAATTACAAAAGTCAAGAAATCCTTTACTTTATCTTTCAGGTCGACAGGACTTCTCTTTTTGACAATTGTATCATAGAACAGCCGTTTCTTTATAACATTTCAAAATATCATGAGTTTGGCGTTAAAAAAGAAAAAGTTAGAGCGCTTTTAGTGGGTCTCTTTCGTATTCCAACACATTAGTTTCTGATGTTTTGGTTGCTTTCAACATGGCGGCCAAACCGGGAGTCGGCCGACATTTTGGCACACTTTGTACCCCTGAGTGAACGGTCATGGCTTTATAGGATACCCTAAAGGTCGAAATGTCGAGAGAGCACTGGGACCGAGTTGCCCCTGTGTTTTGTGTATTTCTCACTCACTGGGACTGTATAGACTTCACCAAATTTAGCTATTAACTGAATTAAATTAATAAATTAAATTATTAAAATCATTATTAAATTTAGTTATTATTATTTTATTTTTGATTGTCGCGCTACGCGCTCCTTTTTTAGCTAAATTTGGTGAAGTAGATACAGTCCCAGTAAGTGAGAAATTTGACAGCCCAAGAATGACTCAATATTGAGCGTTATTATATGTATGGGGATACACAAAACACTAGGGCAACTCGGTCCCAGTGCTCTCTCGACATTTCGACCTTTAGGGTATCCTATAAAGCCATGACCCTGAGTGAACTCTCTGTATACATCTCCTTTGTGCTGAAAGGTTAGATTGCCAGGCAACCGAGTAAACAGGATGTGACGTTTCTTAGTGCTTCATCAGCTGTATCGGTGATTGTTGAGCAGTATAAAAGCATTCTTATATCGAGCTTCTGTGTTTGAAATATAATCCATATTTCTTCCGCTCGCAGTGTTTTGAATGGAATAAATCGATCAGAATTCCGAACAGGAGAGGTAAGAAGACAATTTTGATGTTTTTATTTGCCAAGACAATGTCTCGAAATTACGTATTTGTGTTATTTCTATTATTTGGTCAGATGGACTTCGAATAGTGCGGAGAAATTAGATAACATGATTCGATGACAAAATATACGCGAAGTATTCACATTTTTGTTTCAAATTCTTATGTATTACATTCGTCTTAGGTTAAATTATTTAGGGGGTTTTTATGGCTATACAATGCGATTTAGGGGAAGCATCCATACTCAACTTGCCACGAGAAACGTCAATTTGACGTTTGTGGGTGTGTGGGTTATTTTCTTTGACGTTTTGCTTGTGGCAAAATGATATGAAGATGTTTCGTATAATGTATAATTCTGTTTGTAACATGCACTTTTATTAAAACTGATATACGCGGCACAAACCTGCACAATATTTTTTGTAATCAAGGAATATACAAAACAAACAAGCTTCCTTATTTCGCCAGACGGTAAATTCAAAGTCATATATTTATATTGAAGGAAACATAATAAAAAATCCAGTATTCACCTTGTTTTTTTGTTGCCACGGATTGACGTTTCTAGGGTGGGTGGGTGGGTGGGTATGGAAAAGAAACGTCAAATTGACGTTTTTCGTGGCAAGTTGAGTATGGATGCTTCCCCTTATGAACTGTATATTAATATATACATTGTTTTGTCCTAATTAAGTGTATTTGGCATTAAATTATTTCTGAACATCTTTGTATGTGTACTTGCAGTCATCATTACAGGCTAAATGAAAAGAATTGTTCGTTAAGACAATTGAATTTTAAAATAGTTAAACAAGCTATAATACATTGTTATAATATTCTTTTATAGCTCCAATAGTCCAATTTTGAATTTAAGTTTGTTTTTAACAAAATGATATATTCAGAAGTTCCTACTCAGGTTGTAGGAACAGTAACTGTTCATTAACCAGAGTGCATTCTGTGTAAAGTTCACACGGAAGATTCATGATTGTACGCCGACTTTTATTATAAATTACATTATGATTTTTGAAACCCCACGCCGAAGATCTTCGGCATACGGGACTTCAAATACACCCTGGTTCATTAAGGGCCTATTCATATGAGGTGAGCTGGCCCAGTTAACCGGGCCAGTGCAGCTAACCGGGCTAATAGTCAAATTGATTTCATATGGAATTTCGGCCCACTAAGTTATACCCTACCAATTATCCCACCTTTTACTCATTCCAGTGACGCGCAGTTGTTTTTATCGCTGTTAACCGGGCTAACTGTAAGTTTGTGTTCATATGGGCATTTTTCATCCCACCCCACTGAGATCTCCCCTTGCTCATGCCGATATCTCACCTAACCGGGCCAGCTCGGTCTCCATATGAACACAAAGTTGAAAATGTATGAAAACATTAAAGAAGGCGGGATCTCCATGTAACAGAATCAGCCCGGTTAACCGGGCTAGCTCACCTCATATGAACAGGCCCTGAACTTCTGAATATATCATTTTGTCAAAACCAAACTTAAATTTCAAATTGGATATCATACAGTAGTTGTGTTATAGCTTCTTTATAGCTACTTAGCTACTGGTATTTGAAAATTCAAGTGTTAGACACATTCACCTTGAGAAATGGCAGATTCTATACATTATGCATCCCAAGCCATTCTACTCAATTCCAGATGCCACAGGATTAGTCAATTAATCAATACCAAGTATAAAATTTACTACTGAATATACAGTTTATCAACTGACCAAGTTAGTGATCTTGATATCCAGAATTAGTTGCAAGACCCCTTTTAAGCAGACACCTCGGCAAGGTTCCAAAGGTATCTGCTTAATAGGGGTTCAACCTCTTAAGTACCGGCACAGAATATAAAGCACACCAGTAGCGTAGCCAGATCAGTAATGGGGGGGGGGGGGTCAATATTCATGTATTCATGTTCACTGCCTTCAAAAAACAATCTAATTCAAATAAGCAACTAATAATGCAGAGCTCAAATATATGAATATATGCCCCCCCCCCCCCCCCCCCCATTTAGCCAGCTGGCTACATGCCACTAAACACCACAGTACTTACTATTAAAGTAATCTGCACATTTTAAGTTGATTGAAGGCCAGCACAAGACCCAAAATTGAAAACCTTGGCAGAAGTGTCTTTGAATATTGGGAGGATTTGCATCCCATATATCTTCTAGAAACATCTAGAGGATTAATACATTAAAATGTTAAAATAAAAAGAAACATGCAATGATTAATAATAAGATAAAATATGAGCTCAGTCCAATTTTAGTTAAGAAACTGGAAATGCTCTGGAATTTTTAGGTCCCCAAACTTGCCCATTAGATCCTGAGCATGTATATAATGTTGCTCAGTTATATATGCACATTTTTCTAAACAGTTGCTTCCAAGTGAACATTTTTTGCTTTAAACTTGCTGTTTATTCTTATTGCTATTTATTCCACATTTTGCTTTTGATTAACAAGATGGTTTCCGTCACCAAGTAATTAACATTTCTGCTGCACTGATATATGGATAACTCACTGTACCTGATTCGAAATATTCTGAACGAAACACATTGTATGAATGTGAGCTACGAGACCCTGTACTGTCATAGCTGTGGTAGCTGTCTTACAGTATCTGTCTTGGCTGTCTTAGCTGTCTTATCTGTGGTAGCTGTTTTAGCTGTCTTATCTGTCTTATCTGTCTTGGCTGTCTTGGCTGTCTTCTCTGTCTTATCTGTCTTGGCTGTCTTGGCTGTCTTGTTTTTCTTGGCTGTCTTATCTATCTTGGCTGTCTTATCTGTTTTGGCTGTCTTGTCATTCTTGGCTGTCTTAGCTGTCTTGTCATTCTTAGCTGTCTTAGATGTCTTATCTGTCTTAGCAGTGGTAGTTGTCCTAGCTGTCTTAACTGTCTTAGCTGTCTTTGCTGTCTTAGCTGTCTTTGCTGTGTTAGCTGTATTAGCAGTCTTAGCTGTCTTAGCTGTCTTTGCTGTCTCCGCTGTCTTATCTGTCTTGGCTGTCTTGTTTTTCTTGGCTGTCTTATCTATCTTGGCTGTTTTGGCTGTCTTCTCATTCTTGGCTGTCTTAGCTGTCTTGTCATTCTTGGCTGTTTTATCTGTCTTAGCTGTCTTAGCTGTGGAAGCTGTCTTAACTGTCATAGCTGTGGTAGCTGTCTTATCTGGCTTAGCCGTCTTGGCTGTCTTAGCTGTCTTATCTGTCGTAGCAGTGGTAGTTGTCTTAGCTATCATAGCTGTCTTTGCTGTCTTTGCTGTCTTAGCAGTCTTAGCTGTCTTTGCTGTCTTAGCTGTCTTAGCTGTATTAGCTGTCTTAGCTGTCTTAGCTGTCTTGGCTATCTTGGCTGTCTTTGTTGTCTTATCTGGCTTTTCTGTCTTAGGTGTCTTAGCTCTGTTAGCTGTCTTAGCTGTCATAGCCATCATAGCTGTGCAAGCTGTCTTATCTGTCTTAGCTGTGGAAGCTGTCTTAGAGCACTTAGCTTTGGTAGCTGTCTTAGATGTCTTAGCTGTCTTATCTGTCTTAGCTGTTTTAGCTGTCTTAGCTGTCTTAGCTGAGGTAGCTGTGGAAGCTGTCTTAGCTGTGTTATCTGTCTTAGCTGTGTTATCTGTCTTAGCTGTGGAAGCTGTCTTAACGTAGGCATCTTAACTGACTTTAGGGGACCGGTTCACTATTAGTGACGATTCTCTTTCTTTTGTTTTTATTTTCAATCCACTTCTGTAAAATTTCATGCAATGAAAGTTTAAAAAATGTGCAAAATTCTATGAGGCTGAGAGCCACTGAAGGGCCATTACTTCGTACTATGTATAAACAACATTACCCCCCCCCCCCCAGCATCGGTTCCACATATTACAGGTTTCCCAGGAAATTTGGCTGTATAACCTGTAATAACCATAGTTAATAACTATTGTATTATTTAATAATTCGGAAAAAATTGTGTAAAAATCAAAATTTTGCTTCTAATTTTCTTAATAAATTGTACATTTCTTCCGTACTTGCGTTGAGGTATTCAATGTTTGCTAGATATTTAAATGCAGTTATAAATCTTAAACGTCTGCCGCTCATGTAACGTAAATTTTCAGCGATCTTTGGCCCAAATTGAAATAAAGATTTACATGACTACTGTAACATTGCGCATGTCTTTACAGTTAACGTTGTGAAGAAATCAATAAAACACAACATAGTTCAGTGTATATCCCACCTTAACTTGCTTTACCATTAGCTGCGTTTCTCAAGCGGCCGTGTAAATTTTGAAATGAGTAGAAGCACATGATTTCTTGCCATCATCGTAAAATTGCTGCAATTTTTGCCTATGAACATCACTTATTGTTTGTCTTGCTCATTTTATACGCAATTTTCTGCAGTTAGAATCACTCATGATATCGTTAATTGTTATTGTTAAGAAAAAAACACTTGGCAGCCCTCGGCCACCATACACTAGTTGTCAAATAAAAATCCATTTTTCGAACTAAACTACCAAATTTCTCACGAAATATATTATTTATTTAGTTTCCAAATTTCTGGCAAACTTTCATTTTTCTTTACCAAGTATAATTACAAGTTTCAACAAGTTTCATCGAGGAAAATAAAAGATAAAAGCGATTAAAAACAGTAAAATGGATTTCTATTCGGAAGCTAGTTCCAGGCCTTTTGCTCACGGTCAGATCAGCTAGATACAAGCGATCGCGAAAGCAGTGGCAATGACCCTGGCCAATTAAAAGATAAAGCCAAAGACTATAAATGCGCGCAGAAACGGAGGTATTTGATTGGTCGATACTCGGGATGGCGATCAGTTTGGACAGCATCAACCCAGTGAACTAAATTTAGATCTACCAGTAATCACCCATTTAGATTGTGAGAGTAGGGCAGTGAACTGAATATAACTGGAGCGCTACCTGCTAATATTTCTGCAATGCTTTCTTGAACAAATCTCACTTCCAGACACGCGTGTTTACTTATATGTCCCGCATTATATCTCGCGAGATCAGTGCAATTGCGTAATCGTTTGTTTTGGTCGCGTGATTTGTTGCGTGAAAAGTCTGGGTACGAATGGCTTCAAATTTCCCGCCTCATCTAGCGTTCCAGTTATATTCAGTTCACTGGAGTAGGGTGGCTGTTTTGTCTTTCTATTAGTTTGCCGTCTTTCTTGTGGCCTTTGCAGTGCAAATTTGACGTAACTGTAACAAAATACCTTGCAAGGTCTTCATTTTTCGAGCTATTTTTTGCAAAATAGATTTGACGTCTGAATTAAAACAAAAACCGCGTTTCTTCTAATGTCGCCATCTCCACTCCCATGCGTTAACTGTCGCTGCTTTTCTTCAATTCCTAATTTTGAATTTTTTTGCTCGCGTGGCATTAGAATCTCTAGCTAGCACCAAAGCTTTTAGCGTAAAGCGAAAAAGACGGATGCCGCTGTGTGAAAATGTTAAAGTATTCGATGTGTTTACTTTTTCTATTTAGCGCGTACCTCGTCTTTCAGTTCCTGGCTAATGAGCTGTTTTTAACTTTAGCTCGCACTACAAAAGCGTAATTTCGTTTCGCTTTTGTTGTGCGGAAATGGTCTTAGAAGGCACGTTATTTACTGTACTCTTAGCTTGAATACACATTTTGACATTTTTTGATGAATTCGTTTTGAGACCGTTTCACGTCTTAACTTTTTAAGTATCTCCTTAAGCACTTTTTAAGCATGTCCTTAAGTAATTCTTAAATAATTTTTAAGTACCTTTCTAAGTATGTTTTGTTAGGGAAACCGAGGCAAATAATAACGTGAAGCTTCGTTGTTCCAAATATACTTAACAGAACTTAAAATTGCTGAAAAAATTGAATACGAAAACCAATGTAGCTTGAGAGATTTTATTCCTCATTAATGAACCGGACTCACTTTCCAACCTGTAAATGTTGCAACAGTTTACAGGTTTGTAACCAAATTAAATACTTCTAAATCTACAGGTACTGATGAAATCTCAGCTAAAGTATTAAAGGTTGCATCTCCTTCTATAGCAGAGCCTTTAACAAGGATTTTTGATATGTCTATTGTTTCTGAATTTCCCAGCGGAATGGAAAGTAGCACGAGTGACCCCAATTTTTAAGAAAAGTCAAGGTTCCATGTTAGATAACTATAGACCAATTTCAATTTTACCTGTGGTTAGCAAACAGATGGAACGGATTCTGTACGATCAAATTTGTAACTGCTTAATGGAGCAGAATATTCTTTCGGGACATCAGTTTGGTTTTAGACAATTTCATTCTACAACTACTACACTTTTAGATTGTACCAATGAATGGTACATTAATATGGGCCGTGGTCTGTACAACATAGCTGTTTGAAGAAAGCATTCGATACTGTTAATCATGAAATACTTTTACGTAAGTTTGAAAGATATGGCTTTGGTAAAAAAGCCGTGGCGTTACTTCGTAATTGCTTAACAAATCGAACACAGCGATGTCAACTAAATGGAATGCTTTCACATCAGAGAGGAATAACTTGCGGTATTCCTCAGGGAAGTATACTTGGCCCTCTTCTGTTTATTATCTATATATGTGATTTGCCAAGTTGTCTCGAACATGCCAGCTTACAGCTGTTGGGCAAACATTAAACATAGCAGAAGAGATAGCGAATAAAGACTTGAATAATGTTAAAGCTTGGTTGTCTTCAAACAAACTTATTTTAAATATTGCGAGAATGGAATATATACTTATTTGGTCACGTCCTAAGATAAGTAGCATTAATGTCCAACCTACAGTTAAGATCGACACACGTCCCATCAAAAGAGTAAAATGCACTAAATTGTTAGGAGTTGAAATTGAGGAGCACCTGAAATGGGAAAAACATGTTGATCATATTGTTAGTAAAGTATCATCTGGGATCGGTGCGATAAAAGGGCTTAAAGAATTAGTAGACCGGAATACTTTAGTGCTGGCAAACAATGCATTTATACAGCCGCATTTTGATTATTGTTTTGAGGTTTGGGATGAGCTTGACAAAGGTTTCATTGAAGGTCTCCAAAAATTACAGAATCGAGCGGCTAGATTAATTATGAATTTCCAATATGAACATGAACAGTCTATCTTAGCTCGTACATCTCTGGGTTGGACATCTCTTAAAGAACGTAGAGCAGTAGTGAAAGCCAGGCTAATGTACAAAACAGTAAATCAGTTAGCTCCACTAAGACTGTGTGACATCTTTCAACTTTCTGACAATATGAATAACTATTATCTAAGAGGTTCTTCAACTGGGCTCTTTATTCCCAGGCCCAAGACAGAATTTGTTAAAAAAAGTTTCAGTTATAGTGAGGTGAAATTATGGAATAGGATACCGAAAGATATGTGAAGTTTGGTATCGTATGACTCATTTTGTAAAAATCTTTGATCTTCGGCCTCTGCCTTCAAATTTAGTTTTTGAATTAACTTTGTAGTGTGATTTAGAGTATCGTATTAATATAGAATAGTTTGTATGTATTAATTGGTAGTATAGTTAAATTGTAAATGTCAGCTCGCCTCTCTTAGAAATTAGCATTTGTTGATTGAGATTAGTGTGCTAAAATAAAGTTGATCATTCATTTACTGAATAAAATTCCATCGCTTACATTGTGGCACCACGTTCATAGATTCGCTATTTAATGCGTGCGGATTGCACGCCATGGTAACAGTTTGAGTAGTTGAAAATAATGAAATTGACCGTACAATGGAAAGAACTATTTGCACGGTTCCATTGCACGATCGTAAAAATGGAAATTTCTGTTTTATGTCATGTGATCGAAAATAGCCAATTAAATCGCGATAATTTAACAAGGCGTTGTATAATATAGGAGGATGGTCTTTGATTGTGACACGGGCTACAGGACAGGCGCATTGCGACACTTTTTACGTACGTAAGTAAGAAAATTATTAAAATGTTATAAACCGTCGTTTGTGGGCGTGCTATGCTTTTTAGCGAATCAACTTTCGCAATTCCATGTCACATGACCGATTTAAATCGTTATAGGCGGGAAGCATCACCACACATCATTGAAATATATGGCTCAGTGTTGCTAGGTCACGGAATATTAACGTTTGTGCCATATATGGAAGTATGGGACACCATACCATACCATACCAGTACCATATTGGGAAGTGTCACTGCATCCAGCCTTTGACGAAACACGCCCACAATGTTCCTACCCTTTTATTTTTCTCCTATTTTTCTTCGCCGTCTTATTATTTTGCCGGGGGGATGGAAATTGTGATTGATTCAATATGGCGACGATGTATAACAGAACAAGGATTTGTATTTCACTATTTCCGAACGAAATCACGACGTTTAGAACACTCCCATCATTTGAATATCTAAATAACTCATGAGTAAGTAGAATACGGTTTATAACATTTTAATAATTTTCTTATTTACGTTCGTAAACAATATCCAGGCTCAAACTGGCCTATGTGCCACTGTGCCATGGCACATGGACCCCTACTAGGACATAAAATGGGCCCTTGACAATTGTTGTTTAATTTCCGTATTTGTAAACATTCAAAGATGTTTAAAACAGACTATCAGGCAGTACGAAACGAAAATAAAAGAGACCGGATGGGAATGATTTGGAATTTTTGAACTCTTCAGGGGAGCGGTTAAATAACTCATCATGTTCTCTCCAGAATACCATAAAATCTTCACCTAAAACATTCAGGACAGCAAAACATTTCAGGGCTCCGCTCAGTGCTAGAATGGCAAGGCCCCTTAATTGGGGCCAGTCCGAGTCTGACATTATCGCAATGCGCCTGTCCTGTAGCCCGAGATTGTGACTTGAGAAAATGTCGAATGATATTTGATCTTTTTGTATTTTCCTCGAGAAGTGAGTGAAGAAATATAGGATAACAACCGAATGGAAGGTCTTTCATTGAAATTCAAGTTTTAATTTTAATAAAGACCGATGACGAGGTTGTTATGTTGTTTATATGCCCACCACATCCATTTTCTATTGTTCTCAAAGAGTTTTGGTGGGTTTTGAATGGCTATTGTTTGTTATTTGTTTAACTTTAAGCGCAAGTGATTAACGTTCTGTCATTAACGGACATAACATTACGTCAATTGTCTATTTGAGATCTTTTGTTATGGTTGTGTAAAATGGGTCTACGTGCTTTCGTAGGTGTGAACTGTTCTGCGCTATAGGTTTGCACTAGTTTTAAATTAGACGAAGAAGTAATGGCGTCCGGCAGTTTGATCCAGGAATGTACATTACTCTGTCAAGAACACAACAAGAACGATCTTTTCCATTAGATGACTTGTACAAGATGTTTGGGCTTTCGCTGGCGAGATAAAGGAAGTCGAAGAGCA
The DNA here is from genome assembly GCA_963855995.1 of Muricea muricata. Taxonomy (NCBI): domain Eukaryota; kingdom Metazoa; phylum Cnidaria; class Anthozoa; order Malacalcyonacea; family Plexauridae; genus Muricea; species Muricea muricata. Next base: position 26,119,040 of record OY979717.1, read on the forward strand.
ACCAAGTGTGACAGGTTGTGATCGCTTTTCCCATCGAATATCTGATACAAAAGTTCGGGCAAAGATTTATAACTGTCTGCCAAAGCAACAAGATACAAAGATAAATGAGCCGTTGCGTAGCGATGTGAGATTGAAGATAAGGGATGTACGGAAAATAAAATAGGAGAAAATGAGAGTTCAAGCGCAAGGGTCGGTGCTGATAAGTCTTCGCTAAACGTAGATTCTAGTTTTGTTATTAATTGAAATATCAGTGTACTTGGTGTATGTTATGAATGCATTTTGGGTAGTTTTAGTTGTATTCCCGTCTATGAATATCGAATAGCACTTTTATGTTTTGGTAATGCTCAGTATTATATGTAAAATTGCAAGTCTTGAATTCAGTTTCAAGACCTAAACCGGGTCTTGAATTTGAATGTAAAACCCCTACCGGGTTTTGCAATTTCAGCCGCGCATTCAAAAACTGCTTCCAGCTTTCAAAACGAGGTCTTAAGTCGAAAATCAAAACCGATTGGGAACAATAGAAAATGGGTGCGGTGGGTATATAGAGATTACTTCATGGTTGGTGAGTGCGTACGATTTTTATTCACGAGTTGTGAAGGATCGTTAAACGAACGAGTGAGCACAGCGATCCTTCACAACGAGTGAATAGTAAAAATCGTACAAACGAACCAACCATGAAGTAATTTGCTTATTATATGAGTATAAAGATGAGTGTATATAGAAATACGGATATATCTTACTGACAAAAACAAACACACAAGCAAAATATCAAAATGGAATTTCTTACCATTTATTGCTTTGTTTTCTTGCTGAAAATGAAACCATGAGGTTCATTCCAAGTTAATGAGGCCACGAATGTCGTCTTTATGATTTTAGGTGGTTGTTCTATCAGTGAAATTGTCTTAAATCTCTCTTTTCGGTGAGTTAAAAAAATGCTTGTAAAATCAGACTCCATGTTTACACTAGCCTGCGAGCAGGTGTTGCACGTTCGGTTCAGCCAATCAGAACATTGAACGATAAATTTTCACTGGTGAAAAAACATCGTTCGTCCAATCAAAGGCCGTGAACGATGATTTTTCACCGAGTCAAATTTTATCGTTCTTGATGCCGATTGGCTATTGCTAATTTGGAACGATTATTACGCACAGCCATATCGATGAATAAATCTCTATATACTCATATAATAAATAAAGAAAGGAGTTTTATAAAATATAGTATGCCAGAGACTGGAAGCCATTTTCATCTTGTGTAGTGCGGATGAGTTTTCGTATTGTGAGGCATTCTTTGATTATGCTGTGTCAGAATATCTCTAAGAGTAGAAATAATATGATGAACAAAAATAAGCTTTCGTATCAAGACATAATCTTGGGTGCAAATAGCACAAGGATAAAAGAAATAGTATAAAGTTTTTGCCGCCAGGAAAATTAAGTCTCTTCTGAAGTGTTAATGTTGAAAACCGAATCTTTAGATAATCGTATTTTACTTTATTTTTAGACTATCAAACTATTGAAAGAAATATTGAAAACATGGCTACACGTTTATTGCTACTACTTGCCGCTATCACATCGTGGGGCGGTGCAAACGCTGCACGAGAGGTCTGCGTGGAAGGCTTCGTGATGGACAAATACTGCGTCGACCGCGGTACCCTCCTTGATAAGAAAGACGTCGAGACACTAGAAAATCCGGAGAAGCATTCAGTTCACTGTTTAGTGGATATCAGTCTGTGCTACAAAAGCGGCTATTACATGTTGCTGCCCAATCCGAGTGGATCCCCCGCTTACGGCTACGCTATTCGTTTTGACGACGCCGGGAACCAGAAGGTGATTGAGGTAGCCCGTGCCCATGGTACCTGCAATACCTGTGGGAACCGTGGTACCGTCGGACAAGGTTTCCGTGGAACCTTCTTTGGGACTATCACCCAAGGGTCTACTGATTCGGAGCCAGCCGTGTTTGCTATAAAAAATATGACCGTCTCGCCAAAAGCACTAGACCCGAACAGTACGTCAGACGGGTGTCCAGGAGGAGCTGATAAGCTAAATTTGACGCTCTTTACCGAATCGGGTAGGTTCGAAACACCCAGTATCGCACATGGTAGCTTGATGATTATCGGCTGGGGTTTCCTCTTACCAACTGGAGTCGCTTCTGCCCGTTTACTGAAGCATCGACCCAACGCACTTTGGTTCAAGATACATCGCATTATGCAGATTTTTGGTCTGGTTGTGGCGATCTGTGGATGGGCTGTCGCTCTTGCCGAGTTTGATGTCTTCGTGGGCCCCGGTACTGGCTCGTACAACCATGGTGTTTTAGGGATGACTGTTATGATCCTTGGTCTTCTTCAACCTCTCAACGCTCTCATCCGTCCTCATCCACCAGAGGCTGGCGAAAAGCGTCCTCTCAAGCGTCTCATTTGGGAAATCGTACACAAGTCCTCAGGTTATATTGCCGTCATCCTAGCTGCAGTTACTATTTGTTATGGAACATTCGTCATTTGTTGTCACAATACGGAATTCCGAGCTGCCTGGATTGTCACTCTAGTTTGGGTTCTTGTTTTCTCTCTGTATTGTTTATTCGATAGTTACCGGTATAAAAAAAAATCTGCTAATGTGAGTGTGACCGGCCAGAATAATCAGATGAGTTAAAAGGTCAACATACATACAGACGTACATTCATAGACATAAGATCTTTTGATTATCTTACTAATGTCTTCCTAACAAAGTCAATCATTCGAAAAATGCATTATTCTTTCACCCGATATTGCTATAATTGTGCTCAGGCAAAGGAAAAAACGAGAATAGTTCAGCCAGTAGGAGGGGAGAAGTATCAACTTCAGTTTAACTTACAAGCCCTTATAGCTATACGTCTTGAAACCTTGGAGCGTTAATAACCTATAAACTATAAATTCAAAGCATATTTCTTACATCAACATCACTTTTTTGAGCTGCACCGATTAGCATAGCTGGCTTTTGAAAATTCGGAAAAAAATTTCACCGGTAAATTATGTAGCTTATGACGTCAAGCAGGGACCAAACCCATTTTAGAGAAAAATGGCACCATAGGTTTTTTCATCCATACCAACCCAAGAATCGAAAAAAAAACAAGAAAATTGCTTGTATCCAATTGCTGCACACGAAAAACATATAGTGTCGGATATTATTTGTTGCCCCCGAAAATCCCCCAATATAAACGCATTCAAATTTCAGGCCCAGTTTAAACGAGGATGAGAGTTGAGAAGCGAGAGTTCGCACGAGAGTTTCGTCAACTGTCAGATGCTTCGGTCAAACTAGGATAGTTCACGAGAGTTCGTGAGAGTAGGCCAGCTGTTAATAGAGTTAATAACAGTGAATGAGATTTGGCGGTCAAACGCTAGTGACTTGCAACTCTCATCAACTCTCATCCTCGTTTGACTGGGCCTTTAGAAATGAATATTTATAGACTAGAATCTCGGCACCACTTTGTCACTTGAAGTGAAAAGTATCTGCGTCTATTTAAAATCTTAAATCTCTTCTCGTAAAAACAAGTGGAAATTTTCCCCCTCCTATGAATGCTTATATGATGTGTATCTTTGCAGTTTCGCACATGCTTCTTTGTCCTTGATGGACAGTTCGTTATGAATTAACATATTACATGTATTTTAAATATAAACCTATTTATGTTATCAGTCTACGACACTGAGTGCCCTTGACTAACAGGGGCCTGGTCTTGATTATAAATGTTGTTATGGAATAAAGTCGATATGGAACAAACAAAAAAAATTCTAAGAATAACACAGACGTTGGGGGGCATGAAATTTTTTGTGGGAGAATCTGTAGTATTTCTGTAACTAGAATGATCGATGTGCTTATCTTCTAAAAAGTTGTCTTGCGCCTGCTGAGTTAGTTTGAAAACTCACAAGAAAAAGTTACAGCAACCTTTTCAATATCAGAATCAATATTCGGTTATTTAACTCGACCATAATTTGCACCAGCTTTCTTACAAGAATTTGATTACGAAATGTCATTTTCAACTCAGTTTCAACAAGAAGACTATCATTTGATAATTTACTGTGGCACGTTTCATATTAGTGCAATTGCATGCATGGAAAAGTTGATTCAAGACAACAATTGTGTATCGACTTTTTTATCGCTCTTGATATAAAGATTAGTCAACAGCATTCCATGAAAAATTAATACTCCTTTTTTCGCGTTGATTGGACAATAATACAGTATTCATTGTTGGTGGGGGAAGCTGTCACAATCAAAATAGGCTAAATTTGTTTTATATCCTAAAATCATTGTCTTGCTGGTCTACTAATTGCAAGGTAGTGTCGCAATTATGCACAGCTTGTTACAGCAAATAGGAATGATCAGCAGCCCCTCCCCCCTACTTCGTTTAAATCTTTTTAAATTTAAAACAAGTTCTAACTGCTTCAACAAATACAAACTAGACCTTATAAGAAGAATATATTATGTGTTTTTATACTTTACTAGTTTGATGGGTGACAGATGGATTTAGGCTTTTGGGTACACGCATGTATGAAAAATGCTTAACTATGAAGCAGCCCTTGGTTGGAAAAAACGATGATCAATTAGCACCCCTTTCCCAGAATTTAATTTACCTTAAAGTGCATATGAAAGAATTTTTATTTGTTCCCTAAAAAATCGGCCATGACGAGACGATTCGAATGATGTATATCATTATTTGATAGGACAAATACTTCCAGAGATATTTAGCTTCGAACACGCCAAAAAATAGGTTTTTTTAAATCAGGCCGGGAGAAAAGAAGCTGGGTACGAATTAAGGTTTGTGACGTCAAATCGGGAACGGAAGTAATTTGACCTCCTAACTGTTCTTTAGTGTTTTGTATAAACAGCGCAATTAAATTAGAAAAATTTGAGAAAATTTGTTTTATTTTACGAAAGTTATACTGATATGAGTAGTTCTAAGGTATACTCCGATGAAACGTTTTCATCTAATGAATCAGAGCCGGATTATGTTGATGAATACGAACTTGAAGTCGAGCAATTTGATGTAGCCATGTAGGTTCCACTTCGCCATCGCAGGAGGCAAAGGTGAAGGCATCGGAAGACAGTGTAGCTGCGGCAGCTTCAATTTCTTGGATCATACAGGAAAGCCAGTGATGTGTAGCACATCATTCAGGATTTAGGATTACCTGTTTAGAGAAATGGTCACTCCGGATGGCCGCAAGTAAATATCGAACAATATCTCGCCGAGCATTTTGCCGAATGGTTCAGAAGAGACGTAAGTATTAGGCTGAGCTTTTGTTGCAATTAAAAGTAATTGACATGTTTTACACAAACACGCTATACTCACTTTAAGAAATAGACTACATAAATTATAACCCTAATACAGCTAACGATACGCTCGCAGATACATAGATAGACCGCAGATTAAAAATGCATGCAGTGGTTGTTTGCAATTTGCTTTTCTTCATGTTATTGCTCAAATTACTGTACATAATTTTGTTTCCAATATTTTTTGCTTAACCATGAAAAATATACCACCAGATACCACAGCATTCTTCTCAGATGCTATCTAATTTATTTGCCTTTATTTTGTTTTTTGTATACTTACTATTTCTAATCTTTTTTTAGGTTCTAGCAGGCAAGATCATATAGAGACTGGAGTTTTCTCAACTTGTCTACAGCATGTGTATACCAACCAACTCAAACAAAATTTAGAGAAAATTCAGATGTATTTACAGGTTTTGATGAGGATATTGAATAATAAACTGTTTTACAAATACAACATACTATTTTTACACTTTGCCCCAAATGGCCTTTGTTCAACTGTTTTAATAGCATAGTCAATGTTTGCTTCCCCTCCCTGAGGTTGAGCCAAATATTGTTTAGTGCATTAAATCTATTGTGCACAAGTCAAGTGCAATGAGGCAATGACAACACAAAACTGCTAAAGGTCACTTGGTGAACAGTACAATAAACACAGGTTAATAAATTATCTTGTACATACACTTTTTCTATCTATTTCCATCACATTTGTTGTATTAAATATCTGTTTGTTAATAAAATAAAACTACAGAATTAAATATACAATATCTACAATATCATATAGTCATTTGCCACTCTGCTTATTCCTTGGGCAATCCAGGACATTTTCATGTCCCTTCTGGTTTCTCAACAATTTTCAGACACTATAAAATAATTATATAATGTTAGGAATTTATGTGTTTTTATTGGTCAAGACAGACACAGAATTGCACCACACAAAACTGTATTTCAAAATGTTTAATGCTGTTTTCTTGGTATAAAATAAATAAATAGATAAGATTTTGCTTTGTCTGTTCAGTTATAGATGAACAGTATGAATTCATAATGTGGGAAGAACAAAAATGTGATAACTTAGCCCTGGTGACTTTCAAGCTGTTTTAAACGAAATCTGTCACTAACAATGGCAAAATACAATTATTCTTTTATCAAACCGACATACAGAAACATTCATTGCACCAAACAAATTCTATTGCTGGTTTGAATATAATGTCATAGCAGCCATGTTGGAGGTATAACACAGAATAAAGAATATGTTATTAGTACTATTTTCGGATCTGGCTGGCGTGGATGGCCGACATTGTCTGCGCTTTCCTAGAGATTGACTGCAAACCAGGAATAAAACCTTATGAGCGTGCCTCCTACTAGATCTAAGTATATATAACTGAAAACACTTACTAGAACGTAATTCGGCAGAGATTTTCTTCTCGTGGGTCAACTTTTGTTCTTCGTCAACAGTTCATGGCGAAGAAGCCTGTTTTCTTTTCGTAATATGACACATTCGTCACACACGTATGTAGCCATTGTTTGGGTAAATTTCTCACGTTATATCCCTTCATTTAGTTCCTTCGGGTTCAAACAAAAACAATTGTTAAACTGTGGACACTCTACTCGTACATGTAGTGTAAACCGTTCTTACAATGTCTAGTTAACAACAAGGTCAATAAAGCTAAGTTTGTAGCAAACCGATTTGCGGTATGCAAATGAAAGAATTAACTTAAAGTGTTAACAGGGTTAAATTACCGAAACAATGGTTTCTGATGCTGTAGTTTCGTCCATTACAACACCAGTTTCCTCGAACTCTATTGATGTAGAGGGTTGAGGCTCTTCTACTGCAGTATGTTCTCCCTTCGCAATCTAAAAATTTTTTTAATGGTAACATAAGTTAGAAATACTTGCGATATATCATCATCATATATGCAATTTTGCTTTATAAAGTGTTTGCCTCAGCAATCTCACCTTGTGTTGAAGTGTTCTAGCTGTTCTCTTCGTCATCTCTTGGCCGCCTTCGCTTGCAGCGAACAATGTTGGGAACGATGAAACATCGATCTCATCTTTTTTAAGCCACGGAATGTAAGTTTGCCCCGGCAAATTTACTTGGCGAACAAATGCGTCCAGCCCCCAGATGCTTCGAGTATATCCAGCTTGAACTGGAAGGCTCCAATTTAGCGTGTTTGCGCTTAACGAAATCTACCCAGCGCTTGACTCGCTTTATCGCCTCTGGTCTGGAATTCCCATCACAAAGAATCTTATGAAGAATTATACCGCTTTTTGGATCCGGCGTGTTAGAACACCCAAAAACAACGCAAAGCGAAGGTATTTTACACTCATATTTGTGCTCATATGCTGCGCCAAACAATATTGATTTATAGCAAATTGATACTTGCAAAATTACTTCCGTTCCCGATTTGACGTCACGAGCTTTATTCGGACTCAGTCTTATTTTTCCCGGCCACTTTTGAAAATTGGCGGGTTTAAAGTCAAATATCTGCGAAAATATTTTTCGGATTGGGAAATGCAACATGTCATTCGAATCGTCTCGCCACGGCCGATTTTTAGTGAAAAAATCAAAATTCTTTCATATGCACTTTAAGAATTACCTAGGACTTACTGCAATAGTATAATGACCAAATATTTTGCGATCCTTTTTTGATTACGTTTACCCAATTGTGACTTATATTGGATGGAACTTGGTTGATAGACCGATGCATATGGTGCTTTTTAGTTTAACGTAACAGTTCGTTAGTTTTTGTTAGTATTTTGATTGTGGTGCCTTGGCAACGAAATTTTATCAAAGTTTTGTTGACTGCATTGCAAAGATCGCTTAAAATGACAAAATGATTTCTTTGGTCGAATTTTTGTGACTACCGCGAAGCGGTAAAAAAATTTACGTTTTGCTCGATGTTATTTCAGCTTGGGGCAACCTTGCTTCCAGAAATGTTAACTGTGGGTACGAAATTTATTCAATAATATAAATGTGTGTAGTGTGATTTTGAATCTAAGCAAAATATAGATGAATGAGGAATTTAATAGGACAACATCGGTCGAATTTTCAATATGAAAATTATATCAGGGAAGTTTTGAGGCTATTTCAAAATGTAAAAAGACTGTCTAATGCAAACAATGCCATCAAAGTAATTAGTATACATTGACAAAGTATAGCTTCACCCTGACTTGCAGTATTTATAACTTTTACTAGCCAGCAAGATTTTTATAATCTGAATCCCTCAAACATAAATATTTAGATTTTTATCAGGGGCCATTAGGGTGATATTGCATGAATATCAGTCCCAAAATAATTGTGGAATTACAAAACGTTAGTCATTAAACAGTCATCAATCGCAAGTTTTTTCTAAAATATAATAAATTTGCAAAAATTGTGCCAGAAATCAATGCGCAAATCACGTGAAATGGCCTTTGCAGTGCTCAAGATTTTAAAATGTTTCAGGGAGAGAATTCCTCCGGACCCACTAAAAAACACGATTATGTATTAGCGAGCGTCACCACCATAACAAGTATGTACACAATTAAGAAGTCGGTCCATGAGAATTAAGTACCCCCTCCAATTGTTTTTTGAATTTTCGCCTCTGATCCTTCTAGATATCCTTCTAATGCCTTTCTTCAGTATGAATAGTTTATTTCATATATAATCGCACAACCAAGATAACTCCAGCAAACAAAAACAACTGACCAACTCTATATTCAGCAATAATTCCCCAAATTGGCAATATAGTGACGAGTGAGCAACATACTAATGGTGTACATTCGCTGCCTATCTCAGAGCTTTGATGGTTTTATGCACACAACAAGGCCATTTACACGAGAAACAAAAAGTCGTCACTTACTCAACGTCACTACCACCATGGTCGCTCCGCAGTAATAACAAGTTATAGAAATTTCGTTTCCGTGACTGGGGTATTGTTATAGCTTCAAGGTTACTTGGCTAACTGGGTTTTAAGTTTGTCAACAGATTACGTATTTTGATTGGCGATCAGGTTAAAGATTGAGATTGAGAAAATTTGGAGAGCACATGCAACAGACATGAGAAGGGGGGGGGGGCAAATCTGACAAAGTTACACGAACTGCTGATGTTTTCAGTATCTTAAAGTAGATGTCAAGCTCCTTCTGAACTCTGGTCTCAAATGATCTTAGGTTTAAATGAAATATCGTACCTTTATTAGATTGTTCCTAAAATATTTCCGTTTAAATGTTTATAGTAAAGGAGAAATTGCTCTCCAAAGTTCGCATAATATTCAAATTTGGGCGTATCTTGTTCTTTTCCGTGCAGACGCGGATTTGGTCAGCGCCTCATATTGTGACGTCAGTGAGTGAAACTTTTGCGGGAAATATTCAAATTAAAATACATTGCGCGAGTGATAATAACTTTATAGCTACACGATTAGACGCAAAATGCCGCATTGTTCTGTACCTTTATGTAAAATTACAGTCAAAAGACTAAAGGACAGGTATAAGCTATCATAGACTGCCAAATGGTCCACTAAAGAGCGTCTGGCTACAAAATATACGTCGAGAGAATCCTCGTCCACGACTCCACGCGCCCATACGTTCGTCTGTAGTGCACATTTCACAGAAGATTGCTTTCAACCCGGTGTTGAAATTATACCTGGTTCTTTTTAAAACCAGGTTTAAGTTTGGTTCAAGGGACAATGGTAAAAAAGCCAGACCATCGAGTATGAGGCAAATACAAAATCGAGAAAAGAAGGTTGGTTTTGATTTGTACTATATATTAAAGCCACAATGTCAAATAATATTCATTTACTACTCCCAAGAATTTTGGCTTCTAAAATTGTTTACAATTGATTTGGATATAGTTAGATAGGTATTAAATAGATACTATTATGTAAACAGCACTGACATTTATAGCATAAACATATTTTGACATATGAAATACATTTAAACATTGTGATTTAATTGATTTTATGAATTTGTACGGTTAACATTGTCAATGCTGTAGAAACAGAAAAGGAAGAATTTGTTTCTGGTAATTAATTCACCTGGCTGCTCCCATGAAAATGAAACCATGGATATTTCCAATGATTTTGAACAAGTCACAGTACAAAACACTGAACTCAAGGTGCACAAGGAGGTTCAGACTTCCTCAGGACAGGTTAAATGTTTAGAACAATTGGGACACAAACTATAGATGTTCAGGCAAAAAGAGTACCAAGCACTAGATATGCTGATGACATCAACAAAATTCTTCATTTAGAAGATCACTGTTACTCATTGGGCCCCAAAACTCAATTCTTAACTGATGACCATTCTGAAGTTGCAAAATCATGCCCAACACCATCCACACCAGACCTTAATGACAAGTCCATCATTTTATCCACATGTGGTGATAACCAACATGAACTGGTAATATTGGAATCTGAGGATGAAGCATTTTCAATTGAATCCGATAACGTTGGCTGTTTGAGTGATAGTTGTTCCTCATATTGTCCTTCAGCTTCTGACAACGACTCTGAAACAGATGATGAATTTCTCGATGGCACTACACCTTCCACTGAAAAAAATTTATAGTATTTGAAAGTCAGTTATTTAAGTTATTTAAGCTGTGTCAAAATTGTGGTAGCCCTATTGATACAACAACACAACATAGTCAGGGAAATATGGTAACTATTGCTGCAAGTTGTATTAATGGCCATGCCTTTTCCTGGCAGTCTCAACCAATAATCAGTGGATCTGCTGCTGGAAATCTGCTGATTCCAGCATCAATTTTATTTAGTGGCAACACATACAAGCACATTGCAGACTTTGCAAAATACCTTAACCTGGAATTCATTCAGTCTTCACATTATTACACAACACAAACAACAATTCTGTTCCCAGTGGTAAACAATACATGTATAGAAATGCAAGCTGCTGTTCTAAAACGGATGAGGCAAAGTGGCAGTGTGGATGTATGTGAAGATGGGCGATGTGACAGTCCGGGACATTCGGCAAAATATGGGACTTATACCCTCATGGATGAAAAAACTAATTTGATAGTTGAATTCAGTGTTGTACAAGTAACAGAAGTAACATCTTCAAATGCAATGGGGTATGAAGGTTGTAAAAGAACATTGAATTCAATTATCAAAAAGATAATTCCAATCCGTTGCCTGACAACAGACCGCCACACAACCATAACTGCTAAAATGAGGTCAAACTAGCCTAAAATTACCCACCAATATGATTATGGCTCATAAGTAAATGGATAACAAAAAAATTAACCAAAAAAGCAAAAAAGAAGGGTTGTGAAGAGTTATGGCCATGGATATGGAGTGTATCAAACCATTTGTGGTGGTCTGCAGCAACCTGTGACGAGAGTGCTGACATCTTAAGGGAAAAATGGCTGTCATTATTATACCAAATCACTGGTAAACATCGATGGAAGAGTTCAGAAGACTTCCAAAATCTCAAAAAGTGTTGACATCGTTCAATAAGCAAAAAAGACCAAAAGTCCATAAAATGGCTTGCAGCTAGTTCTCCGGCACATGTTGCATTAGAAGAAGTCATGACGAACAATAAGCTTTTGAAGGATATATTGATAAACTAACAGAATTCCATCATACTGGTCAACTGGAATCATACCATTCCCTTATGACAAAATATGTTCCCAAACGAGAGCACTTTCGTTACAATGGAATGGTAGCTCGAACCCAGTTGGCTATTCTCGATCACAATGCTAACGTCAACAGAAGCCAAGCAGAAGTGAAACAGGGAGTCAATAAAGGATAAAAACGATTCAAGCTGGTTTGTGAAAAGCAAAGGAAGAACTGGGTAGCAAAGGAAATAAAGACCCCAAAATCCACTGCCTATGTTGAAGGAATGATGGAGCGTGTGGTGCAATGTAAGAAAGGCAAGAAGCTTAAAAAATATAATCCAGCTAAACAAGCTCAATGCATAGCACCAACTCCAAAGCCTTCAAAACAGGAGGTTATTGAAAAACATAAGTCAAGGCTGTCTGGAAAAAAAATGAAAAACACAATTGCCACTAAAACTCGGTCTTAACATATTTACAAGTCTTCAGACATATCAAATAACTCACTGTAATCCCACAACAATAGAATTATTCATCAGCAAAATGAAATCCAACAAATTCAGAGTCATCTTCATGGCATGGTGGTGGAAAGTGTGCTCGAGTACAACTAACTGCACAAGATGGAAGGACAACTCGTATTTGTTTCCCTAGAATTCCCCAACACCATCGCACTAGCTGGCGGTAAGCAATATGCCTATGTTCTTTGTGCTCGGGGCCCTCGTAAGCTCGACTTCCGTACTCTTGTTTATAATCAAGCCAAGCAGCTTGCAACACTAACAACATTAATTACAACATTTTTTTTAAGAAACTCAACTATAAATCATACATACTACTTACAGATAGTTTAAAGACCTATATCTTGTGACCTACCAGATGATTATGAATTTACCTATCTTAAACCTAGTTATTGGCTTTGTGAGAAGATCAGACAAGTTTTCCTCTGATCTTACATACTTTACGTTAACGGTTTTGGACAGGATTTCTGATCTTATGAAGTGATATCTTATGTCAATGTTTTTGGAACGCTGATGTTGCATAGGATTTTAGGAGAGAAAGATGGCACTCTGATTATCAGTTGCCTTGGCTATATTTTTGCCAATGAGCTCTCCTAGCAACTTAGCTTCTTGGATTGCTGAGGCCAAGGCCATATACTCGGCTTTGCAGGTTGACAACACAACCGTTGGCTGCTTCCTGCTTTTCCAAGAAATTACAGGCCCATTTGTGGTCACTTTAAATACATACCCTGTGATGCTTTTCCGATCTTCTGAAGATCCCCAATCAGCATCACAAAAGCCATGAAGGCTTATTCCTTCTTTTGATTTTCCTAAAGGTGAGCTTTTGTTCCAAGGTCCCCTTCAGATATCGAAGCACATGTTTTGCCATGTTAAATTGGGCGTTTGAAGGATTTGACATATACTGTGACAACTTCGTCACAATGAACGATAGATCAGGCCTAGTTGATGTCATCACATAAATTAGGCTGCCTACTATTTCCTGATAAAGCTTTTTATCAGCAAGGTCGTCTGAATTTTCAGTGATGATTTTATTAACACCCAATTCACTTGGGGTTGCCCTATGCTTACATCCATCCATTTGAAATCTATTTAAAATTTTCTCAATGTACTTCGTTTGATCCACGCTGATACTGTCAGTGCCAAAAGTGAAGTTTATATTTAGAAACCATGAAAGTCTCCCAAGATCTTTCATTCGAAACATTTGACCTAATTCTTCTTTCACTTTTCGTAGAGTAGAAGCCGAATTTGAGGCAATAATTATATCATCAACCCATATTAGCAACATGGTCATTTTTCCATGATCATGTTGTCTAATGTATACACATGGATCTGAAACCGACTGCAAAAAATTCTTTGATGTTAAGAAGTTGTGCAATAGCTGGTTCCAGTTGCGGCCACTCTGTTTTAGGCCATAGAGGGATTTATTTAATTTGCAGACTACGGTCTCACTGTATTTGATAAACCCTTCTGGCTGTTCAACATACAGTTCACAGTCTATCGGTGCATTAAGATATGTCGTTTTTACATCCATTTGGTGTAAGTCAAGAGAAAAATCTAAGGCTAATTGCATTAATAAACGGATTGATGTTATCTTTGCTGTAGGTAAAAATGTTTCAAAATAGTCGACTTCAGGCACTTGCGAATAGCCTTTTGCTACGTAACGCGCCTTGTATCTCACTCTACCATTTTCTTTCTCTTTAACTGTGTAGACTCAACGGGTCCCCACTAAACTCTTACCTTCTGGTAATTTTGTAAGAGTATATGTGTTGTTTTCATCTTAGGATTTCATTTCTTCATTCGTGGCCTCACGCCACATCTTGGAATCCTTAGATCTCATTGCTTCTTAATACGTTTTTGGATAAATTTGTGCAGTATAGCAATAATCTACACTATAATTTATTAGATATCTCTCATCTAACTCTTGATCTACTATGTAGTCATCTAGATGGGGTGGTCTCCTTGTGTTCCTTATAGGATACCTCATATTAGGCTTTACCTCTGCCGATTGGGCAGGCTGACTGTCAATTCCAGGTCTTGCTGGAATGTTCTGTAGTTGGCAAGGCCCTACATGCCTCAGGCCCTCTTGGGAAGGAGCAGCATTTTCCTGCTTCTGGCCTATGCAGGGAGCCGCATGATTCAGGCCGTCTTGGGGAGAGGGCATCTTCCTGCCCTTGGCCCATGTTGGGAGCAGTTTGCCCTTCTCTCACCTCCATTGGTAAGAAATCAACATCGTACCCTACCTTGTGATCAGGTTTATTGACCCCAACTTTATTTGTGAACTTGACATTTCTGACCCTTTTAAATATTCCACTCTCAGGGAATAACACAAGGTATGCGGGGCTACCTCTGTCATAGCCAAGAAAAATACCTTTGTCACACCTGGCATCTAGTTTTGACTTATTCTGGGTGTATGCATAACACTCAGTGCCAAAAATTGCCATGTTGGATAAATTTGGTTTCCAGATAGGGCGTTTGCTTTGTACGGTTATTATAACACCTCTTACGAATATACGTAGCAGTCATAACTGCATATGGCCAGAAAGTCTTGTCAAGCTTTGCATTAAGGAGCAAGCACCTTGCCATTTCAAAGAGTGTACGCCAGCTTCTTTCCGGCGTTCCATTTTGGCGTGGGGAGTAAGAAGTCGACGTTTCATGTTTGATCTTAGTTTTGACAAGTAGTGTCTTAAATGCATTACTGGTAAACTCTGATCCATTGTCAGATCTAAGGCATTTTACTCGTCCAAATGGAAAGGAATCTGCTAAGAATTTTTCAGTAGCAGCTAAAGTGTCACACTTATTCTTTAATAAGTATGTAAATATGTCTCCAGAATAGTCATCAGTTAAGGCCAGTGCATATTTAAAACCTTCATCTGATTCTGGCGTAACTGGGCCTGCCAGATCTGCATGTACTAATGCTAAAGGTACCTCTGCCTTTGCATCAGGTTCCCTGCTTCTTACATTTGTCATTTTTCCTAATGTGCAAACTTCGCAGCCACTTATTCCTGACTTATTCCTAACAGACATACCTTCAACAACATTTTGTAACTTTAATTTGTCATTGTTATTGCAGTGCCCTAATATTTCATGCGATGTTTGTAAACTATGCTCGCTAGATCTAACAGAATACAGATAGTAAAGACGTCCATTCTTTTCAATTTCAAATTGGGTGCCCTTAAGACAGCTTCTTCAGGATTAAAAGAGACGGATGCACCATTTTCTGATGCTGCTTGGACTGAGAAGATATCTTGATTAAAAGATGGTACATACAATGCATTCTTTAGAGTGACATTATGTTGATTGCCCTGTTTATCATGCAAAAGAATATTAGCATCACCTCTACTTAAAACTATATTATTTCGTCTTGTCCCGTCTGCTAGCTCTATAAAGTGTACTTCAGGATTGAAATTTTCATCAAAACTTGTAAATTTATTTTTATCATTAACTATGTGGGTTGTAGCTCCACAATCTTCGAGTAAACTCGCCTTCAAGCTTTAAACGTTAGATTCAGCTGGTTCATTGCTGACTTTAAAGATAAATGATCCTTGACCGTGCTCGGGTTCATGTCGTTCTGGTTGATGTTGGGCATTCTTGACTGCATCGGAGGTTTCTTGGTTTTTCTTTCGGCATTCCTTGGTGTTTTGGGTTTTAGACTTACAATGATGGCACCATTTTAGTGAATGTGGAAACTGGTCGGCTTTATGTTCTGGTTGTTTGCATGCATAACACTTTATCTTGTAGTTTACACCCAATTTCATCACGTTGCCTTTCGAC
The DNA here is from genome assembly GCA_963855995.1 of Muricea muricata. NCBI lineage: Eukaryota > Metazoa > Cnidaria > Anthozoa > Malacalcyonacea > Plexauridae > Muricea > Muricea muricata. Next base: position 26,135,155 of record OY979717.1, read on the forward strand.
GTGGGTTTCTCATTTTCTTCAAATGCTCGTAGGGATACTTTAAATTCTGAATATGTTGGTTGCTTGTCCTTCTGAGTGATCACAGTGTTAAATGCTTTGAATTTTGGTGGAAGCCCTTTCAAAATCATTGCTATTAGCAGTGAATTCTTCACCTGCATTCTTTAATGCTGCCACAGACGCCTCAGCTCGTGACATGTAGTCAGTTACACACTCATTTTCTCCTTTCTGTAACGTGGTTAATTCGGTATAAAGTGCGATGACTTTCGGCTTTGCACTTGACATATAATGCTCTCGAAGTATGCTGATGGCCTTCTTACCATCATCTGTAGTTTCTCGCATGACCAGAGACAGTGATCGATCGTCTAAAACTTGTATTAACTCTGCATATACATTGGCATTTTTTGCTGCGTTTGGCTCTTCGCTCTCAACAGTTTCTGTCAACTTTAAAATATGAAGATGACCCATAGATTTCTCCTCCCATAGTTCATATTTTCTCTCATCTCCGTTAAAGAGTATTTTCGCTCTGGGCCCATAACCTGTTGAGGTCGCCATGCTCGATAGACGGAGGATTACTTCGGCTTATAACTGAAGAAAATACAAACATATGTCCGATTACGAAGAGGACATTACAAAAGAATTTTAATAATACAAGAAGAACATATCACGTGACAATTTTCATTATGACATAAATTATAAGCAGTTCAAGTTATCAGATTACATCTTAACAGGCTTGACCTCATGTCGAACTAGTGCACGTCTGGGTGCAGTTGTAGAGGTAGAGGGTATGCTTTTTTCTGGTAGATTAAGGGTAAGAACAGCTCCAGGCTGAAGTCTTTTGCAGGTGGGAACTAAACCAAAATAAAACCAGATCTCGATTTTAGACTCGATTTGAAACATTGTCGTAGCTTATTTATGGTGAATATGAAAGAGTATATGTTTTAGGTATTTTTATATATTTATGATCCTATATACTATTTATATTAAATGGACATATTATATTACTGTTAAGTTTTGTCTAAATATCTAATAATACACTTGTAAATAAACACATCATTTACTTGGTGTTATAATTTGGGAGTCAAGTGATAAAATGTGATTGTAATATCCTGAATTCATCTATCGTTTTTGCTATTTCGGCTATCGAACAGTTTTGCCATATGGTTTTATCTAATATTATGCCAGCATTAAAATACAATAGCGCGTTATGTAAATTAGTATCAAATTTCCATAAGACCTACAAGCCTTTCAACTACAATTCTACAATGTTGCAGCCATATATAATAGAAGCCAAACGATAAGGTTCTTTTCGAAGTGTCTTTCACAAATATAGATTGTTCGCTGATCGATTTGTTTTCTTAAACTCGAGTCTATCTCTCGATCTCTTGTCACAAGGCGCACCCACGGTTCGCGAGTTTTCTTTGATAAATTGTCGTCTTTAGCTGGATTTCTAAGAATACTAATCCCAGTGTGTTTTCTACTGGTTCCACAACCGTAAATCGAGCAATTATCTCCTGGCATACGAACTTTTTTCGAAAAAATATGTTTTTTAACGCGCAGTAGGCTTCACTTTATATGCGTCTCGTATTACCGAATCGGTTTTGATGCTCCCGTATTGTCACGAGACAGAAAACAATAACATAATTTGGCCACGCCCCCAGCTTCCAAACCCTCTCCTCTATTAACTATTGTCCATTGCATCAAATATTACCAATTGTATCAATTGTTACGCCACCCCGCGAAATGAAAGTTGTTTCGAGTTTTCTAACGCGTGTTATCATTGGACAACTTTACGTTTTACATTTCAAACTTTTAATTAGGGGGTGTGAACGTTTACAGCCGTTTTTGCAATTATATCCGGCGAACCGCTATAAATAGCAACCACTAACGTAAACAAATATATATTAAATCGTTCTTTTGCAATAATTATCACTAAATTGTCTTGAAAACCATTCAATCATCTCTTTGTAAATCAAGTACATTAATATTGAACGACAAAATTCGAAACTGAACAATTTCAGCTTCGTGGTCATGTAACATAAAACTGACGTGTCAGTCGAACATTTTTCGGCTGGTTGCTGACGGTTGTAAACGTTCACGCCCCCTAATTAGAAGTTTGAAATGTAAAACGTAAAGTTGTCCAATGATAATACGCGTTGGAAAACTCTAAACAACTTTCATTTCGCGGCGCGGCGTAACGATTGAATGCAAATGGTAGTAGATGATCGGTAATTAATAAGTTTAAAGTTTCAGTAGAGTGCTGTTTTTTATTTCCGCTTTGATGTACACTAAGTCGTTTATTGCGTGTTAAATAGGAATTGAATTGGTTGAGAACAGCTCTCTCACAAATTTTTCAAACAGTATTAGGAGGGAAAGAGGGCGATTGTTTGAAGCAACTTCATGATCACCGTCTTTAATAAGGGAATAACTTACGATCCGCTAGTTTCATATCATCTGGGAACGTTGATGTGGCGAAGCAGCAATTGATAATGTTGGTAATGCGACCGCGAGAACGACAGGAAGGCAATCTTTTAAAACACGCATACTGAGTTTGTCTGGTCCTGGTGTTTTGTTTAAAGGCATAGACATGATTGATGATTTGTTTAATATCAGTACACGAAACCAGCGATAAGTGAAACGTTTCATGCTTGGTGTGTGTAGATGATATTGCAGGAAAGGAGCTTGACGTTGGTCCGTTAAGATTATTGTCCAGGGCTACTTGAGCTGCAGCGTTTGCAGTTTTTTTCCTCCAACAGCGAAAAAAAAACTGTTGAATTCGTTTGCAATCTTTTCCGAATCTTTACTATAACATGGAATTTTTCTTTCTTTACTGGGAATGCAACGATTTAAAATTTTCCATAAACATGTTGTATTGTTTTTATGGGCTAATATTTCGCCACGAACATATATTCTTTCTCTGCGTTCTTTAGGGCAATTTTGACTGATTGTCTCGCGTTTTTATACGTTGACCAATCTCCGACATCACGTGAAAATTTGAATTGCCTATGAAGTTGATCTCTATGTGCCATCAAATCCTTTATATTTTGAGTGATATAGGGGCATGGACGATTACGAACCCTGATCGTTTTAACTGGTGCATGAGTTTGTAAGGTGCATAATAGAGCGTCGTTTAATATTGATAATTTTGAGTTCACATCGTTTTCCGTAAAAATTGATTGTAAAAGTGTCTCGTGTTTAGAAACGAGGTCTGCTGTAAATAAGATAGGGTTATAGTAATTAAAATTACGCACAGTGATGTAACTTCGTGGTTGTTTAGGAAGTTTTAAGTTCAGTACCATGTAAACCGAGAAATGGTCACTTATGGAAGTTTGGTAACTCCACTTTCCTGTACAAGATCTGAAGTCGAGGATATTACAACGTCTATTAATGATTCAGTGATCCTAGTGGGTGAAGTAATCAATTGTTTGAGGTTCAATTCAGAAACAAAATTCAGCAATGACAAACCGTCGGGATTTTCTTGTAAAAGTTTGCAATTTAAATCACTTAGAATTATAACAGGCTTGTTGAGCGATAAGGCGTAGGTCGAAGAAGGCTTTAAGAAATCCTCAAAACAGGAAACAGGACAGTCAGGAGGTCTATAAACAGCACAGATTACGAATGATCTAATCTGTTTATATTGAACTTGTAACCAGAGTTGTTGAAACCAGGTTGTTGGTGTACCGGAGATTTGTGCCTTGAACGGGCTACGAATGTACGCGCACACTCCCCCGCCTCGTTTATCCTTTCGGTCCAGTCTAAATATTTTATAACCTTTAATTTCGACTTCGGCGTTTTTGACTGACTTGTTCAGCCAAGTTTCTGATAATATAATTGTGTGATAATTTGTTACTCGGACAAATTCACGAAGTTGAAGGATATGATTTCTGTTTTTTAAAGATCGAATGTTTAAATGAATGAATGACAATTTGTGTGCATCCACCCTTTTTAATTCAATCGACGATTTGCTCTCATTTTCTTTAGAATTTACTTTGTCGTCAGCCGGGGAACAAGATCTAAATGCGCCAACCATTTCGCTCTTTGAACATAAGGCAAGGGCGGGGGACGTTTCGGAAAGCTTTGCCGAAAAGGACAGCTATTGGTGTTGTCAGCAATAGCCGTGCAAATGAAAAGCGCCGATAGTCAACACTTCCACAGATCTATATCAGATTTTGTTGATTCGTAATGTGTTATTCTTACTGATTGACGATTACGCCATTTCTTCCATAGCTGGGTGTAACAAATTAACAGTTGAATACTGCAATTGGTCAAGTACTTAAACATATGCTTCGGCGTAAGTATTTCGATAAACCACATTGTACTGTCTTCTGTTACTCGAAAACTGTATCTTTTCACGACGCTATTTTCAAGTTTGCTGTTTAGGCTTAACAGTAGGCAAGTAAAACATCTATAGATTCATATTAATCTAACACTGCAGAGAACAACGAAAGTTCGTTGTCTCGAGTGGGATTTGATTGACTCGAATTTTCGGGTTCCTGGATCGCAGCTCTACCAATTGAGCTATCGAGCCAACTGCGATTGGTAGCGATCTACCAATACCCATAATAATCATAATGATCATAATGATCACACCCATAATAATCGTACCCGTAATGACGTTATTTAGTAGTTAAGCGAGTAAAACTATTCGAGTAAGGCAATATTGTTCAATGGTCAAAGCAACAAGAAAAATATACGTGGAATAGATGTTAAATTACATTTGTTTTGTTTAATGCTCTAGCCAGAACAGTAAGACGTTAAGCTCAGTAACGCATGTGTCTTTGAGGAATTTTTAAGAGATCCAAATTGTCGCTTGTCAATCTTCTCGTTAACGAAATGCATTAACCAATCTGCAACAAAACGCTCGCATGTTTTTGACAAGGTGGTGGTAAGTGAGATGGGACGCAAATCTTTGTTGATATCACTTGGTACCTTATTTTTAGGGACGGGGATGACGTCAGCTTTTTTCCATATCTCAGGAACAAACGCCTATTAAAGGAAGACATTAAAAATCGAGGTAGCGGGGAGAGCTAACACGTGCGCATAAGATTTTAGAACCCAATTCGGTATTTCATCTGGACCAGCTGCCTTTGAAGATGATATAAAAGATAACCTAGAATATACATCTTCTTTGATGATGAACTCGGTCGGAATAGTGTTGTAGTTGCTTTCTGTCAGAGGAAAGAATAGGGCTAAGAGAAAAGATTTCTCGAGTAACGGATATGAAGGTATCGTTGATTTTATCAGCAATTATTTTAAAGGCTGCCAACATGCAAAAAGCATTTACCTGGTTTAAAGACACAATATAATGTCAAGATGGAATTGTCCCCCCACAGACACCCTGTCAAGTCATCTTCAATAAACTGCAATTTCCTCGCCCGCAATTGTATAGGTTTTTGTAATATTTTCGTTACACAATTATCTATTTCCTTTCTAACGGCTTGACGGCGTGTTTGCGTGATTTATTCTAATTAAAATTCTGCGCAGGATATATCTAGTTTTACAAAGAATTTGCTTATTGATAGGCTTGCACCACCTACAGAACTTGTACCGATAGAAAGTAAATATGAAATCCTGTAAGATTTTAAAATTTCAAAAAACCTTATAGAATTGCAGCGGAGAAAATTGCAGTTTACTCGAGAAGACTTCAAATCTCGTTTGTTTGAACACTTGTAGTGTATATACCGTCATTATAACGAATTTTTCGTTGTTCTCTGCAGTGCCAGATTAATATGAATCTAGTTTTTCATATCTCTGTGGATGGTTCTGACATATACTAGTTAGGAGAGAAACCAAAGAAAACAGTAGGCATATTTGTTTGGCGTTCACTTTATAGTTCATGTCTATGAAATAGACTCTAAAATAACGAGTGCTGAAATGCTTAACGCTTGTTTACTAATTGGTTTGATCATGTCTAAATAAATGTTAATGTTGTCTAGATTCAAGTTGAAAATACCAAAACTGGCGCGAAGTTTTCATTTAAACGTGGACGTTGGCTTTTATTGAAAGAAGATGATCGTACTATGGTAGTATCATTAAAGAACTTCCTGCCTTTAGTGTACCAACCTTGCTCTTCTACTAGTAGGATGTACACAAAACATGATGATTCTGAAACTTCTGAAAGTAGTGCATGATGACCAAAGTCATGACATCAAATTCTTCGAGATGGATCCATTGTTGCCAATTTATGAGCAAGATTTAAGAAAAGGAATGGAAACCAAAAATGTTGTAGAGATCCTTTTACAGCCAAATGAAAACGCTGTGGCTCAGGCTGTTCCAACGTCAGTTTCTATTAACGCTGTTTTTGTCGTTGATGTAGCCTCACCTCATGTCATGCATTACAAAAACGTCTTAGCTGATGATCTTGGAGCATGGGTGGCAAACGGAACGAAACATCGTGTTCCTAGTAAAACAAGGATACCAATCGCTGTATCTAAGGACGTTTTTAATGACGCAACGTATCATCATTGATTTAACAGGTAAGGTATAGATAGATCGAATTATAGGCCTAAGGTTGTGAATTTACTTACGAGGCGCTAAGTGAATAAACTTGTTCTATTATTAGTTGTACCTCGTTAAGTCTCGTTATTTTTAGCTCAAGTACAAATTACGAGATTAGAGAAAAAGCTAATTACAAAAGATGCGTTTAGTTGAGAATAAGATCATAATTACAAAAGTACAGTAGAAAGCTAATAAGAAACTGGAGCAAAATTTGTTTGGCACTTTAAGCAACTACGGCATGCAGTCGACGTAAATGACCTGCCACATTGTGCACTGTAGCTTCGTAGCCAGAGATTTGCCAGGTGGAAAATGGATTCTTATAATAAATATGAGAGCCCAAGACATAACTTTTAATAGAGCTATTAGTAGATTGCAGTATGTTTGTTACTCTTTGGATATTTAGTTATTTTTTTATTCTTTATAGACAAAAAAGGCGAAATGCATCCACTTGTGTTTGCGCAGTACATTTTCAAGAAGGCAGAACATCGGGTCCACGTCCAAGGTCATGGTAACTCGAGGATGAAATCAAGCAGATATTACCGAACTTCGCATACCACTAAGGAAAGAATATCCGCGTTATGCAACCAAGGAAAATCTCCAAACGTGGCGTTCCATGAAAGTGTTGCTGAGCAAGGTAGCATTACCCAAATTCGGAACGCTGCTTCTCATCCCAGGAATGTGCGACCAGTAAAGCACATTAAAAGTACAACATTAGTGCAACAACCAAACGACCAGATGTTGGAGCTGATTGAAATGCAAAAGGAAGGCGTGAGGGATACTGAGAAAGCATTTGTTCGAAAAGTGGAAACATCATCCGAACCCTGCGTAATACTGACGACGGATCAACAACTTAATGATGTCGCTCAATTTTGTTCAAACTCCGCAAAATTTTGCGCTTTAGGCGTCGATCCCACTTTCAACTTTGGAAAATATTATGTAGCAGTACAGTTACCACATACTGCCACCTCTTGCTTCGCACCAAAGAAGAATCTCACCCAGTTTGCATCGGCCCAGTTATGATACATAACAAAAAAGAGGCCTTTAGTTATCATGAGCTGTCGTCAACAATGATAAAGTTAAAGCCTGAAATACGAAAAACTCTTGTTTATGGAACAGATGGAGAAAAATCTCTATGGGATGGATTTGGCTGGACTCTTGCAAACGCGCGGCACTTGCTTTGCAACCTTCACATGAAGGACAACATCGCTGCCAAATTGCAAGAACTTGGAATTAGAGGTGATACAGCTCAAATATTTATGACTGATATTTTTGGAAAAACGGCTGGTTCTGAGAGAATTCGTGGTCTTATCGACGAAGCAAGCAGCGAAGCCCTAGACTCTGCAATGGAAAATCTCAAGGCAAAGTGGACATCTATACACAGTCAAGGTCAGAGGTTCGTGCGTCATGAGCTTCGAGGGTTTTTCTCCAGGTACTCTAGGTTTCCTCTCTCTTTAAATCAACACATTGTAAGTACTAATATATGTGAGAATGTAATGTTCTATGACGAACTTGTTAAATAGGGTTACCGTTGGCCTCACGATTTCCTTTACAAGTAATATGTGCATACCTTGAGTAAATGCTCGAAATATGAAACAATATGAAACTAATAATGTATAATGTACTACCACTAATAGCCAATAATTATTTTTCTTCAAAGGTGGTAAAAGAATCCTATGTGAATCACACTCGGACCCACATTATGATCCGTAAGTTTACCTTGAAGTTGCAATTACTTAGCAAACATAAGCTGTTGATAACTTTCATTGCTGAGATTCTCTACCATTGTGAGTGTTTCATCTTTTAAAGAAAAGCTTTGAAAGAAACGCCAAAGTGGTTTATGGTTGATGTCAAATATGTTAGAATGACGAGACGATTTATATCTCTTAAAGAATTGAAGAAAATTCACATGGTAAGTTCTTACGTGTTGCCATGATTGTATTTCCAGGATGGATAGTTGTCTAGTTGACTATCGCTTCCTGTAAGCTTCATTATCTAACAACGTTAGTTTGATATATTTTTGTGAAGTAGTTTATTGCAGAGTCAATGGTTTCTAAACAGGAACACAAACAAAACGGTGGACCATTAATATCACTGTCGTTGCTTACCCAATCAAGAGTATCAGTAGCACCTTTGACTGAAGGTAAGCAATTAGTCTGCAAGAATTTTTACCTAATATTTTTGCCCCAAGTTACTAAAAGGAAAATAGCAACATCTTTTGTTTCTGTTTTAGAGTCTTGAGGACAAGGTTGAAACATAAACTTTTATCAGCTAGTGAAGAATGGAGTATGGTAGTCATGCAAGCTAAATGCATCACTACGGTATGGAGTCACTGTCTTTACTATTACTTACTTTAAGGTCTCGACAGACTGTTTCATTGGAATGTTTTCATCTAGCTTTATAAATTACCTCATGGACAGACTTACTCTAACTGCTGGCTGTATTACAATAAATTATTCTTACAGTGTTGCATAAAATAAAAATTAATGTGTTTAAAATTTGTAGTAATCAATATTCTAATATGAAATTTGCAAGAGAAAGCACTTGGTTTCCGAAGTAAATTCTGTACTTTCTCTGAAGGATTGTGCGGAATGTTGAGTGTTGCAAGTGTTTCGAGAAATTTATCCGTGTGTGCAGTTGAAATTACAACAAATCTATTACAAGGATTTATTTATTTATCTTATTTTGTCCACTCTCATCTCTACATCTATGAAGTGGAGAGAGGGGGGGGGGGAATGGGACACTACAGAGCGATTGTACGTTTACCAAGTGAAACCTGCGGCTGAAAATTAGATGCCCAAGTTGCAAGACTTCTAAATGAGGCAAGACATCTAAAGGGAAGTCGAAATTTGCAAAATTAACTACTGTTGTCTTTTTCCGTTTCCTTCTTGATCGAGCTTGATACGCCATTACGTTCAGTGTCCTTGATATAGGAGTCATTTATTTATGGCCTTGGGTTTAATTCCCAAACACTGAATGGCAGTTTTTAGTTCTTTCAAGTAACGCGATAACATTGTCTCAAGATGGCACTGGGTTATCTCTTTGCCTAAACAATGACAGACAAACACGTAGTATATTCTATAAGCCTTCACCCAGAACTCAGCGGTTCAGTTTGAATCAACGAGAAAGCTTGACGTTCACACCTTGCACACAACTGTCCATTTTATATGTCATAATTAAGGGAAAGTACATCGCCGTTGTCTTACAATCCCAAATTAAAATTACCAGTGCCCCCAGTACAGTTGAAGCACCCACTCATATTTTAAACAAACTGAATCTCAAATCGGTTACAGCGTGACATATTGACTAGACAGCATAACGCAGTGCTATTTTGTTGCCATGTCAGTATCCTATACAAGTTGTCTTTAGCTCTTTTAAGCATCGAGAGACGACATTGCAACAAGATGGGACTGCGTTACGCTGTGCCTAGTCAATATGTCATGCTGTAACCGATTTGTAATTCAGTTTGTGCAAAATATGAAATGATTTAAATGGGTGCTTTTAATTGCAATGGCGGTACTGGCAACTGTATAACAACTGCGATGCACTTAGTTTATTTGGAACATAAAATGCACTGTTATATGCGAGCTGTGAACGTCAAGCTTTCTCGTTGATACAAACTGAATCGCTGAGTTCTGAGTCTTAGCTTATGGAATATACGATGTGTTTGTCTGTCGTTGTTTGTGTATGTTGACAAATTGGTTACAAGCGTGCATATTTTAAAGTGAGAACGCGGGGCCATCTTGTTGCAATGTTATCTTATTAGTTGAAAGAGCTAAAGACTGCCATTCAGAGTTTGGGAATTAAACCCAAGGCCATAAAAAATGACTCCTATATCAAGGACACTGAACGTAAGGCATATAAAGATGGCCCTGCGTTCTCACTTTGAAATATGCACGCTTGTAACCAATTTGTCAATTTACAACAAGAGACAAACGCATAGTAGATTCCATAAGCTAAGACTCAGAACTCAGCGATTCAGTTTGTATCAACGAGAAAGCTTGACGTTCACAGCTTGCATATAACAGTGCATTTTATGTCCAAATAAACTAAGTGCATCGCAGTTGTCTTACAGTTACCAATGCCGCCAGTTCAGTTAAAAGCACCCATTTAAACATTTCATATTTTGCACAAACTGAATTACAAATCGGTTACAGCATGACATATTGACTAGGCACAGTGTAATAACGCAGTGCCATCTTGTCGCAATGTCATCTCTCGTTTCTTAAAAGAGCTTAAGACAACTTGTAATAGGATACTGACATTGCAACAAAATAGCTCTGCGTGATGCTGTGTCCAGTCAATATGTCACGCTGTAACCAATTAAGATTCAGTTTGTGTAAAATATGAATGGCTCTTTTCACTGTAATGGCGGCACTGGTAACTTTAATTTGGGACTGTAAGACAACGGCGATGCACTTACTTTAATTGTGACATATAAAATGGACAGTTATGTGCAAGCTGTGAACGTCAAGCTTTCTCGTTCATTCAAACTAAATCGCTGAGTTCTGAGTGAAGGCTTATAGAATATACTATGTGTTTGTCTGTCGTTGTTTAGGCAAAGAGATAACCCAGTGCCATCTTATGACAATGTTATCTTGTTACTTGAAAGAACTAAAAACTGCCATTCAATGTTTGGGAATTAAACCCAAGGCCATAGAAAAATGACTCCTATATCAAGGACACTGAACGTAATGGCATATCAAGTTCGATCAAGAAAAAAACAGTCCAGGGAAAGTCGAAATAGACAACAGTTATTATTTTGCAAACTTCGACTTTCTTTCTCGCAGACTTGCCCATGAAAGATCGTTAAACACAGCTAAAGAACTTAAAATATGACCAAACAGCTTTGATTTAGTTAGCGTTCTCGACTTTCTTTCTTCCTGAAAGAAAACGCTTGTTTTAAAGGCTTTAAAGTGTTTGCGCTTCTTTGCGCATCCGTGTTTGCACCGTAAGCTTTGGGAAGAACTCCGCCATTTATATTTTGATACACTTTGGTTCTACAGTGTAGTGGTTTAGTGGTGCCTTGAAGTCTTCATGTCGTTATTTCTTAACGAAGACAACTTGTCTTCTTGAACGAAGGGAAATGACGGCAAGAAGTCTTCAATGCACCAACCCTACAGGCCTGTCCGCAACAGCCAGGTTAAGGAAATTTGCTTAAATATTAGTTAAAACACTAGGTACATAACGTTTGTCTCCTTGGCCTCGCTGTACTGCCTAGTATTTTCCTGTACTCAACGCCCACCTTTGACTTCAGTTTTGGGTGGATCGGCGACCGATCAATGCAAACTCAATTGAACTTGAACGGTTCCCGAACCGCCGAAAAACAAAGTCAAATGATGCGTGCAATTCGGAGGACAGTTACTTTTACCTCTCCGCCACGGAGGGAAAGATGTTTGCTAATGAAATCACGAACGGGTCTTTCCTTGCTCATCAGCGTGCAAATGAGAAAAAAACGCTAAAACGCCCTCTTACAGGCGTTTTTTGGGTGAATTAACTAATTAAACTAAAAGTAAAGAAGTAGAAGAAAGACTTGAGTTAGAAATAATGGCAAAAACACCTTACTCTGGCAATAAAAACATATTTTCACCTTTGTACATAGATGACAAAACATTTTACATACGGGTATTTTTCTGGCAAACAATGGTCATCTGACGTCATTTGCTGCTAGTTCGTCTAACACGAAGCTTCGTTGAAAATCTCTCCTCTTGCACCGAATGTTAAGACATCAAAAGTCTTCAAAGTTCCACAGAAATGGCGCAGGATTACACAGAAATGGCGACGAAGACATAAAGAAGACATCTGGGGCAAACTCGAGCTAAAATGTCGAAGAAATGGGGAAAAAATTGAGAACGAACATATGGCGTCGTCGAGAAAATTTAAAATCAAGATGGCGTCAGTCTTCTTCTCCGATCTGAAGACGCAACGAAAATCGCTGCAGTGTAGTTAGACATCAACAATATTGGATACTTATTACACATGTAAGTATTCTTTAACTACTCTACGTATGTATGTATTGGTTGTTTGACGAAAATTCTGTTTGCTTACTAGCTCGAAATTTCGCTTTATAAATTTCAGATAAATGTACTGATATACAAAACATATGACTGAGTTTCTATTTTCTCTCTCTAGATGCACCGTAAAGACAACCGATCGAAGTGATTAAAACAGAATAATCGAATAAAAAAATATCGAGGTAAAACAATTTTTATCCAAAGTTTAGGTCACTCAGCTCTACAACTGTCCGATTCGAGCTAGACATTAATTTTGTTTGAGAAAATAAGTAGCTATTTGCGTCTTTTTGAGTATTTACTTCGATTTATATTTTAGATATCCAGTGATAAAGCGAGACAACCACTTGACGAATGCAATGCGATGTAGTGGTAAGAAAACCAAATAGTACAATATACTTCACTATACTTGTTAATCGCATGCAGGTCAAAATTACCAAAATATGATTGCCTAATGAGGAGGGCATCTTTTCTTAAGTCAGGGCAAAAATTACTTGACCCTGATTAAGCGACACTTTCATCTTTCTCAATTAAAACAAATATTAAAAGAATACACAAAAGCATTCTTCAATAAATAAAATACAGTGTTTTAACTGACCTTCTAGCGACTCATGATTAAAATATGTTCTATATTTTTTATTGATATACAAGTACGTGAGTGCCATTTGATCTAAACTTTAATTTGTAGTGAATTATTTTTAAGTAAAATTTAATTATCCTGCATATTACCTATATAAATGACTTCTGTACGTTAAATTCTTTTCTTAACTTTATTTTTACGACTTCGTCTCTCTCTTAAATCCCCCCCTCACTAGTAAAACCACACCCACTCAATTGGGGGATAAATAGACAATTATTATCGTATATCAAATTGGGTATCGAAGGTTTCTATATTATTCTTTCCAAATTTTGTCAGGACTTACTTTTATTCATTCTTTCAGTTTCTTCAAAACCGTTTTTGCTCACTGATACACTACAATCTATACAAGAACAGGTAATTCAGATTTCCAGTTCAAATTTAATACTAATTTAATGACTGCTCATATAAAACTGGCTTGAAACTGGCTTTAATTTGAACTGAAGTCTGAATTTCTCGATCTTTACAAACCAGGCCTTGGCCTAATTTCTTTCACTCTAATTCAATCTTTATCCTTTTTACATCCTACTGCCCCCCCCCCCCCATACCGCTCCCAAACATAAGTTATTCATTCGTAATGATAATTTTTATTCTGTTTGACAATTACATTTACATGATAACTACAGTGAAATACTAGTCCTAAGAGGCTTGTTGAGTTACTTACCAATATTTTGCAATTACAACCCGACCATGTCAACATTGGCAACCGGTGTACCTAGAGTAAACCCACGACAGTTGGCAGAGCGTTGAGTAACATAAATGTCCTCACATAAGTGTCACAAATCTGAAGTGGGGATTGAACTCTCGAGCTCAGAGGTGGCAGGGGCTTGCTCTGATGATTGCACCACTTAAGGAGTACTGTGTAGGATCAAGCAATCCAACTCGAGAAATCTAAATTCTATCGCGTAATTATTTCATAACATAATTACGTAATAGTTTCCTGGTCAGGATAGCGTCATTCATGTATTTAAGATGTTGTCCGCACGCGTGAATGACGCTATTCTGAAAAGAAAACCATTTGGTATTTTATTAGTCAACCTCGTTCCAAAAACCTCTTTGTGAAGAAGCATGTGATAAACAGTCCGGTCAAGTCTAGTCGTCACATGACCAAATTTTTCAATATATTTGCAAAATTTAATACAGAACATAATTACTCGATAATTTGGCAAGAAAACTTTCAAACTATTTGGTCAAATTGGTTCATGTGACAACCAACCACTGAGGCCCTGGGGACGAGGTTGTTTATTACTTTCTTCACGCAATAAAAAATGTAACCCAAATTGCGGTCATTTTTGGCCGTTCGCTTTAGTCCTCTAACGTGCACGGTCAAATACTTATCAAATATATAACCCATGTTTAACTGAGTAAATTTAACCTCCCCACGACAGAACAATCAGCATTCAAATGTTTATTAAAAAATTTCATCCAGGTGTTTTTTACAAAAAATCCAAAAGCGGACTTGTGTTGCGTTTTTTTGAGCTAGGGTCCCCTTCCATATATACAGTTTACTGCTTATGCGAACACGATTTCCACCTGGGCATCTCTCCTTACCAGAACAGGGTCGTGTCGAGATTTTGCGCATGGATCTCAAAATTCATCCAGGAGCTTTGTCCGTTGAGAACGCTGTGTTATATGCCATGCCTATCATAATTACTTATAGCCTTCACTAATACTTGTTGACCTAGTTTTCTTCGCTTATCTTGCATTTAGTTTTCTCAACATCGTAATTATTTATTTTTTCACAGGACGGCGAGTGAAAGTGATATACTCTAACCACAAACCAGAACAAGATGGGAAATCGACAACCGTTCACATCGCAAGATGTCAAGAACAAAATACTATGCAAAGGTACAATTTGTCAAAGTAATTTATAATTAAATTTCCGTTTAGTTGCCAAAATTCTAAAGTATTGTTTGCGAATTTATAATTTTTCCTTATTCTGTGATGGTTGACGTGATATGAGTCAGTTTTTTTACCTACTGGAGAGAGAGAGAAATAATGCCAAACACATGAGACCATTAACAGCAGGATGAAGCGAGATAAACGAAGTCATGACGATCCAAAGATAAAGTGAAAGTAAGTTTATTTCGTCGCTTTGTGAGTTCAACTTTCTATTATCTGCTTCGTGAACTTGTGCCAATTTTAATTTGCTCAAACTAACGTTGCGGTGTGGATACACAAAACACAGGAGCATAAAAAAACATAGAATCTTTCACTATCTGAAACGAGATAAACAGAATTAGACATTTCTAGCGAATGTCCTCGGTGGCTGCGGAAATCAAAAGTCAACACATTTTATAGCAATTAAATGGGCTGTTTGCCATCTTGGAATCGTTTTTAATCTCATTAGCGTTGATTTTGGTCGCTTTACAACCTGAGTTAGCCGAGTAAAACCACTTCCAAACAACAATACACAGTTGCTTAAAATGTTGCTAATGAATATGATGTTGAAAATCTAATTTCCCGTCACTCTGCTTTTTACGTACAAATCACATGTCTATAATATAACATATCGCGTATCCAAAATAATCGAAAACGACGTATAGCTAATATAGGTAATATTTTCATGCTCTACAATCTATACACTCGAATATAGGCTTAGATAACACGTTAGATAACAGTTGTTAATAGTATACACATCGATATACAGGGTGTTTGTCTTCTATCTGCGCATATAGAACTAGCAATTAGCATAATTCGGTATTTTCAGCATTTCAAGAAATAAGAGACACTCAAATATTAATGCCTTGAGTATTATTGTACAGTACGCTAACGTCTATCATAATCGTACATACATCCTGCAATTGTTGATATTTTCGCTGTCATCTAATCAAAATATTTTTGTTTTTCAAAAAGGACGCAAAGGCAATGACAATGAGTCCAACGTCAAATAACAAGCCAAGGCCAACATGCAAGGTTTAGAAATGTAAGTTGATAGAATAAATATTTTTGTCGAAACGATATTAAGTGATTTCATCGCAAACCTCGGGAGATACTTCATTTCTTAACAATACGTGTTTATTGACTCTAACAGAAAAGATGGGGGATGAACACTTTACCAAAATGCATTGCGGTCGGAAATCGTTTAAAAAAGCAAATTGACGGCTGCTGAATTACAAGCATAAGAGAGGAAGTTATTTTTTTGTTTTGTTAAAGTTTTATGTCCTTGGGGGTTTTTCATGGACCGAAATGTATTTTGGTAAAATGTAGATACTGTCATCTTTTTCGTTATAGTCATGTGTACACATGGCGTAAAAGAGCGAAAAAATTGACGTTCAAGTGCGTGTTCGGGGTAATAATTCCGTGTTCTCAGTACGCGAAATTAAATTTTAAAAATCCAAGGCCTAAATCTAACCAAATCTTCAATCCATCAAAGTTAAAACATGACAAATAAAACGCTGGTCAGGATTAGGGTTTGGGTTAGGGGCTTGGATTAAGATTTATATGAGAACACGGAATTATTACCGTGATCGGAGTTCCGTTTTTGTTATATTTGTCAGCGCGGCTGACAGCGTTTTGGCAGGAAAGTAGGCAGATTTCATGTTAATCTCCTTGTTTTTAAAAGTAATGCTCTTGTTTATTAACTTCGAACATGGTTGTCCATAGTCTTTTTGAAAAGGGGAAATCAACCTCGTTCCCAGAGCCTTTTCTGAACTTGAGGAAGGGAAAAGGCCCTGGCACCGGCTGGCTTCTTCTGCAATTTCATTGGTCTATCATCTCACAAAGTAAATTTACTCAATTATCAATTTACTCAATTACTCAATTTATCTCATATTTCCGTGGAGAAAAAAATACCAGTAAAATTTCCAACATTTAACGCCTAACAAAGCCGCTGAATTACGTGATTTTTTTTAAACACTTCGAATGTGTCAGTCATTTTGGAAAAATATGTGTAGTTATCGCGCTAATTTATTGAAAAACCACGCCTCGTGGTTTTAAAAGCCAGCCGGTGCCAGGGCCTTTTTCCATGCCTCAAAAAGGCCCTGGGAACGCGTTTGAGGGGGAATAGCTTGTGACAATTGTATTAAACTGTTTACAATATTTATGGTATGGCTTTTACCTGGTTTTATCATTCCAGTGTTTATAGAGTTCACTGGGTAGTACACATTGACACAAAGCCTTTTTTCTTAGATAAACCCCCTACCTGCAACCTCACGCCATGTTTACAACTTTTAACAGTAAACAGCTGATTCTTAACGAATAATTATCACGAATACTACACGGGAATTGGCATGAAATTTCGAGAACAAATTCTGCATGTTAACAAAAATACTAATCTCGTGAAATTTTGAAGACAGTGTACTTCGAACACAGAAAAACGTTCTCCTTTTTGTAATTTTTTATATAAAAATACAGTAGTTTAATAATTATTCGTAATTATCGTCTAATACTCCAGTTCTTTCATTTCAAAAGATGATGAGCGCAAGAAAGAAAACGCAAGAAGAAAAGTCCAGAGTGAACGACCCTCGATGATATTGGACCCACAAAAGAAAAACAATCAACAAGAATGAGAAAGCAAGTCGCTACGAATATGACAGTAGAGGAAATTATACAAAGGTGAGTTAGTAGAAAACAAGATATTTATTATTTAGAGATCACAGAGGATTTAAGGAAATTTTAATGTCTCTCGTTGAAGAAAAGCAAAAATTTGGTGGAAAATGAAAACTGAATTAACACTTAAACCAACACTTTTGAAAAATAAGACGACGTCTTGCACAATAATGACACTTCTGTTTGTTTCGTTTCATATTTCGAGTTCAAAAAATAGGTATGCCATGCGTACATGTATCTGCGAATCGAAGTGGGAAAGAGGTAAAAGCGACATAAATATGGTTAAATAATGGCCGTTCAGCTAGCGAAACGGTAAAGAAGGCGGAACTGATCTAATGACAGAACCCGGACATATTCACAACATTGGGTTCCTCAAATTGGGCTCAGGAAATTTAGCGAAGTGGTATTTTCCGCTGGCTGAGGCACGAAAGAAGCGTAAAATGTTTTCTCACACACGGCTGGGACCCGTAGAAATAAGGGTGTTGAATATAAAAATATAGTATCACAAAGTAGAGATATCAAATACATTTATTCACATGGCATTATTTGAATGAACTTTGACCCAAAAAGTACTATTACTCCAATACAAATGCTACAGCTTATCTGTAAGAACACTAACTGTTTCTACAAAATTATTATTGAATTAAAATATTAGCTTTCAATGTTTTGTCAATAGCATTATATACTTTTAAAAATTTCAACAATATTTATATATTACAAAAATATCTTATGTTATAAAAAAAATAAAAAGTACTCAAATAATATTTAAACAAGAGACACATTCAAATATAATTTGAACATTGACAATTCACAAGCAGACAAGTTTAAACTTTGATGGCAAGAAATATATTACTGGCACAGATCCACAATGTCAGTATCACAGTATTGCACAATAATCACCCATGCCAGGACATGAGAAAATCATCATTTTACAGCTTGTCTGTACCAACACTAATTGTTTCTACAAAATTATTATTGCAAAACTATTTAAGCTTTGAAATAGCATCATATACTTTCAAAAATATTTATATATTATAGAACTATCTGTCATGTTGTCATGCATTGAAAAAAGTACTCAAAGCAGACAAGTTTAAACTTTGATGACAAGAAATATATTGGCACAGTATCAGTATCACAGTACTGTACATGATCACCCATGCTGTCACATCAGAAAATCATTGCTTTACACCCAACTGTGAATCATAGCTTATGGATATTTTATATTGCTAGAAAAGACTGTAGTTTATATAATAAATAGAAAATACAAGGGTGCTTGAAAATACCAGTTTTACTTCTCATGTTGAACACTTGAACATGACATTTACAATGATATTTATACAGCTTATCTGTGCCAACACTAACTGTTTCTACAAAATTGTTATTGAAAAATTATTAGCTTTGAATGTTTTGTCAATAGCATTACCGGTATATACTTTTTAAAATCTCAACAATATTTATATATTACAAAACTATCTGTCATGTCATGCATTGGAAATAAAAGTATATACTCAAATAATATTTGAACAAGAGACACATTGAAACATAATTCGAACATTGGCAATTCACAAGCAGACAATTTTTTGATGACAAGAAATACCGGTAATATATTATATTGACACAGACGCACAGTATCAGTATCACAGCATTGTACGATAATCACCCATGTCAGGACATCAGAAAATCATCGCTTTACAACCAATTATAAATCACAATAGCTTGTGGATATTTTATGTTGCTTAAGAAAAGACTGTAGTTCTGATATAATAAACAGAAAATACATCGGTGCTTGAAAATGCCACATTTGCTTCTCGTGTTGAACACTTGAACACAGTGGACTTGAACATGACATTTACAATCACATTTCCAAACAATAGCAATAGATACTCCGGGCGGAAATCTCAGCTTGGTCAAAAATATTAAAGCCCAGACAACAGCTTTAAATAGAGCCATAACATATTCCTACATTATCAGGCTAGTTCGTTATCTAGGTGATGAAGTATGAATTGGTCATAAAAAGTTGTTGATAAATTACCTCAAAATCCTTGTTAATGTTCCGTTAAGTGCAATGGGCGTTTATTCCTCATGACTTCATGCATAAAATTTTCGCCATGTTGGATTGAAAAATCAGTATATCACTCCAGTTGAGCTTTCAGTGAAAATTTAAACATAACGTCATCCAAATGTTACATTCTCGTCCATTGGCTGAATTTAGCTTACGCGTTCAGTGATTGGCTATAAGCTAACATTACAGTTACAGTTACAGTTACAGTTACAGTTACAGTTACAGTTACAGTTACAGTTACAGTTACAGTTACAGTTACAGTTACAGTTACAGTTACAGTTAGACGCACGACAGCAATATATCTGCATTCGCAGATACAAAAATCAGGTAAAAAATACAGCATAATGGTTAATGTTGACAATATTTCTGAAAGAAACAATACCTTAACGCTGGGAAATCTTGCCTCCCACATTTGAGTCGAGGTTATTTCTACAAACAAAACAAACACTGCATGTTACCTGATATGTTAAGGGTTGGATTGAACGAATGAGCTTCAAGTAATAAGTTGTAGTAATGATAATTTAAAAATGGGATGTCTAAGTTTATTAATTCTTTTCTATTACAATCATTAGCAGAGTTAAAAACAACGGTAAAAACGTTTTCTAATTCCCAGAGGAATATAATATTTCTTTGTTTCTTCATTGATATATGCATGAAATCAGTGGGATGCATTATATTTTTTGCGCATTTTTAATTCCCAAGGGAATACAGATGGCTTTGTCTGGATGACTTTATAATGAGAATCCTCTTTGATTAAATATGATAAGTATCTTATTGCTTTCGAGTTTGTTTTGCTAAACAGAAACAATGGAACAATTAAGTCATTGTTTGTGTGCACTAAAGCGAATGGCAGAAAGGTTTGAGAGCAGCTGCAACGCACCATGCAAATGAAGGCGTTTCGGTTAAACAATTATGAGAATTGCGGTAAATTTTTAAATGTTTCTATCTTTTTTCAACCTTAAAATATACTAGGCATACGGTGCTTGAATTGCATGCCAACTACAGCTTAGAATTTAAATTTCTATGGACGAGTTTTAAATTAAAATTCACGTTCCGTTTTTAAGAGAATTATATATACTTTTTCCGTTCTCATGCTTATTTGACTCAGCCTTAGACTTTGGTAAGTAAAACAACACATTCTATAGAAATGAAATGGGCTGTCTGTCATCTTGGAATCATTTGTGATCTCATTAGCGTTCATTTTGGTCGCCTTACGAGCTGAGTTAGCCAAGTAGAACCACTCCCAAACAACAATACACAGTTGCTTAAAATGTTGCTAATGAATATGATGTTGAAAATCTAATTTCGCGTCACCCTGCTTGTCACGTACAAATCATATGTCTAATATAAGATATCGCATATCCAAAATAATCGAAAACGATGGATAGCTAATATAGGTAATATTTTCATGCTCTACAATCTATACACTCGAATATAGGCTCAGATAACACGTTAGAAAACAGTTGTTAATAGTGTACACATCGATATACAGGGTGCTTGTCCTCTATCTGCGCATACAGAACGAGCAATTAGCCTAATTCGGTATTTTCAGCCAATATAATTCGAGAAATAAGAGACACTCAAATATTAATGCCTTGAGTATTATTGTACAGTACGCTAACGTCTATCATAATCGTACATACATCCTGCAATTGTTGATATTTTTGCTGTCATCTAATCAAAATATTTTTTTCAAAAAGGACGCAAAGGCAATGAGAATGAGTCCAACATCAAACAACAAGGCCAACATGCAAGTTTAGAAATGTAAGTTGATAGAATAAATATTTTTGTCGAAACGATATTAAGTGATTTCATCGCAAACCTCAGGAGATATTTCATTTCTTAGCAATACGTGTTTATTGACTCTAACAGAAAAGATGGGGGATGAACACTTTACCAAAATGCATTGCGGTCGGAAGTAGTTCAAAAAAGCAAATTGACGGTTGCTAAATTACAAGCATAAGAGAGGAAGTTATTTTCTTTCTTTTTCTACAGTTTTATGACCTTGTGGGTTTTTCATGGCGCGAAATGTATTTTGGTAAAATGTAGATACTGTCATCTTTTTCCTTATAGTCATGTGTACACATGGCGTAAAAGTGCGAAAAATTGACGTTCCAGTGCGTGTTCGGAGTTCCGTTTTTGTTATATTCTTCAGCGAGGCTGACAGCGTTTTGGCAGGAAAGTAGGCAGATTTCATGTTAATCTCCTTGTTTTCAAAAGTAATGCCTTGTTTATTAACTTCGAACATCGTCTTCCATAGTCTTTTTGAAAAGGGGAAATCAACCTCGTTCCCAGAGCCTTTTCTGAAATTGAGGGAGGGAAAAGGCCCTGGCACTGGCTGGCATCTTCTGCAATTTCATTGGTCTATCATCTCACAAAGTAAATATACTCAAAACCACGGAAATATTCTCATATTCCCGTGGAGAAAAAAAATACCAGTAAAATTTCCAACATTTGACGCCTAACAAAGCCGCTGAATTACGTGATTTTTTCTAAGCACTTCGATGTGTCAGTCATTTTGGAAAAATACGTGTAGTTATCGCGCAAATTTATTCAAAAACCACGGTTCGTGGTTTTAAAAGCCAGCCGGTGCCAGGGCCTTTTTCCATGCCTCAAAAAGGCCCTGGGAACGTGTTTGAGGGGAAATAGCTTGTGACAATGGTATTAAAACTGTTTACAATATTTATGGTATGGCTTTTACCTGGTTTTATCATTCAAGTGTTTACGGAGTTCACTGGGTAGTACACATTGACACAAAGCCTTTTTTCTTAGGTAAACCCCCTACCTGCAACCTTACTCCATGTTTACAACTTTTAACAGTAAACAGCTGATTCTTAACGAACAATTATCACGAATACTACACGGGAATTAGCATGAAATTTCGAGAACAAATTCTGCATGTTAACAAAAATACTAATCTCGTGACATTTTAAAGGCAGTCTACTTCGAACACAGAAAAACGTTCTCTTTTTTGTATTTTTTTTATATAAAAATACAGTAGTTTAATAATTATTCGTAATTATCGTCTAATAATTCAGTTCTTTTATTTCAAAAGATGGTGAGCGGCGAATAAACGCAAGAAGAAAAGTCCAGAGTGAAAGACCTTCGATGATATGGACCCACAAAAGAAAAACAATCAACAAGAATGAGAAAGCAAGTCGTCACTAATGTGACAGTAGAGGAAATTATACAAATGTGAGTTAGTAGAAAACAAGATACTTATTATTCAGAGATGAAAGAGGATTTAAGGGATTTTTAATGTCGCTCTTTCAAGAAAAGAAAAAAATTGAGTGAAAAATGAAAACTGAATTAATACTTAAAACCAATACTTTTGAAAAATAAGTCGAAGTCTTGCACAAAGTCTGTCTCGTTTCATATTTCGAGTTCAAAAAATCAGGTAAAAAATACAGTATAATGGTTAAGGTTGACAATATTTCTGAAAGAAACAATACCTTAACGCTGGAAAATCTTGCCTCCCACATTTGAGTCGACGTTATTTCTAAAAACAAAACAAACACTGCAGGTTACTTGATATGTTGGATTGAACGAATCAGTTTCAAGTAATAACTTGTAGTAATGATAATTTAAAAAGTACACTCATTAGCAGAGTTAAAAACAACGGTAAAAAACGTTTTCTAATTCCCAGGGGAATATACTATTTCTTTGTTTCTTCATTGATATATGCATGAAATCAGTGGGCTGCATTATTTTTTGCGCATGTTTAATTCCTAAGGGAATACAGATTGCTTTGTTTGGATGACTTTATAACGAGAATCCTCTTTGATTAAATATGATAAGTATCTTGGTGCTTTCGAGATTGCTTTGGTAAACAGAAACAATGGAACAGTTAACTCATTGTTTTTGTGCACTAAAGCAAATGACGGAAAGGTTTGAGAGCAGCGGCGACGTACCATGCAAATGAAGGCGTTTCGGTTAAGTAAGTATGAGAAGCGGTAGTTTTTAAACGTTTCTGTCTTTTTTTAACCATAAAATATACTAGGCATACGGTCCTTGAATTGCATGTCAACTACAGCTTCGGATTTAAATTTCTATCGATGAGTCTTACGTAAAAGTTTACGTTCCGTTTTTAAAATAATTATATATACTTTTTCCGTTCTCATGCTTATTTGACCCAGCCTTAGACTTTGGTAAGTATGAGATATATATTTACTTCGGATCGGTTTAACATAACGAAAAGCCCATGCCCTTTCAGCTAAGGTTTTACGTTTGAAAACTCAATCAAATACTCAGTCTAAGTGGGTTTAAGTAGCTAGAGATAACGTAATTTATCTGTTTATTTTGCTTTTTTGTTCATAACGTAATTTATTAGCTAAATGTATGGACTGCAAGGGTGTGAGCCGTGTGTAAGTTGCATGGGGTTAGGCTTATTAAAGGAATTAAAATTTTGAAAGTATGTTAAACAATGCAAAATCAACCGTCGAAAACAACACAGAGGAACAAAATAGCGGATAGAGCGTTTGTACATTTCGCAAGTTGTACATTACACGTATAAAGACAAGTATGGAGCTTACCTGTTTGTACATTGGACCTTTCACTTTCTCTTCACGCTTGAGCTAAAGAAACTGAATAAATTACATTTAAAATACAAACTTTATCGAAATTTTAATTCTTTTAATTTTCTGATTTGGGTGGCAGTCGGGGTGGTGGCGGTGCATGCGGATTTATCAGCTGTGAGTGACTGTGCGATGGTGAGGAAAGTGAAGGTAACGAGTGGAATGCAGGAGCTTAGGACCGAGGAAGACAGCTTAGAACTGAGGCAGGTAGGCAGTCGGTAGGATCAGAGGGGGGCACTCGTCATTTTGGCTTTGGGAATCAAATTTGCATGATGAGCACTAACATTTGTTGTTTTAATTTTTCAGGTACGCGCGGCTGCTCTCCAGAGAAGATCAACTTAGCAATTGCATTAGAATTTGCAAGGTTGGTCTTCTCTTCGCCTCGCTACCCCGGCCAGCTTTCCGAGTGCTACTTCCACCGTAAATAAGTAGAAGTACTTGTACTTCTACTTAGGTGGAAGTAGCACTTGGAGAGCTGGCTGGGGTAGGGGGGTTTTTTTATTCAATTTTTCAATTCCCATGGGAATTGAATTTTTAATTAAAAAGGGGTCACATGTAAATTTTGTAAACAATTTATTGAAAAGAATTTGTATAGACTACAATTTGAATAACAATAAAAAGAGATTAATTTCCACAAATGTGTACTTCATTGAATAACAATAGAAGAAAACAGAACACGGCAGAAAAAGAACAATTAACCTTGTGCTTAACACAAGTGAGCAAACATAAGTGAAAGATAAGTAAAACCAGATAAATTTTTATACTTCAGGATATAAATAATTATGAATCAACTAGAAGTGATAAATTTTGCGAGTTTGACAGAGAAATTTTCCATTGGTAAATAAACGCCGAGTTGTTTCACAATTACACGGAAAATATATGGCTCTAAATCACGCAATTGATAAAGTCGAAGTATGTTTTGTTCTCCTTAGAAACGTAGTCAGCGCATTTTTAATTGTTTTAAATTTATCTTTTGTAAGAAGAGGACGGTAATCCTCAACAGGTCTAACTGAAAAGGTTTTTGAGAGTCCAACTACGATCTCAACTTCCAGGGGGGAAGAAACCCGCAGAGTACCTGTAGAAAACGCACGACTTTTGGCAGAGCGTTGACTCTCGCTCTCACTAAGCAATAAATACAACTACAGAAATAAAAAGCGTTTTTGCTAATAGAAAGATACGATTTTCATGAGCTGTTTCTTTAAAAGTCCAGAGAAAATAAAGTCTTTTTGCTATGTAAAGATTAAGCACACATGAAGCCCAGAGAAAATGTTTTTACAGATTGAAAAACTGTTCCAAACGTCGAAACCTCGAGAGAAAATGATTAGTTTGTATACTGATTGAAATATCAAATTGAAAAGGTTATGAAATTTTCACATTCAGAGCCATATATTTTTCTGATTGTGCTTTTAACCTGACAATGTCGAATTGATCACATATTATCAACTTCATTTTTCGAACAAAGAATACATGCTGCACAGACGAAAATTTAAATATTTTTAAGGATATTGTGCAGAGCACAAAATTTCAGAAACAAACCCTTTGAAAATTCTATTTGGCCAAAAAGTTCTCATGTGCACCATTTGTAGCCTTATTTGTAGCAAAGGCATCTCATTTCGTGAGGTGTGCGATGCTTTTTACGCAAATTATGGTAATTTAGTTGGAATAACATTTAGGAGTACCCTGCCAATCATAATTTTATTTCCTTTATGTTAACCTAAGTATATTTTTTCATATAAAAAGAGCTGTCTAATTCATGATCCCTGTAAAACCTTTTGGGTTCCAAGTTAATACTGAAGTTACTCAATAGTGGAGCAGTCTTTAATTTAACGATTTGTCAGAAGTTCAAAAATGTACAGCATTAGTGTTACATGATAAAAATGTGTGTAAAAATATTACAGCTTTCCATGGAACAAAGCACTTCGTTGCCTTTTAAAGAACTTATAGTTTTAACAGTGAAAGAAACAAAACCAAAACATCGAAATATACAAGATTGGTCTTGCATTGGAAAGAAAATGCTTAAGCACTGAATTTGATCAATTTCAAAAGATATCATTGTCAGATTAAAAACAAATCTCATTGAAGTATAAACTTATCTTTACTTACTTGTCAAAGACCATGTTCAAAAGCCATGTAAACCTGTTTTCTTATATTATTAATACTATACTATGGTTACAAAGTGGAACTATTTGAAAAGAAAACTTGAACTAAAGCAAACAAAATGAACATATAAAATAACAAATTCTTTCAACTATTTTCAAATGCCAAAACACAAACTCACCACAACCAGACAATGGAAATAGTTCAGGGAAAAAATTGAAGGTTAAAGAAAATCTCTTGTAAGTATAAGAAGACCATTCAAGCTATTTTACCTGATCTTATGCCAGACTATTTTATTTGTGAATAGGAAAGACCCTACATTCAACAAACTAAACTTGGCATGTTAAGAAATCTGTACAATATAAAATCTAAAATTGCTTAATATTGCTTAACATGACTTATAATTATTTCAAGTCTGATGAACATGAAGAACTCTGATCAGGTATAGTTCTCCTGCTTCAGTTCATCTTGATTCCAAATATTAGTTCCACTTTGCAATAATTTCACCTCAAGTACTTCTTCTTGAAGGTAGACAGTTCATTTGAAAATTAAATTTTGCTCCGATATGTGATTTTCAGATGAACTTTCTAAACTTTCAAATGAACACTCAAAGTCAACTTAAACAAAAGAAGATTGAGATGGTAAACCAAGAAACAAAATAAATGTTTTTAAAATGCTTTTTGATTGAATTAATAAAAAATTATATCACAATTTTGATGTTCAGGTAGAGATATATTTTCCATTGACAGAAAACTTAGCAATACAAAATTAGCAGCAAATTTCATGGACACATTTAGTAAGTAAAGAATTATATTTGTTTTTGATAAAACCACCTCAATCTTCACATTTGCTTAATCAGTACAACATTACAATTTCAAATAATGACAAACTTTAATTGCTTTAGAGTATCTGGAAAAACATTTGAACCAAAAATTCATTTTTAAAAATAAATTTGTCGGATTGGAATAATCGTTAAATGCATTTGGGTCTAAAACAACCAATTTTTCTCAGAAAAAGATTTTAAAATTGCTATGTAGAAATACAGTCAATGGTTACTAAGTGTCAAACACAGCGTGGTTTTGAATGATGAGAGAATTACATTACTGGACTGTATAACATGTTTTTCCTAAAACTTGTTGGACATTATATGAATCTCAATTGATCTATAATTTGAATATATTTCATTTGATGTTAACCGCCTGCAAAATGAAATTGCATTTACAGAACATGCTTAACTGCAATAGGAAATTGATCTATTTGCATGACACTTTTAGGATTAAGTGAAGCTATTTTTAATGCTTCCTGTCTTATGTCCCTTTCACAGAACACAATAATTGTGATGAATGGCATAACATGTTCTCAAAAAATTAGCCATTACAGACATTTAATTGAAGGCTTAAGTATGTAGTTAGTTAAGTATGGAGAGTTAACTTGATTCTAGCATGAAATCTGTAAATTATTTTTCTATATGTAAATATGCAATTCAGCCTCTGGGCTTTCATATACTTTTAATAAACCATCATTCATTCATTCATGTTGTCCTGAAAACATTACCAAAACTGCTACCAAGATTTTTGTTTTGAATTTTTTTGAGGCTTTTACATGTTTTTATAAAACCAAAGAAAAATAATTCAACCAAACAAGACTTTTTTACTTTCAGAAAACAATAAGCTCATCATTATTTGACATTTTAAAAATTAAAATGCTTTGCAAATTGCTATGAGATTTTCCATGCAGTGATCACACAAAATAATGATCTATTTGGATGAGAATAACTGTACATTACGTTCACTGACTAGCACTCGTGAGAAAATAAATATATTTCTTCTAAAACATAAACATAGCCACTTCTTGTGAGAAACACCATACAATCTGCAAAGCATCTCAATTTAAAACAACAAAGCATAAAAATATTAAGACCTTTTGAGCACATTTCATCAACATTGTTCACTTTCTCATCATTGACCCCGCCAGATTAGCATTCATAAAACTTTCATTGCTATACCATAGGTCTACAAAATGTTAAAATATAACTATAAGCAAATTAAAATTTTACTAGACATGGGTAAATCTCAGTACATGTAGCGAGCATATGTTCTTACTCAAATCAGTAGAGTATAAAAACCAATACCAGCCGACAATTTCAAAAAATATAGTACAAAATATAATCCGAAGATTAGCATCTTGAAACCCAAAATATGAGTTAAGCAAGAAAATTGAGTGAGTTTTTAATATTTCGATTTTATTACAAAATGTATACAAGTTGGCATGCCATGATGACATCATCACTCAATTTTCTTGCTTAACTCATATTTTGGGTTTCAAGATGCTAATCTTCGGATTATGTTTTGTACTATATTTTCAGTAGAGTATCTTTCTGTAAGTAAAAAAAAACAGTTTAAAAATATGCACATGGTATGTTGCAGTTTTACTATGTAGCATGGTAATGTCATACAATTAGGCTTATGCGAAATGTGAATGTCTTTGCATTTCATTAACTGCATTTTTGCTTCAGGGAAAGCCACTCTACTGATTTTTGTAATATTTTGTTTTACCAGGGGCCCGTTGTTCGAAGCCCGTTTAGCTTAAACAGTGGTTAAGCTCAAAATAGAAACCAAGTTTATAGATTCATTCAACAACCAGACTAAAAGTTTTGAACCTTAATAGAATGATTATGCTTACAACTACATATTTACTGCAAAATATTTAAGTTAACTGTTCAACGAGTGATGTAAGAGTGTTATTTAATTTTGACTTATCCACCATTTACGCTAAACGGGCTTCGAACAACCGGCCCCAGGAGGGCGAAATAACCACAACAAATATCAATTACTGTGTATCCGTATTACATAACACAGCCTTTCAATTTTGCCTGCCAGAAGAAACAGGAGTACCCAAAGAAACCCACAATTGCTGCAAAACTTTGACTCATCAATACTCTTTTCACAAGAACAATGTTCAAATCAGATTTAAACCCCAGTCAAACCACACTCAATGTCTGGTACTTGGCAACTATTGTATGGTACTTTCCAAGTTAATTACAAGGGAAAATTATACGGACTGCAATAGAAAATTATGGTGCCTTATAATTTGCAACTTTACTGCTCAAAAATACACAGACTTTTCTTACATATCAGCACAAAAACTAACAGCAGAATTCATCTAAACTGCAGTTCTTACTTCGACAATCAGGCATCACGAGGATAAGGCATGCTTTAATACCACACGTGCAAATTTCAGACTTTGCATGATCAAATATTTCGTTAAAATCAGCCTTGATTGCCACAACATTTATATATATCAGAGATATAGACGCTCTGCTACAACTACTGGTAAAAGACAACGTATATTACCTTGAAATAAAGGCAAGATTGTTTGAATATCTTCGATAAACTTGAAGGATTTCTGCATTTTATTCTGATCAAAATTGAAATTTTGCCATTTTGGCGAGCTGTTCCGACCTGCCGACGAAAACATCCGACATCTTGCGTAAGCACCTAAGCACAGTCAGAGAGCACAGTAATGCAGATGAGATGGTTTGGAAAGTGGGCGGAGTTTCGGGACATGTCTTTGATCCATGCTTAGAAGGATCACGTGCCAACTTTCATTTCCATTAACTGTGACGTAAGTAGTCGTTGGTTCCAAGCAATCAAAAACTGATCCAAGGAGGAGAGGGGGGGGGGGGGGGGTGTTCTGTACATATGTATTTTTATCGTTATAACTACAGTCAGTAGTTATTATAGATCAATAATAGAAAATCCTTATTGGACCTCTAAGAAGAACAGTTTAGAACTGATAGAGCTATCCAGTGTAAATAAAGTTATTTTAGTTTAGGTTTCTTCCTGTAATAACATTTGATCAATAAGAGATGATCCTTACTGGACCTCCAGGAAGAACAGTTTAGAGCTAATAGAGCTATCCTGTATAAATAAAGTTTGTTTAGTTCAGGTTTCCTCCTGTAGTAACTGTAGTATTCAATTATTCAATCAGATAATTTGGGTTTGTTGATTGACATGAAAATGATTAATATGCATGCACATGATTGTAATGTGATAGTGTGTATGTGACAGTGTAGCAGTAAACAACGAATAAAGATATATAATAACTGGTGTACATGAAGCTGAGAGAATACTAAATTGGCGACGAGGATAAAGGAGCAATAATAAGGGATACACACACGTAAATTGTAATGTCCGACGACGAAGGAATTACACAACCACAACCGATGGTACAAATCATGCAATCCGTTGCAATTACGCCAATGCCAGAATTTTGCCCTGATGCTAAACTAGGAACAAGCCTAGCGACGAAATGGAACAACTGGCAATCAGATTTCGATATGTATTTGACAGCGAGTGGTATTACAGACCCAACGAGAAAACGTGCGTTGTTATTGTATCAAGCTGGCCCAAGAGTGCGCGAAATATTTAAACAAATTCCAGACACAGGAACTAGTGCGGACTATGACACTGCAAAGGACAAACTTAAAGCCCATTTTGATCCACAGAAAAACAAACGATATGAAGTCTACCGTTTCCGACAGGCAACGCAAGAGAGTAACGAAACATTAGACCAATTTCACACGAGGCTTCGTACGATGGCAGAGACCTGTGAGTTTACCGACATAGAATTTGAAATCGAAGAACAAATAATTATTGGTGGCAGATCGTCAAAAATACGCAAACGGGCTCTACGCGATCCGACGTTTGACTTAAAGGCTATGCTTATTGAAGGGCGTCGAGACGAGCAAAGTACATTTCAGACCATAGGCAGCCCAGGAACGCGGTGTTTTGTTTTGTTTTTATCGATGTGACGTATACATAATTATAATTACCCTAAGGTAGGCAACTTCACACAAACTAACGATACATACACCTGTAAATAATCCGAAAATACTTCGCATATCTTTACAACTACGCTAAAATAATAACAGAAATAAAATCTACGATATTTTTTTTATATACTACATGTATTTTAACTTGTGAAACAAGTTTGTAAAACGAAAAAAAATACGAAAAACGTCTGTATATTTGTGAAATTTTTGCATGGGACGATGCGGGATACGCTCTTGCCGCTTTTAACGACCTTTCAAACAGATTTCAAAATACGAATTTGCAATCTCATTAGCTGTACAAGTTGACTTCTTCCTGACAGCCAATGAGATTGCAAATTCGTATTTTGAAATCTGTTTGAAAGGTCGTTAAAAGCGGCAAGAGCGTATCCCGCATCGTCCCATGCAAAAATTTCACAAATATACAGACGTTTTTCGTATTTTTTTTCGTTTTACAAACTTGTTTCACAAGTTAAAATACATGTAGTATATAAAAAAAATATCGTAGATTTTATTTCTGTTATTATTTTAGCGTAGTTGTAAAGATATGCGAAGTATTTTCGGATTATTTACAGGTGTATGTATCGTTAGTTTGTGTGAAGTTGCCTACCTTAGGGTAATTATAATTATGTATACGTCACATCGATAAAAACAAAACAAAACACCGCGTTCCTGGGCTGCCTATGTTCAGACGAAAGAAATCGAATCCAAAGAAACAAAAGACGGTGAAACGAATAGACTAGCACAGCAACATGGGAATAATATCAGTAATTACAAATCAACTTGCAAGAATTATGGTCGTGAGTTTCCACATAAAGGCGCGTGTCCAGCGAGAGGCAAAACATGCAACAATTGCGGAAAACCAAACCATTTTGCTACAGTGTGTCGAGCAAAACAAAACCCGATTCGGATACCAAGAAAGACGAGGAAAAACAAACAACATGGACACAGAAATATCAGAACGCTAGACACTGAACAAAATTCGAGTTCTGACGAAGAATATTTATATACAGTTACCGACGCAAAACCTGATAACAAAGTTAATGTCACCGTGGGTGGTAGTAAATTTAAAATAGCTGTAGACACGGGCGCGACAATTAACGTCATAGACTATGGCACTTTCGAGCAGATGAAAGATATAAAACTGACTCGCACGAACATGAAAGCTTATGCCTATAGTAAGAAATCTCCAGTGGAATTTATCGGTAAATTCGAAGCGGTTATAGAAACAAAGAAACGTATGTCGGTTGCTACTTTCTTTGTTGTGAAAGCCAAACATTGTGGAAATTTGTTATCACTAAATACGGCACAAGAACTCGGACTCGTTAGTTTGCACTTGAACAAACTTACATCAAAAGACGCGGCATTAGATCACATCCTTCAAAAGCACTCAACAGTATTTACGGGCTCTGGTAAGCTACACGGTACACAGATCAAGTTAGACATTGATAAAACAAAAGTACCCAAAGCATAACCCCAACGACGAATACCTTACCACCAACGAGAAAAGGTAAAAACAGCGATACACGAGCTCGAGAAACAAGATATAATTGAACGAGTACCTGACAACGAAGCGACTCCCTGGGTTTCACCCATAGTAGCGGTCCCGAAAAAAGACGGACAGGTTCGCATTTGCGTTGATATGAGACTACCAAACGAAGCGATTCGACGAGTGCGACACCCAATACCGACTGTAAACGACATAAGTCTTTCGTTGAATGGTGCGCAGTACTTTTCTAAATTAGATTTAAGTCAGGCGTATCATCAGCTTGAATTAGAAGAACAATCTAGGTACATTACAACTTTCAGCACACATTTAGGTTTGTATAGATATAAAAGACTAAACTATGGAACTAACGCTGCGGCCAAAATGTTCCAATATACCCTTCAAACAGCATTGCAAGGACTTACCGGAGTTAAGAATATCGCGGATGATATTATCATCTTTGGCTCAACAAGAAGCGAGCATGACAAAAACCTTGACGAATGCCTTAAACGATTAACCACGAAGGGACTACGACTGAATCAAAGTAAATGTACTTTTCTAAGCAAACAACTATCATTTTTCGGACAGATTTTTACAAAACAGGGGACTCGACCAGATCCTAAAAAGGTTAACGACCTATTGAATGCACCAAAGCCAACGAATACACATGAAGTTCGAAGTTTCCTTGGCATGGCAAACTATAGCAGCAAATATATACGGAACTTTGCTACTATTACGGCTCCCTTACGAGAGCTAACGAAGAAAAATGTTCGTTTCGAGTGGTCTGCAACACATGACGCAGCGTTCGAGACGCTCAAGCAGGCACTGACGTCTGCACCTTGCATGTCGTACTTCGACAAGCATAAAGATACGTACGTGACTGTCGATGCTAGTCCGGTAGGCATCTCAGCTATTCTATCACAGAAATCGCTGCACGGAAATAGCGACCACCAACAGACAATCGCATACGCTAGTCGAGGTTTGACAGAGACTGAAAAGAGATATTCCCAGACCGAAAAAGAGGCACTAGCCATAATATGGGCAGTTGAACATTTCCATTTATTTCTTTTTGGAAGTGAGTTCACGTTAGTGACGGATCATAAACCGTTAGAGATAATTTACGGTAAACGAACAGCCAAAACGTCAGCACGCATAGAGAGATGGGTTCTTCGTTTACAACCCTACTCATTCAGGATCGTGTATCAAGCAGGTAGCAACAACCCCGCAGACTATCTATCACGACACCCAACCGCGGAAAGTTGTCGAAAGCAAGAAAAAATGACAGAACAGTACATTAACTTCGTTGCGCAACACAGTGTGCCCAAAGCCATGACTTTAGCCGAAATAATTGACGCCACTAACTCCGATGCAGTATTAACACAAGTCAAAGACGCGATTCGAACAAACAAGTGGGACTCACCTGCGGTAAAACCTTTTAAGTCCGTGAAAGAAGAGTTAACCACCACCTCACAAGGCATTGTCCTAAGAGGAACGAGAATCGTAATTCCTGCTGTTCTACAACAAAGAACAATAGATTTAGCCCATCAGGCACATCTTGGTATAGACAAAACGAAAAGCCTCATTAGAGAAAAAATATGGTTTCCCCAAATAGACAATCGTGTAAAGAGCACTATTGATCATTGCCTTCCCTGTCAGGCAGTGGGACGACCAAACCCACCAGAACCCATTACAACCACACGCATGCCTAAACATCCATGGACCACATTACATGTTGACTTCTATGGACCTCTACAAACGAAAGAATATCTACTTGTAGTTATCGACAGATACTCGCGATTTCCAGAAGTGGACATAGTACATTCCACGAAAGCATCAGCAGTGATACCAAAGCTGGACAGAATGTTTGCAGTTCACGGTATACCTGATGTCTAAATCTCTGATAATGGCCCACCATTTAATAGCACTGACTACAAACGATACTTAGAGACTCTAGGTATAACACCTAAATTCTCTACCCCGTTATGGCCTCAAGGTAATGCACAAGCTGAACGCTTCATGCAAGGTCAAAGAAAAGTCTTGCAAACAGCGAAAATTCAAAATCGACCGTGGAGACAGGAGCTCAGCCGATTCTTACTACAATACAGAACAACACCCCACAGCTCTATCGGTGTTCCACCTTCCGAGCTATTGTTTAACAGAAAAATTCGAGGAACATTACCAGTACTTTCTAAGAATATAATTGTAAATCGACACAAAGAAGCGCGTGAGAAAGAAAGCAGACGGCAAGAATACAACAAGTCATATATCAACAACCGAAGAAACACCAAGAAAAGTAACATCACGGTTGGAGACTATGTATTGGTTCGACAACCAAAACAAAACAAGCTAACACCACACTTCAGCCAAAAGCCATATCTGGTTATATACAAAAATAAAACTGTGATAAAGGCTCGCAGTACAGATGGTCATGAGATAGAACGAAACATTTCGCATTTTAAGAAGTTTCCGAAATCGAGCGATAACGAATCGGATGATAGCGATGATCTGAACGATTATCATGATCCTGAGACTGAACAGAACGCAAGAAACGCACGGATAGTTAATGACAACAACGAGGACCTGGACCAGGTTAGAAGATCGACCAGAACCAAAAGAGTACCGGAGAGATATGGACAATCTTTACCATCGAACCTCATTAACGAACTGTACTAATATCAGTACAGTGATTCATTAAGACTATTGACATTATAGCATCTATAGCGTACAGTATATTTTATTGGTTAAATTACGGACTTTAATTAACTTAAATTTAAACAAGGGGAATGGTGTGGTATTCAATTATTCAATCAGATAATTTGGGTTTGTTGATTGACATGAAAATGATTAATATGCATGCACATGATTGTAATGTGATAGTTAGTGTGTATGTGACAGTGTAGCAATAAACAACGAATAAAGATATATAATAACTGGTGTACATGAAGCTGAGAGAATACTAAAGTAACACTGGATCAATAAGAGATGATCTTTACTGGACTTCTAGGAAGAACAGTTCAGAACTGAGAAAGCAATATTTGTTCAACAGAAAGAGCTTTAATATTATTTAAAATATTTATTAGTGCAACTTCACAAATAAGTATTACACTACAGAGCAAAGTTCGTCTTTCAGTTTATCATAAAATATTCACAGTCTATTTAGTGGCTGGTGCAGGGTTGAGGAATCCTGGTGCTTTGTTTGCAGCTCTTGATGGGGGCAAAACCAAGAACTTTTTGAATATTCTGCAAAAGAAATGAAAAATACGTGTTGGTTGTTATATCAAGTTACAAGTACTCCGTTTAGCAGTTGATAACGCACCCCAGGAATTACTACATACCTGCCTAATAGACATTGTACATAAGATATACAGAGGATACTACCCGAGGTACAATCTTCGGAGGTACAATGGCCCAGGGTACAATAATATCGAGGTACAAACTTTTTTATCATCGAATTTAATTACTCCGTGCAAAATTGTTTTTCGGTAATTGATTGCAGATAATATAGAAAAAAGTATTAACAAAATGTGATACCGGTTATTGTTCTTGTTAAAAAGGTCGAATATGGAGTTTACAAGATGTTCCTTGTACGTTTGCATGGTGAATATCAATCGAAGTATTATTAAGATTGCACTGTTATTAGCACTGATAAAGAACCGAGCTTACGGGTTCGAAAGCTTACTGTGATAGTAAATTTATGTGGTGTTTCCACAAAATTATACTTTGATTTAAAATTAAACAATAATAATTATTATCTAAAAATAAAAATTACTATCACGAAATAACGTTGCAACTCTCCGTGGTGCAGTGAAAAGCACAGAAACACATAAGATCTTTCACTGCTTGAAACTATATAAACAGCATTCGACGTTGCGATCTATAAAAACAGACAATGTAATAAAATATTAAAAAACTGCGAAAAACAAATCAAAAAGTCAAATCAAAAAAGTAAACAGACAAACAGATAAACTAAGACAAAGACAGACAATCTAGACTAAAATACATAAAATATTTAAGCAAAGTAAATAACTTAGCACGTATCGAGTCCGATTGTTTGTTCATTGATGGTCGAATGTCTTTTATAAAGAGCATTTCAAACAATAGACACTCGAACTTGCTTCGACATTTTTTCAATACTTTGAAGCAACCATCGACTCTCGCGGTATTTTCTCCATGCTCTATCATGTGTTGACCAATCATGGACCCCTTGTGCTCTTCAATGCGTTGTACTGTTTATACTCATATATATTGTATTTTAGCGCGTCTTAGCGCATAAATTAGAACTTATTAACTTGCGCAATTGATTAAACGTCATTTGTCAACGTCATTTGTAAACGTCATTTAAACAATTTAACTGTAAAAATTATCTATATTTGTTCTTCAATAAAACTTTTATCGCTTACGTTTGTCTCGAAATCTATTTCAAAAAGTTTGTTCATAATTTTTATTGAAACGAAAATTGAACTTGCAAACAAAGTGGAAACGGCAAAATAAATTGACAAACTTACATTAACTCTATCTCTGGATCGTTGTTGACATCGGTTGGTCTCGTTTTATCATGCTGCATGGTTTCATGCGGTTGGCATTCTCTCTTCATAGAAGATCACGCCGGTGCTGTAGGTAACAGGTTCACTCATACCCAGTAAACTATTATAAAGTAAGGAGAAAATTAATGTTATACTATTGTAAATTTCGTATAATCACCTCTACTAACTATACTACATGTAGTTAGTATATATCAGCGTATATATCCCGCTTGATTTCATATCCTTAACTTCTGAATTGAAATGCTTTTCATCCCCTGGCGTGTTTTAACCATCCTTTGTAAACCCATTCTTACTGTAACGGATTCTTCCTACAGGCAAACGATATACATAAATATACATAGCAACTGTCGACTTATCATTCTTACTGCAATTCGAAATGACAAGATTTTAATTTAGGATTCAACAATTTGAACAAGGAACATATACGTGTTTATTTAATAGTTCTGGTTCTAAAAAGTTTGGATTCAATGATGATGCACCTGCTTCAATATCAGCCAAAATTACAGGATCCCATTGGAAGTGCAAAAGCAGAGTGCCTGAGCTACTTAATATTAACGCAGACCAGGTTCCCGCAGCTGCTGTGATTTTCTAACGTCAACTGTTTTAAAATAGGAGTAGTGTTAAGAAGGTTTTTTTTTTAATTTCATTCAGAAACCAAAACAATAGGCAGTTTTTTCCAAGTTTGCCCAGTTTCAACTTGCGATTTCAAGTGGGATCTCACCTACGTACAGTGTAGCTTCATAGCCTGTGCTCTCCAGTATGAGGCATGTGAGGCAATTTGCTGCGAGCAGGCTATTAGTTAGCAAGGGACGTGCTATTTTCAAATCTAGAAATCGCAGGTCATATGCAAGGTTAATATAAAAAAAAACTCTAGAGAAGTAGATGCTACGCAATGTTTCTCTCTCTGACTCTCTCTGACTATGAAGCAAGCAAAAATGTTTAGAAATAAAACTTACCAGTTCAAACTCATCAAAACTCGACTTTTCTTCGGTCAGTGTTCGTCCGCCAGGTTCTGACAATGTAAATGGCAGCCAATCTGATTGAAGCTGTTCTCTTACAAAGTTTATAAGACACGAAGACTTCTCACGAGACTTGAACGTTCCTGTTTAAAATATTGCAGAAAAAAACAGATTAAAATGCGACTTACTTACATAGTTAACCTTTACGCTAAGAACGAAGTTCACTTAGTAGCACCGTCTATAACACAGTAATTTTAAATAAAACAATACAGCAGAAACTTCGTAGACATAAATGATTTCATAGTATAACCAGGAACCTGAGGCAGATGACAGCAAATTATTCGAAACGTTGTATTAAAGATGAGTGTCCACTGGCACTGATTTGTTATTTTTATGGCTCTATATAACCTGTCAATAAGGGCAAATCACTGAACTCTTCGTAGGAATTCTAGACCTTCATCGATAAATCCATCTACAGTGCGACTCACGATATTACTTGTATGAGATATTTATGCCGTACGTATTCAAAATGAGCAGTGCTATTCATTAAAACTTACGAACATCAAAACAAAGTTGTGAGAAGATCTTTATGATGTTCATATTTGATGTTAGTCACATGACTGAAAAAATATGGCGTTGTTCCATATTTGAGGCGGACCACGCTATTAGTTTTAAAAATATGATAACGCGAAAGGACGTCGTTTTTAACTTAATTGCAAGTGGAAACGACATTCTTTAACCAAAAACAGCATAGATAACAACAAGAGAATGTTTTAGCTAGAAAATAAACAAACTTGGTGTCATAGTTGAAGGATTTTTCAAAGATTACGTGGAACGGTAGAAAAGAGGGATTCTGGACTTCTAAAATGGATAAGAATGGGAGATATTAGGCGTTTGAAGGAGAACTGTTCGTAAATTATCATGATCAACGTCTACCAACATTGTGAGAAAGTTTGCTTTGCCATATATCTTCAAAACTAGCAATGATGGATTCCTGGTAAGCAATAATAATTCTAAAAGTACCTCCACTGGTGTCGTGGAATAAACGTTTGGCACTGGATTGAGGCAAAAAAATGCTTGAGAGCACAACAGAAGTTTGTCCTTTTGACGGGCAGATGAAATCAGCATGATAAAGCTTGGAAAATGTATGCATGGGTTAGATTATTTACATTCAATGATAGTATGTGACAGGCGAGGCTAAGGAGTCAACAAAAAAGTGGTAAAGTAAACGAGTTCCGCTGGTAACAGCGGTAGTAGGGATCAGAGGTCTCTTTTGCACATT
This sequence comes from Muricea muricata, assembly GCA_963855995.1. Classification (NCBI taxonomy): domain Eukaryota; kingdom Metazoa; phylum Cnidaria; class Anthozoa; order Malacalcyonacea; family Plexauridae; genus Muricea; species Muricea muricata. The sequence goes on from OY979717.1 coordinate 26,174,681, forward strand.
TAGGCACATATGAAGACATGTTGGTTGCTAATAATACGGATCTAAATGATCGTTCTACCACTTCTTTGGCAGGTACCTAAAACCTTTCATCAGAAGTTCCTTTTCCCAGCATTAGGGCATTATCATGTTGATCTCGACTTGTCTGTCTTGTCTGTGTCGACTTGTTGTGCTCTCAAGCATTTTTTTGCCTCAATCCAGTGCCAAACGTTCATTCCACGACACCAGTGGAGGTACTTTTAGAATTATTATTGCTTACCAGGAATCCATCATTGCTAGTTTTGAAGATATATGGCAAAGCAAACTTTCTCAAAATGTTGATAGACGTTGATCATGATAATTTACGAACAGTTCTCCTTCAAACGCCTAATACCTCCCATTCTTATCCATTTTAGAAGTCCAGAATCCCTCTTTTCCACCGTTCCACGTAATCCTTGAAAAATCCTTCAACTATGACACCAAGTTTGTTTATTTTCTAGCTAAAACATTCTCTTGTTGTTATCTATGCTGTTTTTGGTTAAAGAATGTCGTTTCCACTTGCAATTAAGTTAAAAACGACGTCCTTTCGCGTTATCATATTTTTAAAACTAATAGCGTGGTCCGCCTCAAATATGGAACAACGCCATATTTTTTCAGTCATGTGACTAACATCAAATATCAACATCGTAAAGATCTTCTCACAACTTTGTTTTGATGTTCGTAAGTTTTAATGAATAGCAATGCTCATTTTGAATACGTACGGCATAAATATCTCATACAAGTAATATCGTGAGTCGCACTGTATATACTTTATGTTATTTTTTTGTTAAAAGACGTATTCCACACAAGATTACTTTGTTACTTCGAAAACCTTAAGCTTACAATAATGCAGTTTAACTAAAGCGAGAGTCGTTTAAACCATTGAACTACACTGGTGTTTACCTTGCAAAATATAGCCATCGGGAAATTTGACCCGTAACAAAGTAAAGCGATACGTTCTTCCAGTATTTTTGTCGTCTCGTTCTCTCATTGCGCGAGTTAATTGGGAATTACGATCGACTTCTTCGGATCTAAAATTATAAGTATCATAAACCAACAATTGAAATTTGTTTTCAAATGCTATTACACTAGTAAAACGCAGAAAAAAGTATTTAAATAAGTTGTTACGGGGACGAGATTGGAAATGTCTTTAAACAAGTTGTTGCAATGACCAAGAAGGAAATGATTCGGGCAGATACAGTATGTGTGTCAGTTTAGAAGTGGTCTCCGCTTAACAAGGGTAGTACATTTCCGCTGATAAGTAACACCAAGTTCGGGTATGTGATATTTCGGAAATGAGTCTAGTCTAATTCCTTCGATATCAAGAATTTTGCAAGACGTTTGACCTTGTGGATCATAAAATTTTACTCCGCAAGCTTGCTGTTATAAATGTAACCAAAGCTTCTTGGCTATGGACCTGATAGAAATCAACAGGTTAAACTCGTATGAACCCTATCATCTTTTAAATCATGCCCTGCACCTGTCCCCCAAGGTTCCGTGTTACATCATCATGTTCCGGTGCTTTTTAGCACTCATATTAAAGTGCTAATGACACGAAATTTTCGATTTCGAGATTTTTACTCGTTTTGATAGAGATTATTGCGCAGATTTTCAAAGTCACGAAATTTGACACTTTGCATGCGAAAATTGAAGTCGAGCTGTGACGTCATATCCATGACACAGTTCTTTCTCCCATGTGTTTTGTTATAAGAATATGGCAACACTTCGCGGATAAAAAATGTAGATCTTGTGTTGCTGGCGGCCCAGGTCGTGTGAGAATCGTCAATAGACATTATACACAAGGTATATCGTTGCACGGTTTCCCTTCTGATGAAAAAGACCGCAAACGAAGGCGGCAGAGAAACAGATTCGTGATTAAAGCACTGACCGAATTTCGTGTTATCTGCCCCTTTGTATTGACATGTTCTACGCACTTTGAAGAGACGAAGAATCTTGGAATCTCTGCTGCTGTAGGTTTGACAAGAAAGCTTGTAGCTGATGTTATTCCGTCTATCGATGTAACGCTAGGCTGCTAGCGCATAGCTGAATTTATATCCTCGCACGATCGAAGACAGGTAAACAACTACTCAACTACATGCTAGCGCTGTTCATTATTTATCATTATATTTATTCATGTATGTTTCATACCCTGTAAACGTACAATTGCCGTGTTGCTATGACAACAACCTATATAAGCACTTCATGTAATTCCGAAAATATAGTTGCATGCTCTTAGTTAGTGGCGAGGGGTTGCTGCACGCATGTATTTCTAGTTTAATAATGATTAAGTACAAAATACGTTGTTCTGATTGGTTGATGTTTCCACTAATCATAGTTAACTTTAATCGCTTTTTATACAACCGGCCCCAGATGAATACAAAAACTCAGTAGTCTATGAATTCTCGTGTCCGGGATGCCGTAGCTCCAACATTGGCAAAACCGACCGGTGTCTATGCACACGCATAAAGGAACACAGCACACGCGAAACATTCCAACGCCCACATCAACTCTTGCGAGCATTTTCAACACATCAAGTCTCTTTTGGAACTCTCACCTGACTTATCGAACCCTATTGTGACGATGTCTATCGGACTTTGATCACCGGACAAAGTATTTTAAGGTCACGGGACCCGGAAGTATTATGCAATACTTCGTGTTGTCGCTGTTTATTTTTGTAAAAACTACAAGCATGGACTTAGCGAAATAGGACTGTTTAATAAAGGCTTTGTACCATTAAAGAGTTTGTTTTAAAGCGCAACATCGTTACATGGTGTCATGAGTGGGATTGGTTTATGTTGTTTTCCTTAATCGGTGAGATTCATTGGATAATCTCGTTTGTATTCGGAAGTTTTATCCTTCGAGAAGAATAGTAAAATGGCGTCGCCTTTCGGTCTTCCACCGCCTGAAACGCTGAAAATACCTGATGGAAATACCTCACTTAAATGGAAAAAGTTTAAACAAAAGTGGACTAATTACGAGATTGCAACTGGAGTATCTGAGAAAGAGGATGCAACGAAAGTTGCTACGTTTCTAACTGTGATTGGCAAAGAAGCTGTTGATGTTTATAACACATTCAACTGGGCAAATGAAGGAGATAGCCTTAAAATAGACAGGGTTTTGGAGAAATTTGATGCCTTCTGCAACCCCAGAAAGAACACAATATACGAACACTGTGTGTTTTCTCAAGAAACCACGAAAATGGTGAGTCAATTGATCATTATGTAACTGTGTTAAAGACAATGTCTAATACATGTGAATTTGGGGACTTAAAAGAGTCGTTAATTCGAGACCGGGTTGTGCTTGGAATTCAGGATAATTCAGTTAGAGAAAGGTTACTGAGAGATCCTGACCTGACCCTACAAACAGCTATTGAAAAAGTGCGTTCAGCTGAATTAACAAATGCACACCTAAAACAAATAAAAGCTGACCACAAGATCGCTGAAGAATATATACATGCAGTGAAAGTAACTGGAGAACAGCTCTCTAAAAACCGTTATCAAGATATATCAATCCCTATAGTAAATTGCAAGTACTGCGGCAGAACACCCAAGGGACAAAAATCAATGCCCAGCATAAGGCGCCAAATGTCAGAAATGTGGAAAACCTAACCACTTTGCTGCAGCCAAGTGTAAATCAAAGGCTCACAAACCAAGAGTGTATTAGGTCGAAGAAGATGAGGCAAGCTCGGATAATGACTATACTATTAACAATGTAACACATCATATTGGGGCGCTAAGTACAAAAACAAGCAGGAAAAGTAAGATCCGAAAGCAGCTCTTTGCAAGTATGAAAGTAAGTGACAATGTAAACATCAAGTTAAAGCTAGACTGTGGTGCAACATGTAATATTCTTCCTTTAAAACAGTATGTTCAAGCGATGGGAAAACCTGAGGACATCTACTTACAAGGGAGCAGTGCCACAACAACCATGTACAATGGAACAGTCATGCACCCAGTAGGCAAATGTAAACTTACATGTAGCCGAAGCAGCTCAAAGCATTCACTTGAATTTCAAGTTGTCGATTTTGACGTAAAACCAATTCTAAGTGCTGAGACATGCCAGAAGCTAAAGTTTTTACAGGTCCTTGTAAATGATAAGAATGATAAGGATGAAATCGCGCAAGATAAGATGTCAGTGAATACGACTTCTGACATTTTCCAAGAATATGTTGATGTGTTTGAAGGTATTGGATGTCGGGACGAAAGCTATCACATAGAAATTGATCCTAGTGTGAAACCAGTAATACATCCTCCTCGCAGAGTACCAGTCGCCCTAAAAGATCCTTTGAAAAAAGAGCTGGACCGAATTGTTGAAGAAGGAATTTTAACTTCGGTAAATAAACCCACAGACTGGGTGTTAAGCATGATTACGGTGGTAAAACCCAACAAATTAAGAATCTGCATCGATCCTAAAGACCTCAATCGAGCTATCAAGAGATCCCATTACCCAATGCCTACAATTGAAGAGGTGTTCACATGTGTTCACAGTTCTTGATGCCAAAAGTGGATTCTGGCAAATAAAGCTTGACGAAGAATCCAGCAAGCTTACAACCTTCAACACACCATTTGGGCGCTTTCGCTGGCTCCGAATGCCCTTTGGCATCTGCTAAACCCCGGAAGAGTTTCAGAGAAGAATAAATAATAATTACACCTTCGAAAACTTGAAAGGGACTGCGATAATAGCTGACAATCTGCTGGTGTTCGGGAAAGGTGATGATATCGAGTCCGCTACAAAAGATCACAACGAAAATCTCAAAAACGCTTTACAAAGAGCTCGGGAAAAAAACCCTAAGCTAAACAAAGAGAAAGTCGAATTAAGAATGACTGAAGTTCCATATATTGGACATCTGCTGACGTCCGAAGGAATCAAACCTGACCCGAACAAAGTCGAAGCTGTACAGAAGATGCCACAACCAACGCATGTGCCTTCGGTGAAGAGATTCCTCGGAATGGTGAACTATCTTTCCAAATTCCTTCCCAACATTTCAACGATAACTGAACTACTTCGCCAGCTGGAAGCGAAAGCTGTTGAGTGGCACTGGGACGATAATCAGCAGAAAGCATTTGATGAGGTAAAAACCCTGATCACATGTCATCCGGTTCTGCAATACTACGATGTAACCAAGGAAGTTACCCTCCAATGCGACGCCTCGCAGTCAGGAGTTGGAGCAGCACTTCTACAAGAAGGACACCCAGTAGCATTTACATCCCGAGCACTCACCTCTACCGAGAGAAACTACGCCCAAATAGAAAAGGAGCTTTTAGCCATAGTGCATGCTTGTGATCGTTTTGATCAATACGTATTTGGGCGTGAGATTACCGTCGAAACCGATCATAAGCCACTGCATGGAGGTGATTTTAAAAAAGCCCCCTCTTGCAGCACCCAAACGGCTACAAAGAATGATAATGCATTGCAAAAATACAACTTGAGAGTCGTCTGCAAACGAGGGTCTGAAATGTACATCGCCGACAACTTAAGCAGAGCTTATCTGAGTGCCCCAAACCAAGTTAGCGAAGAGGAGCAAGAGTTTATTAGGGCTGTTGAACGCTTGCAGGAGGATTCAAGAGAAAACACGAGACGATGTAACTCTCCAAGATCTAAAAAAGAATATTGAAAATGGATGGACAGATCAGAGAAGCAAAGTACTCCCGCGAACAAGAGCTTACTATAAATTCCGCGACGAACTGTCAGTACCAGGTGGTGTTCTCTTCAAAGGCGAACGAGTTATTGTGCCGATGGCGATGAGAGCTCAAATGTTAGAAAAGATACATTCTAGTCACATCGGTGCTGAAGGATGCCTTCCACGAGCTCGTGAATTGGTGTTTTGGCCGGGTATGACCGCAGAAATCAAAGAATATATAATTATCCAGTTGTGACACCTGCAATGCCTACCGACAAGATCAACTAAAAGAACCCCTTATATCACAACCAGTGCCTGATCGCCCGTGGTCGAGAGTGGCTGTTGATCTCTTCACGCTAGACAGGAAAGACTACGTCGTAATGGTAGATGACTATTCAAATTATTTTGAAGTTAATATATAAAATCAAATCACGTTTGCAGTAGTCATCACTAGTATGAAGTCACAGTTCGCGAGACATGGCATACCTGAAGAAGTACGAAGCAACAACGGACCCCAGTTCTCGTCAACAAGCTTTGAGAGTTTTGCCAAAGAATGGGATTTTAAGCACGTAACATCTTCCCCGCATTATCCGCAAGCCAATGGGAAGGTTGAGAATGCGGTAAAAACAGCTAAAAAGATCTTAAAGAAGGCACAAGAAGACAAGCGAGACCCCTACCTGGCCTTATTGGCCTGGAGAAACACACCTACTGAAGGCCTTGATTCATCCCCAGTTCAGAGGTTGATGGGAAGGAGAACAAGAACCCTCTTGCCGACATTAGCAAGTTTGTTAAAACCGAAAGTTCCAGGCATGGTTAAGAAACAGCTAACAAACAAGAGAAGAAAACAAGCTTCCCTTTTCAAACGGGGAAGTAAATCGCTGTCAGAGCTGAAACCAGGAGATATAGTTAGAATGCGGCCAGAGACCGACACTACAAACAAGACTTGGAGGAAAGGAGTTTGCAAGACAAAAGTCGCTCCCCGATCATATGAAGTCGTGTCTGAAGGCAAATTATATCGACGAAACAGAAGGTACCTCGCGTTAACAAAAGAAACAGTTGAAGAAGACGTTGCACTGCCAGATCTTGCACGCAAACTCCTAATCAACCCTCTCAAAATGACTTCCCGTCAACGCAGGAAAACCCGCCACAAGAGGTATAGGATCAAAATAGATCACCCAGCTTCCAACCCTGGTAAACCAAGTAACCCAGTAGAAAGAAGATCATTTCGGGGACGCCTGCTGAAAAGTCCTGATTATTTCTATTGACAGTGATCTCTCGTTGATTGTTAAAACTTATAGCATTACTAGTACCTTTATGTTAATTTTTATAAGGGAAAGGATGTGACGATGTCTATCGGACTTTGATCACCGGACAAAGTATTTTAAGGTCACAGGACCCGGAAGTATCATGTAATACTTCGTGTTGTCGTTGTTTATTTTTGTAAAAACTACAAACATGGACTTAGCAAAATAGGACTGTTTAATAAAGGCTTTGTACCATTAAAGAGTTTGTTGTATAGCGCAACATCGTTACACCTATATGTACAAACATAACCCAACTTAACTTTAACAATTATAAAATAATTGATACGTCAGACCATTGGTCCATGCTATTATTTAAAAAGTCTCTTGCCATACGGTGAAGAAAACCAGTACTAAACCACGGCGCTAAAGCTTCAAAAGAGCTTAACATATTTCAATAACTCTGACTCCTTTACTTTGCATATATAATTTATATAGCTGCTTCTGTAATTGTATACTAATCCTGATGATGACTACAAATTAGTCGAAATTTCGATTCAATAAAACAATCAAAATGTTGTTTGCAGTTACTGTTCTTTTGTATTTTTTTGAAATACTGGCTGGTTCTCGTAATTATTGTCTCACCGCTTCCATAGTAAAAAACCAGAACTTCCGGTTAACATGCGTGCGCATCGACAACAGTCGACGAGCATGGAAACTAATTGGCACGGGTAAGAGCTCCGTCAAAAAATGCCGACTAAGTGTTCTATACTTGCACTTTACACCTACTGAGCTAAATATTCACAGATTTAGTATCGGTTATCATTCGTCAAAAACCTTTAACAGAACTGAAATGCAGACAAATAATTTTTAAGTTCACTAACCACATCAGATAAATAACTATTTTCTTGAACAAGAAACTTTATTTCTCTTCGTATTCTGCCTTGAGGGACTTTACATAATGTTCTCTTACAGTTCTGTTTTCTCGATTAAAAGATCATGAAGCCTAGTGTAAAAACAATAAAATATTTGAAACGAACGTTTTCAGTGTAGGCTAATTGCGATATTCACTCTTGCCAGAAGGCGTCTAGATATGCGTGCATATAGACTGTTCTTGATGGTATTGGTGACTGTCAGACTGGCGTGATAGGTTACTGAGAAATGTGCTTGTCTCACAACTCATATTCCAATACGATGCTCTATTTCACTGACAAAGCAATATCGTCTGAGTAAGTCTTTGCAACATGGGAGAGTTTCTCCAGCACGAAAAATTTCCATGCCCCAATTTCAGACTCTGGCCAAGAGCCTGTTGTAAAATGGTAAGCAATTCATTTGATATTCTTGCTCTTTTAATCTCATCATCCCCCCCCCCCCTTTTTATTCCTTTGTGCCACCTTCTTTTTTTTCCCTTTCACTTGAGGGTCATTCCATGTGAATTCAACACGGAAAACACCAGCATGACACCAACCCATCTCAGAATTTAACCAAAATTACAACAAATGAAGATATTAGTTAGACATGAATTGATGAAAGCCTTGCAAATTTTGCCTCAATATCTCTACTGGTTCCTAGGATATTGGCTTTTCTATTTGTGGACCAAAATAGGTGTCAGTAAAGCCGTCTATATCATAATATACCACATTTTTTAGTTTTGCAAGATACTCATTTGTTTCAGACATAAAAAATAACCTTTTCTAAACACGTTATGACACTTTTGACATCATACTCTAATTTGGGGTATTTCAAAATGGTAAACTAGCAATTTTCATGCTTAACGCTTAGTTGACACGAAATTACAATCGAAATACCATACATTTTTGTTTCACATACATATCAAACATTTTCCATTTTGACAAGGTACGACCAATATAAATTTCGGTGTGATTTTGGTGTTCAACGGCGTTGCGGGATGCGCTCGCGATACAGGCGTGGCAGAAAATGGAAAAGTCAGCCCATATTCGGGATCTCAAATTGCGTCCCGCGCGCGCGTCTCGCAATGCCGTAGAACACCAAAATGCCGGGGATAGGGCAGGTGTCAGATGCTCATATGATATTGATTACTCTTGCCAAGTTTTGAGTTGCTGTTTTGCATATTTACTGAATAATTCGCTAACAAAGAAAAGAAGTAAGTAACTAAGGCATTTTCTGAAATAGTGATACCCCGCCCTATTGGGGAACAATTCCATTTTAAGTTTACTGTATACCGGTATTGTCTTTTAGTATAAATTTCCAGGTGACTGTTGATTTTTCCACATTCTAATTGGTCAAGATTCACTGTCTCTGAAGTGACAGTGTTTTTTTCATACAGTAATAAATTTGAAATGAATTTTTGTAAAGTTTAGTTGATTATCATTTGCAAACTAATATTTCTATTATTTGTCTATTTAACAATTAGTCGCCTCAGGCTCGGTGATTACAAGCGTACGATATAGTCACTTCACCTTCAGCTCAGTGAATATAGGCTTGTAATCAACTTGCCTTTGCCGATTAATTGTTAAATACTGTAGACCTGATAAATGTATTTTTCCATGTTGCCAGACTTCAAATTACTTCTGAGCTCCAGGCTGCACGCTTTCCTTCATTTTTATATACCCTTGTTGAACTGATTTTGAATGACCTCCTCAACATCAAGCAGTTAGCCCTGGTTCAAACTTGTTCAATGGATCAGGGATTACTTCTTCTGGCCAATACGTGTGATTAAGTGAATTCTACACCAATGCAAAAGCAATATAATATTTGTCTTATATTTTACTTTGTTCACATATTCATTCTCAGATGTGAGAAGGAGAAAATCTCTGATTCTTACAACAAGTGTGAACCAGGCTTTAATCAATACCTTGCCATACATTGATGACAGATCTGGTTTTCAGGCTGGAACTTTTCCACAGAGACCAAACAAAATTATTTTACTTCTGATGAAACAATGGGAAAAAAATTGACTCAATTGTGGCTTCCGATAATAAGAGCAAGTTTGTATACAATATTTCAATACTCACCACACACTTTAATAAGTTTTCAGACAAAATTTGATTTTCTTATATAAGATTTCTTATGCCCAATCCTAGGAAACATCATAATTTATTAGTAAAAACCAAAATCAACATAGATAACCATGATTGGACCATAGGTGAAATTCCAGAAACTCTATAAAATGTTGTCGCAAAAATTCAACCTCATTTTTCCTATTAAACAAGACTAATTTGATCATTTGTGTGAAATTTTAAGTGATTTTTGAGAGATATGATGTCAAGTTTCCAATACTGATCGAGATGAAATGGCCAATCTATTTATAACAGACCTCCTTCCTCCCTCCTCCCAAAGATGCAATTCTCAAACTTTCCAGTCTGGCCCTCGCCTATGAGGTCTATCCACAGTCACCTTGTATGCTTGCAGTCACCCCATAAGATAAGTTACTAACCTCTAGTGGATACTGTTTTTCCTTAGATAACAAATATTTTCAAGGACTTTAACATGAATTGCATTGATATTTCCATTTAATATATAATTCATAATGGTCAATTATCAAACTCGTTAATAATTCGTAAAGGAAATTGAAAGATATGGAAAAATATCAACCAAAAATGATCAGGCTTTGTGTTGGCCTTTTGAAAACAAAAGCAATCATTTTTATGATTCGTTCTTTGGAAAACCAATTTCTATAGTTTACATACTGTCTTTCGTTGTTATAACCAACCAATCACAAAGCTTGTTAGCAGAGTTTGATGTCGACCAGGGATGATTATAAGATTTTTTCAAAACAAAAATCTTCTTAATTCTTATAATCATTATAAGAAGATTTAAGACAATATAAGAAGATTTTCGACTTTGAAATAAGAATGTGACGACGTCATCAACATTGACAACTAGAAATCCCTTTTGAAAACTTATTGTATAAAAAACTTAAACACTAATGAATTGACTGTTTATTTGTTATGTTTTAAAACCTAAAATGTACAAGTAACAGGGGTCATCTGTGATCTTGAAGAACTATTTTTTAGTTGTGGTCCACTTCCATTTTAAGATGGCAGATAGAAAATTACTATGAGTTTAATACAGTACTTAAGAAATTGAGATGAGAAAGTGTTAAAACATTTTTATTTAATGTTTATTTATTAACTTTATAAGAAGAATTTTCATCCAAATTAAAATCTTCTTAAAATAGTATAAGAAGATATAAGAAGAAATAATATAAGAAGATTTTGCATCCCTGATATTGGCGACCCATTTATTCAGTGTCTGTATGCGCTGATACGCAGATTACTGCATGCAGTAAACTTTCTCGCAATTTCCCAAGTTTTTAACATTTACTTTTCCAACGTTGCATCCTTTTCTGTATCAGTGTACAGTTGATACTCGTGCAAAGCACTCGTGATCTGTATAGACTAATATTGTATTAAAGCATTACTAATAGTATACAATAACATATAGTGTAATACCAAAAAAGTACGTTTATTACATGAAATGTAAAGAAAAAATCATTTCGAACAATTTAACATACCTTCTGGATCAATCTAGTGAAATTCAGACATATTCCTGCAGGGTGACCAGGGCCAATAATTTAAGATTTACTTTACAATTTCAAGTGAAATCTGAATTTAAATCTCCTAAACACATCAGTAACACACAGGAAAGCAACTTTTGAAACAATTCTTTAAAATATCAACGGAATCACACTAACATTCCCAGACATATTCAATAAAAAAATTTAAAAAAACCAAAATATATTTTGTATTTTCCGCCAGTTTGAAAACAAAACTCACACTCGGCCCAGTCTTTACCCTTTGTTACCGTCGTTGCGACAAATAATGAACGCGCAGAACTAAAACAAACAATTTGTTTGTTCGACTAAATTTTGATCTTGGCAAGAACGGTCAAATCCATCACCACATCTGAAAGCAAATCTCAAAATTTGTAAAATTGCAAAAGTTTGGTAGCAAATGTAGTAAAATATGAAAAATGTGCAAAATTCTGTGTATATTTGTATAATAAAGCAAGGAAATTGTTAGCATATTTCAGACGCGAAAATGGTAATGGTAATACTTTGCAATTTCACTAATCATAAGGTACTCTTTCTACCTGCAGTTTGTAAAAGACGTCTCTAGTTAAAGTACACAATTCGCCACACAAGACATCTTGGTTAATGGGCCAAACCCGTTGCACGAATTCTGCAACCTCCCCATCAAAAAATTTAGCAGTCCTTCCTATACAAGACACACATAACACAAAAAAATGAATAAAAGTCGATACGATTGATTACTATTGCATCTATTTACATATAAATATATGCATATTAATATTGCATTAAATATCGTATATAAGCACTCGTAATTCAATACTTCAATTTTAAGATGAACCTTATAAATCGTATAGTAAAACAACAAGCCCTCTCCTCAACAATATGCACGCGGCCACGCGTGTCTCTAAAAGCACGCCCAAACAAATTAAATACCCCATAAGTTTACATTACTGTCCATTACAACACCATTTGACAAACATGAACTTTTCCAATTCTTTTTTTCTTCACTTTTTCAACCTAAAAGATCCACTCAATATCCCGCATCAACTGCAGCTCAACCAGTTACTGGTTCTCAATTGCGAAAGATATCTTGAGAAATCTAGTTGCACCTAATATTCCCAAGCGTCTTTCGAAAGAATGCCGCAGTTAAATTGCTCCTAGCCTGTGTCGTCTGTTAGACATCTCGCTCAACTCAGGTCGAATTACTTCTGAGTGGAAATCTGCGGATGTTACTCCTATCCACAAGAGAGAGTCAAAAGAATCAGCAGAAAATTGCCGACATATCTCTCTTTTACTCATCATCTGTAACGTTTTGGAGCTATGTGTCTAATGAGAAATTTTACTAACACGTTGAGCACTTTTAAGAGAATGTCAATATTAGCATTTTTCCTCCTATTATTATTATTATCATCCTGACAACACCGTACCACCCCTGACAACACGGTACCGAAAAACCTGTCCGACATACCACAGGTACCACTTGGACATAAGTCAATCAGTGACAACTGGTATATTTTTTGTCATAGCTAACACTTTTCTTGCAATCAGCAATTAATTCACAACCTCGACCAAGCCCAAAAAGTTTCAAGCCATGGTAAGGATGGCCACATGGATTGGACACTTTACCCTGATCACTACACTATATGGAGGCTTTCACGAAAGCGAATTGCTGTTTATTCTACTTTAATCTTTCTCATCATAACAACGCGCAATGCACGTCAACGAAGGGCTGAAAGGATTCAAAGCGGGGAGAGGGATTGATCTTAGCCCTATGGATTACAAACACGTTACCCTTAACCACTATACTATGGTGGCTACAACGAAAACGATTTGCCGTTCATTCTATTTAAACCTTCGCATCTAAACAGTGTGTTTGTATGTTAACCAAGGCCAAAACGATTCTGGGCAGGGAGAGCGTTCAATATTAGATTCATTAATTGGTAACACTTCATCTTGACTACCATACTATGGCACCTAACACGTAAACGATGTATACCGTTTATTCTACTTAAACCTTTCTCATCTGAACAACGCACAATGTATGTTAACGAAGGCGAAAAGAATTGAAGGCAGGAGGCGAGATCGACCTCAGGTGTTTGGACTTGCAACACCTTGCCTGGACCATTATACTATAGTGGTTACCACAAACGCCTTTTACAGTTTATTCTACTTACACGTTTCTGATGAGAAAGGTTCAAGTACAATAAACGCAAAACCGTTTTCAAGGCAGTCACTATAGTATAGTCGGCAAGGTAAAGTGTTTCCAACCCGTAGAGCTAAAATCGATCTCTCTCCCTGCCCTGATCCTTTTGGTTTTCTTTAGCATACATAGGGCTTTGTTAGGATGAGAAAAGTTTAAGTAGAATAAACGGTAAATTGTTTTGGTGGTAGCCACCATAGTACAGTAGGCAAAGTAAACTGTTACCAAATCATGGAGCTGAGATCTATCCTTCACTCCATCTCGAATCCTCTTGGCCTTCCTCAACATATATAGTGCGTTGTTTAGATGAGAAAGGTTTAAGTTGAATAAACGGCACTCTTTTTTCGTGCTAGTCACCATAATATGGTTTCCAATTCATCGATCCACAAAGTGTTACTAATCCATGTGGGTAAGATCGATCCCACACTTAGCCTAGAACTTTATTGCCTTTGAACATAGTGCGTTGTTTAGATGAGAAAGGTTTAAGTAGAACAAACGACACTTCGTTTTCGTGACAAACACTATAGTATAATGGTCACACCCGTCACCACAGGGTAAAGTGTTAGCAAACACCATTGGGGCTGAGATCAATCCTCTCCCTGCCTTGAATGTATGTGGATGGAAATAATATTGAACTTACAAATATTATTTCATATGTGCATTTCATGCCTTCTTTCTTTATCTTCACTATAGCAAATGTCAGGGCATAATCGGCACAACACTGTCTTTGAACAAAAGGTTCTGATATGGCACAGCCTGTCAGAATTAGCAGAGGTGCCACTTGGAGATAAGCTCAAGTGGTGAAAGCCTTTACAATTTTTGTCATAGCTAACGCTTTTCTTGCAATCATAAATTCATAGCCGCGACGAAGCCCAAAACGATTCAAGACAGGGAAAGGTCGATATTAGCCCCATTGATTGGTGACACTTTACCTTGACCACTGTACTATGGTAGCTAAAAAGAAAACAAATTACCGTTCATTCTACTTAATCTTTTCTCAACTAAGCAACGCGCTATGTATGTTTACGAAGGGCGAAGGGATTCAAGAAGGGATCAATCTCAGTCATCTGGATTGTAACCTTGATATTAGATATAATTATCACTGCTCTAGGAACTAAACCTGGAGACCAAAGTAGATTCCGCCTGAGGAGAATATCCACTTGAAATATACATAAATTTAATTTCTTGGTTTGTTGTGTCCATTGTATTGACCCTCAACTTCTTGCCCTTTTTAAACTTACTTAAACCTTAAACTCCCCCCCCCACCCAACACTTTTTTGAAATTTACGGTTCAGTATTCGCCTCCTACGTAAAGAAACACCTTATGCTTTCATTTGTTCTTGTGATAAAACATATGCCCCAGGGACGCTATTCTTGATGTTATCGAAAGATACAAAACGTTTCAACCACTGGGATATATATATCGATGATCTATATAAGTATTGCTCACAGCTGCAGCAGTCACTTCTGTATTTGTCATTTTAATTTCCAGGGTCAGGAAAATGTCTATAACAGTTAATGTCCTCTCTAGAGTTAGGAAACTGAAGTCGGCTGTACGAAAGGCGAAACTTTCTGAACATGTTCAGTAACTGGTAAAACCCATATTAAAGTTCACCATATTCAAGCACGGCTCACTTTCGTCATTTTCATCAATGATTTACCGAACTTCATTGTAAAAGTAACTGAAACAATCCTGTATGCCGACGACACAAAATTGCACGATGGAATCCCCTCTACTAACGACTGTGAACGTTTACCAGAATCATTGGAAATCTAGATCGTACATCGAAAATCTAATCTAGTGCACATACGTACCCACGCGAAAAATATTAATTCGATCCAAAATAAAAACAGCCGTATCTTTTTTCTGGTGCACTTTGGCGGTTTTCCCATCCACAAATTTCAGGAAAGAACCCCCCTACTATTTTTCCCACTTATTACTATGTCAACACTATCCTTGTTCAATCGGTGAAAACTGGTATATTTTTGTCATAGCTAACACTTTTCTTGCAAGCAGCAATTAATTCATAACCTCGACGAAGCCAAAAAATACTCAAACCATGGTAAGGATCGATCTTGGCCACATGGATTGGGACACTTCAACCTGATAACCACACTATGAAGGCTTTCACGAAAACGAATTGCCGTTTACTCTACTTAACTCTTTCTCATCTTAACAACGCGCTATGTATGATTACGAAGGCCAAAAGGATTCAAGGCGGGGAGAGGGATCGAACTTAGCCCCATGGATTAGATACAATGTTACCCTTGCCACTATACTATGGTGGCTATAACGACGACGATTTGCCGTTCATTCTATTTAAGCCTTCGCATCTAAACAGTGTGTTTGTATGTTAACCAAGGCCAAAACGATTCAAGGCAGGGAGAGGGATCAAACTTCACCCCATGCCGTTACAAACACGTTACTTTGACCGCTGCATATGCATGGTGGCTAGAACGAAAACGATTTGCTGTTCATTCTATTTAAACCTTCGCATCCAAGCAGTGCGTTTATATGTTAACAAAGGCCAAAACGATTCAAGGCAGGGAGTGGAATCGACATTAGACCAATGAATTGGTAACACTTTATCTTGACCACTATACAATGGTAGCTACCACGTAAAAGTTGTACTGTTCATTCTACTTAAATCTTTCTATACGGTTCAGTATTCGCCTCCTACGTAAAGAAACACCTTACGGCTTCATTTGTTTTTGTGATAAAAAAATATGCCTCAGGGACGCTATTCTTGATGTTATCGAAAGATACAAAACGTTTCAAGCACTGGCATATATACATCGATGATCTATATAAGTATTGCTCAAAGCTGCAGCAGTCACTTCTATATTTGTCATTTTAATTTCCAGGGTCAGGAAAATGTCTGTAACAGTTAATGTCCTCTCTAGAGTTAGGAAACCGAAGTCGGCTGTACGAAAGGCGAAACTTTCTGAACATGTTCAGTAACTGGTAAAACCCATATTAAAGTTCACCATATTCAAGCGCGGCTCACTTTCGTCATTTTCATCAATGATTTCCCGGACTTCATTGTAAAAGTAATTGAAACAACCCTGTATGCCGACGACAGAAAATTGCACGATAGAATCCCCTGTACCAACGACTGTGAAAGTTTACAAGAATCATTGAAAATCTAGATCGCTGGACTGCACATACGTACCCACGCGAAAAATATTAATTCCATCCAAAATAAAAACAGCCACATCTTTTCTGGTGCACTTTGGCGGATTTCAAATCCGCAAATTTAAGGAAAGAATCGCCCCCTACTTTTTTTCCCACCTATTACTCTGACAAACACTATCCTGACAAACACTATCCTTGAACCAAAGGGTCCGTGTTACCGAAAAGCCTGTCCTACATATACCACAGGTACCACTTGGACATAAGTTCAATCGGTGAAAGCTGGTATATTTTTTGTCCTAGCTAACACTTTTCTTGCAAGCAGCAATTAATTCATAACCTCGACGACGCCCAAAAGTATTCAAGCCATGGTAAGGATTGGAAACAGTTTACCCTGATCTCTACACTATGGAGGCTTTCACGAAAACGAACTGCTGTTTATTCTACTTTAATCTTTCTCATCTTAACAACGCGCTATGCATGTTAACGAAGGCTAAAAGGATTCTGAGCAGGGAGAGGGGTCGATCTTAGCCCTATGGATAACAAACACGTTGCCTTGACCACTATACTATGGTGGCTAGAACGAAAACGAATTGCCGTTCATTCTATTTAAACCTTCGCATCTAAACAGTGTGTTTATATATTAACGAAGGCCACAACGATTCGGGGCAGGGAGAGCAATCTATATTAGACTCATATATTGGTAACACTTCATCTCGACCACTAAACTATGGTAGCTAACACGTACACGATGTACCGTTTATTCTACTTAAACCTTTCTCATCTGAACAACGTGCAATGTATGTTAACGAAGGCCAAACGAATTCAAGACAGGATAAGGGATTGACCTCAGGCGTTTGGATTTGCAACACTTTGCCTGGACCATTATACTACAGTGGTTATCACAAACACCTTTTACAGTTTATTCTACTTACACGTTTCTGACGTGAAAGGTTAAAGCACAATAAACGGAAAACCGTTTTCAAGGCAGTCACCATTGTATAGTCGTCAAGGTAAAGTGTTTCCAATCCGTAGAGCTAAGATCGACCTCTCTCCCTGCCGTGAATCCTTTTGGTTTTCTTTAGCATACATAAGGCTTTGTTAGGATAAGAAAAGTTTAAGTAGAATAAACGGTAATTGGTGCGGGTGGTAGCCACCATAGTACAGTGGGAAAAGTAAACTGTCACCAAATCATGGAGCTGAGATCTATCCTTCACTCCATCTCGAATCCTCTTGGCCTTCCTCAACATATATAGTGCGTTGTTTAGATGAGAAAGGTTTAAGTTGATTAAACGGAATATTTTTTCGTGTTAGTCACCATAATATGGTGGTTAGGTTCATGGGATTCCAATTCATCGATCCATAAAGTGTTACCAATCCATGTGGGTAAGATCGATCCCTCATTTTGCCTTGAACTTTTTTGCCTTTGAACATAGTGCGTTGTTTAGATGAGAAAGGTTTTAGTAGAACAAACTATAATTCGTTTTCATGATAAACACTTCAGTATAGTGGTCACACCCGTCACCACACGTAAAGTGTTAGCAAACACCATTGGGGCTAAGATCAATCCTCTCCCTGCCTTGAATCTTTTTGGATGGAAATAATATTGAACTTAAATATTATTTCATGCATTTCATGCCTTCTTTCTTCATCTTCACTATAGCAAATGTCAGGGCATAATCGGCCCAACACTAACTCTATTTGAACACAAAATTCCGATACGGCACAACCTGTCAGAATTAGCAGAGGTGCCACTTGGAGATAAGCTCAAGTGGTGAAAGCCTTTACAATTTTTACCATAGCTAACGCTTTTCTTGCAATCTTGAATTCATAGCCCCGACAAAGCCTAAAACGATTCAAGAGTAGACAGGGAAAGGATCGATATTAGCCCCATTGATTGGTAACACTTTGGCTTGACCATTGTACTATGGTAGCTAAAAAGAAAACAAATTATCGCTTATTCTACTTAATCTTTTCTCAACTAAGCAGCACGCTTTGTATGTTTACGAAGGGCAAAGGGATTCAAGAAGGCATCAATCTCAGTCATCTGGATTGTAACCTTGATATTAGATATAAATATCGTTGCTCTAGAAATTAAACCTGGAGACCCAAGTAGATACCGGTTGAGGAGAATATCCATTTGAAATATACATAAATTTAATTGCTTGGTGTGTTGTGTCCATTGTATGACCCTCAACTTCTTGCCCATTCTAAACTTACTTAAACCTTAAACTCCACCCCCCCCCCCTACCCAACACATTTTTGAAATTTACGGTTCAGTATTCGCCTCCTACGTAAAGAAACACCTTATGCCTTCATTTGTTCTTGTGATAAAAAAATATGCCTCAGGGTCGCTATTCTTGATGTTATCGAAAGATACAAAACGTTTCAACCAAACTCAGGAAAATGTCTGTAACAGTTAATGCCCTCTCTAGAGTTAGGAAACTGAAGTCGGCTGTACGAAAAGCGAAACTTTCTGAACATGTTCAGTAACTGGTAAAACCCATATTAAAGTTCACCATATTCAAGCACGGCTCACTCCCGTCATTTTCATCAATGATTTCCCGGACTTCATTGTAAAAGTAACTGAAACAACCCTGTATGCCGACGACGCTTGTTTCGAAACCGTAGACAGTCAGTCGCATCATTGATCTCGTTCCCAGATTCCTCTCGTGTCGATTAGTCGAAGTTTGATTACAAATAGAAATTGTTTCGACGGTTTCCAGCAAGCTCGTTGTTAGCTCAGTCGTCTGGGCGTGCGACTGGAAATAGATTGGGCAGGGGTTTGAATCCCATCCGAGGCTTTTTTATTTTTAAAGTTCGTCAAACTTTTTTCTTATATTTTTTTACTTTTAGACGATTTTTGTAAGGATTAGGTTTAGGGTTTGGGTCAGGGACTGGATTATTTAAAATTTTAAAAAGAAAAATCTATTAGTTTTATCAGACACATAGGCTTAAGATCGAGACAATAATGCCACCGACCATTAATGATGCGACTGACCATCAATGATGCGACTGACTGTCTACGGTTTCGAAATTTGCGCCGACGACACAAAATTGCACCATAAAATCACCACTACCAACGACTGTGAACGTTTACCAGAATCATTGAAAATCTAGATCGCTGGAGTGCACGTACGTACCCACGCGAAAAATATTAATTCCATCCAAAATAAAAACAGTCGTATCTTTTCTGGTGCACTTTGGCGGTTTTCACATCCGCAAATTTCAGGAAAGAATCGTCCCAACTATTTTCCCCACCTATTACTATGACAACACTATCCTTGTTCAATCGGCGAAAACTGGTATATTTTTGTCATAGCTAACACTTTTCTTGCAAGCAGCAATTAATTCATAACCTCGACGAAGCCCAAAAATATTCAAGCCATTGTAAGAATCGATCTTGGCCACATGGATTGGAAACACTTTACCCTGATCTCTACACTATGGAGGCTTTCACGAAAACGTATTGCCGTTTTATTCTACTTAAATCTTTCTCAACTTAACAACGTGCTATGTATATTAACGAAGGCTAAAAGGATTAAAGGCGGGGAGAGGGATCGAACTTAGCCACATGGAAACACGTTACCTTGACCACTATGCAATGGTGGCTATCACAAAAACGATTTGCCGTTCATTCTATTTAAATCTTTGCATCTAAACATTGTGTTTGTATGTTAACGAAGGCCAAAACGATTCTATGCAGGGAGAGGATTCGATACTGGACCCATGAATTGGTAACACTTTATCTTGATCACTATACAATGGTAGCTACCACATAAAAGTTGCGCCGTTCATTCTACTTAACTCATCTGAACAACACGCAATGTATGTTAACGAAGGCCAAAAGAATTCAAGCCAGGGAGAGGGTCGACGTCGGGCGTTTGGATTTGCAACACCTTGTCTTGACCATTATACTATAGTGGTTATTACAAACACCTTTTACAGTTTATTCTACTTAAACGTTTCTGATGAGAAAGGTTAAAGTAGAATAAACGGAAAACCGTTTGCAAGGCAGTCACTGTAGTATAGTGGTCAAGGTACAGTGTTTCCAAACCGCCTGTCCGACCACTCGGTACCACTTGGACATAAGTTCAATCGGTGAAAGCTGGTATATTTTTTTGTCATAGCTAACACTTTTCTTGCAATCAGCAATTAATTCATAACCTCGACCAAGCCCAAACAGATTCAAGCCATGGTGAGGATCGATCTTGGCCACATGGATTGGAAACACTTTATCCTGATAACTACACTATGGAGGCTTTCACGAAAACGAATTGCCGTTTATTCTACTTAAATCTTTCTCATCTTAACAACGCGCTATGTATGTTAACGAAGGCCAAAAGGATTCAAGGCGGGGAGAGGGATCGAACTTAGCCCAATGGATTAGAAACATGCTACCCTTGACCACTATACTATGGTGGCTATAACGATTCTAGGCAGGAATCACACCAAAACAAATTAAATATCCCATAAGTTTACATTACTGTCCATTACAACACCATTTGACAAAGATGAACTTTTCCAATTCTTTTTTTCTTCACTTTTTCAACCTAAAAGTTCCACTGAATATCCCGCATCAACTGCGTCTTAACCAGTCACTTGTTCTCAATTGCGAAAGATATCTTAAGAAATCTTGTTGCACCTAATATTCCCGCGCGTCTTTCGAAAGAATGCCGCAGTTAAATTGCTCCTAGACTGTGTCGTCTGTTAGGCATCTCGCTAAACTCAGGTCGAATTATTTCTGAGTGGAAATCTGCGGATGTTACTCCTATCCACAAGAGAGAGTCAAAAGAATCAGCAGAAAATTGCCGACAGATCTCCCTTTTACCTATTATATCCTGTAACGTTTTGGAGCTATGTGTCTATGAGAAATTTTACAGACACGTTGAGCACCTTTTAAGTGAATGTCAGTATTATATGTAATAAGTATTTTCCCTCCTATTATTATTATTATTTCTGACAACACCATCCTGGAACCAGAGGGTACGCTACCGAAAAGCCTGTCCGACATACCACAGGTACCACTTAGGCATAAGTCAGTCAGTGACAGCTGGTATAATTTTTGTCATAGCTAACACTTTTCTAGCAGCCAGCAATTAATTCATAACCTTGACGAAGCCCAGAAAGATTCAAGCTATGGAGAGGATCGATCTTGGCCACATGAATTGGAAACACTTTATCCTGATCACTACACTATGGAGGCTTTCACGAAAACGAACTGCCGTTTATTCTACTTAAATCTTTCTCATCTTAACAACGCGCTATGTATGTTAATTAACGAAGGCCAAAAGGATTCAAGGCAGGGAGAGGGATCGAACGTAGCCCCATGGATTAGAAACACGTTCCCTTGACCACAATACTATGGTGGCTATAACGAAAACGATTTGCCGTTCATTCTATTTAAACGTTCGCATCTAAACAGTTTGTTCTAGGCAGGGAGAAGAATCGATACTAGACTCATGAATTGGTAACACTTTATCTTGACCACTACACAATGGTAGCTACCACGTAAAAGTTGTACCATTCATTCTAGTTAAACCTTTCTCATCTGAACAATGCGCAATATATGTTAACGATGGCCAAAACGATTCAAGGCAGGGTGAGGGATCGACCTCAGGCGTTTAGACTTGCAACACTATGTCTTGACCCTTATACTATAGCGGATATCATAAAAACCTTCCACAGTTTATTCCACTTAAACGTTTCTGATAAGAAAGTTTTAAGTAGAATAAACGGAAAATCGTTTTCATGTCAGTCACCATAGTTTACAGGGCTAAGATTGATCCCTCTGCTTGCCTTACATACACAGCAAAAAACGAACAACCTGTTCTGGCCTGATGAAAACAGCCATGAACAATGTTGTGCTGCCCACATTGTTCAAGGTTGTCAACAATACTAAACAAGTTGATGAGCCTGAATTAGCCTGCAATCAGGTGTAACAATGTTGAACAATATTGTTGACAACCTTGAACAATGTGGGCAGCACAACATTGTTCAATGCTGTTTTTATCAGGCCAGAACAGGTTGTGCGTTTTTTGCTGTGTACCATACCCATCATAGTACAGCGGGAAAAGTGATCGTTTACCAAAGCATGGGGCTAAGATCTATTCCTCACTTTGCCTCGATCCTTTTGAGTGCCTTGAATCCTTTTAACACACATAGCGCGTTGTCTAAAAGTAGTATATATATGTAAAGCACTAAAGCTCATTTTTCGAGATACTTCATGTAATCCTAAATGAAATGTTTCCAAAATCCAAGGTGTCGCGCGGATTTTCGGTTACGATTCCATGACACGCAATAATACAGACTGATTGGTCGTTCTTATAAGAACGACAAATTTGATTGGTCGTGCTCATTCCGTGACTGTCTTATTGCGTGTCATGGAATTGTAACCGGATTTTCACAATTTTTTGCAGACGTCATCAGAAAAAAATCCAAGATGGCGCCCGCCCTCGGATTTTCTGGAGTTGTGGGAAAAAATGCTGAGTCAGCATTTTTAAAAAATCTTCCCACCAAGATGGCGGAAAAAAAAATCCCTTGAAAAAAATTTTAAGGAATTTTCACCAAAAAAAAATTGAGGGGTCGAGAAAGCGTTTTTTCCAAAATCGTAAAAAATGGGCAGTCCAATTGATATTCCTAATGCAAGCCAGTGTCGTGTTAATCACGGGATAAAAAAACGGATTCGTGATATGGAACTTCAAAAAAAAGCAAACGAATTATGGTCCGAATATGGAAAAAATTATAGTAGGAAAGAGTTGAATATCTTAGCTAGGGCTGCTGGGATTCAATATTTTTTAAAATACAAAAAGCACGAACTTGCGTTAAAATTAGGTATAGACTTACCCAAAAAAAAAATCGCGGGACCCAAAAAGCGAATTTTCGGAAACGGCAAAGATGAAGTTTTGCAAAAAGTGTCACCGGCGCATCGTCGAGAAATTTAACGGTCCGCGCAATTATGTTTGGGATAGTGATAAGGTATGTCGGTGTAATATTCACGTTGTTGGGAATGACGATAATCCTAAAGTTGTCGTCCAACGCAGGAAGGGGTCCTGTAAGGTGAATATGAAACTGTCGGGGTTTAAAAAATCGCGTATTTTAAAACCTTTAAAAAGGTTTTAAAGGCCGTTCGCCGTGACCCGATATCGTTCACTTTCATTAAGCATGTCGTGGAACTGAGGGAACTTTACAGAACATAACTTTTTCAAACACGGGGAGTTCGAATCTGAAAAGTTGCCGCTCCTCCGACCCGCAGTTTTTTCATAAAATCCATTTTAATTCCACTCTTTCGACACGCTTCAAATAATTTCCCGCCATTTTGAATCTTTAATATCCCGTTTGATATCGCTCAGAATGGTGATTATTCTGTCCCAGATCCCTCAACTCGCGGTAAATTGTCATTCTAACCGATGGAATTGCTAAAATCATTAATTTTGTAAACACATGGCTCCTTACAAAGGTGCTAGTCATGTTTGTGTGTGTGAAGTCCATTTCCACGGCAAAAATGGAGAAATTAGAAGAGATATTAGCAAAATTTTTTGAGACATAATAAAGCAGTGCTTACATACGTCTTTATCATAAACAGAACTCGCAAAAGTCTACTATTCAGACAAGTTTACTATTATTACTAGAAATACATGCATGCAGCAACCCCTCGCCACTAACTAAGAGCATGCAACTATATTTTTGGAATTACATGAAGTACTTTTATAGGCTGTTGTCATAGCAACACGGCAATTGTTATTTATATTAATTTTTCAAAGTGACAAAATATTGGGTTTTTAATACTTGTTTTATTGACAATTTTTTAAAATGGCACAACATTTGTCATCGGTATGTTATTACGCCTAATGTAAGCTTAAATTTGGTATAAAATACGACCTACTAATTACATATATTAGACGTTTTGAAATATTTACGAAACTAAATTTTTATTTACATAAACTTGAAACAAAACCGTTTCAAGCCAATTTCGTATCTTCGCTCATATTCTTTTACATGTAAAGTTCGTCAATATTTTGAAATACCGTAATAAGAAGACAGTCTTGCATTTACAAAACATAAACTTACTCTGGAATTTAAACAATAAATAGTGAATAGACTGAAGGAGTACGGCTACGCCGTCCTTTATAAAGCATTAAAACACAAGTATAAATACGCATTATCAACAAACTTGCCTTGTGTTTCACGCCGTAGTCAATTCTTGGCGCTTCTTTGTATTTTCCCAGAATTAATCTCTCTTCAAGAGTCAATGACCACCCTTCGTTGGTTGTGAAAGTTGCCAAATCTTTTTGCAAAAATACAAAATATTGTAGTGCAAAAATCAAATTTAGATATTTGCTGTCAGTTGAATTCGTGATTAATCAATCAACAATAAATTTTAAATCTGGCCAATCAGTGTTAGCCATTCATGATAGTCCGCCATATTGTTGAGATCAGTGCGGACATACCACTTTTACTACCTATCACGAGCAACGACTTTCAACTCCGCTAATACGAAATTAGTAACCCTCGCCCCGGGCTTACGCCCGGAACGGCGCTTCGCGCCGTTGGCTCGGGGACAAGTAAACTTTAAAGAGAGAGAGCTAAAGCCATCCTTGCCAATGCTGGACGAAAACGTTTGTAATAGGAAAGCAACGGACAAATTCATTCTATTTCCAGTTCTGAAAAAGGTAATAGATTATTTGTCCTTATCCATCTTCAAATGTTTTTCCCTAAATTTGCTCAATCTGTAAACAGCCCGGGGCTTTAGACATCACAGATATGACATTTCCATCTGTCTTTTTTCAATCTGGGTTACCTTGAATGGAAGTTGTCACAATGCAACATAGTATCTCAGACTGTAGCTATTAAAAGCGATTTCTGATTTCGGGTATAATGTAATGATAAAAGTATAACAATAGCATGCTTTTCATAGCCAGCATAGAACTGTAGAGCTGCTACTGGTTTTTTCTGATGCAAAAAAAAAACTCGATTATTTTGATAAACAGGAACAAGACGCCTGCTAGAGCTTTCACTTCGCCTGCCAAGAGTAGAAGAAAATGTGCACAAGGGACACCAACAATTCCCTTTTAAAATCAGTTGTTATTAGGGTCAATTGTATATGTGACTCTAATGTAACACATAGGTTGGAAACATGTTGGAAACACCTCTCACTTCTAGATACCTTCCAGGAAAATTTAATTAGGCATTGGCTTGAGAGATAATTCTCTTGCAACTTGTAACTGGGGGGTATTACCCCACCAGTGATATCGCAACTGCTGCAATAACACTCCATTGTAAAAACGTTATTCGGTGCACTATTTTGTCATCTTGTTTATATATATTGAACAGGCATTGTTTATATATATTGAGCAGCCTCTTAGAGAAATTAATGGTCACTTAGTGAGCTATAAATTGTGTCTCTTTTATGGGAGGTTTGGATGAAAACCCCCTTTATTGAAGATTGTTCTGTCTGTTTATTTTCAACTTAGGTTGATAAGTGTTTTAGTGCATGTTACTGTTGGTGTTTCAGACCTCATGTTTCTTGTGCACTGAAGTAACTGGACACATTGAAGACAATATATATTTTATTTGTAGTTCTAATAATATTATTGGAAAGTGAGGAGCAAAACATTTAAAACAGAAGTTTCAAGCGTTAACGCTTAATGAATACATGAAAACAATTGTTGCAAAACTCTCTGATATTTAAAAATTGTCAACTAATTATTTATCCTGGGAGGTTATGTACAGTTAATGAATGCATGATGAAGGTGCACTATTACTGATTTTACCTATTTTTGGTCAAAGCCAAAGGCAACATTTTTGCTGCAGTTATACTTGGCTCTTAAGCACAACATGGCTGATAACTTATTATTAGTTATACTTTTCTGGTTGTCCGATGCTTTCCTCTGACAAACGTTTTCGACCAGCATTGGCAAGGGTGGTTTTAGGTCTCTCAAGCTTACTTATATTACCTGAATCGTTGACTTCTGTGAGTTTTTTATATGATAAAAATAGGTTTAAGCACTGTTTTCTTATGTCTCAATATTTTTTGCTAATATATCCCTTTTGGTAGCTCTTTTATTTCTGCATTTGCCGTGGAAATGGACTTCACAACACAAACATGACTAGCAGCTTTGTAAGAAGCCATGTGTTTACAAAGTGAATGATTTTAGCAATTCCATCGGTTAGAATGACAATTTACCGCGAGTTGAGGGACCTGGGACAGAATAATCACCATTCTGAGCGATTGCAAACGGAATATTGAAGAATTCAAAATGGCGGGAGATTATTTGAAGCGTGTTGAAAGAGTGAGAATTAAAATGGATTTTATGAAAAAACTGCGGGTCAGAGGAGCGGCAACTTTTCAGATTCGTACTCCCCGTGTTTGAAAAAGTTATGTTCTGCAAAGTTACCTCAGTTCCACGACATGCTTAATGAAATTTGTTTTCTAGCCACATTTTCGAACTACGGCGAACGGCCTAAATATATATATCGGAAACGTGAAAATTGGGACCGCGACGCCGATCGGGAATTGAAACGTCGCGACAAGGCTGTCGAGAAGATTACAGCTACGGAGACAAGGAAACGGGAGCGCAAAGAGTACTTAAAATGGTCCCGGGAGATAGGAAAAGAGAAAATACTGCGTGAAAAGAAAACCGCTGCAGAGACGAAGAAAAGGGAACGTGCTGAGTTTTTAAAATGGAACAAAGAAATACAAGCAGAGGAGGCACGACGTGAAATACTTCGCGATTTAAATGAAGAAAAAGGGTGGCGTGGTAGTAAAAAGTTTGCACAAATCCGTCATCGTTTTCGTCGAAAATTTGAACGTAGCGAACCTATTCGAATGCTAATGCAAAATTCACTACGTATTTTGATACGTACAAAATCTACGTCTGTGGTCGCGTTGATCCTGTTGCCGTATTTAAAAAAGCATTAGACTTGACGGTTGAAGAACGTGGTTTAAAACCCGGTGATAAGATTCGTATTATCGTATCGCACCCATCGTGGGCGAAACCGTTTTCGACCAAATTAATTACGATTACGGACGACGGGTATTTTTTCTATAACCTTTTAAAAGCAGTTTTGGAGTATGTAGAATACAAAAGCGTTCCGTTAAACGAAGTTGTCGTTGAAGTACAGTGTACGAAAATCCCACGAGGATCAGGTCGTTTAACAATTACAAAAGATAATAGTGGTCGTAAAAGGTGTATTATCACGGTAAAAAATTCCGACACGATGTGTCTTGCGCGTGCTATCGTAACGGTTCATGCGAATATCAACAAAAACAAATGGACGAAATCCCAGTTAAAAAACGGGTTTAACGATTCTCGAGTGCTCCAAGGGACCGAAGCGTTAAAATTACATGAAGGAGCAGGCGTCCCTATTTCAGACCACGGTAACACTTTGGAGGACGTTGAAACCTTTGCCAAACATCTCGGGGTCCAAATTAATATTATCGATGAAGACTATTTTAACGAGATTACTTTCACTACAAAAACCGATTCGGACGAAATTATATATTTATACAAAAACAAGAACCATTTTGACGTGATAACTTCTATGCCAGCGTTCTTGGCAAAAGATTACTATTGCCATACATGTAGAAAGGGTTATACCCGTCGCGATAAACACAAGTGCCCAGACAAGTGTTTAGCATGTTTCAAAACAGAAAAACATACGGGTGGTAAAATTATCTGCAACAAATGCAACAGGACATTTTTCGGTCAAAAATGTTACGATGAACATCTTCGAAATCGTTCCAAAGGTGAAAAACGTGACGTGGTTTGTGAAATTGTTCAAAAATGTTTAGAATGTAAACGGACCGTATCGGGCCTTAAACAACATATTTGCGGACACGCAACTTGTATTAACTGTAAAGAATATTGTGATCCGCAAACGCATCAGTGTTACATGTTACCTGTAGAAACCAAAGGTGGTGCGTGCACACGCGATCCTGTTTGTCATGGTCCAAAAAAGGACTGGTGTTTGTGTTGCAAAACGCGTACGACTAAGTATATGTTTTACGATTTGGAAACGCGACAGGATACCGGTACGCACGTTGTGAATTACGTGAACGCTCAAGATTT
Organism: Muricea muricata; assembly: GCA_963855995.1. Lineage (NCBI taxonomy): Eukaryota > Metazoa > Cnidaria > Anthozoa > Malacalcyonacea > Plexauridae > Muricea > Muricea muricata. The sequence continues at coordinate 26,203,477 of OY979717.1, forward strand.
TGACGGGAACGAATTTACGTTCAAAATAATAGAAGAATTTTGTAAATTTGTATTTACGGACCGACATAAGGGTTATACGTTTATAGCGCACAATGCAAAAAGTTTCGATGCCCAGTTCATTTTGAAATATTGCATCGATAACGCGATAACGGAACAAAAATTATGTACATGGCTGTAAAAGAATTCAATATACGATTCATCGATAGTATAGATTTCGTAAGCGGGGCATTAGCAACGTTACCAAAAACGTTCGGTTTTTCGGAATTAAAGAAAGGGTATTTCCCACATTTGTTTAATATTCCTGGGAACCAAAATTACGTAGGGTCGATACCCGCAAAACACTATTACGATCCAGATCATATGAAACCCAATTGCAATAATAGATCTAAATTTTTAAAATGGTACGATGAACGGGTTGAAGAAAACTACGTTTTTGACTTCCAAAAAGAACTACGTATGTATTGTCCTTCGGACGTAGATATATTACGACGTAGTATGATGACGTTTCGTGACGACTTCCTTAAAATTGGGATTAGAGATCTTAAGCCAGCGACGTTTTTGTCAACACGGACGGCAGCCGGAAGAAACTTGCGTCGTTATAGATGGCGAATGGTGGCGTCAGCCGTTCTCGATTGAAACCATGAACGTGAAAGTTGACTGACTGCCGTTGTTGATTTCAAACAAGAACGGCTGACGCCATCATTCGCCATCTATAACGACGCAACTTACTTCCGGCTACCGTCCGTGTTGACAAAAACGTCGCTTGCTTAAGCTCTCTAATATCGACCCGTTACAATATATTACGATTGCAAGTGTATGTATGACTATATATCGGTCAAAATACATGCCTGAAAATACGATTGGAATTATTAAAGACGACCCAGAAAATACGTTTAGTAAAACGTCGATCCAGTGGTTACGATGGCAGTCCGAGATGGACAACGTATACATCCAACATGCGATGAACGGTGGTGAACATTTTATTCCGATCATCGGGAAGGTCGACGGGTACTGTGAACAAACGAACACGGTCTATGAATTTCAAGGTTGCTTCTGGCACGGGTGTCCTAAATGTTATACTGCGGATCGGATTAACCCGGTACTTCAACGTGATATGATCGAATTACAACGAACAACCGGGCTCAAAAACCAACGTATTCGTGATTTAGGGTATAATCTCGTGGAAGTGTACGAGTGTGAAATACTGAAAAATACGGCATTTAAAAAATATTGTAAAACCAATAACGTCGAACTCGTAACGCCGTTAAATCCTCGCGATGCCTTTTTCGGAGGTCGTACGAACGTGACGAAATTAGCGTACGATTTCAAACCCAACGAATACGGTCGGTACGTCGACTTTGTAAGTCTATACCCGGCCGTAAACTTTTTCAAAGGGTACCCCGTTGGGCACACAACTAAAATTTATAATCCAAAAACGTACGACTCGAAATGGCGTGGGTTTATCCAGTGTAAAATAGATCCACCACGAACAAGGGTGAATAATGTTAGCCAATCAGCGCGTTTGTTTACCTTTTATGTTCTCAGCCAATCAGAATGCGTGAAATTGACAAAATGTCAACAAAAGGAGCGAGAGAACAACACACTGTTCTACGTCTTCCGTGCCATTCGTTATTGCGTTTTGTACTCTGGAACTGAAAGATTGTGATAGAGCAAGGGTTTTTCTTTAATTTCCTCGTGGGGATTTTTAAAATTTGATCTAGATTGCGAAATATCGATGTTTTAACAACCGGGTTTTCACACGCGTAAAATCGTATAAAATAATCAACTCTCATAGTCTCACATCTCCGAAATAACGGGTCTATATAATAAAGTTATTAAATATATTGAAGCTATGTGTATTTTAAATGTTCAAACGTAGTTTATTCACCCGGATTTGCTTCATTTATTAATGAAACACTACAGGGCATTCTGGCGGGAAAAACTCGCATCTTTATCCGCAAGAGAGTTCTTTTTTCGAACGACATACAACGCTTTAGCCTTTACAACGCTGCTATAGAAAAAATGCCAAAATATCGAAGAGCGTGTAATAATCCTTTCCATGAAAAGTGGTCAAAAGGTGCGGGGGGAAAGGTTATTAATCTTAGAGCTCGTGGTTTGCTTGTGATTTCAAACGTTTTTCAGCAATTCGTCGAGGCAGAATTGGGCGAAAAATCTTCTCGTAATATTAACAATCTTTGCTCGACGTGTCTTCACGAAAGTTTTAGGAAAAGAAAATTTACCAAACTGCTTCCAAGAGATCAAGCTAATGAGATAAAAAATAAAGTAGAAAGACAGGTATGAAGAACGGGAACTGTGTAATTACGTAGTAGAGCAGGAAAAGTATTGCTTAATTCGACTTGTTTTCGGACAAAAAAATCCTTTGCCACTGTAATACATTTTACATTTGGCTCAGGGGTTTCTTTAGTTTTAAATCATGCCCTAAAGCAAGATAATATTTGAAATTTATACAGAATTGTTCACAAAAGACTTTTCTATTTTACTAACAATACATTAAGGGTATTGATAAAAAAAGGGTTCTTCAGCAGAAAAGGTTCAAGCGACATTAAATAAGCAAACAAGATACCAGATATTTCAGTCACAATTAGATTGGGGGTGGCCCAGTCACTTATGTGAGAGCACTAACATAATGCAACATCATGGTTTTATTATCTAATACCACAATCTCTTAACTAAACTTGAAAGGCCTAGAGCTCCTTTTTTACCCTCATGTAGGACTTGATGTAAATAAATATTCAAGAGAGTTACAATTACTAGATTATATTATATAATTACATTATATCATTTAGCCTGAATTTTTGCAAAGCTCGGCTGCAAGCATTGTGACAAGTGAAAGTTCTATTGATGAGAGTGGGCAAAATAGTCAAGAAAGTGCAACTTCAGCTACAGTCAGTGTGAGTTCACCATATACTCTAACTGCTGATTCAGAGCCCCCTAACAGTCAAGTAAGTGAATCAGATGTTACAACAGCAAGTTTAAGTCTGGATTTTGCAAGTCATTCCAAAACTGTTGCAGAGAAAGAATGTCAAACAACAGATGGTGTATACCTTTCAAATAGTGAATTTGAAGAACTGTTAAAGAAAGCATCTTTTAACCTGGATTTCAAAAATGATCTCCAAAAAATAAAAGATGTGGTTTCCAATTTGGAGCAGCCTGAAATGAATCCTCATATATTTGAGCAAATCTGCAAAACTGCTGGTGCTGAAAATTTTTACTTAAGCATAAAGAATGCTATGGGGCCAGAAAGGATGTCAGAGGAACGCAAACAACTTTGTAGTGTTCGCACAATGGTTGTCATTTACATAATGTTGTATTCACAATCGCAAAAGTGTAATTCCTTTCAAGTTGCTTTATCAAGAACACTGCAACAATTTGGGATTAGCAACAAAGGCCTCGAGTCTCTCAGGAATCTTGGTATTGCTGCTCACCCAAGAACTGTTAAAATATTGACAAGATCATCTTCCTCCCATAATAGTCATGTTTTTACCTTCATCAAAGATGCAGTTGAAAACAACCAGTTCCTGATTTTTTGTATCGATGATTACCACAACATCCATACCCACCACAGACCAGAAGCGAAGACACAAACACAAGCAATTCATATGGCTACTTTGCTACTCAAGGTTTTTCCTGAAATTGAAGCAGTTCCACTACATGGCAACAATGTCCTTCCAACACCCCCTGTTAAAATTGAGGATGTCAAAAATTATGTTGCTGGCAATCTGTCCAGTCTATCAAAAACATATGTTGAAAACATGCCTGATTGGGTTTTGGCAAAGTATTTCAACCCAGAAGCTGAAAGACAGAGACTGTTAGTGCATGACTACCAGCAAACTGAGAATCAGCAAATGCGAAGGATGGATAACACAAAACTTGTCGCTAGCATCAAATTACCTCTTAAATCATGTGAAGATGCCCTTGTTGCAATCAACAAAATGCTTACCAGTGGCCTGGACATTTACCTGAATCACTTTGTTGGTACTTTTGTTGGTGACTGGCCAATGCAGTTTTTCATTCGACAGTTGGTCTATTCCAATGCTGCATCGATACCTAAAGAGTTGAAGAATGTAGTTCCCCTGATTGGCCCTCTACATATTTCTTTAAATGCCAGGGAGTGTGTTCTTCTCAATTTCCATCAAGTCTTTGCTGATCTTTACTCCTTTCTATTTGGAAGAAAAGCTAAGCTGGCAAAGAAACCGAAACCTTGGCGCATATCTCTGTTGTTGGAAGTTATGTATGGAGGATGGACACTTGTAAGGGACATGATTATGTCAGTCTTTTGCAAGTGCAAGGATGTCCAGTTTCTAACACTTGTGAATCTCCTCGACAACTATATCCCTTTGGTGCTGAGCATCTATTCAATTATCTTCAAATGCAACAAATACGATCTTTTTTTCAAGTCCCTGCTCAATATATGGGTTATGTTTGTGGTGTTTAGAAGGCGTCATTATAACAAAGCATTGCTGATCATGCTTTCCACTTTTCTGCACTGGCAAAGAAATGCCCCCTCCATGTTCAAGACAATACGTGAACACTTGGCTGCATTCGATGAATATCCCGTTGAGAACTTCCACTCGGTGTTACGAAGAAGGACCAAAGACACCGACACAGCTGATGAGATTGCTGCCAAGGCAAAAGAAATTGATGCTTGTAAGCACGAGCTTCACTCCTTCCAATCTACATTTGTGCCACCGAAAAAATTCAATTTTAGTTCAAAAAGAATAAATAAATTGAAGACACAGGCAGCTGAATTCCTAACCCTTAAATTTGAATTGCTCTTCACCCACCCCAATGTTGCTGTTCAACAACCGAGAACAAAGGGACAACCCCAGCATACCAGTAAGTGGCTACTTCCTAACCTGTTTGGCGAGAAGATTGTGACAAATCGAGTCCTTCCACTAGGGTTCAACTCGATGGAAACCCCTCCAAACCCAAACATGTGAGTACAAAACTATAAATGGTGGGAGGGGTTAAGCATGGAGGGGGGTAGTGGCCATGACAGAATGTTTAGGATGCCGTTGAGAAATATGTGGTAAATTATAACAGTCCAAGTACTAGACAAATCTAAAAATTATACAAATTATGAGCTCTGTTGCACATACTTCAACGGCCATTCTACCTTGACCACGGCACAAATAGTAAAATAGATAAATATAGTCAATAATATCTTACTTAATTCCATCATAGAAAATGCGATTTACCTGCTTGTAACAAAGCAAACCCACTTTGGAACGTCTTCTATGGTTGTGGACATTCCTTCCACGTTGGGTGCCTCCTGCCTAACATCCGCGAGTGCCCAATTTGTAAAGCTACGTTGTTGTCACATGTTGAAGCTTTGGGGAAAACAGCAAACGACGCTGTGTTTGCTCCGGCGACTAGCGCAGACGACCATGATAGCGACGGTGAAACTGAGACAGACCCAGAAGCAGATGATGAGGACGATTGTGATGAAGGTCAAACGGAAACTGAGATCAATGAAAACTTTGTGGACAGTTTGATTAACAAAATAAGCCTATGGCGAAGGCCTCCACTTCTGTAACGTCTGATATCTTCAAAATCTATTCCCAGAACTACCGAATACAATGTCAGCATCCGTCAGTCATCAGTCACGAAGAATTCGTGTGACGCATTTCCGATGAGGGTTAGAAAATGAGGAATGATCCAGATAAAAAAGGTAGCAATTCATATTTGATAAAATCGTCTATATTATAGTCTTTGTGCGGCTTAATATGCTTCAAAACGATTCAAATATACACAGCATTTCAAGTGCCTGTTAAAAATATTGTTAATATATATATTGTTAATATATCTTATATAAATAATTAATATAGCCGCAATTTTACGCGTGTGAAAACCCGGTTTTTAAAACATCGATATTTCGCAATCTAGATCAAATTTTAAAAATCCCCACGAGGAAATTAAAGAAAAACCCTTGCTCTATCACAATCTTCCAGTTCCAGAGTACAAAACGCAATAACGAATGGCACGGAAGACGTAGAACAGTGTGTTATTCTCTCGCTCCTTTTGTTGACATTTTGTCAATTTCACGCATTCTGATTGGCTGAGAACATAAAAGGTAAACAAACGCGCTGATTGGCTAACATTATTCACCCTTGTTTCCACCACGTGGGTTATACCATCCCGTATTACCTGTGCGATTACGGTGTGGGAAGGCAAACAAATTGTTATTTCCTCTATGTCGTACGTGTGCCGAAACGCAAAAACAGGAAAAATGCGAACACTCGCCGGACGAACGTGTGTTTACGGGTACATGGTGCACGAACGAAGTTGTACTTGCCCTTGAAAAAGGGTATCGGATTATAGAAATATACGAGGTTTGGCATTTTGCAAAAACATCCGGTACGTTATTTCGAGATTATGTAAGGGATTTCATGAAATTAAAAATGGAATCGTCAACACCACCAGGCGAAGATATGGACGTTTTTAAACAACGCGTTAAAAACCACCTCGGTATCAGTGAATTAGGTGAAATTAAAAAGAATCCTGGAATGCGACAGATAGCAAAACTTTGTTTAAATAGTTTGTGGGGAAAATACGGGCAAAGGATTAATCAAACACAAACCGAGTATGTTACGAAACCTGCAGGTTTTGATAAAATCCTATTGAACGAAACGCACGAAGATATTAATATCCAATTTTTGAATAAGGACATGGTCCAAATGCACTACAATTTGAAAAACCAGTTTGTCGACAATCATAACAATATCAACATCCCTATAGCGGCATTTACGACATCGCACGCACGTGAAATGTTATACCGGGTATTGGACCAACTCGGTGACCAAGTATTGGGGTACGATACGGATTCGTGCTGGTTTGTTGAACGGGAGGACATAGGAATACAATACCGACAGGTGATAGTTTAGGCGAATTGACCGACGAACTCGAAGGCGGTAAATGGGTCGGTACAGGTCCAAAATCGTATTCGTACGAAACAAACACTGGTGACATTACGTGTAAAGTTAAAGGATTTACGTTAAACTACGAATGTAGCCAGATAATCAACGGTGGCGCTATGAACGATATTGTCCACGATCCAAGTAAAACGGTTACTATTGAAAAGAAAAACGCAATTACGCGGGACGCCAAAACGAAAACGATTGTCAACCAAGATCAAACGAAAACGTTTGCGTTAGGGTACGACAAACGCGTTCTACAAAGTAATTTCGATACGTTACCTTATGGGTATTAAAAAAATTTTTAATCTTGATAAAGATTAAAAAATGTTTGCTGGTAAAATTAAAAACCGGACCGTGGAACGATTGGCATTTGAATTTTATATGATGTTATCACGGTACCATAACATTGACGGGCGGTACCGCGAAACGAGAGGATTTAGGAAACTGTTTAAAATTGCAATATACGAGATTTTACAAAATAACGAGGATGCTGCACCTATTATACACCAGTGTTTAAAGGATATATTTTTAGAACCGTTTACTAGAGTCGGTATATACAAACAAATTGGGTATATTTTACTACCTGCTCTTTGGAAAGATCATAGAGCTATTGAAAGGAAAAAACAAAACAAATTAAATTTTTTAATAGAGGTACTTGACGAGGCTGGTAGACATACGGAGGCTCACGTTGTTAGGGTTATTGTAAAACCCTATATTTTGATGCGCACTTTTTTCCCAAATGTGGCCAAACTAGCACGTTTGACTGCATTTATCTCCACAAGTAAACGCTCAACAAAAAAACTAAATTATAACTTACTAACTAACTTTTTTAGCCCTATTTGGATCACCAAAAACCCATTTTGGGTTTATAAGCACTTTAACTCAAAACATTTTGATCGGGTTTACCAGTGCTGCGAAAATATCTTCAAACCTTAAAAAATATTTTGAAACCTTGTTTCACGTTTCAAAACGTTAGTTTCGCTAGAGCAAGTTATGATTCAAAATTTTATTTTAATTTGCTGGGGGCGGTTGTATAAAAGGCGTTTAGCTTAATGGATAAGTCGAAAATATTAACTATTGACTGAAAGCAAACTAAACTTTTCGTTCGGAACACAACAACTACGCATAGAACTACATATTTAGTTGATAAAATTTAAGTTCAATGGACCTTTCCCCTTTTACATATAGCCTTGCGAAGTTGGCAAATTTTGTATATATTTGTATTACGGGCGGGAGAGTGATAATCAGTTGATACTTTTGATTATCATTTTCCTACGCGTAATACAAATGTATACAAAATTTGCCAAATTTGCAAAGCTATATTTTCTACAGTTTACAACATTTCACAACCAAACTTCGCAACTTTAGTAAACTTGGGATGCTCTTTCAAGCTATGGTGATATTTTTGCCTATTTCGATTTTCTCAAAATTTTGTCTGAAAGGGGAAAGGTCCATTATTTACAAGATGAATAGGAGCGCTTTTCAATATTTGCCTGTCCACCGTTTAAGCTATAAACGCCTTTTATACAACCGACCCAGGGGCCGGTTGTTCGAAGCCCGTTTAGCTTAAACAGTGGTTAAGCTCAAAATAGAAACCAAGTTTATAGATTCATTCAACAACCAAACTAAAAGTTTTGAACCTTAATAGAATGATTATTTATGCTTACAACTACATATTTACTGCAAAATATTTAAGTTAACTGTTTATCGAGTGATGTAAGAGTGTTATTTAATTTTGCCTATCCACCGTTTACGCTAAACGGGCTTCGAACAACCGGCCCCAGGTGTTTACGTTCAATCAACCCCTGACTTTTTGTTTGTATGAAGTGTAAGAGCGCGAGCAAGAGCGCAATTTATAATTGTGATAACGTTTATACTGACTGATGCAACACCCAAAAATTTAGGAAGAACTTAATTATAAACCACTATGGGCACGTCATATTTAAATTAATTGTTAATACGATTAATCGATTTTTGACAACGATTAGTCGATTACGAAAATTAGCCGACGGGAGCAGCTCTAACTGCGTGACAATGTGATTTTTCGTGGGGTCGGCACTAGATCGTGATGAACTAACGCACAAATCCGCGTCTGTTGTCAGTGGTATACCAAACTATAAAATGACATATTTATGTGTGTTTGCGTTGTTCTTTCAAAAAAACCACGTCAAAGTATAATGACAAAAACGAGGTAAACACATATAAATATGTCATCTTAAAATTGGGAAAACCGCTGACAAGATTATACAGCAGACGCGGAATTTTGCCTTAGGTCACCACGATCTGGTGCCGACCTTTTCGTGCTGTCGCATGCCCAGTCCCCAGTTTTCAAGCCGAGGGTGTGATATTAAATTTATACACTGTGATATTAAATTAATCTCACGAGACGTCCCACGAGAGCTACACGCAGCGAGCTATAAAAATGTTGTTTTCTAAATTTCTGACCCATTATTGCTCAAACTAGTATCGCATGTTCAAATTTTCGGTATACTATATTATTTATAGACCCTCCGCTTGGGTGATTCGGCAAAATATTAACCCTCCGTAATGATGTTTCCCTTTGGCTAAAGCCCTCGGGCAATATCATCACTTCCAGTTCGGGTTAATATTTCGCCGAATCACCCTCGCTACGGGTCTATGAATGATAAATTAATGTAAGTAACATCAGTAGATATGTGGTTAATGGCTAATTATTTTTGAAAGAACAGTAATTAAGAAGTAATATCTATATCTAAGATATCACTCCTTTTCTCGTAGTTTAGCCTACATCGTGGCGACAAGTGAAAAAGATGGGAGGCGTGTGTAGAATAAACGTAATAGCTGTCTCTTTTGCGGGAAACAATACGCAAAGCTGAGTCGCCACTTTTTCCAGGTCCATTCCAAGGAGGAAAAAACTGCAAAAATTTTGCAAATGAAGGCCAAGGACAGCCTTAGGCAAATGGAGCTGGACAAGCTGGTACGAATGGGTAACTTCAACCACAACTTGGGTGTGCTAGAGAATAAAAAGGGAGAGTTGAAAGTCATCAGAAGACCTGGGCTGCTGGGCAAGGCGTGGACAAGGATCCGTCCAACTATCTTCCATGCCAATTCTGCCATGGTTTCTTCCAGAAAAAAGATTTGTACCTGCACAAACCGAAATGCCCATTTGAGCCAGAAAACCCTGACCAAGTGAATGTTCGGTCGAAAAAGCTGCAGCATACGGGAAGATTACTTTCGACAGCAAACAAATTCCCCGTTGGCTGCAGCCCACAACTGTCTGAACACGTGCTGCGCATCATGGTTGTAGATCAGGTGAGTGATGTGGTCCGATCAGATGAAACTATTCTGATGGTCGGTTCCACCATCATTGAAAATCGGGGTGGCGAGAAAGCTATGAAAGTATCACACCAAATGCGATTGTTGGGTAGACTGCTCATCAAAGTCAGAGAACTTTGTGGCGCTTCGGCTGTTTCTCTTCAAACGATTCTATCTCCAGAATATTTCGACCATTTAATTGCCGCCGCAAGATGGTTCGGGGGTTACAGTGATGACTGTTTCAAAGCCCCTTCGACCTCTGCCAAATGCGGATATGCCCTTGAAAAGGCTGCTTATGTGGTAAAAGGACACGCTTTGAGAAAGAAAGACATGGTCACAAAAAGTAACATCGACTTATTTTTGGAGCTCTACGAAGCCGAATGGAGCAAGAAAGTAACGAACCATGCCCTTCAAAATCTCTCGTTCAAAAAGCACAAGCCTCAAGTGCTTCCTGTGACCAATGACTTGCTGGTTTTAAGAAACACACAAGAAAACTGACAGAAAATATCACAGCTTTTACAGAAGAAGTGCGAAAAAAGCCATGACAGAAAAATGGCGGAGATTGGCAGTTTTAACCTTGGCGAGATTGATCATTTTCAATGAACGTAGAGGTAACATTCCAAATTCACAATATAGTAATAAAATTTATAAAATGTTTGCAGACGATCGAGTGTGCTGCGCTCTGAATTGTCAACTATTTTTGTTCTGTCGATGCAACGTTAAGGTGGATTAAACGTAACCTTGTTCACATAAGCCGGGCTGGACCTGTCTGGCCCGCTTTTGCTGAGCTAAACAAGACGCCTGCTAAGGCGTTCACTCCGTCTGCCGAGATGAAAATAAGCACAAGGTGCATGATTGTCTTTCTTGTACTACTCAGGAAACAATTTTATCATTTATAGACCCGGAGCGAGGGGTATTCGGCGAAATATTTCCTGAAGTGATGATATTTCCAGAGGGCGATAGCCCGAGGGAAATATCATCACTTCAAGAAATATTTCGCCGAATCCACCGAGCGGAGGGTCTATAAATGATATATTGTACCGAAACACAACACCGCGGAAAAACGTCTGCGCATGCGCAAGTACTTGAAAATATTGTGGGGAATTTAAATCCCGTTTCCTGAAGCAAAATCATTCCTTTTAATTGCTGAAGATAAGTGAAACAAACAAAACAACATTAGGTCGAGTAGTTTGGCTATTAATAAGTAGTTTTCTAAGGTTAAGAACAAAAATTTAATTTAAAAATTGACGTTTGAGTCCGAGAGGCGTGCGAGTACTTCTTGAAAAATTCTCGAACATCGGATTAAAACACAAGAGTTTTGCAAACTGTGAAAGAGTTTTGCATTTGCATATGCTTAAGTTGTATAGCAGGTCATTACCTTTAAATACAGTCAACGCAAAATTTTTTCATTCTACGCAAAAAAAGTTATTGGCAAAAATGAGGATAAAATTACCCTATGGAAAATTTCCTTGTTCATTCGGTCGAGTAGCTTTCGTAAACAATAAATTTTTCATTACTCACCTTTGGCCTGCATCTAAAATAATATTATTTTCTAGGCATGTAAACTACAATTATTTCTAGTTTTTAAGTTCATACGTTCGTTGGTTAGCTAATAATTTTACTCCAAAGGCACATATGTGAGGTACTTCTTTTCACCGCCATATTGTGAAATAAACAAGCTCGAAACACCCGATTTATCAAGCCAATCTAAGTAAAATTGACGCATGCGCAGACGTTTTTCCGCGGTGTTCCGAAACACTAAAATATTCATGCAAAATTAAAAAATGATACATGCGTACTAAATATTCACTGATTTCTCCTGCACATCCTGCCATTTTTGTTATTTTTTAAAGTTCGTGGATCCCACGCATGCCATGGGATATATTTTATATTTCATGGCAACACGCGTGTGTCCCGCGTGTTGCCATGAAATATAAAATATATCTCATGGCACACGCACTACGCGTGGGATTGAGTGAAATGCAGTGAAAAATCACACGTTCACGTGGTGTAAACTAAGTTTTTTGATTGGACAATTTAAATTTGAGGCATAATATTAACTTAAATTACAATCAATTCGTTGTATTATTGAATATATATTCTGCTAGAAAATGAGTTTAATGAGTTTCTGCATCGTCACGTGTGTATTGTTTTTGCCAAATCCACCAGTACCAATTCTTCAATTACCCTATTGTTCTAATCGCGGATGGCTAACTTTCCTAAAACGTTGGTTAGTTAGGTGGAAATATAATTAATACGCACGTGACGATGAAGGACCTTATTTCTGCATAAACAAGAACAAAAACAAAGATAATGAGTCATATTGTTGTTCTAATGAGTTTCCAAACTATCTAGCTCTATTAACTATGATTTAATAAAGGAGTCAATGAGTGTGGAAACATTAACATGTTTCTATTCTCTGTATGCACACAAAACGTATTTCTAAGTAATATTATACGAACAGGAGTGCTCTATCAGTTAAGCACGAATTACGAGTATTTTAAATGGTTTCAAAAACGACCTATCCAATTTATACCCATCTTGTCAGTTTGCATATTTACGAAAGAATTTTTTAACGTAGTTGTTGTATAAGCCGAGAAAATCGAGGCAAAAATTTTGTGAAAACGTACGTGTGTTTTATCACATATAAAGACTCCTTTATGGCTATGATTTTCTGTGTGCTTTTCTCGCGAACGAGGCGTTTATAAGATAGAGTGGTAAAATGGCAATTTATTACATGAGTATAGAGATTTATTCATCGATATGGCTGTGCGTAATAATCGTTCCAAATTAGCAATAGCCAATCGGCATCAAGAACGATAAAATTTCACTCGGTGAAAAATCATCGTTCACGGCCTTTGATTGGACGAACGATGTTTTTTCACCAGTGAAAATTTATCGTTCAGTGTTCTGATTGGCTGACCCGAACGTGCAACACCTGCTCGCAGGCTAGGTGTAAACATGGAGTCTGATTTTACAAGTATTTTTTTAACTCACCGAAAAGAGAGATTTAAGACAATTTCACTGATAAAACAACCACCTAAAATCATAACGACGACATTCGTGGCCTCGTTAACTTGAAATAAACCTCATGGTTTCATTTTCAGCAAGAAAACAAAGCTATAAATGGTAAGAAATTCCATTTTAATATTTTGCTTGAGTATTTGTTTTTGTCAGTAAGATATATCCGTATCTTTATACACTCATCTTTATACTCATATAATAAACAAATTACTTCATGGTTGGTTCGTTTGTACGATTTTTATTATTCACTCGTTGTGAAGGATCGCTAAACTCACTCGTTCGCTGCGCTCACTCGTTCGTTTAACGATCCTTCACAACTCGTGAATAAAAATCGTACGCACTCACCAACCATGAAGTAATCTCTATATTTAACAGCTATTCTACGAACTCGAGTCGTATATGAGTTGGCTACGAGAGTAAGTAGAATAAGCTGTTTTATTATTGTTAACATCTACTGTTGTAAACATGCCTAGCCCATATACCTAATAAAACGCTACTTATATAATACCTTGTGCACTGAAATGAAATCCAAGGACGACCAATCCATTATTTGAACTTACTGTATTTTTTAAACTTTTTTAAAATTTTTAATGCCGTGTCCTGGGATTGAAGCAAGTTTCAAGGTCAAGACAATAATAGTAGAAAAATGGCGGGAAAATTAAAATAGAGGCGGTAAGGATTGCGCAATGGACCAATTACATTATGGGCAAAATTTTGACAAAAGTTGAAATAGGAAAATATATTACCACAGCATTGAAGAGCATCCTAAAGTTGGTAAAATTGCAAAGTTTGGTTGCGGAACGTTGTAAAATGTGGAAAATGCATGTAAGCCTGTGAAGATTGCAAATTTTGTATATTTTTGTATTACGCACGGAAAATTGATACCAACATCGAGAAAACGGTATCATTTTCCGTGCGTAATACAAAAGTATACAAAATTCGCAAACTTTGCAGGGCTATATTTTCCTCATTTTACAACATTTCGCGACCAAACTTTGCAATTTTACTAATTTTAGGATGCTCTTCAATGGTGTGGTTATGAATTTTCCCACTTCAACTTTTTTCAAAATTCTGTCCATAATGCAATCGGTCCATTGAATGAACGATTTGTGTTTGAAATATTCATTCCAAGGTCGTTAAATACTTTTTCCCGCGAGTGTTTTTTAATATTTTTGCAGTCGTTTTGGCTTGGGATTCAAACGTGTTTGCGATCCTCTAAAGTAGCTTCTGTCATTTGTTAACATGATTGTGTGGGGTGGGGCGTGCACCACAGGTTTCAGGGCACACGGCTCGTTTCACCGCCCTATCTTATAAACGCCCTGTCATGAATTATTAATAGTTTTTGAACACCTTTTATCGTCTCAATTTCAAGCTATTGTATGTTTTGCACTCTAGAAAAGAGAAGTGTTTACATCTTTGATACCGGATTCATTAGTTTTTCTCTTCAAATAGGTGGAAAAGCTGCGCGAATGAAGTTAGATGCGCTCAAAGCACGACCAGTATGGGCCAATATCCATAATGAGGAGATAGTTTCCTCTCTATCAGCAACAGAGAAGGAATTGTCCAAGAGGTACATAAATGTTAATTTGCTGTTTAACAGATATCAATAATCGATATGGACAAAATATTGGTTTCAACTAATTAAACTTATCAAGTCAGGCCTATCGCTTCTATCAACTTCTAAATCATTTCAATTTAAAATTCATAAAAAATGGATGATCACGCTTCCTGGGTATTTCTACAAATATCGTTATATAACAGCAATAAAAATGTCAGGGTTGCAGAAAATGTTCAACGTTCCGCTGGACTACCCTAGTTTTGTATGTTTTTGCAATTAGTAAACTCTCGTCGCCATCGCTTACTATAGCTATTGTTCATATATTTATTTTCTCCGAATGGACCAAAAATCCAACTAAATACCATAAATAGTGATGATGAGTAGTCTGTAAGGATAACAATGTGTCAACCCAAGTCAATCAATCTATGAACCTGAGAAAAGCACGACGAGTCAGGGTAGAGAAAAAAAATACATTTACTGTTTTAATTTAAGGTTTGATATGGTGGAAATAATTGGAAAAAGAAATCGAAAAGTCCCGGTACTCCTCACACCAGACGTAAAAAATGCGGTAGAAGCATTGATCTCAACGCGAGAAGACGGGGATGTTTCCAGTGCTAACGAGTACGTCTTTGCTATAAATGACGAAAAGTCAACTAAGTCATTCAGGGGAAACGATGTTATACGGCAAGCCTGCAGTATGGTAGAGTTGAAAACCCTGGTGTAATCAGCTCGACCTCTTTGAGGAAATATGTCACCACCGTGTCCCAATTAGTAGATGTGGATGAGAACGAAATGGGATGGCTAGCGAAACACCTAGGACATGATCTGCACGTCCATAAAGAATTTTACAGGATGCAGGGGAGCAAATTGGAAATGGCAGTCGTGGGCAATCTTCTTGTAGCCATAGATGAGGGGAGAGCTCACAAACGTATAGGGAAAAACCTTCGAGCTATATCCCTTCGAGCTATATCCCTTCAAGGTATCATGAGGCGATATACACGTAGATTACTTTACTTGACTTAAAATGCGAGATAGGAATACGTAGCTTACAACATGAGAAATCGCATCTTGCGTCGTGGGTGGTCAAACGATCCGCCCGATGTCGCAAGAAATTTCAAATTTCAAGACCTCTTGCCCATATGAGGGTAGTTCTGCAGTTATATTTATTATTAAGTTAAATAAAGCTAGGGACAACTGAACTGGACGCTATTGTCTTCATGAAACTGATCACAAAAAATTTGTTTGAGGTTTTATTTTTGTTCAAACATATCGCAAGTGATCACAAGTTAGAAAAACTTGCGACGAGGTTTAGGCCTCACTTGCGTGACCAACAACTTTGCGTCAGCATGCGAATGTTTTGTACCGGCTGGTACAGGTTGTTTTAATTTTTGATCTTTTGCAATACGTTTAGACAAAAAATGCAATTAGAGCAAAATTTTTGGTTGCATGGTAGAACCTGTATTGAAGCTATACTGCATTTTCTCAAGCAGTAACTGGTAAAACCTGTATTTTTAAGTACAGCATTTTCAACACTTTGGTCAACCGGTCCCTGTGATATAAAAATATTTATAAAAATTGCTGAATTGTTTTATGTGGTTTGTCATAAAAAAACAACTACTAGCTCATTTTAAAGTCATTGTTAATCCGACCATTATTTAATGCACAATTTTTTATCTCAGATTTTGACGATGCTTTGCCGGGCGATACAAATAATTTCGAATCGGACGATGAGGAAGCTACAGGTAGTTAATAACTTGGTTTAAAAGATCCTCTCTTATCATCTTAACTGTTACGTATAGAAAGTCAGTATTTGCAACAGAAAAGTTGATCTGACATTCGATCTCTGGTCTTGCCGTCTAGCTACCCCTGAATCTGCTGGAGAACTCTCTGATGCAACCCATTCTTCCACAATTCTCCTATCAGTAAAATTGTGTTAGGATAAGGAGAAAAGTTGAATTTTGATAATTTTTAAGGAAAGTCACGGCACTTACGTAAAACTAATGGTCCGTGTCCATTAAACCGTGCAAATGCTGGAAAAAACTGGTAGATTAAATAAATAAAACATATTTTTCATTGTGATACAGACACGAACGAAAAAATAAGTCCAACAACAGCATTGGATGGTGGAGAACCGTCTTCATGCCATAAGCAAGGTATATATACAGAGTGATAAAGAGATATCGATCTTTGGAAAGCCAAACAAGACACATTGGACTCATTTTTAAAATTAAGCGATTATTAATCACATGCATCTACTTCAAATTCTGAAACAGGTTGCAATGGAAAGGAAAGAATATCGTCCAATTTTGGCCAACGTCCTCGGCTTCTAAACAAGGTAGAAAACATTAATCGGCAATAGACACTTCCTGAATTTGCTTGAGTGCACACGAAACAATAGCTTGAAATCGAGGCGGGGTATGAAGCCTATTGAAAAGAAGTGTTCTTTATGCCCACAGAATAAATTCGGGAAGTGTCTATTAATGTGGATTGAAAATGGTTGTTATCCAAAAATAATAGATATTCATTGGGACCGCAAGTGGTCATGGGTAAGTCCTTATTTTCAGCTTTAAACGACAAAATATTGTTTTAGTATAATACTAGGACATATACATTTAAGACTTTCCTTGTTGAAAAGTTTGGTTCACTAAGGTAATAAGCTGTCCACAGTCCTAGTTAAGCAAATACCCAAGCTCAATATTTAATATTCATAATTTTTGGTTAACAACCTCAAATGTCATTAATAATTCATAATATTATTGGCGAATTATGTCAACCATAGGGCAGGTGAGTTGGCTTTATACCTGATGAAGTACTAATCAAGATGACACATAATACACATAATATGTCACGTTCATTGGTATTCTGTATATAATGCTGTACCCTAAGTAGCATTAGTAGGATCATACTAGTATTCTTGATCTATTGCAAATGCTGTAATTTGATTGGCTGTGCTACCCACTATCTACTCCTTGATTTCGAGTAGCGAAACAGTCATCTTCATTGAGATTTTTTTAAAATCAATTAAAAATAAGCATTGTTGAATATTTAACGCTTGACCTCTAATTCTACTAATACAATTAGATTACTCTCACTCGATTTGTATTAAATGATTCGGGCTTCGCCCTCATTAACTATCACTGCAAAGAAATCTGGAGCTCGTAACCTAATTGTTAATTGCAATTTGAAGTCATTTAATAAACTCGAATTCACGTTTTATCATGCCTAATACGCTCGGCTGCGCGTCGCGTTTTTAATTACGACAAAAAGGCTATAGAACTGCATGCGTATAAAAAATATCAGAATATATACGAATTTCTTACGAGAGCTGGGTTTAACTTGCGTACAGTGTACTACGTCAAATACAAAGAGTCACGTGATCTTTAGCGTACACAGATTAGGTTTACAGAAATATTTTCCTGTCATGCACAAATTAAACTATAATAATGTCAACTCACTGAATGCAGGTTCCAGACGGAAACGGAGAACAATGAAAAAGACAACATGGACAACACCTGAAAGACATGCAACACTACATGCCTTTCGCATCCACATTCAACGTGGTGTTTTGTCAAAAAAGAAGAATGTTTGAATCAATCCAGAGAGGTCGTGGACCACTATCAAGGATTTCGTAAGAAACTTTGGAAGGAATCGAAAGTGAGCCGATTCTAAATCATACTAGTCAGGGTATAGCTTGTGCTCAAGACCGCACATGGATGTACACTTGCGTGTCTGGTCTGAAGCACAGGCTAGTCACGGTATAACTTTAAATCATCAAGATACAAAAGAAAAGTAATAGAAAAGGAAGATAAAATGAACACAAAAATTGCTTGTGCATAAACGGCGCTTACAGGCTAGTTACGGTATAACTTTAAATCATCAAGATACAAAAGAACAGTAATAGAAAAGGAAGATAAAAAGAACACAAAAATTGCTTGTGCATAAACAGCGCTTAATTTATATAATATACCACCAACGTGTCGGCTATAGCGTCCCATGTTCACATTGATTAGAAACCATCAATATAGAAATATTTATTGTATTTTGAAATTAAATGAGAACAAGTTGGAACATATACGAAAATTTTATTAAATTGTGTAAGTAGGTCATCACCTAACTTGACGTTGATTGCCCTTGACAATAGACGTTAGAAGTCCTTACTTCACGCCAGAGTTAAACAATGAATTGCAATGCAAAGTGGGAAACATGTGGGAAAAAATTACCATGTATTCATATGCATTGAAAACCGCATGACGTAAGCACTTCTAAGGTTTATTACAATTACTATTACTACAATTCCATGCAGTTAAGTGCGAAACGATTTTACAACGTTTCCATCGCAGGAATATGTTCGTGTACCTTGTGGTCAGAATTTCGAGTCTAAAGCTACGGTTACACGTGCGATTATTGTCTCGGACTGGCAACACAAAGGTCCAATTTCATCGCATTGCCGGTGCGACTGAAATGGCAACATGTGCAAGGGAATTTTTTGAGCGCATATCAATCAGACTAGTCCCTAGCCCTCTTTTTCATTAGCACTGCCGTCTATTTCCAAGCTTCATTTAACCTTTCGACGCATTGTCGTTCTGTGAAATTTCTTCGCAAAAATCTAGATTCTATATTTCTGGCCAAGTGCCTTTATTGCGAGTTTTTCTCTGGCTTTGTTTTCTAAATACATGGTTTCTGTATTGTGGATGAGACTGATTCACAACACTGGATTCTTTTGGTAGAATGAGATTAAAAAATCAAATCTTCACGCATTATTTTCTCAGTGACTGCGAACACTGTTTGTGATGTCTTAAATAATGTTGTGGAAACACAAGAAACACGCGACACACATCCCGAAGAACAGTTTTTATTCGGCCCGTTGCGTTGCCCGCGCATGGGAAAAATTGCACGTGTAAGCTTAACTTAAGTTTTTGTCAAGAGTTCGAGGGTCGGAAGTCGAGGGCTGACGATTGAAAAGCGGGGATGGAATTTAATTGTTTTCATAATGTCGTACTGGAGCATAAGGTAAAAAATCCCCAAGAATTTTGTCAATTATATTTGTACAGGACATCTTTCCTAAATGCTGCCGCGAAATCTTATTTATACTACTACGCAAAAAATTACATCCTAAACTTAGATTCCATAAAATTTGTAAAGTTTTCTCAAATCAACTGTGATACGTCTTTCTTCCACGTAACCACGTCTGCATACTAGTTCAATGACCTGGCCGCGAGTAAAAGACCTGGAACTAGCTCCCGAATAGAAATCTATTTTGCTGTCTTAGCGATCGTGTTTAGAAAACAAAATTATAAAGCAAAATTTGGAAATTTAGTATTCGAAAAATGGATTTTTATTGACAACTATTGGTGGTACTTTTCCGTGTTTTCTGGTTACCTGGTATGTATGAATTAGTATGTACCGTGAATAGAGTCCAGCAATAATCACGCCTTCGTCAATTCTCCAACACAATTTCCCAGCAGTATTTAGGAACAATTTTCTGTATAAAGTAAATCGACAAAATTTGTATGTTCCAATACCTTATACAAAATCATCTTTACTTTCAACCCTCGACCCTCTACTTCTAGCCCTTGACATTTGACCCTACACTTTTAACCCTCGACCCTTAATAGACGACCCTCGACTTGCGTTCCTCGACCCTCTATTTCTAACCCTCCACTTTTCATGCATTAAAAAAACTAAATGAAACTAAATACAACATATCTCTTCAAAAATAGCTTCTTCTTGTAGTTGCTTTGAATAAATTTGAGGTGTTTTGATCGTTTTGGTTTTAAAGACAAATGACCAAAGGTTCAAAAGATGGTAACACTGAATTGGAAACAAAGTATGCTAAACTCCAAACTCTATACCTATAAAGGATATAGCCATATAATTATTATATAATATATCGGTTGAAAAATGCCGGTGTCATAGGGATTTTTCGACCGATGGATATTTATACAAAAACAGTCAATATAAAAAAGAGTAAACTCGAACATTTATGCTGTCGAATATTTTCGCGCAAAGCGACTTTTCCCTTTCTCTTTGGGGGAGTCTTTATTCATATCAAAGTTTATCGGAAATCATTGCAGTGGTGTCTACATAATAAAAAAATGTTCTACGTATAGTGAACATAGTTGAGGCAGGGCATGATGGGTATTGCATGAATGCAAGGTAGGTATTTGTTGATGAAAAATAGCCCAAATCAATCGAAGTCCAAGGTATCGCAAGTCATCGCAAAATTCAAATTAGCCACAAAGCTAAGACAAATAATCTTTTCATCGATTTATTTCTCCCAAACATTTCTTCCACTTCTGGTCATGGCAAAGATATTTAACTAAAGCTTGCGATGACTTGCGTCGCATAAGAGGTGCTTAAAAATCTTTTAAGACACCAGAACTATGAATAAGATGTAAACCATCATAATTATCTTGTGTTCATAAGAGTGCTACAAGAATACCGCAAACTTGAGTCAACGAACAATAATCTATTTCATCAAAAATTAGGTAATTTGTTTGGCTCAAAGCACAGCCATATCAGTGTATGAATGAAAAATCGTAAAAATAAATACAAATTTGTTTCGGAAATACGAGTTTGATCCGGTATTTTTGACAAGCTAATATTTGCCAATGTCGTTTACATTTCTTTTTGCTGATATTATAAAATCATTGTTACACCTACAATAGCTTTCAGTTAATTGTATGTTGATGGCATACATGGCATCGTTTTTATCGTCTTTTCAACGATAGAATTTTCGTACTAAATTTTCCTCTAAATAAGAGAGACTTTGTCATCAAACTGTAGTAAGAAAATAACCACAAGCATGCATGCATGTGACCCATCATGAGCAGCTAATTAAACCTGCGCAGCCGGGGTTGGTTGTATACGAGAGGTGAATGCCGCTATCCACTTTCTATATTATAATTTTGACTTTAATATCCTTGGTATTCTGTGGATTGAGGTATAGTCCGGCAGATAGGGGTACCAAAAAGCATGTTTACTTACCATATCGAGGGGCAATTCCATTTTGGTTTTATCTTGTTTCTAAATGTTGTTCTGCGCGAACAACATTCAGAAATATACTTACTAACCTTAAAGGACCAAGATAAAACCAAAATGGAATTGCCCCTCGATATGGTAAGTATATCGGCCTCTATCTGCCAGACTAGTAGTTATGTTAAAAATAATTAACTGACGAATTGTGGTTAGCGATATTTAACTTTCGCCACCAGGCGTCTGCAGGTCCCATCATAGACTATATATTGCAACATCATGTCTATAAATGTTTTTAAAGTAAAGGCTGCTTTCCACTGGTGCATTTTACGGATCTGCATGCACGCACGAAAGGTTCGCCTAATTCAATTATTTCTGCCAACTAAAAATATCGGATTAGAGCTTGGTCGCATATATAGCCACAGAAAGACTACATAAATGTGTCGCTTTAGGATTATTTTTTTAAATTTAAATTCTCTATCTGCATTTAGTAAATGCCTAAACATTACTAACCTTTTTGTCAATAGTGACGCTATCTTGAATCGCGATGCATTATGGTCTATGAAGATTAAAAACACCATTTATCAAAGAAATATTACGATGAACCCTTAGTTTGTCACAATGAAGATACATCAATCAATATAAGTATATAGAAATGTCATTTGTGTTATTAGCTTCCCCGAACATGTGCTTGTTACGTATAAGAATGAAAATTGAGATTCTCTTTATAGTTTGCAAGAAAGATAATCTAAGTATCGGTCTGTGTGAGTAGGTTTACAGTAAATGTCAATGGAAATTAAACAGTTATTTCTGGAAATCAGAGTGTCAAGGAAGGCAATTCAACCGTTTTGTTTATGTTCAATGGTAAAATTAATGTGAGGATCAATTGAATTGAGTGTGTCATGAAAGCTTAAAACTGCGGATATCCTTATTATAGCAAAACTGTCATCAACAAATCTTTTCAAACCTCAGGGGGTGTTATGGCGTAGTGAATAGCTCGTTCTTCAATGACTTCCATGCATATAAATTGGCAAAGACTGCACTTACAGGGGTACCCATAGCACAACCATGTATTTGCTGGTAATTTTTTATCATTATAAACAAAAAAGCTGTTGGACAAAACAAATGTCGAGAGCCATAAGATATCACTTATGTCTAGTTTTGTTCTTCCTGCTAATAAAACGTCCTGCTCGTGACACACTCAATTCAATTGATCCTCACATTAATTTTACCTTAGATTATCTTTCTCATTCATAACGACCATAAACATAAAATTAGCACTGCAACGACCCTCATCAACCATTGACCTTTCCTACAAACGAAGAAAGAAAAAAAAATGAGAATTGAAGCAATCCAGTGATGTACTAGAGTTGAATGACTATTTCAGAACCATCCTCAGAGATATGAAAAAACTAGATACATATTACTCTAGATTAATATGAATGACTATCCTCGTAAACTAGTCTCTAATTTAATCGCAAAACAGAAGAGGAAGAACACTACACCAAGTCCTAAAGAACTAGTACGAACATTTTTCGAGTCTGTTCAACGCATGCAACAATACAATGGTTATGCAGTTCCTCTCTCCTCCGCAGAGCCTTTGTAGCCTTTTTCACGATTTTAATAAGAGTGACAATAAAAGAGTGCGCTAGAAAGGTTTTTAGCAAACCCATAAAAACCCTGCAGCATGAATTTCCATCATTGATATATAGACCGACTATGGAAGAACAAACGAACATAATTTACAAAATTCCTTGCAAAAACCTATAATGTCATGTAATTTATATGTAATGTATATACTGTATATTCATGCTTACTCAATCAGCACTACTGCATATATTATATTAGGTTTCAAGTTACACACCACTTATTTTACTAGTGTCCTTTGAACTCTATTTGTAATCTGCCCATTGAAGGCTTTATAGTCTGATAGTGATAGCCGAAAGCTTGTATTTTAATAAATATTTTGAAGTCAGAGAACGTCTTCAATTTGAATATTTTGTCATTGTTAGATAGTTTTGTAATACAACAGGTGCAGTTATAATGATCATTAAAAGGCAATTCTTTACAATTTTTCACATATAGTCACAGGTCACCCGGAATGCGTACAGTTCTAATATAGCGTTCAGTGGGACAGCATCTGTTACATAATGTATATATTAACACAAAGGTTGGCAAGTAAATACAAATTTGAACACTCGTACCAAATTTAAACCACAAAAAAATCTGCAAAAAGACTTCGATATTCATTTAAAAACATACACATATTGAGAAGACATACCTGAAAAGCATGTACGTTGTATTTTTGTGTCATTTCAACATTATTTACCCGACGAAATTCGCGAAAAGTCATCAAATTTTTAGTTGATTTTCGCTAAAACTATGCGCGATGCCGGCTGCCTGCCTTACGTCACAGGAAAAAGCCCCCTGATTGGCCAGCTGAAAACTCAATTTTTTTACCGCGAAAGCAAAACCGGGGAGCTACGTAATATACAATGAATTTACAATGCTTCTTCGTTTGCACCTCTTCACATCTTTTGCACTTCAGTTTAAAATTTTTCGCAGTTGTTAGCAGTTGTTACTGAGTTGCTGTTTTTAAAAAAGCTTTCACTTCAAATTTCCCTCCGCAGCGTTGGCGTAGTTCTTTGAAAATTTTAACATTTCTCCCCCCGGTTTTGCTTTCGCGGTAAAAAAATTGAGTTTTCAGCTGGCCAATCAGGGGGCTTTTTCCTGTGACGTAAGGCAGGCAGCCGGCATCGCGCATAGTTTTAGCGAAAATCAACTAAAAATTTGATGACTTTTCGCGAATTTCGTCGGGTAAATAATGTTGAAATGACACAAAAATACAACGTACATGCTTTTCAGGTATGTCTTCTCAATATGTGTATGTTTTTAAATGAATATCGAAGTCTTTTTGCAGATTTTTTTGTGGTTTAAATTTTGTACTAGTGTTCAAATTTGTATTTACTTGCCAACCTTTGTGTTAATATATACATTATGTAACAGATGCTGTCCCACTGAACGCTATATTAGAACTGTACGCATTCCGGGTGACCTGTGATATAGTGTATCTGGTTCAAGCTATTTTTGTTTCAAGTCAGCATGACAATAATATTGTGAATCACAGAAATATTAATTGTAAATATGAGCCACCCCCTGTTTGTATCTATTTTTTTCTGACTTACCCACTAATGTGTACTCAAAAATAGTGCACCCCCACTTGAAGCCCCCCTCCCTTTTCATGCAATATTAGATATAGAAACTAGAACACAGTTTAACTCTAATAGACCTGTTTGTTACTCAAGTGTGCAAAGTCATTATTAGCCAAAAAAATCTCACATGTGTACTTGCCATACTCTGCAGTCTGGTTGATAATTTGTATATAATAAAATATACTTACCATTATAGTTCGAATTTTAGCCATTTCCAGGAGACTCGTTGAAAATATACAGTTTACTGTAATAAAGAAATAAATTGTTGGCGATGTTGATTTTATGAACTCGTAAATTCCCATCTGTCAAACTGTTTCTCGTAAGATAATCGCCGTTGATCGTAACTGATTTTTGTTTCG
Organism: Muricea muricata; assembly: GCA_963855995.1. Classification (NCBI taxonomy): domain Eukaryota; kingdom Metazoa; phylum Cnidaria; class Anthozoa; order Malacalcyonacea; family Plexauridae; genus Muricea; species Muricea muricata. The sequence continues at coordinate 26,228,837 of OY979717.1, forward strand.
AATTCCGACCTGAGGAAAATGAGACGTAATCAGCATGTGATCACAGATATGGCGCGAAAAAGTAAGATTTAAAAGAGAAAGCATACGGGAAAGATATGAATATCTGCGCTGCATATACAAAGAATTGAAGAAACCTGGAAAAATCGAAATAAACAACTAAAATACACTGTTATACAGAACTGCTGCTACAGAACTCATTTGAACCTGTCTTTGGTAAGACTAATAAAAACAATTTTTCATGTATATTCATGCAAATTGAAATATCATAAGAATATTTTCATTCAATCATAATGGAGTGTTCCATTTTAATAGTTCGACTTTCGTCTTGTTTTACATTTTTAAATGTTGTTTGTATAGCTGATCGATACAGATATTTACACACAGTTTTTCTCATGTGAAAAGCCTTTTCATGATTTGTTCTTAACAAATGTCATGATCAGTCTATCCAATCAGCCTGTCTCAATATTTTCACACATGTGAAAACCGAGGTGAAAACTGTTTTGTCCAATCAGCGCAAGTCTGTGTGTTTACATACCACAAATCTGTTCACAGCTGTCAAAGTTTTCGGCAAGGATTTTTCCCAGTTGCTGGCTGTTTCTTGTGGCTTAAAGTCTATTTTAAGTTTAAATTATACAACTTGGGCAATTTCCCATGTTTACAAAAATTTACAATGCTATGAAAACCAACGAGGGAGAGGCATGGCAGTTATTCCAAAACAAACAGCTATGTAAGTTACTTTATTATATTCACTTTAGAGGTTTTTGAAAAGACAGGCTTTGTATTCTTTGCTTATTTAAAATTAAGAACTGCTGGTTTATTTAGGGTTTTCATTTTATACTATTAGATCTGGATCAAAAAGCAAAGTAATTCTCATTTGTATGTATGATGCCGTAATACAGTTTTTAGGTAAAGTGCTCTTTACCAGTCACTTCATGTTCTAACTTTACTGGTACTAGCCTGTTCTTAAAAAGAATTTAATGAAAGTTTAGTTTTTACAACTCAAATGTTGTACAAAATTTCATAGCATGTTAAGTTTCATGGCATATTACTGAATTATTCACTGAATGCAAGACTTTTTTACTATTAAATTAAACTCAAGGGAATCCCTACCCCAGTAAATATATACAGATGTTCTGGGGGAGGGGGTTCAGGGCATTTAAGTATCAGTTATAACCCCCCCAAAAAAATAAAATTGCCCCCCCCCCGTTCAAATCATTTTAACCCCCATAACTTTAAAGCTTAATAAATGCTGTAGTCTAGTATTTAAGTAAAGTATGTAGCCATGATCTATGTTTATATAGCTTTGAGCATATTATGTGGTTTTTGTTTGCATGCAACATTAAACTTTACTTCATATATATTGGCTGTGAGAGAGCAGAGAACAGAGTACCCCCCCCCCCCACACACACACAGTTATGGCACCACCCCCAATAATAATATAAAAATCCACTTATGCCAATAAAAAACCTTGGGAGAAAAGCGACAAGATTAGAAGCACTATTTTAGAAGTCTTTGGATTAACCAGATGTGATTCATGGTAAAAATGTTTCCCTGATCTCATATATTGTGTCCTTGCTGGTAACTGATCACCCTAGCGGTTTGCTAAAAGGAAGAATGTGTGGCCAACAACTGACATGACACATGTTCACAGCACCTACCGGCATTTTTCAAGTGAAGAAGCAATGTTTTTTTCAATATTTGTCGTTTTGTATGAGTTTTTTTTTTGAAACATTCATGTGTAACCATGCAGGCTGTCATACTGGCTGGCAAAAATTCTCATTGTGAAAAATCTGCACCTACAAAAAGCCTACAAAAAGATTAATGCTTGAAATTTTTATTTTGAATGCTGGTTTTACATGTCTGTAGAATATTTATATTATTGCATGGTAAAAATATGATGAGTGAGTTCAACATTAATTAAGCATATTGAGCGTATATGCATATTCAAAGCATTTGTGTATGTGCAATTAAAGTTCAAAAGGTATCATTTAAGTATTTAACTCCTGATGGTAAATCTTTTATTAACACATCAGCAATCGGATATGAGTTCTTGTATTCATTTGGCTGTTCAAATGAATGTCATAAACATTGCAAACTTGAATTGATAATTCAATTCTTACATTTTTAGTCTAGTACATAGTCTATTAGTAACAAGCTTTAGGCAAATGTTCAAAACAACTAAATAACTTAGACATTAGTGTCTTCCATCACTCACATTTTCACTTTGCAATCTTCACCCAACTCTGGACTTTCACATGCCATGTACATAGGATATACCCAACCTATCTTCTTCTAATAATTTTGTTTGTTTTAATTTCAGGACACTACTTTTGTTGCACCAACTTACTAAATGATTTTACTGTATTGCGCTATGGTGGAACATACGTGAATTGGTAGGCTATAATCTAAAGTCAAATAACAGTTCATATAATAATCAGAGTTCGTTTTAGCTTTTCATTGGTAAAGAATCGTATCTATTTTGTTTTGTATAGATCATGTCACGTCAAATGGCGTGTCTTTTCGTTGCACTACAAAGCCTATTTTGGCAAACATTGTTCAACCTTTTATTATATAAAACAAATAGATAACACTTTGCTGTTGTCTGTTCAGGTGTAGAATCATTTTCAAAACTATTGGGACAGACAGCCCTTAAGCTTATAATTTACGGAAAATTATATCCTATCTCATTTTTACCTGCTACAGTTTCTACAAATGGCTTGAAAACATTGATCGGGGAGGGGAACGGGGGGGGGGGGGGGGACCAGGGAGCGGAAAATGTGACAGAGAAACCACACTAAACAGATATTTATCTGTAAGCTGCAGGTGTCCCAATAACTTTTGAAACTGATTGTAGTTACACGGTAGACGTCATAATGTGAAAAAAAACAAACTCACCTAGGCTGCTCGTGGGCCACTTTTTTGTTCTTACCACATTATGACGTCTACCGTGTATCTATAACTGAGCAGACAACGGTAAAATGTTATCTATTTGTTAATTACACTACCAGCCGCGAGTAAGGGTACTGCACAACCATTCGCGAGTACTCAATACTCGTAAACTGCGAGTCTAGCGAGTCTAATTCACTCGCAACGACTCGCAAGTTTCGATTCGTTACGCATACTGTCATATATCGAAACGAAATGTGAAGACTTGATTTTGCAACGAAAAGAATAGGTCTGGATTAAAATGCTAAATTATAGTTAGCAGTAACAGATTTCACAGCACTTGGCGATTAGAGATTCATGGCTTTCCGTCTTTCGTGGCTGTAATGGCTTTAATTATCGGAATTATTAAAAAAAATGATATACCGCGCTTGTATGCGTTTAAGCAAAAACTATTTGGATAGCTGCAATGACGGCGTAATTAAGAAAATAGGTGTAGTACAATTGAGTACATGCGTCTACGTTGCTGCGAACATCCTAGATAACTGTACCATCGGAAGTTTCAAAAGTATGTTTTAAATTAATTGATAAAAAATGATCTAACATTCAAGTAGTTAGAGGCCACAGTAACTAATGATATTGATTTCAATATTCTAAAACAGAACGAATAGCCAACAACAAATGATACTTGTAAATTCCAACGGGTGAAAATTAAGTAAAGTACATTGGCCTCTGATTACAAAATAATGTTATTATATCCAAATATATTCATGATTAAATTCTCAATTACTTTGCAGTGTCGAGGCTGTTGCGTTTCTTAAATAAAATCTTTAATGAAGTTGTGTCGAGCTAACCACAAGAAAATATAATAACTAATAACTATGGAAAAGCAATATATATATTTGGCGCCCACTATACCTATGTTACATTAGGTTAAATACTTTGTTACATCCTTCGTTACCAAAAAAGATAAAATTATAAAGACAAAAGTATTTCGAATACGATATCGTTCTAATATCTAACCCAATGTTCAAACTAATGTCTATATCAATGACTAAACTAACTGTAACATATGCTAGGAATTAGTAAGAAATAGGACACCATTAGATAGAGATTTGGTGACAGGCAAATTAAGATATAATCGGGGATGGGCATATGGTGTAAAAAGATATATATAAATAACAGAGGAATAAAGCGAGTGTTGCTCTATTATTGTGTCTTGTTTTTGGCGTATATTACATTTGGTGTCGTGACCAGGATGGCCACAACGAGAAGTACGAGTGTAGCGCTTCCTGAGGTATTTTCAGATGGGGATATTGTTTTATGGCTGCGAAAATTCGAGCTTTGTTCGACGGCAAACGACTGGAAAGATGCCGATATGTTAAAACGGTTACCGACACTTTTGTCTGGTAAGGCTTTTGCGGTTTTTGAGCGTCTCTCAGCGGAGGAGAAAGGAGATTATAAAACGTTGACGAAAGCCTTGTCGACGGCGTTTGGCGGAGATACAACGGGCAAACACATTGCTATGATGGCGTTTCGTAGCCGAACGAGAAAGCCAGACGAAGACATCCAAGTGTTTGCGTACAATTTGGAGGCATTGTTAAGGCGCGCAATGCCGAACATCGGAAACGCAGACAGGAAAGTCCTTCTCCAGCAACAATTCATTGAAGGGGTGGACGTAGAACTAAAGAAGGAACTATTACAACGACCGAAAAATTCGTACGGAGAAACGGTCTCGGTTGCGCAGCAACTCGACCTAGCGAGTCAGATTTCATCACACCAAACGGGGGGTCAAGTCAACCTGGCGAGTGCAAGCGGCAGTCTTCAGCCAACAATGACCAGTCAGCCACTGGTTACCCAGTTGATGGAGAACATGGAAACCCTTACCAGGAAAGTAAGCGAGCTATCTGTATCTGTCGCGAATGTCAACGCCATGTCAGCGCGAAGCTCAGCCAGGGGAAGGCGTGGGCCTTGTTATCAATGTGGCAAGATGGGCCACCTCGCCAACGAGTGCAGAAGTTCCGGTACCGGAAATAGACGGGCAGACTATCGACAACGCCACGCCGAAAATTATTGCTTTGTATGTGGGCAAATCGGACATTTCGCGCGAGAATGCCGCTTTCGGTTCCAGTCTTCTGCCTCGGGCCAACCGCGTCAGGGAAACGATCAAGGGCCGACCCATTACTAGGCCGGGGGTCCGTCCACGATAATACGGCCTTGCCTATAAACTGTATCCAGCCTACCGCGGTTTTCACCAACGGTGGCCCTTTAAAGCCATGCTCTTTGAAGGCAAGAGGGATCGGTGGGGAGGAATTGCAAGTTCTTGGAATGAAAGAATTGAAAGTCAGGATCGGGACATTGACTATATCCCACCAGTTTTTGGTTGTAGGAATGAGAAACACGTGTATTTTAGGTGCTGACATTTTGAGGTCAGGGCGAATGGTTGTGGATATAGCGAATTCGAAATTAACCTGGTCAACGGGAGAAGTGGCATTGAAAATCGAGACGACTGCCCCCACTGTCAATAAATTAAGCGTACTGTTAGAGAATTACTCGGATATTTTTGTAAACGGACCAAACGACCCTTTAGGGCGGACCACTCTAGCGGAGCACCCGATTGACACAGGAGACAGTCGTCCAGTGAAACAACGGCCTTATAGAATCCCTGTTCATCTCAACGCCGTGGCAAACAACCAAGTTAACGACATGTTGGAAAGAGATATTATTCGAGCTAGTAACAGTCCCTGGTCTTCACCAATCGTGTTAGCACCAAAGAAAGACGGTGATTACAGATTTTGCGTTGACTTCAGACGAGTAAATTCGGTGAAAAAGAAGGATGCTCATCCCATGCCTCGTATCGACGAAATCCTTGACCAGTTAGGCGGTGCGCGCTACTTTAGTACCTTGGACCTTGCATCCGGGTATTGGCAAGTACCATTGAGAGAAGAAGATATGGAGAAAACGGCATTTTCCGTTGGTGCGGACCATTATGAATTTACAGTTATGCCCTTCGGTTTAACTAACGCTCCCGCCACATTTCAGCGCATGATGGGTAATCTATTGAAAGGAATTAAACGCTGCCTAGTATTCATCGATGACATTATTATTTTTTCGGACACGTGAAAGCAACATCAGCGCATTTTGGACGAAGTATTTCGTCGCGTTCGGGCGGCAGGGTTGAAGATCAAACGCGACAAATGTCAATTTGCACAAGAGTCGGTAAAATTCCTTGGTCACATTGTGTCAGCGCGAGGAACGGAACCGGACTCATCGAAAGTTGAGGCCGTGAGAGACTTTGCGACACCGACCTCCCTCACCGATGTTCGAGCGTTTCTTGGACTGGCATCGTATTATAGACGATTTATTAAGAACCTTGCTGACATAGCGGCACCCCGCCACGACCTCACCAAAGGTGGTCAAGAATTCTCCTGGACATCTGCGGCTGATCAAGCATTCAATGACCTGAAAAACCGTCTGTGTTCAGCACCAATTCTGTCCCTACCAGACTTTTCCCTTCCCTTCACTATTCACACGGATGCCAGTGATTTCGGGCTCGGCGCGGTCTTGTCCCAACGAAGAGACGAAAACGAAAAAGTAATCGCATATGCCAGTCGAACCCTTACACCTGCAGAGAGAAATTACTCGACCTCGGAGAAAGAGTGTTTATATATATAACTCTTTATTTGAAATGTAAGAACAACGCCTCACAACAAACGTGTGGGCTTACAGTAGCAATAATAATAACAGTTCATATTAAATTATTTCCTACGATATATAGTACTAGTAATTGAATATTAAAACTAAAGTCCATTTATATTAATTATTTCAAATTTGTTCTAATCGTATTGGAATTATATTATAAAATATCATATGAAGTTAAAAAGACATCTGTTGACAAACACTCTTTTAAATCGTTGTGTTCTAACTCTCGGTAGTTCATATTTATGTCCTCGGTCGCGTAATTCGAGTTGTCGTTGAGGAGGTAACAAGGTTTTCAAGGCATGGTTGGGATCTGTAGTTATTTTCTTCCATAGGACTCTGTCTTTGTTATTTAACATGTCGACAATAGATAATTCTTGTGCAAGATATCCATACTTGTATGAACGTTTTAAAAATTTGTCTATTTGACTGAGGTACTTAGAATACGACGCACATCCCCAGACCTCTATACCAAAAACTAATATTGATAAAATAAGACTATGAAACAGAAGATCCAGTTCTTTACTAGAAAACCCATAGTATTTACAAGTCCGGATAATATACAGTCTGCTGCAAACTCTACTCATTAACTCATTCATTTGCAAGTCCCACATAGTAGGATTTTCTTGAAACGTTACACCTAATATCTTCAACCAACTTTTGCGAGTAATCATAGGCAAAGGCTCAGGAAGTGGCCGAGATATTTTACCGTGTATGACCATCTCCCACGTCTTTTTTAAGTTTAGTTTCATACGATTTGTTTCCGCCCAGTTCTTGATATTATTAGTTTCCATATGAGAAGTATCACTATCATCCGTGACCTTAATCCCTAGATTTATGTCATCAGCAAATTTGACAATTAAGTTAGAAGCTTGAACAGGACGTATGTCATTAATCATGATAGAAAATAATATCGGTCCCAATACCGTTCCTTGAGGAACCCCACGGTTTATAGGCAAGTAATCCGTTTTAATGCCATCAATAACGACTCGTTGATACCGACTGGTTAGAAAGTCGATAATCCAATTTATGATATAGGGACTAATAGGAAGCTCTTTCAACTTATTGCATAAAATCTCGTGCGGCACCGTGTCGAAGGCCTTGCTGAAATCAAAAGAAAAGACACGCACCACACTCGCATCACCATCCAACCATTCCATCCAGGTATGTTGAGCTTTTATCAACGCCATTGTAGAACTATGACCTTTCTTATATGCAAACTGATCTCCATGGATTACTTTTTCCATCACCGGGGATAGTTCGGTTGTATAAATTGCTCTTTCAAACAAGCGAACAATTATATTGGTCAACGAAATGGGACGCAGTTGGTTTGGCTCTATGCAAGGGGACTCTTTAGGAATAGGTAAGAGATTTGCCAGTTTCCATTCGTCAGGAACAATGCCGAGTTTAATTGATGTATTAAAGATGGTGGTAATCACAGGCGCAATGTCATATGCATAGGTGTTCCAAAACCAATATGGCAACTCATCTGGGCCTGAAGTGGTTCTTTTCTGCTTTAGCAAGAGTTTACAAACAGTGTGGACAGATAATTCAGGTACTCTTGTGCCATCGGGAATATGAAGAGGTTGAGGGGTAACATAATCTGGATCCGTGTTAATAGTTTGAAAGTGCTCGTTCATTACCTTCGGGTCAATAATGTGGCTTAATGGTACTTCGCTATTGCCACGACCAGTTATTTTGTTGACTAATGACCACCATCTTTTGGACCCACGATCACGGATCTTATTTTCTTGTTTAACTGCTTTGAGTTGGTTAACCCGAATAAGCTTGTTAATCTTTTCTTGTAAACGATGACTACACTCATTATCTCTCTTGTTGACAGCATTTTTCCTCAACTTTAGTAGATGCTTGACTATCGGAGAGAGGAAGGGAGGATCTCTACTGGATACCCGTGTTTTAATACCTGGGAAACATTCATCAAATATTGGCCATATTTTATTATAAAAATTGTTAATCATTTCGTTCGGACAAGTAGTGCCATTGGTAATTGTGTCCCATTGAAAATCATCCATTTTCCGTAACATTTTTAACTTATTATGCTCTCTTAAGTCACGAAATTCTACGGATTTTCTTGTAGCTTTAACCTTGACCACGGGTTTAAGTAAAACAGCCAAATGGTCGGATCGCACAAGGCTTTTTATCGCTTTCGCTTTATTCCAAAAGTTTGGGACATTGGTTATAAACACATCAAGGATCTTTTGGCCACGAGTCGGAACATTCACAATCTGAACTAAAGAATGGTAATTTAGCAGTGGCTTTGTCCCCAGCTGGTTGATATCGCCAGCTATGATCAGTTTCGCATTGGGCTTTAGCAATTGTATGGACAGTCAACTATTGGCGACCATACTTACTTGGGAAAGCCTTTGACATAGTGACAGACCATCAAAGTTTGACGTGGCTGCAAGGATTGAAGGAACCAAAGGGCCGCCTCGCCAGGTGGATACTCGCCTTACAAGAGTACGAGTTCGAAATCAAGCATCGCCCTGGTCGACAACACAGCAACGCAGACACTCTCTCGCGATTTCCTCGAGTGACACCCTCACTATTTCCAGACGAAGCCGCGGACGATGACCTGATGGTCGGGGTAAAGGCGACCGAAGTGTGCACAGCATGGTCCAGGGCGGAGATTCTAAAGGCACAGCAGGCTGATCCAAGTATTTCCACAATACTGCAGCAGTTAAGCGGCGACAATGATCTCCCAAGCGGAGGAGAAAATACCGAAAAATCAGAGGAGAATGGAGAACGACGACGCTACAGACAGTTGTGGTCACAACTGGAATTGGTAGATGGCGTTCTACACCGTTGTGTAGATAAAGGCACCCCATCACAGCGACTGGTTTTGATCGTCCCTCGAGAGGTGCGTGCATACCTTCTAAGACTTGCCCATGACGTCCCAAGTTCGGGACACATGGGGATAAACCGCTGCTTAGAACGTCTGCAACGACAGTATTATTGGCCAGGGATGGGGGCAGAAGTACAATTATGGATAGCCGAGTGCGAAAAGTGTAACCAGCGTAAAACACCGTGCCCATCTCGAAAGGCTCCCATGCAGAGCATAGAAGTGGGACAACCGATGGAACTGTGGGCTATGGATGTGTTAGGACCCCTCCCTATGACGGCACGGGGGAACCAGTACATTTTGGTCATGTCCGATCACTTCACTAAATGGGTAGAGGCAGTGCCCATGCCCAATCAGAGGGCCGAAACGGTAGCTAAAGCCTTCGTTGATGAAGTTGTGACTCGACACGGAGTCCCAACTAAACTTCTAACCGACCAAGGAAGGAACTTTGAGGCGGATCTTATGAAGCAAGTGCTCAGTCTTCTCGGTGTTCAGAAACTCAGAACTTCCCCGTACCACCCCCAAACTGATGGACAGGTGGAGAGAATGAATCGCACTTTGAAAGAAATTCTGATGGCTTATGTGAATAAGGACCACAACGATTGGGACGATCACTTGCCACTGGCCCTGTTTGCATATCGTAGCAGTGTACATTCTTCATCTGGAGTTTCACCGTTCAAGGCAATCTACGGTCGCGAAGCCACTACACCGCTGGTACTTATGCACCCCCAAATTGGAGTTAAAGAGCAAGGTATCTCAAACTACTGCGATGAGTTGGAGAAGACACTAAAGGAGGTACACTGCAACATGAAAACTAACCTGAACGTGGCGCAAGGTAAGCAGAAGAAGGGGTACGATGAGCGTAATGACGTGGACCACTGCACAGAGTTAAAGAAGGGGGACCGTGTGTGGCTCAACAACAAAGCGGTTCCAAAGGGTTTGAGTCGAAAGTTCCATTTGCCGTGGGCGGGGCCTTACGTCGTACTGAGTAGACTTGGCAGAGTCAACTACCATATCAAGCCGGTGTCTGGAAACGGTAAGGCAAAGGTGGTACATCGCAATCGACTTAAGTTAGATGGGCGTCAATCTAGAATGGAAGAAACTTGGCCTGTTGATCACAAACGAGAGGGAGACTCGACCGCCAAAATGTGCCCAGGCGAACCAACGATACATCATGAGGAGAAGCTTATTGCCGACACACAGCCGTTACAAGAAGGTGAGCCCATCCTATTACGGAGATCCAACCGTAACCGCCGACAACCTGATAGGTATCCGGACTATAACTTGGATGAACTTGAGATCGAGTACGCTCTCAGTTAGAGAGGGGGGTATTGTAACATATGCTAGCAATTAGTAAGAAATAGGACACCATTAGATAGAGATTTGGTGACAGGCAAATTAAGATATAATCGGGGATGGGCATATGGTGTAAAAAGATATATATATAAATAACAGAGGAATAAAGCGAGTGTTGCTCTATTATTGTGTCTTGTTTTTGGCGTATATTACATAACCTAATGTCTAAATTAACCTATATTTTTATACTTATTTCTTAAATCCAATATTCAAAATATTCTGAATAAAAAATTCTTACATATCTAATAAGATGTCGAAATCCTCATGTTAGCAATACTCAATGTTCATGATACATAATCTTGATAAATTGGAAATTCTTCCAGATCTTGTTACGATTGGACGACGTCGTAAACCACTGGACTCCGCCCGCGGTTTCTCACCATTGGATGCCTGTGTATGTTCTGTTGTAGAATCTCCTCCAGTCAACATTGTACGATTTGAACGTCCACTGTTTTCCTTAAAGACCCTACTTGTCGGAGTAGTTTCAGTTGACACTGGGTCTTGATACCCTACTTGTCGGAGTAGTTTCAGTTGACACTGGGTCTTGATGAACATCGAATGGTACGAACTCGTCTTCTTGTTCTTCTTTAACAATGCGTTCAGGTACAACTAACAAATGTCTTCGATTTCTTCTGTACCCCTTGCCGACGTCCGATTCGACTATATAAGATCGTGGTTCTTTCGCTATCTGCTTCACCACGCCCAATTTAACATATCCTTTAGTAGCTAGAATTCGTACGGCTTGATTTTCCTTTAGAGTTCCCAGCGTCTTAGCACTTTTATCATAATACATCTTCTGCTGTTGGCGCTTCTTACTTATGCTATGTGACACTCGATTACAAGGTATAACTTTTGGTGCAAAGAGTTTTTTTGACTCCAACAGAACATCTGTTCGAGTTGTTCTCAGGGCCTCTTGTAAGGATATGCAACTGGGTGGGCATATTTCCCAAGGGACCAATTATATAAAGTAAATAGGGACCTAAAAAATTCCAGTCAAATATATAAAATTGCGGTTACTATAGCCATAATATGAAAGCTGCAAGCAGCTGAAGTTCACCAAATAATGTGAACAGTTGTTCACGCTTACAGTGTAATTACGTATATAATTCCTGGTTAGCTAGTAAAACTTCCATCTTCGTGGATTAAAATTTCTCATTGTCTGTGAAGAACTGAAGAACCTGGAGGGAATTCACTTGAGAAAGGCAAGATAATAGCAGATATTTTGCCTTTTCAAGGATAGATTACCTACTTTCAATATTGTTTTTTATTACTTTTATACTCAAACCATGAAAGCATTGAAAAGGAACCTTTTACTGGGGGGGGGGGGGCAAAATGCGTAATTGAGGGGACAGTAAGGGGGCTGGGGGGGGGGCAAGTCCCCCAGTCTATATGTTAAAAGAGGCCCTGGTTGTTCTAGACATCAAGCGTTGTGCAATTAAGGGGACCAAGATTGCTGTCTTAATTTAGGAGTATTTCGTAGATTTAACAAACCAAGCATTGGGTCGGATGTTAATAACTGTCCACTGCCACATCAAATGTGTTCTGTCAATTGGTAAATCGGTTTAAACTTTAAAGCTTTATTTTATAACTTCCGCATGCCAGTTGAAACTCTGTTTTACATCTTAGCAAAACAGAACAGTGTTTGATATTGGCACTCGTCTCTCATATTTTTCAGAATTTAAACAAAGCATTTGTTCGTATTATGGCCTTCACTACCTCTAACAGTAAACTCACTTCTGATATTTTATTATTCACCACTTGACTGTAGCTGTTACATTTATACAATACCCTCCATATTACAACTTTAACAAGAATTTTTGCGCGATTTTAGCATTTTTTCGTAGCTTGAAGGTTCCATAACTTGAAAACTGCTTGAAAAATCGAGGTAACCATTTAAATGTCTTATATGTAGCTTTTTTATGCTTTCAGATGATGTAAGTCATTTATTCTTAAATTTAACTTGAAATGTCACACTTATCGATTTCAAGCGATAAATAGATTTCCACTGGTATAAGTGTTTATCTTGCGAGCTCGTGACGTCCAAATACGTCATATTCGTTGACCAAACACAGCCAGCCAACCAGACATTTATCGCTTGCATAGCGTTACGTTGCTTATGGGCAGTGCTTTACATTTGATATTGATAACAATGCACTTTTGTAGCAATTTTCAGACCGATGTGATGTGCGATAATGCGTTGTGCAATAATGCGTTTAATCACAAGAAAATTATAGTTCTGTGAAATCTGTTACTAATAAGTATAATTTAACATTTTAATCCAGACCTATTCTTTTCGTTTCAAAATCAAGTCTTAACATTTCGTTTCGATATATGATAGTATGCGCAACGAATCGAAACTTGCGAGTCTTTGCGAGTCACATTAAGGCTCTTTTCCACTTATGGCAAATATCAGATCGCTAGCTCCCTGCGAGCGATTTCATGCAATCACAATGCTTGACTGCTTATTTGAACTGTAGATGCAAGCACTGGCAGCGAGCTTGCGCGTTGGTTTTGCGATGACTGGAAAAGAGCCTTTGTTTCTGTTTCAAACGTCGCGTTTTGCATGCATCGAACGCAATTCAAACAATAGATAATGAGATGGCTAACCTCATTATCTATATTGTTTGAATTGCATTCGATGCATGCAAAATTAAATGTTTGAAACAGACCTTAGGCGTGTTCCAGATGTCGAACTTTTCATGTGCCAAACTTAATGTAAATGAGCCGAAAGAAAGAGTTTAGTTCATGTGCATTAGATTCAGCAGATGAAAAGTGCGACGTCTGAAACAGGCCTTAGACTCGCAAGACTCGCAGTTTACGAGTAGCGAGTGATTACGGGTAGCGAATACTCGCGAGTAACGAGTCAAAACGAGTACTCGTTTCATTTGCGACCGGTACTGTATATCATTCTTGATTGCAACAGCATACTACATTGTTCACATTGTCTTCATACTTTCAAGACAGAGTCCTTCCTGCACAGCTTGAAAGTTTCTGCACCATCAATATAATACACTCAGAATATCAAAATACTGTAAATATGGAGCGTGCAGTCCTCAAACATTCTTGCTTAATATGTATATGTATACTTGTACACATACACACATATACATACTTGACCAGAATATATTTTGCTAAGGGTTGCACTGCATTGGAGCCTACTGACTTTATAAAAATATAATGTGCTTCAAAAGATAGTCCAGAAGTAGTATAGTAGGAGGTTTTCGACCCTTTTTTTTAGGGGGGCGCAAGGGGGGCGAGGGGGGCGCGAGGGGGGCGCACACATATTGAGGGGGCGCACCCTCATTAGAATATCGTGCTCTGATTGGTCGAAAAGCGTACGTACACGCCGTGACGTACGCCATAGCTATGTCCTGATTGGTCAAACTGCGTACGTACACCCCGTGACGTACACACCGTGGCTGCGTGAGGTTGCGTGAGGTTGCGCGAGGTTGCGCAAGCCTCCATAGGGCGCCGCGCTAATTAGTATGCGAGAATGTCGCGCGCTGGTTGGTTAAAACAGCGTACGTATGCCCCGTGACGTACGCTATAGTCGCGCTCTGATTGGTTAAAACAGCGTACGTATACCCCGTGACGTACGCTATAGTCGCGCTCTGGTTGGTTAAAACAGTGTACGTATACCCCGTGACGTACGCCATAGGCGCGCTCTTTTGCCGACATGATCTGATATGTCGCACCAAGAAAGTGAAGAAAGAGGGTCCTAATCAGGATCGTTTATTCTATTGTTGTCCTCATCCAAGAGAAAGTGTTTGTGACTTCTTTGAGTGGAAACCTGACGAAGACCCCCTTGAGCCAGGTTGTGTTTGTCTGTTTAGTATGCCACCATCTTACCGATATACAGTGAGAAAGACAGAGGAGACATTTACTTGTAAGGAAACGGATTCGTAAGAAAGCGTATGACGAATTCCTTCGGCAAAAGGAAATCGGTGAACTGATTCAGGACTTACAGATCTACTAATAACTATAACAAAAGTGTGACTGTACATATAATTAAATGAACTTAAACATATAACTAAATATTGTTAAACACAAAACCAAATAAAATAGTTTTTGTAAAAGTCCCGTGGAGGGACAAATTGTGTCCCGCAAGTCCCGCAAAGTGATATTAGGTTTTGCAAAAGTCCCGTGGAGGGACACAAAGTCCCGTGGAGGGACAAATTAAGTCCCGCGAGTCCCGTTTCAGCAAAACAAACCAATGCCCGCTCACGAACTCGATTCTATTATTGTCCAAAATCACATATATCGTGTTATATGATCCCCCGTGTTGTCAAGGTTTTATTCGCCTCGGGCAAAGTGAATAAGACACAGATGGTAATAACACGCACACATGTTAGTTGTTGAAAAGATATATTCACAAAATAGCTATTTACAGATCAAATATCTAATGGAATGGTTGCAACACCGTCTTCCAAAACTCTACGTTTTGGATAAAAATAACTAAAAGCGTTTTTAACTTGAAAATATGTGCACATTGTATTGTTCATAACTCTGAATCCCCTATTTACACCCGACCCACTACGTTTACTTAAAATTACATCGAAATATTTATCTTTATTAATAACATTATTCTTTTTGTTAACCCCTTTGCAACTAAATTTGTCTTTCCAATCCCCAAAACAATAATACGTTTTACTACATAGACTAATTATCCCATCCCCGTGGAAACCCGACGAAGACCCCCTTGAGCCAGGTTGTGTTTGTCTGTTTAGTATGCCACCATCTTACCGATATACAGTGAGAAAGACAGGGGAGACATTTACTAGTAAGGAAACGGATTCGTAAGAAAGCGTATGACGAATTCCTTCGGCAAAAGGAAATCGGTGAACTGATTCAGGACTTACAGATCTACTAATAACTATAACAAAAGTGTAACTGTACATATAATTAAATGAACTTAAACATATAACTAAATATTGTTAAACACAAAACCAAATAAAATAGTTTTTGTAAAAGTCCCGTGGAGGGACAAATTGTGTCCCGCAAGTCCCGCAAAGTGATATTAGGTTTTGCAAAAGTCCCGTGGAGGGACACAAAGTCCCGTGGAGGGACAAATTAAGTCCCGCGAGTCCCGTTTCAGCAAAACAAACCAATGCCCGCTCACGAAGTCGATTCTATTATTGTCCAAAACCACATATATCGTGTTATATGATCCCCCGTGTTGTCAAGGTTTTATTCGCCTCGGGCAAAGTGAATAAGACACAGATGGTAATAACACGCACACATGTTAGTTGTTGAAAAGATATATTCACAAAATAGCTATTTACAGATCAAATATCTAATGGAATGGTTGCAACACCGTCTTCCAAAACTTTACGTTTTGGATAAAAATAACTAAAAGCGTTTTTAACTTGAACATATGTGCACATTGTATTGTTCATAACTCTGAGTCCCCTATTTACACCCGACCCACTACGTTTACTTAAAATTACATCTTAATATTTATCTTTATTAATAACATTATTCTTTTTGTTAACCCCTTTGCAACTAAATTTGTCTTTCCCATCTTCAAAACAATAATACGTTTTACTACATAGACTAATTATCCCATCCCCTTCCCACTCTACTTTAAATAATCCCGGCGTTCTCTTATCCATCGACTATTTGGTGGAAATTAGCCAGGAAAGCTATTCGCTATTGTTGGACCGTTTCTCTCATGTATTCGACCAAATCAGTCAACGAATAGTGAACGGTGAGGTATGTTGTGCGTTTGACCACCTAGGTATTTTCGAGACTTGTACTTATTACTATTATGACTATTTAGGTGTGTGCTGAAAGTGGCGATGACGTTGAAGAAATGGTGCAATGTCTTCTCACATTGAATCAGGTATAGACCATATTGTTGGTCAACTTGATCTGTGTAGTTCTTGCTCTTATAACTCTTTCTTATTTTTTTTTTTTTGCAGGAGACCCAAGATGAAGCGGACGCTAGTCAAGCAAGCGAGGACGAAGTGCATGAGGTAAATAATTTTAGAGGTTTAAAATTCTAGTCATGCTTATCTTTCCGAGCTTGTGATATATATGTGTAGCATTTTTTTTTCCTCCGTTTTTTTCAGGCGAGTGAGAATGAGGAAAGTGGGGAAGAAAATACAATTAAAGGTTCACCCATTAGAAAAATTGCAAGAAAAACTGGAACTTCATCTCATGGAACTACCTGTTCTGGGCTTCAATTCCGGAAAGTATGATATCAACGCCGCTAAAAACCCTTTCTTTGCCCACCTCGTGAAACATGAGCAAGTTAAGTTTGTGATAAAAAGAAACAACAGCCACATGTGTCTCAAGACAATACACTTGAAGTTTCTCGATATTACAAACTACTTGGCTCCTGGATTCTCCTACGAACAATTTTTAAAAGCTTACGAGTGCACACAGACCAAAGGGTACTTTCGTCTGACAAAGTTAAACTTATCCACCTTACCGCCCCTGAAGCCTTGAATTCAATGCTTTCCAACACCGCCATTTCCGAGGAACAATACGAGTACTGCCAGCGCGTGTGGAACGATAACAACATGGAAACGTTTCGTGACTTTTTGGTTTGATATAATAATCTTGATGTCGTTCCCTTCCTCGAGGCTATTGACAAGATGAACAAGTTTTGGAAGGAGCGAGATATAGACATGTTTAAAGACGGCGTGAGTGTGCCAGGTTTGACGATGAAATATTTATTTTCGAATGTTCCAAACGTGCATTTCTCACTGTTTAACGAAAAAGACAAAGACTTATACTATACCATGAAAGACAATAACGTCGGTGGCCCAAGTATAATATTTAACCGATACCACGAAACAGGCAAAACTTTTATACACAACGCAGAAATGACACGAAAGAAATCTAGAGCCTAAACCATGCAAGAAAGTGGTCGGTTACGACGCCAATGCGCTATACCTCTGGGCGATCATGCAAGATATGTCAACCGGACAGTTTACGCGACGACTGGAAGGCGACGAGCTCCAACTCTTTTCTCGGTATTTTTGTACCCATGTCTGATCTTTATCTGTTGTTGGTGGGCTTGCCATTCCAACCACTCGATCGCCTTTTTACCGCTCCATTGCTTTTTAGAGCCGTCGCCTTCCAGTCGTCGCGTATACTGTCCGGTTGGCATATCTTGCATGATCGCCCAGAGGTATAGCGCATTGGCGTCGTAACCGACCACTTTCTTGCATGGTTTAGGCTCTAGATTTCTTTTGTGTCATTTCTGCGTTGCGTATAAAAGTTTTGCCTGTTTCGTGGTATCGGTTAAATATTATACTTGGGCCACCGACGTTATTGTCTTTCATGGTATAGTATAAGTCTTTGTCTTTTTCGTTAAACAGTGAGAAATGCACGTTTGGAACATTCGAAAATAAATATTTCATCGTCAAACCTGGCACACTCACGCCGTCTTTAAACATGTCTATATCTCGCTCCTTCCAAAACTTGTTCATCTTGTCAATGGCCTCGAGGAAGGGAACGACATCAAGATTATTATATCAAACCAAAAAGTCACGAAACGTTTCCATGTTGTTATCGTTCCACACGCGCTGGCAGTACTCGTATTGTTCCTCGGAAATGGCGGTGTTGGAAAGCATTGAATTCAAGGCTTCAGGGGCGGTAAGGTGGATAAGTTTAACTTTGTCAGACGAAAGTACCCTTTGGTCTGTGTGCACTCGTAAGCTTTTAAAAATTGTTCGTAGGAGAATCCAGGAGCCAAGTAGTTTGTAATATCGAGAAACTTCAAGTGTATTGTCTTGAGACACATGTGGCTGTTGTTTCTTTTTATCACAAACTTAACTTGCTCATGTTTCACGAGGTGGGCAAAGAAAGGGTTTTTAGCGGCGTTGATATCATACTTTTCGGAATTGAAGCCCAGAACAGGTAGTTCCATGAGATGAAGTTCCAGTTTTTCTTGCAATTTTTCTAATGGGTGAACCTTTAATTGTATTTTCTTCCCCACTTTCCTCATTCTCACTCGCCTGAAAAAAACGGAGGAAAAAAAAATGCTACACATATATATCACAAGCTCGGAAAGATAAGCATGACTAGAATTTTAAACCTCTAAAATTATTTACCTCATGCACTTCGTCCTCGCTTGCTTGACTAGCGTCCGCTTCATCTTGGGTCTCCTGCAAAAAAAAAAATAAGAAAGAGTAATAAGAGCAAGAACTACACAGATCAAGTTGACCAACAATATGGTCTATACCTGATTCAATGTGAGAAGACAAACGCACAACATACCTCACCGTTCACTATTCGTTGACTGATTTGGTCGAATACATGAGAGAAACGGTCCAACAATAGCGAATAGCTTTCCTGGCTAATTTCCACCAAATAGTCGATGGATAAGAGAACGCCGGGATTATTTAAAGTAGAGTGGGAAGGGGATGGGATAATAATAATAATAATAATAATAATAATTAGTCTATGTAGTAAAACGTATTATTGTTTTGAAGATGGGAAAGACAAATTTAGTTGCAAAGGGGTTAACAAAAAGAATAATGTTATTAATAAAGATAAATATTAAGATGTAATTTTAAGTAAACGTAGTGGGTCGGGTGTAAATAGGGGACTCAGAGTTATGAACAATACAATGTGCACATATGTTCAAGTTAAAAACGCTTTTAGTTATTTTTATCCAAAACGTAAAGTTTTGGAAGACGGTGTTGCAACCATTCCATTAGATATTTGATCTGTAAATAGCTATTTTGTGAATATATCTTTTCAACAACTAACATGTGTGCGTGTTATTACCATCTGTGTCTTATTTACTTTGCCCGAGGCGAATAAAACCTTGACAACACGGGGGATCATATAACACGATATATGTGGTTTTGGACAATAATAGAATCGAGTTCGTGAGCGGGCATTGGTTTGTTTTGCTGAAACGGGACTCGCGGGACTTAATTTGTCCCTCCACGGGACTTTGTGTCTCTCCACGGGACTTTTGCAAAACCTAATATCACTTTGCGGGACTTGCGGGACACAATTTGTCCCTCCACGGGACTTTTACAAAAACTATTTTATTTGGTTTTGTGTTTAACAATATTTAGTTATATGTTTAAGTTCATTTAATTATATGTACAGTCACACTTTTGTTATAGTTATTAGTAGACCTGTAAGTCCTGAATCAGTTCACCGATTTCCTTTCGCCGAAGGAATTCGTCATACGCTTTCTTACGAATCCGTTTCCTTACAAGTAAATGTCTCCTCTGTCTTTCTCACTGTATATCGGTAAGATGGTGGCATACTAAACAGACAAACACAACCTGGCTCAAGGGGGTCTTCGTCAGGTTTCCACTCAAAGAAGTCACAAGCACTTTCTCTTGGATGAGGACAACAATAGAATAAACGATCCTGATTAGGACCCTCTTTCTTCACTTTCTTGGTGCGACATATCAGATCATGTCGGCAAAAGAGCGCGCCTATGGCGTACGTCACGGGGTATACGTACACTGTTTTAACCAACCAGAGCGCGACTATAGCGTACGTCACGGGGTATACGTACGCTGTTTTAACCAATCAGAGCGCGACTATAGTGTACGTCACGGGGTGCGTACGTACACGGTTCAACCAATCAGAGCACGGCTATAGCGTACGTCACGCTGCGTACGTCACGGTGTATACGTACGCGGTTCAACCAATCATAATCTCGCATACTAATTAGTGCGGCGCCCTATGGAGGCTTGCGGCGCCCTGCGGTACCCTTGCGGCGCCCTATGGAGGCTTGCGGCGCCCTGCGGTACCCTTGCGGCGCCCTGCGGTACCCTTGCGGCGCCCTATGGAGGCTTGCGGCGCCCTGCGGTACCCTTGCGGCGCCCTAAAAAAAAGGCTCGATCGGCCTTTATAATACTACTTCCAGATATGGCATGGAAACTCAACCAAACTCTTTGTTTTATCTGTTTGTTCGTGTTTACGCAGACTTGGGTACGGTCACAGAATAGAAATAAGCAGAAAGGCAACTTGAGTCGGAACCTTTGAAGTTTGTGTCTCCACTCATGTCTCATTACGCACATTCATTATGCAGGTCCTGGCCAGTCAATTGCCTTTTCTGGCCAATAGGGACGCTGAACTGGCTGTTCCGCCAGTATTCTGGCCAGTCAATTGCATAAAAATACGGGGACACTTTGCACTGCTGAATTGCCCTACTGTTATTCTCTATACTGTGGTACGGTGAAAACAATAAATTTTCAGCCGTACTGTTGAAATATTATAATAGGCAAAATTTAAAAAGATTTGTGCATGATGAAGCCAACTCAACTTGCTAGCTCATTATAAATGCTTTAAAGTTCGCCGACTTTCCAGACCATGTCTCGATTGACCATGTTGAAAATAATGATTTTTTAAAACATTTTAAAAGTTACGGAATTTCTCTATTGAGGAGTAAAGTCGTCTTACTTTAGACAAGCAAAATGGACCTTACTTAATTTAATTTGCAATGAGTTTAGTCCTATTCTTAAGCCATACTTAGTCCTATGTCTCATTTAGGTTATATCAGTCTTTCGAGATCGTCATATCATAATCTTGCGAGATAATTATAGAAAGAAGGCATTCATCTCTGTACAGAAGGTTTTATGTAAAGACAACTGGTAAGTATGCACTATTATAATACACTATTATCCGATTACCCGATTTACAATTGAAATTCGAAAGTAATCAGTACTGATATGTATCTGATGCCGCTTTGCAGATTTTGCTGCAGCTCTTTTATAGGTGAACAGCAATAAAAAAACCTAACATACTTTTTACTGTAGCTACCAAATTAAGCACTCAAATTTCTTGTGCAAGTTATTTGTAGTCTATTCGAAATTATGCATAACTTTATACTTAACCAGCTTCGCATGTCAGCCTTTTGATATGATAAAAAATTGCTTAAAAATCAGTTTCTTCGTTGAATGTTTCATGCTTGATTTATATGATTCTACTAAAACAATTAGATAACTCTCACTCGATTTCTATGAGAACTATCACTGCATAGAAATCTCGAGTTTGTAATCTAGTTGTTAGTTAAAATTTTATAAAAGCTGTATATAGATTCTAAGCAATATCGCGATAATTAATATCGCGATAGTCATCAAGTATGAAGATAATTTCGATAGATCGCTCAAATTTTTACCTTCGATACACGATAACCGCTAATGAAAACATCACAATCAATAAAATATCGAAACACCGCCCAGTCCTAGCTTGTGGTACCACCGTTAGGCTGGACTCTATCATCAATACCATCGAAGCTTGTCCAGTAGGTCGAAGATGCTTTCGGTTTCGTCGAAGCACAGAAGCACAGTCAACCAATCTTCTTCATTTTGTTTCTTTTATTTTTGGGACCCTACCTTGGTTGCACAACTTACTATATAAATGAGTTTGCTGTACTGTGCTATAAAGAGGCGTACATGAATTTGTAGGCGATAAAGTTCATATAACATGCAGTATTTATATATTGCTCTTAATTGTAACTGCATGCTACATTGTTCAAATTATCTTTATAATCCTTCTTGCACAGCTTGAACGTTTCTGCGCCATCAATATAATACACACGGAATATCAATATACGTAAATATGGGGCGTTTAGTCCTCAAACATTCTTGCTGCTGGACAGTGCTTGTATATGTTTAAGTTTGTCTAGAATATTTGGCGAAGGGTTTGCAATGTATTGGAGCCCAAACACTACAAAAAATATAATGTGCTTCAAAATAATGTTTTTTAAAAATATTAGTCATAAAAGTTATGCGGAGTTTCCCTACTGACGAGTAAAGTCGTCTTACCTTAGGCAGATAGAAGGGACTCAGGGAGGACCTTAGGATTTACGACGCGGCACTTCGACGACGTGCAAGACAATTAAAAATTGTGAATGATTTGTGGTGCGTGGATTACTCTCTACTATGTAGTCATGCTGAATACAACGTTAATCTAATTATTATCACGTTCCTTAAGGGCCGCGGGTAAGCATGTTATAACGTCAGAAGTGCTTTGGAAGTCCATCTTATATGTGTAGCAGACACCGGCATCGTTTCGGCAAACCAAAATGATTGCTTGTTACTAAAATAAGCTTCCAAAAAATTTTTTATTGAAGTATATTGAAACCGCGTCGTCGAGCTTTCCGCGTTGTCAATCTTAATGTCTCTAAATTTAAAAAGGTAGGGTCCGCTGGGTTGCATGGCCATTTGATGAGGGTGTTATACAATATGTTGAATGAAACATGGTAAAAATGTGTACATTTCCTTAAAAGATGAAAAAAATGTTCAAGCTTATTCCACAGTAGCTACTATGAGGATGAAAATACAATGACTAAATAAGAGTGGTTTTCCGTAATTTATTACCATGAATTTCCTCCTATTCTTAAGCCATATTTTATATTCATTTTAGTTACATCTGTCTTTCGCGATCGCCATATCATGATCTTGCAAGATAATTATAGAAAGAACGCATTCATCTGTGTTCAGAAAGTTTTATGTAAAGACAACTGGTAAGTGCTCGACTTGTAAATTGATCACTGCTCTTGGTTTTCAGGCTAGATACTTTTTAGTTACATGAAATACAGAGTGCCTAAAAACGAAACACAAATTCAACAGGCTGTGACGCATCACATGTTGAACTTAATGATTTGATTTTTGCATAGCAAGAATAAGAGTTATTTAGGTTTTCAATGGAACTTTTCTTGTATCCTAACAACGTAAAATGAGTAAATACACTTCAAATAATAATAACCGGTCAAAATCACACCATTGGGAAATGAATCCAAAACGAGGCAGAGAGAATTAAAATTACTTAGTCGAGTTTGTGATGAACTAAAATCAGCCCTGGTTCTCGTATGTCACCGATATCGGCGATTACCATTGAGAGAATCTTGGTGAATTTTCTCCTTGAATGATTACCAACAATGACTCGCCGATCATCGGCCACATATGAGACTGCAAAAATTTGCATATTCGACTCTCTATAGGGTGCAAGAATGGGATTTTTATCGGCAATTTTTATTTGATTGGTATTTGCTCATCTCTTGTTGTTAGGATACGAGAAAAGTGTCATTGGAAAGCTAAATGCCTTATCTTTCTTGCTGTGGTAAAAATTAAGTTGCTAAGTTCAGCATATGATGTGTGACAGCTTGTCGAATTTCTGTTTCTTTTGCGACACCCAGTATGTGTCGCATGTAGCAATGTAGCACATGCAAACCTCAGAGGGATAGTGAGACCAAACGGTTCAAGTGTAGCTACGATAACCAGCTTTTTTGCGGTAAGATCGTTCGCGTTCTTTGTTTATCTCACGTTTGCTTGGATTGTGTGAGCAACCAACCATACTTTTGTGTATTTTGCGTTGGTGTATTGTGAATTGAAGTATGAAAGATAAAAATAATGTACATTCGGTTGAACGCAGTGAATTAGAAAGTAAATGTATTTTCAAAGGGAATACGGACAATTCAGAGACTGAGTAGTCAGCTGATTGGGCAGAATTGCTTATTTAGGTAATAATTCCGTGTTCTCAGTACGCGAAATTAATCTTCAATCCATCAAGGTTAAAACATGACAAATAAAATGCTGGTTAGGATTAGGGTTTGGATTAGGGCTTGGATTAAGATTTATATTGGAACACGGAATTATTACCCTTATTTAAGCCTTTGAGTATATCATACTAGCATCTCACTCTTCCGAATTACATCTAATACAGATTGGTATTAAATCAAATTTTAGGCAGTACATCGTTTGCTAGAGGTCGATGCTACAGGTGTAATCGATATGGACACTGGGCAAAGAACTACCCAGCCGTTGTTAGTCGGCCAAACTTTCAATCCCCCAACCGGAGCGGGTTCTATCACTCCAGCAACCCCACAATTAGACTATCAAACGGACACAAGGAACTGAAGGAAGGTCCACAAAATTGAGTGTGTTAAAAGAAATATATTTGAAGAGTTGAGTGAGGTAAGCGACTTTTTAGAAAGTGACAATGCTTCTTCTTCACCGGAGCCGAAAGTCAAAGGTAGACTTAAAGAACATGTTAGCTTTTGGCAGAAAATAAGCGCAGCTAATTTTATTTTGTCCGTTATTAACTAAGCTTATCGTTTACCATTTTTAAATACTCCTCAGAATAAAGAGTCAGCAAATAACAAACCCGCTTTAACCTATGGTGATTTTGTCGGCCAGGCCATCATGGATCTAGTAGCATCCCAAAGAGTGTTAGAAGTTAAGAATCCTCCATCCATAATTATCCGCTAAACGTTCCGATACAGCGCTCCGGGAAAAAGAGACTCATATTAGATTTGAGACACGTCAATGACTACACTGCGTGCCAAAATTATATGCAAATTGTCTTCTTGCTATAGCTCCGGCAATTTTCCGTAAAAAAGCGAAACTTGGCACGTTTTATGGAAACACTAATACATGCATTAGTAAACAACGGGCAGCCATTTTTGTTATTCTTTGCCCATTTCAGCGTGCCAAATTTATACGCATGATGGGGCGTAAAAGTGCTTTGAGTGAAACTGAGAAGTTGAAAATAGTTGAGTGGCTTCACAGTAAGGTATCTACCTACCTTGGAAATAGCGAAAGAATTTGGCCGTGAAAGAATTAGCGCAGGGGACGTTCTGACAAGGGAAAAATTCGGAAGCAAGCACCTGTTTCGCATCGAAGAAAGTTCGGCGTAACCCTCTGCAAACTAGTAAAGAAGTGTTTGAAAGCGCTGGTGTTCCTGATGTACCCAAATCAACTCGATGCCGTATCTTGAGGAGGATTGGAAAATGTGGGAAGCCAGAGGTTCGCCCTCCATTAAAGGATATCCACAAGAAGATAAATTTCCAAAGTGTTTTGTTAACCAATGAGTGTCGAGCGACCCTCGATGAACCTGATGGATGAAGGAGAGGATGGTACTGCAAGGAGGGTCCACGTCTTGAACGAATCAGACGTCAGCAAGCTGGGGGCGGTGTGATCGTTTGGGCTGCAGTCATTGGTAATGAACTGGTTGGACCATTCAGGGTCTCAGATGGAGTTAAAATGACTGCCAAAGTCTACTTGGACTTCCTGAAGAAGCACCTGGTCCACAAAAAGAAGAAATTGGCATTCGGAAATACATCATGCATGATAATGCACCTTCTCATGATGCAAGGCTGACCACTGAATATTTGAACTGTGTTTTTGCCAGACATGGAAAAATCATGCAATGGCCAGCCTGCTCTCCAGATTTAAATCCTGTGGAAAATCTATGCAGCATCTTGAAAAAGAACATTTACTCCTGTGGAAAGCAGTACGCCTCCAAGGATGATCTCTGGGATGCCATTTTGACTGCTTCCAAAGATATTTCATCGGATGAAATTGAACGTTTGACATCTTCAATAGATCAAAGGCTTATTTCTCTCATTAATAAAAGTGGTAATTATATTAATTATTAATTGTACTGTGAAAGCAAAGTGAGAAGATTTTTTTGCAATACACGTTGTTCCCAAATAGATATTTCAAAGTAATCTATTTTTTATTTCCGCCTGCACTTCTCCATATTTAAGAAATTAGAAATGATTTGCATATAAAATTTTGCACGCTGAAATGTGCAAAGAATCACAAAAATGGCCGCTGCTTGTTTACTAACGCGCAGATTGGTTCAAAATTTTAGATTTAAACGTGTATTAGTGCTGCCATAAAACGTACGTAAAGTTTCGCTATTTTTTATTAAAAACTACCAGAGCTATAGCAAGAAGTGCATGATGTTCGCATATAATTTCAGCACGCAGTGTATTTAGAGCAACTCTAATTTAAATACGAAGACTGGAAGGTAGGCTTATAGTATTTCCAGAAAGATGCGTATTTGCTGTCATTTGATCTAAAAAGCGGATATCATCATATTGGCATACATGCCGATTATCAGAAATTTTTGGAATTCGCTTGGTCATTTTCAAACAGCGGACAACGCAGACACTTTGTGTTCACAGTATTGCCATTTGATCTATCCACTGCGCCTTACATTTTCACTAAAATGCTTAAACCTCTTGTTAAGTATTGGCGAATTAACGGTCTAAAATCAGGGCTGTTTCTAGACGAGGGGTGGTAATCATCATAATAAAAAAAGACAGACACACATACAGTTTCGTATCGAAAAACATGCAGTCTGACTTAGACGTAGCCGGATTCATGCATATATGTCCAATACTGGCAATCTGACTCCGATGCACAAATCTACTTTCCGATGGTTCAGATGGATCCATCGGACAAACGTATATTCGGTCGGAGAAGTACTTTTCCGATGGAAAATAAATGACGTCATGACTCATGGGAAGCCGATATCAGTTAAACTCAGATTGTCCGATGGATCCGTCGGACAAGCGAGTTTACTATAGGACAAATAATTTTCCGATGGACATTTAAAACTTCATATTATAAATATTAATTAAGCACCTATAAAGTGAACCCGTATCTAAGCATATTTTATACAATTATTTATGTGGCGATAAACCCATATTCTATATAAGTAACTTAATTGAATGTGTGTTTATTATATCTGTTTGACTCGTTCTCTGAAAAGCCCTTATCAAGAACAAAGTAATATAAATTGTTATATTTGTATACACAACTATAAAGTGAACTGTGTGTGTAAGTGGCGATAAATCCGTATTCAAAGTATGTTTCAGTACAGCAATATGGCACATTTACATATTTATAAATATAGAAGTCAAGCCAGGTCGGACAAGCGCGTTTGCTACAGGACAAATAATTATCTGATGTCCCATGGGCATTTAATATGGACTTTAACATGGACTTCATATTTCAAGTATAAATTGCGACAATTGTTATTTGTATGCGTAGCCGTTAAACCCGTATCAAAGCATATTTACATTTATACATTTGGTGATAAGCCCGTATTCTATAAGTATGTTTATATACACAGCTATAAAGTGAATCCGTATCTGTATGAATTCATTTGTTTGCGTTGGAAAGATATGTTTATAGGACTTTAATTCACGTTTTATTAATGTACGTGGCCATGAACCCGTATCGTATGTATGTTTAGAAACATATAGCTATTTAAATATTACTTGCATGTATGGGTTTTGATATGTGCTTGCTCGTTCTCTGAAAAATGCCATACTGAACGTATATTTACAAACTAGGGTAATAACATACGTTTTAGTTCAGTGCTCAATCCTCTGTTCTTTTAAAATATCAGTACTTATTAATGTTAGTTATAAGCACGTATGGTATATATTTAGGTTCACCACCAGATCACTTAACAATATAACAACATATAATGTACCCTGGCCTTAATATTAATTGGCTTTAATCTTACCAAAGTTATATGGACTTTCATTAAACAACACCTTATTCTAGAATGCTTGCCGTATTTGGTAACATATCGCAAATAACGATGAGATATACTGCTCAATAGAGATTGCAGCCGCAACAGATTGCGATTCTAAATTTTTCTTAGATCAATATTGTCAAAGAGAATTACACTTTTGGAAAGACAATGCAGTTAAACTGAATTCAAAAATGATAAGCAATTGCAACGCCAAAAACTCTAACTATGTCATATACTCGGATGTTAGTGGCACCGGGTGCGGTGCAATCTGAGTCCGATGGACAAATCCATCAGACAAGTTTTACGATGGATTCGATGGAGTTCTTTTTTTAAAATACAGAGTCACGTGACAAACATACTTATACATTACGTAATAAATGCAAATATTATAACTATGTAATCTACACAATATTCGGTAAGCTTAGTAACATATATGTAAACATCCTAAACGCTTACTTTGCTGAAAGTAAGTATGTATTAGGCATAGAAAATAGAAACTCTAGGTACCTTAGATGGTCCGATAGATCCATCGGGGAAAAACAAGCTAGGTTTAATTCAATTAGGGATGTCTGCATGCAGCCTGCCTGGTGATTACTCTAATACTGGAGAAAAAATGACGTCATCACAAGCTAGGTTTAATTCAATTAGGGATGTCCGCATGTTGCCTGCCTGGTGATTGCCCTGACCTCGTGAAAGTCAAATTGTCTGGTGGATCCATCGGACAAGCGTGTTTTCCGTCGGACAAAAATTATCTGATGGAGAAAAAATGACGTCATCACAAGCTACAATCAGGTGCAAAAATTATGAGACTTCTCACATTTTACTTGTTATTTTAAAACAAATCACCCCCCTTCCCCCTGGGCAATGTTGGAGGAAATTTTTAATTGTTTTTCGCCTTCGTACGATAACAGCAACATTGAAATAGGGGGGAAGGGGGAAATTATATTGTTGTCTCAACAATTTTTGCACTTGATTGTAGGTTTAATTCAATTAGGGATGTCTGTTGTTTAATGAAAGTCCATATAACTTTGGTAAGATTAAAGCCAATTAATATTAAGGCCAAGGTACATTATATGTTGTTATATTGTTAAGTGATCTGGTGGTGAACCTAAACATATACCATACGTGCTTATAACTAACATTAATAAGTTTCGATATTTTAAAAGAACAGAGGATTGAGCATTGAACTAAAACGTATGTTATTAACCTAGTTTGTAAATATACTTTAAGTATGGCATTTTTCAGAGAACGAGCAAGCACATATCAAAACCCATGCATGCAAGTAATATTTATATAGCTATATGTTTCTAAACATGCATACGATACGGGTTCGTGGCCACGTACATTAATAAAACGTGACTTAAAGTCCTATAAACATATCTTTCCAACGCAAACAAATGAATTCATACAGTTACGGATTCACTTTATAGCTGTGTGTATAAACATACTTATAGAATACGGGCTTATCGCCAAATGTATAAAATATTATTATTATTATTATTATTAATAATTTATTAGTATTATTATTATTAATTCCAACAAATTACCAAAAAAGGTACAAAAGGATACAAATTAAACTAACAACATAACATAACAATAAAAGAACTATATAGAGTTATTACAAGGATGTGTTGATTATAATACTATTCTAGCAAGTCAAATGCTGCTAATATATCACAACAATACTTTGACGAGATTTTTATGATATTTTTGTCTTTCATGGCGTAGTGACAAAGGTCTTGTGCGTTGAATAGCATCAAAGATTTATTAATTTTATAAAGGTTATCTATAAATTTATTTCTTAGTGTCCTAAACATTGTGTTGCTACATGACATTAGGTAATGTTGTTCATTCCCAATCTCATTTAGGTCACAATGTTTACAGATTCGATCATTGTAAGGAATATTTTTATGTCTCCCTGTTTCAACTGGAAGTTTATGTGCTGAAATTCTTAGTTTTGTTACAGCTTGTCGATGTTTTACATTCTGCACTTGTGAAAGATAATACTCGAAATTAAAGTTCACTTTGACTTTTCTAAATAGTCTTAACTTGCCATTTTCTTTGTTTTGTTAAATGTGCCATATTGCTGTACTGAAACATACTTTGAATACGGATTTATCGCCACTTACATACACAGTTCACTTTATAGTTGTGTATACAAATATAACAATTCTCACAATTCATATTACTTTGTTCTTGATAAGGGTTTTTCAGAGAACGAGTCAAACAGATATAATAAATATACATTCAATTAAGTTACTTATATAGAATACGGGTTTATCGCCACATAAATAATTGTATAAAATATGCTTAGATACGGGTTCACTTTATAGCTGCGCATACAAGTAACAATTGTCTTAATTCATATTTATAATATGAAGTTTTAAATGTCCATCGGAAAATTATTTGTCCTATAGTAAACTCGCTTGTCCGATGGATCCATCGGATCCATCGGACAATCTGAGTTTAACTGATATCTGCTTCCCATGAGTCATGACGTCATTTATTTTCCATCGGAAAAATACTTCTCCGACCGAATATACGTTTGTCCGATGGATCCATCTGAACCATCGGAAAGTAGATTTGTCCATCGGAGTCAGATTGCCAGTGTTGGACGTATATGGTTTCGCGGAGCTTGAGAGAATATGGGGTAAACATTTCGTTGACTGTTTTGCCAACTATTATAACAAGAAAATCAATAGATATTTTTCGCGATTTTGGAACCCGGCGTGCATTGGAGTGGATTTCTTTGTACAGGATTTTTCAGGAGAGAACTGTTTAGTAGTGAGACCAGTCAGTTTGATAATTAGAGCATTGCATTATTTACACGCCTGTAGGACAACTGCGGCATTGGTGGTACCTTTCTGGCCTTCAGCTCAATTCTGGCCTTTACTTGCTAGAGATTACAGCGACTTTATTGTCGAATCTAAGTTATTCAATGGAAGAGCTGCCTAATCTCAGGGTTTGAACACGAGTTCGTTACTGATCGATTTTTCGGGGACATTTTAGCTTCACGTTTACACCTTAAATGACATATGAGCGAACATAAGTACTGCTTGATTGAAAATGATAAGATGATAGAACTGTTTGTGAGGCGCTTGCCAAAAAAACATTTGTGTTATGAGGAAGTATAATTTGTCAGGCGCTTGCCAATGAATGTCATGTTGGGTATATATATGGACAAAATAATGTCATTGGTTGTAAATGTTGTTGTATGGCGCATGCCAACAATAAAGTTATGGTAGGATATGTTTACCTTCAATTTCATGACACTGCTTCTAATTCCAAGGTGCTTGATAAAAATAAGTGTGCCAATTATGTTAGGAGCATAGCTTTACAACGTTGTTGGGTTTATTTTTACGAATAGCCAATTATTTATTTTCAAGCAAAATCATTTTTCTTGTAGATCTATACCTTTTCTAGAGACTGGAACAACATACCGCGCAACATATCAGACCCAACACAGAAGCACTATTAAAGCAGCTTGCGAAGTCTAAAGAGACATCAACTTCAAATCAATATCTCAACGAAATAAGCAAGTTTGTGAGCGGGTGTGAGTCGAACGAAGTGCACGCATCGCCACCGTTAACGGTTGCGTTGGCGATAACGTATATGTCAAAAGTATATCAAGACTCTCATTCGTACGCCAATCTCTTATTAGTTGCCTCAGCGCTAAAATGGTTACACTCTTTCCTACCTCAACTTTATGAGAATCCATTTGACAGTCCGGCCTGCAAAAGCCTATTGGAGTCCGCAAAACGTTGTAAACCGCCATTAAAGAGAAAGCTGCCTATTACAAGAGATTACAGACAACTATGCAAAACCATCTGCTAGTCTGTCGGATTTGAGGCTAGCATGTTTGTCTGGCATTGCTTCAACAGGCTTTTTCCGCTACAACGAAATATGCAACAGCAAACCTGCTCATTTGGAAATTTTGTCAGATTATCTCAAATTTTTCGGCCCTCGGGCGAAGAATGATGTGTACAGAGACGGCAATTACGCTTACATTAGGCGCCTTGACAATAAGTATTGTGCAGTTAGCTTACTGGAGCGGTACATTCGTTCGTGTAGCCTAAATGGACTTAAGTGACAGTGACTTGCCCTTGTTCAGAAGACTGAGATATTACAAGTCAACTAACAGTTCTAAATTATGTAGAGAAAAGTTATCTTATTCCAGATGCGGAGAAATATTGAAGGATTGCCTCAAGGCTCTTGGATACGACCACAAAGAGTACGGTGTGCACAGTCTGCGTTCCAGCGGAGCATCGCCGGCCGTACAAAACAATGAACAGTTGTGAGAAAGGTCACTGAAAATGCACGGACGGTGGAAATCCGATTCAGCGAAGATATGTACATTTTAGAAGATGTTTCACAACGTCTGCAAATTACCGAGAATTTAGTCTGAGCTGATAGCACAGAATAGAAATAAACAGAAAGGCAACTCGAGTCGGAACCTTTGCAGTTTGTGTCGCCACGCATGTCGCATTACGCATGTTCATTTTGCAGATTCTGGCAAGCCAGTTGCTTTTTCTGGCCAATAGAAACGTTGAGCACAATATTCCGCCATTTTTGTGTACTTTGTTTTAGTATATTGTAAATGAAGTATGTAAGATGAAAATGATTTACGTTCGGTTGAACGCAGTGAATTAGAAGATAAATATATTTACTTACGTGATATACTTACAGGCCTCGAAATAGATGTGAAAGGCATAGTGGTCAAGAGTGCGTCGGTAAATTTGCTGGCAAGATATATGTTCTGCTTGCCATCATCTAATTTTCCAGTCCTGATAGTCTGGCATACTTACCATATAGAGGGGCTATTCTATTTTGGTTTTATCTTATTCCTTTAAGGTTATTAAGCATTTTTCTGCATGCCGGGCAGGTTGAAATTTCTTGTAGGCTCTTGGCAACACGTTTTTCGTCGATTTAAAACTGTATTACTGTCAAAAAAGTGATATTTCAAGTTCAACTTTAGAAAAGGTGACTAACATCATCAGAAAGCTCATAAAAATAGATATAAGGCATCTAAATGGTCGCCCTGATTTTTCAAGCGGTTTTCAAGTTAAAGATTCTGAAACGTTCTCTGATCGATAAATTTATTAAAACACGAGCTTTCGACTGCCAGTCTGCAGTCTTCGACAGGTAAATAAAACTAAATTGAAACTATTCTACGGATATAGCTATTAGGACAGTGGTTTACAATTACAATTACAATGACATACAATCATGATAGTTAATCCCGCCTACGTAATCTCTATGAAGCGAGTGTTCTTATATATGAAAACTATGATTGCTTCTTTAACAGAAACCTATATTGTTCTGGTAAATGCTGCGCGTTGTTGTCGGAATTTAGTGTTGTTGCTGTATGCCAAGATTCCAGTGTTGTTCTGTGCCGATAGGTTGCCTTGTCCAATACTTGGCATACAGCAGCAACACTAAATTCCGACAACAACGCGCAGCATTTACCAGAACAATATAGGTTTCTGTTAAAGAAACAATCATAGTTTTCATATATAAGAACACTCGCTTCATAGAGATTACGTAGGCGGGATTAACTATCATGATTGTATGTCATTGTAATTGTAATTGTAAACCACTGTCCTAATAGCTATATCCGTAGAATAGTTTCAATTTAGTTTTATTTGCCTGTCGAAGACTGCAGACTGGCAGTCGAAAGCTCGTGTTTTAATAAATTTATCGATCAGAGAACGTTTCAGAATCTTTATTATGAATCCTGGTCGCGCATCTAGTATTTTTAAGGTTTTCAAGTTATTCATCCTTCACAAAAATCCTGGGTACTAGTATAAAAATATGATTTCAAAGACTCGTAACTCACTAAGAACTGGGAAATTTAAGGTGCATGGCCATTTAAATGTCTTATATGTAGTTTTTACGTGCTTTCTGATGATCCAAGTTATTTTTTCTAAAATTGAACTTGAAATATCACCTCTTTTGACAGTAATACAGTTTTGTAGTAATATTAATGAAAAACGTGTTCGCAAGAGCCCACAAGAAATTTCAACGCGGCCGACATGCAGAGCAGTAGCGAAGGCAACCCGACATTGGTCATGCAAATGCAAATTTTTCTTCTTTTTGACCGTATGAGGAATGAATTTCTAAAGAAATGAATAATGATAATGATTTAAATTTGCATAGCATGACCAAATTGTCGGGCTGGCTTCGCTACTGATGCAGAAATATACTTACTAACCTTAAAGGGACAAGATAAAACCAAAATGGAATTGTCTGTCGTTATGGTAAGTAAACAAGTTTTTTTTGTACCTCTAGCTGCCGGTCTATGAGCTTGTGGTGGCGTGATTAAAAATCATCTGAATAGCTAGAATGAATATCCGGTGTTCCAGGAAACCCGTCCCGTCGTAATATCCCCCCACCCCCGGGAGACGATATTTCTAGGAAATTCGCTCTCGTGTAGCACAGATTTCCTAGGAATATAGCCCCCTTTTAGGAACTTTGCCCTCCTCTTTATTACAAGTATGGGATGAGTAAATTCAAGGATTTTTTCGTGCGTGTTTGATTCGCTGCTAGGATTTTGCAACTTGAAAATAACAAGATAGATTTCTGGTGATATCTCACCTATCGATATTTTTCTAAATACTAATCTCTACCACACTGCTAATTACTTCTTTTCGGATAAAAATTCTTGAATTCCTATTAAATGTTGGTAATATAACAATAGAGTTGATGTTCCCAAGACATCGACTCTAATACTAGTATAATAACTTAAACACCATATATTTAAGCAAAAACTTAAAATATCACTCAAAAGTGGGTATTTAAAATTATTTAACAATTGGCTATTACGTCAGCGCGCTAAAAAGTATTTTAGCGCGCTAATTTGTTTATCTTAGCCCGCAATTCACGTCACAATGCTCGCTAAAGTTATTATAATGTGTAATCCTATTTTGTAACATATTCAAGTTGTTCTTGATATTTTTAGATTTTAAACCGAAATTGAGAAGGGTCGAATATCGTAGGAAATTTACCCCCCCCCCCAAGGGGGCGATATTCCTAGGAATTTTGCCCTTCTGGGGGCGAAATTTCTCCGAATATCGTCACTCTGAAGAAAGGGGTGGGGGCGAATTTCTTTTTTGGGGGGGAGGGAGAGGATAGTAATAGTTACGACAAAGTATTTACAAATGCGCGATCCACAAAAAGTTTAGTGATGTCAATTGCTGCACAAATTACAAACTCTCGAGCTCAAGATCGTCTTTGCTAGTGCTTTTAAGCCGGCCTTTTGCTATCATTTATGTGCGAAAGGAATATTCTCAAATATTTCCTTGGCAATTGTGCATTTAATACTTGATGAAGTTTCGATATTTACATATACCAATACCACAGTATGTAAAACTGGAAATCACACATCATGCACTGAATAGATTGAGCAGCCAATGTAATACAGTGTGTCTCAGAAAAAATTAAATCAATGCCATTGTGACAAAATAAGCAATAAAATCACTTTCGTTTAAACTACAGTTGAATGAATTGATGAGACAAGAAGTTGGCATTGTTGCCTAGTTACCCTGTAAATATCGACTGCAACACAGAAATTAAGGTTTTTATGTATGCCTGAAAAACGCTCGAGTCCCCAAAAACGAGCAAAATGAAATGCGTTTGCATAAACTCAGCATGTCAAAACTTCAGTTTTTGACACTTAAAATGAGCTATTTAATGTAATCTTTATGAAGAATTGATCTATTTAATTTTTTGTTAGAGTGAAAAGAGCATGCCGGAATTATTAAAATTGCAAAGATTGGTGGCGAAATGTTGTAAAATACGAAAAATATAATTCTGCAAAGTTTCCGAATTTTCTTTATTACTCAATAGTTGGTGAGTGTGTACACACGCGCACGCACGCACACACACACGCACGCACACACACACACTTGGCAACATTTAGAAGGATGGCAAAATTGCAGAAAAATTAAACGCCCCATAAAATTTGGTTGACATTTTTTTCTAAACCACTAAAAATTCGTTTAACGTCTCGAATCCGCATGCATTCGTTTAACGTCTCGAATCCGCATAAAAAAAAGCGGCAACGACATTTTCAGCCTGCAATGCATTTTGGTTCATATCTGCATCAGTATAGCAAAGCCAGCCCGACAATTTGATCATGCTATGCAAATTTAACTCATTATTATTTATTTCTTTTGAAATTGAATCCTTATGCGGTCTGTAAACACTGAATTTGCATGAGCAAATGTCGGGCTGGCATCGCCACGGATCTGCATGAATAACTAAATATCCCGTGGCAGGTGTGAAATTTTGAGGGTCTTATTACTTTACATTTTCTTAGGTATAACAAATCCACCCAAGTTCTTTCGGGGATTTTTTCCACGTAGAAATAATTTAGAATAATTTTGAGATAATGAAGTAATAATTTTTTAATAGTTATTTGGGTACAAAACTTTGTATTTGGCTTTGCATGGGCTGTGTTGAATTTAGTTACAAGGTAGTTAAGTACATTGTCACAACAGTATTCGAAAGTTTTATTACAATTTAAAAACCACTTCTCTTTTGGGCTGAAATGTCAAACATCAATAACTTTTGTGTTCATATTTACAGCGCGTCGAGGCACGCGTACAGCGAAGTTCAAAGCGGGTGGCTGTGAAATTATTGGTGGGATAATTTTTCATCTATTTTCACCTGTTTCTCTGCTATGTTTTTGCCCTCGGGTGAATAGTTATGTCGTTGGCGTTTGTGTCTGGTTTATAAAATTGGTTTATTTAAAGCTTCTTATATTACTCAACTAAACAGCAAAGGATTATCAGATGATATTATTTGAAAACTTTGCTCGTGTAGCCACTTCAAAAGTTGTCGCCGTAGCCTTGTTATAACATAGTCAGCAATGTTAGGCTTTTTATTTGACGCACAAGAATTATAGTTAAGTAGTATACGTGCAAATGTTCGTCAGGGGATATTATTACTCAGAACCGTCTACAAATGTACCGACATTTTGAGCAATGGAAGAAATTGAAAATCTAGTGCACGAAAGTGTCTTCATTATCAACGAACCTGTTTGGATAATGTTGCATTTTCTTTCCTACATAGTATTTTCCAGACATTTTCCATAGTGTGGCCATATACAATTGAGGACGAAGCAAGAGCATTAACTGGGGGGGGGGGGGGTATTTAGGTTCTGCTCGGTTAATTTCTTTTGGAATAAAAAACAGATTGATTTCCGCAAAGAACTTAGTAGGGCAGAGCACAAATATATAAATAACACCGCCACACCTCATTAACGCTCGTGCTTAACGTACCTCTGAATGGAATTAAGTGTTATGTAAAATCAAAAATCATCATACTTCCAATAAAGCCCCATACATTTTTTCACTATGGATTTTAAAGTTCTTCTCCAGTCCAGTGCAATAGAACATGATTTGTGCTGAGTAGGCGGGACGTAGCCATGAGGGGCTCCCCTTTTCTTCATGCCGTGGGTATACCTTGATAGATAGACAGGCAAGCTATTTTTAACTCGTGATTGACACTGATATTGTTATAATGCAATGCGCAATTTGGACTCCTCTGCTATCATAACTGTCAGTTTTCACATGCAGTGCTCCCCACTTTGAAAGTTCTGGCTACTTCCCTGGTTTTGAATTCATTTTCAGTCCCTGATGCACTGCGGCTTGTCTCTGCAGAAGCATATATCTTGTTTCATGATCATATATCATCATTTCGATCGTATTTATTTCAATTTTACCTTAGCTGAAAACTAAAAATTATCATCAAGATTATCTTTAAAGATCACATAACGGTTCGTAAAGATATTTATTAACTTAGATCGAGTTGTTCCATCAGTTAGTTTCATTTTAAATAACGTCTTTAATTACTACGAGCTGTAGCTACTTCCATTTATAATTTTCACATCTCGTGGATGTATAATACTTCAGAGTCGAACCATTATTATTCAGTCGCTTTTCTAAGATATAGTTAAACATATCGAGTAATCTCTGCTTGTATCCAGTAACAGAAATATGAGAGCCTTATGTTCAGCCTTACTTGAAATGTAACTGGTCAGTATAAAATATCCTAGCCCGTAACTATAGGATTTGAGATTTAGGCGAATCGAGTGGCAAAGTTGATTTTTAAACCAATAGACTTTCTTGTAATGAGGCCAAATGCAGAAAAATTAAATGTTACATAAAATTTGGTTGGTTTTACATTTTTTCTAAACCACTAAAATTTCCTGTAACGTCTCGAATCCGCGTGTATTGGCGTCCGGAAAAACGTCAATTAAAAAAGCCACAACGGCTTTTTAATTTTTAGCCTGCAATTAGTTCACTTTTGTTGACATCTGCATGACAAACTAAATATATGCTGTGGCTGGTGTGACATTTTGAGGGTCTTATTATTTTACATTTTCTCAGGTATAACAAATCCACCCAAGTTCTATTTTTTCCACGTAGAAATAATTTAGAATAGTTTTGAGGT
The DNA here is from genome assembly GCA_963855995.1 of Muricea muricata. Taxonomy (NCBI): domain Eukaryota; kingdom Metazoa; phylum Cnidaria; class Anthozoa; order Malacalcyonacea; family Plexauridae; genus Muricea; species Muricea muricata. Next base: position 26,267,355 of record OY979717.1, read on the forward strand.
AATAAAGTAATAATTTTCGCATATACTGTATATTTCCGTCCTAACTTCTATGAACAAAACTACGCGCATATGCATGACATGTCCCAGCTGAGATCAGCTGTTGTTTTTAAATTAAGTATATAGTGATGTGTTTTTACGTTAAAATCATATATTCAGTTAAAGCTATATAATTTGGAAGAAGCAGATCGCGTGAAAAGACTGAAAGACTATCAACAAAAGCAACTCATTCAAAGGTATAGAAAAAACTTCTCAGATTTAACTTGTTCACAATCAGAAGCTAAAAAATATTTTTCGTGTATACGAGTTTAGTGATTAATACATGGTAAGAATAATACAACAAGAGAGAGCGACATTGCGAACTATGTAAATTCACAATGTTAATACAGTGGAAACCGCAAAACCCAAAGTTCTAAACTTTTTTATGGTTTATGTTTATATGGTTTTTTAAATTTTAACAATGTGACAGGTTGTTTAGGTTTGACCAGGCTACACATTATCAACTTTATATTAAAGAAAATGCAGGTGATTCAACTAGATGCCCGTGATAAAATTAAATTTCATGGACAAGTTGCCGAATTCGGGACGTAATTATATATATGCTACCGTGGGAAATTTTCTTCCAGTAAAAAATTATAGTATTAGGACCACAATCACCGTTCGTTCCGACATCCATTATTATTTTCTAAAGTTTCTGTATGAGAAGAAATCGTCCATCGTAGCTCAGTTACCTACATGCAGTGACCAAATTGCATGGTTGACCTATAAGCTCAAAGTGGAATGCAAACTACGCTGTTTTCTCTCATTAACGTTTTCCGATCACAATTGTGATATAATATGCGAGGCATTCATTTCTCACTATAAATAAATGTAACTACTTGTTTACGCAAACTTCCTTAGCGACCGAATGTTAGTTTCTCTATATAGCAGTATATGAAATGATATGTTTGCATTGCTGAATGTACGCAAAGGAAGCATAGAATGCAGCAATATATAGTAATGAAATAGTGCGTCGGTTATGACGCATTAATTTACGCAACATATCATGTTTGTTATTTTGAAGGATATGTTGCTTCGCAATAAACGATAGCTATCTACTAGTATGATGAAACCTTAACTGATTATACCTAACAAATTATACGTTTTTTTCTGCCCTACAAGTGATATTTTACATTAGTGGGCGGAATGCGTATGAGATTCGACAACATTCGCTAAAATTTCATCATGTCACTCTGCATGCATGTATATAACAGACAAAGCTAGTTCAAGAAATCTAAATAAATATTGCCGTTAACGAGAGTTATTAAATGATCAAAAGTGGTAGAAGAAGAAGAAGCATGCAACTACAACTTTGCTTCTCCGGAAATTTTTTTATAAAATGTATAAAAATTATAAATCACCCTGTTGTAATGATGTGATGATCCCACCGGTTTGGGACGCCACCGTTTAACACGAGATATTCATGTCTTCATGCAAGCCTCCGTGCAATGTCCTTTTTATATAGACAAGCCATGTTCTTGAGAAAAACAAAAATAATTGGACGCGGTGATGTTGAAATTATTCTAATTTGTGCAATTTTAGACTAATGAAATTATAAAGTAGTCAAAGAATTTTAATTTAAGGATAAAAGATGACTCTACATGCATGTTCTAGAATATGATTCTGACAAAAATACGATTTTTTCGGACGGATAAGCATTGCGAAGCATAACTAAAGGACAGGCTGAAACATACTAAAAACAGAAGGAGTAGAAACAGCTGGAAGCAGTTTTCGTCTCAAAAGTAAATTTACGGTTTAAATGTAAAAAGTGTCGTTGCTTTAGGCAAAAACATCAAGCGTGAAAGGATTATAGGGTTGACGCTCCCCAAGCGATATAACACGCATAACTTGTTCACAGTCAGAAGCTAAAGAATATTTTCTCTGTATCATATCATATGCCAACCACTTAAATTCATCATGTATATTTTTGTTTTCTAATTTGGTATGATATATTTTGAAAGAGTAGAACTAAATTGCTCGACGGAATTATTTATTTTTAGTATCTAACTTTGTTATAGTTGTAAATTAATTGTGCCTAATTTTATGGTGAGAATAATTCAACTGCTTTCTGTGGGCTGGGCTAAATTGCGGTCCCAGTGTATATGCTGTAATTTGGTTCAACTGAACCAGTCGATCTATACTGCACGAAGCTGAATTTTGTACCTGCAATTACATAAGTAAATTTTGCAGGCAAATTAAATAACATAGAACATAGTTTATAGTGCATCTGGTCGGAGTACGCCCATGCAGACAGAAACATTCACTGTCTGAATTGTCAGTGATTGTATACATGTGAAAAATTCGATTCTTTATATTACATGATTTTTGTCTTTATGATGAGTTAAAAAATTTAGTTATCTCAGACATAGTGGAAACCGCAAAACCATGCATTAAAAGGCGATAGTTGTTTTTTCTTAAACAATATGACAGGTAAACTGGATTTGAACAGACTGCGCATTATTATCTTAAACAAAACGTGAGTTAATCGCAGATGATTCAATTGCATAAAAATGCCCGAAGAAATTGAATTCATGCCCAAGATACCGAATTCAGGACGTAGTCAGATATATACACTAGAAAATTTTCTTCCGAATAAATTATAGTAGCTATGTACGTGTAGAAAAACAACTATATTGTTTGTTCCGACATGTATAATTCTTCATGAGATAGTCCATCTTATATATACTACTGCCCCAAATCGTACATGTATAGCTGGCATAACATCTGGTCGTGATTCGCTAATTTCTCACTAACTACATGCAGGCAATTACTACATGTTTATGCAAAATTTCATAGCGACAGAATGTCAGTTTCTTTATATATGTATAGGAGTATAAAAAATAATGCATTTGCATTGCTAAAGGTATGCGAAGTAAACATATAATACAACAATATATATATATAGTAATTTACGCATATCAGGATAATTTCCTAGTTGGAGGTAATGTATACGGATTTCCTGTCTTACAAGTCTTATTTGACATTAGAGGACGAATTGCTTATCAGAACATTGGACGACATTCGCTAAAAATATATTATGTCATTCATGTATATATAACAGACAAAGCTACTTCAAGTCACCTTAATAAATATTGCCGTTGACGCGAGGCATTAAATGATATTAGAGTTTATTGTACATAGAATAATTAAAGAAAAAAAATATGCGCAAGGTTTTAGAAATAAATGTCGTGCGTGAACGCTATACATGAACGTGCCAGAATTTGATGTAGAATATCGCTTCATTCACAGTAGTTCGAATTTGCATTGAGCAGCCGATTCCTTCTGTTTTTGGCTGTCAACAGGGGCGTGCCAAAATAGCTCGTAGCCGGGGTTAATTGTGTCTGGGAGAAACGAAACTTATCGAAAAATGGACATTTATGAAATGCGGAAATACTAATGCTTTGCTAAAGTTTCGCCCAACCAATCAAGACAAAGCCTCGTTGTAAACTGAAAATACGGCTAAAACAGTATCCCGCATTAGTATTTTGTAAGGTTATTTAAATTACTTCTTGGAATGACAGCTACGAGCTGATCTTCCATTCGTAGTTTCCATACCTGAACTACAATTTATTTAACATGCTTAAGTACATCGTTATTATAGTTTTATTCGACCATTTCAGATATACTTGGCAGGAAATTTTCTTCGGGGGGGGGGCACGCCCCCCTAATAATAAAAATGTAGGGGCCGGGTTATATAATATCTATAGACCTCTCGCCTCATGGTGCTGGGTTGTGCCCCCACAATATTTGGCTTTGCATATAGGCTGGGTTGAATTTGGTTACTTAATTAACAATATACTTAGTATATTGTCACAACAGTATTCGAAAGTTTTATTACAATTTAAAAAACCACTTTTCTCTAGTGGGATGAAATGTGAAACGTCAATAAGTTTTGTTTCTATATTGACAGCGCGTCGAGGCACGTGCAGCGAAGTTCAAAGCGGGTGGCTGTGAAATCATTTGTGGAATAATTTTTCATCTATTGAAGAAAAACATTTACAAGGTAAGATTATACATCACTAGGAATTGTGTAGACAAGCATGACCAGAAATCATAATGCAAAAAGTTGCATTTAAATGATATTAATGAAAGGCAGAATGTCCTAATGCTAAAGATCAATGCATCAATCCGGTAGCATTTTTTTCATTTTTGTTCATCACATCTAAATATGAACCGTTTCATTTTGAAAAGCCATCGGGCTTTGATCGGTATGATACCATAATTATTTACTGCAATTTTTGAATTGCAGTTTCACCTGTTCCTCTGCTATGTTTTTGCCCTCGGGTGAATAGTTATATGTCGTTGGCGTTTGTGTCTGGTTTATAAAATTGGTTTATTTAAAGATTATGAAAGAATACGAACGAAATTTTTCGTCCAAACATTTCACGAGTACGATAAATGATTCACATCCGATCATATGCCTGATTTACAACTACATGCCTTCAGCCGGCGTGTGTCAATCAGATAATCATGGGCTACTCGTGCTTTAACAATTACATATAAATATTTTGTTTTTTATATTTGTTTAATCAAGTTAATTAATATATTTAAAAATCTGTGACAGCACTTATAACTTTTGTAGACCGCTTTAAAATGAGTAGAGAACCGTACCCCTGATTTAGAACTTTTATAATAGAGGTCTGGGTACTAAGTATGCTGATACCGTAAACGGTTGCTTGATGTGTTGAACTGTATGCGTTGAAACTGAGGAACACAATTTCAAGAAGATTGACTTAATTATGTAACAGTGGAAAGATGTAACATTGAATTAGATTTTCCAGTACATACTAGTCTAGACAGTGTGGGGGCATCGGATTCACTAGGTGAGAAATTTAGAAAAAATCGTTTGAAAATATACTTATCGCGTTATTCGTGTCTTGACCCTAATTATAAAGGAAACACTCTGATTCATACTTCCAACACATAGTGTTGGACTGTTTCGTTAAAATCTGATTGCAAATTTGTTACTCTTGCTCTTTTGACTGTGGAACATACTCATTTTTACTCTTATTTTTGCAGATGATGTTCACTTTCGAACACGCCGGTAAACACGAAACAAAAAGATTGGCTTTTATTTCAACAAAGTTCGCTCTTCTTATCTTGATATATATTGGTGCAAGTCAAGTTGTTTGTGATCAAGAAATCTCTTTCTGCGACACTAACTTCAAGGAACTGAAAAATGACGTGGATGTCTGGAATAAAAAATGTTGGAACAATGGAGACCAAGGAGAGGGAACACCGTATTGTAAAGCAGAGAAAGAATACAATCAAGAGAGGATGAAAATGCATGTTGAGATGTGCTTTAATTCAGGTCAGAGATTTATTATGGGAAGAAAATTGGGGGTTAAGGGTTTTTATCACCACTTTGTTTTGTCAGGTTTAATGACGACCTGTTTAATCGTAGTTAATATGTTGATCCAAAGTCATTAAAAATATTGTTTGGCGCAACATACATGTTTGCCTTGTTTGTAGAATGTGTTGAATGATGTGCAATCGAGTTTGAACAAACTTCATTGTATGCTAGCCATTCCCACATTTTTTGTTGTAGCATATTTTGACTCATAAATGGTTTCTGTGGATAGGAGTTTTGCTAAAACAGTACTGCCCGGGATTGAGGACATGAGCTGTTTTGCTAATTTATACAAGGAAGTTCACCATGTGTTTTTTGAAAATTTATTAGCGTGACGTCTATAAATGAAGTTCTTTAGGCATTATATGTTATTAAAAATGTGTGCAAATATGGCATTAAAGCTCATTAGTGTTCTGTACAGAAAGAAACAACACGGACAGTCATGTTTTCTGGTGTTATAGCTTAACCAAATCCCTTTAAGCAAACGAATATTTCTGTGGTTTCAGTTTCACATTTGCTGTGCGTAGACAAGCAAAGACTTCTGAAAGGGTTTTAAATGCGTTTTAGAGGTAGAGGAAAAGACAATTGTATCGTCGAGATATACTAGGCAAATTCAGCATTCCAGACAATAAATAGCAGCTTGCATTAAACTCTGAAACGCGAAACGCGCATTAGAAAAACGAAATGGCATTTTGCAAAATTTATGAACACAATCATGAGTGACAAATGTAGTTTTTGCTTTTGAGTGGTCATTGACTTGTCATCGAAGATCCAATATGAAGTAGTAGTAAGTTCCATGCAAGAAATCAAGGATGTCTTGTACCCGAGTAAGAAAAGGAAAATCACGACGAGTGACCTTCTTCAGATCGAGATAATCGACGCAAGAACGATCAATGCCGCCCTTTTTTGTCACGAGAACAACATGGGCAGCCCATTGACTGAGCGATGGCTGTATGACAGGTTATATGTTGAAGCAACGTTTCTACGTGGGCATCAGTTTTTTACGGACCAGAGGAGGAACATGGCACTGAGGCTTCCTAACTGGACGTTCATTGCCTGTATCATTGTGATGTTGAACTAAAGCTGTATGATCCAATTCTTGATCGTTCACAGCAAATACGTCACGGTTTACTTGAAGGAGCGGATTAAGACACTTGTCATCATTGAAATCAGTGTCGCAGAGATCGACAAAAAATCGTCAGACTAGGATGCGTTTAGCTCCCGTAGGTGCATTGTCAGTAACGGCAACTGTAAGTTATTCGGAAGCACTAAATTGATCCAAAGTGGTATGTCCATAAATGGTGACAGCATGAGCTGTAGGGTAACAGTCGCGGTAATAGAAGCGCTCTGGGAAAAAAATTGACCAATTCATTTCCTCAAGTTTAGCACTCCTCTAATCATATGTAAAAGGTTCACAACTTCCTGTTTGTTGAAAAATCATAATGTCCACCAATAAGACATAGCTTTCTGATTGGCCAATTAACAAGAGGTTGTGAATCTTTCAGGAAACGTTTCGAAATTCTGAGGAATTAATCAGAAGAAAAACTAAATTTGAGGAAATAAATTAGGACCGTATTATACGTGGCATTTCAGTCGCGTCTAAACAATAGATAATGAGATGGCTGACTTTATTATCTATTGTTTGAATTGCGTTCGACGCGACTGAGATGTGCGACCTATAAACTAGGCCTTAGTCAATTTATTTTGGAACGCTTCTATTGCGAAGCTTTCTGCAAGCGAAATAGGACGGAATTTTCGTCTGCTACTTTGACAAGAATGACTGCCTTGCAGAGGCCATAGCGTTCAGATAATCTAGCTTGCGCAGTAACTAAACCAATCGTGTTATGGGATGAAACACCAGCGGGTATTCCCCTAAGTTCATTTGAAATTACAGAAAATGGCGGTGGTACCCATGTAAGAGAGCACAAAGCAGATTTTGTTGAGGAAGAGAGGGGGCTTATCCCAGTGGTGGCGCATCCCAGAGGGGCATGTTCCTCGACGGGGGCAGCTATATTTTTTTCCATGGTTAGGCACGGTAGGCCAAATTTTTGTCAATTTTCACCGACAAATGTATAAATTTTCCCCACCGGGGGGCTAACACTCCCCCAGCCCCCCTTTGGTGCCACCACTGGCTTATCCACTGCGGGTGCGGGCAGATAAAGGTAACCAGTGTCTAAGTTAACTGATAATGCGACAAAAAGTCAGCGCACAGTATGGCGGGAACATTATGATCAGAAATACTGCCGTGGATCACAGCAGAATTGTCACAGCATGAAACACAAGCCCTTCTAAATCTGAATTTGAAACAAATGAAATTCAATATTTTAAAAGAATTTCAAATACTAGAGGTTTGACAAGACACGGAAAGTTTCGGCGAAATGAATAAATCTGTCAACCCTTTCCTTCAACATCATCCCAATCTAAAGGCCGCCATCATTTTACTAACTGTAATATTGGACACTCAGCGAAATGAAGATGATTTACGTTTAGTTCCGGCCACCATCATGCTAACGAATGTACCGCAGTTCAAGATCCCGATGTACTAAAAAAAATTGCATTTCAATCAAATTTATGTTTCAAACTAGACTGATAACAGGTCAATATACCACTATGTCTGATAGCCACTGCTATGGAAAACAAACACTCTTAAAACAGCAATTAGATCATAGCAACCGCTCGCATTCTATTTGATAAAGGCGCCCAACGCTCGTTTATTGCCTAAGAACTGGCCGACGAACTTGATCTTGTTCCTGAACATAGGGAAACTCAAAATCTGTCAGTTTTGGGGGATCTACCACTTCTGCTAAACACGTTGATGTTGCCGCTGTTCACCTCCGCTAAGACACTAATGAAATAATTCCAACATGTTGTTATAATTCCGATCATTGTAGTAGCCCAGAACAGCCTCCTAACTGCTGATATACGTATTCTAGCACATGCTGTGACGTCAGATGAGTAATTTGAGATTCTGTTCTGATTGGTGCAGATCATTATTGGGAAATTGTAGAAAATGATATTATCAGCAATCTGGGTCCCACAGCAAAGAAATCTAAGATTGGTTATTAACTCTCTGGTCTAGTTCTTAACCCTTCTCCAACATTTTCAACCTTCAACGCTAGTATCTTCAAAGTGATCGTGTTGAATGAATCGGAAAATACCTTAAATCCGGCATTGCAAAGATTTTGAAATCTAGAGTCGCTCCGCATTCTCCCGACTCAGGCCGAAGCAAACAAAACCCAGCTCGTTACCGAGTATCAGACTTCCTCTATACGACTCAAGAACGGTAAATATTGTGCGAAGTTGCCATAGAAAGGTAACCACGCTCATCTTCACCCTAAAAAATCTATTGCTCGAGGAAGAAAGCGTTTCACCATCCGAAGATTGTGTAAGGAACCCCACAAGTTAACTGCCTATCATACAATAACTCAGGAACAGTTAAAACGCGGTTTCATTGAAGAGGTTTCTAATCCACGCATCACCACCGAACATGCGTGACTATTACATTCCCCACCATGCTGTGCAAAAGATTCCTAAGCGACACCATTGCGAATCGTGTGCGATTGTAGCTACAGCCGAAACGCTAATCAACCCAGCTTGAATTCTTGCCTCTTCACCGTTCCAGACATCTTCAGCGACATTACTACTGTCCCCGTACGTTGCCACTGCTATGGATATGGTATCACCGCGGACATATAAAAGACGTTTGTTAGTATCTCCTTTGACGCAGAAGACAGAGATACCACGCGATTTTTCTGACCCAACCGATCGCGAAAGTCCACTTGAGATCTGGCGGTTCAAATCGGTCTTCTTTGGTACGACATGTTCTCTTTCATCTTAACTCTTGAACGCGACACTATTCAGAAACATCACGACTAATTTCAAAACCAATTACCCAACGCATGAAGTCTGACCTTTATGTTAAAAACTTGGTCTCAGGAAATGATTTCGTCATCAGTTCCTGATTTCGTCATCAGATAAAGCAACGATCTTCTTTAGGTGACTTCCTTGACCAAGTTCACACTATTTGTCATTCTACTGTGTATCTACCATCTTACCGCCTGTTGGCTTCTCTGATCATCGTAGTATTCTATTGCAACCGATTTGTAACGAGATTCCGAGTGATTGTGCCAACTTGAGTAAGAGATTATGTTGAACAGTATAAAATCTATAGGAACAAGGTGGTAAAACTTCGTAAAGTTGCTCGTAAGCGATTCTACGAAGATAGAATTGGTTATACGAATGATACCAATCCAAAAAGTGGTGGGACAACATCAAAGTGCTATTTGGTTTTTCACTCAAGTCAGCAGTCTCTGGCGAGTGTGCTTGTGAACGGTTCTATACTAGTAGATAAACAGCTCGCAGATGTTATTGTAGACTTGGATCAAGTCCGTCACTCTATGGGTCAAAGGGGTCGAAAAAGCGGCAAGCCAAGTGAAAGATTACAGGGAGAGACGGATTTGGCTCACCCTCAGTGTTTCAAATATCTTGGTTTGGCGGGAAATAATATTAATAGAATTGATGTTATTTTCAACGGTTTTAGTAAGAAAACTAAACAACCTAGTTCTAACAAGTTATGACGTGTTACCCACCAAAAAAAAAAAGCCGGTAAAGTTGGCGCCCTTGCAGGTTAGCCAAGTCCGTCACTCCCTCAAAAGCTCCCGCGTTATTCCGACTCCCCGTATTCTATAGGGAGACGGACTTGATCCAAGTCTAAGGCTATTGGACAATGCTTTTATTCTGTGTTCAGCGTTATCATCCCTGTGAACGTCCAACCTATTTCAGTTATAAGCGTTCCAGATTTGTATACGATTTCCTCTGAGCACACAACGTGTGGATACGTGAAACCCAAAGCCATGTTTGCTGTGATGAGCTTGCAAATCTGAAGACCAAGACCACATCTCGAATCACGCTAGTTCGACATCTCCTAGATGAAAATGTCATTCATTGCGGAAGAAGAAATCCACAACGTCTCTAACCCACGTAGTACAGCACTACTGGATTTCAAAACTTTGTCAGTTTATCAAGAAATTTGTATGTCGCTGCGTAACGTGTCGCAAAGTTAGTAGAAAACCGCACAAGGCGCCTGACCCACCACCACTTCCCAACCTTCGACTGGTCGACTTGCACTCATTTTTTGTCACTGGAGTAGATTTTACCGACGCAGTTCACGTTAATTAAAACCTCGAAGGGACAAGATAAAGTGTATATTTTTTTAGTTGTGCGTGTACATGCGCTGTTCACCTCGAGGTCTTAACTGATCTGACAGTTTCAGCGTGTAGAGGTCGTTTCCGAACGTTTTCACAAAAGTCAAAATCAAAATGATATCAACCAAAGACGAGGTTCATGCTGGTTTACATTTAAAGTGCCTATCCGGTAGTCAGGGAATTTGCATATTTCAATAGTTTGGGTGATTTTAAGAAGATTTGCAATATATTTTATAAGTCGAAAATTTGATCTTCATGTACTTTTGGGGGCCTGAAGTTGGCGATTTGTGCCGTTTTTTCAAAATACCGTGAGCCGATATAAAATATATTGCAAATCTTCTTATAATCACCTAAACTATTGAAATATGCAAATTCCCTGACTACTGGATAGGCACTTTAATTTTGTCAACAAGCAGGAAGCTGCTGGTCAAATCAAACATCAAGCGCAGCAAAAATACTAGTTAGTGCAGCACTTTTGGGACAACTGGCATCGAGAATACTTGACTTCCTTGCGTGAATTTCATGAAGTCTGTGGAAAGAACAAAGTAGAAATTAAAGTCAGTGATATCAGTGGAATTGTGCACACGATAACACGAAATGTGTTAACTGGATACTTGTGATTGTAGAAAGTTTCATTGAAAACCAACAAGCAACGGGGGAGAGGGGGGGGGGTTATTGCTGCACAAAAGATGCCCTGCATGCACCTCCACTGGAAAAAGTCACATGATAGATGAGTGAGTGCAAAGACACTTAAATCGGAGAAAGGGAGGGTCCATTCTGAACTTGTATATATGACAGTTTGATGTTTGTTTTTCGGCAAGAGTTGTTGGTTATGCATGTTTCTCGGATGTAGTTGTTTCCCACAGTTATATCTTAGAGCTTAGATAACTTCTATCTACGTTGTTTAAACACACTGATCCCATAGTAAATTGTTCAAACATGGCACGAATATACGGAATAATGTATAGATTACATAATTATACATTAGCAAAATCCTGCCTGTTCAAAATTTATACAGGCTAGGGTTAATGAGAACACATTGGAAATAATGTAATTGAGAATATGAAAATAGTGGTGAATTTTAGTTTACAATTTTTGAATCTATGGGCTGGAAGGTAAAAAAAATTGAAAATAACCAAATGATTTGGATGCCGATCTGTAATCAATGATTACTACTTTTTGTTTTATTTGAACGTGTATGAAAAATGAGCCGGTTGGCAGTTTGTTGTGATAGACTATCTCTTTTAGTTGCAAAAATGTGCAAAATATAAATTGCAGACTCAGCAAAAGTTGCGACGTGACTACAATCCAGGCCAAAAAGCATGTGGACAGTGCAACTTTTAAACTATTTTCATGATTTCCTATTAAATACGATCTATATTGATCTATATTTTGGTTAACCCCCCCCCCTCCCAACGCTGTATGTGGATATGAGAGCGACAATTTTGACACTCAGCTTTCATTTCAACATTTATTGGGGGGAATGGGGGCATGAATGGCAGAAGGGGTGAACATGAACTGAAGCATGTTGTGCGTGCGCGTTGAGCGTCCAAATGAATTTGGTTCGGATTTTTGTTGGGTAAGTTTGTTTAATAACATCGAGCATAGCTCAGTTATTAACTCAAACTCAATAAAATTTTGCATGCAGACACTAAATGACAAGACACATTCAAGAACCTTTTTAATTTGTTGTCAAGGTAACACTGTCGTCCACCGCCCCCTCGCATTGTTTTTGTAAAACAGCTGTATACTGAAAACTGGTTAGGATAACATAATATCAGAAATGTGTCTACTGCATGTCTATGCATGCCTAATCGTCCCTGGGAAGACAATAATTTGAAAAAAATTTCTACGTGTAGAAAGTTATAGAAATTTCGTTGCAAGGGCCTGGGGACGACAATGTTATATAACCAAGAAAATTTCATGTCGTCTTCAATGCGTCTTGTCATGTAGTATCTGTGTACAAAATTTTATTGAGTTAGACGACATTTACGGATCTGCATAGCTACGATATCAAATTGGAGAGTTTCAGGACGAGTCTATCTCTTAAATGTATGATAATATGACAGAATTTAAAAACAAATACTGACAGAACAAATGGTAAGACTAAATATGACCACAAACTGTCCGAACTCGATAATAACTGAGCTATGCTATGTTTAGCCTGTGCACAGACCTAAATGGGAATGATTGAGGTTTGTGAATACTTAAAAGATTTCTTGTCCATGCATAAATTAAATCTCAAGTATCAAAGAATTATTTATGCAACATTATAATAATATGACACATCAATTGATGTGTTTAAATGGCGTTTTTTGGAAGAAGTTTTCGCTTCAAATTTAGCATGCTCATTTTTCCTGTAAAAATATCTCTGCGATACATGGCACTGGTTGCAAATATGAACCTAGAATAATTTGGTATTTAATTAATTTGGTTCTCATTCTTCTCTCGGCCAGGATAAGCAATCCTTGAAGTCTTAACATACCTTACTCTTTTAGAGTTAAGTTACCCAATAGCAACTGGTGACGTCACAGCTTGTGCTGAATTTTCAATTGTTATTTTGCACATTTTTGCCAATAATTTGGCAACAAAAAGAGATAGTCTGTTACAGTAAGCTGTCAATCGACTTATTATTGCATGCTCTTTCAAATAAAGTAATAAGAATATTGTCAATACCATAATATCGTAATAGAATATTGGCAAAATTTAGATATTACAGATAGATATTATCTAGATATTTAGATATTATCGTCAAATGATGTCATAAGAAACTTCAATTTTGGTGTGCGAAATGAAGAATACTGAAAAATTATGCTAGCTAATCGGAGCTAGCTAAGGACCGGCTTATTCCACGAGCAAGATTGTTAACGCGATTTTTAGTGACTCTTTATACCTACACTAGTTGCACTTACAGCCCATAAGCATACTAAATTCACTGTCAACACATAATTATAACATTTTAACGCCTTTCAAAAAATAATCTGTGTTGATTTGTCAATATTTCTGCAGGTCCATATCCCGAACCTTACTTGTTCATCAGATCTTCGACTGAAATTCTGGCGGTTGATTTGTTAACTCTGGATACAACTGTTGTCATCAGTGGACTTGTAGGTCGGGCGATGGATATTGACACTGTTGACAAGAAATTGTACTTTGAAAACGGAACCAATATATCCCGAGCAAACTATGATGGCAGCAGCGTTGAAGTTATCGTACAGAATGTTGATCCTCGTAATGTAAGGGTGGACTGGAAAGGACGTCGCATATTCTGGACAAAGAATAAAGAGATTTCCATGGCGACTTTAAATGGGCAGGAGAGAAGAGTGCTTAAAACAACAGAGAGCAATCCTTATGATTTGGCAGTAGACTCAAACTCAGGGTGAGTTTTATTGACTTGTACAGGTTATATTTTATCACTTTCTGTTTCATTAATGGTAAAATATGCAGCCGGTTGCGTTCAAAATCTCTCGTCGACTTCACTAGTGCGACCAGATTCCTCTCGTGTCGATTAGACGAAGTTTCATTACAAATAGAAATTGTTTCGACGGTTTACAGCAAGCTCGTTGTTAGCTCAGTCGTCTGGGCGTGCGACTCGGAATAGATTGGGCAGGGGTTCGAATCCCATCCGAGGCTTTTTTATTTTTAAAGTTCGCCAAACTTTTTTTCTTATATTTTTTTACTTTTATACGATTTTTGTAAGGGTTAGGTTTAGGGTTTGGGTCAGGGACTAGATTATTTAAAATTATAAAAAGAAAATTTATTAGTTTTATCAGACACATAGGCTTAAGATCGAGACAATAATGCCACCGACCATTAATGATGCGACTGACCATCAATGATGCGACTGACTGTCTACGGTTTCGAAATTTGCCTCGTCGCCTAAAATTAATAAAATTTATATTTCTACAACTTCTGCAAAACTACAAGTTAATCAATTTACTACTGTTTAGAATAAAAAAGTGAACAAACGTACTTCTGACAGTGGCGTCGCCAGCGCGACAAGTGAGGGGGACATATTCATATATTCGTGTTCTGCACAATTAATTTCTTTTGAAATCGAATCGACTTCAAAAGAACTTAATTGTGCAGAACACGAATATATGAATACGTCCCCCTCACTTATCGCACTGGCGACGCCACTGACTTCTGATACCTGGCTCAAGCACCACATTCTATGCGAGCCGAATTAAATAATTAAGTTTTATGAATGTAGAATAGTCCCAGAGCAAACCAGAGATATTGGGGTCCCTGGCAACATTCACCTACAGTAAATAGAGCTCCTGGCAATATCCCATGTTTTATCCTCTGGTGGTATAGTAGATTAGAAGGGTCCGGGAGCGTATGCAATCAGAGGTTACAGCAACGTGAATGCAACGTCTAAATGAATTATACTTGACAGAGTAAAAAATATAAATTGCCAACTCAGCAAAAGTTGTGACGTCACTACCTGTTGGGCAAGTATGTTTAATGAAGACAAATCCGAGCATAGCTCAGTTATTATTACCTCAAACTCAATAAAATTTTTTGCACAGATATTACAAGGCAAAACGCATCCAAAAAAGTTTCTAATTTTGTGCCAAGGTAACACTATCGTCCTCAGGCCCCGCGCGCGTTTTTTCAAAACAGCTGTATACTGGAAATGGTTATGATAACATAATATCAGAAGTGCAACCACTTTATCTATTTGTAACGTATCGAGAAATCGTAAATAAAACTCTCAACTTTCATCAATTTATTCCGTACCGTTCTTACATGCATAACCCATTCTCGCGGGGTGCACTGCTTAAATCCGTAATGCTAATTATTTATAATATCCTGTTATTGCTATGTCAAGCAATTACAATGTCATGTTACACTATCCCTCAACAATAGTACTCATGCCCACAAGAATAACAATAAAACAATTGTGCATGTCTGCCCGGGAGTATTACTATGCAGCAAAGTCGTATCGATCGGGCGCATGAACATTTTACCTGAGATTCCCAGGTTTAACCGTTGGGATATGTGCAGCAATGTCGCAATGACATTGAATGTTGTCTGTGGGAACAGTGTAAATCACCTTATTGCCCCCAAGTTCTAGAGCAGGACAGACAACCTTGCCGTTGTCCGCTCGTACGTAGTCACGCTTCAACTAATCGTGATGAGCCACCGTAATCTTGCCTGTACTCGACCTTATTTTGTAGTCAGCACCAATCCTATAAACAATTTCAAATAGTCCAATCCACTTGCCCCAATTTCCATTCTTTAGGTGTGCGCAGTATACTATATCACCTGGGGCAAAGGGACGCCATTTCTGTTTTTTTTCCTCATTGCTTTCCCTCTGTTTCTGCCTTGCTTTCTCAAGATTCTGCCGTGCTACCTCTTTAACTTCCTTCAATATCTGCCTTAGGGACTGAGTGCATTCTGATTGCGTACTGGGATCTTTCAGTTGGAGTCCTAATTATAATTCTAACGGAAATGTGGGGGGTAAGTCCAAAAACTATTTCATAGAGAGACGTTTCGTGGGGATTCTTGTAGACTAAGGTTGTATGCAAGAACTGCTGCATCTATCCATAAATCCCGATCGTTTTCATCTTCGTTACAAAATGCCGCTAACATGTCCTGTAGTGTTCTGTTTTGTCTCTCCACTTGCCCGTCGCATTGAGGTTGGTACGCAGTTATTCTGGTTTTTGTAATTTCCATTAATTGCAGACCTTTTGTGCATTTATGTGCTTTTAAAGTTTGAACGTCGATCAGAGTGCAGGACAGCTGGAGGCCTGAAAATTGTATCAACAAGTATTTTTGCGAAGCCTTTTGGTTGGGTGTCGTCCGCGGTCTATTTAAACTGGGTGGCGTTTGTTTTCGTGGTCAATTTAGTGAGCGATGCCGAAATAGTTGCATAATTTTTATTAAAACTTTGGTAGTATCCAGACAATCCTAAGAAACTTTGGACTTCTTTTACTGTTTTTGCAACTGGAATCTGTTTCATTGCTTCAACTATTGTCGGAAATCACATGTTCGGGAAAATGAACTTGTTGGCAATGCCGTTAGAGGCTTACGTCTGAACCAGTACGCTCACAATAAAGTTTTATAATTTATTAAAATCACGGTCGAAATCACACTGTATTACTGTATAAGCACTCACGATCGCTGCATGTTGACTCTACTCGCTAACCAAATCCAACTGCTCGTCTCTTATCACTCGACTTACTCGTTCCCTATGATGCATGCATTGATTTGATTGATTAGATCATAATTAATCATAATTATCATAATGACATTATTACCAACCATTTTCAACACTCTCCCTCTATTCGTTTCTGAAGGAAACAAATATAAAGATCGTGCTTCGTTTACCTAAATGGAGAAATGTTACGTAAGTGTTCGGCTTTATTAGGGATTTTGACATTCGGCTACTGCAGCAGCGTTCCTCTTTGGTTGGAATTCGGTGACGTCAGCATTGAGTTGCGTTGTCTTCGATCTCCATTCCGGTGTCTTTGTAGCTGTGTCACAGGAAAGTTCCATTACATATAAATGTTGAACTGCGCGTTCTAACGTACGTTGTGCCCTGACTCGTGGCTCTGCCCCTCGCACGACGCCGTTCTTACCGACAATAAGCTGATGGACGATCCCGATTTCCTACTTTCCCCGACCCAGGGGTGGATTCAGACTAGTGCCACCAGTTCCTGGAAACTAGTCAAATTTTGCCAAACTTGATATTCTCTGTCTTTTTTCTTCTTTCAGTAATTTCCAAATGACCAAACCAGTGACAAAATTATAAGCCATTTTCGGCATATTTGACTATGATAATTCAGTGAAATCCCACATTTTTTGTCAATATACTGTATTTTTAACTTTGGTAATGTGAATTGAGCTTAAAATGTCGCGTGCAATCCACTGATTTATTCAGATCAGTTGTGCAAATATGAAATACGTGGAAACGGCTGCCCTCGCGTGAATGCACTAGTTCACTTTGCGTGGAATTTTGTACGGAAACTAGTTTGCTCAGACAAAACAAAAACATTTGTGCACTAGTTGAAACCCGCTGTCATTGGCTGAAGGCCGTTACTTAAATCCACCAAAACTAGTCAGACACTCAAGTCAAAAGTTATAAACACAACCGAATGTTTCGTGGGGATTTGCAATGTTTGCGCGAATGCCAATACCATAGTATCTTTGTACTTCGCGAGTCAACAATGCTTGGAAATTGGAAGCCTTCTTTGAAAGACAGCCTTTTTTGTCGAAGCCGCAGGAAAGTTACGAAATTGTAGACACAAGACCGCGGTTTTATACTTTAATATACCTTATATATTTGGTTTAACAATCAGTTGTAGCTATATACTTCGATTCCTAAGGTTTGTGTACTCGCTTCTCAATAGCGCTTTCTGTATGCCATGGGTAAGTTGTTAAGGGGCTTTATGACTTTAAATTTGTTATGTATATGCTAATTTCTATGTGAATTTACCAATGAGCTGTGTCTCTACTATCGATAAACTCGTATGATATACTCGCACGTGCATAACGTGTATGTGAATTTGTAAAACAAGACCTTTCACCTGATTATACCATATAGCTACATTGTGATGAGATCTGCTTGGTAGTAACATTGAGCAACAGCTATTTATTCAACCGCATAACCATAAATACGTATATCGATGTATGCCAACAATCCAATGAAATAATATTACTTTGAATACTTTTAAGATATGAATGTTATCCAAAGTCTTTTGATACTCATACTCTCGCTGACAATGAATGAATATAATTACATAAGTTGAGATCTTAATTTGCATCTGTTTATAGTTAAGATAAGCAAGTGAGGTCATTTTCTTTGATGTTTTATTTACTAGTGACTGCAATTATGTGCTAGCCAAATGTGTCCTCTATTATAGTTTTTGTCAAAATTGTATTCTGACAAATGGTACATTTTATGATATAATTCCATGTTCATTGCGGCAATTGGTATTCCAATTTCATTCCACCATCGCTCCACCAGTGTCTCTGTGTATAAGTCGTTGTCTGGAAGGTAAGTTGGGAGGTCTCCTTATGTTCTTCCATGACATTTAAGAATGCCACCAGTCGGTCTAAGGTTCAATCTCGCACGGTCTTCTTCGAATTCCGGTACCATGAATTTTCGTTCGGAGTTTATCCACCTTGTTTCTCCTTCTTGGATCTTTTCCGTCGGCAACGGACCATCTCTACTGTTATTGGAATTCCCAACTTCGCAAATAAACCGCGAGATCCATGCGCAGATTCTGAGAGTTTTCCACAAACTCCACTTTTTCAGTGATTGATCGAACACGTTAGGCTGTGAGATGTTGGCAACGTTAAAAATCTCTCACTGTTTTAGTTTCCGATGAGCCTTCTTTTCTGGTTCTCGTCACGATCTCTGGTGGGCAATTCTCTTCTGTTATTAACCAGTCTGAACCTTCACACCACAGACAATTTGTATTACCAACGTGTCCTCGTCAACTTCCGAGATCAGCTGGGTTGTCTTGGTTGGGAACGTGTCTCCATAGAATATGGTCCTTTTCCTGTATCTTACGCACGCGATTTCCCATGAACTGCTTGAACTCGCGGTTTCCTAGTATCCAGTGGGGAACCACCGAGCTATTTGGCCAGCCAAACAATCGCTTAACAGGAAAACCTTCCAACGTTTGTCGGACATTAATGACCATGTTGCTTGCAATGTGGACGGACACTAATTGAAAACGAGGTATGGTTAGGCTTTTCTCGACCAATCGCGACTTGGAGGCGACGAGACCCTTCGAGGTACTACTGATTTGTCACGCAGCCGCTACAAATGTCGCTGCGACTATTTGTCCACTCGCATCTCCAAAGGTGTGCAGATCAATCTCTTCAATCGGTTCTTGGTATTTTACCAAGCTTCTTGGTGCACTCACGTGATCTGGAGGGTTTTGCTCCCAGATGCACCATCTCGTTTGCAAATACCACTGACTACTGATCATTATACTGAACTAGAATCTGCGTAAAACGAAACATGAGCACTTGGAATTGTGTGGTCGTAGAGGAAAGAGTGTTACTTCAACTCATGTTGTAAATACAATGAATATAATTTAAATAATTCGATAGAATACAGTAGTCCCTTGATCGTTGAATTGTCTGTGAACCAATGTGGCGGAGATCTCGTTAGGTTCTGCAGCAACTGATAAATACATTATATTTTGTACAAATGCGTTCACAATCTTGCTGTCGCCTCCGTACTTCGTTTCCAATGTATTCTTCGGAATTACTTAGACTAGCATCTAAACGAGAATCGACATTCTCCTCGCAATCTTTTGTTTTCACAGCATTGCAATTAAGTGCTTACTTATTGTCAGCAATAGCTTCCTGCTTATACTCAATCAGGGAACAAAATTCCCACAATTTGCAACCCTTTGGTAACTCAATTTTATTCGCTGTAGTATTAGCTATTCAGAGTATTAATGCATACTGCGAAACCCTGACCGGACTCGAGAAAAAACCGGACTCGACACTCGGACAAAACGCGGACTCGCTTAATAAAACTGATATCAAAACTGGAATCATTAAAGACAAATTGCGCGCCAATCTGTAATACACTATAATTATTTAATCTCTGCATGAATTGGCTTAAACATTTATGTGAGCGGGTTTACGCCAACCTCTACTGAACAAGTTAGCATTTAAAAGTGCACAAAAACATAGGATGGTTTCACTATCTTAAAAAAATTCGACGTTTCGAGCGAAGATCCTTCGTCGAGAAGTTAGCAAACTTGCGATTATGATTTATGACTTTGATGCAAGCTTCACCAGTTTTAGACGTTGTGCGGATGCCGCATAAAATGTGTGGCCATCGCCTGTCTTCTGATGTATTGTTAAAAAATAATCCTCAATGATTTCCGTTATGAATACGTAAATGATATTCATGCAACCAATCACAAAATGATGTAATGTGTCACAGCTTTTGTGGACACGCACTTGGTGGCATACTCGGCGAAATATATATAAGAGAACGTAATGATCAACGCACAGTTAAATCACACCTGGGTTTCTGTTTGACGAAATAACAGTAGCGGTTCTATTCAAGAAATTCGGAGACGATTGTAAACCAAAAAGGAATCTAATTGGAGAACGGCACAAGTTTAATACAAGACGGCAAAACTCGGGAGAATCAGTCGACCATTACATTACAGATTTAAAAACCTTAGCAGCCTCGTGTGAATACGGCAGTCTCGTAAGCGACTTGGTAACAAGTCAGTTAGTAGCTGGAATTTCAATCTGATAAAGTAAGAAATAGACTCTAAAGAGAAGGTTCAGAACTATTGTTGGATAAAGCTGTGGATATTTGCAATAAAGTCAGTGTTGTTTGTAGTAAGCTGGTTTGTAGTTTGTACTAGTATATTACAATTATAGCGTGGGAAAAAATGCTTAAATATCTTGCTTTGTATGCTTGATAAATAAAGCACTCATCCAGCGAGCAACTGGAAAGAATGTTCAAATTACAGCCACTTCATTTTATACTCAAACCGCATGCTATGCATGTTGGGTCCTGACAAATTGCATACTGGATCTCTCAAAGTTTGAGGATTTTGCTCGGGCACGTAAATTAGAACTGCTGCCTTGCTCGCTCGTTGAAGGTTCGCTCGCTGCGGCAGCAATTAGTATTTCCAATCGCGCTGGAATTGCCACTCCTTCAGATACGGTTGTTTTTTACACCTTTCAACATATCTGCACAAGAACTGCATTGCTTTCACCACCGGTTTAGCACGCTCTGCCTAGGCGTGAGTTAGCCTCTGTCATCACAACTCCGTTCGACAACGACGATGTTGGCGTCTGCCTGAACTGTGACAATGTGGCCTCGTTTTCCGCAACGAAAAAACGTAACTTTTAATCGTGCATGTTCTTGTTGCTTGATTGCTGCGGCATATAACTGCTGCGAAGTGGCCACTTGTTTTTGGGCGCTTTCTGTCGAGTTGCTAGCTCGGTCATTAGTCCCAGGAGGTGGTCGTAAAGTTTTCCTCGTATCAAACTCAGTAGACTACGCATGATTTGACACGTCAAAAGAGCAGATTTGGCGTCTTCAGCGAGGTTGCAGTCGTCTTTTTCTAAACGTTTTTCCAGCTCTCGTTTATAAAACGTCGGGTCTTCATCAGTACGAAGCATTTGGGTTTCAAATTTTGCATAGTAGTTATCCCTGCTTATATCCCGTTGGAACGCAGGAAATTTCTTTATCTTATCGTCGTCTTTCTAACCACATGCGTAAAGGGCACGCATCAAACTCTCTTAGTCATTCGACAATATTGTCTTCGTCGAACTTTGATGGAACAATGCTCGTAGCCATTGAAATAGCGTGAAATAAATTTTATTCAGTCCTGTTTTACCGCTGTCACCAGTGGTAACGTATCGAGACCATCTAAATAACACTCTCAACGTTTAAGAATTTATTCAGTTTCTTACGTGCACAACCCATTCTCTCGGGGGTGCACAATCACTCTCTGTCGATTACATGAAACTCTAGCTAGCTACTGCTTAAATCCTTAGTGTTAATTATTGACAATATCCTGTTATTGCTATGTCAAGCAATTACAATATCATGTATTATATGTATGAATAACGTTTAATCGAAAGCTCATTGTTCGAAAAAGAATTTACATTTTGCTCGATGTTATTTCAGCTTGGGGCAACCTTGCTTCCTGAAATGTTAACTGTGGGTACGAAATTTATTTAATAATATCAATGTGTGTACTGTGATTTTGAATCTGAGCAAAATATAGATGAATGAGGAATTTAATAGGACAACATCGGTCGAATTTTCAATTTGAAAACTATATCGGTGAAATTTTGAGGCTATTTCAAAATGTAAAAAGCCTCTCTAAGGCAATGCCATCAAAGTAATTATTCTATCACATGACTGGGAGGCAAGAGATCCCATGAGATAGCACAGCGCATGCGTCAATCATTGCACATGTTGTCGTCAATCGAGGAGAGGAAGACGTGACGAAGAATCAGAAGAAATTTGTTGTTTTTTGCAATATACTAAACAGGCTAAACAGGCTATAAACTATATACTAACGCAGTTAGTTCTTGGTCACTGGTAAAAAGGCAACGTGGTTGCTTTGTAACAATCTATTTACCAGTTGGTTTAGCTTTTAATACGAAGCAGTTCGCACGTATTTTGCTGGTGGGGATGGCAGAGTCAAACGACAACTGTTCGACCTCAACTGCAGCTGGTCAAGCAGACCAAGCAACTGACCCCACCACCGTGTTTAACCATCTTCTGCAAGAGATGAAACAGCTGAATAAAAATTTTCGTTCATTCAATACGCCTTCAGCGGCAGACGTTGTCGCCGACAGTGCTAGTGAAGACGAAGGCGCCATTGAACAACAACAGTTCGAAGAAGGCGAGGTCCGCGAAGACGGCGAGACCGATAATATGTCTCTCGACACTCGGGTTGCGAAACTAACCGCAACACAACCAACCTCAGATGTTCTATCTGATATTGCTCTTGACCTAAAGGTCAAGGAGTTAACGAGCGAGCCTATAAATGAAGGCCTCGCCAGTATAGTGCTCAGCTTACTGAAGGAAAAGCTGCCGGACGAAAAAGTTCAAAAGAAGCTGGGGCAATACCCGCGCCCACAAAATGTTGAAGATCTAAAGACCCCGAGAGTCAATCCATTAATCTGGTCGCAGTTAACGGCCCAGAATCGAACCCACGACTCAAAAGCACAAAAAACACAAAGTGCCCTGGTGGGGTCAATTGCTGCCATGATCAAAGCAGCCGATTTGGCGCTTAGACAACCAGAGAACAAAGAAATTGTTACCGCGTTGGCCGATGGTATTGCATTGGCAATGCAAAGCTTCCACGATATGAACATCGCTCGACGTTTAGCGATGAAAAATGATTTACATCATGATTATGCTGCCTTGTGCAGCTCAACTACGTTAGAGTCCCCGTCGGAGTACCTGTTCGGTGACCTTTCCAAACTAACGAAAGAGATTGCGGATGCTAACAAGCTTACGAAGAAAGTCCGCCGAGCTCCTCGTGGGCAACAACAAAGCCAGAAACCACACAATAGTTCACAGCGATTTGCGCCGTATTCCTATGGAAATCGGAGATTTCCACCAAACCAGAGAGCACATGGGGATTTTTTGTCCAAAGGTCATTACCCCAAAACAAAAATAAAGAAAACAACGAAGCAAAATTAAGCCAACCAGAAACAAACAACAATGTTAAGGTACGTGCAGCTTTTAACGCTGGCCAGTTGGCGAAATATTTGCCAAAATGGCGTGAGATTACAACTGACAGGACACTTTTACAGTATGTCGAAGGTGTTAGAATAGAATTCATCAATGGCAAACAACCAACTCAGTTTGGGTTTAGACCAAGTATGTTTAATATTCATGAACATGCTATTGTTGAGAAGGAGATCCACACTCTATTAGAAAAAGGTGTGATTCAAGGTTCTTTGCATGAACCAAGTGAATTTATTTCACCAATTTTCCTCAGGCCAAAAAGTGATGGGTCGTATCGTATGATACTTAACGTAAAAAAGTTTAACGAATTTGTTGAGTACCACCATTTCAAAATGGACACTCTCGATACGGTTATAAAAATGATGAAGCCAGGCTGTTTTATGGCTTCTGTTGACCTACGGGATGCATATTACACAGTCCCAGTGCATCCGGAGCACAGAAAGTATCTAAAATTTTTATTTAATGGTACACTGTATCAGTACACTTGCCTGCCAAATGGATTGTCAAGTGCACCACGTATTTTTACTAAGCTTTTGAAGCCAGTTTTTGCCACATTGCATGAACAAGGCTACCTTAGTTCAGGTTACATTGATGATTCATATTTACAGGGTGATACTTCCTCTGAGTGCTCTGCTAATGTAGATGCAACAGTTTCCTTATTTAGTGAGTTGGGGTTTTATTTACACGATGATAAATCTGTATTCAAACCAACTCAGCAGCTAATCTTTTTGGGGTTTCAGTTAGACTCACGTACAATGACTGTCTCCCCAACAATTCAAAAGGTTAGCAAAACTATACAAGCGTGTACTACATTAAAGAACAAGCAATCACCCCTCATTTCAGATGTTGCTGAAGTAATTGGCATTCTTGTGTCTAATTTTCCTGGGGTGGATTATGGTCCCTTGTATTACAGGGCCTTGGACAGAGACAAAGTAATAGCTCTTAAAGCACATAGAGGCAATTATAACTCGCCCATGCAGCTCTCTGCCCAATCACTGGAAGAACTGGACTGGTGGATTCACAATGTTTCTCAAAGTAAACGAGACATAGTCCACCCCAACCCTTCTATAGTTTTACAGTCTGATGCTTCAAAGCTGGGATGGGGGGCAGTTTGCATGGATGAGTCCATAGGCGGAAGATGGACCCCTGCTGAGGCTACAGCTCATATCAACATTCTTGAGCTTCAAGCTGCCTTCTTTGCATTAAAATCTTTTGCTAGTGAAGTGAATGATACTCATATTCAGCTTCAAATGGATAATACTACTGCAGTGGCATACTTGAATAATATGGGGGGATCACAATCCTCCGAACTAAATGCCTTGACCCGTGAGATGTGGGAGTGGGCCATGGAAAAATCAATTTGGTTATCTGCTGTACATATACCTGGGAAACATAACGTAGACGCTGATAAAGAGTCTCGTAATTTCTCAGACAGACATGAGTGGGCACTCAACAAAGACGTGTTCGAAAGCATAGTAAAATTATACCCCAAACTAAATATTGACCTTTTTGCTACTAGACTTAACTGTCAGCTCAGCACATATTGCTCATGGAAACCTGAGCCAGGGTCCACTTATGTAGATGCTTTCTCTATAGATTGGAGAAATCATACATTCTATGCTTTCCCACCATTTAGTTTAATCGCGCGATGTGTACAAAAGATTACTCGAGACAAGGCAAAAGGAATACTGATTGTACCTCTTTGGCAAACACAACCTTGGTTTCCGTTAGTTCTACAGCTGTTGTACGACAGTCCACGAGTCCTTCTACCAAGCCCCAAGCTACTCCAACATCCGAACTTGGATCATCCACATCCACTGCACAAGAAACTACATTTGATGGTGTGTCCGCTCTCAGGAAATCCTTTGGAGAATTCAACCTTTCTCCAGAAGCAACAGAAGTTGTCATGGCATCATGGAGAACAGGGACTCAAAAGCAATGCAAGACATACATTGAGAAATACATGGACTTTTGTAGTAAAAGGGGTATCAATTACTGTCAACCCAATGTAAGTGATGTCATTCATTTTCTCATGCAACTATATGATAATGGTCTTAGTTATTCGACTCTGAACACGGCACGGTCGGCAGTGTCTGCAGTTGCACAGTTGACCAATGGAAACAGTGTTGGGTCTCATCCCTTGGTTTCAAGGTTCCTTAAAGGAGTTTATCAATGCCATACACCAACACCTAAGTACAATCATATATGGGATGTATCAATAGTTCTCAAATACTTGGGCACCTTGCACCTTGTGGATGCCATAACTTTGAAAAACCTAACGTTAAAGTTGCTGATGTTATTGTTGTTGGTCACAGGGAAACGCGGACAGACTATTCACATGCTTAGCTTGGATGGAATGACATTAACTGAGTCGCACTGTGAATTCCAGATATTACACCATACTAAAACAAGCAAACCTGGTAATGAAAATAGTCATATTTTGATAAGAGCATACAATAAGGACAAGAAAATATGTCCTGTTGCTACTCTTTCCGAGTACTTGAAAAGAACGAAGAGTTTGAGGAACCATGAACAGAGACTGTTCATTAGTTATATACAGCCCCACCACACAGTATCAAGAGATACTATATCCCGGTGGGCCAAGAGTGTGCTTGACAGTTCTGGAATTGATACGTCAATATTTACCGGACATAGTACTAGAGCTGCTGCAGCATCTAAAGCTAAAGAAAAAGACATCCCTCTTGATGTTATTTTAAAAACTGTTGGTTGGAAATCTGAGAATACATTCAGAACATTCTATGATAAGCCTATTATAGAAACTGTAGACATGGGAACAGCACTGCTGTCTTCCTAAATTGTGTTTATTGTTTGAATCTGTTACATATTGTTTTTTCAGTGGTATAAAGATATACTAAAACAATTATTGGGATTTGTGTACAGGATACACTCCATATGGATATGGCTATGTCAGGGCTTTAAAATCTCATGGGATCTCTTGCCTCCCAGTCATGTGATAGAATTGGAAAATTAAACGAGACTTACCTGTAAGTTGAAGTTTGATTGAGATTCTATCACATGATTTTGGGAGGCTTGAGATCACATGCCCTGCCCATTTAATATCCCTCCCACGACAGGGTTGAGGATACCTTGCACTCTTGATCCACTCATAAGGTTCCAAATGTTTATGCTGCCACACCCATATTCTTCCAAGAATGATTTACGCATGCGCTGTGCTATCTCATGTGATCTCAAGCCTCCCAAAATCATGTGATAGAATCTCAATCAAACTTCAACTTACGGGTAAGTCTCGTTTAATTTTCCAAGTATACATTGACAAAAGTATAGCTTCACCCTGACTTGCAGTATTTATAACTTTTACTAGCCAGCAAGATTTCTATAATCTGGATCCCTCAAACATAAGCATTTAGATCCTTATCAGGGGCCATTAGGGGGATATTGCATGAAAATCAGTCCAAAATAATTGTGGAATTACAAAAAATTAGTGATTAAACAGTCGTCAATCGCAATTTTTTTCTAAAATATAATAAATTTGCAAAAATTGTGGTAGAAATCAATGCGCAAATCACGTGAAATGGCCTTTGCAGTGCTCAAGATTTTAAAATGTTTCAGGAGAGAATTCCTCAGGACCCACTAAAAAACACGATTATGTATTAGCGAGCGTCCCTTAAGGCCTCACAAGTATGTACACAATTAAGAAGTCGGTCCATGAGAATTGAGTACCCCCTCCAATTGTTTTTTAATTTTCGCCTCTGATCCTTCTAGCAGTGGCGTCGCCAGCGCGGTAAGTGAGGGGGACATATTCATATATCCGTGTTCTGCACAATTAATTTCTTTTGAAGTCGATACGATTTCAAAAGAAATTAATTGTGCAGAACACGAATATATGAATATGTCCCCCTCACTTATTGCGCTGGCGACGCCACTGCCTTCTACATATCCTTCTAATGCCTTTCTTCAGTATGAATAGTTTACTTCATATATAATCGCACAACCAAGATTACTCCAGCGAACAAAAACAACTGACCAACTCTTTATTGAGCAATAAATCCCGAAATTGGCAATATAGGGACGAGTGGCCAATTTCAAAGCGTTGTGTGTATATTATTGCGCGTTGTCTTGTTGTAAATGATAAGAGATACAGATCACATGCAACACATGCAGTACAAAGTAATGCATTAAGGTGGCTCGATCTAGTAATGCTCACAAATAAAGACGGCATGCGCCAAATTTAATGTTATCCACACAAATCTTCTTATATATTACGTTTACAACAAATAGACACGTAAAATATCGAATATTGCATGTCATGTGAGATGCTGACGCCATTTCGATCGTAAAAAATGCAAACTGAATGCAGATTTACTAATTGCTGACGTCATTAAAAAACTCAATTTTTAAAACTGAATGTGATATATCTCCTTATTTTGTACGGTGACCTATCTTCAAATTTTGTATGCAGTATCGTATCACAAAAGTCTTGCATTATACAAAAAATAAAAAAATTCTATAATGTGGAAAAAATGTTTTCAAGAAAACAGTATTTTCATAGTTTAAAAAAAATTGGCGTTACAGAATTTTTTTTAATTCTGCACAATGTTAGTCTGTGGTGTTCGTAACATGATGCGAAGAAAACAATTGGGGGTCACATTGCTTCTTTCAGACTTGCGCAGCAAAATACTTCGTTTCTGAGTAAAGTTCATGCGCAAGTGTTGCCATAGCAACGGAGCATTGGCCATTAAAACTGCCATAATTTGAAACAAAATATGTTAAAATACATAAACAATTCAATACGGACTTATTTAAATTTAACAGCGCGAAAATTAAAAGTGTTAAGTAAACTATAGCTTAATTTTTTGAAAACTGTATCGAGCCACCTTAAAATTAAAATTTTAATTATTAAAATTTGGTATAGTAACGCCCATCTTTGACTTCAAATGTGGTCAACGAGAATTAATATGATTCTTTCATTAGTTGAGGTTAAACAATGGCTTTTCTTGACTTCTCAATTATTTCTTCAATTTACGATTGTCTACTTACTTGTTATTTCAGTAGGTACATCACTGTTATAGTTACTAATATTTATGTAGTTACTAATTACATAGTTACTAATTATTCATGCACGCTGTGAAGGAATGTCGCTTATGAGAATTATTTAAATAATATTTGTAAGATATGGGTGTTGACCTGCCGCCTAGTGAATGAGGCAGAGGCTCAGGGTAAGATAGGAGAACTTCTCGATTAACAGGAGCCTAGCTTCTTAAACTTCTCTAGGCAAGTTCTGCATGGTGGTCTTAACTTTAATTGCCAAATCATTTACTAGATTTCCCAAGAAAGGTTAGATGCACATGTACAGACATTCCGCTGCTGGTCCAGGGAAGGAATATAATGTTTAAGAGATGTGCCAGCTGTTACAATTCATAATAATATATTTTGTCGATGGTCATATGACCACAAACACTAAAAAACTATTGTCTTCTAAAATGAATCAAAACTAAAGCTGTTAAGATTTACGCAGGTTGCCACTGTAAGTTGTTATAGTTTCATTTGTTATGTTCTTTCACGCATGCAGTATACAGAACTCATTGATGTACAGTCTTTATTCTATTTGAAATGCCCTGCACAGCAGCTAAAATATTGACTTTTTTCGCCCCATAAGTACTCAAGCCTGTATTTGATTTTTGAATCCAATCGATCCAGCATTGCGCTTTGACGCATAGCGTCTTGTCCAAAATTGGGCCATGTCAGCATCACACCAGGCGCGAGTCGTACTATATGCATAAATAGCTAAACTTAAAAAATCTAGAGAAAGCACTGTGTGAGAAATGTAATTATCAGCTTAGAACTACAGTCACTGGATAGAAAATAGCTACCTAATACTAATAGTGATTAAACAAAGCAGTTGGATTGCTCGACCAATACCCATCAAAGGGTATGAAGATCGAAAATGATTTATTCGTTATCGCGGGCGCGGGCGTTATATGCGATAGCAACCGCGCAAAGAAGGCCAGGTATCCATCTGTGGTCGGTTGTACGAAAGGCGAACAGCGCTATCCACCGGGTAGTGATTTTTTTGCAACTTTCTAAACATTTTCAGTAACTTGTAAAAATTACATTAACGTTCATCATTTTCAAGTTAAAGTCACTTTCTTTCTCTTGTGTGGTCAATATTCTTAGTGTCACTGCGTTTTATGCCCTCAGTGTTGCGGCAATTAAAAAAATTCACTATCCGGTGGATAGCGCTATCCAGCTTTCGTACAACCGATCCCTGTAGAATAATTTGAGAAGTGTAAAGAAATCTGCCTTACGATATGTACATAATGTATCAAAAACGGCAACGATTAACAAATCATGAATGTCCTCACTTCAAAGTAACAAAGAACAAAAAATAAATACGTAAGTAACTTAATTAATTTTTTGTTGGAAACCCTCACTGTATGGGATAGTATTTGTTTTCGAGCAGTTGAAATATTCTGACGTCATGAAATTGAGCAGAATACAAAGTATCTCACTAACGATACACCGCCTTGTGTCGTGTCTTGGGACCCGTGTCCCTGAGCAAAATGGAATTCTAAAAGTAACTGTACTATACAGGAAAAACTTGGCATATAAACGAAATTTCCTTGTTTACCGATCTTAAAAGCATTCAATCAACTGCTGATGAAATGAATTCTGAGGTTGATAAGAAATTTGCCTATCATACTCGATTTATTGGCGTACCCCCACATGATTCTCGTACCTTAATTGTTGAGACATATTCTGTGAACCGGCTGAGGAGCGGTCCTGTATATTTACCTGTGCATCTATACCTTGCCAACCTTTATGATCTGTTAGGACGACCAAAGAACTAAGCTTCCATTCTCAAGTTTTTTAAAAAAGTCTTTTCTGATTATCAAAATTTGGCATCTGATGGACCAACGTGAAACTTAAAAGTTTGCGGCTGTAATACCTGTCCGGAATAATCTTTTATAGATACATATGCAGTGGAAAAATGCCGTTGAAACGCACAAAATAGGGTAAACCAATTGACTATTATTTGCTCTGGGTAAAATTATGGTTTTACCATGACTGGTCTGCATTGAACTTGATTTTTTTGGGTTTTAATAATTATATCTTAGTGTTTTAAAACCATGCACTTGTTTTAGCAAACACTGCAAGTCCACCTTAAAAGCATATGTGGCTTGAATAGGGCAAACGGAGTAAGGGCTTCTCCGCCTAATATTGTCAATATTTAAACATTTTATCAAAATATACATTATTTAATTATAAATGTTTGTGCAAATATATAATTTGTCCACCAGACGCCGACTGTGATGGCATGTGCATGCAAAGAGCCTATACTGAGCGCAGGGGTTGAATATGCTGTACTGGTGTGGTTATCAATCCATCTATCCATGGGTGTACCGACCAATAATTTTCCGGGGGCGGTCGGAAATTTACCTGACTGTCGCGAAAATTGCCCGACTTTAGTTTGTTACTGATACTCATATAAATGTAATCTCATTGGACTTCAGAAGTACTACCTCACGCAGTTTTCTGCTGTAAAAAGCAAGACTAATTTTGTCCTCCATGTTTCTCAGATGGCACTGCAATTCATTGTTCGACACTGGCTTTATGTAAATACGTCAAAGGTTAAGCAAATACTACAAAGGAAAAGTTGTTATAGAAAACAACATTATCAATTCTATATGCACCAATGTGAAAAACTGCACGTGAAAAACCCACGAGCAAGGTCTTAAAAATGAAATACTAAGAACATGTGTCTGGTTTATTTTTCTAATACAGCTTTTATTAATACCCTTTTCAGTGGCGTAACTTCTTTTGCCGCCTGGCTTTAGCCATCCAGTAAATGGGGGACCCGAGAAATGATGCAGATGCAGTGCATAAGGTAGCGAAATCTTAAAAGATAAATTAGATAATACGTCGCAAAGGTTTAATGTAGCTTTTAAACTCCTAGTTTCTATCCAATGGAGGCAGTACTCGACGGTTCTAAGACATAATGACGTCCGAGAGTTCTTGGTTTTCAATCTTATCGTTGCGCCAGTGCACTTTTTCTAGTACATCTTTAACCTAGTAAGTACCATGACAACTATTCACCCGACTGTGAATAGTATATACCCCCCCCCCCCCTACGGTTCGCCCATGCATCAATCCCAGAATATTTTGATATTACCCTGGAAAGAGTAAAAAACGGCACTGAGGATAGTGAGGGGATCGGTGTCTCTTATCAAGAGTCATTGAAACGAGCCGAGCAAGTAACATATTGTAAAAGGTTTGCAAATGAGCAACAAATGATTAGAACGTCCCGGCCATGTGCTAAAGTTACTAATCCTAGTACGATCTAAGAAATATTAGTCAACCAAATTGGGCACAACCTGTAGGCTTTTAAATTCATAACTTCTAAATATTAATAAAGTATAGTCAGGCTTGTAAAGAAATAGCCTTGCCATACCCCTGGAACAGTATAGGGAATAAACATTAGGACCGCTCAGCAGTGCAACAAGTCCCCCTATTTTTATGCAATTCATTTTTAACAGATAATGGCGGACAGTCAGTTCAGTGTTTTTATTGGTCAGGAAATGTAGGAAGGAAGGTCTTTCTTTTCCAAGGCTGTGAGTGACTTGGTAAGGGCATCCGTCACCTGTACCATCGCAATCTGGCTCTTATTGAGCGCCGTTGGAACTTTTTGAAACTTTAAGTCATTAGACCTAGTTTCAGATTTTAGTTTATCCCAGATCGGGGGGTTGACTTTGACCGTAAGTAGCGCCGTATTTCTGGACGATCATAGAGCTTATACTTTGAAGCTAGGGTGTTGTCGGGCAATTTTTCGCGCGCCAAATTATTGGCGATAGTCGCAAGTTAAGTACACGAGGGGCACAGGGGGCCTCCATTTGAAGCTCTTCTGCGATATTGCCGAGAATCGAACTTGAGGGCGTCTCAGGCGATGAAGTTTCAACTGTTTCCACTTGAGCACTATCGGTACTTGCATTGGTCCCCGCGGACGATAGCATTTGGGAAACGGAGGCATCCAGGCAAGGTCGTTTCGATGCCGGTTCCCCGTCGTTAAATTCGTCGTCAAGCAGGGATTCGTCTATGGGCTCGTCGTCAGGACCATGTTGGCGTTGGTCAACTTTCTTGGTCAGATCTGCTACGCACTTTAGCATCTCTTGCATCGTTGCCAATAGGACACTGTTGGTCTCAGCGGACGTGATTACACTGCTCCGCTGACTCTCATCTTGTTGGGATACAGCAGTTAAACTAGGTGTATCCCATTCTCTATCCATACTCATGTTTATGTAAGAATACGCAAAAATTAAAAACTTTCGAGAGCTGCAAGTAAGACGTCTAGTCGCAATAAGAATCGGTAATGCACTGATTATGTTGCGAGATCGCTGTGCTTCTCACGTGATCACTAAGCGCAGCGGGTGATGAGGTAGAATTTCGTGCACGAATGAACATTTCCTCACAGTTTGCGCGCGCTCTGAGCTAACTGCTCAGTAATCGATGCTAATAATACGCATGCTTTTTATCACCTATTTCAGCGAGTGGTTCGATGGGCTTTAAAGCACAACATGGTTGAGTGTCCTTCTTTACAATTAATGGTGAAATGAGTGAATGACACTGTCCAATCAGGGATATTGTCTAAACTTTTCGGGATCTTCGCAATGAAATTAACAAACAATATTTACATCCCCCCCCCCCCCCTTGTGCTTGGCGGCGTGAAACCCAAGATTTTACTCACGTCTTACGATTGGCCGCTCTTAATTGTATTCGCCTTCTACGCAGTAACAAAAGGTAAAGCAAAATTTCTTCATCTTCTGACGAGCTAGAATCATAGCGCTCGTTGCTTCAGAAGCCGTGTTGATTTATGTCAACACGGAAAATTTCCCGTCGCTTATCCGTTGAAGTAATTTTATATTTTTCGTGCTATATTTTTGAAGAATATAAATAGGTATGTTCCTTAGTGTTTTAGACCTGGAACAATAATTGTATTACCAAGGTATATATATATATATATATACATATATCAGTTTATTATATAGACTGCCATCGAATATTTAACAGTTATTCTACGAACTCGAGTCGTATATGAGCTGAGAACTTTCGGCTATCGCTCATATACGACGAGAGTGAGCTAATACAAAAAAAACTCTACTTATCGTTATTTAAAATTATGTTTCAAACAAATTTTGCCAAAAGTTTCAAATTCTTAAAAAATATAAATTGGGCGAAACAAACTTTTGTTGACTTCAAAATTGAGCACAGTTTTCGGGAAACTTATTCAGTATTAATTCGTAAAAAAATGTATTTTATACTTGTTTAGGTGACATTTAAATAAAGTACTAACCTTCAAAAACTTTATCTAAGTTTAATGTGTTGTACGTATGACCAAGAAAGGCTGCCAAAATGCTCAAAACAAGATATTTTGCGATCGAAACACTTTCAACTGGCATCTTGTGTTCTCTACTCGTAAGATATGAGCTAATATTCTACTAGTAGGGAGCCATTCAGATTACAGAATACTTAATATTCGATGGCAGTCTATATAATAATAAGTATTCTGTAACCTGATCCGCTCGCTACTAGTAGGATATTTAACAATTATTAGATGAGGCTGAGCAGGATACTCAAAATTATTCAGTTGACTGAGGTCTGAATAATTCTGATATACTGCGAAAGCTGAATTCAAGAACTTTTTCATTATTCATCCCCCACGAAAAATCGGCAATGCGAGTGCAAGTAAAAACAAATAGTTTTTAAACTTTTTTTCTGCTTTTTTTTTTAAATAACGGCATTTTTGAAATTCATGCGAGATACCACTGAACAAATACGCGGGCAGTATATGGACATAACAAATACGACATTTATTTGTCAAGGTCAAAATTTGACCTTGACAAATAAATGTCGTATTTGTCAAGTTCAAAATTTGACCGAGATTTATTTTTTCTGCGCCGAAATACGCATAATTATCTGTAGGCTCTTAACCAATGAGAATACAGGAATATAGTACAATGAATAATAATAGCTCATATCCTACTACCACTGATCTGAAAATAGATAACCTGGATAGAGTTTCTATACCTACAAAAATCGTGGCCACTTTTGATGTCGAACACCCGATTCTTGGGACCACTTATGGCGTCTGAACAAGGCGTGCATTCGTAGCTGTATGCCTGTATCTGAGCAATTTGCACTGTTTTGAGCTAGTAGATTCAAATTTAAGTAGAAAACATGCAGAGCACTGGTTATTTTGCCACTATTTACCGATTTGGGGTGCTCATTTGTGGTCCCAAGAATCGGGTGTTGGACATCAAAAGTGGCCACGATTTTTGTAGGTATAGAAACTCTATCCAGGTTATCTATTTTCAGATCAATGCCTACTACACGTAGTAGAGAAAACAAGATGGCGGAAAAAAATCTTGTTTTGAGCATTTTGGCAGCCTATCTTGGCCATACGTACAACACATAAACTTGGATAAAGTTATTGAAGGTTAGTACTTGATTTAAATGTTTAAATACAGTTTTTACGAATTAGTACTGAATAAGTCTCCCGAAAGCTGGAAAAGATTATAATTGTTTTGAATTGCTATAATAACAAAAAGTGTGCTCAATTTTGAGGTCAACAAGCGTTTGTTTTGCCCAAAACATTTATATTTTTTAAGAATCTGAATAGCAGTTGTTGTCTATATGATAAAACAGTTATTCTACTCTATCAGCTCATATACGACTCGAGTTTGTAGAATAACCGTTAAATATTAGTAGCATTACAACAGTAAAGTTATTAAATATTGTATATTTGTTATAATTTGACTCTATTAAAAGGATCTATTAAAATCCACTTTCATACATGCATATGCTATTGGCAATCTTGTACCCAGGTACTTTCAATGAATTGCTAAGGCTGTGAAAGACATTTTCATTACTGTGGATATCAGTGCATGCAATTATGTGTGGATGAAAGTGTTGATATTTTACATCCAGAAATCCCAGAATAAGAGAAAATTTACCCTTGGTGCAAGGTTGTCCTATTACCAGCATTTAACTTGAAATAGTAAACTTCTAGTTTAAGTTTCTAATGTTTCATCCAGGATGAGGGTTCAGGGCAACATTACCAGGTTGACAGTTATTGTCAATTTGCTCTAAAACAGTTGAGATTATCTACACTAAATGAAATGCATACCAATTCCTACACAGGTCATACACTAACTGGGGCAGTTTACAGTTGTACATTTAGACATGCCAACAGTGGCTTACTGCAAATGTCAAATGTAATACACGATGTAATAAGCACAACGTAAAATTCAGACTAAATTGGAATTTGTGTACTTTAATTTTGCTATGTACTTTGTCTGCTCTTTTAAAGACAACTAGCCTGTTCGACTACATACATGCAACTAAATATGTTCATTTGCATCTGTCAATCACTTCTGTCATCAACATGCAGTTAATATGTTAATTGTCCATTACTATACCCATCTCCTTAAAATTGAACATCAAGCAGTTGTGGTATTTTGTTAGGATCATGGCCAGCATGTTGAAGCTTTAATTTAATAAATCTTATAGATCCCGTATAACGTCAATCTAGACGTTTTAAAAATACTTAATCATGTGAACATGGCTGGTAGTTTGCAGTTGCCAAAGCAAAGCTTAATCTGTTTAACTCGTATAACCGTACATACATAACTTTCGCTAACAACAATTATTAGTATATCGTGACCAAAAACTTAAGGAAACTTAAGACAAAGTCAAATTAGCAGTGTTTTGAAAACCTAATCTTTCATTAGATACAAATCTAATTAGTACGCCGGCACACTGTACTGGAAAATATTTAAGATTTATCTTATCCATTCTTGATTTATAGGTATTTATTTTTGCCAGAAAGTGGAAGGTTTTTACGACGTATCAGTTTGGCTACTCACAAGATGTTGACTTTGGAAATGAGAGTTAGGCATCGTTCAATTATTAAACTTGACTGCGTCAACAAACATGTGTACCGTGTCGTGAGGAAATCCGGTCGTGAGTACTATATATTTGCAAGTGATTATGATGGCGGGAATCAGAGGATGATCCATAGAATTGGGCCATACTTTTGTATATTCGGTGTATTTAATGGTTCGCTGTACTTCGTGAATTACGATAGATCATCCATAAACGAGATGTATGTATCAAACGAGAATGTTAGTCGGAGAATTGCGGTGGACAGAAATAACTACTACGACCTGATTGTCGTACACAACTCTCTGCAACCACTAGGTAAGTTATAATAATATGTATAGTTAGGCTTAAAAAAAGTACATGTTGGTTAGGCAACTGGAATCATGCAGGTATTTTTCGGCCTTATTAGACTATCGGCTGTGAGCTGAAAATCGGCCAGTATGGCTCAATCAAGGGGAACAAATAAAACATACATGTACCTCATTTTAATTGCTGTCTATTACGCTTTTCAAAAATGTATGATAGCAAGTGTCGATCGGTAGCTTTCCATCTAAAACTGGCATGTAAAAAATGGCGACTATAGTTCTCTCTGGCCGCCGTTTTGTTTTTATGCGCAAGTTTATTAATACGTTATTTTTGCTCAAACAATTTGAATCGTCTTTTTTATCAAAATCAAAGGGCGCTCAAAAATGATAGCTAATATTTTGGTTCAATAATATTTACATTACTTTGAAAATGACGTCACATTCGGTTTATATGTCGGTTTGAACCGATAAACGATGAACATGGTCTTTTCTGGTGTAAAAGTTTAATAGAATTATTTCAGACCAATTGTGTGTTTTTTTTTTCACTAAATGAATTCAAAAATGCTGTGTACTATGCCTCAACAACCTCTACATCATGCATATTTAACAAAAACAGTTATTTTGTATACTCGGTCCCAGTCCCTCAATTATCTCAAGATGGCGACCATACTTACAGTTTTGTCATTTAAAACACCAAAAATAAATGAAAATGAATGATGTTTGCATAATTTGTGGGTGTAATGGAACAAACTTAAGGAGGTCCAATAGTAAATAATTTCAAAATTCATCGATTTTCAAAAATTTTGCAAAAATATTGTTAACGGCGTTCTCTAAACATATCCAAAATTTCAAACAACAAAATGAATTATGAACGGAGAAATTCAACAAATTCTACACCGTGTTAGGGTAAAACCATGATTTTACCCAGAGCAAATAATGGTATGCAATTGGTTTACTCTATTGTGTCAGTATGAAGCAGTTTTTCTCAAATTGCCGAAAACCACCAATCGCCATTATTGCAAGCGAAATATCTCAAGAAGTATGTAAGCTATTGACTTCAAACTTTCAGTGTGTGTTCTGTGTTACATTCTCTTGGAGATGAACCAGAATCATAAAAATATTTGCGATAGCATGCAAGTTATGATAGTCAGTATCATCTCGATAATATCTAGTTTCAATATTTTGTCCGCAAAAAATTTATTTTTGCCTCGATCACCATAGTTCTGGTTCATCTCCAAGAGCATGTGATATACTATTAAAATAAAGTTATTTCAGATTTTTATCATTCATAGTTGTTGAGATATCATGTTTACAATTATATGGATTTTTCACCATCAGGGAGTAATTAACATGGTAACCATGGCAATGGCAACTTTGAAAAACTTATTTTTATGTTTGTGGTACCATGTCCTAACACCTGACCAAAGATGAACTGCATAGCATTAAAACACACAAAATTTTTTTTTTACTATTGGACCCCCTTAACCCAATGTAAAGATTTAAGTTCTCGGTCCACGTTATATCAAGCTGCTGTTATCCGAAACCATGAAAGAATTCTAGATGTCTCCCAAAACGAAGGCGTTTTTCCAGAAATACATGTCAAGTATCATCGGTCGTGCAGAGCTGAGTTCACTTTGAAAAGAGATTTAGGAAAGATTAAGGCTGTTGGAGATGTTGATCATGAAGATGATTCGACTAGAAGGAGCTCAAGAAGTAGTCTGTCGTACTCAATACTCCCTGATCAATGTATTTTTTGCAAGAAATCGAAGTACAAGCCAAACACAAAAACAAAAGAAAAGTTGCACAGTGTTCAGGAGTTTCGTGCTGATGAGAAAGTGAGACATTGTGCTATTTTGCATGTTCAGCAGTACAGCGAGCAAAGTGCTGTTGCTAAAGAGATCATTGGAATCTGTTCTAAAGACGTAATGTCCGCTGAAGTGAGATATCATTCCACATGTTATAAAAGCTTTGTTCGTATTTCATATGATACTAAGAATGACGAAGCCAATAGTACGAGTGCAACTGAAAGTAAATGTTCCAAATTGCAACTAGCATAAAGTGAAGTTTATAATTTTTGCGAAGATCTAATTGCTAATCCACGAGTAGTAGAGTTCCGTGTTATTAACGAAACTTTTATTAACAAGGCAAGTGAACGCGGAGTCAATATACCAGAGTCAGATAAAAAAAACCTCGCACGAAAGGTCAAAATATGTTCCCAGAGTTGCGTTTCGTCCATTATCAATATAATAAAGCATTAGTTTATCCTGAAACGTTGCCAATGGATGAGATTGTTTTGAATAACTTTATGTTAAAGTCAGAGTTACAAGCCATTAATGTAGATAAATGTGAGGACGACGTTATCCGAGTTGCACGACTGCTACATTCTAAAGTTAAAAGTCATCAAGCTCAGACGTCCTGGCCACCATATGAAAATGAGCTGGCCCGTGACAAAGTCTCTTCCTATATCCCACATTTGCTGGACGTATTTCTTACTGTTCTAATTTCAGGACATTCCTTGAATAGCGATAAGAGCAAAACGGAAAGAACTTTACGATTGAAAGAATCCTTTGGTCAAGACATTGTTTTTTGTGCTACAAATGGTGCTAAACCCTCAAAAGTGTACTGTTCCCTTCAGTTGTAAAAGGAATACGCAATAATACAGAAATTCTGAAACTTATTAATAAGTACGGACACGGTATCAGTTATGAGTTGGTAGAAGAAATAGAAACTGAGAGTGCATTGAAAGCCATAAGTGATCAAAGAGAGAATCGTGTCGTTATTCCTGCTGATTTCGAGGAAATGGAGTGGGGGTAATGATTGTGAATAATATCGATAACTTAGAGTGTACGCTGAGTGGATCTGGAACATGACATCGAGTAAACCCCATCCTAGTGACAGAGAGAGAGCCTGAGCTTGATGGGAAACAGAGTGAAGAAGCTTTAGATGAAGTATGTAGTACTTACACACCGCCAACAAAAAAGAAATGCAAAAGATCTTTACCATTAGATGTCGTGACAAGAGTGCTCCCGGAGTACTATGGCGGAAAGCGGATTGGACCGGGGCAGTTGCCTTACAGTACTGCCAAGAAATAACTTAACGAAAACCGCGTCCAAGACGCGGGCATTTTGAGTCCGGTGTGGGGGTGCGGGCGCCTGCGGGTGCGTCCGTGCTGCGTCTGCCGCGCGTCTGCCTTGCGTCCACTCTGCGTCTGCGGGCGCTCGCAACTGCGTCCACTTTGCGTCCGCGGGCGATCGGACGCAGAGGAATTTTTATGTTTAGATACCGTCGGAAAATGTCGTACATTGCCAATTTCGTGGATACGAACGAGTATTTGTTAAACATCCCGGCGCTGTGAATAGCAACTCATTTTCAACGTTTCAAACGAGGGCCATTTTTGGATTATAATACTGGGTACCAATTTCCAGGTAATAATGCCTTATAACGTCGATGTATTTGTTTCGTGTATTCCTTACCTATTTAATTTGGAATTGCATATAGTCAAATTCAGTTGTTTGTGCGGAACTAATTAAAATGTAAAATGCGGTAATTACCTGCAGATTTCTACGCTATTAACCTAGATGTAATCACATGTGGTTCTCTCTTTTGTTTTGCATTGCAAGCTTGACATATTTCAAAACTACCTTGGTTACCTAGGCTTATTGTTTAGTCTTTTGAATTGAATCGCTTCTTTGTAACAGAGTGTATCGCACAATCGGTTACACTTACCAAAAGCCAGATTCTGATTATAACTGAACGTTCGTCATGTGTAAAGAATATATTCAGGCAAAAGATAGAAGTATTTGTAGAATGTGGGTTGTTGTAAGAGGTAAGTAAAGTCAATAACTGGCGGTACATAAAAACGAACGAGTAAAAATATCTTAAGATATCATTTGAGCAACATGACGTGTATGACCGCGCGACATGGACAACATGTTTTTATGACAACGACAATTTATACTT
Source organism: Muricea muricata (assembly GCA_963855995.1). Taxonomy (NCBI): domain Eukaryota; kingdom Metazoa; phylum Cnidaria; class Anthozoa; order Malacalcyonacea; family Plexauridae; genus Muricea; species Muricea muricata. Next base: position 26,308,341 of record OY979717.1, read on the forward strand.
AGACGTTCTCCGTTTAAAATTATTGTATATATTCGCTCCAAAACAATGCAGTTTTTTCACTAGAATGCAAGATATTAGCTCATAAAACCAAAATCCTGTTTTGCTATACGCCGATTTTACGAATCGTGCTCTTATAGAGTTATATAGAGATACAGTTCCGAACATGCTCTTATAGAGTTCGTCTTTTCCGAAGGTGTTACGAAGACTGCGTCCAGCACACACAAAATTGCTGGACGCAGCCCGCGGGCAAGACGCGGGAAGCACAGACGCAAAACGCGGGCAGCCTGCGGGCGAACTGCGGGCTGGACGCGGGCAGCTTAGACGGTGGACGCGGGGAGCCCTCGGGCGCCCGCGGGTAGACGCAGTGTTAAGTTATTTCTTGGCAGCACTGTACGTACAAAACCTAGGTGTTCCTAACTCGCGTTTTGAAGAGAAGGCGAACGAACTACGGCAGCGGTATCTTGTTTGGCTTGAAGTGAGGAAATTAAAAACACACCCTTTGCTATTGGTACCTCGATGGACTGGTTTCAACATTAAAACTAGAGACCATATAGTTATTGTGGAAAGCGTTATTAGTTACCTGGACACCATAGATGCCTCTGCTACTGATCTGAGAACTGCTTATGAGGTGTTGTCAAGGGGTTGCGAGGTAAAGCATAGATTGCAGTGGAAGGCAGTTGTTTGTGTTTTCGATCAGGCATTTTGTGCGAAGGCGATGGAAATATTCTCGCAACACAAATCCTTATTCGAAGGTCTTGTGATAATGATGGGTGGATTTCATCTCCTCATGATGTTGTTGGGCGTCATTGGCACCAGGTTTGGCGATGCTGGTCTCCGGGAACTTGCTGTACAAAGCGAAGTTGTCACCGAAGGCTCTATTGAAAAAGTGCTGATGGGGAAGCAGTATAACAGCTGTGCGGCTTCACAAGTTGACATACAAAGCGCTGATGAGACTTCTTCTGAAGAAGTTTGAGCTGTCCGTTGAATTAGTAATGACTCCGGACTTAGAACAACTGAAGCTAGATCCTAATGAAGAGGAGATTACCAAGGTGCTACATAATGATGCGTTTCTCGAGTGGGAGAAGCAGCTTAATGCATATGTTAATGAAATAAAGAAAAGTGGAACTGACTTAGCAAGATTCTGGCTTACTTACATCGACCTGTGTGAGCTCCTGCTCAACTTAATTTACGCCACACGCACAGGTTCATGGAATCTCTATCTTCTGTGCGTCGAAGAAGTAATCAATTGGGCATTTGCATATGATCGACAAAATTGCACTCGATACCTTGTCCCATTTCTAAATGACATGCGAAGCTTGTCCACCACAATCCCTGAAGTGTATGCCGCATTCAGTAATGGTCAATTTTCGATCCAAATGGGAAAACGGAATCCCTTTGGACGAAACGAAGCGGACAAGACTATTGAAAACACCATAAATAGGGATTGCAAGACAAGCGGCGGATATATTGGTTTCAGCGCCAATTTTGCTGCAACTCAGAGATGGGTGCTTAACGGCACAAGGCGTGCTGCATATAAGAAACTCATGCGGGAGCATTTGTCTATCGCAAAAAATAAAGCGTATGTCCACAACGAGTTGACACTAGGAAGAATAAAAGCTGACGTAAGAGACGTGGCTAAATTAGCTGACCTTCTGGATGAAGTATTTAGCAAAGGTTGGAAAACTGACGCCGAGTTCACGAGCTTGTCTACAGAGATTGTCGTGATCCCTGTTATCTTTTGAAAGCCAGAGAAAAGGGTCAAAAAGCAGCGAAAGAATTTGTCCTAGCCCGATCTTCAGCGGCTCCAAAGAAAGACTTCTACGATCCAATGACGAAACTAAGATTAATGTCGTTTAAGAATCTGAGAACCACCGTTAAATTCAATCAAAGGCTAAAGTCATCCCCCTACAAATGGATAGATCTTTGTTCGCTCGCATGGCATTGCTCAGTCAATTCCGTAAAATTGATATGAAGATGATCTTTACATATCCTCTAGGACCCCTTCCCTGGTTTCTAGCCGATCCGTATATGGTTCATCAAGGAAGACGAACAAAGCAATACTAGCCAACAACTTGAGAAGAATACCAAGATCACGGAGGGACCTCCTGAGAACGCAACCTCCATATATGACGGAATGGCTCTCCTGCAGAAATTCAAGCCTCCACCCGGTGCAACATTTCAAGTGGTTAGTGAAATGGTGTTTGAAATGGTAACCAGCACTAGCAGCAAACGAATTGATGTGGTGTTTGAAACTTATAAGCAAATATCTATCAAGAGTGTTGAAAGATCGAAACGGGCTTCTTCAGGCTCGGATGGAATCAAGTACAAGAACATTCTTCCGGATTACAAAGTGAAGTGGAGTAAACTGCTCTGTGTTGCATCAAACAAGATCGAAATCGTGAAGTTTTTGTTGTTGCAATGGAAAAACCATGAATTTAGAGGCAAACTCGTTGACAGGGAACTGTATGTCACAAGGGAAGACCAGTGCTGGAAGCTTACATCTAGTACTTGTGAACTGGTGCCAGAGTTGCAGTGCAACCATGAAGAAGCAGACACGCGCATCATTCTCCATGCACAGCACGCTAGTGGCAAGTGTGTCGTCCATGTGTCGTCCGTTCTCATTATTCTTCTTGCCGATTCCCAATCTCTTGGTGAGCGTTACATTAAGAATGGAAAAGGTTTAAAGTCCAGGATAATCGGATTGTCTTCAATTGTTAATTATTTAGGTAACCAGCTATTTGACGGCATTAACAAAGAGAACTATCTCAAAGCTCTGATTGGTATACACGCCCTGACTGGTTGCGATACGGTTTCCGCATTCTGTGGAAAAGGAAAATGGAAAGCAATTCAGCTTCTTCAGAAAAAATCAGAATATCTCCAGATTATGGCGCGAATTGGAGAAACATGTGATTTGTCTGAAGAAGTCTTCCGAGCAAAAGAAGCTTTTGTGTGTAATCTTTATGGAAATGAAGTTGACAGTGTAGATCTGCTACGATATAAACTATACTGTGCCAAAGGTGGAAAAGTAGAACCTGAGGCTCTACCTCCTTGCCAATCATCCCTACGCCTTCATGTTAAACGGTCCAACTACGAGGCAGCTATCTGGAGACTTGCCTTGTCTCCTTGTCCAGACATACCGTCTCCATAGGAACATGGCTAGAACATAGACAATGATGTCATCAACTTCGTATGGCTAGATTCCAAACCTGCTCCAGAAGAGGTATTAGAACTATTGTCGTGTTCATGCAAGCGGGTATGCTCTCTTCAATCCTGCTGTTGCCTAAAATCTGGGCTGAAGTGTATAGATATATGTTCTCTGCAGTGCGACAACATGGCTGTCATAGATGAGAGCGCAACTCCAGACGAAAGTGATGATGAGGATGGAGACTGACATTTTCAGTGCAAGTAATGGAACATATTGCAAATTTCTAGATTATATTGTCAACAATTGACAATTGTTTACTATTACTATGAAAACTATGCTGTCATCCGATAATGCTACTCATATTTGACGTTTAACAAACCAAACACGAAAATACTAAAAGTAAACAAGGAAAAATCTATTTACAAGTTGTTGGAGGACTGGGACCAAGTATGCAAAATAGTCGTTTTTATTAAATATGAGCATGATGCAGAGGTTGTTGCATGAGGCACTGTACACAACATGTATGTGTTCATGTAGTAAAATAAAATACAGAATTCCTCTGAAATTATTTTATTAAACTTTTACACCACAAA